>CM057459.1:854100000-855592500 GCA_016271365.2 Neoceratodus forsteri | reverse complement strand
ATGACTGAGTGCACCATTAATTCTGGGGGACTTTGCATGTGGTGTAATGCTCCCATTTCGCTTCGTTACCACTTGTCAATTTTCTGCACACAACACAGATGCATTTTGGGCATGCAGGAAAAATCTGGAGACTCTGTGTGAGTACTGCACACATGACTGAGTGCACCATTAATTCTGGGGGACTTTGCATATTTATTTAGTTTTTGTTGACTGGGTAAGTGCACTAGACAAATCCTGCCTATTTTCAGGCACAACCCGGGGGAGGGGGATACAGATGAATGCCAAGTGACCTTAAACCAGATTAAGCTGTTGGTGGTATTTTTTAGTGAATGAAGGGAAATTTGGCCAGGGCACTGGGAAAATCCCCCTGCACTTTTCGAGAAGTGCCATGGAATCTTTAACATCCACCTGAACTACCACCAGAACAGGCAGATTATATGGTGTAAGGCTCCCATTTCACTTTGTCACCACTTGTCAATTTTATGCATATAAGACAGATGCATTTTGTATGCTGTGATTGTGAGCACATGATGACATAGTGAAATTCTAAATTAAAGCAGCATTGCAAGAATGTGGTGGTAATTTTATGCTATTTTCCATTGCCAGCCACTAGTTACCTACATGTCATGACTTGAATGATATCCTTCTTTTCACAATTTCTGTCTGCTTTACTACTTTTTCTCATGTCTGAAAAAAAAGAAGCATGCCTTTTGATATTGTTCTGACCAGGGTTTTAGCACTAATTGCAGCTGTTTTTCAATAAATATTGTTCTCTGAGGACATAAAACACTGCCTGCTGCATAACTGTTAATTTTACGACAGAAGTGATACATAACAACTGATGGAGAAAAGCAGCGGGAAATACTGACAAAGACCTGGTCCACACCATATTAAAAGGAGTGCTCCTTTTATTGTTTCAGACATGAAAAAAAGTAGTAAAGCAGACTCAAATAGTAGAAATTATAGTATACAAGTCAGGATGTAAGTAAAGTGGCAATGTAAAATAGCATTAAAAAGTATAGATCAAAATTTTCAACAGATTGCTGCACTGCTGCTTTACATAGATTCACTTAGTTACATAGTTATTATGGTGTTGCACCCAATATATGGGTGCATTACCTCCAGGGGATTCGTACTTGATCCACATGTCCTTACATAGTGCAATACATTTCTGTCAAAAACGCCTGTAATTTCATAAAAGTGTGTCACGTCATGGAGGAATTCCCATTCTGAAAAGTCACCCAAATTCTGCCCCTCACTCTCAGCAACGTTAGGATGTGATGCCAGGGAGAGCACAGGGGTGTGCTCCATTATAATGAATGTCTGGCAGCTTTCAGAATGTTTCTTTATGTTATAATAGTCAGTTTGTGGTGAAACGTGGGCATGTTTTCACTAGCTAGGCTCTTGTTACTGGAAACGTGCCCAGTAGGTGGCTTTTCATCATCATCATCATCATCATCAGTTTTATTTATAAAAAGGTGCCTTTCAAAAACCAAGGTGCCTGTACAGTAAAATACATAAAGTAGAATAAATTATTATAAACAACATATAAATTTCAACAAAGAACAATATAAAAAACACATAACAAATAACCACATCAGTCAACAAAAGCCTGGTTAAAAAGATACGTTTTTAAGGCAGTTTTAAACTCTGACAGAATAGGAAATCTCGTACCCGATGAGGTAGAGAGTTCCACAGGGATGGAGCAACAAAGCTAAATGCCCTTACTCCAGATGACTACAAACATACCTTAGGAACCTCTAGCAATCCTTCATCAGTGGATCAGAGAGGATGGGAGGGACAGTAGGGACAAAGGAGATCTTTCAGGTAACTCGGTTTCTGGTTGTGTAGGACCTTATAGGTTAGCAAAGCAACCTTAAAGGTGATCCGCCACTTAATCGGCAGCCAGTGCAGACTGCGGAGCACAGGCGTTATATGACTAGCTCTTGAAACACCAGTCAATAGCCTGGCAGCTGCGTTCTTCACCAGCTGCAAGTGGCGGATATCAACCCCTGACAGTCCTAGGTTTAAGGGAATTGCAGTAGTCACGGCGGGAGGTAATGAAGGCGTGAACCAACATTGGAAGATCATCGGGAGGAACCAGATGTTTCACCCGGGTGATATTTCTCAGATGGTAAAAAGAGGTTTTAACAACTGCTGACACCTGTAATTTCAAGGTCAGACAGTCATCAAACATAACGCCCAGGTTCCGTACCCTGTCTGAGGTGGCTAGCTGGACACCTCCAAGCCACAAGCCCAAAGGTGAACCTACCAGCACACCCGCTTCACGATGACCAATCTGGGTTCACAACCAACACCTCAGTGTTTTCAGGGTTAAACCTCAGCCAGCTCATATTCATCCAGGCCTGGATTTCAGTCAGACAGCTGTTGAGCACCGAGACAGCATCGTCTTGTTCAGGGACAAAAGACATGTATAGCTGAGTATCATCTGCATAGCAGTGAAAACTCAAGCCATGCCATCTAATAATCGCTCCTAACAGCAGCATATATACTGAAAACAACATGGGTCATAAAATGGATCCCTGCAGAACCCCACAGGGCAGGGAGAATGGAGCTGAGGTACAAATCCCAGACACCACTCTTTGAGTTCTACCCGTGAGGTAAGATTGAAACCATCTGAGGACAGTCCCCGATAGTCCACAGATAAACCACAAGTGATCCAAATGCACACCATGGTCCACAGTATCAAATGCTGCAGAGAGATCAAGAAATACCAAGATGGAACAGGTCCTTTGATCTCTCGCTATCAGGAGGTCATTTACTACCCGAACAAGAGCTGTCGCTGTACTATGTCTCTTCCTGAAACTGGACTGGAGAGAGAATCATAGATATTGTGGCTGGTCAAATGGTTCTCCAGCTGTAAAGCCACCACCTTCTTGTCAACCTTACCCAAAAAGGGAAGGTTAGAGACCGGCCTGTAGTTTGTAAGACAGTCGGGATCCAAGGAGGGTTTCTTAAGAAGGGGCCGAAGCACAGCATCCTTAAGGGGAGCTGGAAAATTTCCCCTCTCCAAGGATAACCAGACTATCTCAACAAGGACTGGGCTGATGACATCAACACAGCCAACAAGCAAGCATGTAGGGCCCGGATCCAAACTACAGTTGGTAGGACATAAAGTCTGGATAATCATCACAATATCACTGATTTTAGGCTGGCCAAAGTCGCATCACTCAAACCGGGGGTCCGGCATCTCCTGCCAACCACTGCTACTCCCTAGAGAAAGGGTCAGGCAGATATCTGACCTGATCATGGCAACCTTATCTGCAAAGAATCAAGCAATCTCCTCACACTTCTCTTGTGAAAAAGCATTTCTGGGCTGAAGACAGAGTGGATTGCATAATCTGTCCACAGTCCAGAAAAGCTGAGCTGGTCAATTCTGTGTGGCAGCAATCTCCCTGTACAGGAATTCTGCCTTCTTATGGGAAATTGTTGATTGATAGACCAAATAAGCCTGTCACACACCAGGCTGGACCTTCGCCATCACCTCTGCAGCCTTCATCCAACTCTCCTAAACTCCCTCAGGTCCTCATCAAACCATGGAGATCTAGGGCAAAGGGAGAGTGGATGAACATGAACAGGAGCAATGGAATCCAGGGCCTCTGTCACCGCCCTATTATAGGCAAGCACAAGATCCCCTGGATCCACGCATTTCAGAATGGGAATTCCTCTGTGACGTGACACACTTTAATGAAATTACGGGCGTTTTTGACAGAAATGTATTGCACTAAGTAAGGACATGAGGAGCAAGACAGATTTCCCCTGTAAGTAAGGTGCCTATATATTGGGTGCAATGCTGTAAGTTGGTGACTCTCTTTAATGTCTATTTCACAAACAAAATATTTATGGAGCCTCAGTAATGTTTACTTTGTGTTGCGACTCATGAATCGTATTTGAAGTGTTTTGCAAAAAGCATGACTGAGCAGTGCAAGTATGTGTGCTAAACTGCATGTGTGCCATCAGTGTTCTTTCCTGTGTGTGCATACATTGTCTGGCTTCATGCAAACATATATATGGTGTGACTTGTTGCAGTATCTCAAGAATAAAGATAAAGAATATATGACATATATATTATTGGTACCATCAGCGCCAGCGGAGTAAGTGATATATTTTTTCAGAGGTATCGGGTCATAGTGCACACATGACTTTGCAGAGATCATAGCACAAAAAACACATGCTCTCCTAAAAGTTATGTGTGCAGTATGTGACTAAGGTGCATTCTGGCCAGACACCTCTGAAAAAGTATCATACCACTTAGTCTACTGATGATGATGGTGACAATAAAATATATGTCATTCTGCTCACTATTCTTTATACCATAAACACTGCAACAAGTCAGCAAAATATGTTTGCAAGAAGCTGAACAATGTCTGATGTCACACACACAGACACACACACACACACACACACACACACACACACACACACACACACACACACACAGGAAACAACACTGACTGCACACATGCAATTTGTACTGCTCACACCAGCTTTTCCACAAGCACTCCACAACAGAAAGTCAACATTACTGAGGCACTGCATTATAACAAAAGGGCAAGTGTCTATTATTAAAAAAAAAAAATCACAAAACACTACAGCACAGCAGTGGGGGGGGGGAGGGATGTGTCCTGAAAAAAATCGCTTAATGGGGGATTCCATGGTGTTTCAGCAGCAGGTGGAGCATTGACAGTATCTGCAGCTGCTGTTGCTGGATCTGATCCACCTGCTGCTGCACAGCACCCACCATCTCATTGCTTTCCTCAAGGGCCACCCACACCAGTGCAATGTCTGTCTGCATTGGAAGCACTGTGGTGGGGTCCACTGCAGCAGGAAAGCCAGGTAGTGATAGTGGTGGCGCTGGTGGCTGTGGTGGTGGTGGTGCAGCAGCTGCTGCTGTTGCCCTCCTCCTGCTGTGACAGTGAGGCACAACACCCCCAGCACCCTCTGTCACTGCCACAGAAGGGCCAGCAGGTGGATGCCTGACCCCTTCAGTGGCAGCCTGCCACTCCATCTTGTGGTGATTTGCCATGTGTGTGCACTGGCCACCGGCCCCCAAATGTGTCCCCTGGGGGCCATGGCTCACCTGCACACCACACAAATGATAAACCACAATGGTGCTGTCTTTCCCCCCACACAGTTAAAAAACTGCGACACTGGGGAGCTGTGGGGGGACAAGATATACTGCTGGAAGCACCTTCATTCACCTGGGGCTCCACCTGTGGTTGTGGAGGTGGTGGAGGGGGTGCTGCTGGAGCCCCTGCAGCTGCTACTGGTGGTGGTGGTGGTAGTGGTAGACTTGGTGTGTGTGCCACCGCTGGTGGCAGTGATGCTGCTGCTTCCAGAAGGGGAGACGCAACACCAAACAGTCAGAGGCGGTCCAATAACACCCGACCACACCCCACATGTGCACACTCCTCCTCTCTGCCCATGCCCACGGGCAACAGACTCTCCTTCCTGGTCCATCGTGCAAAAGTCCCTCAGACTGTGACCGATGCCTCACAATACTCCTTCACATGCACTTACAGTCTCACACAAATGCACACAGACAGTCACACACACACACACACAAAACAAAACTTATAAAAAAAAATCAGCAGCAAAACATAACTGAATAAACACACTACAAAAACAACTAAAGATTTAGCTTTTAAAAAAGCAGTTTTTTTTTGTCAAATTACAGGCTACCAACTACCAAGTAACAAACTCTCCTTTCTCTACACCCAAAAGGCTTCCTCCTTCTATGACTGCAAAGGAGAAAGTGAAACTAACTGCTTTTCTGACTCACTTCCTTCCTGCCTAGCTAAAGCATGTGACTTACAGTACTGTATGCTTTGTGATGTGTGGGGGGCTTCCTATATTGTTGTCACTTCACCTTACTTTGTGTTAGGATGGAATGACAATGCGAAGTCAGAATGAGAAGGAGAATTGAGCACTTGATGGTGGTCACTTCATGTAGCTTTATGATGGTGCAAAGTGGCCACTTTGTGTCCACTTTGCCAGTGTATTTTAAATTCACTGCATCCCTAGTGATATGCATTGCATCAGAACTGCAGCTTGCTTCATTACTGATTATGTGGGCCACTTAAGAATCAACTGCATAATGTCAATTAGCTTGCTTTGAGAGAGGCCCTGCAGGCCAATCAACCAACAAGTTCATAATGACACTCCAACAGACATGCAGCTTGCTTCAGGAGTGGTATGAAGCAGCTGCAAAATGACGTGCACTGTGCCAGACCTATAGTTTACTTCACAAGTAACAGTTGCACATGTAGTTGACTTTAGCTGCATGTTTACAGACATGACTCTATAAAGTCATCTAGATTTTTGTTATTTTGAATTGTCACAAAAGTGAGGTCATATTTCATAAATGGACTTTCCTAGTCATGAAAGCATCCTCATGGATGATGAAAGCAGGGCTCGTATTTGTGACACATTTGGGCCTAGTTTTGTTAATATTTTAAAAAAACAATAATTTTTCACTCCCAAAAGCTTGGACATGCAAGCTTCTACTGTACACTGTAGACCTCACAAGTTTCAGACTTACTATAAAACAGATTTTCTTTTTTCTAATGAGCAAATTTCACTTATATTCCCTGGCTTTTGGCTAATCCTGATGAAAGTGAGTTTCCTAGTCACAAAAGCAGCTTCACGAAGCATAGAACTAGGGCCTGCTTTTGTGATTCCCAACATCTAATTTCAATATTATTTTTAAAATAACTTTTTTTTTCAACAAAATATCACTTGAATAATCAGCCTTACACCCTACACTATTGGCTACATAACTTTTAGACTTAACGCCCAATTAATTTCTATATGCAAAGATTTCTGTTCTTTCCTTACTTTGTGACTGCTAAGGTTCATCATAGTAGAGGTCTTATGTAACAGAAGTGATTTATTACTCAAGAAACAGATGCGTTAAATATTCTTGGAAAATGAACTATGCATGCACAAAATGGCATTTTATTTTCTAAATAATTCAAAAATTAAAACATTTTCAGCAGACCACTCACAAAAGGTCCTCCTTGGACCAAACACTAGCAAACCAGAAGTTTCCTGTTTCAAATCACATCAATTTTCATGTGAGCGGGAAAAAGGTTAGTGGATATTCAGCCTTCTACAATATTCAAACTACTCAACTGACATTGCCAAATTTATACTATCTGTAGTGTCTGGTAGTGGCTAAGTGCATTCCAATATGTAGGTTATGCCATTCAAGACAACCACAGTATTAAACTGTGAAATCAGGGTTTAACATAAAAGTATGCAACCCTAATATGGTCATACCGCAAAACTGTAATAAATGTGGTATATGATCATTACATCTTTTGGAATCAAGAAAGCTGACATCTGAAGCTAAATGCACTCATTGTTTTTCAAAGATAACTAGAAGACTATATCCCCATCGTGATGACTATTTGATATGTTATACACATAACCACACTGGTTGGTGTCCCCTCATTAATGCAACTCTCATACTGTATCTCAAAAAGACAAGGCTTCATCTTGAAAACAAGTTATCCAATATGCCATCCTGCACAGCAGTTCATTGTTTACAAGTCAAAGCATACTTTCTTTGATGTCATTTTTCAATTTAACAATGTTTTTGTTTTCATGTTCAGGTGCTTTGGGGAATCATGCAGCTCAGTTCCACCATGCTCATATGAAAGCAATTAGACACTTTGTATACATAATTCATTACCTTTGATTGCCCTAAAGAATTGACATGCTCACATACCCTTTGTAGTGTTTTCAGTAATTAGCAAACTGTGGGGTCAATTGTTTAGAGCAAAGAACTGCTTAACTGCATACACTAGGTTCAAATTCTGTAAAAGGCAAGCATTTACTGTACTACGTGACCCTGGCCAAATCTCTTGACTTCTCACTGCTTCAGTTATCCCAGTAGTAAGGTTTAGGAAAGCAAAACATGCATTAACTGAGATGCTGTGACTGAGGTTGGCTACTCTGGGCAAGCAAATGCTAAAAAACAAACATATTAATCACATTTGTATCCCTGCTTATGAAGCAAGGTACTGTAGAGGGGCTAATCATTCTGGACTTAGAGTCCCTTCCAGCCTTCAATTACAGTATTATGTTTTACTACATTGTGTTGAATATGGAAAAACAAAGCAACATCTAAAAATACAACATCTATATGGAATTTCATCAATGATTCATTTTTCCCTTGTGTTCTCTCTTTATTGTGTATTTAAATATAGTCATTATGAGCAGAAATCTTGACATCGAATGGTATATACCAGCAGTATGTTGACAAAGGTGCTTTATAAGACTGTGATTTTCAAAAGCTTTCCAAAACATTAAAATATAAATTACTTCTTTCATGAGTTAGTCATGCATCACATTTTCAAATAGAAAGTGCTAGTATTAAGATGACTAAACATGTAAGATGAATGGTACAGAAAGTAACTATTTATTTTTTATTGCTGCAGTAAATAATATATGCTACCAAATTAATGTGGTTGCTTTGTCTGGCTATATCAGTTTATCCCAGGTGTAATGTAAGCTGGAATGACATTTTAAAGCTGTACAATTTGCAAAGGAAAAAATAAATACGTGTGTTTAAGCTTTGCAGGTTCAGTTCTTTTTTTGGACAGAATCAAAGCTTAGATAATGGTTTGAGAAACTATTTGAAGTCAGTCATAATCTCTCCGAACAGTTGAACTGTTCTGAACCCTTAAGAATCAAAGTGCAGTTTGCTCACCCGCTCCATACACATCAATGTTACACATTTCACACTCCTTTTTCTTGCCCCACAGTTCCATTGATTTTCTGCTGAATTTTTTTCAGCAGGTGTCCATGTTATGCCTCAGGAGTTGAATACAGAAGGACATATAGGGATTAAATGAGTTGCCTAATCTATGAAACATATGCAAAACTCATATAAAAACAGTTCAGAAACACTCTGGTGTATCTTCTACTTACGGGGAATTTGGGGGAGTATTTTTTCTCTGTCATGATCTTGTTTGTTAAACCTCAGCCCATGCTACTGAGCCTGTCAGAAAGGATGTATTTATGTGGGATGTACAGTAGATAGAAAATAACAAAGACATTTCTCTTGTATTGATTCCTGCCCTGTGGGATGTGCCCTCATTTGGAGCCATTGTTGTTCTCATGAACAAAGTCCACTTGGTACAGTAGAGCAAAATGTTAAATAGCAGCTAATGGGTTTGGTTAAAGATTGTTTTTCTTACATTGTTAGGGCATTCATTTTCAAACTTTATCATAGTCAGCTTCCTCCAGGCTACTGAAAAAATATTGTGCCTCCCTATAGGAAAAATGCAATACAGTACTTTGACTGTATGCCAGGAGGTTTAATTTTCTTTGAAGAAATGTCTCAGCTGATTTATCTGCCATTATTTCCATTTCCTTTTCCCACTTCTCCTCACACAAAACATCAAAAACCCAAAATGGCAGTCACTGCTGCAGCACATTGTTTTGCTTGCTTGACCTCCAAAAGAACAGGTTGGGGATGGGGCCTCCCTTGGGAGACAGTCCTTATTGTTTGAGAAATGCTCTTTTAGGGGGCAGTCAGTTTCTTTCTACCAGAACAAAGCCCAAATAGGTGCTCCATTGTCCTAATGTCTTTAACGTGGTAGAGCACCAGCCTAGACAAGAACCTGAGCACAGAGAACAGTGCAGCCACCACAGACTAGGTTTTTTTTTGCTCTATGTGTAATACCAAATTACTAATACAGTGCACCAAAGCCATTTATGATAAATAGTACTTAGAGTTTATTTTCCTGACATTTTTGTAGCCTAAAAGAAACAATGCAAAATATGAAAAACAAGTACAAGGCACTTCAAAAAGATGTAATGAAAGGAGGGAGGCAGTCCCACTACCAGCAGCAGTTACACCAGAAAAAAAACGATGACTCTACCTTGCATTTCCCCAAGACTAGGCAGGGCTTCTTCAGAGGTAACATCATACTGTAGCTGCAAAAAGCCATCTTACATAGTTCTAACCATTAAAAAGATTAAAAAGAGCTGATGCAAATTTAAACATTAAAATGAATGACATAAGTGGCCCACAGATCTCCTAAATTAGAATAATTCACAATAATACTGATGATCACTATGCCCTAATTATACTGCTTGCCTATAGCACTATCATTCACATAGTGTAATTAAGGCAAATAAAATAAAAAAAAAAAAAAAACAACCTTGTCTCTTGCTTAATGTTCTTAATGTTGTGGTAAAGAATCACAGGTTGTGCTTAAAAATATTCTGCACTATTCCTAACCTTTATAAGTACAAATGCAGGCAAGGAAAGGTGTTCATATGCATACTCAGCTTTCTTGTGCCTCGAATATATTATGGTAACTATAAAGAATCACAGGTTGTGCTTAAAATATTCTGCACTGTTCTTAACCTTTATAATTATAACTGCAGTCAAGGCAAACACAAGGTGTTCATATAAATACTCAGCTCTGCCTCTTGCCTCCAAGGTTATATCATATGGCAGCACAAATTAAGTAAATGTACATAACTAATGCATTCACTAAAGCACTAGGGCCCAGATACTCAAAAGGGTTGTGCATGGCGCAACAGTGTTTCACCATCGCAACCACTGATGTGCCCTGGCACGATATTCAAACAGGAATTGTGCCTGGCACAAAATCCCGACGCGCCAGAGTGCATCAGAATGTATGCGTGCAGAGGCATCTACTACACACACTCTGCACATCCCTATATTCAGCCCAGGATGTGCTGAGTCCATGCATGAGCAACCCTACTACGCCCACACAAAGTTGATCCAAAAAAAAAAGGAACAACGGATGGCCACTCACAGGTGAGCTGTCAGACAGTAGGGTGAAACTCGCAGCTGCCACCTGTGGGTGGCCACCCGAACTCCGGCTGCACCCGGCAGCACCCCCCCCATGCCTGATTGTGGGCATACCAACAGAAATTACCCTCCTAACTCCCTGGTGGTCCAGTGGACTGCTGTCAGCCCGATTGTGGGCTTCAGTAAAATAATAGAACTCCAATATCCCTGGTGGTCCAGTGGACTGCTCTCAGCCCGATCGCGGGCTTCAGTAAAATAACAGAACTCCAGTATTCCTGGTGGTCCAGTGGACTGCTGTCAGCCCGATTGTGGGCTTCAGTAAAATAATAGAACTTCAATATCCCTGGTGGTCCAGTGGACCGCTCTCAGCCCGATCGTGGGCATTTGTATAAAAAACAGTATGGCCACTATCCCTGGTGGTCCAGCAGACCCACCTCCCCACCCGCCCACTGATCCCCACCACCCCATTCCACCCTCCACGCCCATCTGGAATGTGTAGTACGTACAGGCAGCTGCATGCCCATTGGCTCACACGCGGACCAATGGGCATACAACCCTACTGATAGTGTCAGTTGGTGGGTGGCAGGGAGGCAGGCGGGTGGGGTGCTGCCACCCACCACTGACCGGGGAAGTGGGGCGGTAGGGATCAGTGGGCAGGTGGGGAGGGGGGTCTGCTGGACCACTCAGGATAGTGGCCGTACTGTCTTTTATACCAATGCCTGTGATCGGGCTGAGAGTGGTCCATTGGCCCACCAGGGATATTGGAGTTCTATTATTTTACTGAAGCCCACGATCAGGCTGAAAGCAGTTCACTGGACCACCAGGGATATTGGAGTTCTGTTATTTTACTGAAGCCCGTGATTGGGCTGACAGAGGTCCACTGGACCACCAGGGATGTTAGATTGTTTAATATTTTACTTCAGCCCGCGATTGTGCTGTGGGGTACATTGCCACACCGCAGGGGGCGTTAGTCCCCGAAGGTCGCTACTAAGAAATTATAAGAATATACATGCACATACTGTAGGTAACCAAACACATATATCAAATCCAGTTGAATAAAAATCTAGTCCTACGCAATGACAGTCTGGGCAAAGCATAAGGTCCAGTCACCAGTTTTTCTGGTGTAACTGCTGCTGGTAGTGGGACTGCCTCTATCCTCGCACTATACCTTTTTGAAGTGTCGTATCCTCGGGTTTCATGGCTGCAGTAGGTGAAGCCTGCAGCCATCTTGCGAACAGTTCTGAAAATGACTTAGCAAATTCTGGCCAAAGAGCAAATGTGGAGTTGCAGTACAATCCCCTCTGCAAAGTACTTTGTTCTGTCATTTCTTTAGGTGATGCCCCACCCCATGGACGCACTACTTTAATTTGCGCATGAGCACTGCACTCATAGTGGAACAGTCTGCCGTGTCCAAGAATGCTGATGGAGCTCACTGCAAATGCATGACTTCACTGCAAGTGCAGAAGTGAAGTCGCACATGCACACTGGTCGCGCATGTACACTGAGCTCTGGTGGCCATCTTGGGCACGTCAGACAATTCTGCTGTGTGCTCAGTGAGCACTCATAAAAGCACAACTGCAGTCATGCCACCTATGAGCAAGAAATGTCAGGAAAATGAATTGTAAGTATTATTTACGTGGCTTTGGTGTGCTTTATTAGTAAAGTTCTCCAATAACAGTAGGCATGTTGTAGGTTTAGCATTTAACAATGTAGACTGCCCACTACTACACACAGTACAATACAATAGTAAGAAGGACTTAATGTTTTCTTTTTTATGGGGAAACCTCCCCTGTAGTATACAGTAATGGTAGCCAGTTAGATTATAGTGTTATTTGTGGGGGACAAAGTTCTTCCATCTAATACACAAGTAACTGGTAGATTTGGAAAAATTATGGTATGTTAGCCTTACAGTATGTATGAGTATACCCCTCTCCACACACAGACCACACACACACACACACACACACACACACACACACACACACACACACAAAGGAATGATTAGACAGTATTTCATTTTTAAGACCATTTTTTGATCCCTGTAGAAATAAACAGGGCATTTGCTAGCCCAGATATACTTACGGTATATGATGTCTAGATCAAGGCTGCCACAAGACCTGTGTGATTTTAAAGGTCTCCCAAAATAGACTTAGATATTCTGTCTGGGCATGATTTTCTGTGAGCTGATATCCCAGTGTCCAAAGGTTTGTCAGTCAACCTTCTATAATATTTATTTATTTTATTTAACTGTACCATTATTTTGACTTGGAAAGGCACCCTAAGTAGTGGTGGGCAAAGTGGCCAAAATTTGCTTCATGAAAAAATTTGCGGAGTAGTGGGGAATCCGCAAAGTACTCCGCAATGCGAAGCGGAGTACTTCGAGTTATAATAAGGATCAAAAAGTCATTGCTTTCAATGTACTTTGCATTACTAAGCCTCCCCCAACCTCTTCTGTGCCTATTTTTAAGTGAAGTACATTGATTTTAATGTACTTCGCATGACTTTGTCTTGTTTTGGGGCTCCAAAGAGAATTTTGCATTGATTCATGAGACTGAAGGTCACGTGGGCTCTAGATTGTTCTGCATAGCCTCAGTTCTATGTTGTGTGGATAGTGATAGCTGGAGACAGTTTGCTGTCAGAGCTCTGCGATTCAAACCTTATAAAAGCTGTTAAAAAAGCCTTTTTGAGCCATTTTTTGGCTTAAAACATAGTACATCGATTGTAGGAAACCCTCCTGTACTCATATCATTGTGTGGATTTTGAATGTTAATTTTGAACATTCAGTCTGTGTACTGACAGACACTTGAAGTGTGCTTTGGGGAGGGGCATATCTGTGTGGTGTAGGTAGATTAACTGGGAGAAAAAGGCAGTCTTTTTGTTTTGGTTATATTTTTATTGTATAAATATGTTAATGTACAGACAGTAATATTTTCAGTAATTCTTGAAATTTTTTTGCTGATTTTTGTGTTGCACAGTGCATAATTTCAGTTTGTTGTGAGCATGTGTGCTATGCGTGCCATCAAATCACAGACACCTTTCATTGTGCCACAGAGTAATTGCAGCAATGTGAACCTGCTATCCACTGCAGCTGCATGATTTTGTACTGCTTTGTGGTTGGGACTGTGGTATCTTGAGTTTGGACAGTTAGTGCAGTACACTGCCCCCCCCCAACCAGCAAAAGGTATTCTTTTACATATTGGATTTGGATAGTGACTGTTGTGAGCAGCAGTGGTTAAGGTGTTGTTGTGACTTTACGTCTGCATCTGCATCTTATTCTTGATTGTTCAGTGCAATCCAATCTGTCTGTGCCTTTGCATCTGTTTAGTTCGCAATCTACATCTGCAAGCCACAGTTGTTTTTTTGGGCTTCACATACACCGGACCAGCCGGAAAGTTCTGAACTCTAAATTGGTTTATAATTTTCTTGATGATCCCCCAAAATGCTCGCAAAGAGATGTGTAAGCAAAGCTGTTTCTGGCCATGGCACTGCTACCAGTGGTAAGATTGTCTGTGGACGTGGCAGTATGCAGAAGTGCATAGCTGATATGAGGATAGGGATTTCTCCATCAATGTTTTTTACAGTGCAATCTGTAGCTTCACTCATAGTTGAAGGAGATGATGTTGCCCCAGCTGGCTGTGTTAGTGCAGTTTCTGCTGGCATGAGTATTGCTGCCTCAAGTTCCACTTCTGACCAGTTAACCATTTCAAAAAATATAGTTGAGTCTAAAGCTGTGACTGACAGTGTAGATGATGTCATACTCCCCAGTAACATCCCCATGATAGCTGAACATGATTCTGATCATGGCGATGATAACGCACAATGTCATATTTCTTCCACCGTGGTTGAGGTCATGCCTTTGCCATTCAATGAGTCACACAGTGGTGCAAAAATATTGGGTGATGATGATGATGATGTTGCTGTGGTTGCAACATGTAGTCCACATGACAGCATCCAAACAGAAAATGTGGATGCGGATGATGTTGATGAATATGATGATGATGTCAGTGACCCCTGTTGGGAACCGGAGAAAAAGAAAGTTAAGGTGGCTGTGTTTGGGCCTGTTGGTGTTAAATCCCCCCCTCCTTAAAAAAGTTGTGATTTAGTGGTTCCAGTTGATGTTGATGATGATGATGACCCAGTAATAATCATAGGTAGCCACGGTGGTCAGTTACAGCCCAAGTGTGTCCAGCCTGAAAAATCATGTAGCACACCCCCTATTTCAGGGCGTAAAAAAACAGAGTCCAATAAGTAGCATCAGGGACATGTTAAAAATGGGGTATCACAATCCCTTGTTTGGGATTTTTTGTACAAGATGCAAATGATAAGTCAGTTGCAATCTGCCAGCTTTGCCATGCACGTGTGAGTCGAGGTAAAAAGGGGATTCATCTGGGCACGAGGGACCAGCATACACATCTTAAGAACAGGCACATAGCACTGTGGACCCGGCATCAGATGACAGCTAATGCCACAGTGGGGCATACACCCTCGTCATCAGCTTTAATGAGCATGTTATCCCCTTCCATGACTATAAGACCAAGTAGGAACATCTGCAGTAGCAATGAAATAACAACAGAGGATTACTATAGGCATGATGAGGTGGAGGATAATGATTTTGCAATCTTGTCACGTGGTGGTGAGAGTAGCAGTGGTGGTGGTGGTGGTCAATACAGTACATCTAGTGCAAGTGGTACATCCACCCCTGTACATAAATCTGGGAAAATAACTTCCGTTCTGGATTTGTCACCTGTGCAGCCCTCTTCCTCACATGTTCACACCCCACCCTGGCCATTTGCAGAGCAGAGCCATTTGTCACATACCGTGCAGTATGTGTAAGTCAGCCCATGTTGCAGAGTGTATTTGCCCATAACTGGAAGCACCCACCCAATCATGCAGTGTCACATGAACTTAATGCTGCTGTATCTGAAATGCTGGCAATTGATCTTTTGCTCCACTCCTTCATAGAGAGTTCCAGATTCTGGTGGTTTGTGGCACACGCCTGTCTGAAATGGAAAGTCCCATCTAGGACATACTTTTCCATCAGTGCAGTCCCTGAGTTATGCCATACTGTGACCGACTCTGTAAGATATGCCCTACAATATTGCTTCTCCTCTCCATTCATTCATTTAAGTATAGATATGTGGACAAGTGGCAAAACAGCAGGGAGTTTATACTTGTGTATCACTGCACATTGGGTGCAGGTGCTGGGGGTTGTATGTGCTGGTGGTAGTGTGAGTTTAGAGTTTGTAAAATTAACATTAAAAATGAAAAATGGAAGATAGAATTTAGATTGGCACACATGAAAGATGGGGGGAATCTTTCTATTCCTACATAAATAATAAAAAATCTGCCTCTAATATAATTGGACCAATTCAAGTCTCTAATACCATCATAAATGAACCATCTGATATGGTTAATGAATTTAATGATTATTTTTGCTCTGTGTTTGCACATAAAAATAATAACTGTTCACTGGACTTTGTAAGCAGTACCACTAAGGAATTTAATATAACTAGGGAAGAAATACTCCATAAGTTAAACCATATTAAAATAAATACCTCCCCTGGTCCAGAACTACTCCATCCACAGGTATTAAGAGCCATCAGATTGTGGTTGGTTGAGCCATTATATATCCTCTATAATAAATCTTTGACCATTGGCAAACTGCTAGATGATTGGAGACAAGCAGTAGTGGTTCCTATATATAAAAAGAGGGACCATAGTTGTACAGCAAATTATAGACCGATTAGCCTAACTTGCCTTTTGGGAAAAGTGATGAAGTTCATTATCAAAGATAAGCTCACCCCTGATCTTGAATCAAGATGCTTTATTGATAACACACAGCACAGCTTTAAGTCTCAAAAATCATGTCTCACTGCAAATCTCTATTTTTATGAAACAGTAAATCATTAGAGGAAAAAAAAAATCAGTTGATACTATATTCCTCTACCTTTGTAAAGCCTTTGATAAAGTACCTCATGAAACCCTTGTAAAAAAAATGGTAAATCTTGAGACAAACAGCTTCATTATCAGATGGGTAAATGCATGGTTGATGAATAGAGAACACACTGTAAAAATCAGAGGCTTCACCTCTAGAACAGGTAGGGTGACTAGTGGGGTGTCCCAAGGGTCTGTCTTGGGTCCTTCATTGTTCTGTATCTCTGTCT
This sequence comes from Neoceratodus forsteri, assembly GCA_016271365.2. Taxonomy (NCBI): domain Eukaryota; kingdom Metazoa; phylum Chordata; order Ceratodontiformes; family Ceratodontidae; genus Neoceratodus; species Neoceratodus forsteri. The sequence goes on along the minus strand of CM057459.1, from coordinate 855,575,517 downwards.
CTGATATTGATAGAGATCTAAATGGATATACTGTCAAATTTGTTGATGATACAAACATTGCTAATGATGTAAGTAAAGAGGATGGATATTATGACCTTTGTAATGATCTCTTGAAAATGGAGAACTGGGTAGGCAGGAATGGTATGATGTACAACTTAAACAAAAATTTAGTTATAAACTTGGGTAATAATAACCCATGTTACAACTGTACTCTATCTGGGAAGTTGTTACAGTCCTTGGACAATGAAAAGGACTTGGGCGTACTTGTTTCAAATGATTTTATATTTTGTTCTCAGTGTACAGAACTAACTAAGAAGGCTAACAGACGTATTGGCTGTATTAGATGATCTGTCACATCTAGGAATAGGGCTTGTTTAATTTCCTTATACAGGGCCTATGTACAACCCATTTTGGACTATTGTTCTTCTTTGTGGAGTCCTTTTTTTCATAAGGATGTTAAAAAAGTGGAAGGGGTACAGAGGAGAATCACAAAAATGGTTCATGGACTTCATAGGGTTGATTATGGCTCTAGACTATGCTCCTTAAACCTTTACCCTCTGGAGATGAGAAGATATAGAGGTGACCTTTCATTAATGTTTAAAATTATAAGGGACCCTACATTATTTGCAGAACTAGGTTTCAATCAAATCCAAAGTGACTTCTTATTAAGAAGTCACAATTATCAACTAAGGCTTACTAACCCAAAAAGTCAGCTAAGAAGAACTTTTTTTACCCAGCATATTATTCCTATGTGGAATACCCTTCCAAGGGATGTTGTAGAAGTTGATTCTTTTAACTGTTTTAAGACCAAACTTGATAGTTTCCTATTGAACTTAGGTGAAGGGGACTAATGCCTGTGTTTGTAGGAGATGTATATAAATGGGCTGGCCAGCCTTCTGTACATCTAATTTTCCTAGTATGACATCATAGTATGAATAATCAGTGTAGAAAGGCAGACTGTCGTGGTAGCAATCTTCCAGGAATTTGACAGCATGCAACGCTTGCTATGCCCAGTGTGACAAGTTCACACACTGGTGAAAACATGTTGGACTTGCTACTGACTGAAATTGATGAGTGGCTGAATCCCCTGTCCCTGAGAGCTGGGTTTATAGTAAGTGACAATGGATCAAATGTGGTTAAATGCATTACGAATGGTGGCTTTGTTTGGGTTCCATGCATGATCCACTGTTTAAACTTGTGGTGCAGGAGTTTCTAAAGCACTCTGATATAAAGAAAATGCTGACAGTTGCATGCCGTATCTGTTCTCACTTTTCATGCTCTGCAAAGTCCTGTGACCAACTTTGGCAGTTGCAGATCCAAAATAGCCTTGCGCAGCACCACCTCAAGCTGGAAGTTGTCACACAGTGGAACTCCACTTTATACATGGCAGAGAGGTTGTATGAACAATACAAAGCCATCTCAGAATATCTTGTCATTCACACTAGCCGTGACACTTCTGGGGCCTCCATGTCTCTCACAACTGCAACAGTGGTGCCTCATGGACTCTATAATACCAGTTCTGAGGCCTTTTGAACACACCACACAGGCAGTGAGTGGCAAGTCTGCCTCCATTAGCCAATCAATTCCACTGCTGCGGGTGTTGAGGCAGACATTGCTGAATCTACAGCATAGCCTTGATGGTTCTGGATACTGTGCTGGCAGTGTGTTGCTGAAACACATGCTGACACTATTTGAGTGCAATCTGCACATTTTGAGCATTCAACAGAGTGACTTCTTTGCAATAGCAACAATGCTGGACCCACGACGCAAACGAGGAATTGCCTCACTACTGGAGGGAGGGCCTGAACAGGTAAAAAATGTCAGTGGGAAACTGGTGCACTTGGTTCATGGGGCACAGAAGTCCTGTGTAAAGGCCAGCAAACCTCAACAGCATAATCAGGCTGAAGGTCAGTTTGGAGTAGAATCAAGCACATCTTGTAAGGGGGGCTGCAGTTCCAGGTGGTCTGTCATCAAAACTAGTTGTCATTAACCCACTTTGGGGTGCTTTGTCCAAAGTCGGGATTTGTGACATAAACGATTCCGGAGAACAGGATGATGCATCAACCACCAGACTTCGTGCAGCACAGAGAATGGTTGCCTCATATTTGGCTGAAAATAGGCACCTGTCAAAAACTGATGATCCTCTTTTATACTGGAGTGGAAAGGCCAGTGAATGGCCAGAGCTGACCTCAGTGGCACTGAAGTGCCTGACATGCCCACCCTTCAGTGTAAGTGTCGAGAGGGCATTCAGTTCAAAGGGTGCAATAGTTTGGGATCGTCGTGCAAACCTCTCTCCTTCAAATGCTAACTTGCTGACATTCATAAAAATGAATGAGGGGCACATACCAGCTTGAACTGTAGCCCCAGTATTCATACCCCTGCATGGTCATGGTTGTGCTGATGTTGTAGAAATGGACCATCCTGGTGACACTGACAACATTAAACAGCCTACCAGTGAGGTAAGTGATGACACGATGTAGAAAGAATTCCGTAGTGGGCACAATTAGGACACTGATGACTGTGAGGGCAGCTTTCTGTATGATGAATGATGATGATGAGGTTGATGTTGGTAGGTTTTAAGTGAAGTGGTTAAAAGTCTGTCACATTTTGTCTATGGTACATATTTTGTTTTTCATAAAGTTAAATCAGTGTCCCACTCAAAATGACTCAAATTCTATATGTCATATTTGTAACACAGTGCACACTATATCCTGCCTGCCACCCACCTGTGTGTTTGACAGTGATAGTGAATGTGTTGCAGGCTGCAGCTGCTCCCCCATGACCACCACCAGAATACCGCTGTTAGCCAAAGCCACCAGATGTGGATAGTGAGAGAGAATGTCATCATGTGCCCCCATGACCACCACCAGAAAACAGCTGTTAGCCAAAGCCACCAGATGCAGATAGTGAGAGGGAATGTCATCACCATGTGACCATGACCATCCACCACCACCAGTATGCCGATGTTTTCCATTCTGTGTCCTGCCCATGACATGGCAGACGGAGTCAGAGAGGAGACCACATCCATCAGCCACAGCCGCAAGGCTTCTTACTATCTATACTTTAAAGTGAGTATGTGTACTAATGTTTCATGCTATGGAACTTCCTTTAGCTGTGTTATGTTTCCTATTGCTTTTCTGAGATGCAGTGGTCAACCACACACGGTCAACTTATTTTCTTTTTTTACTGATTAACAAACCACTCTCCTTTGCTGGAGGACTATGGTACTGCAGTACTGTCTACAGCAACCTACAGGATATCCAATTCCATACCGGTAAGTATATCAATTTTATTTCACCAGTTCTTTTTTGTTCTTCATTTTTCCAAAAGAGTGCAAATCTGAGTGACGAGTCATATAAAGTAGGTGACATGTACTTCATATGATATGTTTGTCATGCATATTACACGCTGTATTGCTGCAGCAGCCATGCCAGTGTTCAACAAAGTTTGACCCAGGTCGTGACTTGACAAGATGTGTTTTTACAATGTAACTTGAGTTAAGACATAGAAACACTGACACAGTGTATTGGCTACAGCCTTGTACTAAATTTGTGATTGTGATTATTTGGTCTTCATGTGGCTTACTGAGACAGCTTGCTATCTATTAATCAACATATATGACAGGATTGAACAGCTACACTTTAAACATAATATGTTACTGCAATCAAGTACTAATAACTCCTTCTTCATCTCTTTTAGAAGGAAACTTTCTGATGCTGTGTGCTGTCGTTGCTTTCTCCAAATAACAAGTTCAACATCATACCCCCCCCCGGGCCGACGGACACACAAGTAGTATGAATCCATGACCATGACCTTAATTACTGGACTGGAGGAGGATGCAGATAAAACCTGTGAAGAATTAACCAATCAATAAACCATTAATGCAACTTGCTTGCAAATGACCCCCACCACAAAAAAAAACTACTTACCTTCACTGGCTTGACAATATTCCAATGCCACAGTTCCTCATCAAGCACAGAAATGTGCACACCAGCTGCTACTATGTGACCTGTGATACAAAACAAAACAATGATTAAGTGTGTATATATATATATATATATAAAACAAATCATATATATATATATATATATATATATATATATGTAATATATATAAATCAGTAAAGGTCAGGTTCTGTGGAAAACAATGATGGTGCCAGGCAGGTACATTAATCAACTTACCAAGTGTAATATTAGTGTACAAACAAAGGGCATTCTTCCTGTTGGGGTCACAGCTGCACACTTTGGGCAACCAACAGTGTTCTCGGTCTCATCATCTTGCATGGTTAACTCAATGGTAGGGTTATCCTTCTAGCACACCATTTGGCAAGACACTGTGCATCATCCCAATCAGGTCAACAGCAGCATCACATGTAATTCCAACAGCAGCAGGGCACTTAGTTCTTATTGGAGTGTGGAGTGTGGAGACTTTTCATTCCATGTTATGCAGCTGCTCTCATTTCTCTTTGCCTGGAGTGGGGAATTTTGTGGACACAAGACAGGAGCATTTTGGGGGTGCACATTAATTCTGGGGACTGTGTGGCAGCACTGCATGCGGGACTGAGTGCGCCATTAATTCATAGAGACTTTTCATTCCATGTTATGCTCTCATTTCTCTTCATTTAGAGTGGGAAATTTTGTGGACACAAGACAGGAGCATTTTGGGGGTGCACATTAATTCTGGGGACTGTGTGGCAGCACTGCATGCGGGACTGAGTGCGCCATTAATTCATAGAGACTTTTCATTCCATGTTATGCTCTCATTTCTCTTCATTTGGAGTGGGAAATTTTGTGGACACAAGACAGCAGCATTTTGGGGGTGCACATTAATTCTGGTGACTATGTGGCAGCACTGTATGCATGACTGAGTGCGGCATGAATTAATTTCCTTTCTTGTTATATTCCAACTTAATAATGTCTCTTTCCAAAAATAAATTATTTTAGTGGTCTCAGTTATGTTTTATTTCAGTCTTGCTGTATGCATTTGTGCAAAAGCAGGAGTGAGCAGTGTAATAATCGACTAAACAGCATGTTTGCAGTGCACTGTCATGCACACACATTGTCCTGCTCCCTGAAAACATATATGACTTGTTCCAATGTTGATGGTATGAAGAATAAAGATAAGAATATATAATACGTATTTTATTTGTACCATCATCAACAGTGGACTAAGTCACATAATATGTTTTCAGTGAGCTCACCTAGGAGTGGGCATTGTGAACCTCACAGTGCACACAAGCAGTTTAGCAGATCATAGCACTCCTCACTCCTGCTTGTCAACAAACCTGACAGAAATTAAGTATTGCTGAGGCACCCAATGTATTTCATGGTAAACTGACATTATTAAGTAGGAATATAACTGGTCAAGTCCAGTAGCATGCTGCACTGACACTGGTGCAGGGTGCTGGTGGACAGCAGCTAGTTGCTAAACTGCCACTGCCAGACTAAACCAGAAAGCTGGCACTTCAGATGAATAAATGCAAACAAATAATGGTCACTGCTATTGCGAATTTTTTGATGGAAAAACAAGACACACAAAAATGACCCCTGCGCTTCAGCGCTTTGGTCTTCATTATGGGGTCACCAAAAGAAGGCCTAACCACTAAAACGCAAGGGTCATTTCTGTGCTTTGTTTTTCCATCAATACAGTTGCACTAGCAGACTGTGAACATTTTTTCTTTGCATTTATTCATCAAAATTGCTGGCTTTCTGGTTTAGTCTAGCAGTGGCAGTTTTGCAGCTAGCTGCTCTCCACCAGCATCCAGTGCCAGGGTTAGCACAGCGTGCTACTGTACTGGATGTGTTATATTACTATTTAATAATGTCTGTTTACCATGAAATACTTTGGGTGCCTCAGCAATATTTAATTTCTGTCAGTTTTTTTGAAAAGCAGGAGTGAGCAGTGCTATGATCTGATAAACTGCATGTGGGCACTGTGAGGTGCACTGCACACTGCCCACAATGAGCCCACTGAAAACATATTATAAGACTTGGTCCACTGTTGATGATGGTACAAACAAAATATACAATATTATGTTCTTATCTTTAATCTTTATACCATCAACAGTGGAACAAGTCATCATATGTTTTCAGGGAGCTCGACAGTGTGTGCACATGACAGTGCACTGCACACATGCTGTTTAGCACATTATTATTGCACTGCCCAATCCTACTTTTAAAATCAAATCAAATCAAATCAGCTTTATTTTTATAGCGCCTTTCGGAACCAAGGCACTGTACATAAAATCAGATTCAAAAAGATTAAATAGACAAGAACATTAAAACAGATCATCCATGACTAGGGAAAGCTAAGCTAAATAAATAGGTTTTTAACTCAATTTTAAATCCATCAACAGTTGAGCATTCTCTCAACTGACTAGGTAAAGAATTCCACAGGGTTGGTGCTGCAAAAGCAAAGGCACGAGAACCAGATGTCTTTAATCGTACCCTGGGAATCTCGAGCAATCCCTCGTTGGTGGAACTGAGAGGACAGAGGGGGAAGCAGGGTACCAAGAGATATTGCAGGTAACCAGGTCCCTGATCATGTAGGGCTTTGAAGGTTAGCAAGCCCACCTTAAAGGTGATCCACCACCAAACAGGCAGCCGGTGCAGCTCGCAGAGCACAGGTGTAATATGACTGGTTCTAGAAGTCCCAGTCAAAAGCCTGGCTGCGGCGTTCTGCACCAGCTGCAGGTGGCAGATATCAACCCCTGGTAGCCCTAGGTAGAGGGAATTGCAGTAATCAAGATGGGTAGTGACAAAGGCATGGACCAGTGTTGGAAGATCATCTGGGGGAACCAGGTGTTTCACCCAGGCAATATTCCTCAGATGGTAAAAAGAGGATCTGACAACAGCTGACACCTGAGATTTTAGGGTCAAACCATCATCAAACATAATGCACAGGTTACGCAGCCGATCTGAGGTAGTGAGTGATATACCACCAAGTAATAAGCCTGATGGTTGTCCAGCCCCCAAACCCGCCCCCGGATGACCTGGGTCCACTACCAGCACTTCAGTCTTATCCAGATTCAGTCTCAGCCAGCTGGAACTCATCCAAAATCTGATCTCAGTAAGGCACTTATTTAGCACGGATAGTACATCATCCTGTCCAGGCAGAAAGGATGTATACAGCTGAGTATCATCTGCATAGCAGTGAAAACTCAGACTGTATCACCAGATGATATCTCCCAATGGCAGCATGTACACTGCAAACAACACGGGGGCTAAAATAGAACCCTGCGGTACCCCACAAGGCAGGGAGTGAGCACCAGAGGAATAAATTCCAGTGGCAACTCTCTGAAACCTGCCCATGAGGTAAGAATGGAACCATTTAAGGACTGTACCAGACAGACCACAAAAAGACTGTAGGCTCTCCAGCAGCACACCATGGTCTACAGTATCAAATGCAGCAGAGAGATCAAGAAGGACCAGAATGGCACATGCCTTTTGATCTCTAGCCATTAGGAGGTCATTCAATACCCAGACAAGAGCAGTCTCCATGCTATGCTTCTTCCTAAAACCAGACTGGAGAGTATCATAGACATTGTGAGTTGTAAGATGATCATCCAAGTGCAACGGAACTGCCTTTTCAATAACCATACCAACAAATGGCAGGTTAGAGATAGGCCGGTAGTTAGCTAGACAGTCTGGATCCAAGGAGGGTTTTTTAAGGAGTGGTCGAATGACCACCTCCTTGAGGGGGTCAGGAAAGACCCCCCCTCTCCAGGGACTTCCAGACAATGTCAACAAGGATCGGGCAGATAACATCTACACATCCGACTAGAAGGGGTGTAGGGCCCGGATCCAAACTACTACAGGTTGGGCGCAATGTTTGGACGATCTTCACAATGTCAGTGAACTCCAGCTGGTGAAAATCTGACCTGACAGACTAAGTGCATGCTACATTCCATCGACCACTGCAATCCCTCATAGAAGAGGTCGGACCAATGCCAGACCTGATGCTGGCAACCTTATCCGTAAAGAATTGAGCTAACTCCTCGCATCTCAGCTGAGAAAAAGCTTCTTTGGGCTGGAGGCAGATTAGATTGCACAATCTGTTAACAGCCCAGAAAAGCTGAGCCGGTCAATTATGTGTGGCAGAAATCTCCCTGGACAGGAATTCTGCCTTCTTACGGGTGATTTCTGATTCATAGTGATCATAATGTGCCATCAACCTAAGCCTGTCAGCATCATGGCTGGACTTCCACCAGGCTCTCTCCATCCTTCGTCCAACTTGCCTCAACTTCTTCAAGGAGCCATCAAACCAAGGGCTCCTTGGACAAAGGATGAGAGGGTGAACATGAACAGGAGCAATCTTGTCCAGAACATCTCCCACAGCCTTATTATAGGCTAGTATGAGATCATCTGGACTCATGCATTCACCCGACAAGCCCGATAGGTCCAGTACCGCCGATAGGTCACTAGGGTCAATACCCCTTAAAGGGTGGTACTGAATCATCTCTGTAGGGGCAGACCTATTGGGGGAGCCCTGAAGCTGAACCTTATGGTGTGATGGTCAGACCAGCTGACTGGTTCCACCCCCAGATCAGCAATCTCCATATCCAAAAGAAAGATCGGATCCAACAAATGACCCCCTACATGGGTCGAGGAGGTAACTACCTATGTTAGGCCCAGTGTCATCATCAACTGGAGGAGATTTTGACCAAAATGCAAGAGTTCATCATCGACCCATGCATTGAAGTCCCCCAGAACTATCAATCTGGGGGGACCTCAACACCATGTCGATGATGAAATCTGCTATCTCCTGCAGGAGTTCTCCACCGTCTCCTGGTGGACGGTAGACGAGGAGAATCTCTAAACCTACATCCTCTCCCAGGATATATTTGAAGGATCTGGTACTTCCCAATGGCACATCCACAAGGCCCAGCTCAGTCTTAAACATAATGGCCACATCGCCACCCCTGCAATCCAATTTTAGACGGTGTATCACCGAGAACCTGGCTGGAGTTGCCAAAGCCAGTACAGGGTCTGGATTTTCATTCAGCCAGGTCTCAGTGGTGCAAGCCAGATCAGTTGATCCCAACAAGGTCAGCTATAATAGCTGTCTTGTTTTTAATAGATCTGGCATTGCATAACACTGACAAGGTGGGATGAGCTGTCCCGGGAAGACCTCGGCATCTGCCCACTAAAGTCGGAGCCCTTGGGTATGGAGACAAGACAAGTAGAACCTCTATCCTGAGTCCATTTCACCCCATGGCAACTCCTGGACCCCACAACTCCAATCCGCCCTCCCCTTTCATGTCCCCCACCAGGCCCAGCTATCCCCCTTCTTTTGCGCTTTCTAAGTATGCCCAAAGCACGACACTTAAAATAGGTGTCGGATGACAATGGGGGACATTCAAAAAGACATAATTCCTTGAGCCTGGTGGGGGAATAATGCCCAACCATCAATAACCCCTCCCAACACATTATAATACTATACAAAAACAAATAAGTTAAAATCAAAAACCCACCCCAAATAAAATAAATAAATCTTAATCTTAGTAACAATACTAAATTAGATACTTATTAATATTTAATAAAATATAATATTAAATATATTTAACCCCCTTCTCAAATATCCAAATAATTCACTCCTCCAATCTCTCTCTCACAGAGGGGAGGGGTGATAAATAAAATAATAATAATAACAAAAATAATAAATAGACAAAACAAAGACCTACCCACTCTCAAATAACCAGATAATTCACTCCTCCACTGTCTCTCTCATCGTGGGGGGGGGGGTCAAAATAAGATCCCATCCACTGTCTCTTACACAGTGGGACAAAACAAAATATATAAACAAATAAAATACCAAACACTTAAAATTAACACATATTTAAAAAAATAAAATAAAATAAAATACTAAAACAACAAAAAATCATTTGATTTCTCAGTTCATTTATAAATCCCATTTAGTCCTGCACTTCCCAGTTGCAGAGAACTTAAAACTCCTCTTGTCCTTGAAAATAGATAAATGTGCCCAGGAGCTCACATCTGACACTACAGGGTACCATATAATTAGACAATTCAGTTATGGGGTACCACACTTTTATGCAGTTCACTTTCAGTAGCACCACTAGTTGAGGTAGTTTGTTCATGCACAAAGGCAGAAACTAGTTCAAATAGAAAGCATCAGATATTTTAGGCTCACTTTTAACAGTTAAAATTAGGCAGTCTCTTATAATGAGACGGATAGTCACAAATCCCAAGGAGCAGTCCAGAATCAACTTTAAAACTGACTCAAAATAACTCACATTCCAAAACAGTTTGTAATTCAAAACCATTCCTCGATCTACATGTCCCACCATGGCCGCTCCTCGCACTAGCCATAGCCCACACAAGCTGAAGAGAGTAAGGCAGGATGACAATAAGACCGCCATCCCGCCTTACTGAATCTTCACCCCAGCAGGTACTGGGGCTGAACTGCAGACCAGGTACTCAAGATGCCAAATCCATGGCGGTAATCAGCTAGCACTAAAATAGTCCCCCCCCACTCCCCAGACCTCTCCCCAGATCCAGTCAACACCATGGCTGCTAACCAGCCACCACACAGCCAAGCAGAAGTGCTGCAGAAATGGCCACCTAACAGCAGAAGCCCTACAGCACACCACTAGGTAGAGGCCAGGGCCAGGAAAGAACTCCTCCAAACCAATTCACCAGCATCTATTGCCAGACCAGATGGATACCAGCTCCACTCCGTCTCTCCGCCAGCACAGTCCAACCATCAGAAATGGGCAAGTCTTTACTCCACCACCAAAACTCCACACTCTGCTCACAACACTCCCCTCAGTAATCAACATCTGAAGAAACTCCATGTAATGGTTTCTTCCAGTTACGTGCTCAACTTTTGAAACTAGCACGGTGTTATTATGTGCAGACATGGATATTAATGGAAGAGTCCGCAACTTGATGTTCCACCCAGAATCGATCAGAAATAAATAAAAACAAAAACGCTAAATAAACAAATGATTAAAACAAAAATATAAAACAAAAACTAAATAAACTAAGTAAACTAATATAAACGATCCTGCTCCTAACTCCTGCTTATAGCCAGCCCAGCATGGTGGCCATCTTGTACCTGATAACAAACAAATAGTCCATGACAGAAAGGAAACATTACTGAGGCACCAAAAATATTTCAGGGTAAACAAACATTGTTAAGAAAGAAGACTATAACAGGGCCACAAGAAGCATGCTGCACTATGTGGACGACTGCTGGTACACAGTAGCTGGCTCCAAAAGTGCAAGGCAAAACCACAAAGCCACCACTCTATATGAATACATGCCAAGAAAAACTGTTCAATGGTACTGCAACTTTATTGATGGCAAAACAAGGCACATAAATGCCTACTGTGCTTTGGTGCTTAGGCCTTCATTATAGGGCACACGAATGCAGACCTAACCGCCAAAGTGCAAGGGTCATTAATTTACTGTGTGCTTTGTTTTGCCATAAATACATTTGCACTAGCAGTTAAAACATTTATTGCCATTTATTCATGTGGAGTTATGGCTTTCTGGTTTTGTTAAGTAGGAATATAATGAGGGCAAGGACAATCATTTTTCACTTAATTTTATTTCACCTGTTTTTGGGCATGGTCATCACCATTTTTGGGAGTTAAACAAGGTTATGGAAAACAAAAATGGAACACACACTTAACATTTTTATACTCATAACACTGCAAAATGGGGTTGGGGAGACAAACAACAACAAAAATGGATAGTAAAACCTGTGTCAGATTACCCAAAGGTATACAACACAAATGCCAGAAGTAACAAGGGAGGGATGGGGGACAGGGTATACTGGGAGCCATCACATCAAAATGAAGTCAGAAAAGGGCTGTACAAAGAAGGGGGAACTAATATGCTGAAGGGTAGGCACCGGAATGAAGACAGGTGAAGATACACTAAAGGGCATTACATGCAAACATAAGGAGGGGGGGGGGGGGCAGGATAGAAATTATTAAGTACAGAAATGCAATCAACAACAGGGTAGACACATCCAGAACAAAAGATGTGCATGAAAATGGGACCACAATTTCAATACAGAGGGCGGAAGTATCAGGGGCAATATTGGGAAATAATTTTTCTCACAGAGAGTGTTGGTGGTGAGTGCAAGCAAGGACAAACTAAAAAACATAGTAGTCAGTGTTATGGTGGGACAGCAGCCATTGAAGCATCCCCATGAACTGAAGTTGATGCCCCTTGATGCATTCTAACTGCTGCTCCACATTGTTGAGCTGGTGGTTTGCAGCATCCATTGTGCTCCACAGCACTGCCAAATCGGCCTGTGTGGCAGGCAGTTCCAGAGGGTTGCCACCCTCAGCAGGAGGTGCTACAGACTGTTTTATTTATTTATTTAAGAGTTTTACCAGGAAGGCATACTGAGCGGGGTACCGCTTGATTCCAGATACATCCTCGGGGAAAGGGGACATGGAGCAATACAAATAATAGTCACATGGAAGTTGTACATAATATACAGATATAAACAGATAGTAGATAGATATAATATACAGATAGTAACAGTCAATAATAAATAAAGCCAATATATACAGATGCAGAAAAAACAGTCTGAGAGCAGAAAAGGGTGCACAGGACATGAGCAACTATATGGGCATTTGCATGGCCATGTATGGTGGATTAATACAATATGTTGTACAATAGAAATTAAAAATACAGCAGGCAAAATGAAATGAACCCGAACGACACAAAAATTACCACAGTTCAGTGTGGAGACTGCATGTGACACCCCTATCTCTGATCTGATTGTGCTGGTGATGGCGGTGGAGGAGCAGGTTCTGCCATGGCCTTCCCCTGCTTCACACCACCCGCAGGTGGGTGATGTTCTGTCCACTCTTCCCCAGCAGGGCCAGCAGGTGCATTGCTGGCCTGTTCGGCTAACTTAGACTGCCACTGAATGTGGTGGTAATTGTACTTGTGGGTGCACTAACCCCCTTTTCCTAGGTGACATCCTTGGGGGCCACAGCACACCTCCACACTGCACAAATTGCACCTAACTACACTGCTGCCCCCTGGTAGTGCAGTAGAAAAATCCCACACTAAGGAGGTGAAGGGAGGACCAGGCACATTCATGGGGGGGGCCCAGATGGTGTGGAAGCCAGGGGCTGCTGCTCTACAGTTCAGGCCAGAGGTGCAGAAACCTGCTGCTGCATTTCCTGTGTGATTCCTCCTCCCTCACTTCCTTCTGCTCAGCCACTGGCATGGGGGAACATAGGTGCTGCTGGCACTGGGGGGCCACTGGTTGGTGGTGCCACAGGAGGTGGTGGTTCCATGGCAGCACTAACCATATCTCTTGCTTTGGAGGGGGACCTTCAAGATGGTGCTCCAGTCCAGACAAAGCTGGCCATCGCATGTGCGCATGCTCACCCGATCGCTGCCACTTGGACTAAACCCCCCACCACGTCTCCCACCCTCCATTGTGGGATCACTAAAATCATCCACAACAAACAATGCAAATGTACACAGACACACAGAAAGAATTAGTACAAATACTAAACAGAAATACTGAACAAACACAACTCCAGACAACAAATACTAAAAGAAAAGCACCTAGAGCAAAAAAAAAAAACAACAAGATTTAAAGTGTTCTTTTCTAAACAGCTTTAGCTCTCTCTTTCTCACTAGTTCTCCCAACCTCTTTCTCCTAATGCAAGGATAAAGTGAAACTTTCTTCCAAGCATGAGTCACTTCCTGCTTACCTAGCTGAAGCATGTGATGTGTGTAGGCTGCCAATAGACTTCTCACTCCTCCTTAAAGCGAATTAAGGTGGAGTAAACAACATGAAGTCATAATTAGTAGTAGTAGTAAATCATTTTTTATTCAAATATGAATAATTGGAAACATTCACTTGAGCATAGCTCATTTTCAAGGAAGTTCCAAGTATCAAATTTCAAAAAAGAACTCAGCATAAAACAATGTCACAATCAAGACAGAAAGTTACCACAATATAACGACAATACGAGAAAACACACAAAAACATTAACATATGAACATTAAAATGTAGAACAACCATTACACAATATGTTCTAATTTAGTGCAGACAAATACCATTTCTTTAATTCATTTGCATTGTATTTAGTTTTTATACATCTGAGAGGTGGCGGGGATCGATTCCATAAACTAATACCTCTGGCAATAGCCGAAGATCTCCCTACCTTTAAATTACAAGTAAGTGGGACATATTGAGTTCCAGATGAGGCCCTTAGGCCTCCCATGATCTTCCTGATTTCAAATAAATCAGAGATATAACTCTGCTCTTTCACATGCCAAACTTTAATCATGAACTGAATCAGATGTAATTCTCTTCTTACTTTAGGATTAATCCAATCTAATTCTTTAAAAAGTAAGCACCTATGTGTTCTATAAGGGGCATCTAAGACAAAGAGGGCCAATCTACGAAAAACTAAATCTACACTTCTTATATATTTATCAAGGGCTCCTGAATAAAGTATGTCACCATAATCTAACACTGGAATTATCAAAGAATTAACTACAGTCAGACGGACATCCCTGGGCATGAATTTTCTATAACTATACAATACACCTATTTTCCTATTAATATTCTTTATGAGGGAATTTATGTAGACATCCCACCCCAAATAGGTATCTAACCAAACCCCAAGATATTTATAAGAATCCACCAGCGAGATGGCAATGCCATCAACAGTATGACTATCCAGATGCAAATCTCTTTTATTATTATAATTTTTGAACAACAATAATTGTGTTTCATTAGTATTTAAAATAAGGTGACTCATTTTGAAATATCCCTGAATTTCATCAAAAGCCAATTGCAACTTCTCATTTATAGATTCTACAGTAAGTCCCTCAACATAAAGCACAGTGTCATCAGCATACATATGACACCGCGCTGATGTAGATGTAACCTTACAATCATTCATACAGACATTAAACAGTAGGGGCCCCAAAATAGATCCCTGCTGTACTCCATTATTTATTTCCAAAATCTTAGATTTATAGGAGCCCACTTCCACAAATTGTCTACGGTCCGTCAAATAAGAAGCAAACCATTTAACTGATCTAGGTGACAAGCCGATCTCACTGAGTCTGGACAGGAGAACCCGATGATTAAAGGTATCAAATGCTTTAGAAAGATCTATAAATAAAGCTCCTACCATTAACCTCCTGTCCAGACTCAGTTGCAGATCACTTACCACTTTCATCAAAGCTGTTTGTATACTATAATGTGCCCTAAAACCCGATTGAAAAGGTGCCAACTTATTATTATCCTCAAGAAAACCTTTCAGCTGACATGATATGATCTTTTCAAATACCTTAGAAATCTGAGACAAGAGCGAGATGGGCTGATAATTGCCCAGCTCGCACTTGTCCCCAGCCTTATAGATTGGTCTAATCTTAGCAATCTTCCATCCCTCTGGAAATTCCCCACTTACAATGGATAGGTTAAAAATATAGGCCAACGGACAGGCCACACAAGGTGCTGCATATTTTAACAATATAGTGGGAATCTCTTCTGGTCCTTTCGCCCTAGAAATATCCAATTTAAGAAGTTCAGATCTTATAGTTTCTGGGAAATTATAATCAAAATCAAAACCACCATGTACACTATCTCCTCCACCATTAGTCCTGTAATCAGACTCCGATGTTTCATTTTGAACATTACAAGCCCTATCCAAGGTATCTGATGAAACCCCTTTTGAGAAATATTCATTAAAGGCATCTACCATTCCTTTGCCCAAGGGTAATGAAACACCATCTTTTTCTATTTTATTTACACTATTTTGTTTATTTTTCCCCACCAAATTTGAAACCATTCCACAAAATCTCCTTGGGTTCTTTTTATCATTATCCTGTAAATTAGATCGTACATACTGTTTTTTTGTTTCCCTAATTTTAGAAACATAAAAATTTGAAGTGGTGAATTAGGGCTTTATAATGGGCACTTCGAATTGTGGAGTAATAACACAAAATGGCCAATTCGCAGGTGGAATTTTATTTCACTGCATCTCTAACCCTGAGTTATGGCTGTTTGTTTATAGGTGCCTGCTTGGAGGGGAGGAGTAAGGTGACTGTTCTTTACTGAAGGGGGCAATGCTGGTCAGGACACTTGAAAATTTCCTATTCTTACAATAAGTGCCATGGGATCTTTCAATTCCACCTGGACAGCTATTTGAGATAACAGAAGGCGTACTGCTTTAATTTAGACAATGGCAATAGAAATGCTAGCACCCTGATTGGCTAGCAGGGTTCCATTACCATGCAGGTATTTTTCAATAGAGCCCCATGAAACACTAGTACTAGGTGCCCAGTCTCAAGCTGATATCCATGTGCTAGCTTGAATTTCAAACTTCATTAGCCTCCATTTTTCCACCTCGCTAAAGCATTTTTTTTTGTCCCAGTCAACGGGCTCACTATGGCCCTGACAGCTTGCTCCCACAAGAGCCCATTAAAAAACATATAAGTGGCACCACAAGCTTTATTATTTTAAATAGTACCCTGTTCTTTTAAAAAACGACTGTAACTCAGTCTCTAGTAGCCTTGCTGCCTGCATATTCACACAGTGTGATTCTCCGACTGACACACACATACGCTAGCTCTGATCCCGAAGTGTACCTCACACGGAACAGTTTCTCCACTGATGGGGAGGGGGGATACACCATACAACATGAGAAAACAGCTGCTGAGGTAAACATGACAAACAAAAACTAAAAGAAAATCAGATTATTTAGACCACTGCCATTTTGCTTCAGACTTCTCCAAGTCCACTTCCTGGTTTTACTTACCAGGGTTACATAAGGTCATGGGCAAGACAGCCTCATCTTCAGAAAGAAAAACAAAAGGAAAGTTGTCTAGAAAGCCAGAGAACTGTTATCCCTAAACACAAAAATAATGACAAGAGACTCGGGGGGGAGAGTTCTAATAAAAGCCTATCTCTTCTTCTGCACATCATGGTGTGGGGGGGATATGTAAAAAGAATGGCCCTGGCTGGGGACAGAACATGTAACAGCACAAAAATAGAGAAACTATTTAACCAGCAAAACTTTTTTTTGTAATATTTATATTAATTTCAAAGTCAATTTTTCTATTATTTTATCACTTCATTAAAATTAGCACAGCTAGTAATTTTCTAAGCGAAATAATACCCTCCAGGGTGGGTGGGTGGTATTGGGCAATGCTTGACCTTCCAGGGGCTATAAGGCCCTTCGCTCACCTCAACAGCGTAATATTTTGAGTGCTGCATTACCGTGACAGTACTGTGTATTAGCACACATTCCTGGTTTGGGACTTGAACCCATAACCTTCCAGTCTTCCAGCCACAGAGGCAAACATGCAAACTGCTAAGCCAATGTCACTAAGGAGTTTAAGGAGCACTGTGAAGGAATTGCTGTCAGAGTCAGGGAAGAATAATAATTACTTGTTACATATGGGCTGCCTGTGCCAGACTAGGGGCAGGCATGGGCACTATGTACCACTTTGTAACATCCACATCTCCCTGCAATAGGCCACTGTTGTGGGGATGGTCCTGGAATGTGGTGGGGGGGGGATAAAAGCAAAGGAAAATAGAGGGATTCCAGCACCTATGTTAACATCGGTGCATACCTTCCATGCTGTAATAGCCCACCAATGACTTTGGCAGCCTCCCTCTACCTTGCAGGTTGGGTCTTAGTACAGTACAGTGGAGCTAAAGGGATTTCTGCATTGCAGTAGAGAAACTACAGTGTGTAGTGAAGGGTGTTTAAAGCTGGAAGAATGCAAAGACCTGCTGTGTAGTGATACTTTCGTGCAGTGAGCTGACATGCAAGGGGATGGCAAGTGGCGAGAGGATGATGGGGAATAAAATAGAACTAAACTTTGCCTTTCATCCCTAGTTTTCTACTTGTTTGATTTCCTTCACTGGTAGTGGATATACCATAAAATAAAGTGACCACTTGTCATCCACAGTAGATCACAATACCCATCTCTACATGTTTTAATTCTTTTAGTATTGTTCTTATGTGTTTATTGCTACTGACAACAATGCCTGGCAATTGTATAGATATTAAAACAGTTTTGCGCAATTTAGGTTCTGAAAATTTACAAATCCCACTAACAAAAAAACAAGAGACCCAATATGAACAAATTCATCCTTCTCCAAACTCTTTTACCTCTAGATAGGGCGATATACTATAGCAGGCACAGTTATGTAAGCAATGATACCCGACAGGGTGGGCGGTATTGGGCTATACCAGACCACTCAGGGTCATAATAAGGCTGGCCACCACAGCCTTATAGCCTCTAGAAGGTCTGGTATAGTCCAATACAGCCTAGCCTGTCTGGTATTATTGAGCTTAGAAAATGAGTCACTGTATTATATATCTTTAAAAAAATTATTCTTCTGTTTAAATGTTAAAACTCGTATTAATTAGATTTCTTTTTGTGATAAAACAATTCATCCACTTGCATTAAAATGTTCTTGTTTTTTTTGGGGGGGGGCCAATAGACTTTTGTCCTATTATACCCTCTGTACTTGTTACTGTTGAGCTGCTTGTTATGGTTACCCCCCCAACACACACACACACACATACAGACACACACACACACGGCTTAAGTTAAAACATTTTTGAAATACTTTTTTTATTTAATTCATTCATTTTTATTTATCCATTTGAACTGCTATTTTTTGTTTGTGTATCAAGGAATCTTTCCAAGGAGCAATGGTGGTGATTGGTAGAGCTTGGATGAAAAGCAAAGCAGAATCTGGTAAAGGATAAATTGCTTTGCTTTTCCATTTGTTTGATATTTCTTTTTTGGCTAAGGTGCTGAGCAGCACTAGTACTTAAAAAGTGAACATATAAGGAATTGGGCCAAGGAGCAGTGCAGTAGTGGCGGGTGGGCAGCGCACTGTGGAGCAGACAAAAACAGATGGACAGTTTGTAGATTCTTGTATGGGGAAGGTTGATTGAGGTGGTAGGAAAAAGCAAACAAAGCCTGCAATACGTTGATTGATTTCTGTAGTTTCCTGTGTTTTGTGACAATCGGTCCGAGAACCAGTGATGCTTTTGGGGTGGGGGGCTGTCTCTTGTTAAGCAGGAGAAAAAAATGGCAGGTTTTAAAAATGAAAATTCAATTGGCCCAGTAATATATAGAATTGCATGAGGCAATGGAGACTGGGACTAGCTTTTTCCTGGCTTCTTAGCCAGTTGTAATCATGACTACAGTTTGCCCATTTTCTAAAGTTGTTTTGTTAATCATTCCTGAAATATAATCTAGTGGTCTACTGACTGTGGGGCTGGGGTATCAGTGTGCGCCATGCACAGTGACATATTCCCCATGCTGCACCTGACTTGAGTCATAAGTGCTGGTCTCAGCATAATCTGCTGGTGCCCTTTAGTCCTCCCACACTGCAGCAACCTACAGTGCATTGCTCAAACTATATAAGCAACCCATTTCCAATGCTTATTGCTAATGCAAGGTAGGTTTGGGCAAGAAAAATTGTTGTTTTGCTGACAGGAAAGCATTCTGTGTCTTTGAAATATGAGCCACCTGCAGTGTATACTTTCTATAAGGAAATAATAAGTTGGTTTATAGCCAAAAGAAATGTAGGCTACTCACTAATGCTAAGGCATTTGCAGCAGTGGTATTCACCTGAATAAATCTAAACATCCTAAAGTTCAGCTGCAGGATGTATCCCCATAAACCGGCCCTTTTTTCTAAAAACGGGAAAGGTAAAGTATTGCTTTCTTCATTTGATAATCTGTTGCTGAGGGCCGCTGCTGCAGGGAGCTGTGTGTTGGAGCAAAAAGACAGTCAGGCTTCAGAACTTTTGGTATTCAGTGTCAGCATTAGTTTGGGAGCAGGCAATGACTATAACTGTGCTGCTTTGTCACTGTTGGTCTCCAGTGAGCTACATTCCTCCTATCAGGAGACAAACTGATTTTGGGAAAAGAGTTACAATTGTGAAATTGAGTGGCTTTACAATCTCTCCACAGTCTTCATTCAGTCATTTGTTGCTGAGTGCTGCTGCTGCAAGGAGCTGTGTTTTGGAGAGAGAAGCCAGTTGGGCTTCAGAACTTTTGGTATCCAAGTGTAAGGTGCCTGCAGTTTGGCAGCAGGCAATGACTGTTTTGCTGTGTCTCTGTTGGTCCCCAGTGAGTCACGATTCTCCAGTCATGACGTGGTCTGAGTTTGGTTGTGGAGCAATCACTATTTCTTTATTTACTTCTAGCAGTCATCCACTTCAGTCCTTTAGCTGAATGGCTATAGCATAAAGGCATCATACTGAAGGTATCAGTATAGATGGCAGTTGACAGGAGATGCTGCACCTATAACACCCTAAAGCCATGTTGTTTAATATCCTGTTATTTAAGTTAGCATGTCGTTTTTAATTTAATTGCAATAAATGTGAAGTAGGAGATGTGATCAAAAGGTAGACAGTACATCATGCAGCATCAAGGCATTGAACATTGTGAGTACGCAGTGGAGTTAAAACATTGTTTGTAAACAGTGAATATTATTATAATATATACCTTTAAAACTAACACATACTTCTTTATTGTGAACTTATAGATATGCACTAATTCTGTGGTGCACAATTTAACTTTAATGAGCAGGGCGGATTATTTCAGTTTCATTTTTGTTTTGTTCTGTGGAAAGAAACCACATAGCAATGTGTATAAGTAACTTAAGACTTAATGCTTTGCAAGGAGTCAGTACATAGCAAAAATTAAAGGGGCTATATACAGTTAAAAGCCTGTAAAAGTAAGGGGGATTAGGAGTTACTTACTGGCAAACAAGTGGAAACCTCAAAGACCTGAGAAGGCAGGCTGGAATTATTGGAATCACAGTAGGAAACATTCCCTGTTGGGTGTACAAACATATGAACATACAAAACTGCCAGCAGAAACAGACCTCATGGTCTATCAAAGTCTACTCGAGTGTGCAGCTAGTAACCCTAGTTTGCAGCTGCCACAAACCCCTGCCCCATCTTCAGGACATTCTCAGCACTATTCCCCCAGTTCTCAGCACTGTTCACCCAGACCCTCCCTCATTCCCTGTCCCATGCCCTTTTAAAACTTCCCACCATTATACATGATATCACCCCCTCTGTTAGTGCGTTCCACTCTGACACCACCATCTCTGTGAAGTAATGTCTCCTCATCTCTCTCTCTCTCCTAAATCTTCCACCCTCTAATCTTAACCCATGCCCCCTTGTGTCCCTACCTTTCCTCAGCTTGAACAACCCATCAGCACTGGCTTTATTTATCCCCTTCAAATCCTTGAATGTTTCAATCATATCCCCCCATCCCTCCTCTCTTCCAGGGTGTACATATTCAGCTCACATAGCCTGTCCTTGTAGGCTTTGTCCTCCATCCCCCATAACATTTTTGTTGCCTCTCACTGCACCCCTCCAGCAGTTTAATTTCCTTCTTCAGATATGGATGCCAGCACTGCACACAGTACTGCAAGTGCAGCCTGACCAATGACCTGTAGAGGGTCAGGATCACTTCCCTATGCCTGGATGAGAATTCCCTTGCGACACTCCCCACCATCTTGTTAGTCTTAGCTGTGGCTTTCCTGCATTGAGCAGAGTTGTTCGGCTCCCTGTTATCAACACCTCAGTGTCCCCCCAGCCTCACCAACCCAACCAATAGTCCCTATTCAGGTTCTTTGCCCCCAAAGTGCAAAACCTTTCATTTCTTCGCACTGAAGCCCAGCTGCCACCTCACTGACCACCCCTCCAGTTTGGTTAGGTCCTGTTGAAGTTGTTTCCACCATCCACTTCATCAGCTGCCACCCCCATTTTAGTATAATTTGTGAACAGACTAATCCTGCTCCCAACTCCATGTGAGATATCCGAAATGAATAGCCCAAACAGCACCAGACCCAGCACAGAGCCCCCCGAGGTACTCCACTCATCACTGGCCTAGGTTCTAAGAGTTTCCCTCCACCACCACCACCCGTTGCTGCCTCCCCTTCATCCAGTTCCCTATCCAGTTTGCCAGTCTCTCCCCCACCCCTACTGAAGTCAGTTTCCTCCCTAGCCACCCATGAGGCACTGAATCAAAGGCCTTGCTGAAGTCCAAGTATAGGACACCCACAGCGTGACCCTTATTAAGCTCTCTTGTAACACAGTCATAAAATTCTACTAGATTGGTCTGACAAGACCTCCTGAAGATGAACCCATGCTGCCGCCCATCTTCGAGTTAATTTCTCTCCAGAAATGTTACCAGCCTCTCCTTCAGTATCATCTCCATAAGTTTACCTACTATGGACATGAGACTAACAGGTTGGCCGTTTCCCCGTTTGTCCTGTGGGCCACCCTTGTGAATGGGCACCACATGGGCCACCCTCCAGACCTGGGGCACATAACCCATGTCAAGGGAGGTGCTGAACAGGACTGCCAGCAGCCTGGCCAACACCTCCGCCATCTTCCTCAGCACCCTGGGGTGAATACCATCAGGACCTGGTGCCTTGTCCAGCCTTAGTGCTCTCAGACCCTGTAACACTCTATTCTCTTCAATCTGTCCATCTGTCATCCCTTCCCTCCCCGACCTCACCTTCCCCATCCACAGTAGTAGTGGACCACCCTTCTCCTGCATGAACAGGGAACAGAAAAGTATTCATTCAGTGTTTCTGTTTGTTCCGCTCTCTTTTCCACCTACTCTCCACCGCTCTTTATCCTTACTGTGTTGTCTCTGCACTTCCTTTTTTCCCCTGATGTATCAAAAAAGGCTTTGTTCCCTCCATTAATGCCTTGAGCTAACCTAAGCTCTCTGGAGGCTTTGGCTTCCCTCACCCACTTGGTAACCTCATTGGACCAACTCTCATATGCCTCCCTGTCCTCCTCCCTCCCCATCCTCCTGAATCTCTGGAACACAGACCTCTTTTCCCTCACCCCCTCCATCACTCTGCTGTTCAGCCAGCTTGATTTTTTGGCTCTGTTCTTCTTGCTTTAGGTCTTGGTGCAAGCCTCAGTAGCCTCTGCTATCTCAATTTTAATAATATCCCACTTTTGCTCTGCATCCATCTCTAGCCTAATCCCTGCTAATCACCCCTGCAGTATTTCTTGCATCTTCCCGAAGTCCACCCTCCTGAAGTCCACCACCCTTGTAACTGAGCCCCCAATCTCCTTAATCAAACTGAGTGTGAACCACACCGATTGGTGGTCGCTTCCAGCTAGTGGCTCCTCCGTCCTTATTTCCCTCACTGCCTCCCCATTCGACAGTACCAGGCCCAGCGTGTTACAGGGGGTGTAATGTCTAGAGGGGTGTAGGCCTGCGGAGGCAAAGATTGTACTGCTTAGAACTACTCCCTATCTTGGTTATGCCTTAAAAGGCAGGTGGGGGTACTGCCTTGAATTCTCCCTGTCTGGGGTAGGCCTGAGAAGACAGATAAGGGTATTGATTTGAATACTCCCTGTTTGGGGTAGGACTGCAAATACAGGTGTGGGTACTGCTTTGATCTATTCCCTATCTGGGTAGGTCTGCGAAGACAGTGGAGGGTATTGCTTTGAATTACTCACTATATGGAGTAGGCCTGTAAAGTCAGGGGTGTAATGTCTAGAACTACCTACCTGGGGCAGGCCTGTGGAGGTAGATGGGGTAGCAATAGGAAAGAATGCTGAGGCAGAGGGCAGAAGGAGGGCGGTGGTGTGCTGTGGGGGGGGTGTGACTGTAGTGAACCTGTGAATAATGTGGGAGACAGGGGCTTGTCCATTGTGTAAAAGGCTAGGTTTATTTAATGGTTTAGGAGTAACTGCTAAGGAGAGAGTTGGGGATACTGGTATGGAGATAGGGGAGCTGGGCTTGGTTAAGGAAGGAACAAGCAGTAGAGAGGGAACTGAGGATCCATTTGTGCTGGGATCCATTGCCCCAGAGGGAGAAGAAACCTAGGGAGAAGGGGTGGAGGCCACAGAGAAGGAAGTGTGGCCTTAGCATGGAGAGGGAGGGTCAGATGCACCCGTTGTGGTACTAGTAAGGAATAGTTTCTAACCACTGAGTACTGCTGAGTAGGGAGTGACCTAGGTAGGACAGAGATGCCAGAGGGGCAACTGGTCAATAGTGGGGATTCAGGAGAGGCTGCAGAGGGACAGGAGGTGAAGAGTAGGAGGGGTAAGGGCAACAAACATGGAAAGGGCTGGGGAGGTAGTGGTAGCTTATAAGAAGGGGAGAAGAATATTGGCAGAGTGTTGTTGGGGGAATGAGAGAGAAGGGAAAGTAGTAGAAAGGGGTGGGTAGTAGGACAAGGAACTGGGAGGGGAGGTGGTGTGCAGCAGTAAAGTAATAGAGCCTTTGAAAAAAGAGGAAACTCCAAAACATGTCAGGCTGCTAGTTGGCTGTATTTTATTAATAAAAATATGTTTTAGACTATTGGCATCCTGACTTTTGGCTTGCGTGCGCACAGAACATGGTTTGATATTAGTTGAGTTGGTTCCTGTAGCACTGCAGTTCCGAGTACGCACTCTTTATACAATATAATAATAATTGGGGATTCAATAGTGGAAGGGATTAAATGGGCTAGGAGGGAGGTTCAACAAGTAGGATAGTGCTGTGTATCCCAAGAGCAACAGCAGAATGCATAGGCCCTATAGTATGCCCACCCACACATGGGATGGGGGAAAGCCACATATGGTCATCAACTCAGGTACCAGTGACCTAGCTGGATGAAAGGTAGACACAGTGCAGGAGGGGTTTAGAGTAAGTGGACAGGTTTGTAGGGAGAAGCTAGGTCATAGTCTTCTTGGAAGTGCTGCCAGTGGCTACAGTCAGCACAGCTAGGAAACATGGGATAGAGGAGTTTAAAGGCTGACTAAGGGAATGGTACAGAGAAGAAAGAATTGTGTACATAGTGAACTGGGAAGAATCCTGGAATGATAAAACCCTCTATGCACCTGATAGGTTGTACATAAGTTGGAGGTGATCCAGGATACTCACAGAGTGGATAGGGTAATGTATGAATAGGAACTTGAATTTAAACTGAGGATGGGGTTAGGGGATCTGAAAGGGTAGAGTACCCAAGCTTTCCTAGAAGAGGGTACAGCCAAGCCAACCCCCAGTGTGAAAACACAAATGGGTTAGAAAGGGATGAAGTGCGATGAGTAATGGAGGGAACAGGGTGCAGATTTCAGAAGGAGGGAGTAGTCAGGTAGAAAGCATTGGAGGATCAGGAAGGGGGATACTCATGGAGCAGATAGGGTCATATATAAGTCAGAACTGAGGGTGGGGGCTAGAAATGATAGAAACACCCAAGGTTTCCTAGATGAGGGTGCAGCCAGGCCCACCCCCAGCTTGAAAACACAAATGGGTTAGAAAGGGGAACAGGTGCAGTGAGTAGAGGAGGGCACGGGGTGGAGATTTCAGAAGGAGGAGGCAGTCAGGTAGAAAACATTGGAGGATCAGGAAGGGGAAGAGTGGTAGGAATAGAGGAGGGCTTGTGGTAGGGAAAAGAACTGGGGTAGATAAGGGGATGATGAGGGAAGAAGAGTGCACACAAGCAGAGGTGAGGGTGACTCTTAGTTGAACAAGAAGGAGGAATCTGGAGTAGTGGAGGGTTGTGACTCTAAAAGGTAGAAGTCTCAGGAACAAATTGGATGAGCTGCAGGCCATGACAGCAAAAGGGTAGGGGGATCAGGCAGTGGTCACAGAGACTTCAGTTACCCCAAACCATAATTGTGACCTCACAATACCAGGGTAAACTCTGCATTGATGGGACAGAGAGAAAGGGAAGTGGGGGTGGCACTTTATGTCAGTGAGGGCATTACTGCCATCATAGAGGAACTCTGGGAAGGGAAGGTCGAAATGCTGTGGGTATAGCTACAAACAGCAGCAGAAAGGAAAGTGTGGCTGGGAGCAGTTTATAAGCCACCAAATCAAGATGAGACAAGGACTGGGAGATGGGTACCATGTTCATGATGGCAGTGGACAAGGGTGAGATGATGGTGATGAGACTTCATTTTACCTAAGGTGGATTGTAGTGTCCAATCTACCTCAAGTGCCAGGAGCCAGTTGAACTTGGATGCAATTTAAGACAGGTTTTTTGTCCAGGGAAAGACTGAACCTACATGAGACAGAGCCATCTTGGATCTAGTGTTAACAAACAGTGACCATGTCAGGGACATAAAGGTAGAGGAGCCCTTGGGGAGCAGTGAACATTGCACAGTGTGATTCAGGGTTGGTATGGGGAAGGAAGCAATGATGAGTAAGAGTAATGTGATGGAATTCAGGAAGGCCAATGATAGGAAGATGGGAGAGATACTGAAGGGACACCCAGCTAGTGTTAAGAATGATATGCGGTAGATGCCAACCCTCCCTCCCACCCATTTAAAGCACTGATGTCATCATTGGCATATAGTTATCAATCCCTTATCTGCCACTTCAAATAACAGGAGGTATGGTCTAATGTAAATTTGTCTCCCAGGTGACTTTCACCTAAATTTACTGTTCATGACCATGCCCTTCAAACCCCCATGCAATAAGAATGTTATGTCAGTTTGCACTGCAGTCATTTTGCACACAAAGTACCATTTTCTGTGTGGTTGGTGGCTTCTGTTTGCAAAGAGAATGAGAGAGATCAGGTAGAGTCATGATGCATTTGCACAGTCAAGCGATCGCATCATGACTCAACATTTGGTTTGTTATAGGCTGCCACACTGTGGCCTTTATCTTTAGTGCATGACAGCACTTTGAGAAAGAGGAGCTACATGGCACTATGGCAAGTGACACAGCTCTGGGTCAAGTAGCTACCTCAAGGGATGACTGGGAGGCAGCACACATCACATACATGGATCAGAGTGTCACATCATTACATGATTATGTTACTGTTTGACTACATCATCACTTTCCCTGGCCCTTCATTCTTTCTTTTAGCAAAGAGATGCCACTGGCCACATGGAGAATGGCAATAACATAGGATTTTGTGAACTCCTTTTAGGTAAGCTAAACACTTTACTCCAAGTACTTTTTTTTTCTCAAATAGATATGTGACTTATAATGTTTCATTATATTTTAGAACATTCCAAGAAGGATCAAAAAGAGTATGTGTTTACACTGCTTATATCGCAGGTAAGAATTTTTTTTCCCTAAGTCAAACTGAGAAAAGACTGCTTATGTTCTGGTTTACAGAATAGACTTACACATTAATTGGCTTCATTATTTAATTTAGAATTTTATTTTGGAGAAATAAAGTTTCCAGCTCACGGGACTGGTATGCATGAACCAACCAGGATGGTTTCAAAGTTTTTGGACATAGTTTAAATCAAAATTATAGTCTAGAATGTTTCATTAAGTGTTAATAAAATAAAACTTCATTTTTATCTCTATTTGAAACATATTTTACGGGTGACTTGTGCTGTCATCAGGGTCTGCATAGCTGTGGTACACCTCAGCTAAGAAAAATCTAAATTAATCATGCTGTAAATATGAGCTCTCTGGCCAGAATGATGAAGACAGGATTAGGCAGAACCCACTACACAATCATGCTGAGCCAGAAGCTAAAAGATCTTTTAGCAGCTGAGAAAAAATCACCTTGAGTCAATGGAGGCCTGCAGGTTAGTGTTAACTCTGTTGTCAGAGGCAGAGGATGAACAGGCTGATGATTCCAACTTCAGTGCAGACTTTTTTTTTTTTCATTTCTTTTTCTCCACTGCTGAGGCGGGCTGCTCATTCTACTGACCCTGCAGCCCCATCACCCAGTATCCCAGGGACTTACCTCTATCCTGGTCTTCCCCCATGGCTTTCTCCCTATAGCAAGGGTTGGTGGCTCCTGCCTGCTGATGGAACATATCCTGTTTCTGGGCAGGGCCCTGAACCCTGGGTGTGGAGCCTGCGACGGATTAGTATCATCATCCCCACTGCTGGACATTTTCCACTTTCTTCCCATTGGAGGAGGGGACATGCAATGCTGTCCAGAAGTGTCTACTCATGCTCCTATGTGAAGGACGTCAATGGCTGCCCTTCCTCTGTTCCCCACATTATGGTCTCAGTTACCTTTACTCCCAGCGACCACTAGTGGTCAGATGAATGCCAGGGCCAGTGTCCCCCTCTCCCCAATGAAGGAGAGTTGTCCTCCAAATGCTCAATCCTCCTCTCCCCAGCCAACCCCCAATGCTCCGAGATTGATCAAGACACCGGGTCACTGGCGTGGCAGCAGGTGAGGCTTGGTGCCTTAGCCCTCCATACCACTGGGCCAGCCTTTTGTGCAGACTTAATTGCTGCAATAAAACAAATGGCAAAAACTGTGGGAAGGACTGAGACATCTAGTAACACTGTAAAAAAAGGTTACGTAAAGTTTGAAAAGTACACCAGTCAGTTCAAAATGATGTTTGGTGATCTGGTGGGAGCAAGTGAGGGCCAAGAGAGACTGATACTCTACCTGCTGATGAGAGAAAGCAAGCTGATCTCCAAAATAGATGACCTAAAAGGGAGAAGAACAAAGAATGCAATTCAGAATTCATGGGGTGCATGAGGGATCACAGTTGAAAGCAGAATAAGTGATTGTGTTTGCACAGGAAATGCTTCAAGAGACATTGCAGCTTATCACAGGCTATGATTCAGAAATGGACAGAGTGCATAAGGCATTAGGCCCTAAGTAGGTGGGCCCAAATGCCAGGCTCAGATCAATATTATTAAGATTCTTGCATTTTCAAAGTAAAGAAAGTATACTGCAGTCAGTTTGACAACATAAAGAGCCAAAATACTCCAGACACTGTGTGGCAATGGATCATGACATCATGATACTTGTAGAGGTACAAATAAAGCAGATGTGGGGAAATGTGAAACAATTGTGCAAAGCAAATAAAGGCACAAATGAACTTCCCAGCAAGACTCAGAAGAGAGACAGACAAGGATCTAAAATACTTCAGTGACTTGTTGGAAGCTAACTCCACGTTCTAAACATTTTAAATACAACTTCCTTAATTGGAGTAAGAGCATTTGGAACAGGAACTTATCAGAATGGCTTGGGGAGTAGCAAACAGCAAAAGAAACCCAGCAGCACAAAGTTCAAGAAAACTGATCACCCTGAAGATGGACATCAACAGGTTAATCAGGGCTGACAGACTTGAATGAGGGATAGAGGAAAAGACAGGTGATCAGACAGGAGCATGTCAAGAGACAGAGGAGACAGGGGATCAAGTGGCAGCATAAAGGAGAGCCATGGCTGAGAGTTTATTGTAGATTTCTGCTTGAACTTTGTGAGGAACAAAACAATCAGAATGGACAGGTATCCAGATCAGACAATGTTTCTGAACTGGACTGATACCCTTCTTTTCTTTCCTGGTGATGTGAAACATTTGCTCCCCATGTAAATGGGCCCAATAAAGGTAAACAGAGTGGGACAGTTACTTTAGAAAAACAATGTAAATAAATATCAAATATGAAACTGAGAAAAAGGGTGAAGAGATGGAAGAGGTTGGGTTAGGGGTATACTGGGGCTGCAAAGGGTAAGGAGGTTGTAAGGGAAACAGTCTTAAGGGGGTGAGACAAGGAAGGGTGAATCAGGGGCAGTGAGCAGTAGGCAAAACTGGCAGTTAAGCATCAATTTTTGAGCATTGGGAAGAGAGGAGCAGAAAAGAAGTAATAAAAAGGAAAAAAATGAAAAAAGGTAATTAAAAGGGTGCAGATGAAAGTTTGTCATCTTACAAGGTAAAAAGCATGCAAAAAGACTGGAAAAGAGTCTGCAGGTAGCTTGCAAATACTGATCCAGAAATGGTGACTTCCCATCTTGATGTTTGCAAGGGAGCTAATGAATCAAGTTGGCAGAAGCTATATTCATCCTCATGCTATCACTGGTTGGACTTAGAAAGGAGGGAAATAGACAGGCTAAATTAGAATTGAGACAAAATAATTGAGGTTACAAAAGTAATTGCAATAAAGTAAAATAAAGATGGAAGAGTAATGCCTAGAACAGAAATTTTAGGAATATCGGGGGAAGAAAATAAATGGGATGGGAGTATCTATGGGGGGGGGTGGGGGGACCACTCAGGGAGAGGAATGTGCAGAAGATTAAGTCTCAACAATGTACTGGTGACCATGAATAAGGGATCTGCTGGGCTAATCAGATCTCAAAACTAAGTGGGCATAGTGAGGGCCCAAAATGATAAGTAAAAGTATGAAAGTGAAAAAAAGAGGAAAACGGATTCTGAATACTGGTGGTGGACTCATCTTGATAGTTCACCTTTTTAAAAAACATCAACTTCAGGTGAATGAATGGTGGGCAGTAAATAACTGGATGAGGCCAGATGAGCCATAGTTGGCTGCAGAGGTGGCTGAGTGGGGATTATGGCTTGACAATCCTGATGTTGCACTAGTGCTTTAATCAGCTGAGAGACAATAAGTACAAGTGATTGATTATGCAGGAGGGGAGTTCTGATGAGCTGGGCAAATGCTCAACAAAGATGTCACTCAGTGTACTGATACATCTGAAAAGGACCCTTTTAAATATATAGATAGTCTGTGCCTGAGTCTTGAAATGGGGTGGGGAATGTTTAAGGCAAAAGAGACATGGATAGGGAGGAAAGAGGGAGGGAAAGAGTTTAAGTTTCTACAGGAGCTGCAAATGAAAGGCAGAAAAGTGGAAAAAGGGGTTAAAAGGCATTAGAGTTGAGAGAACGAGCATGGGGTTGGCAGTGGGAATGATCAGGCCAGCTGAGAGGGGACAAATAGGGGATGCATCACTGACAGCCCTCTAGAAAGGGAAAACCAGGGGAAGCACAATCCAAAGAAATGACATATACAGGGAGCAAGGGGGTATCAGCCATAAGGGGGATAAAAAGAAGAGACAACAAGGATAAAACTGAAATCAGAAATGGAGGGTGGACCAGGGACATGGGATGGGAAGTAGGTCCTCAGGATGGGGTCACAAACCAGATGGGTTAGTAACAAACATTGAGTGAATACAATTAGCTCTATAGACTGCTTTGACTAGGAACTGCAACAGCTTCTTCAGTCAGTCAGGGACTTCATCGCTGAAGCAGCAGGCTAGACAAAAATGATGTCATCACTCAGTGATATGGACAGAAAAATCTTCACTGTTTTCAGTTACTGCAGACCACATTAACAGATGCTGATTTTAAAAAAAACACAAAACCAAACAGCATGATATTTTCAGGAAACGCTAATCATGACTCAGGAACTTGAATTCAAGCTTTTATTAAAAATATGGAAAAAATGGTTCATTTGAACTTTACACCAGAGGCAAACATAGTAGCCAGTGGCCCCTACACTGAGTCCCTAGAAACAACTTATTTGTTCATAGTCACTGAGTTATCAGAGAGAGGGGGAGAGAAAACAAAGAGTTTTAGGAGCCCAGCGGACTAGTGTGGCACCTCTGTTGTGCTGCCTGTTGAAATCAGATTACTGCTCGCTGTTCTGTGGGAGGAGTCTTGTTATTTTAGACAAAATAAGAAAATCAAGAGCACACAACTCCAGACGATATGTAAATATGTTTCTTTTTTTGTATAAAGGTCGGGGGGATAGGCAGGAATTAGGATGAGTAAGTCAGGAATCAGAGGAACTTGGGGCAGACAGGCAGTGCTTGCTGGCTAGGGCTGGAGTATGGAGTAGGGCCAGATGTGCAGCTGCACTAGATCCTTGACCCTGTAGCAGTGTCAGCACAAGCTGCCACCATAGATAGAGCTGAGAGAGAGAGAGAGAGAGACCCTAAATGGGCCAGGGCTACAATCCTTTGTACTCCACAGCCTAACCTTGCATACAGGGGGAGGGGGGTACTTTAGTCTCGAGAGCCCATGTACAGTAAGGCAAGCTTGGGGAGAGGGTACTTCTCTCCAGTGCCAATGTGAAGTAAGATAAGGAGCCTAGAGAGAAGATTGTTGTCTGTCTCAAGAGCCCATGTAAAGTAAGGCAAAGCTAGTGGGGGAGTTGTATCTCTGGGCCCCATGTAAAGTAAGGCAAGGATGGGGGAGGGGTGTTTGTTTCCAAAGCCCATGTGAAATATGGTAAGGCAAGGAGGGTGGTGGGGGTTGCTTTGTGTCTCTAGAGCCCAGGTAAAATATGTATATTACAGAAAATAGACAGCATGTTGCTTTCTCCTACTCAAGTAATGCATCCTGAGTGATTTACACAGTGCAGCCGAGGCAACATTCTCAGATTTTTGACCAGTAAATCAAGCAGAGCTAGCCTGTAAGTATGTAACATGACAGAAATTCAGTGTCAGATCCAGCAAAAGAGAAGATCCTATGAATTATGGATATTTTGGATAGTGATGTGACTGCAGGATGTGTGTGGGTATGTGTGGGATTGGTCAAAATGAGTGGGCTTGTGAAAATAGGAAGAACTGGAAGGAAATATTGCATGTGTTTGGAAAGACACATGTTAATCTCACTGTCTCCTAAACCTGCCAGCAGTGACCCCTGAGAAGGTGGGACATGCCATCAGCCAGCGGCTTTATTTAATAATTTCAGAGGGATGTATTTAACTCTTAGTAGTGAAAAATGTAGGTGACTTTGAGTTTTGCAGGCATGAAAGTCAAACAATGGTGATACGTTTTATAAATGCAACTCTTCTTTTACTCTCACTCAGACCAACAAGACAGACATGCTGTCTTGTTGGTCTAAGTGAGAGTAAAAGAAGAGTTGCATTTATAAAAACTGTGCGTTTAGTGGCCCCGATTCTTGTACAGTTACGCCTGGTGTAACAGCACTTGCGCCAAGTAGAATGGCACATGTAGCAACTTACACCAGCAGTTGCAACATGCGTGATTCTACAATTTGGTCTGCGACATGGCTCAGGCCACTTGCACCAAAGAGCTGTTACACCGACAGTTGCACCATAAACCCCCAGCAACATGGTGCTAGGGGGTTTACAGCAGCAGTTGCACCCCATTCCAGAAGGGCAGTAACAAAGTCCCCAATGTCGGGATTCTACAAGAACCCCCAGAGGAGAACCGGCAACGTAAGATACACCAGCTTTTAGCTGGTATATCATACGGCTGCCCCACCGGGGGTCATGTAGACCCGCCAGCAGCCAACAATCAATCCACAGATGCCTGCCCCCATGCCCAGAATACCTGGTGGGTGCCCATGAAACTACACACCCCTGCCCTCGAAGCCTTACATTATAGCCTTGGTGCCCACCACTGTGAGGCAGCTCAGAAAATAATACATAATGTCACGCTTTGGGGGCGGCAGGTGTGGGCAGCCCTATGGGGCACATAATGTACGCTTTGGGGACAGGGGTAGTGGGCTGCCCTGTGGGGCACCTAATGTGGCTTGCTGGGCATGGGGGGGCACTTGCGACCTGCGTTGGACCTGTTGCAGCTTGTGACGTGCTCGCCAGGTGTGTCCTCTGTTTGGCATATCTAGCCACATGTCACAAGTCACAGCACTTAGACATGGAGACCCTGACCTTTCTAGAATAGGGCACAGGGTCAATGTCGCAGTTGTGATTGGCACAAGTTACATTTTCAGCGACTTGCACCAATCTTCTAGAATCTGGCCCTGTCTCTTTCTTGTGTTGCTGCTGTGAGGCTGAGTGCTTTCCACTATGCTTAAACTGTGACTGATTCTTGACAAAAGCACCACCACCCCTGTGATCACCTTTAATAGTAAAATGGTGATATTGCTTTGAAAGAATGGGGGGCATGGCATTATCTGTAACATGTATATTACAAAATTCTCTGACATTATATTGGCAACCAAAGTTGTAACCTGGAAAGTATTTTGACTCCTCCAAAACTAGAATGACTTTCAGATTTTGACCACTGAAGTTTTTGACATCAGTCATCCAAAATTAACTGAACATCAGAGTCCATAATGTATAGCAATCTTATTTAAGAAATAAAGTGGGTGGCATATTGTGTGTATGTGTGTGTGTGTGGGGGCATTCTTAACTGGTGCAGGATTCATCCACAAGTTTAATTTAATCTTTTTTTAATACTCTGCCTATCATCATAATGCACAAACCACGCTATGGTTGCCCCTTAACAGTAGTGGACTAGGTCCTCTCCCATCTGTTTTTATTGCCTGCTGCTCTGTTGCTGTGTCCCTTTTTTATGTTGATTGTGCACATGTGCAAGAAACATGTTGCATCAGCTTTCTCCAGAAGCAGGTTGTGGAGGCGAGGTACTGTTGTGCCCAATGCTCCCACAGCCTGCAAAGCCTTGTCCTGCTTCCCCCAATGCCGTGGCACGCTGCTGCTGACACTAGTTCAGCCGGCATGCCACAACTTTCTAAAAAATCAGCCGCTGCAATCAGGGGCCGCTTCATCATTGCAGCGTTAGCCATCCGCTGCAATGAGGGAGCGACCCATCATTGCAGGACGGGATGCAGGATCTCTGATATTGTTTGTGAATATGGCGGAGGCTTGCCGCCATGTTACAAACAATATCTATGTTTATCTGCCAACAGTGGAGCCCACTCCCTGTCAGCATAATGTAACAACCCCCATTTATTGTGTGCTGGCGGGTGCCCAATCCTGTCGGCAGAAAAGATCCCCTCCTTTTGTTGTTTGCGATGGGGTGCCCAATCCCCGTCAGCTACAGCTGTTCCCCAGACTTTGGTGGCATGCTGGGGCCCACCCAGCATGCCACATGCCTGTAATGTTGAAAGCGGTCCCCGGCGTTTTCTTGGTTTTTGTTGTACCTGAAAGAAAGGAAACGGTCCCTCGTAGTCTCCCTGCCCCCCTCCTACAACCCGCACCCATCCACTGTGCACCCAGCCTCCCCACACCCCCCTCACTCCATACTTACCTCCAGAGCTTGCACGACGATCTTCGCTGGACCGGGAACACGTCTGCACTCTTCAAAGCCAACCGTGAACTGAGGAAATGCCGGTAAGCTGTATAATGTAATGAATAGGGTTTTTTCAACTTTAGTGCATAGCTCAGGCATTTTTGAGAATTTTTTCACCAAATTTTCAACATGGGGTTTTTGGGACCCCTCCTCATGAATTCTTGAACTGTCATGGCATTAATCGGCCCCAAAAGGTGGTTTTTCGGTCACTGCACAGAATCACCCTTTGGGGACGATTAATGAAATGACAGTGTTCATGAGGTGGGCTCTCAAAAGGCCTATGTTGCAAATTTGGTGGGAAAATCAAAAAAACAACTGTTTTACAAGCGTGCATTGCGCAGTCGCTACGCACGCTCGTAACTTCGTGTATTTGCAATATTTTCATGCCAGATTTTCAACATTGGCATTTTGTCTCACCTCCTTGTGAGCTGTATAGCTGTCATTGTTCACATTCTGGCCGAAATATGTTTTCACACTTCCGGTGCAGAATAGTGCAGTCGCTGTGGGAAATCAGTGTTCGGGACAGATTAAGAAAATGACAATGATAGTGTTCATGAGCAGAGGTCCTAAAATGCCTATGTTGAAAATTTGGTAATGATACTCCATAAAATGACTGTGTTATGAGCGCGCGTTGAACTGTTTCCACGGACCCTTGTAACTTCGCAGATTTGTAATATTGTTACGACACATTTTCAACAGAGGCATTTTTTCACACCTCCTTATGAATACTACAGCACTCATTTTTCACATCCTGTCTAAAATATGTTTTTGCACTCCTGCCGGAGAATAGCACGATCACTCTGGGAAATCAGTGTTTGGGACAGATTAAGATCGATGAGTTAGAGGGGCGAGTGACCGAGCTCAACTGAGCTCTGTCGGAACTGCTGCAGATCTGTTTTTGGGCAGACAAAGGCCCCAACACAAGAGCCCAGTACAAAAGGGCAGTCTGCAGCACTGGGAAAAACACAACAAGAGAGCGACTGAGCGAGGAGGAGTGAGCAAACTCACCGAAGTGCTGTTAGGACTGCTGCAAATTTCTTTGTGGGTAGAAAAAGGCATCAATGCAGGCAGGGGCCCAGTACAAAAGGCCAGCCTGCAGCGGTGGGAGAAACGGTATGAGCGAGTGAGACAAGGGGACTTAGTGAGCTCAACAGAGCTCTAACAGGACTGCTGCGGATTTCTTTGTGGGCAGAAAAAGGCACCAATGCAGGCAGGAGCACTGTACAAAAGGGCAGCTTGCAGCGCCAGGACAAACAGAATGAGCACATGAGAGAGAGGGAGACTGAGTGACCTCAACGGAGCTCTGTCGGAACAGCTGCAGATTTCTTTGTGGACAGCCAAAGGTGCCAATGCTGTCAGGAGCCCCATACAAAAGTGCAGTCTGCAGCACCAAGAGAAACAGAATGAGCGAGTGACAGAGCAGTAGTGAGTGAGCTCAACGGAGTTCTGTTGTGAATGCTGCTGATTTCTTTGTGGGCAGAAAATGCGGCAATGCAGGCAGGAGCCCAGTACAAAAGGCCAGCTTGCAGCGCCAGCAGAAACGGAATGCGTGAGTGACAGAGGGGGAGTGAGCGAGCTCAGTCGAGCTGTGTCAGGACTCCTTCAGATTTCTTTCTGGCCAGAAAAAGCTGTCAATGCAGGCAGGAGCCTAGTACAAAAGGGCAACCTGCACGCCAGGAGACACAGAACAAGCAAGTGAGGGAGGGGGAGTCAGTGAGCTCAATGGAGCTCTGTTGGGGCTGCTGCAGATTTGTTTGTGGGCAGAAAAAGGCAGTAATGCACACAGGGGCACAGTACAAAAGGGCACACTGCAGTGGCAGGAAAACCAGAATGAGCGAGTGAGCGAGCTCAGTGGAGCTGTATTGTAACTACTGCAGTTTCTTTGTGGGCATAAGAAGGCAGGAATGCAGGCAGGAGCCCAGTAGACAAGGGCAGCCTGCAGCGCAGGCAGAAACGGAATGAGTGAGTGAGAGAAGGGGAGTGAGCGAGCTCAACAGAGCTTTGTAGGGACTGCTGCAGATTTCTTTGTGGGCAGAAAAAGGTGCCAACAGAGGCAGCAGCCTAGTACAAAAGGGAAGCCTGCAATGCTGGGAGAACCAGAAGGAGTGAGTGAGACAGGGGGAGTGATCGGCCTCGATGGAGCTGTGTCTGGACAGCTGTGGATTTCTTTGTGGGCAGAAAAAGCCACCAACACAGGCAAGAGCCCACTACAAAAGGGCAGCCTGCAGTGCCAGGAGAAACAGAATGAGTGAGTGAGAGAGGGTGAGTGAGCCACCTCAATGGAGCTCTGTCGGGACAGCTGAGGATTTCTTCCTCAGCAGAACAAGGTGCCAATGCAGGCAGCAGCCTCGTACAAAAGAGTAGCCTGCAGCGCTGGGACAAACAGACTGAGCCAGTGACAGAGGGCCACTGAGCGAGCTCAGCAGACCAATGCAATTAACATTCGGCATTGACAAATGCTTGTTTTTCTTGTCCTCATATCAGAATGGCAGCCTGTATAATATTCCTATAGGTGTCAGAACCGCAAGGTGATGGGCTGCTCTCTCTTTTTGCCCACAGGAGAAAGCACCCTGTTTGCACTTACGCACACACCTTCACTTTCAGAGTTGCTGCAGTGACATGAGTCAGTCAGAACTCTCTCTGATCCCAAACAAAAGCCAAGCGCAAGACTAGCCTGCCTGAGTGAATGATAAATCAAAAGTAATTAACATGCCGCACTCCAGCTTTGTTTGTTGAGTTTCTGTTTCTGCCGGGGACTGGGAAAGTGTCAAAGCAGTCGACAGTGCTGGCCGGGAAGCCAAGGAGTCATTTAATGAGATAACACTGACTCTCTCGTTGGCCTGCCTCCTTGTCCCACTTAAAGTAAATAGTGTTGTTTTCATTACATTACAGAAGTGCTCAGGCCCCCACCCCAACCCCCACAACAAGCCTGGCTGGGAAAGTATTTATTGACCAAAAACAAACAGCCCTTGTCTCTTTGAATGTAAATCTTGACTGCCTGCATGCCCCACCCTGCTAAAACTGTCAAGTACTTACGAAGTGCAATAAAGAATAGGTAAAAGGACTCTGTCTCCATTCAGATTTCTTGCTTTTCCAGCTCATCTGGTTAAGGTAATAAGCACTCTAGTTTACACCTGTCTTGGGGTTGGGATGGGCAATTAATTCCATCTGTTTGATGTGCCCCTGTCCTGCACTGGTGCCTTTTGTCTGTTTCAAAATGGTGGCAAAGCAAGTCAAACAACTGGGTTCATATCTGGAATATAGGAGAAGGAGGAAGAGGCACTCAGGTGTAAAAGAAGGGAGCCATGCAAATCCTGTTCCTCTCCTTCTAACAGACTTTGTTGGTGGTTGTGTGACTGCATGCTGACTGCTGACTTTAGCTCCTGTGTAAAGTGTATTGTTTGCCAAACCATGTGCTTGACTGTCTGAGACAGGGATGGTGGGATGGGACCTCGGAGAACACAGAAGACCACTCTTCTGCTGGATGCTGCTAAGCCTGCATTAGCCGCTAATGGGACTAGGTAAGTAGGTGCACTGTATTAAAATCTGTTTTCTGGGCAGGGGCAGCAGCCAGCAGATGCAGACTTGCATATACACTGCAAAACTGAGAAAACTGTCAAGATTATCATGTTTGCTTGTGCACATGTGCTAGAAACATGTTGTGACAACTTGCTGGAGTAGCAGGTTGTGGATGTGCAGCTGTGTTGTGGCCAATGCCGCCACTGCTTTATGGGGCCTTTCTCTGTTGCACCAATGAATGAGAACCCTGTCTATGACAGCAACTCAGAAGCATACCACCAAGATGAAAGAAATTTGCCACTGCAATGAGGGAGAGCCCCTTCATTGCAGGGTGTGCCTTGCCTGGTGTAACGTTTCAATAAATATGGCGGCGGCTGTCACTGTCTGCCTCTCACAGTCTTGCAAAAGCCGACATTAGGGGTGCCCAATCCTCTTGTCTGCATGCCACCTCCCCGGTTCATTTGCAGATGGGGATCCCAGTCCCCGTCATCATGATGTCCCTGTAGTTTCATTTGTCTGCTGAGGGTGTGCCCAATCCCCCTCGGCATCATGCCCCCCCCAAACATGGACCCGTTTTCTTTGCCAATGGGGTGCCCAATCCCCGTCTGCTCCAGTCCCCTCAAAACACCCAGGTGGCATGCTGTGAGCCCACCCCAGTGTGCCAAATGTACCTGTAAAAAAGAAAACCTTCCTTCAAAATTTTTTTTTTAACCTGTAAACAAGAAAATGGTCACTCATCTGCGGTGCCCCTCTCCTCTAACCTGCACCCACCATCTATGCACCACACCTCCCCGCACCCCCCTCACCCCATACTTAACCTCCAGAGGTCAGTGCTGTTATCTTCGGTGGAGCGGGAGTATGTCTGCACTCTTTAAAGCCGACCACAAACTGAAGAAATGCCAGTAAGCTGTATAATGGCATAAATGGGGGGAGGGTCAACTTGGGTGGATATCTCAGCCATTTTAGAGACTTTTGGCACCAAATTTTCAACATGGGGTTCTTGGGTCCCCACCTCATGAACTCAGTCACTGTCATTTCGTTATTCGGTTCCGAAAGGTGATTTTGCAGTCACTGCATGGAATCACCTTCCGGGACCGATTAATGAAATGACAGTGTCACTGTTCATGAGGTGGGCTCTCAAAAAGACTATGTTTCAAATTTGGTGAAACAATTCAAGGAAATGTCTGTGTTACAAGCATGCATTGTGCAGTTCCCACACATGCTCATAACTTCAAGAATTTTTAATATTTTCACTCCAGATTTTCAACATTGCCATTTTTTTCACACCTCCTTATGAACAGTACAGCTGCCATTTTTCACATCCTCCCCAAAATGTGTTTTTGCACATCTGGCGCACAATGGCTCGGTTGTCAATGTTTTGTACAGATTAAGAAAATCAGTGTTCATAAGGAATGGTCCCAAAAAGCCCATGTTGCAATTTTAGAGAACAAATTTCCAAAAATGACTGCGTTACCAGCATGTGCTGCGCAATTTCTATGCGTACTCGTAACTTCACCAATTTTTTATATTTTACTCCAGATTTTCAGCATAGTAATTTTTGCACACTGCCTTCTGAACAGTACAGCTGTCATTTTTCACATCCTGCTGAAACATGTTTTCGCACCTGTGGCACTCAATGGGAGCAATCACTGTGCGAAATCAATGTTCAGGACAGATTAAGAAAATCACAGTGCCACTGTTCATGAGCAGAGGTCCCAAAATGCCTATGTTGAAAATCTGGTATAAAAAAATTCCCCAAATAATTGCATTGTGGGAGTGCATTGTGCAGTTTCTATGCATGCTCATGACTTCACCAATTTTTTACATTTTCGCTACAGATTTTCAACATTACCATTTTTTTACACCTCCTCATGAACAGTACAGCTGTCATTTTTCACATCCTGTTTGAAATGTGTTTTCATACCTTTGGCACCAAATGGCACAGTCGCTGTGCAAAATCACTTTTTGGCTAATGATAATGCCGCTGTTCATGTGGTGGGGTCACAAAAAGCCCATGTTGAAAACTTGGAGTGAAAATACCAAGAAACACCCAGAGCATTAGGGTTTCTGATCATAATGCCCTATCCTGTAGGGACTGATGGGTGTCAGGGGTGTGACTTGGGACTGTCAACAGTAATGTTCACACCATTCCACCCCCACCTCCACCCTGCAGCCAGTGACAGGCATCAAGGTGTGCCTTGGACTCTTTGGCACCAAAGTTCACCCCATTCTCCTATACTGCACTCATTTTGGTGCATTTCCTTATGGAATGGGGTGAGTGTAAAGCCTGAATACCCCAAGGCACACCTTGACACTTGTCGGTATCTGCAGGGTAGGGTGAGGTGAAATGGCATGAGCGTTATGGGCGACGACCCAAAGGTGCACCCCAATGACTGTCCATCTCTGCAGGGTGGGGGTGGGGTTGGTGTCAGTTCAGTATTTCACTGCCATTCCTTTTTCTGCATCTATCTCCTACCCTTCCAATGCTAATGCCAGCAAGAAAACATTCGACACTGAAAAATGCTTGTTTTTTTCCTTGAAATTAAACCAAAGCAAAAGCTCAAAGCCCTGCACTACTGCTGCCCCAAGCCAATCCTCGGAGTTCTGATCTTGTTTTGGCCCCCGACCCCCTCTGCTACTTGCCAATGCCATGATCTAAACATTTACTTTTTTTATTTTATTTTTATTTAATTTATGAAGGTTATCAGTAACCTGTTGCCTAAGTAAATGTTGCCACTGCTGCCAGCCCAGGCTAGCAGCCAGCCAGGCGTGAGCCAGGGGTGTGGTGTGGTGTGCTATGGTGTGAGTGAGCTGCCAATGAGCCAAGGGTAGATCGAGACCAGTTGATGCTGACTGTGCAGTGTCTAATGTGATTGTCCTACTGCTGTGTGCATGTACATCAGAGATAAATGTTTGAGCATGGTAGTTTGACATAAAAATAACAGTCAACAGATCAGCAATAGATGAACAGAGCAACTCATTGTGCAGAGTTCTTGTTTTTGCTTACTTATAGCCTGTGCAGTGACCTCTTCTGACTGAGTCTAGGAAAACATACTATTCAGATTAAGATACTAGTTAGCTCATATTTGAATTTGATTACATAGAAACATAGAAACATAGAATTTGACGGCAGATAAGGACCACTTGGCCCACCCAGTCTGCCCATTTCCCTACCTACTGGATAAGCTGCAGATCCTAGTTAACCAGCAGCCTACTTCTTCCTAACCCCACCCCCTAGAATTGCCTTATGACTGTCCCATGCATGCTTGAATTCCACCACTGTTTTTGACTCCACAGCCTCCTCCGTATTTTTATTATTGCATTGTTTAGTCATGGGAATGAACATCTGCATGGATACTGGATCATTGATTGCCATTTGTCCAGTCAGACATCATGCTGCTAGTTCAGCTTTTCCCCTTAATAATAATCCCATTCCACACACTGTGAGATCATAGCCTTGACTATTTTGTACAACAGGACTGACTGTAATGCAATGAACAGAGGCTTCACCCGAACCCCACCCCCCCAGCTCTGCTTGCTCCATGAATAATCTGTTTCTGCTGCTTGGCATTTTATTGTATTCAGTTATTTATTTTTTTTTCTTTATTTGGTAACTGGGTAAATCCTGCAGGGCACTGCAGAGGTGGTTGTGGGTAGTGATTTGCTCAGAGAGAGTCACATTCAGTATGTATA
Organism: Neoceratodus forsteri; assembly: GCA_016271365.2. Lineage (NCBI taxonomy): Eukaryota > Metazoa > Chordata > Ceratodontiformes > Ceratodontidae > Neoceratodus > Neoceratodus forsteri. The sequence continues at coordinate 855,533,581 of CM057459.1, read as the reverse complement.
TGGTATGAAAGTGGAGGTTGTGGGAATCAAATCAGGTCTGCAAGAGGTACCAAGTTCATTTGCATGGAACAGTTCAGCTCAGTATGATAACATCTAGGCTGACAGGAGGCTGTATTGCAGTGCCCCACTGGCATGGTCCCAAGGAATACACAGTAAGCGGTAAAGTAGGACAGAAGGCAAACAAAGTGAAACAGTAAAAAAAGTTTTAAAAACTCACAGCACCATGTGGCTGAATTAGCTCACTCCATGTAATCATGTAGCTGACTATAGTAGCTGAAATTAACAGATCAAAGTACTAAATGAATATATTCTTGATAAAAAAAAAAAAAAAAATTGGAGTGGTTATTGCTGTAGGTGAGGTTTTCTATAGTAGAAACATAGACATGGGCTGGCAGTATAGCCAAGGGGTTAGAGTAACAAGCTGTGAATGAATTTGCTTCCTTCAGCAAACTTGGGTTTGATTCCCACAACCTCTACTTGCATACTTTGTGACACTGAGCAAGTTACTTAACTACCCAGTTCTCCTAGGTTGCCCCTGAAAAAAGGCAGTTGTGCCTAGTGGGCTTTACCTGGTTACAAAAAAAAAAACATAGAATTTGAGACTAGAAGGGTCTGCCTTTGCTAATGATGAATTTTCTGAATTGTTAAATATAAGATGCAGATATTTAAAGAAAGGGTACGGCTGGGTGCCCTGTCCTGTAGATCTAATTGTTAGATGTTAGTTGGTTAATTCTTAATTGGTCTTGAGTGTAATATGTTTTATGATAAAAGTTAATTGAATATTGGTGCTTGTTACAGTTTGCTCAAATAACACAATTAATAATTGAATGAGATGAAGAGTTCCTGTCATTATGTGTCTGTGAAAGTATGGCTTAATTTTCTGGTCCCCTCTTGTACTGTGACACACACAGAAGACACCTAAAGGCTGATCAGCTGGCAGATAAATATTCAGCATTGCCCATTGTTCATTGTAATCTTCATTTTGAAGCATGACAGCTGCATTTAAGTGGTTTATATGCTGCCCTGCCAGTCTCATTATTTTAAATGTTTTTAGCCTAAGCTAGATGATTCATATGTGGATTGGATGCCCTAAATTGAAATATACTTTAAATGTCTTTTACTAAAAAGACTAAACTGAGGTTCAGTTAGAAAATGTAGGGAAAAAAGTTATCTCTCAAAGGCTCAGACTAAATGCCGGCTTCATTTTCTGTGTTTTGCTGTGGTTTTCTGTCCCAGACACATAACTGCTGATGGTGGTGCTGCATAATTTTATTTGCTCCTTTTACAGACTGGATCTGGAAGTTTGAAATTACGTTTTCTGTATCATAGTAGTAATACTGAACTTCAGACTTCCAGAGCCAGCTTTGTAAAGGGACCAAAATAAACAAAAATGTGTCAATGCCAAGTGTTGCTTGCTGTCATTAGCAGTGGAAGTGCAAGAGTTAGATAGATGCAGTATAGGAATGGCAGTGAAGTATTGAACAAACACCAACTCCACCCCCACCCTGCAGAGATGGACAGGCATTGGGGGTGTGCCTTTGGGTCATCGCCCATAACGGTCATGACATTTCACCTCACCCAACCCTACAGACACTTAAAAGTGTTGAGGTGTGCTTTGTAGTGTCTGGGCTTTACACTCACCTCATTCCATAAGAAAATACAATGAAGTGGGTGCTATATAGATGAATGGGGTGAACTCTGGGGCCAAAGGGTCCAAGGCACACCTCGATGCCTGCCACTGGCTACAGAGTCGGGGTGGAATGGCATGAGCATTACTGTCAACAACCCCAAGTCACACCGTTGACACCTGTCAGTCCCTACAAGGTAGGCGTTATGGTCAAAAACCCTAACACACTGTGCATTTTCTTGGTATTTTTACTCCAGGTTTTCAACATGGGCTTTTTGTGATCCCACTGCATGAACAGTGACACTATCAGTTTGTTAACCGAAAGGTGATGTTGCACAGTGACTGTGCCATTTGGCGCCACAGGTGTGAAAACACATTTGGAACAGGATGTGAAAAATGACAGCTGTACTGTTCATGAGGAGGTGTGAAAAAATGGCAATGTTGAAAATCTGGAGTGAAAATATAAAAAAACTGGTGAAGTCATGAACGTGCTTAGAAACTGTGCAATGCACACACATAATGTAATTAGTTTTGGGCTTTTTTACAGCAGATTTTCAACACAGACATTTTGGGACCTCCGCTCATGAACAGTGTCACTGTGATTTTCTTAATCTATCCTGAACACTGATTTCCCACAGTAACCATACTGTTCTGCACTGGAAGTGTGAAAACACATTTTGGCCAGGATGTGAAAAATGACAGCTGTACTGTTCATAAGCAGGTGTGGAAAAATGCCAATGTTGAAAATATGGACTGAAAAGATTATGAATTTGTGAACTTACAAGGGTGCATGGAAACTGCACAATGCATGCTCATAACACAGTCATTTTATGGATTTTTTTCACCAAATTTTCAAGATAGCCAGTTTAAGATCTCTGCTAATGAACAGTGTCACTGTGGTTTTCTTAATCTGTCCGGAACATTGATTTCACACACCGACTGCACTACATGTGAGAACACATTTTGGGTGAGATGTGAAAAATGAAAGTTATACTGTTCATAAGGAGGTGTGGTAAAATGGCAATGCTGAAAATATGGAGTGAAAATATTAGAAATGTTCGAAGTTATGAGTGTGTGTAGGAATTGCGCAACGCACACTTATAAAACAGTAATTTTGGGGCATTTTTTCACCAGATTTTCAACATAGGGTTTTTGGGGGCCTAACTCATGAACAGCATCACTGTGATGTTCTTAATCTGTCCTGAACATTGATTTCACACACCAACTGTGCCATTGTGTGCTACATGTGCGAAAACACATTTCAATTGAGATGTGAAAAATGACAGCTATACTGTTCATAAGAAGGTGTGGTAAAATGGCAATGTTGAAATCTGGAGAGAAAATATTAAAAATGCTCGAAGTTACGAGCATGCGAAGGAACTGCACAACACACGATTGTAAAACAGTCATAATAATATTTTTTTCATTAAATGTTCAACATAGGGTTTTTGGGGGACTACCTCATGAACTGTGACACTATTGTTTTGTTACTTGGTCCTGAAAGGTGGTTCTGTGCAGTGACTACAAAATCATCTTTTGGGATCGAATACCAAAATGACAGTGACTGAGTTCATGAGGTGGGGTTCCAAGAACCACATGTTGAAAATTGGGTGAAAAAAATTCCTAAAAACAACTGTGATATGCATCAAAGTTGAAAAAAAAAAAAAAAACACATTTATGCCATTATTCAGCTTACCAGCATTTCTTCAGTTCGAGGTCGGTTTTGAAGAGTGTAGACGTGTTTCTGGTCCATCGAAGATCATCGCACTGGGCTCCAGAGGTAAGCATGTGGTGAGTTGGGTGTGTGGGGAGGTGGGGTATGCAGAGGGTGGATGAGGGTTGGAGGAGGGGGGGCAAGAGAATCAGCGAGGAAAGTTTTGTTTCTTCTAGGTCTCACTTTTTAAAGACAATGAGGGACTTTTTCCACACTGGGATGGGCTCCCAGCATGGCACCAGGCAGTTTGTTTGGGGGGGGCAGTGGAGCTGATGGGGAATTGGGCACCCACTTCAGCCAAGGAGACTTTTGCCATGCTGGGGTGGTCTCCCAGTGTGACAGATGGAAGTTTGGGGGGGCAGTGGAGACGGGGGATTGGGCACCCCCTTCGGCTATACAGTGTGCTGGTGGGATGCATGAGTCATGGGGGGGATGCATTATGCCAATGGGGATTGGGCTACCCCCTCAGAAAATGAACTGGTGAGGGAGTCATGCCGACAGGAGGATTGGGCACCCCATCTGCTTTTTTTTTTTTAATTATTTATTTATTTATATGTTTCACCAGGAAAGCACACTGAACAGCAGGTGGTGGCTTTCCATCGGCTTCCTGGGGACTGTGAGAGGCCAACAGAGAAGCCGTCACCATGTTTTGGTAGCTTGTAATGCACCAAAACAGCTGATTGTATGGTGACATGGCCGATTATCTTGACACATTGTGGCATGCTCCCTAACTGCTGACACAATGTGTTTCGTGCACATGAGTGCAAGCAACACAAAAATTACACAACACCATCTTCTGCAGTAATGAGTCTGAGACAGAAAACCACAGTAAAACAATGAAAATGAAGGAGGCATTTAGTTTGAGTAAGCCTTTTTTGACATTTTCTAATTGAATTTCAACAGTTAAATTTAAGTGACAGTTTAAAGGCATTAGACTATTACACAGAAGGGAGGTCTGATGTTGCTTTCGGATTCAGTCCAGAACATACATCAAGGTTTGATAGCTTTGATTTGTGCATTACAAAACAATGCATACTGCTGGCAAAGGAATTAACGTATGCACGGACAGAGAAGTCAAAGTTTGCCTCTGGCTCTGCCAGGGTACACTTTAATTAATTTGCAAGCAGTATGTATTTCTTCCTCTGTCTTTTTTTTTTTTTTGATAGAGCACACATGAGTATTAAGGAAAGTAAGCCATCCCTGGCAATATTACATGTTTTCCTATGAATTCATTGCCCAGGCAAGCAAGAAAAAAAATAAAACACCAGTCTTTTTATTTCTTGAAAAGTAGGAGACAGGGTAAACTTCCTGTTTGTTCGATAGGTAGGTTGTTCCAAAATAAGGTTTTGCAGATACAGAGATAAAGGGGTTGGTTTGGGGCAGCTGCAGAGGTTGGGAATGGAAGGAACCTACCTGCATTTCCTAGAATAAAGTTTGTTTTATATATCTCCCACACCTCTCAACCTCTAAGTATTAAAATTCATAGCACTGGTCTTCAAAATTCAGAGCAAATGGCCAGAATGGGTAGCACTTTCTTATTTTGAAGAATAACATGTTTTCAAATAGTGGGCCCCATGTATGTTGAAGTAAGGAATGTTTCTAAAGTTAGTTCAATGATTTTATAGTTTGTGTGTCTATAAATGGCTCTAACATTATGAGGAACATCTGTAAACCTTCGCAGAGAGCATTGGTAATTTTCTGTGTAAAATCATAGTACTATGCCAAATTCATAGCAGTTGAGAGGTATGATAGCAGCAAATTGCATGCATGATATACAGTATCTTACAGGAGTTTACCTTGTTGCTGGTGTTTGGGCTTATCTACTAATTTCTATGCTGAAGTTAGTAGAACCAAAACCTCCTAACCTATATGTGTGAAGACTGTAAGCTCAGGAATGATAATACAAATATTGTTATGACATCTTTCATTTTTACCTGGGCAGTCATTGCATCAGGATAAGCAAAGGATGGTTCAGACTTTATGTGGAGCTATTGGAGGAAATGTGTTGACAGCTGATCTCTTAATACACTCTAGTAAATATTCCTACATGGTAAAACTGCATTCTTAATATTACGATCTTTGTCATAAATGTACATTTATTGTATTTCTGTATGGTAAACACTTGTTTAGAAAAAGTGCCCTTTGTACCCTAATAAGTGCCCTTCCTATCCTCTGGCCCCTCAGCTTTTACCATCTTCTGACCCACCCTGGGTAATTCTTTACATAAGTTGCCTTGCTTGTCCACTTCTTGCAATTGGGGTATGGTGCATAATTTGCAGGCAGTGGGCTAGCAAAAAATCCTGGGCGCTTGGTGTTGATGGAAGAAAGGGATGATTATCAAAGGGAGTAAGAGTGATCTGGAGGATCTGTTTCACAGAGTATGATAGAAATGGGGAGTGAGAAGCAATCCACTTTACAAATGAAGCAAATAATGCAATTTCATAAACAATTTAATTTGTAAAACATTCTTGCTGGAAACAGTAACATCCTTATCACAAAATGTTTCATCCTGGTGGACTTTAACATATTTTATTTACAGTAGCTCAAAAATGCAGGAAAATGCATCATTTATAGTGATGTTTTAAAAAATTTCCTGGAGGACCATGCCCTCAGACACCCCTAGCTTTGTAAGAATATTTGCACCCCCTTTTCACTGACTCAGCACATACCGCTGAATATGGGCCATTGGGAACCCCTACTTTTTTCATCATAATTCAAGCACTGGAAGTTGGTTAAGGAAAACAGCAGGTGCAGTTCGTCACAGTCCTGACACATGTTGTTCAACCTATGGGGAACATTTCAAATTGTACTGAACTGATTTTAAAGTAAGAGGTACAGTAATAATGATCCTCCTAAAAAGTAACACCATCACACTTAAGTTTATAATTATTCACTCTGCATCTTCTTAATAACTGAAATGCATGCAGCACTTGAAACAGCAGCAACATTTACAGATGAACAATCTTATTGATCAAAAAGTATTAATACAAAACTTCTAAGAAAGACCACTCCCAACTAAACAAAATTATTTTTGATGATGTTGATGTAACTTGTATAAAACAGTTGTTTTAGAAACCTAGACACTTGTAAAAATAACACCTATGTTGCAAAATGTGTAACCACAAAACTGCATCTATGTAACTTTCCTAGAGTATGCTTTAGCAGAGAACCTTGTAGTATTGATTAATAAATGAGACCTTACAGTTTAGGATTTCTCAAAATGAAATAACATTCTTAACTTTCCTAATGCAAAACAAAGTCAACAAAACAAGCAAACAAACAAAAAAATAAAAATCCTATACCAAACATCTCAACCCAAAGATATTAAAATGTACAGTTTACCTCTGGGATAATTATGCATTCCTTGACGATAATTTATGGTCTCATTCTGGAAATGGGCAAGATGCCTGTCAAGTGGAAGGTTGCCATGATAACTGTGATCTGTAAATGTGGAGATGAGAAAAGTGCTACTATCTTTAGACCTTCTGGATCTCTGTTCTTGCAACTGTTGCCCAAATAAAATAAAAGATTGTCTTGAATCAGCTAGTAGACTACTTTAACCTTACACAAATAAAACAAACAAAAAAAATAGTCTTGAATCAGCTATTAGACTACAGTAACAAACATAAAACTCTTACAGATTGTCACAATGGGATTAAACCAAGGTACAGTGCCTCGCTTGTAAAATTTACAAATGACTTTCTATCTGCCATCAATAAAGGACAAATACTACTCATGTTAGTTAACTTCACCAGTGTGTTTGACATTGACAGTCACTCAGAATTAATTAATAAGTTATCTGACTTTGGCCTTGGTAAAACTACTGGGAACAGGTGTTAAGGTTATCCCTCTAACAGCACCCAGATGGTGAAAACTGAAGATAGTGGATCTGATAAAAACTAATCATCTACAGAGTCCCTCAAAGTTCAATCTTGTGATCCATACTATTTTCATTATTTATCAATAGCTTACCATTAGCTTGTCATGATGTAAAATGCAAATGTACACTGATGATGTACCTTGACAAATATTTATCACTAAATGGTTATATATTTGGATACTAGTTTAACATTTGATTTGTGCATAGAACACATCACTGAGATTATAAATTGTAAAGTAGGTGAACACTATCAAAATAAGTCTTGTTTAACTAACTACACTAGCATAATTGTTGCCAATCATGTGTTGGAGTATGGTAACACCCTGTTACAAGCCACTGCTAAATATTAGATGTCCAGACTTGAGAAAGGTTTTAATCATATATGTACAGTAGTTTTGCTTTACTGTCTCCATTGAATACCTTCCATTGTGCTATACAGTACATGAAAAGGAACATCATGTCAGACTCCTTTCCACAGGTACAGAACCATCCAAGTTATAGCAAGGCATTTATTGCCCACTAAACTTTGCTACTTGTCCTTCTGCCTCTGCAGGTTCTTACCAAACTGGCAACCCCAACCCCCATGTCTACCAATACTTTAAACAAATACTTTAAGGCCATTGAGTTCTTGTTAGCCCTCTTGCTGTCTCTCTTCTATCCACCCAACATGCCACCCTAACCCAGGTGACTTTGTACTCTCTATTCTCCCTGTGTCATCTGATATTAAAGAATTGGCCTTGCTCACTGTGCACTCTAACAGTGAACCCAAGAGATATATAAAGCATGTCTATGGCTGGTTGGCAAAAGAAAGAGGCAGAATAAATTAATTTGGTTTTCCAGGTAGGTGGGAGAAACGGTCCAGGCCATGAAGTCCAGGCCGTCAAAAGATATAAGGGTTATCTGATGGAGGCAAGTAGGGAGCTCTACCGTAGCAAAATGAAAGAGGCCAGCAGCACATTGAGGAGAGCAAAACCTGAAACAGAGCTTGAATATAAAATGGGATGAAAGAAAATGACAAAGGGGCTGATTTCGGGATGACTGCCACAACTCGCAGGCATATGTGAGTTGTGACAGTCACCACTATGACAGGGATCCTGTGGCATATTCTAAGAGTGGCAGGGTCCCAGCAGTTATGACCTGCAACTTGCTGCATGCATCGGCTACCACCACAGGCATGGCATAATAACCCTGAATGCCACAAGTCACTGCCCACTGCACACTGCCCCCCTGGAGCCGCCCCACCCTGGAACATCACAGCAAGCACTGGGGGCATGGGGTGGGCTGAACAGGGGGCACAGGAGTCAGGGGGGCACAGTAGACAATGGAGTCCTGGAGGTCCCCAACAGTCACAGTGGTGGAAGGCATGGAAGTGTTTGTGGGGGCATGAGGAGCACAGCAGGGTCTTTGCTGTGGTGCTGCAGAGTGGGTATCCATCGGATGGCATTGATGGGTGCCCCTTATAGCATCTCCGAGATGTCCTAACTCCACTGTGCCAATGTGGCTCCTATAATCTCGTAGGTGGGTTATGGCAGCCGCCCTTGTGGAATAGGGCATAAATGCTGCCATAACCCACCCTTGCACCATGGCATTGCAGGTTGCAGCATGGGGATGGTATAACTCACAGTTGGTGCAACCCTCATATGGCTTGGCACAGGTCGCTTTTGGGATCGCACATGGCATATCGCATGGAGCAAGATGCAAGTTACTCCTTGGGGTTTGGTGTAACGCAGCTTGTGCCAGTGTAAGCTATCCTGGAATCATCCCCAAGGCCTTTTTAGGTATGTCAGAGGAAAAAGGAAGAACAAGAGGGAATTGAAAGTTAAGAAGGTGGTATGGGTGGAAGAAGACAATCAAAAAATTATCATATTAAATGAATACTTTTGTTCAATCTTCACAGATGAGGAAAATGGCCACTTCCAGATTGTGTTGTTAAAATTGGTAGGATGACTAAACAAGTGGTTGGGTCCATGACCTAGGGTTGAGTGCTTAAGGAATTAAGGGGTTGAAGGTCGGGAAATCACAGGGGCCAGATGGGCTGCATCTCTAGGTGCTCAGAGAGGTGGATCAGGTGTTGAATCAACCTTATAATCATCTGATCACTAGCAACAGGCATTGTCCCCATGTATTTGAGGGTGATGGAAGTTATTCCTCTACAAAAGAGTGGAGACAAGGGAGGCTCAGGCAACTACAGACAGGTCAGGTGGAGGGAAAGTTTGACAGTACATTCAAGGAGCAGTTGTTTGAATTTCTGGAGATTTATGGTATCAGGGATAGCATGAGGTCATGAAAGGGAGTTCCAGCAGAATGAAACTCATAGAATTCTTTAACAAAATGATTCAGGCTGTTGACAAGGGTCAGGTGCTTAACTTCCTATAGTATATCTAGACATAAACAAGGCCTTTGGCTCAGGGTCACATAGATGCCTTGTGTAGACATCTGAGGGCATGGGGTAGGTAAAGATTTAACAAGGTGTGTAGAAAACTATTTTGGGGAAGAACCCAAAGTACAGAGCTGAATGGCAAGTACTCTGAAGTCAGAGGGGTGAACAGTGGGGTGCAAATCTCCAAGAAACTGCCACCTACCATAGATTTGAAGAGTGTGTTTCATTAGTAAAACATAATTGTTTTACCAGAAGGGAACAACAACAAACCAGTACCTGTTTTCCAGTGGTGTGCTTCATTTATTGAGAGTAAACTACTGCTGTACAAATCATATCTCAAAAAGGCAATTTCAATGTCACAGGAAGTCAGCACAGTCGATGTTTCAAACTGCACACAGCACCAATTTCGAGAAGTTCAAGGAAGTAATTTGGACTGGTAAAGAGGAGCTCATACTCAGAGTGCCATCTGAACCCCACTCACATCCTCATTTTGTGTCCTTATGTCACCTGATGCATTTCGTGCATTAGTGTTTTGCCAAATGTTAAGTTTACACTTAGAAAATGAAGTGCACCACTGGACAACATATACTGTTTCTTTTTTTTTTCTTGTGGTGAAAAAAGGATGCTTTACTAATGAAACAAGCTCTACAAGTCTATAGGGTTTACCTTTGCCAACACGACAACATCATTGTTAACGTTCAGCATAGTGAGATCCCCAATGTCAGACAGGCTAAATTTCGTCTGTTTAACATTGGTGTGTTTTTCTAGGGGGGCTCTGCCCCCGAACCCTCCAAGCAGGGGTCTGTGCCCTCATGCCCCCCCCAAATGATTATTTGAAGGGGGGGACACACACAGTGAAAGGGCAAAATTTCACCTGCAGGCCCCCAACAGCAACAATTTCAAAAACTGCTGAAATTGTCACTATGGGGGATTTTGCTGTAGGGTTTTGACCTTTGGTTGGTACACCATCTATAGTAGGTGGTAGTTTCTTGTACATTTGCATGTTGTTTGTTATATTTACTGTAACTTGACAATACTTGCTCCAGGTTGCAACTCCATTTCTGTTTCTGTATTTTAACCAGTAGGGTGTCTCAGTGGTCAGCACTGGATCCTGTGCTCTTTAGTCTTTTTATGTATGACATTGGAGAAGGGGTCTAGGAAATAAATTGACTTTTTGCTGATTGCACTAACATATGTGGCAGCACTGATCATGAGGAAGGGATTAGGGAACTGAAAGAGGATCTAGAGAAAGTAGAAAAGTGGTCCAAGATCTGACAACTTAAATGTAATGCCAAAAAGTGAACTTTGGGAAACAGAACTGAAAACATAGTGTTTTGATATAGAGTCGGGCTGGACCACACAATAATGGAAAAGAACCTGAGATTTACAGTAAGTGACAACCCAAGGCCATGGTTCAGTGCAATAAGGCATGTGGGAAAGCTATCGGGATGCTAGGTTGCATAGGTTTGACCTGTTCTAGTAGAAAGAAGGAAGTATCCTACTCTTCTGTAGGTCCTTTGTGTGGCCACACCTAGAATGCTAATTACAGTTCTGGAATCCTCACTTTAAAAAGGACAATGATTATATAAAACTGGTCCAGAAGAGCGCAACCGAAACAATTATTAAGCAGCAGAGGAAGACTTACGAGAAGACCCTGGTTGATCAGAGTATGTACAGTACAGTACTCTCTAGAAGCCAGGAGGGAAAGGGGAAATACTGTATGTTTAAAGTTTGAAGTACCTAAATGGAATGGATCTCCTGCAGCTGTTTAGCCAATGTGAGGGGCCTCCAGATAAGAGGACATAATTATAATCAGGGGTGGATTCAAGAGGGCTGTGAGAATTGAAATACTTCTTCTGCATAGGGTGATGGCCTGCATCCATCCAGGAGGGGAACTGAGATCCTCAGTGAACAGTTTAAATTCTACATTGGTATGCATTTAAAGTAGCCAATGGTGGAGGAGGAAAAAGGCAGAAAGACACAAACTGCCCCCCCTGCACTCTTACAGAGTCATCAATGACAAAACCGAGGGTGAGAAGTCCCAAAAGGTACAAATACAAATAGGTAACAAGAAGGGAGAGGGAGGGGGGAAAGAGGAAAGAAGATAGTGGAGGAGACAGTGGTGGGCATAAGGGAAAGAGGAGGGAAGGTGACAGTACAAAATGGAGAACCATGTGTGCAATTGTTTGAAATCTGGTAACAGGATGGCAGACCTAGAAGCCACCATGGCAGCAGCAGACCTGGCCATAGCAGCAATTACAGAGACCTGGTGCTATGAAAACCAGGACTGGGATGTAGCCATACCAGGGTATGCTTTATTCTGGATGGACAGGGTAGGAATAAAAGGAGGTGGGGTGGTTCTTTATATGAAGGAAGGCATAAAATGCACAGAAATACAGAGGGAACAAGGTAGCAGAGGTACTGTGGGTCACCCTGAGACAGGAAAGGGGGACGCTATTGGAAGAGGGGTGATCTATAGATCTCCAGCATAGGGGAGGAAGAGGATAAGGAAATAATGGAAGAAATCCAAGGGATGGCTAATGGAGGAGTTATTGCTGTTGGGGGGACTTCAATCTGTCAGATGTGGATTGGAGCCTCCCAGCTGCAGCAACAGTTAGAAGAAGGGAAATCCTAGACTACCTGCAGGGGGCTTTCCTCAGGAAACTAGTGAATGAACCCACTTGAGGGAGTGTGACACTGGACTTGGTTTTGTCAAATTGGGACAGTGTGACAGTCATCACAGTGGGGAGCTACCTGGGAATCAATGAACATCATAGGGTGTGGTTCAATATAAAAACTGGGCCTGAATTGAGCCATACTAAAACGAATGTCCTGGACTTCAGGAGGGTCAATTTCAAGAAAAAGAGTAAGTGCCACAGGGAAGCCCTAACAAGCATAGGGAAAATGGGCAGGGTAGAGGAACAGTTTGTAAAAATAGGGAAAGCCATTGAAAAGGTAACAAACCTCTGTGTCAGGCAGGTTAAACAGAGCAAGAGAAAATGGAGACCACTATGGTTCTTCAAGGAAGTAGCAGAGAAAGTAAAGACAAAGAAGCAATCATTCAAAAGGCACAAGTCAACACAGATGCAAGAGGATAGGGAGGGTTATCAGGAGAAACAAAGGGAGGCAGAGAAAGCAGTTAGTAGTGCAAAGGCACAAACAGAGGAGAACATTGCCAGGTCAGTAAAAAAGGAGGATAAAACATTCTTTAGATGAGTAAGCAAAAAGAAGGACAAGACAGGGATAGTACATCTAAAAGGGGTAGTGGGTTAAGAGTGCGGAAGAGGGCCAGAAGAAAGCTGACATATTGAACAAGTACTTTTGTTCAGCATTCACGAAAGAAGAGATAGGTGGTGGGCCACAGATAGGGGAAAAGGGCAATAAAGGAAGGGAGATGGACACTAGTCCTTTTACAGAAGAGAGAGTCATCAGGGAACTAGCAAAACTAAAAGTAGATAGGGCAATGGGGCCAGACAGTGTTCACCCCAGAATACTGAAGGAACTAAAGGAGGAGCTGACTGAACCTCTCATGGGTCTGTTCAATCTGTCACTGGATAGGGGGGATGTTCCAGGGGACTGGAGGAGGGTGGATGTGGTCCCACTTCACAAAAGTGGAAATAGGGAGGAGGCAGGAAACTACAGACCTGTAAGCCTGACTTTGATGGTGGGCAAAGTTACAGAAACACTACTAAAAGAAAGGATTAGGGAATACCTTATGACCAGTGGATTACAGGATCCATGGCACCATGGATTCAGAGGGGGGGGGGGAGATCTTGCCAAACAAACCTGATAGAATTCTTTGACTGGGTTACCAGGAGTCTGGATCAGGAAGAAGCAGTGGATGTAGCCTACCTAAATTTCAGTAAGGCCTTCAACAACTTTCCACACAGAAGACTGTTAAACAAGTTGGGTGGCCTAGGAATGGGTTCAAAGGTAGTAAACTGGGTAAGAAGTTGGCTAAGTAACTGGAGTCAGTGGGTGGTGATAAATGGGGTTCACTCAGAAGAAGGCAAGGTAACCAGCAGGGTACCACAGGGGTTGGTACTGGGACCAGTCATAGTATCATAGTAATCACAAAGCATTATTAGACTTTCGTCCTTGTTAGCTTGTCGTAAATATACTGTAGTCCTCTTTGATGTCTCGATCAGTGATATTGCAGAGGGGCAGGAAGGGGAAATATGTCTGTTTGTGGATGACACAAAAATTTGCATAAGAGTGGACACACCAGGAGGGGTGGAAAAAATGAGGGAAGATCTGATAAAGCTGGAAGACTGGTCAAGGGTTTGGCAGCTAGGCTTCAATGCCAAAAAGTGCAAAATTATGCACAAGGGGCACAGAAATTCAAGGGCAACATATCACATGGGAGTGATGGTGGTAATAATCACAAAACAGGAAAGGAACCTGGGGGCATCATATCTGATAACCTGAAGGTAGCAAATCAGTGTGATAATGCAGTGAAAAAGGCTAGTAGAATATTGGGGTGCATGGGGAGGGTGCAGAAAGAAGTATGTAGTGCTACCCCTGTATAAATCACTGGTAAGACCCAACCTTGAGTACTGTGTCCAGTTCTGGAGGCCCCATCTCCAGAATGACATACAGTATGAACATTCGAACATATGAAATTGGCCAGCAGATAAAGGCCTAGAGGTTTATCAAGTCTGCTCAAATGTGCAGCTAGCCCCCTTATTCTGCAGCTGCCTCTCCCTTCCACCCTTCCCCTCCATTGACCCTCCCCCTTGTCCTGTCCCATCTCCTTTTGAAGCAGTCCACTGTTCTACTGGATACCACTTCTGCAGGTAATGCATTCCAGCCAGCTACCACCCTCTCTGTAAAAACGTGTCTCCTCATCTCCCTCCTGAACCTTCCTCCCTCCAGTCTCATATCATGGCTCCAGGTGTCCCTCCCCTCCCTTACTTTGAACAGCTCCTCTGTAGTCTGTACCAGTTTATTCCTTTCATGTACTTAAAGGTTTCAATCATGTCCCCCCATCCTTCCTCTCCTCTAGTGAGTACATGTTCAACTCACTCAGCCTCCTTATTATTATAATAATAATAATAAATTTATTTATAAAGCACCTTTCAACTTACCAAGGCGCTGAACACAATAAAACCATAACATGAAATATAACTCCAATAATACATATAAATAAAATCGTAACACAATAACATCAAACATTAAAATCAGTTAATAAAATATAAAGTCAGATCTCAACACTGTAAAAGTAAACCTATGAATAACCATTCAAGAAGGCCGTTCACCACAGATAAGTTTTCAAATTATTCTTGAATTCCTCCATGGTGGTGCACTCCCATAACCGGTGTGGTAGAGAATTCCAAAGACTGGGTGCAGCATAAGAAAATGCTCTGCTGCCAGAAGATTTTAAACTCACTCTTGGAATCTCTAACAACTCCTCGTCGGCTGAGCGGAGCGATCGGCCTGGGTAGTAAGGCACCAGGAGTTCTTTCAAATAGGCCGGACCCTGATTGTGAAGGGCTTTAAAAGTCAATAAAATGACTTTAAAGGTGATCCACCACTGTACAGGAAGCCAGTGCAGTTCGCGCAGCACCTGGGTGATATGACAGGACCTACTTGTCCCAGTCAAAACCCGGGCTGCAGCGTTCTGCTCCAGCTGTAGGCGATGGAGTTCAACCCCAGAAAGTCCAAAGTATAGGGCATTGCAGTAGTCCAAATGCGAGGACACAAAGGCGTGGACCAACGTTGGCAGAGTCAGATGGAAAAAGGTGCTTAACCCTGGTGATATTCCTAAGATGGTAAAAGGAAGTCCTGACAATGGCTGACACTTGAGACTGTAAGGTCAGCCTGTCGTCTAAGGCAATCCCAAGGCTATGTACCGGTTCAGAGGTCAGAAGTGAGACGCCGGCAAGAAAAATTCCAGAGGGCGTGCCATCACGCGACCTCTCTATCTGTCCACCCGGGTCCACGACCAGAACCTCTGTCTTCTCTGAGTTCAACTTTAACCAACTAGAATCCATCCAACCCTGGATTTCTTCAAGACAGTTGTGAAACACCATGAGAGCTCCATCCTGGTCGGGTGCAAAAGACAGGTATAGCTGGGTATCATCTGCATAACAGTGAAACCTCAGCCCATACTGTCTTATAATGTCTCTGAGGGACAGCATGTACACTGCAAATAACATGGGTGATAGCACGGAACCCTGAGGCATCCCACACAACAAAGGAGCTGGGTCAGAAGAAAAGACTCCCAACACAACTGTTTGTGATCTCCCAGTGAGGAATGAGGCGAACCATTGTAAAACAGTTCCCTACATTCCACAAATTTGTCTCAGGTGTGCTATCAACATCAGGTGATCCACAGTGTCAAAAGCTGATGAGAGATCAAGGAGAACCAGAATGGAATGTCTCTTCTGATCTCTCACCCTCTGAAGATCATTAAGCACCTGAAACAGTGCAGTCTCAGTGTTATGTCTTTTACGAAAACCAGATTGGAAGGATTCGTAGACATTATGGATGGTTAAATGGTCTTCCAATTGGGCTGCCACTACCTTCTCAATAACCTTCCCAATAAAGGGAAGGTTAGAGATAGGTCTGTAGTTTTGAGAAACAGTCTGGGTCCAAGGTAGCTTTCTTCGAGAGAGGTGTCACCACTGCCTCTTTCGGGGAGCTAGGAAACTCACCTGACTCGAGGAAGCACCAGACTATTTGCACCAGGACTGGACCGATGATATCAGTACAACCCAAAATTAGGGGAGTCGGTCCAGGATCCAAACTACAGTTTGTGGGATGCACACTATGGATGATCCTCATAATATTCACTAACTCAGGATGACCAAAGGAACTCCCAGAGAATTGGGGTACTGTGAACTCACATTGTTCTACAACATCACTCTTAGAGATTGCCGGACACAAGTCCGTCCTGATGTCGGCCACTTTAGTTGCAAAGTAACGAGCGAGAGTGCCAGATTTATGAGTAGCAGTGGAAATTACCTGTGTAAGACCCAAAGAAGACATTAATTGGAGGAAGTGATTACCAAATTGCGAGAGTTCATCATCGACCCAGGCATTGAAGTCACCTAGAACCATCAATCTGGGCAACTCAAATGACATGTTAATGGTGAAGTCTGCTACTTCCTGTAAGAAGCGTTTCCCATCTCCTGGTGGATGATAGATGAGAACGATTCGAACACCTACACCCGCTACAACTGTACACTCAAAGGACTCAGTCTCACCCACTCCTTGATCATCTTTGTCACCCTGCACTGCACCCCCTCCAGTAACTTAATGTCCCTCTTCAGATACAGGTGCCAGTACTGCATGTAATTCTCCTGGTGTGGTCTAACTAATGATATATACAGTGGTAGAATCACTTCCTCCCTCCTTGAGAATATACCCCTTGCAATGCAACCCAGCATTTTGTTGGCCTTTGCAGCTGCCTTCCTACATTGTGCTGAGTTGTTCATTGACCCTGTAATGAGCACCCCCAGATCCTTCTCCTCCTTTTTCCGGGCTAGCTACGCTTCTCCCAGCTGGTAACTCCTCCTTGGATTCTTCACCCCAAAATGCAGCACCTTATACTTTTTGGCATTAAACCCCAGTTGCCAGGTGTCTGACCAAGTTTCAAGCTTTGCCAGATCATTCTGCAACCCCTGCCATCCCCCTAGGTCATCCACCACTGCTCCCATCTTGGTATCATCAGCAAACAGACTGATCTTGCTCTTGGTGTCCAATGATATGTCTGCAATGAATATTCCAAACTACACTGGTCCCCCTGTGGAACACTGCTTGTCACTACCCTTGGGTGTGAGAGCTCCCCACCCACCACCACCCTCTGTTGCCTTCCCTGAAGCCAGTTCACTACCCATCTCACCAGTTTTGCACCTGCCCCTGTACTTTCTAACTTACTTCCCAGCCTCCCATGTGGCACCGAGTTGAATGCCTTACTGAAGTCCAGATACAGGGCATCCACTGCATGGCCCCTGTCCAGTTGCCTAGTTACCCAGTCATAGAACTCCACCTGGTTGGTTTGGCAGGATCTGCCACATATGAGGCCATGCTGTCTGCTGTCCTGTAGTCCTTTGGCCTCTAGGAGGGCCACCAGCCTCTCCTTCGGGATAATCTCCATCAGCTTACCCACGATGGATGTGAGGCTCACCAATCTGTAGTTCCCTGGTTCATTCTTGGGGCCACTCTTGTGGAGGGGCATCACATAAGCCATCCTCCAGTCCTGAGGTACACACCGTGAGTGTAGTGAGGTATTAAATAGGTCTGCCAAAGGTCCTGCAAGGACTTCTGTCAACTCCTTCAGTACCCTGGGGTGGATGCCATCTGGGCCTGGTTCCTTTTCCACCCTCAGTGCCTTCAAACCCTCCCAAATTCTGCCCTCCATGATTTCCCCATCTGTCACCCTCTTCCCCCCCCCCCATTTCTGCCATTCCTCCTCCCTTGGGTATCACCTCCTCTTCTCCTTAGTAAATACCGAGCAGAAGTAGTCATTTTGCGCTTCTACCTTATCGCATCCTGCTTCCACCCAACCCCCCTCCTTCCAAATCCTTATCAAGTGGTCCGTACAGCTCCTTTTCTCCCTGATGTACCTAAAGAAGTCCTTCTCCTGCTTCTTAATGCCTTGTACCAGGCTGAGCTCTGTAGATGCCTTGGCTCTCCTTACTACCCATGTTACCTCCTTCGATTCCATCAGGTACTCCTCCCTGTCCTCCCCATCCCTGTTTTCTTGTACCTCCTAAAGGCTGCTCTTTTCCTCCTTCCCTTTACCATGACCTCCTTGTTCAACCAGCTCAGTTGCTTAGCCCTAGCCTTCTTGCTCTGGGCCTTGCAGCATGTTTAGTTGCCTTCACTATCCCCAGCTTTATGAGCTCCCACCTCTGGTTAGTGCCCATACTAGGTTGAATTCTGGCCAGGTACCCTTTTAACACTTTCCCCATCCTCCCAAAGTTGGCCCTTCTGAAGTCCAGCACTCCTGTGCCAGATTCCACTCCTTCCTTGCCCATATCCAATGTGAGCCATACTGAGTGGTGTTCACTCCGTGACAGCGGTTCTTCCACTGTAAGTTCTTTCACAAAGTTCCCATTTGCCAGCACAAGATCAAGGGTATTCCCTAACCTGGTTGGTTCACTGACCATTTGCAACAGGAAGCTGTACTGGAAGGCATCCAGCAGTACCTGCTCCCTTCTGTTTCTGGTTGTTGGGGTACTCCAGTCCACTCCTGGCATGTTGAAGTCCCCCACAATCACCACACTACCCTTCTTGCAGGTCCTCCTGATCTGTCCCACTAATTCCCTGTCTAACTCCTCTGTCTGAGAGGGTGGTCTATACACCACTCCCTTTCTGAGAATCCTATTCTTGGAATCCTGAAGATTGGGTGGAGGTAGTTCAGAGAAGGGCAACCAAAATCGTGCATGGCCTGCATCAAATATCCTAGGAGGAATGACTCGGGGAATTAAACATGTGTTCTCTGGAGGAAAGGATGGAAAGGGGAGACAGGATAGAAACATTCAAATGCCTCAAATGTATTAATAAGGTACTGGAGGGTGGCATTTTGCATAGAAATAGATGCTTCAAGACAAGCGAGCATGATATGAAGCTAGGGGAGAGACTTAGAGGAGATGTGAGGAAGTACTTCTTCTTCAAAGAGAGGGTGGTGGACATCTGGAATAGCCTCCAGCAGAGGTGGTGGGTACTGAAATGGTAGCAGGATTGAAACATTCATGGGATAAATACAAGGGGACCTTAGTAATAGGGAGGGGCGGGTGAGGAAATCCAGAGGTTGAATAGGATCTACGGTAGCACATTAGGTAGGAACTTTAGGGCAGACAAGGTGTCCATGAAATCCTTTTCTGCTGATAGCTTCTGTGTTTCTGTATTTCTATGTTTCCATGGACAGGGGGGCGATAAGGTGGAATCATCTATCCTGGGACACAGTTAATACTGAAACAGTTACAGATTTCAACAGAGTATGGGATAGACACATGAGTATGGTAAAGGTGACGGAGGGAGAGAAGGGTCATGTGAGGGTCATTTGACTAATAATGGAGTTACAGCATAAGTAGGGAGCATTGCATTGACCCTTATAGTGCAAGACTGGTAGGGACTAAAGTAGGGACTGAGAAAATTTGATGGCTCACAGGTCTTTTTCTGCCTGTCGAATGCAATTCCTATGTTTCAGTGTTTGAGCAAGTAGCAAACCTAAAATACTTGTCAACAGTTTTCGTTTTCTTCCCTGGGGTCTTTTAACCAAATCCTGTGTTTCTGTACATTAAACAGCCTAAAACTGTCTGTGTATCCTTAAGAAAAAAGCCTCTAAGCTCAGCAAGATAATGCTACAAAACAAAAACAGTGCATCACTCACCCCAAATGTACTGAGTGCTGCAGATTGTACATAATCATGGCTTTAAAAGGATTCTCAGGCAAGTCCTATCCTTTTGGTTGTCAAACATGCAAGGCAAGCAAGTAACAATTTGCATTCCTTATTCATGTTGAGAAAGAAAATGTTTTGCACCCTATGGGAACATAATCTGTCAACAAAAGCTGTTTTGTTTATCATTCTCTCAGAACTTGCAGAGCTGAAGTACAACTGTAGTATTACAAAGAGTGCTAGGGTTTGCCTTGCTGGGCTCACATGTCAGACTATAGTTACATGCTGTTGCTGCTTTCATTAGATATTTTTCAGTGTTCTGTATCGCAAGTGTCTGCGCTAATGCACTTTTGTCTCCAGGAAACTGTGCATGAAATGAATACATGATGCCTTGTGATAGCCACATATCATTGAGTTCAGGATATTACTAGAGTTGGGACATTTATATTTTCCCTCGTTTGGTGCTACAGTATTTGCTCATAGTTTCTTATTAAAGACGTTCTTTGTTATCATTTATTTAATATTTCTTTTCCATTTTCATTTCACCATGGGTACAATTTAATATTCAGTATGAATTAAAACCTTTTACTCAAAGGTAACTGTATGGTTGCCATGTATTATTTTCTGATGTTGAAGTTACAGTTTTTTAAGTTATAGAATTCATTATAATTGTTACATTCATTTTGTATTCTGCCATTGCCTGCTTATTTGCACATAATACATATTGTAACATGCCTTAAGCATTTGGCACATTATAAATAACCTACATACATTACCTAGTTTGAACCCTGTGATGGAAGTGCATTGCTAAAAACAACTCTGTCAAACAGGCCAAACACAGATGGATTTCAAGTGTAAATCTTGTTTTAAACTAGACCTAACCACATAAATCTCTCTATAGAAGAGGTGATAAATGGAGAGATAATCTGTTTACAATTTCCACTACCTAAAAGATGGATTGCTGTATGATGTGAGTCCCTACCAGTAGTAAAGCTTGAAGTGAAATTTATGAAATGTATGATACTTTAGCCATATTTACGCTGCAGCAATTCTTTATATTATCCTCCACTGATTTCCCACTGTGCTGTGTGCTGAACCTATAAAAAACAGTTTACATAGCCACCCATGCATTGCTGCAGGTTGCCCCATGGAGGGGCTGTGTATTTGTTGGGCTGAGTTTCCACAAGCTGACATCACCAGTGATGTGACACTGACACGCTCCCTCTCCATAAATCCTATGCCTGGTTATTACATAATAAGGCACATACCTCCGGTTTATGGCACAGAATACCATATATTCACTGCACAGAGACAGGCATGAGTAAGTTCCTGATCTGACTGTTCGATCGAGCCCTGGCTGATATGCCAGTACTTCCTTGTTTTGGCAAAAAATGCTCATGGGACTGCTGGAGGTCTACTGGAAGATGATAGAAAATAAAGCTCCGCACTGGATCAAGTACAGAAATTAGTTTACAATGCAGGGTACTGCACTTGATCCATTAGTCGTCCAAACATATGAGTCGCAGCCAAAAAGGGATTTGGAGACTTTGTAAAGTGATTCGGTGAGTGTTTACAAAGCTGAACTTGCAGCGCATCAACCTGTGTCCATGGGCTGATGTGCTGCAAAGGGGGCAGTGTAAATGGGGCTAGTATAGTCTAGTGGTTTGGACAACAGCTTGGAAACTAGGAGGTCACAGGTTAAAACACCACCACAGAAAAATATTAATTGTGGGACCATGAGTAAGTCACTTAATCTCGCAGTGCTCTTGTTTACCCAGCTGTGGAAATGGGTAGAACCAGTACTCTTCTGAAAATTGGATGCTGCATCTCAGATGGGCTATCCTGGGTAAAATGAAACCCTAAGAATAAACTTTGTTTTTATTTTCATTTAATGTTTGTAAATGTTTGCAGAAATTATCCTTGAACACTTATCACCACTTGTGCACTCCACCCTTGGTGTAGTGACACCCAACCTCCATACATAGCACTGAAGTTAAGGATTGATAATGGTTTATTATTACTGTATATTATCAATCAATAACATCATCAGTAATCACTCACATTTCTTAGCCTCCAGAATCAAATCACGTTTATGGATGGTTGAAATTGTAGATGTTCAGATCCACATGTTGGCAAACTATGCATATTGCACTTTTTGCAAATTATTATATAATTTTTATTTATTAAGCACAATTCACATAAGTATTAATGTGCTGTACAATTCAAATCAAAATTATCAACAAGTAAAAATGTACAAAATAAGAATAAAACCAATAACAATTAATAACAATTAAACAAATACATTATGTTTTAAATGCAGTAAAATTTCAAGATACTGGGAGATTTGCAAACAGAGGTATAGAAAGTAGAAAGAAGTGGTCCAAC
This sequence comes from Neoceratodus forsteri, assembly GCA_016271365.2. NCBI lineage: Eukaryota > Metazoa > Chordata > Ceratodontiformes > Ceratodontidae > Neoceratodus > Neoceratodus forsteri. The sequence continues at coordinate 855,511,247 of CM057459.1, read as the reverse complement.
TAAGGAAAAAGCATTTCCTGAAGCCGGAATAAATTTGATCCTGAGAGCGCTAATAAAATTGTATCAACAGACTGAAGTGAGTGGGAGCAACAAGTTGTCTGCCACATGTAGGTAGCTAAAGAAACTAAGACAAGAATTGTAAATGAAACCCTGAAATGAAAAGGATGCCAAACAAACATTTAACAAGCATTTGTCAAAGCTGAATGTTCGCTGCTGGTATTGCTGTTATACTGGGTCTTGCTTGCACACATTTTCTCATGTACCCATTTTTCACTATATATTTACTCAAGATAGAGCAGATGAGATGTAATATCTCATTTTCAGTGATGTCTTGGTTTAACAAATTGTTAGATTAGAATTGCCCAGGATAGGGTAGCTGGAAAGCTGATATTCTACTTTTAAGTGGGCTACCACATTTTGACCCCAAATGTCCAACAGTTATTTTATGACCTGACGTTTCGATCAAGGCAGGTGAAATTTTTAAAATCCAATCTGAAAGATCATTTCACTGTGCAACTGTGGAAACCAATTTCAGAGGGGATTTTAAAAACAATACCTGCCACGTTCAGGAGGTGGGGTAACACAAGGGACATGTTGAACATTAGGGGCCAAAATCTGTAAAAACATAAAATTATGACTAAATGTTGTAACAATCATTTCCTCATAACTCAAGTTTTCAAATTCTTATCCCGAATTTTCAACATAATCTTTTTATGACCACTCCTTCTGAGAATGACAGGTGTCATTTATAAAACAATGGCTGAAACGCCATTTTGCGCCACAAGTGTTAAAACATGGTTTGGGTAGGATTTGAGAAATGACAGCTGTCATATACATGAGGAGGTGTGAAAAAATGGCTATAATGAAAAGTTGGGATCAAAATATTGGAAATTAACACAGTTATGAGCATGCATTGAAAAATTACAATGTGGACTCATACCATTGTTGTTTTCTCATATTTTACCCCAAATTTTCAATATAGCTTTCTTATGACCCCACATAGCCTTCTTATGAGCCCACCTCCTGAACAAGGGTAGAAAAAAACACAAATCCTCCGCAAAAGGTTATTTTGTGCCACAAGTGTGAAAACTCATTTTGGCCAGGATTTGAAAAATGACAGCTCTTACATTTATGAAGTGCAGTGAAGAAATGGCTATGTTGAAACTTTGGGGTTAAAATATTGAAATTATTAAAGTTATGAGTCTACATTCGTAAATTTCAATGTAGGCTCATAACTTTTTAAACATTTGAACCTCAAATTTTCTACATTGCCTTCTTATAACCCCACCTCGTGAACAAGGGCAGAGAAAATGTTCAACTCCTGCCACAAAGGTGATTTCATCAGTAACCATGAAAAGACCTTTCAGGACAAATTTGCATAATTTCATTGCCATTGTTCATGAGTCAGGATAAAAAAAAAAGGCATGTTGAAAATTTGGGGCAAAAATATTCAAAAATACAAAGTTATGCCACTAAATTGAAAATCCCATTGAAATACATTGAACAGCATACCTCATTTATTCAGTTTGTGGTCTGGTACTAAAGAGAGAAGACATGTCTGTGGCCCAGAAAGGATTACAGCATTGGACTCCCTGTGGGGAAAGTAAGGGCTTGGGGTGTGTTGTGTGGTGGGTGCTAACTGGGAGGGTCAGGTGGAGGGACAAACAGCAGCATCAGCAACAGACATCAATGAAAATTTTTCTTTGTTGTAGGGTATACTGAAAAAAAACCCTACAAGAATCATTTTTCTTTATCAGGTGGTGACACCGGGGGACTGTGCACCCCCAGTGTCAGTGTTATGTTTGTGGAGAAGGTGGGAGCTGAGTGGGAGGGTTGGGTGGAGGACTAACAGCAGCGGCAGCAACAGACATTGATGGATAGCTTTTTTTACAGGGTGTGTTGAAAAAAAGACTATGAGGGATAGTTTCCTTTATTTCAGGTGGTGACACTGGGGGATTGAGCATCACCAGTGTTGCTGTTTATTTTGGTGGTGACATTGGAGGACTGGGCACTCCCTGCATCAGTGTTGTATTTTTTGGAGGGGCTGTGGGGTAGTGGGTGCTGAGTGAGAGGGTTGTATGGGGGAACAGCAATAGTGGAAGTGAAAACTGATATTGATGGACATTTTTCTTTTTTACTGGGTATATTAAAACAAAAACAAAAAATATCAGGGACGATTTTCTTTATTTCAGGTGGAGACACTTGGGGAATTGGGGACTCCCAGTGTCAGTGTCATATTTGTGGTGGGATTGGGGTCGTCGTTGCTGTGTGTGAGAGTTGGATTGAGGAACAGCAATGGTAGAGGCAGCAACAGACATCGATGGATGGTTTTCTTTCATACAGGGTGTATTAAAAGAAAAAAAACTATGAGGGATGAATTCCTTTATTTCAAGTGGTGTCAATGGGGATTGGGCATCCCCAGTGTCGGTGTTATGTTTATGTGGGGTTGTGAGGTAGTGGGTGCTGAGTGGTAGGGTCAGGTGGGGAAAAAGTAACAGTGGTGGCAGAAACAGATGTTACGTAATAGTTTTCTTTTTTACAGGGTGTAATTCAAACTCAGCAGGCTGATCATGACAGATCAGCTGTGCTTGCTGGGTGGCATGATGTAGATCAAAGGAAAGAGCTGACCTATGATTGGATCAGCTCTCTCCTTTGAACTACATAAAGTTTCCACCCAGACTGTCAGAAAAGTGTCATGATCAGCCTGGCTGATGATTGGTGTGACACGGATGAACCCAATGCAGGCCACTTTGCATTGGACTGACAGTGTCACACTCCTCAGAAGCCACTCTCCTAACAAAATATTCGCTGTGTGTGCACATATGGCGAACATAAAAAGAGGAGTAATTTTTGCAACATGAGAAGCTCCAATGTTAGCTGGGCATTACAGTAAGAATGTACCCAAAGGGGCCAAATTCAGAACAGGTAAACCATTAATAATTTATTTATTTATTTTTTTTTTAAACCAGAAAGATTGAAACGTAGAATCTGATACAGAGGCAGTTTTAGGCACAAGTGAACCAAGTGGCTACATGGGGTGCCAGCACAGAAGGTGCACACTAATGCAGAAAGTATTAGTATAGAACAACTTGAAATGCAAAATTGTCAAAATAAAAACCAAAACTGTTGTTTTCACTCAGTCATAGAATTGTGACAACTTTTTGTATGTGGGTTAGGGCAGAAGGGAAGAGAAAAGGAGGTTGTAGTGTTGAAAGGGGCACCAAAAATAATTCTGCTTAGGGCAGTATTAAATCTAAAGCCAGTCCGGATCTGATGGCAGATAAGGACCAGTTGGCCCACTCAGTCTGTCCTTTTTTCCCCTACCCACATTGTTACAGCCGACCATACTTGCTCTACCCCTATTTCTCTCTCCCCCTTCCTTTCCACTATCATTTCCATAATAATAATAATAATAATCTTTAGTTATATCAAGCACAATTCAACTTGTAGCAAAGCACTTTCACAGAATTTAAAAGCATTAAAATTATAAATATTTAAAATCCAACATAAACAGCAGATTTCTATAAATTAATTGTCAGGAAAGGCAAGCGAGAATAAGTATGTTTTGAGTGCCACTTCAAAGCTCTCCACAGTCAGGCACCCCCTTACCTGATGAAGTAGAGAATTCCATAGGGTAGGAGCTGCAAATGCAAAAGGTTGAGCTCCAGAGGTCTTCAAATGTACCCTGGGAATCTCCAGCAATCCCTAATTGGTGGAGCATAGTGGTCAGAGTGGACAATAGGGATGCAGAATCTCTTGCAAGTAACTCTGTCCCTGTCCATATAGGGCTTTATAAGTCAGCAAGCTAACCTTGAAGGTGATCTGCCATTGAACTGGCAACCTGTGCAGCCGACGCAGCACAGGCGTGACATGGCTAGATCAAGTAAGCCCAGTCAATAACCTGGCCACCATGTTCTGCACCAGCTGCAAGCAGTGGATATCAACCCCCAGTAGCCCTAAGTACAGGGCATTGCAGTAACCAAGGCAGGTGGTCACATAGGCGTGGACCAATTTCAGAAGGTCACCGGGTGGAACCAGGGGCTTAATCCAGGTGATATTCCTCAGATGGTAAAATGAAGTCTTGATAATAGATGACACCTAAGATTTCAGAGTCAACCCCTCTTTAAAAATAACGCCTAGACTCCACACCCATTCAGAGGTCATCAGCTGGCTACTGCCAAGCAAAAGTCCAGAGGCCTGCCCAGTCTAAGACCCCTCTATCTGACAACCTGAGTCCACCACCAAAACCTCAATTTTGCTAGGATTCTGCTTCAACCAGTTGGCACTCATCCAGTCCTGGATCTTGGAAAGGCAGTTGTTAAAGACAGAGATGGCATCATCCTAGTTGGGTACAAAGAACATGTATAGCCGAGTATCATTTGCATAGTAGCAAAAACTCAGGCCATACCACCTTACAATGTTTCCCAACGGCAGCATATACACTGTGAATAAAATTAGTGAAAGCACAGAGCCCTGGGGCACCCCACATGACAGTGAGAATGCGTCAGAGGAATAAGTTCCCATCACTACTCTCTGAAACCTACCAGTGAGGAAAGAATGGAACCAGCTGAGGACTGTCCCTGACAGTCCACAAATTACACACAGGTGCTCCAGCAATACACCATGATCCATTGTGTCAATTGTCACAGAAAGATCAAGGAAGACTAAGATGGAATGACTCCTCCAATCTCTTGCTATCAGGAGATCATTGAGCACCTGGATCAGGGCAGTCTCTGTACTGTGACTCCTCCTGAATTCCAACTGGAGCAGATGATAGATGTCATGGATGACAAGATGGTCATCCAGCTGCAGCACAACCACCTTCTCAATAATCTTACCCACAAAGGGCAGGTTAGAGACAGGCCTGTAGTTGGCGAGGCAGTCTGGGTCAAGAGAAGATTTCTTAAGGAGTGGAGTCACCACCGCCTCCTTCAGGGAGTCGGGAAACTCACCTGTCTCAAGTGAACACTGGGCTATCTCTGCCAGGATCGGGCCAACAATCTCAATGCAACCCACAATGAGGCGAGATGAGCCTGGGTCCAAACTACAGCAGGTCAGCTGCATACTCTGGATGATCCACATGACATCTATGATCACCACATGGTCAAAAACCAGCCAACCAAACCAAGGCTCTGCAACCTCCTACCGATCACCACCCCACCCATTGGAATGGGCTATGCCAATCTCTGACCTAATGTCTGCAACCTTATCTGCAAAGAAGCATGCAAACTCATCACACTTATCCTGTGACAAAGCTCTTCAAACTTGCAGACAGGCTGGATTGCATTCTGTCCACAGATCGGAAGAGCTGAGTTGGTTGGTTCCCTGCAGCGGTAATCTCCCCAGACAAGAACTTTGCCTTCTTAAGGGAGATCACCGCTTGAGTGTCTGTATAATGGGCCATCAATCTAAGTCTGTCAGCATCAAGGCCAGATTTCCGCCAGTGAGGTGCTATCCTTAGCCCCTCTCTCCTCATCTCCATCAAGGTCCCATCAAACCAAGGGGACTGAGGGCGAAAGGTGAGGGGATGAACATAAACAGGAGCAATACAATCCAGAGCAGACACCTTCACCTTATTATAGGCTTGGGACCCTTGCTTGCAGTCAAAGGTCCTGATAGATCCAGCTCTGTCATCAGGCCATCTAGGATCACTCCCCTTAATGGGCGGTACCGGACTACCTCCAAAGGGACAGGCCTATAAGGGGGAGCCTGGAAGATGAACCTGATAGTGTAATGGTCAGACCAACCAAACCATTCCACCACCAAGTTGGAGATCTCCATTCCCAGTAGAAAGACCAGATCCAGAGAATGACCAGAATTACGGGTCTCAGAGGTAACCACCTGTGTGAAGCCCAACAAAATCATTCGTTGGTGGAAGTCCTGACCAAAATGTGAGAGTTCGTCGTCGATCCAGGCATTGTAATCACCCAGCGCCATCACTCTGGGGTACTCCAACACCATATCAACAATGAAGTATGCGACTTCCTGCAAAAATTGCTTCCTGTCGCAGAGTGGATGGTAGATGAGAAGAATTTTGCACCCCACACCTGTGCCCAGGATATATTCAAAGTATCTGGTCTCCCCAACTGGCATATCTACCAGGCCGAATTCCATTCAAAAACAAATGGCTACACCCCCAGCCCCTACAATCCAACCTCAGGCGATGTATCACTGAGAACCCATCTGGAATGGCTGACCCAAGAATCAGGCCAGCATTGTCATCCAGCCAGGTCTGATGCATGCCAGGTCCAATGACCCAACAAGATCAGCAATTATTGCTGTCTTGTTTTTAAAATGACCTGACATTACATAACACCACTGGGGTGGGATGAGACTCTGATGCTGACTGGATCAACTGCCTACTCAAAGTGAAGCCCTTGAGTATTGAAACCAGACAGGGAGGACCCCTTTCCAGTTTCCATTTTGCCACAGGGTGTCTCCTCGTCTCTACGTACCCAATCTGGCCACTCAACTGCCCCTCCCCAGAGGTCCAGGACCCACCACTCCACACTTCCTCCCAATGATCCTCAATACCCGACAATGACCATATATGTTGGCAGGCAAAGGGGGACAATTAAAGGTACGGAGTCCTCAAAGCTCTGAGGGGAGGTAGCACCTGACCAGGAGATCCACCTGCCAGTACATAATCTCCAGCCTCTCAAAATAGCCACCCCACAAATTATAATACACAAAATCATCCAACTAAAACCAGCCTAAATAATCAAACAATCTCCGCTCTTCAAAATTAAACTTACAATCCCAAACAATTTGGTTCTTGAATGTCCAGTTTATAGTAAATGAGGAATCAGAGTTGAAAAAGGAAGCATGCCAAAACCTCCAAATGAAGTCCTAGGGTAGGTGAGGCTCTCACCCTCACCCAGTCCACATGATCAAATACCAAAAGCGCTCTCCTCACAGTCCAGCAATGGCAGAATTAAGCAGCTGTGCAATAATCCACAAAGGTACTCTCACTACCTCTCCTTAGTCTGATAACCAGAGCCTGCAACTGAAAGGGTGCCATCAGTCTAATGCCCAGAAAGCTTGCGTCAAGGATCTTCAGGTCCAGTGCAGATCTTCCTCCTTACTCTACAGCCTCCAAGCTGAATAAACACCTCCTGGGGGCTACAGTCATGGAGCCCACAATTAAGCAAATCTGGGTCCCAAGATGAAGGCCAATCGGCACCCACCTAGGGAATACTCCAAGAACTCTAGGAGATCACGCTGCACACCAGCCAGAGCTCCATCCCCCAATGTCCCATCTGGCTGTGGTCAACCAAGACAATCTGCCCAAATTCAATGCCTCAGCCCAGATATCAGGAAATACTGTCAGCTCCTGTCCCTGCTCAGGCCTACACAGGTCACCCAATTGAGGGGAGCTCTAGAAACCCAGCCATCTTCCTTGTGACTACCCCATGCATTTTTGAACCGCACCACTGTCTTCACCACGAACACCTCGGCTGGAAATTGTTCCAAGAATCCACATCTCTTTCTATGAAGAAGTATTTTCTTACATCTCTCCTGAATTTACACCCCTCCAGGTTCATAGCATCTTCCCTTGTTCTTGAGCAACTTTTCATTTGAAAATACTTCCCTCATCTAACTAATTTACCCCTGTGAGGTATTTAACGGTCTTTATCATATCCACCTCCCCCCCTGTCTTCCAGGGTGTACATATTGAGATCCTTTAGTCATTCCTCATGGAACTTTTCATGCAGACCCTGCACCATTTTAGTTGCCCTCCTCTGGACCACCTTCACTCTATGTCCTTCCAGAGATGCGGTCTCAAGAACTGCACACATTACTCTAGGTGCAGTCTTATCAGAGACCTATACAAAAGTATCATCACCACCCTCTCTCTCTCTCCTGGTTGTACCCCTCCATATGCATTCCAGCATCCTACTAGATTTCCCAACTTCCTTGTCACACTGCCTGACCACCTTTAGGTCATCCAATATGATTACCCAGGTCTCTTTCCTACCTGGTGGTTGTCAATATTACTCCACCCATTTTGTACTCTGCCCCTGGGTTTATGTGCCCTAACTGCATTATTTTGCACTTTTTCACATTGAAACCAAGCTGCCATACTGTTCATCACTTCTCTAGTTTTCTCAGGTCTCTGCTCATCCTTTCCACTCCTCCCTAGAGTGTCCATGCTATTTAAGATTTTGGTGTCCTCTACAAAGAGGCAGACCTTCCCTTCCAGCTCCTCTGCAATGCCACTTATAAAGAAATTAGAGCTAACCGGTCCCAGCACTGATCCTTGACATCCTTGAAATAATAATGCTTGAACATAACCAGGCTATGTACAATCATTGTGGAAGCCTAAGGGAATCAAATATTTCCTAATGCGCATGCTATTGGTAGTTTACTCATCTGATACAGGTTATTGTGGAGGCAGTCCTCTGAGGCACTCCATTTCTTACAACTTGGGACTATAGATCCACCTGATAACCTGTCAATGTACATGTGAGTTTTGGGAATGAAATCTGAGCCACTTCTCCTGCACCCTGCCCATAGAAACATAGAATCTGATGACAGATGAGAACCACTTGGCACAGCAAGTCTGCCCATTTCCCCACTTAATGGATAAGCGGCAGATCCTTGTTAACCAACAGCCTACTTCCTCCTACCCCCCACTAGAATGGTCTTATGTCTGTTCCATGCATTTTTGAATTCCCCCACTGTTTGACTCCTCAGGAAGGCTGCTCCATGCATCCACAGCCCTCTCTGTGGAAAAAATAGTTCCTCACATTACCTCTGAGACATCCCCCCTCTATCTTCAAATTGTGCACCCTTGTTCTTGCACATCTTTTTCTGAAAGATGCTACCTTCTTGGACTTTGTTGATTCCTTTGAGGTACTTGAAAGTTTCTATCCTGCCCCCCCTCTTCCTTCTTTCCTCATGGGTATACATATTAGGCTCCTTTAGTCTCTCTTTGTATGTCTTCTGGTGCAAACCCTGCGCCATTTTAGTTGCCCTCCTCTGGACAGCCTCCATCCTGTCTATGTCCTTGCAGGGATGGGGTCTCCAGATCTGCACACAGTACTCCAGATAGGGTCTCACCAACTGTCTGTACAGAGGGATAACAACTTCCTGTTTTCTACTGGTGATGCCTTTTCCTATGCATCTCAGTATTCCCCCAGCCCTCCTTACTGCCTTCTCGCATTGCTTGCCCACATTTAGGTCCTCTATGACTACCCCAGGTCTGTTGTTGTTGTTGTTGTTGTTAGTATCTCACTACCAATTGTGTACTCTTCCTCTTCATTTTTGTTTCCCTGGTGCATTACTTTGCACTTCTTTGCACTGAATCTAAGCTGCCATACATCTGACCATTCCTCCAACCTTGCCCACCAAGTTCAGTTTTGATATCTTCCAATAAAATTGGTTAGATAGAGAAGGCTAGTGACCAAAAAACAGACAGAACTATAATATAAAGGATTTCTGTTCTTTTTACCTGCCCATGTTACAGTCTAATGGTTACAGGCCTGTATGTCATGCAGGTTGACACTTTTGTCATGTCCCTAGTTGTTTGCATCGTGTGTCCTGTGGGTGGATTGTGGAGTGCTTCTGAGGATTACCCTCCACAATCACCTTTACCAGGTGAGTAAACTATTACTGTGGGGGGTAGCCTATGAGACACTCCATTCCTTACAACTTGGCTTCTACAAAGCAGTACCCCATTTCCTTGTGGTGGGGAAGATAGGACACAACCTAGATCAAACAATACTGTCACCTGTATCATTGAATGGCTAAAATTTATCTTTGGTTGTTGCATAACATCCAGTCTACAGTGTCCTGTGAATGTGTGCATGGGCACCCAGGTGGCAGCTGCACAGATTTCTTCCGTTGTGGCCTAATTTCTTTTAGCCCATGATGTGGCGACCTCCTACTTAGAGTGTGATTTAAAGCCTAGTTATGGTGGTCTGCTAGTTGATTTATACACCTCCTGTATGGCCCCTTTGAGCCATCCAGCTATAGTTGGCCTGGAAACCACTAAGCCTTTTTGGGTGTCTTTGCATGACCACAAACAAGCTATCCAATTTCCTGACCTGATCTGTATGATTGATGTATGTTGCCAGTGCAGGCTTCATGACTAGTGTTGGGATGGCTGGATCGTCTTCCTTGTTTGACGTTGGCATGGAGGCTGGCTACTCTGTTGTCTGCATTCTGTAAGTTCAATGCATCTTTAGGAGTGAAAGAAGAAATTATTCTTAATGAGACTCTCTTCTCATGAAATACTAGGTATGGTTCTCTGCAATAGAGAGCTTGCAGCTTACTTGTCCATTTGGCTAAACAAATTGCCACCATGAAAACAGTCTTTAGGTTCAACCGCTTTAGCTCTACTGATGACAATGGTTCTAATGGGTGCACTGTCATGGGATTCAGCACCAGGTGGAGGTCCCATGGCGTAGTTATTTCCCTATGTTTGGGGTGAATGCTGTTTGCTGCTTTCAGAAAATGCAAAATGCCTTGGTGTGCTCCAGCCTGACAACTTCCAATTTGCTCCCAGCTGCGCTTATGGCCACTAGCTGTACTCTCACAGATGCTGGTGCCAGACCCTTGTCTAAGCCGTCTTGTAGGTAAAGTAATATGTCCACAAATGAGGCCATTACTGGATGTATTTGTTATGATGTGACCCATGAGGAAATCATTAACCATAGTCTGGATTATGTGGATTTTATTGATCATCTTCTAAAATGCAACATGGTATCTATAACTTTTGGATAATAACTGGCTTTTAGCAGTCTTTCCCTCTCAGGAACCAGGTGGTTAGTTTCATGGATCGTGGGTTGGGGTGTTTCACTGACCCCTCTTGAAGTAAGTCTGAGTGACCTGGTAACCTCTAAGGTTTGGATATTGTCATTACCGAAATACTTGCAAACCAAGCTCTACAGGGATAGAGTTGGGTGATTAGTAATACTGTTATTCCTGTTAGTCTGATTTGCCTGAGCACCTGAGGGATCAATGGAATGGGTGGGAATATGTAGGCCCTGTCAAATCTCAACTCTGCATCCACCCTAGATGATTTGCTGTCTCTGAACCTCGAAAAGAACTTTGTGGGTTGTCTGCTCATGTGAGTTGCCATGAGGTCCACCTGTATGGGCCCCCAGTTCTTGCTGACCATCACAAACACTTGCGGGTGTAGTTGTCATTCCCTGGCGTGTATTTTTTGGCTGATAGTCCAGTCCACTGTTGTATGTAATTTCCCCACCAGATGAACTGCTGTAATGTGAGACAGGTGTTTCTGCATCAATGTGAATACTTTAACTGTTTCCATCATAATTTCCTTGATTCTGAATCAGCCTTGTTTCACCAGGTATGCCACTGTGACCCTGCTGTCTGAGTGAATTAACACATTATTGCCCCAATCATGTTTTTGTAATGGACCACATCACAGAACACACTCATTCCCAAGGTGTTGACTGGTAGTTTTGACTTTCTGGATGACCATGTTTCTTGTGCTGTGCGTTGACCTGCTAAAGCTCCCCAGCCCCTCAGGCTGGCATCTGTGTCTATTGCAATGTCATTCTGAATTTCCAGTGGCATACCCCTGGTTAAGTTGTCCTTGATTGTCCGCCACTGCAAAAATGACCGCACCTTTGAGATGACATTCAGTGTGGCTGACATCTCATATTCCATCTGTGCCCTCTGTTGTATGGTCATAATCATGAGTGGTAGCATGTTCCACCTGGCCCATGGGACTAAGTCAATGCTCAATACCTTGGATCCTAAGAGTTGAATGATTTGTTTCTGCATCGGGTTGCCAGTCTTTACTAAGGCTTCTGCATGTGTGATAACTCTTTTTTTCTCCGATGGTCTTACTTGTCTCCTTCTTGTATCCATGAGCATCCCCAAGTGTTCTGTGACCCAACTGGGTAACAGATTTTGATATGATTTCTGATCTATCCATGACTTTCCAGGCATTTTATGACTGTCTTTGTCTCTGTCTGGGACTTACTAATGGACCCGGCGCATATTAGCCATTCAAGCAGGTAAGGTATGACCTGAATTCCCAGCTCCTTCATCTTTGCTGTTAGTACTACGGTCTCTTTTGTGAACACTCTGGGGGCTGATGCCAGTCCAAATGGTTATGGCAGAGCCTGGTACTGAGAGTATTTGCCTAAGATGCAAAATCATTGGAACCTGTGATGCAATGGTCTGATGGGGCTTTGCAGGTTAGTGTCCTTCATGACGACTGATGTCAGGTAGTCCTCTGGCCATACATCCCTCATGGCTTACACAATAGTCTCCATTTTAAATGGCTTTTGCTACACTAAGAAGTTCAAGAACTTTAGCTCCGAGACTGGATGAAGATCCCCTGTCTTTTTTGGTACTGGAAGAATATGAGGTATATCCCTTTTCTCCTTTCTTCCTGTGGGACCTCTGCTATGGCTTTGTTGTCTTGTAGCTGTTGAATAATTTGCTCTACCTGTTCTATTTGTGCTATCTTTCTTGAGGTGGATGATATTACCAATCTGTTTTTGATGGTTACATGAGACAACTCTTGCATAACCCTTGTTGATGAGCTCTAGCACCCACTTGTCTTGGGTCATTCCCCCATATATTGATAAATTGTAACAGTCACACTCCTATGGAGGGATATTTTGCATTGGTTTGTTGTGTGCTGCAGTCATTGCATAGACTGTTGTTTGACCTTGCAGCTGTTGTTGAATTGTCCTCTGTTGGCAGAATGTAGGCCTTGGAAACCGCCACTGGTGTTGTAGTTGCTTGTGTTATGTGTGGGACAAAAATTGGGTTCCTTATTCCCTTGATAGGGGGTGTTTCCTGTCTCTGTAAGTCTTCCTTCTGTGGAAGCAGTGCCTTGCTAGGATGTATGTATGTATTTATTTATTTATTTACTTACTGAGTACTAGGAATGGATACCTTTGAGCTAGCAGCTCATTTACAAAGGTTCTGCATCAATTTACAGCGGTAAACAAATACAACAGGGTAACAGTATACAAAGGAAACAAGCTAGCAATGTATATGAAAAGCATTGAGTACAACTAACAAATGAAGCTTAACAAATGGAGACTTAACTAAAATACAGTATGAATAGGTACCATAGTCAAGCAGAGATAACAGATATGCAGTACAAATAGGTTAATTCACTATATCATACTGGAAAGCTTATGAGGCAAAAGTAGTTAGGTAGGGCATATGGAAGGGGTGATTAAAGGTGAGAGGTAAAGAAGTATAGGAGATAAGGGGGGAAGGGGTGTCGAGAAGCAGCTCAGAGACCTTGTCAGACGAGGGATGGGGTGGGGGAGAAGGGAAGGGTTGGAGTAGGGATTAATTGCTGAGCTCACAGTCACACTTAGAGTTCCTGGATACTAGGTGGGCCCTCTCTAATGTTTTGAATTGTTCAATTTTTGTGCAGGACAGAAGGTCAGGACTGAAAGAGTTTCGCCAGGTTGGAGCCATATTGGCAAATGATCATTGCCCCAGGGAGGTCCACCGGAAAGGAGCTTTTAGTAACTGGCTCTCTGATTTTTCTGGTATTCCTGGTCCTGGTGTTGGGGTGAAGAAGGCCTTGAACCCCAGGGGTAGTGAGGCCTAGGGCAGCCTTCTTCACTAGGAGGCAGATTTGGTATTGAATCCTTTCATTTTAAGTTGAGCCAGCCCATGTGAGAGTAGAGCTCACAAGTATGTGTCCAGCAGTGGGCCTGAAGAATCAGCCTGTAGGCTTTGTTGAGATTAACTTTTATTCTGTATATGGCTGAAGCAGTCGCTGCTCCATACACCGCTAGCCCATAGTCGAGGATAGGGGTGACAGAACAGGATACTGCAAGTCTGAGCACATCCTCGGTGAGACAGTGTCTGTGTTTATACAGCATCCCGATTCTTGCATTAACAGTCCTGGCTACTCCCTCAATGTGTTGCGAGAAGGAGAGGGTGCTTTCAGGCATGACACTGAGGTCTTTAAAGGAGTGGACCATGTCCAGTATTTCGTCGTTGTTGTTGTTGTTGTTGTTGTTGTTGTTGTTGTTGTTACGAATCTGGAGTTGGTGAGTTTTGTGATGGTTTTGGGAGGAGGCAAAAAGCAAGGTCTTTGTCTTCTTGTAATTAAAAAGTTTATGGTGCAGTAACCAGGATTCTACTGCTGAGAAACAGGTCTGCATTTGTTCTCAAAGTGCAATCGGGTCAGCCTGGCTTGAGAACAGTACCACATCATCTGCATACAGGAGGACATGACTGGTCAGGCAAGGGATGGTTATTCAGAAATAAACTGAAGAGTAGGGGGCCCAGGATTGAACCCTGTGAAACTCCCATAGTGACAGGATAGAGGTCTGAGAGGGCGTCAAGGATTTTTACCTGCTGGGAACGACCTGAAAGATATCTCTGAAACCAACCCACAGATTATGTTGAGAGATTAGTATGGGTTAATTGATGGAGAAGCAGCTTATAGTTGACCGTGTCAAAGGCTGTGGTTAGGTCAATGTAGGTAGCCCCAACCAAGTATCCACAGTCTAAGGCACCATGTATGAAACTGGAAAACTCAATTTGGGCAGTAGTGGTGCTGTGCTGCTTCCTGATCCTGTGTTGTTTATTGCATTGGAGCTGGTATTTATGAAGGTGGTCCACTAGTTGGTCACAGACTATCTTCAAGTACTTTAGAAAGGGGGTGGGAGTATTGAGATGGGCCTGTAGTACGAGTGGTTGATGCATTCATCACTTTTTAAAACAAGCGTAATCACTGCCTTCTTCCAGATCTTGGGGAAATTTGGCTGTGATAAGGGACAGGTGAAATATGTGTATCAGGGGATGCTCACCTCTTCCATTGTGAGGGCTAACAACTTCAGGTCCAGAGAATCCCCACAAGGAGGGACCCTGGCTACCATCTTGTCCCTGTGCTTTTCTGTCTTCCTTAACGTATTTCTCTAGACCCTTGCCAAACACATGGGTAGCCCTGAATGTCAGCTTTTTTGAGCATTACCATTGACTCATTAACAGCATCCCATAGTTTAAGCCATATAGCTCTTCTAGCTCTATTTATGAGCACTGCTGCAATGTCATTCACCCTCAGTAAGTCAACTTGCATGTTGGCCAGCTATCTTGTCTGTATGGACTGCTGCATAAGCAATGAGAGTCGGGTGTATAAGTTTTCTGTACGTCCTGCATCCAGGTCAATTGTGTACTGGTCACATATATGGCTGTGGTAGCTGCTCAAGTGCTCAGGCCAGCCAGCTTGAATGTTTTCTTGAGGATGGCCTCCACCTTTCTGTCTGTGGCATCCTAAAGTCTTGATGTCCCTTTGGATGGCAGCAGTCTTCTTGTTCAGTGCCATTATCTGTGGTTCTACCACTGGGGCAGTGCAAGACAGCCTCAGTTTGTCCTTTTCCAGAGGATACATTCTGTACCTGGACTACATCTCAAGTATCCTGACCAATTTCATAGACTCTCATACTTTGGGATTACCTCCTCTTTGGTCTCACGTATGGAAAAGACATTGTTGCTCTTTGCTACAAGTTGCAATGAGGCAATTAACTTGGATTGTGGAGGTGGTATTATCTCCTAAAACCGCGTAGTGGTCTTGATGGTACTGACTATGTCAGGTACCTGCTTGGGAAAGCACACCTTGGCCTTGTGCAATTGTGGGTCCTGTGATGGCTCTGTCTTGTCTATGATTGCCTCTCTTAGTCCTTGCCTGAATCTTGTGAGTCCCTGTTTGTGGGTGGAGAGGTTAGAGTCTTAGGGTTCTGTGGATTCCAGTTGTGTTGGAGCGTTCCTTGACCCTCATAGCTCAGATAGCTTCTGCAGCATAGTGAGCACGAACTGTTGCTGGACCTATATAATTTGTTTGTTTTATAATATGATGGTATTAGTGTCTGTGGTGTCCCTTCTTGGTTCTTTCCATGGCTGTACATACTCATCGGTGGTACTGTTATGGTTGTAGGAGTTGATGGCATTTGATATGCTGCTGGCACCTTCTGACGAGAAGGCCAACTCTAACAGTTCTGTTGGGTCCTCTAAAAAGGAGGATCATAATTCTGAAACACTGGTCAGTGGCAGGGATGTGCTGCATGTCTTGTGCTTCTTTGCTCTTGCTATTTTGTGAAGAAGAGGAGGAAGAGGAAGAATAATCATCTGCATTTATATAGCACTTTTCTTACATCCAAAGTGCTTTACAAGCAATGCTAGACTGGTAGTGAAGTGACTGAATGTGTGGTGGCGGCCATATCGCACATCACCCACACACAGCCTGGATAATTGCATGAACCGGCTTATGGGAAGGGGAATGTTGGCCAGAACACCGGGAATGTTCCCTACTCTTTGCAAAGAGTGCCCTGGGTTCTTTTACTTCCACCTGGACACACACCAGGATGGGTAGAAGGGACCTTGGTTTAACGTCTCATCCGAAGGATGGCACACCCCAGCAATACTGCACTTGGATGCCAGCGATTTTTTTTTTTTTTTTTTTAGGTGCAAGTCCAATCCCAGTGTGGGGTGAGAACCCACGACCTTTTGGTCCAGAGGCAGATGTGCTACCAATTGAGCCACGCTGACACCATGGACATGTAGGTTTACACTCAAAGGGTGTACATTTCTTGTATTTATTCATGTTAGCAACATGCTTTGCCTATATTTGTACCCTAGAGATTGTTACCAGTTCTCTCATCTGTGGGTATTCTGTTTTGTAGTCCTTGGTGCTGGACTACAAATATTGCCACTAGGGATGACATTATCGGTCCACTTCCTGTCTGCTCCTGTGAGCTATTAGCATGGCTCTGCATTACAAATATCATCACCGGAAGTGACATTGCAGGGGTCAGTTCCTGTTGACCTTGCCACTTATTGGTATCTCTCTTTATCATAGTATATCTGGTCTGCTATGTGCCCTGAATGGGTTTGCCCCCTGATTGTGCTGCTATTCCTGTTGTGAGAGGGCACTGGGCCCAGAATAAGCCTCCCTTAGTTCCAGCCCATCCCCAACCATGCAGTGCCTTCCACACATGCTCAGTGACTATGATGTACCAGGACCAAGATGACAGCGGCCTTCATTGCATGCATGCTGTGCCTACTATCTCCCTCAGTGAAATGCGACCCACAAGCAGTGCAAGTAAGCATCTGAGCAGGACTGGCAGAGCAAGAAGCAATAAATCATAAGTGCTGGGTGGAAGAGAAAGGCAATACATTTCTGAGATGGTGCAAACACCATCTTACTGTCCTGGCGATTGTTCCATACTCCGAGATTCAATGCAAGTGCCAAGAGGTAACTATTCATTCTCACCTGTCCCGTATGCCAATTGGCAACAGAAACTGCCCTTTTATGGTGTGATTACTGTTTATGCCATCCAGGGTTCTGTGCAGAAACTACCAGGGACTGCAGGGATAGTAACTTTGTAATTCTTACAACTAAGCTCTGCTGATCAGGGGAGCCCATTGTCTGGCACAGCACAGCACACAGTGTGACCTCTACATGAAGGAGTCACAGTCATACTCGGGCATGTAGGAGAGCCTAAGCTAGATGGTTAGTTCAAAAAGGGAGCACACTCATGCATCCTGTTCCTGGAGTGTAGTTAGCCTCCTGCACACTGGTATTAGTATGGATTTTAAACATGGTATTCATTGAAGTTCTAATTCCTGTCTGTTGTGCCATCCATCACAATAACACACTGCCAGCCCCACAATGAGTGGCAAGCACATGAACCTGAAGTTTTTCTCTAAAGTGCTTACAATTAAGTGTTAGAAATAGCCTGAACTCAAAACGTTAGGTCACAAGCCAATGCATAAAAGCTCTTTTTACCTTAATACTGCTTGCTGCTTTGAGGGAGTAAATTCTGTAAGACATATCTGGAGCTATGATACAGTGCTGCAGCCTCTTCAGATGATGCACATATGAAATTTAACTTCGTGCACAAACAGCATGGGAAGGGGCTCAGATTTCATTCCCAAAAGTCACATATGCATTAACAGCCTATCAGGTGGACCTATATGCCCAACTAGTTTCCCACGTCTGTGGACACCCTCCTACTACTCTTTCACTCTCTGATGCACTTACTTGGCTTCCTGTTCTTTCACCCCTCCTGACAGAACAATTTCCCCTTTTCCCACTGTCACCTCCTCCCTTACTGCACCACCCTCCTTGCTCTTATCCACTGATATCCCTCTTCCAGGACTTGCCAGGCCCCTCTGGTCCCCACCAGTGGTGCAAGTGGTAGACAAGAAGTACAGGAACTTAGGCACTGGCAAATATGAAACATAGAATGAATTTCCTCAGTCTGAAGGATAACTGTATAGATACTATGGGATTCAATTAGGGATAATGAAGTATTTCTAGGAAAATGTAATTGTTGTACAAGTCACATTTTGTGATGGAATTCCAAATTTCAGGTCACAGGCCTAGAAACTGTCATTATTTTGCCGATTTAAGAACTTCAGTTCCAGTATTAATGGGAAGAAGTACAGGAACTCAGTTCCTACTGCAAAAAAGGTACAGGAACTGAGTTCCTGTGCATTCCTGTTCACTTGCATCACTGGTTCCTACTCTCCCTTATCTTTTTTCCCTTCCTCTGCCCTCCTTTCCCCTTCTGTATTCCTTCTCTCTCCTTAGCCTCCCCTCCCTCACTCTATGACAAGGCCTCTGGCTGCCATATTTTTCCTTCTGTACCTGGATTCTGCTCTTCTCATCTCCCCTACCTTTCTCTCACTCTCCCCCTTTCCCTCCCACCCATGATTAACAATGTTTCTTTAAAAGTACCATATGGTTTACTATACTTGCTTGTAACCTTGAGTGTGTAACACTGTTCCCACATATTTACCAGTTGACTTGCTGTGCTCTCATGAAACCCTGAATGTTGTCTGTACCACCCTGATTTATTGTAACCCTTACCTTTGAGCTCGAGGCAGCTCATTTACAAAGGTTCCACATCAAAGGAATTTGTAATCAGAGATTTAAATAAATAAATGGAGTACCTCAGAGGCTGCCCCCACAATAATTAATTAAAATCAGCAGGATCTGGAAATGACTGAGATCTGTAAGCAATAAGAAAATGCTGCATCTGTGTATAGTAGCTGTCCAGGTTATTAACAGTAGGGGAGAAACTCAAAAGAAACTGTTGTTTGCTTAAGATTTGTGCACATGGCTAAGTTAAAGTTTGAAGTGGCTGAGGAAAGGAGAATGCAAATGACTTCAGTTTTATTTGGGTTAATTTTGAGGAAAGTTTGGAACTGCCAAATTTAAATTGCAAGTAGACACTTATCAATACTTTCAGTAATAGCAGCAGAAATATTGTGAAATGAAACGTGTATTTTGAAGTCATACAAACAATGATGAATGGGAAAAATTAAACAATCTGATTAAAAAAATTACTAAAGAGGTGGTAAAAAAAAAAAAGCAAAAAGGAAGGGGCCCGACAAAATACACCCTCTGAGGGACACCAAAGGAAAGTGGATGAGACCAAAATAATAATTAGCCAAAAGAAACTTGAACATACTGACTTGATAAATAGGATTTAAGCAAGGATATAGCCATGTCAGAAATTCCAACCTCAAAAGTCAACCAGTCACATAATCCTCATGGATAAGATTGCTGAACACAGATGTAAAATCCTGCAAAATCAGAAAAGTGCTTCTACTGTAGTAAGAAGAACATATCATTAATTTTCAGTAAGGCTGTTTTTACAATAATTTTGTTTTCTTGAAACCAGACTGCAGGGATCAGGAAGCAAGTAACTGAGGTTCCAAATATTCAGAAAATTGGATATTAACTACTCTCTTTAAGATCTTGAAAATAAATAGTATCAGTGAAATCACGTAGAAGCTTAAGTAAGCCCACAATCAAGGGAGGGCATTTTCAAAAGACAGAAACTACTGCCATTTTAAAATTATCAGGAAAAACACCAGTTCTAAGAGATAAATCAATCATCTGTCTACTAACAGTGATGACAGAGGATAAAAATGTTTCCAGAAGCGTTAAAGCTTAGGGGTCAAGCATACCGGTAGTCAGATTCAAAGAATGTATTAGATTAGCAGTAAACTGTTGATCAACCAGAGAAAAAGAGGAACTACAAAAAAAAGAATAAAAGAAAGCATCACGCTTTTTCAGGTCACAGATGTCAAAGAAATGAAGGCTGAAAAGCAAGATATATTAGCATTAGGTACAGAAGTAGGCTGTTATAGCCTTGGCCAGTGTAGTTGTCAAATTTCAAGCAGATTTACTTGAATGCCAAGCACTTTCAAGCTTTCTGCACTCCTGCTTTAAAACATGAAGCTGAGGGGAAAACCAGGGCTGGAAAAAGGTACCTTATTCTTCATGTGACCATAGCCGATGTTATATCTAAATGCCCTTAGCATCAAATAATAGGCCATAGAGAGATTGTTTATATCAGATAAGACAATTACATCACCAATTCAGACTCAAGAGATACAAAAATGCAGGAAGGTCTAAACATGCAAGGTTCATTGACTGATATTCCCTCAATGTGTATGGCAGCTAGAGCAGAGTATAATTAAATGACACAGTTTAATGATTAGACAAAGACCCATTTAAGAAGCTTTATCATACCAGGAATATATAACAAAGAAATTACTAAATCTAGGCAATGACCTGCAGAGTATGTGGAGCCAGATATTCACTGAGAGAAACTAAAAGGGTCTTGCAAATTCAGAAAACCTTTAAAGGAAAACTACACCCAAAACGTGAAAAAATATATGTTGTGCAGAGTGTTTTTAATTTGTATGTGAATTTCTAGTGTTTCCTTCCCTCTGACTGGTATTTGGAGTTTTTTCCAAATTAGCCTGCTTGCTTTATGCTAGTTTTACGACCCTTGGGGATCTTCATACCTGATAGTGTAATTGTATCTCTTGTTCCCACAGTGCATCTTATCTCATGTGACTGTGACGTAAGAGAGACCCAACATTCAGCACACACATGCCAAACAAACTAAATATCTTGGAAGCTTTACAAGCAGCACAAAAATTACCAGCAGCAAAGTTTTTCAGGACAGTAAAGCCTTTAGGATGAGGGTGATCACCAAGCTGAATTCTACGTATTTTAAAATATAGCCATCTCTATTGTTGTGAACTGATTGTAATGCAATGCTTTCTGCTGGATTTATGGGCTCTTCTACATCACCATCACATGAAACAAGGTGCATCGTAGGACAAAGAAATGCAATAAACCTATTTGATATGGTGATCTCCAGGGGTTGTAAAACTACCCTAAAGCTAGCAGGCTAATTTAGGAAAAACTCCTAATACCAGTCAGAGGGAAGGAAACACTAGAACTTCACAAACAAATTAAAACACTCTGCACAGCATATATTTTTTCAAGTTTTGGGTGTAGTTTTCCTTTAACAGCAGGACTTGCAACAGAATCTCAGAGGATGCTCAAGTCCCCATAAAATACAGGACACAGTGTTTAGACAGTACTGTGATTAGTTTTGCAAATTCTTCAGTAAAATCATCCTGGGAACCAATAAGGTGATAAACAACAATAAGAAATCTGTAATCAAATATATTCAAATGAATCATATGGGGAAGGGGCAGCTTAGTAAATTTAAAACTAGAGTGTAAAATAAGAGCTTCACCAAGAGGTGGACTTGATTTAGAAAACAACAATAATGCTACTATTCTCTAAGTTGGTGGCCTGGGTTTGGAAACAAACTTGAGTCAACAGGGGTCAATCAGGGGATGGAGGCTTGAGTGTTCAAGTAACTGCTGTCCGCTCATGGGTGCTTGGGATGAAGCTACTGTAGTAGACCCAACATGTAACAGTGGCCAGGTGTTATGATACTCCTGAGGCCCAGAAGGGAAGGGGATACTGAAAGACAGTCTGCATAATTGCATGTCAGATGTCCCAAGGATGAAAACAGAAAGAAAATTCCATGATGGACAGATGAAGACAGGAGGCCTCTTGCATGCCTGGTACCGCCGATTAGGTATCCCAACACCCGGTACTATTTTTTTTTTTGAAGGAGAGTGTTGGGCACACACAATGAGTGGTAATTTGTGAGGGTACAGTGAAGTAAGTTTCAGATATAATAAGTGCCTGGGTTGGGGGTAAAATCCAAAAGGGGTTCAGCAACAGAAACAGAAGCACAAATAAAATAATGAAAACAAATAACATCAAGTCCACAAGTTGTGTAAACATTCACATATGACAACTTGGAGCAAAATTCTTTAGGTTAAAATGTGAAGTTTGATAAAAATGTTTCCCACAAAATCTGTATTTTTCCACCAAAAATAAACATTCCAATATTTGTAGTCCAGCACCAAGGACTACAAAACAGAATACCCACATATGAGAGAATCAGTAACAGTCTCTCGGGTACAAATTCAGGCAAAGCATGTTGCTAGCATGATGAATACAAGCAATGTACACGCTTTGACTGTAAGCCTACATTTACATGTTTGCTTGTGAATTTTTTATGTATCCCACTTCTCATCTCTAATCACAGTATCTGCTAGGGAACATGATCTGTCAGAAATCATCACTCGCCCTGATGAATTGTCATTGTAAAACTTAGTTTCAAAAGTTCAGATTCCATGAAGGCTGACAAACAAGGGTCGTGTGCTATCAGCACTGCAGTTAAATGACAGACAAATTATTATCAAAGAAAGTGGAACACAAGTATACATTTTGTAGACATTTCTTGTGGAGTTGCAAGGTATAACATGTATCCCTTTCAAAACAAATGTACTTCTTTGCTTTTGGTAATCAAGTAGGCCCACTGGAGCAAGAAGTCCAATTTTCAGAAGTGACATGGAATTTGTTACAAAAAATAGGTGCATAAAGAGGGTAGAGGTTTAGAGTAGAACTATTACAACTATTTAGGCTAGATTGTGCGACTGGGTTGCATAGTTACCCATTTTGACAGAAATAAAACTAGATTCAGGAGGCTATCAAGGCATAAATAAATAATGTTCTGTATTTCAAATAGATTATGCAATAAAAGTTAGAAAAGTGATTTTACCCCTTTTATACAGTAAACCATACCAATGTTCTGCTTCAGTTCTTATCAACCTAAGAAAAGTAAATACAGTAAACAGTTTTTCAAACTGAACTTATCTGAACCAGGCAACAATAATTAGAATGGATATTTTCTAGAAAATGCTACTGACTAATATAATAGATCCTTAATCAAAATGTAGCTGACCAACAATGTATTTGTTTCATTTATTTATTTTACTTTATCTTCTTATTGATGTTTGAATACATAAAGAGGAACAAAACATACAATACATTTGGAAGATATCCTCCTTACAAACGAACAAAACATCACATTATCCATAACAATATATGGGTTATAAAAATACAGAGGTCTCATTGCATGATTATTCTTGGATCTTAGACCTAAACAAGTTTGCAAGTGGATAATGGTTGGGTTAAAATCAAGCAAGGCAACTGTTAATTAAAAAAGATGTGCCATATATAAAGTGAGTACTAGTAAATGCTTTAACTTGGATTTTAAGTAAAATGCATAAAGTGATATATAAGATAATACAATCAGTGCTCAGTATAAGGAGGATAAGAGTAGAAATGCAATGTGTAAAAGGGTGATGGTAAAACTGGGAAATGACAGTGAAGAACTGAAAAGAGAGATATCTATGCTTGGGAACAGAGATTACCCTAATCTAAAGTCGGTAACATAGAAACATAGAATTTGATGGCAGATAAGGACAGCTTGGCCCACCCAGTCTGCCCATTTCCCTACCTAATGGATAAGCTGCAGATCCTAGTTAACCAGCAGACTACTTCTTTCTACCCCCATCCCCTAGAATTGCCTTATGACTGTCTCATGCATGCTTGAATTCAACCACTTTTTGACTCCACAACCTCCTCCGGAAGGCCGCTCCATGCATCCACAACCCTCTCTGTGAAAAAATACTTTATTACATTACCTCTGAGCCGCCCCCCCATCTTCAAATTATGCTCCCTTGTTCTTGCACACCTCTTTTTTTTGAAAGATGCTACCCTCTTGGACTTTGTTGATTCCCTTGAGGTACTTGAAAGATTTTATCATGTTCCTTCCCCTCCCTCCTTTCCTCAAGGCTATACATATTAAGCTTCTTTAGTCTCTCTTCATGTGTCTTCTGGTGCAGACCCTGCACCATTTTAGTTGCCCTCCTCTGGACAGCTTCCATCCTGTCTATGTCCTTGCAGAGATTGGGTCTCCAGAACTGCACACAGTACTCCAGATGGGTCTCACCAGCTGTCTGTACAGAGGGATAACAACTTCCTGTTTTCTACAGGTGATGCCTCTCCCTATGGATCCCAGTATCCCCCAGCCCTCCTAACTGCCCTTTCACATTGCTTGCCCACCTTTAAGTCATCTGATATGACTACCCCCAGGTCCCTTTCCATTTTTGTTGTTGTTAGAATCTCACCCCCCATTGTATACTCTTCTCCTGGGTTTTTGTTTCCCAGGTACATTACCTTTCACTTCTTAGCATTGAATCTAAGCTGCCATGCATCTGACCATTCCTCTGACCTTGCCAAGTCCCTTCTCATCATTTCCACCCCACCTTGTGCATCAACTTTGTTGCAGATCTTTGTGTCGCCTGCAAAGAGGCATACTTTTTCTTCCAGTCCCTCTGCAATGTCACTTATAAAGACATTGAAGAGGACTGGTCCTAATACTGAAGCCTGCAGTACCCCACTAGTAAGCCCCCTTTCTTCAGAGTTGACTCCATTTACTATTACCCTCTGTGTCCTATTCTCTAGCTAATTCTTTACCCAGGCTAACGTCTTGGGACCCACTCCCAGGCTGGCTAACTTGTATATTAATCTTTTGTGCGGGACTGAGAAAAAATGCCTTGCTAAAGTCTAGGTAGGCCATGTCCACAGCCCCTCCCTGGTCTACTACTTTGGTCACCCAATCAAAGAAATCTATTAGATTCGTCTGGCATGACCTTCCCACTGTAAATCCATGCTGCCTTGGGTCCTGTGCCCCTCTGGCCTCTAGGTACTCGACAATTCTATCCTTTAGAAGTGATTCCATCATTTTCCCTATCACTGAGGTTAAACTAACAGGTCTGTAGTTTCCTGCTTCTGTCCTGCTCCCACTTTTGTGGAAGGGAATCACATCTACCCTCCTCCAGTCCTTAGGTACCACCCCATCCTCCCATGATTTGTTAAAGAGGGTAGTCAGTGGTGTCACTAGTTCTACCCTTAGTTCTTTTAGAATTCTGGGATGATTCCCATCAGGCCCCATTGCTTTGTCCACCTTCAGTTTTAAGAGTTCTTTCAGAACCCTTTCGTCTGTAAATGGGCTGTTATCAACTTCTGTATCCAGAGTGCTTCTATTGTTTGTTTTAGGTACCTTCCCCTCTTCATTTGTAAATACTGAGCAAAAATATTTGCTTAGTATCTCTGCCTTTTCACAGTCTCCTCTGCCCACCCCACCCCTTTATTAAGCCTCACTATCCCTCCCTTGGTCTTCCTTCGCTTCCTGATGTACCTAAAAAGGTTTTATCCCCCTTAACTGAGTTGGCTATCTTTTCCTTGGTTCAGGCCTTTGCTGTTCTGACTGCCTTCCAGCTTCCTTTTGCTTTAACTGATAGAATTCTCTGTCTTGCTCCTTCGGTGATTCCTTGTACTTCCTGAATGCTTTCTTTTTCTCTTGAATCTTCACTACCACCTCCTTTGAGAATCATAGTGGTTTCTTACATCATTTTGTTTTGTTTATTTGCTTCATAAAAAGGCTTGTTACCTCTGTGATGGCAGTTTTTTATTATTCCTCATTGTTCTTCCACCCCTCCTTCCTGCCCATTTGCTAGTGCATTCCTTAGGCACTCACCCATTTTGGCAAAGTCAGCCCTCCTGAAGTCCAGTACTTTTGCCTTTTTATGGCTTGACTCTATTGCTGTGTTTATTGTGAACCATACTGTTTGGTGGTCACTAGTTCCCAGATGGCTACCCACTTCTACATCTGTGATCCTCTCTCCATCTCCATTTGAGAGAATCTGGTCTAAGATTGCTCCCTCTCAAGTGGGTTCCAGTACTAGTTGTCTAAGGCATGCCCCCTGTAGGGCATCTAGAATAACCCCACTCTTAGAAGTGGCTGCTGCAACTGCACTCCAGTTAACATCTGGCATATTCAGATCACCCATTAGCAATATCTCCCCTTTTTCTGCCATTCTAAGTATACTTTCTATCATTTCCTTGTCCATTTCCTCCCCTGAGACAAGGGTCTGTATACAACCCTGTGCAGATCTATGTGCCATTGTCTGCCTCAAATTGACTTAACAGTGCTTCTTCTCCTCCCTGTTTACCCTTTTGTTCTGTTGCTTTGATTCCTTCCCTTATGTAGAGAGCTACTCCACTCCTCTTTATACCCTCCTGTCCCTGTAGATAGTGTATCCTGGTATGTTTATGTCCCAGTCATGGTTCTGTGTGTACCATGTTTCTGTGACTGCCACAATAACCAGATGTTCCTCCTCCATCAAGGCCACTAATTCAGGAAGTTTGTTACCCAGACTATGGGCATTGGTACTCATTGCTCTCCATTTTTTGATGGCTTTACCTTCTGTAGGAGCATCCCCCACTGACCTTTCTACCTTGGTATTTTTCTCATTTAGTACCCTGTTTTGTAGGGGGAGGCTGGGATTTTCCTGCTGCTTATCAGTGCCTTCCCCCTTGACTAGTTTAAAAGCTTGCCAATGAAGCATTTAAACTGATTGCCCAAAAGACTTGTTCCCTTCCTGGACAGATGCAGACCATCCTGCCAGTATAGGCTGGTATTCCTCCAGGTGGAACCCCAGTCCTCAGTGAAGCCAAACCTCTGTGCTCCACACCTTTTTTTTCAACCATTCATTAAACTGCATGGTGCAAAGTACCCTCACCTCACCCTTGCCACTGACAGGCAGCACCTCTGAGAAGGATACTGTATTTGCTACTTGTCTTAGGCCCCTCCCCAACTCTACAAAGTCCTTCTGTACTGCTCTAATCTCATGATGAGCCAAGTCATTTGTCCCTAGGTGAACAATGATGTCCAGCTCAGACTCCAGTGCAACTGTTCTCATGATCCTAAGGATGCGCTTCCTGTCCCTCCAAGCATGGCACCAGGCAGGCACCTTACTTCAGTTTTCCTTGCTCCCCTCGGTTCTATCCCCCTAATAATTGAGTCCCCCACCTGGAGCTGCTTCCTTTCCCTGTGGTGTCCTCTGCCTCCTTCTTGAGGGCTCTCTTGTGACAGTTGTCTGCAACCTCCTTGGTCTCCTCTGTGGGTGCATCTATAGGGGAACTATGTTCCCCCAGAATGTTGTATGGATTATGGAGTGGAACAACTGACTGGGTGTGCCTCTGTCCCACCACCCTTAACCTCTGTGAGCCCACTGTGGTCCAACTGCTGTGCTTTCTTCACAACCTCTGAGGTAGTGGTGGTGGCTCTGGTGCTCCCTGGATGGGTGAGGTTCCCTTACTACTGTCTAGTGTGGCCTGGAGGAAGGTTTCCTTACTACTGTCCAGTGTGGCCTGAAGGCAGGCAATTCCCTCCCTCAGGGCAGAGAGTTGTCTGCAAACAGGGCAGCATCTCAGCCTCCAGGAAGACTGCTGCCCCACAGCCATTACATTGCACTACTCCCCACATGTCTGTCTACCATCTTGTTTATTTTTCTTTTTTTTTGTTTTTTTTTTTGTTTTGTGTGTGTGATTGGTTTGTTATATAAAATATATATATATCATATAATGTGTATGCTTATATTGTCAGTGCAGTGTGCTAGAGAGGATATGACAGTGATATGCACATTGCCCTCTTGAGGAAATGATGTCAGAACCCCAGGTATAAAGGAACTATTTCCAGGGGTGGGTGGGGTGAGGGTGGGAAGGGTTTGAGCCTAAACTATGCCCTCATGAAACAATCAGCTAAAAGCTATGACCTACCACTGCGATGAGTGCCCTCATGTCAGCAAGATGCCCTTCACAACAATTTGACAGAGAAAATACCCTGCTAATCAAGCAGAGAAAAATCCAGACATCCAAGTTAGACACAGGTAAACCTCCCCAGCCCTAAAACAGCCTGGTTACTTGTGGTCTGAAAACAGTCAGCCCTGAAACACGTCAGCTATGCACTAGGACAGACACAGTAAACAGTATTCAGTCCCTCTGGGTTTAAACTCTTCCTGCACTGAAAATCTTAAGAATTGTAACAAAAGTAAAGCAAGGTCCACCTCCCTCTGTTGATTGAAAGACTGCCTTTTCTGATAATTCTAAGTTCTTTATTTCATCTTTCAGTTAGAAGTAGCCTCCACCTGAAGAATATTAACTTTCCTAATGAATCTGCTATAAGCCAAAGACAATTGTAAATTGTAAGGTTCACTTCCCTCTGTTGTGAACACAACTCAATTTCTTGCAAATCCTAAGTCCAGTGTTGCAGCTTCCAGCCAGAGGTAGCTTCACGTGAAGAATATTAGGTTTTCTGATGAGCCTGCTAAAAAACACTTGGTTATAGTACTGTTGTTGCCAGGTCTGTAAGACTCTTCCAAAGCTATTGGCTGATAAGTAGCTGTGATGTAGGCACTTCCTGACACAGTCTGGCCTGGCCTTTTAAGGCACACAGAGAGAAACACACACACACACACACACACACACACACCCAAAAAAAAAGTTTCCACCCCTTGGGGCACTGTCTGGGTCTCTGAGTCAAATACACAGCCTGTAAACTGCACTCAACTCAGGACTTATGACAAATTCTTAGCCCAGTGAATAACTCACAGTATTACAAATATTGCAATGCAAACAGTCAATCACTAACTCCAATCAAGTCAGCTGTGCCCAAGGACAGACACAGTAAACAGTATTCAGTCCCTCTGGGTTTAAACTCTTCCTGCACTGAAAATCTTAAGAATTGTAACAAAAGTAAAGCAAGGTCCACCTCCCTCTGTTGATTGAAAGACTGCCTTTTCTGATAATTCTAAGTTCCTTATTTCACCTTTCAGTTAGAAGTAGCCTCCACCTGAAGAATATTAACTTTCCTAATGAATCTGCTATAAACCAAAGACAACTGTAACTTGTAAGGTTCACCTCCCTCTGTTGTGAACACAACTCGCTTTCTTGCAAATCCTAAGTCCAGTGTTGCAGCTTCCAGCCAGAAATAGC
The DNA here is from genome assembly GCA_016271365.2 of Neoceratodus forsteri. NCBI lineage: Eukaryota > Metazoa > Chordata > Ceratodontiformes > Ceratodontidae > Neoceratodus > Neoceratodus forsteri. The sequence goes on along the minus strand of CM057459.1, from coordinate 855,482,203 downwards.
TTCACCTGAAGAATATTAGGTAAAAGAGAAGAGGGAAGGGAAGGGAAAAGGTAAAAGGGAAAACCTGAAAACCCATATTTTAAGGTCTAGAGGAGCTGAAGGTTTTGATATACCTGAAATAGTCCTGACAGCATTTATCATATACAGTGAGTTGGTCATGGATGACATGAGATAATCGATCTAGGGATGCATACTGGGAAAGGTTTTTAAGGACATCTGAATGGGTTGGGATAGAGGTTGTGTTCTAGTTCATGAGAATCAGGCATTTAACAAGGAGAAATAGTATGTTTAGCCATCTAAAATGTGTGTGCGAGGGGAGGGTTACTTGAGATGAAGATAGCTAATAGAAAAAATTTAGGGTGTAAAGGAATATTTTGTCTAGTAACTCTGGTAGCCAATAAATAGACATTGCACCAAAGCTTATTAATGGGAGTACAGGACCTCAAAATGTGAAGTAAATCCCCATCAGGCGAGTTACAGCACCAACAATTATTATTATTTAATAGTCCAATGCAATGAAGTACAGCAGGAGTTGTCATAAATGTAGGATTTTAATTTGTATTAAGGAACTACGGGCATCTTTGAATGTATTGTACCTGCCTGCACTAATGTGATAGTACCTCACCCCCAGTTTTCCATTTACCTACCCCTCTCTACATCTTTTAGCTATGTACCACTTTTTCTCTTAATCCATTCCCCCTACCCCCGATTACCTGACAGTGTCCTCATTTGGTTGAAGGCTCCACCTCTCTTCCACCATAGACAATGCCACCTGCCTGCACTAATGTGTTAGTACCTTGCCCCAGTTTTCCATTTACCTACCCCCTACATCTTTCTGCTGTATACCACATTTTCTTAACCCATTCCCCTACCCCAATTATCTGACAATGGCCTCACTTGGTTGAAAGTTCCACCTCTTTCTCACCTCAGACAATGCCACCTTCAGCTGAGCCCCCCAAACCCCTTTTGTCCAATCAGTCTGTTAATATTTACTAATTTGATGTGTATAAGTTCTCATTTTACTATTACTGCCTGTGTATATGCTTCAATGTTTTTTCTCTTTTTTTCTCTGTAAACCTTGTGTTTTGTAATGTTTATTTAACACTGATGTGGAACCTTTGAAAATGAGTCCTTAACTCAAAGGTATTAATCCTAAACTGAAATAAATAAATTTTGTGGGACAGACACCAGCAATTATGCCATTGTGTGTCTGTGATATTATAGGTAAGTAGTACACTCCATTTGTTTTTGTCTGGAATAGAATGGTCAGGTAAATTGTCTGTGATATCCTTAAAAATGGAGCTATTCCATTTTACAGACAAGTTAGCCCAGTGTGGAATATATTAATCTTGGAGAGTATGTTTATATACATAATGGGGGAGATAGAGAATTATAAGAGCCCTAACTTGTAAATACTTCCAGAAGTCTTGTTTAGGGTGTGATGTAGACAGCCAGTTCTGAGTGCTGTATTATATTTTTTTAAATATAACATGTATTAATGTCTCTGCTGAAAATTCAGATGCATTAGGAATGACCTCTCTCATCCCCCCCCCCCAGATTTTAGCTGACAGATGCAGGCCAAGAGAACTGCTGACAGCATTGTATCACACACTCAGTCTTTTCAGAGACAATGTGTTACCGGAAGACATTTATTAAGGATCCTGTTTCTCAGAGCTAATTACAGAGTTGTTAAGTTAATTTTGTTAAGAGAGAAATCATAAACTAGGTTTATGATGTTAAAATAAGGGAAGCTAGGATGTTACATAGAGGTGTAAGGTTGTAAATGACCCTATGAAGCCTGTTTGAAGAGGGTACAGCATGAGATCAAAAGAGGTGTCACTGAAACTTGAGTTATGCTAAGATTGCAGAATGAATACATCCTGTATAGCTGTATAGTACAGAGTAATAAAATTAGAGCCTGTGGTTGTATAAAAATATATTTTTGTTAGATATTTGACCAGAGGAGGGGCTGGATGACTTCATCCAAAAGGGGTTGGCCAATACTGTTAGAAAGGTTATTCTCTTTCACTATAGAGATACATTTGTATCTGACACTGACTAAGGAAACATCTGAGCACTGAAAACAGGTATTTAGAAAGTTAGACAAAATCTAAATATAGTTGTAGGAACTGCACTGTTTTAAACCTTGTTTTGTTTAAAGATAAGTATGTCTTGTGTTATAAGAGTTCTGTATTGTATGTTTGACATATTATTGTATATTTTAGTAAAAACTCTAATTTTAGAGCAAACCTGGTCTGTCTTTGAATTGTTTTCTTTTGCTAAGAAATATTTATGGTTCAGCAGATATAGCTTGTAAGGTGGTACCAAACTAGAAACAGAAGCATTTTAAATCTGAGGTATTTATTAAGTTTTAAGGGTTCATCTCTGAATACCTGGTTAGGTGCCCATAGACAAAGATATCTGGCCCCCTGAAGACAGATATATCTAAGCCTGTGCATTGGGTATGCTAGCAAGAGGTTACAGTTTGAATCCCTCCAGAACTGAGACCAAAGGTTGATCTGAACTCACAAAAACAGACTAGAGGGTTCCCTTGTCTGTTATACTGTTCACAAGACTGCACTCAGAGGTTGGCACTTTGGGAGTAGAGGGCCTGACCTGCTGAGTGAATCTGTTACATAGGGATCTTCCAGATCCTCTGTAAGTCTGAGAACATTTTGAGAGTGAGTGAATTCTGGTCCAGGATGTCTCCTAAGAAAAATATACCTTTGTTTCTCCAGGAACAGCAGAAAATTGAGTGATTATCTAAAGTGAGTGTTGGGTTGCTCCAGAGCGGGGCATACAGCCAAGATGTTGGGCTAGATTTCAAAAATGTGTGAAATAATTTCCAGTAAAGAACAGAGGAGGATATAGTTGGATGAGATTTTAACTTAGAAGGGAGAGGGTTAAAAAATGAAAGAAGTGGGAACTCCTCCAAGGCACAGTGCCGATTCCATTGCAACCCATAATGGGGAGTGAGATGAGGGTTTCTGAAATCACTTAATGGCTTGAGTAGTTCAGAAAGCCTACAGATAACCTTAGAACAAGGGGAGTCCAAATCCTCCTTTTTTCTTTTGTGCCTGAAGTTTGCTATGGGTGAATCTTGGTGGTTTCCCAGCCTATAAAAAGTTACCAATTAATTTGTCAATTTTAGATAAGAAAGAAGATGGTAAGATCAAGGGAATGTTGGTGAAAAGGTAGAGAATCTTGGGAGAAATGGACATCTTAATGGCAGCAATTTTCCCCATGAAAGAAAGGTTAAGAAGCTTCCACCTATTGAGAATCATCTTGATGTTATCAATTAAGGGGTTAAAATTAGTGTCCCAGATTTTTTCCAGGTTTTGGATTATTTTGGTTCCTAGGTATGTGATGCCTTGTGGGGACCAATGGAATCTGAGGGGTAGGTTCATAGAAGGTTTACAATGGTCATTAAGGGGTAATGTTTGTGATTTCCCATAATTCAAAGCAAGGTCTGAAATGTTAGTGAACATATTAATTAAATCAACCAGCGGGGGACCAGCTTCATTTAGGTTTTTGAGTAAGATTAGAAGGTTATCATATCTTGAATTGCTAACAGGGATTCCCTTAATGTCTGCACACTGGCGAAGACTAGCAGTCAGGGGTTCCATGGCTAAAATGAACAGAGAGAGTGACAGAGGGCAACCTTATCTGGTTCCTCTTGCCAATTGAAAGTGAGAAGAGAGGGCAGAGTTAGTAAGAACATTTGCCACAGGGGAGGTATATAATAATTTGCTCCAAGAACAGAAGGTGTGAGAGAAACCAAAGTGAGATAGAACTTGAAAGAGGTTGACCCAGTTTAAGGAATCAAACACCTTTTCGAAATTGATGGCAATAGCAGCCACTGGTGATTTAAGGGATTTAGCGTTGTGCATTAAATTAAATAGAGAACGTAAATGGTCAGAACCAGATCTGTTGTTAATAAAACCAGCTTGCGAACAGTGAGTTAACCTGGGGATCAGGGATTCGAGTGGAGTTGTTAGTAGTTTAGCAAATATCTTCCTGTCCATATTTAATAAAGATGTTGGTCTATAGCTCACAGGAAGAGTAGGGTCTTTATCTTTCTTAGGGATTAAGGTGATAATTGCTTTGGTACATGTTGGTGGGAGACTGCCGTTATTGGTGGCTTCTTGAAAGACATTAAACAGAAGAGGACAGAGAGTATCAGAAAGCATTTTATAGAAGTTTATGGGAAATCCATCTCCCCCTGGAGATTTACCAGACTTCAAGGAGGATAGGGATTTCTGAATTTCTTGAAGAGAAAAGGGGTTGTCTAGGTTATTCATTTCAGAGGAAGAGAGGTGAGGTAGATGCAGGCTTTTTAGGAACTGCTGTATTTGTATAGTATAAGAAGGATGTAAGTTTGAGTATAATTTTGGATAAAAGAATTTCATAATATTGTTCATAGAGGGGTTATAGGAATGAATTATACCCTATGCATCTTTAGACTTAAAATGTGTCACTCCATTTGCTGTGCTTTAAGTTGGTAAGAGAGAAGCTTCCAATTTTTATCACCTTGCTCCCAGTATTTGTGTTTAAGTTTAAAGAAAGCAAGCTCAGTTTTATGGGAGATTAATTTGTTTCAAGATGAAGCTGGGAGTCGGGGTTGTGTTTTTTGGACTTAAAATATAAATTCTCTTTGGATTTAAGGGATTTTTCCATCTCAGCCAATTGGTGTATTTATTTTATTTATTAAGATCTTGGATTTACACCTATGAGCTAGGTGCTCATTTACATTGATTCAAAGTCAATAAGTGGATACACGGAACAGGAATATACAAACAGTTGCGGAAAACAGAGTGAGCACAGACAGTAACTAATTACAGGCATTGTACAATGTATGCCAGGTCAAATACAAGAGTAAATTAACAATGATACCTATTACTGGCATTGGACAATTTATACCAGGTCAATTGCTAGAGAGTAGTGGAGAATTTAAGTAGGGGTAAGAGATAGAGTAGCAGCCAAGAGAACTTGTTAGTTAAGAGTTGGGATGGAGGGATGGGGTAAGTTAGGAGAAGATGGGGGAAGAAGAGTAGGTGACCTGTAGTTAGCAAAGTGAGTGGTACACAGCTGAGAGACCTTGTCTAGTAAGAAGGGGTGGGTTGGTGGGGTGCTGGATTATTCAGAAGAAACTGGTAGTGGTGGGGGGATATGGAGGTAAGGAGGAAGCATTGCAGAGGCTTTGTCGAGGGTGGTGGGGGATTAAGGGGGGTGGGTAGGGGTGGTGGACAGGCAAGGGAGAAGGATGGGTAGAGCTAAGAGGGAGTAGGGGAGGAGCAAGGGTAGGAGGAGGGAGAGGGAAGGACAAGTGAGTGGGATTGGGACATAAGTGCTGATAGGAGCAAGGATGATAAGTGCTAGTTGCATTGTGGTCACTGAGGGTTTTGAGGCGTGTGGTTCAACAACTTAGTGGAAGCAGTCACATTGGTTGTGCTTGATTAGGTAATGTCGAAGGTGATATTTAAATTGGCCAGGCTTAGAGACTGAGGTGATGTCACCAGGGTGCCCAGTAGGAAAAGGATCTTTGTCCCTGGAAAGTACAGCAGTGAGATACCTGGAAGATCTGATTAACAGAGCCCCTTCTATGGCCGATATTGCAGGTGTGATGGAGGATGTTTTGTAACCCTGGAGGTGCCAGATCCAGGTTGATTTTATTAGCTAGAAGACAGGTTTGAAGTTTGATTCTGTCTTTTAGTTGAAGACAGTCAGTCTTAGTATAGAAGATGCAGGTATGTGTGAGTCAGTCATCTCCTGTGAAGAGCCTGCAGGCCTTGTTCAGGGCTGTGCAAATTCTTTGTAGGGATATTTCAGTGGCAGTGCCATACATTGCAAGCCCATAGTCTATTATGGACATGATGGAGCTTTGGATTGCAATTTTCAGTGCGTCTGATGTCACAGTCTGTTTGTGTCTGAGCAGACGTCTGATGCAAATGTTGACAGCCTTGGCAATGTGTTCAACATGATGGGAGAAGGAGTGGGTGCTGTCCAGGGTAATAACGAGGTATGTAAAATGTTGGACGTGTTCTAAGGGCATGCCAACAGCATTGCAGATTGTTAGTGGGTGAAATCGACATTTGCTGTGCTGGCCATTGAAAAGCAAAACCTTTGTTTTTGTTTTTTGTGATTAAGAATTAATGTCTGTTGACCCAGTCCTCTGATTGCTTGAAGCTGAGCTGTAGTTGCTTCTCAAGGTGCTTGGGGTCATGGTTGTGGGTGAAAATGACTGCATCGTCAGCATATAGCAATAAACGGTCTTGGCAGGAGTGGGGCAGGTTGTTCATGAAAATACTGAACAGAAGGGGTCCCAGAATGTACACTTGAGGGACACCAGATAGGACCACTCATCTGTCTGAGAGGTGTTTGTTGATCCTAACCTGTTGGAAGCAGCCTGTAAGGTAACTTTTAAACCAGGATAAGGTGTCCATAGATAGACTGGGTAAGCAGAACAGCATGGTTCACTGTATCAAAGGCCTTGGATAGATCTAAAAATGCTGCATCGACAAAACTGACTGGGTTGAGTGACTCATGAAAGAAGGCCATGAATTCAGGGAGTGCTCTGGTGGTGCTGTGTCAGTTTCTGAATCCATGTTGCTGGGGACATTGCAACTATGTGAAAGCCTTCTATGTTACATTGTTGAAGGAATTATTTTTTCTTTTGCCGTGGGCTAGCAGATGTCTTTTCTGTGGTCAAGTATAGACAGTATGATGATAATGTGCAAATCCGCTATTCCTGTCCTCTTTCTCACATTAGCCCATCACAACTCTATTTCTCAACATGTATAGGGCTTCTTGAAACTGGATATCATGGATCAGTGTCAGTGCTGTGATGTCTACTCTCATGCCATAAACTCAGCTGAAAGTGCTAGAATTTAATTCAATAGTAACTTTCTAAAAGGACACGATCATCATCTTCACTTTTTATTCTGAGGAAAATTACTTCAGAATATCGGATCCACGACAGCTCAGCAAAACCAAAAACAGCATTGTAAGAACTTGCGTAGAGAATACCAGGCAGAGAAAAAAAACACAATATCAAAATGCAGCTAAAAGATACAAACTGCAAAACAAAAACCTTTCTGAATGGGAGGGAGGACAGATAATGGGAGGGGATGCAACTCAGGGAGGGGGTGGAACTCAGAGATTTGGCAGAATAACTCCATGCAGGATGCAACTTGGGGGGGAGAAATTTTGGTGTATGAACACCACACAGAAATGAACTAGGGGTCACAAATCTGGGATGGTGAGGGAAGTTGGGAGGGGCTGGACTTAGTATCCCAACTTGTGGGAAGGGGACAGTTGGGGCATGACAGCAACAAAAAAATAAAAGGCCAGAGTAGGACCTGAACCTGGGTCAGCTGTAACAGTGGCATTCAGAGCTCATCACCCTAACCTGTAATCCACACCATCAGCATGCTGAACCTGCACACATTCAGCAGTTTAGAGTGCTAACACTCTACTCCACTGGAGGGTGCTAAAATATTAAATGGCTATAATTACTGGTGATCCCCAATATCAACCAATTTAAAAAATCATATCAACCTGCAGGTTGATATGAAAAGCCATGCAAAGCTGGGCAAAGCTGTGCAAAGCTGTGCAAACAAAGCAAAATGCCAGTAATTATAAAAAATAATAGATAGGCAAGTGTGTGTTATGGATTTTTTTTTTACAGTGATGACTGTGTAAACCTCTCAAGCTTCGCTCTCGAGGTTTATGGGTCATCACACACCTCGGATGTGTTTTAAAAAAAAAAAAATCCATACACACTTGCTCATCCATTATTATCTCTATATAAAATTTTAATTACTGACACGCCTCTGCAATAATTGTCCCGTGGGGGCTTTGGTCCTAGACCTCCATAAATAAATATAACTAACTTTGAGATCTGGCATAACACCATAACAGGTAATATATCATCTTGTTGACTAGTTGACCCTGTACACTTATTGCAGCCTGCATTGGTGGTCCTGACTTGTGCTGTAATTGCTGCCATGCACACATCTGTTTTGCCCTTTTCTATGTGTGGTAATTGACATGCAGTTATGACAGTTGTTGAGTTGTTGTGCTAACCAGAATATTGAGAAAGGGTTCTGAAAGAACTCTTAAAACTGAAGGTGGACAAAGCAATGGGGCCTGATGGGATTCATCCCAGAATTCTAAAAGAACTAAGGGTAGCACTAGTGACACCACTGACTACCATCTTTAACAATCATGGGAGGATGGGGTGGTACCAGAGGACTGGAGGAGGGCAGATGTGATTCCCCTTCACAAAAGTGAGAGCAAGGGAGAAGCAGGAAACTACAGACCTGTTAGTTTAACCTCAGTGATAGGGAAAATGATGGAATCACTTCTGAAGGAAAGAATTGTCGAGTATCTAGAGGCCAGAGGGGCACAGGACCCAAGGCAGCATGGATTCACATTGGGAAGGTCATGCCAGACGAATCTGATAGATTTCTTTGACTGGGTGACCAAAGTAGTAGATCAGGGAGGGGCTGTGGACATGGCCTACCTAGACTTTAGCAAGGCATTTTTTCTCAGTCCCACACAAAAGATTAATATGCAAGTTAGCCAGCCTGGGAGTGGGTCCCAAGATGACAGCCTGGGTAAAGAATTGGCTGGAGAATAGGACACAGAGAGTAATAGTAAATGGAGTCCACGCTGAAGAAAGGGGGGTTACTAGTGGGGTATCGCCGGGTTCAGTATTAGGACCAGTCCTCTTCAATGTCTTTATAAGTGACATTGCAGAGGGACTGGAAGGAAAAGTATGTCTCTTTGCAGATAACACAAAAATCTGCAACAGAGTTGATGCACAAGGCGGGGTGGAAAGGATGAGAAGGGACTTGGCAAGGTTAGAGGAATGGTCAAATGTATGGCAGCGTAGATTCAATGCTAAGAAGTGCAAGGTAATGCACCTGGGAAACAAAAACCCAGTGGAAGAGTACGCAATGGGGGGTGAGATACTAACAACTACAAAAATGGAAAGGGACCTGGGGGTAGTCATATTAGATGACCTAAAGGTGGGCAAGCAATGTGAGAGGGCAGCAAGGAGGGCTGGTGGGACACTGGGATGCATAGGGAGAGGCATCACCAGTAGAAAACAGGAAGTTACTATCCTTCTGTACAGACAGCTGGTGAGACCCCATCGGGAGTACTGTGTGCAGTTCTGGAGACCCAATCTCCGCAAAGACATAGACAGGATGGAAGCTGTCCAGAGGAGGGCAACGAAAATGGTGCAGGGTCTGCACCGGAAGATATATGAAGAGAGACTAAAGGAGCTTAATATGTATAGCCTTGAGGAAAGGAGGGGAGGGAGGACATGATAGAAACATTCAAGTACCTCAAGGGAATCAACAAAGTCCAAGAGGGTAGCATCTTTCAAAAAAAGAGGTGTGCAAGAACAAGGGGGCACAATTTGAAGATAGAGGGGGGAGGCTCAGAGGTAATTTTAAAGAAGTATTTTTTCACAGAGAGGGTTGTGGATGCATGGAACGGCCTTCCAGAGGAGGTTGTGGAGTCAAAAACAATGGTGGAATTCAAGCGTGCATGGGACAGTCATAAGGCAATTCTAGGTGGTGGGGGTAGGAAGAAGTAGGCTGCTGGTTAACTAGGATCTGCAGCTTATCCATTAGGTAGGGAAATGGGAAGACTGGGTGGGCCAAGCGGTCCTTATCTGCCATCAAATTCTATGTTTCTATGAGTTTATCAATAAGTATGTATAGTCAAAGAATGAATCACTACATATTTGGGTTCTTGATTACAGAAGAATACTTTATCATTTAGTAGTCAGATTTATTTACTGTATTATTAGGTTTCTTTCCCCATTCCCCCCCTTTTACTCCATCACACACCCAGATAACCAGAGGTTGCCACAGCTCCAACCTTCTTCCTGCTGGAGGGCAGGGAATGGGGTTGTTGCCATCACAGTTAGTGTCAGTGCTGCTACTTGGCCAGACAGTAGGGGGGCATAGGTAGCCATCTCTCTCACATCAGCCCATTAACCCTAGAGAGCAGAGGCAGTAGTACATACTGCCACCACACCACCAGGCCAGTCTGTAGGGTAATTTATTTTTTTCATTTGGAAGAAATCTAAGAAGTGCGTGGCTTTGATTTAAATAAATTATTTATATATAATATTTACTTGCAAATAGGGAGGGTAAGCATTTATTCTTAGTAAAGTGCTAAATAGTTTCAATTAGAATATAAAATTGAGTAGCTTATAAAAGACACATAAAATACCGTACTTTTAGGCTTTTGTCACATGTATTCATATTTTCTTTTTTTTTCTCAACTCTTCTCCACTGAAAATCATCATCAGAACAATTCTGTGTCATTTCAGTTTGAGAAACTAAGCCAGGACCCTTAAACTCAGAGCATTTAATCTGTGACTGGCTATCCAGCAGTGTTAGTACCTTCCTTTTCAACCACCATTTTTTCTAGTGCGTTTTCATGCTGTTAATGGTGCATATGTAACCAAGGCATCCAGCTCTCAGATGCTAAATGGGTGCAGTGTGTGTTCCTACATCTCTTATACCATCTGCTCCAGAAAATGTACTGCTGTGTGTTAACTGCTGGGTGATTCACAACAGTATGTCAGACATCTGTGGTTTTGGTTTCCTTGTTTGAGCCTCTACAAATGGTTCCATATCAGTAGCAAGAGATGCACTTAAACAGATACAATAACGTAACTACTATAGATATAGATATAGATATGTTATTTACCTGCAGTTATCTGGACTTCTCATTCGGATAATTCTTTAATTCATACAGTTTTAAGAACATTCTATAATGGCTAGAAGTATTGAGTAAGGAAAACTGACATTACATGGAAAGAGGTGCATTAAGGTGGTGGCAAGTGAGAAACAACACTACAGCATGTTGTGCAGGGAAGAATTCTATGAAATATGTACAGTGGTATCAGCCAGGGGGCAATGTAGTACCTTGCAATATTAGTGCAGAGTGCTGCAGCATAGTACAGTAAACCTGTGCAATTTAATTGCAGTTCAGCCCTTTTGTCATGTAGTATTGTGTGATGTGTCATTTACTGAAAAATGCTGCATTCAGTCCTGGCTGGCTGTGCTGTACATTGGTCCTAGAAATGAACCAGTCCTCACACTAATGTGTTCCCATACTCCATTCCAGACGTTACACAGCATACCCTTCTACTCATTACAGGAACCTTAGCATGAGTTTGTAGTTGCAAGCGGCTGATCACAATCACAAACCTCTGCCTTGATACTAAAAACAATATGAATTAGGTACGTGTATCTGTTAACCCAGGTGGTCTTAAACAATGAAACTGTTTCAATTTAGTTGCAAGTACAAATGAATGGATAATGGGTTTTCTGTTGCAAATACCATCTGCCAGACAGCACCACTATCCAGTGATAATATGTAGTTCCTTTATTATATAGAGAATAAAGTATGGGTTGGTGTGTGTAATGAGAAGTTTACACACACACGAGGGGTTAGATGCTACATAACCCCGAGAGCGAAGCTCAAAGGGTTTATGAAAAGCATTTAACCCCTCGGTGTGTGTAAACTTTGCATTTATACACACCACCCCATATTTTATTTTATATAATTGCTAGGTTTCCCTTTTTTGCCACAGCAATTATATAAAATAAAAATTCGTTGCTCTACGGCCATGGTTCGATTTCAGAGTGTGGTCCGTAGACGATGTTAGAAAATGGGCTTCTTACTTGCTGCCATCTGATTGGTCAGTACCCTCAAGCTAGGGGTACATTAAGTTTCAATAGATGACCAGCAAGTAAGAAGTGCCAGTCAGCTGACCACTGTACTTGCCCATATCCTGCAGCCCAGCTGACCACTTCAATCAAGCATTTCACAGCAGTTTAAAAAAAATAAGTATGTCAGACCAAATATCAACAAACTTCGACCTAATAAATATCTTAAAGCAGCACAACATACTTACAGAAGATGACCAGCCACCACAGAAAATCAAAAAGAAGTTGTCCTGTAAAAAGAAATAGAAAAAGCACAAGTAAGTGAACGCTTTCTCTCAATCAGCGATCTACAGTTAGACCAAATAGAAAATGAAAGACAAGAAGAAAACACTGTAAAAAACGCAAAATGGGCAGTCTCCGTCTTTCAGCAATGGCTAACTCACAACGAAATAACGATTTCCTGGGAAAGCATAACATTAGAAAATCTAAACGATCTGCTGAGACGTTTTTACGTGGAGGTGCGAACAAGCAGCGGGACACAGTATTCAGTAGCTGGCTACTGTGCTTTGCGCGCGGGCATCAACCGCCACCTAGCAAGCACAGATGTCCGTAGGCCTATTAGCATAATCGAAACCCAGCTTTCACCTCTTCCAACAACGTCCTATCAGCACTCCTAAAACGTCTCCGAAAGTCCCAAAAAGACCAAGCAAGCCATCATCCACCAATAAACCAAGCGGATCTTCAAAAACTAAGACTCAGTGCAGCACTAAATCCCGATACCACGCCTGGCTTAGTCCGTAAAGTTTGGTTTGACATTCAGCTTCACATGGCCAGGCGCGGTCGGGAGGGCATCCGAGAGCTAAAAAAAGAAAGTTTTGAAGTAAAGCAAGACGAAAGTGGGCATAAATATATTACACTAACTTACAACCCAGATACAAAAAATCACAAAGATCCACGGGAGCTGAACAAAGAAAACACACGAGGTCACATCTCAGAGCAACCAAACGACCGGCTCTGCCCTGTTCATTCCTTTATTAAATATATCAAAAATGCCCACCAACTGCTACAGCTTTCTACCTCCGTCCAAAAAAATTGCCACAAGAAATCCTAGATCATCAAGAATCCTGGTACAGCATGGAACCCATGGGCAAAATTACTTGGGCTCCCTCATGCCACATCAAGCAAAGAAGCTGATTTATCAAACGCTACACAAATCACAGTATTCGGCTACTTCAGTGCAGCTACTATATAGAGCAGGACTTACGGACAAAGAAATAATCGCAGTCACAGGCCACCGCCTCCCAGCAAAGCTTGACTTCATACTGGGCCCTTCAACTGCAGACAGAAAGACATGGAGCTCCATACTAGCAGGCAAAGAAAATCAAGAACCGAAAACCTCAGCTAACACAGCACAGCAGAACACAGATAATGAGCACCACAACAGCATCTGTAAAACAAGCCTGCCACCTACTGATGTCACACAAACTGCAACCAAAACATTTTTCAGCCTACTAATTGCACATTTAATTCACAATTAATTTCATTACTTACCAGAAATGAAAGAAATGAAAGAAATGAAATGCTACCCTGAACAACAGTCACAGAGATTGTAAACAAATGTAACAGTGTTACATGTTTTACACTATTTAAATATATTTAAAATGAAATTGTACCCTAAAAATGTTAAAAAAATCTTTTAAATATTTAACACTGTCTTAAACTATTACATTTTAATTATTTAAAATACATTTTAAATGTTTAACAGTCTTATTTAAACATATAAAAAACGGACTATTTTTTCTCAAATTTAAAAAAAAAGTTGAAATAAAACTTCATTTATTCATGACTAAATTAATACTCTGTGTCTTTATTTTTCAACAGTTAGCCCATTTTCTAAACTCAATAATGCCCTCCAGGGTGGGCGGTATGGGCAATACCGGACCGGCCAAGGGCTATAAGGCCCTCCGCCTGCGGCGTCGGGCCTCATCACACCCCTGGCCGGTCCGGTATTGCCCAATACCGCCCACCCTGTCGGGCATTATTGCTTAAATCTGACATGGGTTTTTTCGTTTCCTTTGGCAGGCATCTGTTTATTTTTTTTTTTATTTTGCTACATTTATGGTAAAAAACACTTACTGCCAAGTCTGAGTGGTGGTTTAGTAGCTGTTTCCAGTTTGGCAAGAAGGGTTGTGGACAGCAGTTGGGAAGCCAGGAACTCCGACTTGCGCATGCGCAGACTGAGGGGAACCGGGCACATGTTTGCCACACTAAACACTCCTTTATTATGGCAAATTATGCCACAGTTTCCTTATGTTAAAAAGGGGAAGCCAGTTATTATATACCACTTAGAAGAGGTGTAGCTACAGTAGAATAATTCTTATCTTCTTAAAGTGCAATATCTGAAAAGAACTGAATATTTGCTTTTGAACTGAATAATTAAGACATAGGGGATATGAAATGACCTGACTCAAAATACAGTATCAGATTATTCTGAATGTTTAGGGTGCAGGACAATAAATCACAAATACAGAAAACGTGAGTAGTTGGTAAAAAAGCTTTATGGAGAATTATGCTACGTTTCCTGAGTTTGCTTTGCAAAAAGTGTCCCTTTGTATAGTTCATCGCATTTCATCAGGCAAAGGCTACACACTGTAGCACTTTGCTGGAGAAAGTAACTACATTTAGTTGTTCCTCTCTTCGCCTTGTAAAATAGATACTTTCCCAGGTGAAGGCACCAAGTAGTATCACTTCAATGACAGAGAGCCATTAAGATTATTTCTTGTAAGAAAAAAAAAAGTATGATTTTAAAAGTATTTAACCACCCTATGAAGCAATATTGCCTACTCTCCTCCCCCACACCAAACAATAAAAGTGCTCATCCTTCCATCTCCCAAACCTCAAAGTACCCTAACACCTTCCCCCTTTTCCCATTGCAGATCATTTGAAAAGAAAGTAATAAACCAAGTATACAGAATTTTAGCCCTTCCTCAACTGCCACTGTCTATAAATATCCCACCTTCCTCCCTTGAACAACCCAGAGAAATCAAGTATACCCTCACCATATCACCTTCTGGTACTTATCACATTCCTTCCACTCCCACACACCCCTCAAAATGGGTACTGTGAAGGTTGATTATTGGGTGACTGGCACAGCCCTCCATCTTACTTAGCCAGCTGCCACCTAATGAATAGAACTGGGCACATGCTCCTATACTACCTGATTGGCTCACTGAACAACATGACAGCAGCTGCCAATTCCATCTATGTCTGTGGATCATCAACAATTGCCAGCCTGCCCTCAACTACTGTATGATACCCTCATGGCCCCCAAATCATGCATGACTAGCAGTACGACACAGAACATAAATGCTGCTCAGTCATTGCTTGAGGAAGTTGACAATGAGGTTTGGTGTGGCATAGATTGTTATTTTGTTATCAGAAGAAAAAGTACCGGTGTTTATGTGAATAGGGTTGGGGGCAGGGTGAGGTATGCCAACCCCATAATTCTACAAAAGCAAATGAGTAGCACCACTATCAGTGAATTTTCAAAGGAGAGTGTAAGTAAAAATTATCTGAAAGTGAGTCTGTTATAGCAGGACTAAAGCAGGGGCTTCAGATTGAGGTGGATGAGGAGTGAAGTACAAGCAGAACAAGCAAGAAGGTAGAATAAAGTGTATGATCCATGCAAAGAGGATGAGGGGCAGAGAAAAGAACGAGCATGAGAGGGGGTGAGGGTCAAGAATAAGAGGAAAGCAGTTTGAGAGGAGTAGCGAGACATATGAAAGGTGGAACAAGAGAAAGAAGCAAGAGAGGGGGAGTGGCATGAGAAAGCACATACAGAAGAAGAAGAGGAAGAATGATATGAACTTAAAAGTCTGTCAGCACACCAACCACTAGCGGTGATGAGTGTGACACTGACACATAAAGGCTGGAGAAGATAAAATAAAAATATGAATAATTAATTAAAACCAAAAAAGCAAGAAAGCAAGTTTCTTATCTATGGAAATGTAAAGCCAAGGCCTACCACCAGCTCCCCATAGAATGTACAGTCCTATAGCACTGTACAATCTATTGTGTCTGGCTTGCTTGCCCATCCCCATCTCTGTCATTCTAAAGTGGCAGAAAAATCTAATCTTTCAGTCACTACCCAGTTTCTTCTGAATAACCCAGCACCCCAACTCATCAGTCCACTGTAACTAAAAAAATACATCTCCTACAGTTTCAGAGTATTTTACAAATAACACCAGAAAGCCATTGAAATCATATTACAATAAGCAAGGTAGAACAATAAGTCGAAGCCAGTTTACTCAGATATTGGGAACAAGGCCAGATTAACCCATACACAAATTATGCCATGGTGTAGGGCCCCCTGACCCCAGAGTTTGATTTTTAATTCCTGGCTACTGCTGCTGGAGGGATAGAGGGAAGCATGGCCCCTTTAAAGAGCTAGTGTTCTGCCTAAAACTAATATTAGATTTTAAAAGCAGCCAACCATTACCCTTTATATCTAAGGTACTTTTTCTTTTCCCTTTGTTTAATTAGAAGATTGTTTACTTGATGTTAGTAGGTGTGATGTTTCAAGCAGCTCTTAGCCTGGCAGCTGACATATCTTGTTCTACTGCCTCACGCTACATCATCAGCATTGTTAACGCACTGACTGTGACATCACTGCTACTTGGGAATAGCAAGTTAGTGACTGCCAGGTCATTCACCTATGATGACACGGTCAGTGAGATCACAATGCTGATGATGTAGTGTTGGGCAGTAGAGTTAGATGTGTCAGCTGCCAAGCTAAAAGCTGTTTCCACACATGCAGCACAATATTATCACATAGAATACTTTCTGATGAGCAAAAGGAAAAGGAAAAATACTTCAGAAATAAAAAGTTACAAATGACTACTTCATAAAATTAGTATTATTTTCCTGCCTGCCTCTTTTGGCTCCACTAGCTCCTTAAGAGTGGTGTGGGCAGGTGTGGTGCGGGGTTGGTGGAGGGGGTGGTTGCCATAGAGATAGAGCAGGCAAGAGGAAGAACCATTTCCAGTTCCTGTGATGTGGTAATTTTCTCAATGACTGTCTACTCTCCTGACCTCATCACAGTCTGGGTGCTGTTGAAAGCTGCCTTGGGCCCAATGTTGCTGGACCCGGTTCGGTGAGTCAGCATTCCAGCACGCTGTAGCTGTAAGTGCACTTTGCATAAAATGACAGACATACATAGCATAACACATATTATGTAACCATTTTACATGAAAAAGGAAATGGGAACCTGTCCCCATATTTTTTACTTTGTTCATGAGGTGCATGTGCAATTAGAGTAAGTAGGACATATGGTGGTGTATTCATGCTGTAGCACACTGGTGGTAAACAGCCTCTGAACTTAAATTTTAAAATATTGTATGTCTGTGAATTTGGCCACAATTATAACTTGTTCTCAAAGTGTCCTCATTTCACCCACATATAAGCACATTTAAAACACTTTACAAAACTGCAGCTAGTGAAATATGTGAATAAAAAGGTGGTTCTACCAGTGGGCTAAAATGTATTCCTAAAAGCTCTCTGAAACGTTTTTATTGAGTTTTTAAGGGATGCATTTTAGCCTGTGGATAGAACCCCATTTTTATTCAGACTAGTAAAGATATGCTATACTGTTTTATTATCCACCAGCAAAATTATGCATAGTATGCAAGTACATTTTAATATAATTTATGTTTCACTCCCCTGAAAAACTGCAAACATGAGGAGTCTGAGGACCATCTGAAAACAAGTGTTGACATCTCATTTAGGGCTATCCAGGATATCAAATGATAAAAAATGTATATCTCTGGCCAGCCCTGTGGCGCTGAGGGTTGAGGCACTGGACGACACACCTCGCGCCACGCCAGTGACCCGGGTTCAGGAATGAGCCTGGACCACTGGGGGTCGGCAGGGGAAAGGAAGGATCAAGCATCTGGAGGACAGCTCTTCTTCCCCGGGGGGATCCAGGGACTATGCCTGTCACCACAGTGACCTCTGGTGGAGACTGGAGGTACCACAATGCTACAGGGCTTGTCTAGAGGGCTGCGGAGCCATGACAAGAATGTTCCCTGGCATCATTGCACATTGTGGCTCCACTGAGGGCAGAACAAGGAGAAAATGGAAAAACCCTCCACCACCTGATAGGTGACTGAGGGTCTGGTGGGGCGGTCCACCACTCCCAGAGTCGGCCTTTCCTCTCTCCCCCCCGTGTGCTCTCCACCGCTTCACTCTGTCAGACTGGATTATTAGATAGAGCACCAGGAGGAGTATATCTGGTGATCCTGCCTCAGGGGACTCTGAGTCAGGGGGCCAGTCGGCAGTGAAGGTGGATAGAAGGGGCGAGGGGGGCTTCAGATGGGCGGTATAAGGACTAGGACCCTGTGTGACCACTCCTGAAAGAGTTCAGGTGAGTGGAGTGAGAAAGAAAGATAAAACAAATGTGTGTGTGTGTGTGTGTGTGTGTGTGTGTGTGTGTGTGTGTGTAGATAGAGAGAGAGATAGAGAGAGAGAGAGATAGATAGAGAGAGAGAGAGAGAGAGAGAGAGAGAGAGAGAGAGACAGTTACTGTTTGGCATCTGGCTGAGTAGAGTATGGTGCTTTACCACCCCTGTGCTCCAATCCACTTTTAGAATTGCAATCACATAGTCTATGGAAGTAGAATTTGCTAAAATTTGGGCAGCACTGAAAATGAAATTTAAAAGACAAAGAACCTCTGTGCGTAAACACTGAGGCAAGGGTTACCCCAAAGGGCATTTGGCTAGGAAGCCAAGTTTCAAGAAAATACCAAATCACACATGCCCCCACAATGCAAAGCATCATGGGCTGCATATGCAAATCACCACAGAATGTTATGCTGGTCCAACTTTAAGCAGAATTGCATGGTGCTGAAAGGCCTCTCACACAGTTTGCAAAGGGTGCTAACAGAAGACATAGACACGTGTTTCGTCCTACCAGGACTCATCAGTATGCCTCGTCTGTTTGACACCCCAGTGTCCACTGAAAATGAAATGTTTCATACCAGTTATCAAGGATTGATAGAGTGTCAAAAAATGTTTTGAGATGTCTCCATTTATAAGATTGCCCATTTTTATACAAAAACAAACTTAAAAAAGTGTGCAATCATGCAATGTGTGTGATCCTTGCCTGTGGCACACAGAACAATCCCTGCTGTGAACAGAGGGTTGGGAACATGACTCTCCCCCTTAAGCAGGACCCTGCAGTCTGCAAGGTGTTCCCGGGTTGGTGGAGATGGGGAGGAGCCTTAGACAAATAGCACACACGGTAACCTTCTCGGAGGTGCTGCCTGTCTATGGCACGGGTGAGGCTAGGATGCTCCACACCATGGGATTCAATCAGTGGTTGAAAAACTGGTGCAGAGCTCAGGGATTTGTCTTCATTGGGGACTGGGGGTTAACCTGGAGGGATGCAGGCCTATACTGCCATAATGGTCTGCATCTGTCCAGGAGGGGAACCAGGATCCTAGGTGATAGGTTTAAATGATTCATTGGCAAGCATTTAAACTAGCCAAGGGGGGAGGCACTGGAAAGGAGCAGGAAAATCATAGCCCCCCCAAAAATATCAGGTTACTAAGTGAGGTAGACACCAATATAAAGATGTTGATGAGGAGAAACGCAGGGGTAAATGGAGAAAATGACAAATGCAATAAGGACAGGGATAGGGCAAAAAGGGGTAAGGCCATCAAGAAATGGAGGGTAATGAGTACCAACACCGGTAGTCTGGACAACAAACTCCCTGAATTGGTGGCCTTCATGGAAGAGGGATGCCTGGATATCATAGCAGTCACAGAAACATGGTACACAGAAAACCATGACTGGGATGTTAACATACCAGGGTACACAACCTAGAGGAGAGACAGGAAGGGGAGAAGAGGGGGAGGAGTAGCTCTCTATGTAAGGGAAGGGATAAAAGCAACTGAACAAAAGAGTAAACAGGGAGGAGAGGAGGCACTGTGGGTCACCTTAGAGACTGGAAATGGCACCACAATCCGCACAGGGGTTGTATACAGACCTCCATGTCAGGGGGAGGGAATGGACAAGGATCTGATTGAAGTCATACTTAGGATGGCAGAGAAAGGGGAGATACTGTTGGTGGGGGACCTTAATATGCCAGATGTTAACTGGAGCACCTTTGCTGCAGCCACATCCAAGAGCAGGGCCATTCTCGATGCCCTTCAGGTGGCATGCCTCAGACAGCTAGTTTTGGAACCTGCTCATGAGGGAGCAATCTTAGACCTCATACTCTCAAATGGGGGAAGTGAGAGGATCTCAGATCTAGAAGTGGGTAGTCATTTGGAAAAAAGGGACCACCAAACAGTGTTGTTTATGATAAACTCAGCTGCAGAGTCAAGCCATACAAAAGTGAGGGTTCTGAACTTCAGGATGGCTGACTTTGGCAGGATGGGAGAGTGCATTAGAAAAGTACTAGCAAACAGGCTAGAAGGAGGGGTGGAGCAACCATGGGGAAACAACAAAACTGCCTTCACAGAGGCAACAAGCCTTTGTGTGAAGCAAATAACCAAATCAAAATGAAAGAAAAAGCCACTATGGTTCTCAAAAGAGGTGGCAGTGAAAGTTAGGGAGAAAAAGAAAGCATTTAGTAAGTATAAGAAACACAGAAGGAGCAGGACAGAGAACTGTACCAGTAAAGGCAGAAGGAAGTAAGGAAGGTAGTCAGAATAGCAAAGGCCCAAACTGAGGAAAAGATAGCCAACTCAGTTAAGAAGGGGGATAAAACCTTTTATAGATATATCAGGGAGCGTAGAAAGACAAAGGGAGGGATAGTGAGGCTGACTAGAATAGACGGTAGGTGGGCAGAGAGGGACAGTGAAAAAGCAAGGATACTGAATGAATACTTCTGTTCAGTATTCACAAAAGAGGAGGTGGGGGAGGTGCCTAATCCAATTAACAGAAGCACTTTGGATAGGGGGTCGATCCTAATCCTTTCACAGAAGAAAGGATTCTGAAAGAACTAAAACTGAAGGTGGACAAAGCAATGGGGACAGATGGAATTCACCCCATAATTCTAAAAGAATTAAGCAGAGAACTAGTGACACCACTGACTACCCTTTTTAACAAATCATGGGAGGATGGTGTGGTACCTGAGGACTGGAGGAAGACAGATGTGATTCCCCTTCACAAAAGCGGGACCAAGACAGAGGCAGGAAACTAAAGACCTGTCAGTTTGACCTCTGTGGTAGGGAAAGTGATGGAATCACTTCTGAAGGAAAGAATTGTTGAGTACCTAGAGGCGAGTGGGGCACAGGACTCAAGGCAGCATGGGTTCACAGCGGGAAGGTCATGTCAGACAATTCTAATTGATTTCTTTGACTGGGTGGCCAAAGTAGTAGACCAGGGAGGGGCTGTGGACATGGCCTACCTAGACTTTAGCAAGGCATTTGACACAGTCCCACACAAGAGATTAATAATCAAATTAACCAGCCTGGGAGTGGGTCCCAGGGTGGTAGCCTGGGTAAAACATTAGCTGGACAACAGGACACAGAAGGTAATTGTAAATGGAGTCCACTCTAAAGAGAGAGGGGGGTTACTAGTGGGGTACCACAAGGCTCAGTACTGGGTCCAGTCCTTTTTAATGTCTTTATAAGTGACATTACAGAGGGACCGGAAGGAAAAGTATACCTCTTTGCAGATGACACAAAGATCTACAACAGGGTTGATACAAGGCATGGAAAGGATGAGAAGGAACTTGGCAAGGTTGGAGGAATGGTCAGAAGTATGGCAGCTTGGATTCAGTGCAAAGAAGTGCAAAATAATGCACCTAGGGAACAAAAACCCAGGTGAAGATTACACAATGGGGGGGGAGGTAGTAACAACAACAAAAATGGAAAGGGACCTGGGGTAATCCTATCAGATGACCTTAAGGTTGGCAAGCAATGTGAGAAGGAGGTAGGAAGAGCTGGGGGATACTGGCATGTATAGGGAGAGGCATCACCAGCAGAAAACAGGAAGTTGTTATCCCCCTGTACAGACAGTTGGTGAGACCCCATCAAGAGTACTGCGTCCAGTTCTGGAGACCCCATCTCCGCAAGGACATAGACAGGATGGAGGCAGTTCAGAGGAGGGCAACTAAAATAATGCAGGGTATGCAAGAGAAGCCATACGAGGAGAGACTAAAGGAGCTTAATATGTATATCCTTGAGGAAAGGATGGAGAGGGGGGACATGATAGAAACATTTAAGTACCTCAGTGGAATCAACAACGTCCAAGAGGGTAGCATCTTTCAGAAAAAGAGATGTGCAAGAACAAGGGGACACAATTTGAAGATAGAGAGGGGACAGCTCAGGGGCAATGTGAGGAAGTATTTGTTCACTGAGAGGGTGGTGGACACATGGAACAGCCTTCCTGAGGAGGTAGTGGTGTCTAACTGTGGGAGAATTTAAGAATGCATGGGATAGACATAAGGCAATTATTTGTGAGGGGTAGAAAGAAATAGGCTGTTGGTTAAATAGGATCTGCAGCTTATCCTCTAGGTAGGGAAATGGGCAGACTAGGTGGGCCAAGCGGTCCATATCTGCCGTCAAAGTCTATGTTTCCATGCTCTATTTGTCCACCATGCTCAACTGTCTGGTTTGATCGGCAGAGGATGCATTACATCCGCATCCATTTGAATGGGTAGTTCAGTACAAAGTGTCTCTGTCTCTCTCTCGCTCTCTTTCTCTCCCCTACCCCCCATTCAAATGGAAGATAGATGTATGTACCCCTTTATTTGCAGCTGCTGGCTCCTACCATGCTGTACCAGATGGCTGAACCAGTGTGTGAGCTGCTTGAGGCATAAACAATATCAATAAAATAATTATAGTACATTTATTGCATATGAAAAGTAGTGGAATGCAAACTCAGACAATGCTTATTGGTGAACACTTAAAAATAAATAGATTGCAGTGGAAAGTTTTTATTAAACTGGGCACTGATTTAAAATTATACAATGTCAAGAAAGAATGCTGGCCTCTGTTTGGTCAGTCTGGGACTGAACCCGTGATGTTTTCCCAGTACAACATCATGGGTCTAGTCCCAACATACTGATGACCGCATCAACCATTAGGGGAATCACTCTACGTACGTCCCTCCAACTCTTGCCGCTCCCAGCCACTGCTGAATAGGAGTGCAGAAGTGTATAAGCTGTCATGCCACGCCCCCAAACCAGACTCAAACACATTCTCTTCATCACTCCCCCTTTTTTTTTCACTATAATATTAATTAGGAAAAGGAGAAACTGTACAAGACTGCAACTTCTACAAATGAACCATGGCTTCTTCAAATTGGCAGCGTGTGGCTGTCTGTTTTCATTACTGCTGGCATTTCAGTCGATGACCTCGCTTTAAGCACCCACTCTTGAGGCTCCCCCCCACATATTACTTTCTGTTTTGAAAGATAATATAAGCGGTTATTCATAGCGGAAAATCCTTCTTTTTACAAACTTCTCCGGTACGCAGCCAGCACCAAGAGAAGTCCATATCTATCCCAAGTCTTGAAGCCCACCCCTCACTGTGCTGCATAAGTCCTTGCTCCATGGTCAGCTTCCTCACTCATTCAAGCAATACAAACAATTTTTCAATGGAATAGAGATGGAACTGGGAGACGACCCAACCACATATACCATTGTTTTCCCTCACAAGCTACTGGCCACTTACCCGATCAGTTACTGAAAGCCAGAAGTCTTGCTCCTGTACTCACTTGTTCCACATCCACATCCACCATGATTTGTGTTTCACAGTCACACAAGACACCAGGTCCCAGGGCACAGGTGGCGGGGCCAGTTGAATTAAACTCTATGGACTGAGATGGAGAATGAACTACAAGGCACAACAGAAACAAAAAAAAAAGTTGGAAGGGGTGTGTATAGGAGGCAACCAGATGAAGACAGAGACTTATTCATTTACCAGCAACAGCAACACCTCCTGGCCAAAAAATAACTATTTTTTCCTTTGTATACCTCCACAGCAATAAATGAACTAAAAATCTCCTAAAAATGCTTTTTTTATTAATTTTTTTAAATATAAACGAGTCATTGTATAATAGCAATAATGCACTCCAGGGTGTGTGTTGTCCTGGAATAATGTCACACCTTGCTGTTGGATGCACTCAGCCTTCGGTCTTGTGCCCAACCATGCAAGGCATGATGTTATACCAGCACAACACATACCCTGTTGTGCATTATTGCTTAAATCTAACTGGAAAGCCTTCACTATAAAGCTAAAACTTCCTGTGTGTAGTTCTTCCTGTCCTGCTGTTAACCAGCACCACCAGAGGGAAACTACAATGAGTACCCTGGTTGTTGCAGAAGAGTGGGTATGTAGGGGACCCCTGAAGTATGGCTCAGAGTAGGGCCCCATGTCCAGTGTTCTGGCTGATCATTTAAAATGTGAATATGGCATCTTCCTAACAGCCACGTCCATTCTAAATCTCCACTCAGATCAGATGAGCCAGCAGCACAACGTCCACTGGACAGCCTCTCCTTCCCCCAGACCCACTCCTTCCCTACTAGGTCCAAACAGGGATGTAACCTGCTGTCTTCTCTGAGCACCTACTATATCCGTGAGTGTAACTCACAATTTTATAACTCGATGCAACCTAAGTAACATACGAACTACTACATTATGTAACCTAAGTGTATCTATGTTAAATGTTCCTTTTACTGCACCTGTAGTGTTATCCTCTGTTTTAATTGGCACTGTAATAACTGTCTTGATGTCTGCCCCCCTGCTGCGAGGTGCCTTTTAAATGAGTCTCTGACTCAAAGGTTGTGAAACCGATTTGTAATGAATAAATAAATAAAAAAAACAATCAAGGATGGAAAGTGGTGTAATAAGACCATTTATTTAAGCAAACCAGCCACCATGGCAGTTGCAACAGCCAACTGATGCATCCCAAGGTCAAAGCACTGCTTTTCAAACAGTTCACCCACCACCAGACATAGTCAAGCCCAGCACCCCACCAGCACTGCTCTTGAATTTATTGCAACTTAACAAACTGCACTTTTCAAGTCATTGCATGTCAACAATAAACTGCCACACAC
The DNA here is from genome assembly GCA_016271365.2 of Neoceratodus forsteri. Classification (NCBI taxonomy): domain Eukaryota; kingdom Metazoa; phylum Chordata; order Ceratodontiformes; family Ceratodontidae; genus Neoceratodus; species Neoceratodus forsteri. The sequence continues at coordinate 855,457,436 of CM057459.1, read as the reverse complement.
TCACCAAACTTTCATATGATGCACACCGATCATTGTGGAGATGGTGGCCCTTGAACTTGAGCCATTCTCCATGTTTAAAGATGCTGGCTTCTGAAGACTATTCCACAAAGTGAAGCCCAGATAAAACATCCTATCACATTTCACATTTTACAGCATATTCTCAATATGTATGAGACAGTGAGTTATGTTGGTATAAAGGGTAGAAAAATCTAAGAGGAGGAGAAAGGGAGGTTTGTTGAGGGGAAGCAAGGGAGGTTTGGGGGAAGACAGCATGGCTAAAACCCTACAGACTGTATGTCAGGGGAATAGGTAGAAATCTTTTTATGGGCAAACTTGATGGACCCTTGGTCTTTATCAGCCAGCAATATCTGTTAACATACAGTATTTATGACTCTGACATACCACCACAAACACTTCAGTCTCCAACACTGGCATGCCAACACTACCTGTCTCACAAAAGCTAGAGTAATAAATGTTTTATTATACAATGGTCAGAAAGCATCCTGTGTGTTGACTGGTCAGTCCAGGGCTAGACATATGATGTTATCCTGGTACAACATCATGGATCTAGCCCCAGCACACACAACTTCATTAAATGTTGCACAAATCATTCCACAATTCATGTCCAAGTTTCCCACACTTGGCAGGGCTGCTCTAGCTTTTACCAGTACTTTGGTCATATTTTCAAGCATCAACCCCTCCTTCCAACTGCCACAATCCACTCCCCATAACACCCTCAATAAACATTATGTACAACCATGCCTACAAACACATTCTTTTTGCAAATTTTTCCTAACAAAACAATCAAAAAAATAAACATCAACAGAAAGTCGCCACTGTGATCAACTTCTCTGATATGACAGTCCTCACCTGGCCTGATCTGAGTAAACATGTGTGCATTTGAGAAAAACATTGCACTTCAGTTCACTGTTCTATTACCATGTTTTCTACCTTTCCGTGTTATCCCAGTACAAATGCATGCCAACTATACTGGAAGAACCAGATGCACAGCAGAACCATCAGAACAGGAAAGCTATTGTGACAGAGTAATCCTCACCTGATTACATCTGAGTAAGCCCATGTCCTTTTGAAAAGCACACTGCACCTCAGTGCACTCACCTATTGCTGCTTTTTCCAACATTTTTGCTGTTCTTTCTATGTTCTCCTGGTATGAATACATAGCAACCATACTGGGAGAATACACACTGCATAATCATCAAAACAAAGATGGTATTGATCATGAGAGTGGCAGAGGTGGAGGTATGTTGGTAGGTCTCTGGCTTCCAACTGGGTGATGGGATATTATGTAACACCAACAAAGAAACAGACAAAAACAGAGAACAAGAGCATATGATTGGTTGAAACGGAGGGGATAGTGGACAGAACAACAAAAGGCAGGAAGATGGGGGAGTGCACAGACTTGCCATCAACACAGCAGCTCCACCTAGTGGCCAAAACAATAAATCAGCACTTTTTTAAAGGAGAAGTCCACCTAGAATGTGCAAAAACATATGTTATGTAGAGTGTTTTGATAATGTATGTCAAGTCCTAGTGTGTCTTTCCCTCTGTCTGCTATTAGGAGTTTTTCCTAAATTAGCCTGCTAGCTGTATGGTAGTTTTACGACCCCTGGGGATCTCCATCATAAATAGGTTTATTGGCTTTCTTTCCCCTATGATGCACCCTGGCTCATGTGACAGTGATGTAGCTATGCCCTTAGATTTAGCAGGGTCTGTCTCAGCTCAGCCACAAAGATAATACTTCTTTCAGAGAAGTCACACTGCTAGCTTTTGGGTGAGTGTAATCATTGTTATTTTTTGATATTAGTACCTTGTCCTGTTATGTTACAACCTATAAAGTGATGTTCAATTTTTGCTACTTAGTACTGGTGCAAAAACTGAAAGTGACTGAGAGGAATAGAGTAAACAGTGACATGATTCAAACACACACACACACACACACACACACACACACACACACACACACACACACACACGTGCACAGCAGAGCATAGCAGGACAAGGTGCTGATATCAAAAAATAATAATGATTACACTCACCCAAAATCTAGCAGTGTGTCTTCTCTGGAAGAAGTATTTTCTCTGTGGCTGAGCTGTGACAGACCCTGTAACAAGACACTTACTTCTTGGAGGGGCAATTAGACATCACACCAAAGGGCACTCTGGGAAGACTATCTGGGATAAGAGGCCATAAAAGAAACCAGAATGGCAACCTCCAAGGGCAATAAAACAGTTAGGGAAAGTTAGAAAAAACATCTGTCACAGCCAGAGGAAAAGAAAACACTGGGAACTGGTTAGAGCACAGAAAAAAAAGACTACTACATATATTTTTCTGATTTTAACATGGAGTTTTCCTTTAAGTATGTCTACCCACTGGGGGAGAAAAAACTAATAAACTAGTTTTAAATATACTTTTTTAATCTTTTGGTTTATTTATTTATTTATTTATTTATTTTTACTAATGAGCCATTGTATTATTTATTTATTTATTTATTTATTTATTTATTTATTTATTAATGAGATTTACCAGATAAGCATACTGAGCGGGAAATCCACTCGTTTCCAGATGCGACCTGGGTGTTACACAACATAACAGTGCTAAAATTACATTTGGTGCAGTAGGCATTGTTACAGTGAAAACAGATGCATATAGTACATACTTAGGTACAATAGGCTCAAAACATGGGTGAGACAACAAGTCCAAAGATGTTACAGTCAGGACATTATGCATTCGAATGTTGGTTACAATTTTGTTCATTTAGTGCATACAAGCAATGGGGACAAAGAAGACAGGCAAATCTTGCAGTCATCAAGGAGGGAGAGGGCATAGGAGACAGGGAGAGTAAGGATAGTATAATTGTTTGCATGTTCCCCTGTTAAATACCAAATAGACACTTAGGTTTAGCCGATCTGTCCTGAAGGTTACAGTTGCAAGTGTCAGAGAAATGGGCCTGAAGGAGAGTGGTCATGGTCCTAGGGTTGGAGGTGGACTGCCTGATTACTCCTGGGAGGTTATTCCAGAGAGTGGGCATCCTGTATTTGAATGCCGATTGGCCTTTAGAGGTGCGCATGAAAGGGATTTGAAGTGGTTTTGTGTCAGAGCCCCACAAAGAGTATGCCAGGGAGGGTTGCGTTATTAAAGCAGAACTGAGATAGGAGGGAAGGGAGTTTGACCAGTGTTTAGCTATGAGATTTGCACAGTGGAGCTGTCGCCTGGTGTGCAGCGAGGGAAGGCCTAAGGCGGCATATAGGTGACAGTGGTGGGTAGTAGGGGGGCATTCTAGGATAAGGTGACAGAAGGAATGAAAAAGGGGGTCCAGGTTGGCTAGGGTGGATGGAGAGGCTGCTCCATAGACCACGTCGCCATAGTCTAAGATTGGGGGAATCATTTTGTGTACAAGCTCTCTCCTGACTGGGGTGGTTAGGCACCCTTTGTTACGGTAAAGGGCACCTTGTTTCGGGTGTAGTTTTTTTCTGGAGGGAGTCTATTTGGACAGAGAAGTCCAAGTGATGATCCAGCCATACCCCCAGGTACTTAAAGGAGGTGCAGGCTTCCAGGGTGGTACCGTCCAGTGTTTGGAAGAAGGGTAGAGCAGCTAGCCTGGAGAATCTGGGCTGTGTGCTGAATGTTATGGATACAGTCTTCTTAGCATTTAGGATGAGTTAGTTTGAACTAAGCCAAATGTGGACAGCATTAAAATCCTGCTGGAGGGTAGAGTTTAGAGCCTCTGTTGAGGGGTCCGAGGCGTACAGGATGGTGTCGTCTGCGTACATTTGAATAGCTGAGCTTGGGCAGGATTACGGGAGGTCATTTAGGAATACTGAGAAAAGAACTGGGCCCAGGACGGAGCCCTGGGGGACCCCCATTGTGTCTGGGAGTGGGGGGGGGATACTTGGGTGCCAATCTTGACTGATTGTTTCCTACCACTGAGGTAATCATGGAACCACCTGATGGCTAGATCGGATAGGCCAGCATCTTGCAGTCTGGTGATGAGCTTTGGGTGGGAAACGGTATCGAATGCTTTTGCCAGGTCAATGAATATGGCCGAGGTGATGAACCCTTTATCCATACCTGAGGCAATATCATTGGTGAGTCTAAGGAGCGTGGTTATGGTGGAGTGCGATTTCCGAAAGCCTGACTGGAAGGGGTGAAGAAGGAGGTGGTGTCAAGAAATTGTGTGATTTGAGCAAGGGCTATTTTTTCTTGCAGTTTGGCCAGGGTGGGGAGGAGGGAGATCGGGCGGTAGTTCCCTGGATCTGCTGGGTTACCTCCTTTTGGCAATGGTATGACTAGAGCCTCCTTCCAGACTGCTGGTATTTGTGCTTAGGAGAAGGAGCGGTTTAGGAGATCGGCAAGGGGAGTGGAAATGGCAGGGGCTGATAGGTATAAGAGTTTGGTGTCCAGGCCGAGTGGGCATTTACTCTTATTGGGGTCAAGGGAAATGAGGGCGGCTAGAACTTCAGGCGGGGAGACCGGTTTGAAGGAGAAGTTGGTGGATGGGGGGGAGTGGGGGCGGGGTGTGAGGGGTTCAGGTATGGGTGGTAGGGTTGACGTTTTTGGAAATAGGGATTTAGCGCAGCTGGTAAAAAAAGTGGTTGAAAGTAGCGGCAACTGCACTTGGTTTGGATAAGTTTCTGCCCTGGATGGTGAGGGTAGGGTGGGGCTGTATAGGGGAGTGAGCAGGGTTTTAATAGATTTCAGAAGTTGGAAGGGTGGTTAAGATTGGAAGAGGGCCTCACGGAAGAAATGCTTTTTAGCCTGTTTTATGGCTTTGGTACGATTGTTGCGGAGGGTGTGGTGCTGTTGCCATGAGGCAGTGGAGCCTGTTTTCCTATGGTTTTTCCAGGCCTGGTCCCTGGCGCTACAACTGGAGATAATGTCGGCAGAGACCAAGTGGAGGTGGGATACCCTTACCCTTTTGTTTCTCATAGGGGTGTGGAAGTCCCACACCTCGAGAAATTGCTGTCTGAACATGTCAAACGCTTGATCAAAGGTGGGTGCCAGCTTGATGAATGACCAGTCGGCAGAGGCGAGATCAATTAGCAGTGTGAAGAATCGGAGGGACTTGTAAGACCGGGAGCTGATTGACCTGCGTGATAGGCTATTAGTGGGTCTGTGCACTTTTCTGATTACAATTATTGTGTGGTGGTCGCTCATTGAGTCCGGTAGTAGGCAGGCTTTAGAGACCCTGTGTGGATGGGTTGTGAGAACCCAATCCAGGAGGGAGTGGTTTTGGGATTTGGTGTTAAGGCATGTGGGTTCCACAATCTGTTGTGAGAGGTTAAGGGCTTTGACCCTGCTGCTGAGATTTGAGCAGCCTTTGTCTAACCAGTTGTAGTCAAAATCCTAGAGGATGTAGAGGTCTCCAGCAGTGGCCAGGTTTTTGAAAGTGGCCAGGAGGTCAGTGATGTTGTTTGCTGGGGTTGCAGGGGCACAGTATAACCCTGCCATGTACATGGGGGCGGTATGCAGCAGGACAAGTTTGATCATCCTGGTTTCGATAAGTGGGGGGGCATGGGAGCTGGACAGGGGTGAATTGTAGTGTGTTGGATATAAACATGGCAATGCCCCCATCTTTCTTTTTTCCTATTCTGTCATGCTGGAGGACTGTGTAGCCGGGCATGGCTACTTCTGAGTCATTGTGCTGGGGTTTTAGCCAAGTTTCAGACACAACGCAGATGTCCGGTTTGAGTGTATGGGTAATGCACTCCTGGGTATGTGCTACGGTGGAATAATGTCACTTCTCAGGTGTTGGATGCACCTGTCTTGTGGTGTCGTGCCCAGCCACCCGAGGCTTAATGTTATCCCAGCCCAACAAACACCGTATCATCCATTACTGCTAAATTGTTGGCTTCAAAGCTCTTTAGCAAACTATTTGTAGTCTGATATAGCCCATGCCACTTACTGCATTTGGAGCAAAAGTGCTTCAGTTAAATTGTTGAAACTCAATTAAATTAATTTGCCCCAACTTGAAGCTGAAAATGACAATAGCCTATACTTCTGTCAACCATACTGCACTTTCCAGATGGGCTGCACTCAGGAGGAGTGGAAGAGTACTGGCCAGAAAAAATGGAGAAGGCAGTCATGGGGCTTTTAAACCAGAGTATAAAGGAATCATGGGTGTCACCAGGCATACTCACTGGACTTTGCTGAGTACAGTAAAATATGGAAAAACCAGGAGCAACATGAGTTTCATGCCAGGGCAACAAACAAAAACAGAGTCTGATGTGCATGAAAAACTGTGTTTCTTTTCTTCGGATCCTTTAGTGTGAGATTGTGAATTCTCTTTGGAAGATGTATGGGTGCTAAACTTAGAGTTATTGTATGAATGACCCGATCAAGTATGTATGTATGCATGAGTGCTGGTGTGAATAAATTTCTTTAATAATAATAATACTAAAATGTATTTAATTAAGTCTTCACTGATGCTGACCCTCCAATTTCTACTTCTACTACTGCATCTCCAACCAAACCACCCTTCCATTTCAAACTAGTAAAGGCACATGAAGTCTATAAATATGTAAAGAAGGCCATTTCTAAGTCCCGAGCAAGCAGCGTACTATTGACCTTAAACTTCTGTCCCTCACTCTCGAGGAAGTTCTGCTCCCCCTCACAAAAATTTTCAATCTCTCCCTCTGCTACAGCCAATTCCCTAGGAAATGGAAAGCTGCATTTGTCACTCCGGTGCACAAAAGTGGTGATAAGTCACTGCCTGGTAACTATCGCCCGATATCAATACTACTACCTCTCTCTAAGGCCCTTGAACGCTTGGTGGCAGACCAACTTTCAGACTACCTGGAAAAGCACAACATCCTATGCACTCATCAGCATGGATTTAGGAAAGGGCACAGCACATCGACTGCCCTACTTGAATTCTCAGGAGCAATCCACAATGCCATGGACAAAGGAAACCTAACTGGAGCAGTCTACATTGACTTAACCAAGACATTTGATACAGTTCACCATGGCCTACTTATCAAACAACTACTATCCCTAGGGCTCTCACAGGGTCCTGGTGACTGGGTAAAAAATTACCTTGCTCAGCGCTCTCAATCTGTAAAAGTAGCTGGAGTTCTCTCCAGACTCAAACCGGTTCGCTCAGGAGTTCCCCAGGGATCCATCCTGGGCCCCTCCTTTCAGCCTTTTCCTAAACTCCTCCCCAAATCCTGCCCTGAACAAATAATCCTCTATGCCGATGATGCCATGATTCTTGCCACTCATAAAGATCTGAACCTCTTATGCCTCAACCTTCAGCATGCTTTTCCAAAGTTGAGATGTGGTTCCTTGAACATAAGCTGGTTCTAAATCACAAAAAACTAAATCCATGCTCTTCTCTAACCCATAAAACAAGAAATGGCAAGTCCCACTCACCATTAATACATACCTAGGAAATACCCTTGAACAAGTGCCAATTTTCAAATATCTTGGAATCAACTTTGATCAAGGCCTAACCTTTGAACTCACATTGATAGTACAGCAAAACTATTAATCAGCTGATGGGATTCTGTATCGGAACTGACAGCTTCTTACCCATTCTGCACTGAGGATTGCCATCCAATCCTCTATCATCTCAGTCGTTGATTATGGCTTAGTTATATATGGATCTGCCACTACTACAGCACTTAGTCGCATTACAACATCCTAAATAAGGCCTGTCGGTTGCTCACTGGTGCACACCGGCGTCACCCACATATGTGAACTCTATGCTGACTCAGGTTGGTTGCAACTCTCAAACCGGATAAGTACCTTACCTGCCTGATGGCGAAAAATCCACTCTGGGCCTCACTCCACCCTGTATCCAAGACCTGTTATGCCCGGCTAGCACCCATTTTACCAGATCAGAACACCAGCCTCTCCAAGTCCCCCGATGCTGGACTTCTCAGGGACAAAGATCATTTGCCTATCGTGCCCCCAGCTGGCTAAATGCCCTCAGCACCCATATTACTGTCTCCACCTCTCTAGGTATTTTCAAATCAAGGCTTTTCTCTCACCTTGCCACCTCCAGCTCCTGTGACTGCCCTGATTAAACCTCCTATTTTCTCACTACCCACCCTGTCCCATTATTTGACAAAGACATGTTTGGGAAACCTTTTCTGCTGCTATTGTCTGCTCCCCACACCTTTCACTTACCCTCTCTGTTCTGGACTTTTTCCCTATTTGTTTCTCCTAATCTGGCATGACCTCTTTCTTGTAATAATAATGTGATTATTGATATCTCATGTCCTTTTGCACAAATGATTTGATATGTATTTGTATATGTTTTCTTGCTCTTGACACAACACAAATTGTTGTGTTATCTATGTAACCTTTTGTACTGTACCTAATTGACGTGGAACCTTTGTAAAAGAGCCTCTGGCTCAAAGGTAGTAATTCCTAGAACAATAAACTAAACTAAAACTAAAACTAAGTGCCTTTCAGTGTTTCAAAGCACTGTACAATATTAATACGAACAAAACACATATACAAATACATATAATATAAAATCACAATAAAACAGGAAATGCCTTTCCCCATAAAAAAAATCTTTAGTGCCTGCTTAAAACTCCCCACTGTCCTCAGCTGACGGGGCAGAGAATTCCAGAGGGTAGGTGCTGTAAATCCAAAGGCACGCGTGCCAGATGACTTTAAGTTAACCCTCGGAATTTCCAGCAACCCATCGTCAGCCGAGCAGAGCTGTCGCAAAGGGGTGTAAGGAACCAGGAGCTCTTTCAAGTAATCGGGGACCAAATCCATGTACGGCTTTGTAGGTCAATAGGCCTACTTTAAAGGTGATCCACCACTGTATTGGCAGCCAGTGCAGAGCGTGCAGCACAGGGGTGATATGAGATCTTCTAGATGCCCCAGTCAACAAACGTGCTGCCGTGTTCTGCACTAGCTGCAAGCAGTGGATATCAACCCCAGGAAGCCCTAGATAAAGGGAGTTGCAGTAATCAAGGCGCAATATCACAAAGGCATGGACCAAAACAGGCAGGTCACTGGATGGAACAAGGTGCCTAATCCTGGCAATGTTCCTAAGATGGAAAAATGCCAGCTTGACAGCTGCTGATACCTGAAGTCGAAGATTCAGACCATCATCAAGCTCCACTCCCAGGTTACGCACCCGTTTGGAGGTGAGAATCTGGACCTCCCCAGGACTAAACCAGAAGGGAGCCCAGTCCTCAATCTGTCTACCCTGTGACCCGGGTCCACAACCAAAACCTCAGTCTTTCCTGTGTTCAACTTTAGACCGCTGGAATTCATCCAATCTTGGATTTCTGCAAGGCAGTTGTTCAGTACCGAGATAGCACCAACCTGGTCAGGCACAAGAGACAGGTAGAGCTGGGTATCATCAGCATAGCAGTGAAACCTCGGCTCATACGGTGTTACAATGTCTCTGAGGGGTAGCATATATACTGCGATTAACATGGGGGACAGCACCAAACCCTGAGGTACCCCTCAAGGCAGAGAGAAGTCCCCAGATGAAAACAAACCCAAGACCACTCTCTGCATTCTCCCAGCGAGGAAAGATGAAAACCATCTGAGGACTGTACCCGACAGCCCACAGATGAACCTCAGGCATTCGAGCAGAACCCCATGATCCACAGTATCAAAAGCTGATCATAAATCCAGGAGAACCAAGATAGAACAGTGCCTCCGATCTCTCACCATCAGATCATTGAGCACCCAAACCAGAGCAGTCTCAGTACTATGCCTCTTACGAAAATCAGATTGGAGAGGTTCATATAAATTATGGATGATTAGATGATCATCCATTTGAGCAGCCACAACTTTCTCAATAACCTTCCCCACAAAAGGGAGGTTAGAGATAGGCCTGTAGTTTGCTAGGTTCTCTGGGTCTAAAGAAGCTTTTTTCAGAAGGGGGATCACCACCCCCTCCTTCAGGGAGCTAGGGAACTCACCCATATCTAAAGAGCATGGGACAATCCGAGCTAAGACTGGGCCAATGATCTCACTACAACCCAAAATCAGGGAAGTAGGGCCTGGGTCTAAACTACAGCACATGGGATGCATCTCCTGGACAATCCTCATTATGTCTACGAAATCCAGCAGGTCAAAGGTACTCCAGGAAACTCCGGGCACTGCGACAGAGCACCGATCAACAACAACCCCCTTAGAGTGAAGTTGGTGGCACTCCGCCCTGATGTCATCAACCTTATTCGCAAAGAAGCAAGCAATCTCGTCATAATCAGTTTGTGTAAAAACTCGATGGAGCTGCCGACAGGCTGGGTTGCACAGTCTGTCAACAGTTCTGAAAAGTTGAGCCGGTTGGTTCAGTGTGACAGAAGTTTCCCTGGACAGGAATTCTGCCTTCTTATGGGAAATTTCTGTTTGGTAGAGTTTATAATGCTCTAGCAAAATATGGTGGTCGGCATCAATGGCAGTCTTTCTCCAAAGACGGTGTAACCTACGCCCAAATTTCTGCAACTCCCTCAGAGCCCCATCAAACCACGGGGCTCCAGGGTGATGCGGAAGGGGGTGAACTTGAACAGGAGCAATCTGATCGAGGGCTGAAGATGAGGCCCCATTATAGGCCACTACCAACTGCTCAGGATCAGTTGAAGACTCGTCCAACAACGAGAGGTCAATAACTGCCATCAGGTCTTCAGGGACCACATCCCGCAAGGGTGGTACCTGACTAACTCCACAGGAGCCAACTTACCCAGGGGGGCCTCAAAATTGAACCCAACTGAGTAATGATCAGACCAACCAACTGGTTCCACCACTAAATCGGAGGCCTCGATCTCCAGGAGGAAGACCACGTCAACAGAGTGACCTTCCTTGTGTGTAGCTAAGGAAACAACCTGTGTAAAGCCCAGAGATGTCATCACCTGGAAGCAATGTTGACCAAAAAGTGAGGATTCATCGTCGACCCAGGCACTGAAGTAGCCCAGAACCATCAGTCTGGGCAACTCCAAAGCCATGTCGGCAGCGAAGTCTGCTATTTCCTGCAGGAATAGCTTCTCATCACCTGGTGGACAGTAGATGAGGGCAATCCTGCACCCAACACCAGCTACCACAGTACACTCAAATAACCTGGCCTCCTCAACTGGCACACCAGTTAGGCCCAATTAGGTCTTGAAACAGATCGCATCCCTTCCCCCCCCCACGGTCCAATCTCAGGCAATGTATAACCGAGTACCCGGTGGGAACAGCGGCCTCTAAGAAAGGGGCCGCATTCCCATCCAACCAGGTCTCGGTAATGCAAACCAGATCTGCCCTAGCAACAAAGTCTGAAATAAGACCAGTCTTGTTGCAGACAGATCTGGCATTGCATAACAGCGCCCGAGTTGGACGAGGTTGGCGAGTTGTCCCAACTACTTTCCCTCCCAAACTGGGGGTGCCCTTGGTTATGGGAACCAGAAAAGAATCACCACGTTCTAGGTACCATTTCACCCCAGGGCGTCTTTTGGGCCTAACCATCCCTATGAGAGAGCCCCACTCACTCCTCTGTCCGCAGCCCCCCCACCCACATCTGACTCCTCCCCCTACGAGCAATCCCCAATGCCCGACAGTGCTGATAGGTAAGATCAGGCAGGGGGGAGAAGAGGGGGGGGAGGGCACAGAGAGCGGAGGCCGAATAGCACAGGACAGGAGGGGCAAGCAGGCACATCTAGCTGGTCAATTTACAACACCGTAAATAATATATAAAACCCCAAAGATCACCACCTATCCTAAACTTCCCTCACACTTCCCACAGCTAAATAATCTATACTCACTCCAAATTAAAATAACAGACTACTAAATTAAAATAAACTAAACCATCTAAATGCATAAACCTCCCTAACACATTTATTTATTTAGCCCACAGATCCTCTCACTACCTGGGGGCCAGCCAAATTTAAACTAACCAAAAACAATTTTATAGCACCCAGGTCCTCTCACTACCTGGTGCCTGCTAAAACTAAGCACTCTCACTGCTTATTATACAACAAATAAATAAACATCAAAATAATAATAATAAAATAATCAACAAAAGGAAATGATTTAGAAACCACCCTCCAGATAATATCTCTCACATATATCAGGAAGACAGGTGGATTTCAGATGTTACAGAGCACTCTCACTGCTCACAGCATTTCCATTAAATATATACATAAAATGCAAAGTACTTGCAGTCAGCAGAGGTCCTGTCTGGCTGTAGGCACTTCCACACATAGCCTTATGTAAACTCAGGATACAAGATTCAATATACCAGCCCCAGTGTCATCAGAGAAAACAGCGAACAGTTTAATTCCAGTCTTCCATTCTCAGTCTTCCAGTTCCACAGCCAATTCTACATCAAAAAGGCCACCAGCCGGCTGCAGGTTCCTATCAGCATTTCTGGAGGAAAGTTACGCCAGCAAGTCAGTGACCCACTACTTCGACTCAAGGTTAAGTCAGCCCCCCAACTTGCTACCCCAAGAGTCTAGGGGAAGGGGAATAATGGACCGGTCCTCCAACCAGCCCCACTCCCCACCCCTGTGTGTAACACTAACCCTGAGGTCCTTCAGGAACCCTGAAAATCCAGCTTTAAAGCCCAGGCCCAAGATCACCCAGTCGCAAATATCAAGATCACATCCAACATTTCAAAAGTCGGCAAAAAACTTTGTATCCCTTTATCCAAAAGCTCTTCCAAGTTGGTTTACAGGATCACAACTCCCAATAATCCTCCTGGCATTATACACAAACACCCCAAGGGGCACTCTGGGAACACAGCCGAAGATCAGGAACCTCGCACTGGGCAACAACCACCAGTCCCTGAGTTGTTTGATCTCCGCAATCCCCAACCAGTCCACTCAATGCCCAAATACCCCCAAGGACAAAAGAACAATAAAAGTTCCAGAACGTGGTCCGAATGTGACGAAAAGATCAACAGACAGTGAGGGCTCAGGGAGTCAGCATTTTAGGTAGAACAGGGGCTTCACTGACATCCTCCACAACTCTCCTTGCCAACACACTAGGTCCCAGCCCAAACAGGCTCAAACAGAACCACAAAAGCAAAGACACAATTTCTTCTATAATGGAAACAGGTGCACTAATGGCAGAAAATGGAGACAGATACACTAACGGTGGCAAACAGATGCACTAACAGCTGCAACAGGAAACAATAAAATGGAATTAAAACACATAGAGCAGGCTACCTTGATGCTGTATAGAGGCTTATCCGAATGTATCCTAAATACTGTAGCTAAGTCAGACAACTTCTGTTTGATTGGTAATGTGTATGTTAGATAAAATAAAATATGAATCTATTAGGATCACTGGCTTACTACATATTGGTGACTGAAATGAAGATGGGACAGCACATATTTGGTTTGTGTTTATGGAAGGGGGCAATACTTCCATCAATTTGTGAATAAAATTTTAAAATTCTTGGCTACACCCCTAAAAGGAATGGCCTTGTGCAGGGTTCACCAAGGCCAGAGGTAGGGTGCAGGTGGTTGCCAAGGGAAGAACGACAGTAATGTGAAGCACCAGAAGAGGAGACTCCAAGGGAACAAGCAAACATAGATGGGCAACAATTTTCACTTGAACATAGACAGTAAAAGAATCATACCTAGCAAAACTGGCAAGCTTGAGAGCCTGGTGCATTTGGATGGCCAGGACCTAGTGATGCACACAGATACATAGTGCAGAAAATTAAATGATTGAGGCACCAATAATCAGAGATTTGGGCTATTTTTAACGGACTGGTCTGACTGAAAAGTGAATAGGTGGCTCTTTCTTTTATGGGAGTGTGCCAATTTTGTTTATTGTTTATTTAGATCTAGAATTACAATTACCTTTGAGCCAAGGCTCTTTTACAAAGGTTCCACGTCAGGAGAGTACATACATGTTAAACATGTTAAACAAGGGCATACAACATTAAAGAGAACATACAACAATATTCATCAGTTCAGGTACAGCATCACAGTAAATAGGATACGTGAATAACACATACAAGGAATCATTTCAGAAACCTAGAAGAAATCAGAGAAGAAGGGTGAGAGGTTAGGGGGGTGGCAGCCGAAAAAGAGACTAGAGCAGCTCATGGCATTGTCAAAGAACATCAGAGGGGGGTGGTTGATCTCAATGGGGAAGGGGGAAGTTAGGGGTGGCAGTCACATGAGCCAGAGGCTGTGAGATGATGATGGAGGCTTGATTTGAATATGCCCAGTGAGGAGGTGGAGGTGATGTGAGTGCTGAGGGCATTCATCCAGCTGGGTGCACGGTGTGCAAAGGATCTTTGGCCCAGAGTATTAAAGCATCAGGGAACCTGTAGAAGCTGACGTTCAGACCCTCAGGTGTTATGAGGATTGGTGTTTGGGTGCAGGAGGGCTTGGACACTAGGTGGAGTAAGTCCCAAAGTAGTTTTTTTCACCATCAAGCAGGTAAGGTACTTTATGCGGTTAGCGAGTTGAAGCCATCCCGTATGAGCGTAAAGCTCACATGTATGTGTGAGTCGGTGGAATCCAGTAAGCAGTTGACAGGCCTTGTTTAGGGTGGTTGTTATGCACCTGAAGGCGTAGTAGAGGCAGAGCCATAGATTAGGATGCCGTAGTCTATGACTGAGACCACAGAGCTCTGGATTGCAATCTTCAGTGCTGCCTGGCAACAATATCAATGTGAGTCCCATAAGATAGGCAAGGGTCAAGCGAGATTCCAAGGTATTTAAAAGATGACATTTGTTTGAGGGTATTACCAGCGCTTATATTGATATCAAGGGGGTATCACCTGTGTTTGTTTTGTGAGCTGCAGAAAAGCATAGATTTAGTCTTTTTGTGGTTTAGAACCAGTTTATGTTTTGCGAACCAGTTTTCAACAGCGTAGAAAGCAAGCTGTAGGTTGTGAAGCAAGGGTTGTGGGTCCTTATGGGGGGTGAGAAACACAGCGTCATCTGCATAGAGATAATTTGTTCTGGGCAGGATAGTGGAAGGGAGTTCAGGAAAAGGTTGAAAAGTAGTGGGCCCAGTATGGATCCTTGAATAATGCCTGAACAAACAGGTTTGGAGTCAGAGAGTACTCCTGAGATTTTTACTCTTTGTGAGCCCTGGTCCAGGTAGCTATTAAACCATGCAGTGGAGTCCTGGTAGAGCCCGGCATTCAGCAGCTGTTTGGTAAGCAGGCCATGGTGAACAGTGTCAAATGCATTAGTCAAGTCGATGAATACAGCTCCAGTTAGATGACCTTTGTCCAATGAGTTGTGAAGGACTCCAATGAATTCCAGGAGGGCTGTTGATGTGCTGTGCCCTTGCCTGAACCTGTGTCGCTGTGCACATAGGATGTTATATTTGTCCAGGTAGTCTGTAAGCTGGTCAGCAACAATGCACTCAAGAGCCTTTGGGGGGGTAATATAGAGATCGGCCGGTAGTTCCCCTGAATGGACTTGTTGCCACTTTTAAAGACCGGAGGGACAATAGCAGATTTCCATTTGCTTGGAAACTGACTGAGGCTGAGGGAGAGGTTGAAGATTCTGGTAAGCGGGTGCAATACCTCTTCAAGAGTGAGGGATAGCAGTTTAAGGTCCAGTGAATCACCACTGGCTCCGGACTTGGAGATAAGGTCGGTGAAGGCTGCATTGAAAGTATTGGCAATGACCTTCGGGTCAAGGGTGGTGGCTCCATCAACCATCAGTAGGGTTAGGGAGGATTTGGACTGCTTCCCGGTGACTTCCCTAATATTGTCCCAAAAAGCTCTCCCATCTCCCCAGGTGTTGGAGAGGGCTTCCTTGTAGTAGGTACTCTTCACCAGTTGTATTTGTTTTGTGCAGTTGTTGCAAGTCTGTTTGTAGTTTTGAATATCCAGTTGAGCACCTGTGGCCCTAGCTATTGCCCAGAGGTGGTTCCTTGATTTTAAATGAGAATTGAGAACTAAGAATTTAGACACGTAGAAGACCATACGTTTATTAGAACAATACATGTAACTATACAGTGCTTTCTTTCTGGTTGGTATTTTAATTACTATATGTATGTATGTACACTACTTGGATTTTATACTTGAAGCAGTAGAGACAGTAGGGGACAGCAATGTCAGTGTATGAGCTGTCCCATTATATGTAATAACTAAGTATAGCATCTGAGTGCATATACTGTATAGCAGTTTATATTCACACCCATTATATTTAGCGCTCTAAACACACACTCACATATTCACTTCCTCTTATTTTCACTGGTGGAACATTAGTTCTGCTATGTATAGTGATTTGCCTAATATTCACTGTCTTTTTATTTTCACTCTAATATGGAACCAGCTATACGATGTTTGAATTGTCATTACTTTCCACATGTTGTTGAAAGGAAATCCACAATCCCACAACTTATTACTTAAAAAATGTTTTCATTTTTGTTGGTCTTGAAACTGTTCACCCATAACTGTTTGTCATGACCTCTTGCCATTTTAATAAATTTCTTGACCTCTTGTCATTTTAGTAAACTTCATGAATTCCAGTCCTAGTTCTAACATCATTTTGGTGTCATTAATGATACTGAATAATAAGAGCAGATCATTTCTCATGCACACATTATGGAGACTAGAAAGGTGTAATATTTTGAATTTGTCATCACATTCAGAAAATTTGAGACTTCTCATCATCTTTGTAGCCCTTCTTTGAATTATTTGAATGTCATGTCTATCACCAAGCAGTAACCCTCCCCAAACCTGAGACCCATTGCCAGTAATTGTCGTCATATAAGAGTTGTGCAGAGGCAGTAGTACATCTTTCAACCTGTGAAAAAAATGCCTTTTAATAATGTTTAACAGAAAATGTGCCCTTTTGAGTCATCATTCTATTTTGTTTTTTGTTTTTAAAGGCTGAGGTTACCTAGATCCCAAGGTCTTTTTTTTGGAGTCATTTTTCAGACTAGTTCCTATCAACGTATAATCAAATTTGTTATTATTTTTATTTTATTACCAAGGATCATTACAGAACACATATTTTGAACTGCCACAAAGCCATATGTATTGGAGCCAGCTCCAAGTTAATTAGGTTGTTTTGTAGCACTCTTTGATCAGCCAGTGTATTGACAATTCCTCCTGTTTTAGTATTGTCTGCAAATGTATTGTAATTATAAGGAGTTTCCTGGCTCAAGTCTGGGATATATACATACATATATGTATGCTAAAACATACTGTTCTCATGCCACCTTCTTTAGAGTATAACCATTGGTTCTTACTTTTTATGTTCTGCTATTTAGTCAGCTTGCTATCCATTTTGTCAACTGATTCCTGAAACCCATCAAGCCTAATTTACAAATGTGTTCATCATGTGGTAAAGAATCAATGCCTTTCAGAAGCCCAGGAAGATTATATCAACAGAGTTTACATCATCAAGAGCATTGCTTTTATGCTTGATATGCAAGTATTGTACTGTACTATGTATGGTATTTGTCGCCTCTGTTTGACTATGAAAATGGACAGTTGTTGCCCCCAAGACAACCAGGTTACCAAATAAATCAAATCAGGGGACACAGTCCCACAGAATATAATTGGGTCTTGCTAGGGAAAAGGGGGCAATATAATAACCCCGGCATGTGCCCAGCTGGTTGGGGAAATTTGGAGAACAAAACAATCAGACACAGTGGTTAGTGCTCTGTGAAATTAAAATTTTACTAATGGAATGTTGGCTACAGTACCTGTTTTGCTTTTTTGAAATTTCCAGAAAAAAAAAATAGAAATGTTCACGGCATTCTACCAATAAGTAATTTGTTGTAAATAGGGCTGGGTGAAACTGATCTTCTGCCAGAGAAATTCTGGTGATATGCTGATTCTGCTTCTGTTACATTTTGTGGAATTTACATGAAAATTTCATAATATTTCAGCAAAATTGTGATTTTGGTTATTTCCATCTAATAATCCAAATTACACCAAAGTTGGTATGCTGAAATTATGAAGACCATATAGTACTACTGTATGGAATGCAAAATTCCACCTGCAAAAGTAGTGTGGAATGACCATTCTGCCAGCAGAATTTCCACCAGAATTTAGCTGGTTCTTCTGCAGAATTATGTCTGCTGTGATCCTCAGAATAATATTCTGTGGAACAACATTTTTCTGTGGAAAATCTTTCCATAGGAAATATTGAGATCCGTGGAATAATATTCTTTGGAACAGCATTTTTCCACGGAAAATCATTCTGCAACCATTTTCTGCTGTGGAATTCCACCATTCCATTTCTGGTGAAATTAGGCAGAATTTCAGTGGAATTTCAAAAATTCCACAAAATTCTATTCCACCAGAATTTGAACACTCCATACAGCACTACCTTACAGACATGCACCAAGTTTCTTATTTCCATCTTTAAAGGCGACTGAGTTATAAGCCTCCAAATGTTTGGAAATTTTTAAATTAAGTTTTGCAATTATGCAAACTGCAAAATTTCAAATAAATTAGACCAAAGTCACCAGATTTGTTATACAGACTTTCATAATGCCTATATAGTAGTGTACCAAGTTTCAGATTACTGTCTTTAAAGATGACTGAGTTAAATGCCTCCAAACATTCATACATTTTAAAATGACATTTCACAATTATGTAAACTACAGAACTTTAAACCCCTATAATTGTAAAACTAGAGAATTGAATATCACCGATTTTGTTAAAACTGACCAAGTTATGATCAATTAAAGAATTTTGGAAAATTCTGCATTTTCTTTTTTGACATTTCACAGAATTTCATGAAAATATCATTTAAATCAGAATTTGATCATTTTGCCCAGCCACAGTTGTAAGTCCACTGTAACTTTAAAGGGGCATTATCAACCTTGACCCTTGTTTTTTGCAGAATTACATCAGTGTGCCTTTATGCACACAATGATCCCCTATGATACACAGAGTAGCCATATATATACTTTACAGCAGCATTCCTACCACTATCCATTATTTTTAAGAATTTCCACTTTCCTTCAGATCCGTCTGCAAGTACCCCATCCCCCAGAAGCATAAGGTAGCCAAGAGAGTGCACCTGACACTGAGCATTGGCATGGACACTGATTTTACACATGCCCATGCTGACAAGCTAAATACAGCATGCATCTTCTATTGCTGTATTAGACCTCCCCATTTTTAAATAAAACTGAGCACTGGGAAGTAAAAAAAAAAAAAAAAAAAGCTTTTAAAAGCAGTCACTGAAGTCTCATGCATGCGTGAAAGTGGAATGAAGCACACATCCCGCAAAAGCGTGGGATTGTCCCGCTTTCGTGCATGCGTGAGATTTTGGTGACTGCTTTTAAAAACTTTTTTTTTACTTTCCCAGTGCTCAGTTTTATTTAAAAATGGGCAGGTCTAGTACAGCAATAGAAGATGTAAGCTGTATTTAGCTTGTCAGCTTGGGCAAGTGTAAAATCAGTGTCCATGCCGGCGCTCAGTGTCAGACGCATTCTCTTGGCTACCTTTTGCTTTTGGGGGACATGGCACTTGCAGATGGACCTGAAGGAAAGTGGAAATTCTTGAAAGTAATGAATACTGGTAAGAATACTGCTGTAAAGTATATCTATGGCTATTCTGTGCATCGTAGGGGATCAGTGTGTGTGCATAGACACACACTGATGGAATTCTCCAAAAAGCAAGGGTCAGTGCTGACACCGCCCCTTTAAAAACAACTCAGTCTAATCTGTCCAGTTTTAAAATGTTTAGGACCATTAAGAATTAGTTAAGCATGTCATATGTCAGTTTTATACCACTATGGTTAGCAAAGCTATAAGCATTCAAATGTTTGAGAAATCATCAAATAATTTCACAAATAAGCAAACTGTGGTGAAGTTTTTAGCCAATGCGACTTAAAAATAACTACAACTGATGCCACATTTAACAGTTTCAAAGAGGTGCTGTTTGCATGCACATTTTCAGGTATCTGTCTGCAAAGGTGATTGAGTTATAGGCAGCAAAATATTTTACACAGTTCCCAAAATTATAGAAAAAAAACTGCCTCATTGTGAACCCTAGTGAGTTCAAAACCATATACTCAAATGTATTGACATTTGGCAGCCATTTAGAGAACCAGTCCATTGGTAAGTGTACCAATGCTCAGATCTCTCACACATAAAGGATGGCTATGTTATAACCAGCTGAAAATATTGGTAATGTCATGCAATTTCACAAAGAAACTGCTAGATTTTTAAGATCCCATTGCATTCATACTGTATATTTGAAATATGTTTGAAATACAGTTGAGAAATGACAAAGAAAATATGTGCCTTGGCTGGGATTTAATCCCATGCCTGTTGAGATTTATATTTCAGAGACTGTATATACATATCACAGCCTTTATACATAAACACAGAAACAGAAATTTTGTCAGAAGACAAGGACTGCCTGGCCTATCAAGTTTGCCCATATTTCTTTACCTACAGTAGCACTGCAGTCTCCACTTGATCTCTGGCATGTTCTCCCTCCCACCTTCCATTCCATTGAGATACCCTTATGCCTATATGATGCATTCTTGAACCACAGGACTATTTTCACCCCACCACCTCCTTTGCTAGTCTATTCCAAGAATCCACCACTCTTTCTGCTAAGAAGTATGTCAAAACATCTCCCTTGAATCTACCCCACTGCAGCTTCATAACATTTTTCCTTCTTGTTGAGCACCTTTTTCTCTGAAAAATACTTCTCCCCCCACACCTTATTTACTACCATGAGATATTTAAAAGTTTCTATCATATCCCTCCTCCTTCCATTATTCCAGGGTGTACATATCAAGTTCCTTAACTCTCTCCTTATAAGTCTTTTCATGCTGTCCCTGTACCATTTTACTTGCACTGTTCTAGACTGCCTCCACTCTGTCTATGTCCTTCCAGAGATGTGGTCTCCAGACATGGACACAGTATTCAACTGTAGGTAGGGTCTTATCAGTGATCAATACAGAGGCAACACCACCTCCCTCTTTCTGCTGGTGATTCCCCTCCTTATGCATCCCAGCATCCCACTAGTCCTCTCAACTCCCTTGACATGCTGCCTGGCCACCATTAGTTCCTCCAGTATGATTACCCCCAGGTCACTCTCCTCCTTTGTGTTTGTCAATAATGCTCCACCCATTTTGTACTCTGCTCTTGCATTCCTGTGCATCAGATGCATTATTTTACACTTTTTCACATTGAAACCCAGCTTCCATACACTTGACCACTCTTCAAGTTTTCTCTGGTATAAAAAAATGCTTTTTTAATCTTTTTTTTTTTTTTTTACACATATGCGAGTCATTGAATAATAGTAATAATAGGGTAATAATTTAGGGTGTGTGTTGTGCTGAGATAATGTCACTTCGGGGGCATTGGACACACTTGGCATGTGGCCTCATACCCAGCAACCCCAGGCATGACGTTATCCCAGCATGACACACACCCTGCCATGTATTATTTCTTAAATATGACACTTGCTTTGTAAAGTCTCCTTATGTCTTCTTTCTCACTGCAGTTCTTCCTGGCTTCCCTGCTGCATCAAAAGAAAGAACATGGCTGGAACCAGTCACAGAAGAACTAGTGGAGGAGAATCCAAGTATTTCAGAGGGTGACATAGTCATCATTGAAGAAGATGGTACAGTACAATTACACAATTGCACCTGATACCGTTAATTGCAACTATGATAAGTTTGTATGTAAACTGCATGTGTTTGTTATGTTCATGAGACTGCATGGCTGAGGTCTAAGTGTAACAGAACAGTAAATCAAAGGAAAGTAGTACTACTACACAAAGGACTTCACAAGAAAATCTTATAATCATATGATATATACTAGCTACTAATGTTTGCAGAGATTACAAATCATAAGGATGATTGTTGTGTTAGAAAAATGGATGTTGAACTGTAAATCCAGATATTTAGTTTCTGGAATCTAATACAACACCCCCTGAGTGGAAAATGCTCTATGATAAGTGAATGTACAACTTATGATTTTAACAACTACGTTTATGAGACACCCTGTTATGATAATAACAACAAATGTCACCAGTTGTGAATGGCTATCATAGAGGGCATGATATGCCATACTATAGAGCCTATTTACTATTTCTAAATCTACAGGAATATAAAAAAGAAATAATAGACACGATCTACTCTTGTACTAGTCAGTGTAACAATATGATATACTACGTTAATGTTATAGAAATGTTACTTAATTACTAAGAATATAACAATATCTTATTATGTTACTAAAGTCTCTTTATGTATTTGTCTATTACAGATGATGATGCAGCCAGGGAAGACATCGCAGAGTGAGCCATTAAGGGAAATCCAAAACCATCTACTCTCCCTCCAGTGGTCAGGACAGTGCACGACTGGGTGCTGGTGGCTCTTCTGAAACAGAACACCAAGACGATGAGCCTCAGCCTGGTCTGTCTGGTAAATCTGGCCCTGCTCCAAGACAATTGTCTCATTCACAGAAATGTAAGTTTACAATGATTGTTGCACAGCTTCATATGTACTTCTTCATTTTACTTTTTTTGGTTTGGTTCTTTTGTTTTTCTTCTTTTCCTTGTGGTTGGGGGGAATAATTGTCAGCAAGCAATCCAGGTAAGGTAGTGCATTGTGACATAATGTATGGGTAATATTCATTCTGTATGTATTTGCATATATTAAAATGTAGTTGTACTGCAGCACTGATGTAATTACCTAAAGATAACAACTGTTTATTCTGTAATCATGGGCCAGCTTGCCACAGTTGCAACATTAGTAATAACATGTCTAAATCCACATGCACTGCCGATAGGCTGGAGGAGAACAGTACTTGCAAAGAAAGTCTAGTAAAGTTGAGGAAAGTAACAACATAGTATATAATGTGTCCTTTAGATGATTATTCACAGTGAAAAAAAACATCACTGTTGTATCTGTATGTGATGCTTCCCATGCACTATTCAGAATAACATATGATCAATTGTTCACTGCAGCTTCTATGTGGACATGTCTGAATCAATCTAAGGGCACTGCTGATAGGCGAAGGGATCAGGAGTTTCAAAGAAATTCTGCTGAAGTGGTGGAAAGTAACAGCATAGTACACAATGCATACTTTTTTGTGATTATTGATAGTGAAATGAAACAGTGGTGTTTTTCTCTAGGATGCTTACTCATACAATATACAGTATAAGTTCTTATCAACCATACGCTCCATTTCTATATTGACAACTACAGTTGCCATGACAACAGTAAACTATGTAAAGTATCATCGATGTCAAACTCAGCGTGTCATCATTACAAGCCCTCATTGTAAACACAGTATTGTTGTGTATTGTTGACTATATATGATTCTATATAAAATGTATATGAAGACGTGTAGTTGCATAACCAAGGGTACAAAATAATCTTGTCTTGCAATGCTGACAACAGTGTCACAGCTCAGCAAGTTGTCCATCTACAACAGTTCTTACTTCATTATGCCAAGAAAGAAGAATATATTTATATGGCCATTTGACAGTACTCATTGCAAATAATCCTCACAATATTGCATATGACAGAAATCAGACATCAGGGTGGCCTTGTACAACAGAAAAGGGATCTCAATGATCTTCATGCATGCATTCCTTAAAGGCAGTGGATAATGTGATTAAGGAATGAATCAAGTGGACAGATTTCCTAAATGTGTCTCTTGTTTTAATTTTCGTTCTACAGATTTATCTGCTTGCCACTACCTCCTGTTGGCTGTTATGCAAAGTAAAATACACATTCATTGAATCTCCCATGTATTGCATTCTGTTCTTAAATGGCTATGAAAGCATCACATTACATGATTAGTTCACAGGTGTCAGCAATTACCACAATGGTGTAAAATTCCTATTAAAGTTTTCCAACTTGTTTTGTTCTGTGCCATAAGTAATTAGAAATGTAAGTACATTACTTCACAATTGCTATTGAATGTGACAGCTCTAAATGTATCTAGTAACAACACTGACTTACCTGCCAGTCCATGCAACAGTTTCATGAACAGAAATCTTTCAATTCAAAAGGACAATAACGTGTTGAAGAATGTTGTTATTGTTGCTTAAAGCATTCCTCACAGTGGTGCTCGCTATTAATTTCTCTGTTATTTCATAAACAACATACAGGAGCAGGACCTCCACCACCAACCCCATGATTCAATAGCAGTACATTATTGTCTCATGTTTACAAAGAAAGAGTTTCCCTACAGGGTGGTGCTGGAGTTGGGGGAGGGCCTCAATAATTTGTAACAATTACACCTGTCACAAATTACTGGTTTATCATTTTTTTACCTTTATTTTACCAGGCGAGGCACACACTAAGCTGAAAGCTTAAATGACTTGTTCAGGGTCACACAGTATGCAAGTGTGGGCTGTGGGATTCAAACCCAGGTCTCCAGGTTTGCAGCTCAGAGCTTTAAACCACTGCGCTATACTGCCTCACTGAATATTGTACAGCTGGGACATGTCACATGCTATTTTAAATATACATACCCTGCTGACAGAATGGGCTAGATATTCAAAAGTGCACCCAGAACATGCTCAATGGGATGCACAGCACAATCCAGTTGTGCCACGGCACAATAATACAATATTCAGTGGATGCACCACAGGAATGTGCAGGTGCAAAGCATGCTGAATATAGCACAAATGTGCCATTGCGCAAACAGACATATGCTGGAACAAGCTGAACTGCTCAGAAGCAACAGTGCATGTTGAATATAGCAAGTGGAACAAGGTGCACCATGCACAATAGAACACAGGCAGCACTGCACAAAGGCACAGGACCATGGAAATGGATGCAGGGCAGAACCACAAGGGGGAAAAGGTGCAGAAGGCACAGAACAATCACAGAGCCCAATGGCCATGGACAAGGTGCAGAGCCTCACACAGACCTGAGGAACCAATGTGACAGGTCATGGAATGGCCATGGAACAGACAGCCGCAGGGACTGAGCACCCCAGGAGCACAGTCCCAATCACCAACACATGACAGCCAAGCACCATAGCCAATGTGCGAAGGCACCATGCATGCACAGTCAGCCACATCCACGGTGCCACACAGGGACAAGGCGGTATGCTGCACACGCCACACAGCCACACATGGACAGGTCACAGAACCGCATAGTGCAGCAGCATGGGGAAGGGCAACACAGCGGGGGGGGCACCGTGTTGCACAGGTGCATATGGGCACATGGCACTGTGGTATGCACAAAGGCAGGCCACAGCTGACAACCATGTAACCATGACACAGCGATATAACAGACAAGGCACCGGGCACCTACCAGACCCACATTGCAGGGATACCACTGGCCAAGACATGTACCAGTCAGACCCCAGCAATGTATAACACCAGCACAGAGCAGTAACATGCAGGCAAGGGAGATACAGATACACACAAGGAAATGGTAGTAAAAGGTTTAATGAAACAGAATGGAGAATGCAAAACAACACAGGATTAAATGGTCAATGTGGTGGATACATGAAAGGTAAACAGAAATGAAAGCTGTGTACAGTTCAATGGTGAACAAACTGGTATGGGGATGGGAGTGTGCAGGGAGTGCAAGGGGTGATGACAAAACAGTCCAAGTGGGATGGGGTGAATGGCAGAGAAACATGGGGCTATATACAGTGAAATGTCCAAAGTTCATTGCCACAGCCGGTGGACGTCTGCTCATAGCCTGTGCACCTCTACCACCAGTGCCCTTGTCACTGCCAGGTGCTTCCTGGACAGGCAGATGTGTATTGTCAGTCAACTGCTTATTCACAGAGTCAGGGTCTGAAGATGAAGAATGCCGCCTCCCAGCACGCCCACATCTCGATGGCCTCTCACTGGCCATGGACAACCTATGCAAGGGAAACACAGAATAGCCACTAAGTGGCAGGTCCCACACAGCAAATGACTACAACCCCCCATGCAGGGCTGTGTGTGTGCAGGGGACTGATGTGGGGCACAGCCATGAACACTGCCATCAATAGGATGTGCACAGTGGACACCCACAGCAGCCCACGGCACCGTGCCACACATGGACTGCACAGAACACCAGGGAGTACCAAGCATTTTCACAGGTGCACAAACACCATAAAGTGAGGGACTGATGCTCCCAGGGGCAACACAACAGCTGACAGAGCATCAGCTGCATGTGTGCACTGTGGGTCACACATGGCCACCACCAGTGTCAGCAACAGGTCACCATCACACAGATGCCATGTGCATTATGGGACCATGACATGCCACTGACCAACACAGGCAACAGTGACAGTGTGCTATCATACACCATAGCACTGCCTGCTGGCATAGCTCCACAATGTGCACATTCCCCCCCCAAACACCCATACCCAGACACTGATGTTAAATATATATTGCACACGCTCACCTGACGCCTGTCCCACTGGTCCAGCCACAGCACCATCATCTGGTTGCCTGCCCTGCCTATCGGCTCAGCCCTGGCCCACCTGCCACCTCCAGCCCTGAGAAGAAAACACAAACAGAAAGGAACATGAGAAGCATGCCAACAACAGACATCCATCCCCCTGCCCATGCATGGCAGACACGGCACACTGCTATGCAGTGCCATGCTGGGACCGGAGCCCATGAGACAGGCCCACCAGTGATGGCCACCAGCATGGTGCAACAGAGGTTCACACAGAATGCAGCATCCAAACTCCACAGTACACACCCACCCAAACAGGGCTGGCCAGCCCTGTGTGCATGTGCACAAGCACCATCTGCACACCCCAATGCACCATGCCCATACAGAGGCAGCATGCACTATGCATGGACACACACATACCTTTCTGTGGGACCACACCATGGCAGGCATGGTCCTGCAGTCTTTGCGGCATCTCAGGATCACGTCGCCACAGGTCCCCATAGCGGTGATGGCACTGTTCCCCCATCCTGGTCACACCAGTGCACCTCTCCAGGCCCTCAGCCACACATGCCCACACCTGGGACTATGCCTCCTGCAAGTCCCCTGCCCCAAACTGTTGATCCTCCAATGGGGCCACTATTGCCACCATGTTAGCCATTTCCACCCCGCTAAAGTTCCTGGCCCGATGTTCGAGTCCCCCAGCATGTGCCATGATCACCGTGCAGTACACTGGCCTGATCGAGCAATGTGGCACCTAGAAGTTACTCATGTAGCACTGCTGCACTTGTTGCACTACAGGAACACACAGCACACCATTACGCAGCACGTATATGCATGATTGACAATCACCACTGGGGTCGATCACGTAGTACCACACATGTACAAAGCCAGAAGTGTGGGCAGGAGACTGGGGTCATGTCCATGACCCAAGTATGTGCAAGGGTGCATATACATCATCTTGTGAAGATCATGCACTGCCACACATACTGCACACCAATGACCCATTGACTGCACATGCGCAGAACATGCTAATGCTACTGCAGGGCCAGATGCGCAATAGGTATGTGATGCACAACACTGCCACATGCACAGTAATCACCCATAGATGCATGCATATTAGGACATGCATGAGCAGTGTTATCAGATGCATGATATGCAGATATGTACAAGCATGGCAACTGCGGTACTGTGCAGCGCGCATGTGCCAAAAGTGCCCCTGTGAATTGCTCCGGCACATTCATGTTGCGCATGCAGCAATTCTACAGTATTCAGCCAGAATATGTAAAATTGCCTCATGAGCCAATGCCAGGCACAAGTGCTCACATTAGCATCTCATTACTGGTTGCTCACAAACTCATTTGCATGACTTGAGCCATAAAAGTGACACCATACAGCACTGGTCACTGACAGGTATTGCAGCCTTTAAGGTATGTCTGTTCACAGTTTGATTACTGACAATGTTATTGTACTGCTACTAATCAATGTTGCACTGCAACAGGGAATACTACCATGCAGCTTATTGGTGCACCATTACTGTTCACAGGACACATAATGTCAGAGGGTGCTGAGGAGCAGGTCCCTGCCAGGAAGTGCAGACCAAACTTCAGCAAGGACGAGAAGCAGGCCCTGTTCAAGGCCTACCTGGAAAGGGAGGGTCTCCTGAGTGGGGCCACAGGGACCACACAGGAACGGGCCAATGGGTGGGATGAGGTGGTGACATATGTCAACGGTCATGGCCGCCACAACCGTAATGCACAGGAATGCAAGAAGAAGATGGGCACAGACAGGAGGCATATAAAGGAGAAGATAGCTGCCTTCAGGGCATCATGCAACAGAATGGGTGGTGGACCATCCACAGTACCCATCCTGTCAGCGGAGGAGGAGCTGGTGGTGGCCACATCAGCTGGGCAGCCATTGAGGGTGTCCCAGGGGCTGGCTTCCAGATGGGGGGCAGCCCGTCACAGCACTGTGAGTATGCTAGCAGGAGGGGCAGTGTGCCAGGTACACAGCAGGGGTGCACGACATCTGTACCAGTTATGTCATGGTGTGGTGCACAGCCTGCATAGCCACACTGTGCACCAACATGGTCCACTGTGTGCTGTATGACAGCAGCATGAGGCATGTACTGATAGGGATGTGCAGGGTCCAGTTGGTGCACATCACCCAGCTTGCCTTTTGGTTGTGTGAGCACTACAGGATGTGCTGGCACCTGCACAGACACAGTGGCCACTGTCATTGGCATGTCACACTACACAAAGCATGCTCATGTGTGCTGGGGGGCGGCTTCTGGTTGTGGGGGGGCATGTTTGACATACATGTGCATTTGAAACATACTGCTGTGCTTATGCACAGATGCAGACATATGTCCTCAGCAACGCATGTGTCATACCAGACATGTCATGTGGTGCTGTAACAACACACACAGGTGAGGCCTGGCACTCCTGTGGCACACATGCTGACACTGGACAATGCACCAAACACTACCCATTCTGTCTTTCAGTTCCATCACGACTCACTGGTGCTCTGCGGGATGAGACAGACACTGTGGCACACAATGAAGCCATGCCATCCACATCAACCAGCATTGTGGCCACAAACAGGGGGTGCCATACCACTCTGGGGTTGGTGGACATCCTTGAACTGCAGGAAGAGGATCCGTGGGTCAACCTCATTCTCCCAGACAACCTACCAGTGCTTGTGCCAGCAATACAGGATGACGATACCTATGACTGTGATAATGACCTCACCCTGATCCTGGGTTGCACCACTGTCAACACCGCTCCCAGAGGTCAGGGACTGACAAAGGCAGTGGCAGGTAGCCCAGGCTGCCCAGCTAACATGCAGGCCCCCCTTCCCCCTTTGGGTGGCATGTGGTGCTGCTGCCGGTGCTGGACGGGGACAGGGAGCAGGTGTGTTCATTGGTGCCACTGGACAGATACAGCAGGTTGCTGTTGTGCTGCAGCAGCCTGTGGGGGACACTGTGCAGCAATCCCTAGGGGCCACCGGTGGCACCTGCAATCATTCCACACCACATGCACGGTCCCCTGTGTGACATTCCCAGCTTTAAGGATGTAGTATGGCACACCAGGCTGCTGTGGGATTCTGTGGGCAACCAGGCAATGCTTGGGGCGGAGTATGTGTGTTGCAGGTTTAGGTGTATGGACTGGCTAAGCGATGGGACATTGGATGTGCACAGCTGATTGGTGAGGTCCGGTGACTGTGAGAGGCCATGACCAAATAGCTGTACCACATTGCAGAGACCATTGCTGTGGGCTTTGCAGCAGTGGCATCCAATGGTCGCAGCAGGGCATGCAGGACTCCCCATAGTGCTACATCTACACCACAGACTCAGCATCTGGTGACCTCATCGAGGCTATGCCACCCACCGCCATGCCCATCCCAGCCACACCCGGCAATAGTCTGTTTGCCGGTATGTACACACTCGTGAGGACCCACTTGCATTCGCAGGCCTCTACCCCCATTAATGTGTTGGTGACGCCACCTGAGGCTGTTGAGCAGCCTGTGGCTGCCACCCAGTCTGGGCATGGCTGCCCACATGGCCGTGGTGGCCATGTTTCTGCATGGTAGCCTTGATGGGTGCACTGCCCAGTCCAGTCTCCTGCTACTGTTGCCAGCTGCATGCATGTCCGGTCATGGCCTTGTTTGCGTGCTGTCGCACATGTGTGGCCTGGGTCACATCCAGCATGTGTGCAGGCAGTTCTAGTGGACCATGTGGCATGGGCCTGATGAGTAATGCACTGTGTTGGCATTGCCTGTGTGCTGGCGCTTACCCTCTGATTCATGCCACAACCTGATGAACTGCTGTATGTGTATCCTCCTCCCTGGCTGTTGTGTGTGTCCCACAGGTGCATTTTGACCTGTGCATCCTGTAGCAGTACTGCTGCATGTGTCTGCCTGTGATTGTCCACATTGGTACACAGCACATGGCACATGGGTGGTTGCATCTGTATCTGTTGCTCCATGGGGGTGTGGCTGTGCATGTGCATGCATGCGTGTCCACCTGTGTGAGCAGCATGCGATCATGTGGCCGTGCATGAATCTCTGTGTGTCTGTGCATGTCTGTGTGTGTGTGTGTGTGTGTGTGTGTGTGTGTGTGGTACTGTGCATGCACTGCTGCCCTGTGTGGTACCCACCTGTGGTCCCCAAAATGCTCCTTGACTTTGGTGTCCCTGTGCCTCTTGGCACATGCAGACAGCCTGGGGTCCCTCCTCTCCATGGCCAGCTGTACAAGCCCATCTGGCTGGTTCCCCTCCTCATCATCATCAGTACTGTTGCCTCCATCCTCCTGGACAGATATTGCATGGTCAATGGCCATGTTGTGCAGCATACAACAGGCCATGAATATGCCACAGGCTTTCACAGGGCTATACTGTAGAGCACCACTGGATCTGTCTAGACAACGGAACCACATCTTGAGAATGCCAAAGACACACTCTATGATATTGCATGTGATGATGTGTGCATCGTTGTATGTCTCCTCAGCTTCATTTCTTGTTTGCTGTCTCAGGGTGAGCAACCAGGATCAGAGGGGGTATGCACTGTCACCTCTGGGGAGGTCACATGTGGTGGTTACTGCTTGCCATTGCTGGTTTCCACCCCCATTCCAAATCACACTGCCACCACCTGCCACCCAGTGTGCCTGGCCAATGCCTCCCATGCACAGCTGCTGTACCACCATTCATGGCTTGCTATCTGTGTTCTGCATGCCTGGGCATCTCTGTCCATGCTCTCCTACACTGTTACCATCATCCTTTCCAGTTCTGTCCCCTCACCTAGCACTGTCCTCGTTACCCAACTACCCAACCTGCTGCTGTGTGGCATACTGCACTGCTGCTGATTTCACATCTTCCCAGGCCCTTCTCACCAACTAGGTGCCCCATGGGGATCACCCCACTCTCAAACAACTGGCACAGGATGGAGTTGTGCCATATAAATGCATCATGTCTACTTCTAGGGTGTGTGGCGCACACATTGATGATGCACCCAGTGGCACTGCACATCACATGGCAGTTGACGGAGTGATATCCCTTTCTGTTCACATATACAACACTTTCTGGGCAGGTGGTGCACTTATAGCCACATTGGTACAGTCAATGGCCCTTATCACACCTGGCATGTGTGCCACCCTGTGGAATTCCTGCACATTTATTGTATGCTCTGCCTGTGTGCTTGGGAATATTATGTACTCTAAAGCATGTGGCAGCAGAGCGTTGAAGACCTGGGTGAGGAGGCAGGATGTGGCCAACTGTGATATACTAGCAGTAGCACCCACTGGTTTCTGGAAGGTGCCTCTGGCAAGCAGGCACATTACCACTGTCACCTTGGTCTCTACCATCATGGCTTGATTCCTTTTGGTAGGTGCCTGCAGCTCATCATGGCACAGCTCTCAGAACTGCCTCAGAATTGCCCTGTTCAGATGGTACCAGGCCACTATCTCAGTATCACCATAGTCCTCGAATGTGAGCCAGACACGGTACTGTATGTGTTGGGCATACCGCCAATGGGCCCTTCCTTGGCCATGTAGTTGTTCCTCCCTTCTCCTCACCCCCCTCATTACCTGCTCCATTAAGAATGGTGCTGCATTCATTGCAATTTCTCTCCTGGTTTGTGCCTCTGCTGTGTTTGTAGTTGAGCCTGTTTCTTTTATGCTGAACTTTGTGTGGCACAATCTGTGAGTTGCTCCACAGTTGCGCCATGTGTTTCAGCTGAATATGATGTGCCTCATATTCATGGTCACGACCCTCCTACACTTGTGCAGCATACATTACTGTTCTGCAACAGTGCATCTGGAATTGCGCTGTGCAATACTGCTGTTTGAATATGGCTCCATGGCTCAATTCTGTGATTGTGCTGGCACAATTAGGTTGCGCAATGTGCAGCTCCTTTGAATATCTAGCCCAATATCTACAACAATAAATGTTACAAGTGTAAAAATGTACAGATACAAAAATGAGCCAATTCACATGCAGTACTGACAAGCAGCACTGATCAGCAACTTGCAACCCCACCTTACTGCATCAAATCTGTTAATACCCACACAGTATTTTTCACAGTTACTTGTGTCTCATGAACAACCTTTTATGTTACATTTCTTTTTGGTTTTTATTTCAATATTTCTTATGGTGAACAGGTATTCCATTGCAAAAAACAAGATTCTTTGGATGTTGAAGTTCTGTACAAGAAAATAGCATTTATCTACTTATGTGTGTTACATCACCTGTCAGCAGCAGCAGCAGTGGTGATGGTATACCCTCAGTACACTGCATCCTGCTCCCCCAACCCCACATTGCATCCTTGCTTCAATAGCATTACAAAACCTGTAGTGATTTTAGCCATTCCCATTAATAAGTAGTGCATCTGTCCTTCATTATGCATATGTGTGTTGCTATTGTAGTGATACGCTTCTTGCTTTTAGTGTGCAGAATTGTATGTTACTTGCACAGCATGAAACACCACTGGTAATGGTATCCCCCACAAAACCTCATAATCTTTATACATTGCATCCTTCAGGTGGTTGAAAAATGCAATGTTCTCTAATGATTTCATTTTTAACATGTCCTGTAATATACTGCTGCTTGATATAACTGGCTATAATTGTAATATGCTTAATACTTTAAACTGTGTAGAGTAGTACGTGCCTTGAATAATATTGCTTGCTATTTACAGCTAGATCCATGTATCCACAGGAAGAAGTGGCAGTTAACACTGATGTACAAATGATAGCAGTGTATTCGTGGTACTTATTTCTTTCTTCTTTTCTGTTTAAGAACATCAAACAGCAACCTTCAGCGGCAAACAGAAACTCCAGCAATTGACACAGCAAGTCAGCTCTCACGTTGAGTACCTTATGGTGGTCTATTATATAGAGAATAGTGCATGGCCAACCAAGTGCAACCAGCCTATTGTACCACCGAAGGGTTTTGATTACCTCAGACCTCGAGAGCGAAGCTTGAGAGGTCTGTGGTAATCAGAACCCCTAGGTGGCACAATAGGCTGGTTGAACATAAGGGTGCCCATGCACTATTTTTTATAGTGTATGGTCCCCTATTAACAAAGTTTTTTGTTTTAAATTTTTGAAATGAAAAAAATGTATTCAAGGTTCATTGCAGTTCTGGGAGTTGGGGCTGGTTGTTATGTTTAAATGCGGTTGTTAGGAGCAGACATCCCTATGTTTATTGCGTAGCCTTCTATTGGCTGTCAATGGGATGTGGGAGGGATTTTCAAGAAAAAAACATGGCGGCGTATGTCTCGGTTACCGAGAGGATGTGCACTCAGAGGAAACGATTACTTGTAAGTTATTTAAATATCTGGTTCTAATTTTGATGAAGCTGAGGTTATCTGGTTAATCCTGCATTTGTTTTTCGCTTATGTGTCTGTTCATGTTCGCATCACTGTTCGGGGGATCTTGCTGCCAATGCTGCTGTTGCTGCTGCCAGGAGGGCTCACGGCCAGTTTAAGGTTCAGATAGAACCTCTAGAGCTTTTCCAAATGTTGTTGTACCACAGTGTACTACAATTACATTCCATGACTTTTTGAACTGTGGTACAACAACACTTGGAAAGGCTCTGATTTCTATACAGAACAACACCTGAATATACACTATAAAATAGTTTGCTGCATGCACCACTGTGAGGGACTGAAGCATAGAACTTATGAAGCCCTGTGTGCCCTCAACAGCAGCAATGTGGTCCTTAATAGAACTATATCAGAACTAAAAGATATTTTCTAAGACCACCTTGCAGATGCTGAGACTGCACAGGGCCTACTGCATCAGTTGGTGGAGAAAATGCACAACACAAACTGCCTCCTGTAGCAGCAGGCAGACCAAGCCTTCAATGTCTGCTTCAATGTCCATCCCACGCAACACCTAGATCCTCTGCCAAAGCCCTCTCCACATTTCAGTGAAGAGCAGGAAGCGGTATGAAACACTGGTTCCTCCAATTCCTCCCCAACATTGTCATACAGCTGCAGTTTCTATTTGCATTGCCCCTGAAGGAAATCAGTCCCCCCCATCACAATTGCACAAGGTGGATGTTGCCTTGTCAGATACAAGCGAAGAATGCAACTGAGCTCTTTGTTTGTTTTTTAAAAAGGACATTTTTAAAACAACAAATATTCAAAAAGGACAATTTTTTTTGTTTTTCATTTGCAGCCTTAAGTATTAAAGCATTTTTTTCAGCAAAGAAACTAATTTATATGAAGTTTTCAATATGTTAGTATAATTTGCACTTAGATTAATTATATAAAACATTTTACCTTTCTATTAAACGTTACTATTTTGTGTCTTTATCTGTACAAAATACTACTTGCTAAGTGAGGATATCACGTGGCTGCAGAAGCATAGGCTCCTCTAGGCACTGCACTTCTCTTCTATCAGTACACATCCACACATGCATTGACCTCCCAGCCTTGCATGAAGTCAGTGGGTAACTGTAGGCACAGATACACACATAGAATGATGACCCTCTCATGCATTAATTCACTGTAACCATGTAGCTTCATAAGTTCAGCAAATTAAATGTACAGTACTGTGATTCTGGTTGAGTACAGATGGACACAAAGAATGCCCTCAATGGCATAAGCCATATGACAGCCCATTCTGCTTCTGTGACTTCACATGGTTATGCACACCTCCCTCTATGGATTTGCAAAGTGACTGTGTTGCTACAGATGCACATGTATCACTGGGTTAATGCATCTCTACATGCACATGAGCTGCCCTATGATTCATATGACACATAAGGCATCCAGTTCGGTACTGTGGGGTCCAGATGTTCAAGGATCTCCATGTCACAGTAACATTTGCATGTGAAAGCACAGGACCAGCTATCCCATACAGAACTGTGCACATCCAAATACAGTAGTTATGTCCTATGTTTGATGTGTATCATTATTTATAACCAAAAATGTCAACATAGCCTTTTTATAACCACACCTCGTGAAACAGTTACAGCACATTTTTCAAATCAGTACAATACCATCATTGTGCAGAACAACAATGGAATTACCATAAAAAACATGTGTTAAATATGTTTCCACAATGGTTCATGACATAGTGTCATATAAAACACTTGTAAAAAATGTGGCTTTGAAATGTTTAAAAATGGCACAATTATGAGTAAAACTCATAATCTTGTTTCCTGAGCTAGCTGTTTTCCTTCATGATTAACGAAACAACTCATGAAACAAGAAAGTGGGCTCACAAAATAAGATTAAAAAAATAAGTCCCAAATCTTGTTTAGAGAGCTGACCTTCTTGTTTTGTGAGCTATTTTGTGAGTCATGAAACAACAGGGCCACTCTGGAAACTAGACTGAATTAAAAAAACTAAGTCCACCATCTTGTTTTGTGAGCCAGCCCTCTTGTTTCATGAGGCTGTGTTCTTCTTTCATGAGTCTCATGAAACAAGAACAATGTCTCACAAAACAAATCTTGTTAAGGATTTTTGGGTGTCCCAAATCCATATTTTGTGGTCCTTTTTGGAAAAACAAACTCCAGAATTGAGCTAAGCAGACCTTGTTTAGTGAGATTCATATGTTTCTTTCTGCCTAGGGCATCATTTTTGGGGTTTTCTAATTTTTTTCTTCTTCTTTTTTTAACAGAAACAAGATGGCTGCCATACGAAACAAGACATTTCTTCTCAGCAAGAAACATTTTGGCCCAGAAAACAAGAACCTTCCTTCATGAGCCAGAAATTCTTCTTTCATATCAAACATTTATCTGAAAGACACTATGCTCAGAACCTAAATTTCAAATCCTTAAAACTCAGGAATTAATACTTTTCATCAAACCTACACAAGTCACCATTCTAGGACAAGCCCCTTCTACCATGAAAATTTCAGAACAAAATTCTAAGCAGTCAGGGCTGAAGGTGAGAGCAAAAATAGTGCAAAAAATCCCAGATTGTTCCTCTTTTAGCCCTATCCTGATCTTGGAATCTGGATATCCCACCATAATGAAACTTGTCAAAGCAGGAGACATTGCCCCCCAGACTGCGCATGTAACATTTTGTGCAGTTCTGTTGAACAGAGGCAAAGCTATTAAGGTGCCAAGTTAGGGGTTTAACATTAATCATCCTACTCAACCTTAACTATAGGGATGCTGCCACACCCCTATGATATATGTGTGTACATATATATATATATAATTATATTGGTGTGGTAGCTCCTTTATAGTTTGGGTTGAGTAGTCTATTCAGTGTTAAAATCCTAACTTTGCATATTAATATATTTGTCTTCATTTAACAAAATGAGCTGAAATTATGTATGTGTTGTCTAGGAGGCAAGGTCTTGATCTGTGGAAATGTTTGTGATGGCATCTTGTGTGGTTTCTGAGATCTGCATGTGTTTGTAAATATCTATATTTTTTCCTATTCTTAAAATTTTTTTTTTTGTGTTCTCACCTACAGTCTACATGGAATAGAATCTTTCCCTCAAACTTACAGGGGGATGTGTCATTTGCTAGTGTCTTTGATAGGTCTGGTGAAAAAATATTTAAGGGTTCTCTAGTTAAAAGGCTTTTACATTATTTTCCAACCTGTGCATACGCAGTAGGGGTTTTCAGGTAGTGTTCTGTGGTGCAAGTAAAAATCTGATGCTGGAAATGCTGGTTTTTGGCTTTGCACCACTGAATTGGCAGGGCACCAAACATTTTTTGTGCCATGCCAACCGCCATCTTGTTAATTTTTTCCATGAACTGACAAATGTGGAAAATACATAAAAGTGCTGGGATTTTTAAAAACAAACATCAGAAGCTACAGTGGAGCCTGCCAGGATGAAGCACAGTGTCACAGGTTTACTGCATGACAAAAAGGATTATCTTCCACTGAAATTGCATTGTTTGCTGCAGTAATTTTACTAGAGAATTCTGCAGTGCTGTGCTTCATCCTGGTGGGCTTCAATGTAGCTAAACAGGAGCCATTTAGCTAGATTCTAATGTTTGTTTTTTGAAATGTGGCAAGAAATATGTTTTCTCAGCACCCATAATCCCAGGTACCCAGCTTAGCAAGAGGATCACTTCCCCCATGTTCTCTATATGAGAACAGAGGGATGTTCTTGACTTCTGCAGCCACAGTTGAACTCATGCTGCCGGCTGCAGTGTGTGCTGTGAGCTGCGCTTGCTCTGGTCTGAATCCAACTATTTTTCCATAGATGTGGCTTTAGAGACCTTACTTGCCTGTCTGTGGAGTATGGATCTCAAACACTGACAATCCAATTAACATTGTTGACTCACTGATAGTGAACAGTCCTATTCCCATCAACTTCAGGTAGCTGTCCATCAATGACAAACATTCTAACCAAGGTACACGCTTTGAAGGTGATCACAGCATCAATTTCTTCAGTGTCTTTAGCAACATAGCCTATTTTGTCAACAATTTCATCATCAGTGGTCCCTTTGACCACAATTTACCAGGTACTGCAGCAAATTTATCCATTTTCTTCCCAGAAAGTGATATAATAATAATAATAATAATAATAAACTTTATTTATATTACGCCTTTCAAATACCAAGGCACATTCCAAAAAGATTAAATACAAACAAAGCATACAAACAGTAATATAAAAACTGTTAAAAACAAACACAAAACATTAATCAAGGACACCATATGCCTTATTCCATAAAAAGGATTTAAGAGCATGTTTAAAGCTCCCCAAGGTCAAACACTCCCTTATCTGTCGAGGTAGAGAATTCTAAAGGGTTGGTGCCACAAACATAAAAGCCTGGGCACCAGCTGATTTCAATGTAACCCTAGGAATCTCCCGCAACCCCTCATTGGCTGAGCAACCTTCTATCTACATGTCCTAGTAGTTTGGTTGGTCACCTGACAAATTTTGCAATTTTCACTCAGTGGGAGTGACACAAATAACATACACAGAGTCTGTGGGAGTCTTCATAGTATAGTAGCATGTTGCAATGGCAGTTCTGAAAATCCACCCTTTTCATTAGCAGCATACAGCAACAGTGATCAATTCCAAAGGAAACCATACAAAGAAAAAACTACTGATGATACAAAGCAACAACAAAAAAATCTACGCTGGTATTTGACATTCACTCATCTCAGCAGGATAAAAAGAACTGAAGAAGATGTTGAGGATGCCTACATTATATAGGCAATGCCATGCTACAATTGGCACCTAAACATGATGACATGGGCATCATCATTGTACAAGTTTCCCACAAGATCCAGATGCTGATAGCTTGCAGTCCAGTGTTCCATGGCTCTACAGAGATATCCTTGAAGAAAACTATTCAGAAATCATCACCCCACAGGACAGAGAAGAGGCCAGAATACCTAGATAACACATCACATCACCTGAGGTGTGGGGGGGGCAGTTGACTGCAGCAATTATTGTACATTCTGACTATATGCCTGGAGACACTAGACAGGCTTTTTTTCTGAAATAGTATTCTTAAATTTGCATGGGTAAGAAGCTAAATTGTATATCTCTGGTAAAGAAAGAAAACTTGGTAGACTACTCATAGTTGAGAGTGTCAGAGGGTCTGCTAACAGAAAAAATAATTGCCTCAAGGGAGTACAAAATGACTCTGAGTTAAAACTAGCTAGAAGCCAAAAATGTTTTGTACAGTGTGTTAGTGGGGATGAAACTGATAACCCCTTCGATCCTGATCTGTTCTTCTAAATTACTATCTGGGCCTGACAAAATATTGAGCCCTTCATCTTGAAAATCATTCCGTTATCTGGTGGGCTGCAGCATCTGTTTTTTGGTCCCTTGCCAAGTATTCACTGTTCCTGCTTTATAATCCTTCTCATCCCTCAAGTATTTTTTCTGTCCGTAAGCTATGAGGTCTGTTTGAAATTTGGAAATGGAACTATCTTGGTTTTAAAATGGTCAAACTCTGCCATGCTATATTTTTCTCTCAGTTTAGGCTCTAATGCCTCTGCTTCATTGACAGTTTTTTTTTTTTTTTTTTGCTTCATTTTTTGCTTTTTGTATAGTAAGTGGCATCAAATCATAGCTGCATTTGTTTAGAATCTTCTCCAAGTCTTGGAGATCTTCAACATCGTCCATCCCAAATGGTGGTGGATTTTGTACCCTCATACCTTGTGGGATTCTTTTATCCCTCCAATGCTGGGATATAGATCCTGCTTGCAGATTAAACCTTATTTGTTACTTTTTCATGTATTCAAACCTTCTGAAATCTACAAAGTCTCTCTGTGTTTGTAGACCTACCCCTGATAGCAGTGCTTGTACTTGGTCAATTGGTAGTATGATATTTTGTCCTGCTTCTTCAGGTTTTATATGTTGGTCTGTCTTTATATTTTTGCATAAGCACTTTTAATTAACATGTTCAAGTATACAGAATATAAGTTTATTGGTCCGCATTAGTTAAACACTGCATAGTGAACTTTTAATTCTGAAGCATTTTAACACTTTCTTAGTTTCACCACTGTCACTTTAAAAGAGTGTGCACAAATAAAATACTACATCCTGGTACTATAAGCTCTGCAGATAACTGCTCATTCAGTCCATATGTAAGCTTTCCAGGAAGTGATTTGGGTAATCAGCCTGCATGGCACATTGCACATCTGAGTTTCAGTCCTTTTTGGTGATTTGTGGCTACATGTACTCCTGGTATACTTGTTCAGGCATTTTAGCCACAACAGAAAGTGTTCATTTTGAAACAAACTTTGGAGTCAGCATTTGTTTGCACCACAGTGACTGGGACAACTTGTTGGTAAAGTAAAGCATTATTTTTGCTGTTGCAGCCTATTTAGATCTGTAACCGGTTCCCATATTACTCTCTAGCACTGTTTTTTTGGGTTACATGGTTTATCAGCTGGTGTATTATTGTCACTTTTTATAGTTGTGTTAATAAAGGTGATTTATGATTGAAACTTGCTAGTTCTCTAAGATGTCTTTATTGAGATTAAGTGCGGACCTTGCTTTTGTTTCAGCTTCTCTGTACAAAACCCTTTTTGGCTTATACATTGTATATACTAATCTTTTGAAAATAGTACTCTAAATGAGGTAAGCCATCATCACTCATCCAACCAAGCTTTGGTAGCCTGCAACACTCCTCCCACAGCACTGATGATGTGCAGTTTTGCCTTACCTAACTTACCTAAAGCAGACTTCTACCATATAATAGTCCCAGGAACAGTAGGCAGCTAAACAATTCCCTCAGCTACAGAGAACTATTATGACACAGTCACCCATTGTTTGATTTGTATTCCCTGGTGTCTAGTGGCAGCCCTCTCCTTCCAATCACCATCCCAGTTATCTTATTGTATTCACTGGTGTCTAGTGGCATCCCCATCCTTTGACTGCTGTCCCCATTATTGTTTTTAGTTTCTTGGTGTCTAGTGGCATACCCCTCCCTCATTGCAGCCAAAAGCTGAAATGAAGAAAATGGTCCCTCAATGTCATTTTTTTTTGCAAACCTGTAAAAAAAGGGTCCTTCACTGATCAGCCCTTGCCACCACCACCTCCCACTCAGCACCTACCACCCCACACTCCCAGGACACCCCTATGCACCCTCACTCACCTGAACAGGTCCCAGGTTTGAGATCCACTCTTCAATTGAAGACATGTCTTCCTGCTGGAACCAGTATGAGAAACTAAGGTAAATGTGGTTCAATGTATTTCAGTAGGGGGTTCAACTTTGGTGCATATCTTTGTAATTTTTTTTACATTTTGACCCCATGTTTTCAACATGGCTTTTTGGGGACCCCACCTCATGAACAATAGGACTGTCAATATGCAACTCCTGCCCAAAAAGTGATTTTGCAGTCACTTGGTGAATTCACCTTTCGGGTGGGATCTGGAAATTTTTTTGAGACCTTGTTCATGATGTGGGTTTATAAGAAGGCTATATTGAACATTTGGGGACAAAATTATTTAAAATGGCAAAATTATGACCATTCATTGCAGTTTCACTACTCACACTCATAACTTTGGAAATTTTAAATATTTTGACCCCGGATTTTCATCATACGCGTCTTATTACCCCAGCTCACGTATGTAACAGCTATCATTTTTTTTCAAATCCTGATCAAAATTTGTTTTCACACCTGTGGCATGGAATGGCATTGCAGTTGTGCAGAATTATGTTTTGAAGGGAATTTGACAATTTTCTATACCGGGTATATTAAGTGGGGTAATAAGATGGCTGTGCTGACAATTTGGTTGCTGATGTTCAATAAATGGAAGCACAGGGCCAGGAGGGCCCAGTACTGCCACAGCTATATACATGCACATGTCTACAGATGGATGGGAGTGCAGGGCCTGGAGGGCAGTGTGCTGCCACAGGCCAATAAGGATAGAATTATACCATCTCAAAAAGTAAGGAAATAAACTGCAAAAAAAAACTTTGTTGATGCTCTATTTAGAGTTAAAGTCACAAAAGTAGGAAAATGTGGTGTTAGGGTTTCCAGCCCTAACACCCCACCCCCACCCTGCACAAACCAACAGGTGTTGGTGGTGTGTCTTTGGGTTTTCAGCCCTAACGCTCACCCCATTCTCCTATACTGTACCTATCTCAGCATATTTTCTTAAGGAATAAGGTGAGTGTTAAGGCTGATAATGCCAAGGCACACCACCAACTCCTGTTGGTGCGTGCAGGGTGGGGTGCTAGGTTTGGAACCCTAATGCCACATTACTCTACTTTTGTGGCTTTAAACCTAACTGGAGCATTAATGAAGGTTTTGTGCAATATATATAGATATATAATACACACACACACACGTATATTGCAAAAAAAAAATATGCACTAGTTGTTGTCAAAGTGACAAAGCTAGGAAATGGTGTTAGATTTTTCAACCCTAACACCACCACACAACTTAACCGGCAGCAGGTGGGAGTGTGCCTCAGGTTTTCACATAACGCCACCCCATTCCATCTGTAAATAAGGCCAGAAGTGTAGACATTCTGAGAATGGGTTGAATGTTAAGTTTGAGAACCCCAAGGCACACTCCACACCTGCTGTGCTGCCTGGTTGGGAGGTGAGGGTGCTAGGGTTGGAAACCCTAATACCACATTTCCCAACTATTGTCATGTTGACCCTAACTAGTGGAATAACAAAGTTTTTTATAATTTATTTCCTTACTTTTTGAGACAGCATAATGGTATACTTAGGGTTGCTGTGGGAACACAGGGTCCTCCAGAACCTGTATTCCCATCCATCTATCCATGATTTTTCAGTATCCTTATTTTTCTGTGGGAGCACAGGGCCTGGATGACCTTGCACTCTCATCCATCCATCATTTTCAGGTATTCTTATTTTACTGTGAAAGCGCAGGGTCCTCCATACCCTGTGCTCCCATCCATCCATCATTTTTTGTTATCCTTATTTTGCTGTTGGAGTGCAGGTTCCTCTGGACTCCTGCACTTCCATCCATCCATCCATCCATCCATCCATCATTTTTCAATATCATTATTTTGCTGTCAGAGCGCAGGGTCCTCTGCACCCTGCACTCCCATCCATCCATCATATTTTGGTACCCTTACTTTACTAAGATCCAAAATTTAAAATAAACCTTGTTCAAGTAAACACAGTGATTTACATGGTGTTCTGAACTTGTACCTCTATGTTTGAGGATATGTCCTTCATTATGAGGGTCAATGTCCCTCATTTCATTGACAAACAGTTGAGAGGTGTGGAGCCCCCCACTAGCCTCTGATTTTATATATTATTTCTAATCTTCATTTTCCCCCACCATCCAATAGTGGCCCCAGTCCACATTAATGTTTATTGAACAGCCCAGGTGTCTAGTGCTTCCCTCAATAGCCTCAGCTATCATATTTTTTTTAATTGTTTATATTTATTTCCATATTTCCATTCCCCCCACCTGATACACATCCCTGTATTTTAAAGTTAATGATAAATTCTGCTTTTCATTGGTATCCAGTTGCCTCCCCCAGCATGCTCATACATTGCTGTAAATAAAGAAAATGGCCCCTCGATGTCTGTTTTTTACTGCAAAAAAAGTATTGTCCAACATTGATTTCACCAACACCCCCAACCAACCTCACACTGTGCATGCACCACCTTCACCCCCCTAGAATCCCACACACACCCTCCCTCACTTGCACAGATCCCACAGTGAAGATACACTCTCCGATCTAAGACATGTCTTACTCCTGGAACAAGCGACTACTGTATGAGAAGTAAGGTTATTGTGGTGGGAACAAAAGTTACCTTACTTCTCAGACAGTAGTCACCTGTTCCAGGAGTAAGATGTGTATTCGATCAGAGAGTGCATCTTCACTATGGGATCTGTGAAGGTGAGTGAGGGTGTGTGGGAGGGGGGGTCTAGGGGTGTGGGGTAGTGCGTGCATAGTCAGAGGTCAGGTGGGGGTGCAGGTGGAATCAACATTGGACTTTTTATTTACAGTAAAAAAAAATAAAGACATCGAGGGATCATTTTGTTTTTAT
The DNA here is from genome assembly GCA_016271365.2 of Neoceratodus forsteri. Lineage (NCBI taxonomy): Eukaryota > Metazoa > Chordata > Ceratodontiformes > Ceratodontidae > Neoceratodus > Neoceratodus forsteri. The sequence goes on along the minus strand of CM057459.1, from coordinate 855,413,771 downwards.
CTACCGCAGTCTACCAGCATGTTGGGGGGGGGGCAATGGACACCAATGAAAAGTAGAATTTTTTTATTAACCTTAAAATATAGGAGATGTGCTTCAGGTGGGGGAATGGAAATGAACATTAAAATAATTGAAAAAAAATATATGGTTTTATATATTGTTCCTAATCTTTATTTTCTCTGGTGTCCAGTGTTACCCCCCACCATCCAATAGTGGTCCCAGTCCGCATTAATGTTTATTTAACAACCCTAGTGTCTAGTGCCCCCCCAACAACCTATAATTGAATACAACAACTATATGTAGTGTTAAATATTTTATCTATAACACTATATTACAAGCATTTCATTCTTAAGCAATGAGGCCTGACAAGGAGTGCATTGTGGTGGTCTAACAGGCCATCTTGGGTGGCTTTGCCTCATACTTCAGCCTATCTCACCATAATGCACCCCGTCATGCCTTATTGCTTAAGTTTGAAATGTTTGTGAACAATATAATGTTATAAATAAAATGTTTAAAACACCTATAGTTATATTATATACAGTAACACATACTTGTAAAATGCCTTGTAGTAGGGCTTGTTCAGATACTTAGACACTTGTATTATTGTTGTGATGTCCATGTTACCCATACAACTTGATGTTGTGTCCCAGTTACCCACATGACGTCTTACAAAAAAATGTTTATAAATAAAATACGTTGTTTCAAGGCTGCTGTTACTGCTTTTTTGTTTGTATGTTCCAATAAAAAGCTTTTTTATCGAGACCTAGCTTACAGGTCTATTTTTGTTGTTTCACTGGGATGCCCAACTGATTTGTTTGCAGCTTTATAAATAAAATATATTTCATGATTAGGCAGTTCAGTGGTGTCGATCTTATCCACTGAGGTTAATGTAGTTCAGTAATAAAAATATGCTGTAAAATCAAACAGATGCAGTCAGCAGCTACCCTTTGACATGTATTGTTTTGGGTGCAGTAGTATCCAGAGATAATATGAGGCATAATTACTGGCAAGTAATTGTCTGAACAAAATAGTGAAGTATTGTAGCTATGGTTTTTAAATTGGTTCCATAACCATAGTAATTTGAAAAAAAAAATATTTTTTTAAACTGGAAATAAAGATCAGGGACACTGTAGTACCACATTACCTTGTCCATGTTGTAACTCACAACCCCATTTTTTCAGACTTCCAAATGATGAACCATCTTTATATTTGGAATTACATTACCTCCTCATGTATCCAATGTACCAAGACAGAGTAGTGGTATTTAACTCCATTTTTTGGGGTGGGGGAACATCACTGTCACCCTTGGTCTCTCCAGTATCCAATTTATACTTACATTAATACAGACATTAAGATTGAAGTATGCAAAGCACACAAATAGGGAAATGAAAAAACATTAGGGTTTTGGGTCTCCACAGTCCTGGTGAATCAGTGGTGGCGACTTTCTAAGGGTTGTCAACCCAATTAAGAAAGAAAGGGACCACAAATGGATTGTGCACAAGCAAACCCCCACCACTGCTGGGCATCCAGCACACCCTGGCTCCTCTTAGTCTGCTCTGCCTCCTCTCCACCACCCTCCTTTCCATTTCAAGGTAATCTCCCCAAAAGATACCCTTAAGCTCCTCCGGGGACTACCAAACTGTGGTAGCCCAGGCTATGATGGTGTCTCCCCTGTGTTCCTCAAAACTATGGCCTCTGCCATCACCAAACCCCTCACCTTCATTCTCAGTCTAGCATTGACCACCTAGTCCATGTCTCACCCTTGGAAAACTGCCAAGATCATTCCTATTCAGAACAGGTGACTCCTACTCCCCAATAAATACCAACCAATATCCATCCTCCTCCACTTAAGTAAAATCCTCAAAAAAGTCATGGATCAACAAATCTTGGACTACCTCTCCAGATATTATATCCTTTGTAGCCAGCAACATGGGTTAGCTGGCACCACAGCACCTCCACTGCCCTTGCCCTATTCAACCACCATATCCTTACAAATATGGAGCAAGGGAAGGCCACTGGAGCCATATTTGTAGATCTGTCAAAAGCCTTTGATCTGGTAAACCACTCTCCTCCTCTCCAAACTGAATATCATTGGCTCCTCCGAGAAAACGTTGCAGTGGTTTCAGAGCTACCTCACTGGCCACTCCCAGTATGTCTGCATAGACTTCCACCTCTTCTGCCTTATCCATCACCTCTGGAGTCCCCCAGGGCTCCATCCTGGGCCCCCGTATCTTCACCATTTTTGTCAACACACTTGCATCAGACAGCCTCACCTGCAAATCCCTCCTTTATGAAGATGATCTGGTCATATACCACAGTGAAAAATCTGTCCCCCACTTATCCTCTGTCCACATTCTGAACTACTGTGCTGCCCATAATTGGTTCTCCAACAACCTGATGAAAGTTAACTCCAAAAAGACCAAGGCTATGCTGTTTGGGTCAAAACCTTCCCTCAACAGAGCCCACAAACCAACTCTTCACTCCTTGTCCACCCCCCTCAGTGGCCCTTCACTTGAAACCGTCCACTCCTTCAAATACCTGGGAGTCACACATGACCTCTCCCTCTTTTTCACTGACCATGTTAACTCTGTGGTTCACAGGATAAATCAGAAACTCTGTGTTGCATATCAAATTCTACCTCTCCTGACCCCTGAGGCCCACATTGCCATAGCAAGAGGTAACCTCCTCCCCATCCTGGACTACTGCTCCCCAGTCTACTCTCATGTTTCCTCTTCCCTTTGGACACAACTTGTGACTGTCTACAATAGCATCTGTTGCTTTGCCCTGTCCGCCCCCTACTCCATCCATTACTGTGACCTATACCACTCCCTAAATTTGCACTCTCTACAAGATAGCTTTGATTTCACCCTCAGCTGCCTCACTGACACTTGCATTAGACATGGCTCTGCATCCCCTCTATCTATCTTTTTTACACCCTGTACTTTGCCTAGACATCTCTGCTCCACCTCTGTCCCTCCCCTTGAAATGCCACGGACCGCCACTAACATGGGTGGGAGCCCTATCAGCTGTGGCTCCCCTGCCATGGAACAGGCTGCCTGCCCCACTCGGATCATCCTCCACGCCTCATACATTTAAACTTAACCTTAAATACTTGCTCCTCATTAGAGACAGCTGCACCCGTCCCCTCAAGTAACACCCTCCTGTCCCCCTCCCCCAAGTCCAGGTCCCTATCCCCCTCTCCCTCTGATGCTGCTATTGCCATTGCCCATCCTAGACACCTTCAGTGTCTTGAGGATGTGGGTGGGGAATAGGCTTAACTCCCTGTTGTGCAACTTAAGTGCAGCTAACTTCTTTGCTACCATTGAACTGAATTTGAACAACTGTACTGTCAATTTGAACAACTGTACTGTCTCCCCTAGTGGGCTGTATCTCAATCTCACTGATTGTTAACCAGTTTTGACAGCTTATCTGGCCTGTACTTTTGTATACTCTGTATTTGTATCTCTACCTAATGATGTTGTTACACTCTTGTCTAATGCTTCTGTTACCTACTTGTGCCTACTGGGCCCAAGTCATGCCTGTAAACAGTCCCCTGGACCAGTGCACCCTACCCAGTTAACAAAGTCAAACATACATACATACATACATAAATAATGCATGTCCCCCTCCTCCTAGCCAGATCTATGATGCCAGTTCGACAACACTTTTGTCAACCGGCATTACAGCGACAGGATTTATGTCTACCGCAAGCTGTGGTAGACATAAATCCCGAATGTCTCTCGGTCCTGTTGAGTCGGAGTTGATTCGGGAAGGGGGTGCAGGACAAGGAGACAGGGTGCCCCTGTCTCAGGCACACCAGCACAGCAACCTGTCTGCAAACTGTTGATTTTGTCCACAGCGACGTAGGTGGCTGTGTTGGTGTTGCTGTCCGGGGGGGCATACTGTCCCAGCCCATAACCTGCTGCCCGAAGCACAAAGTACAGGTGCAAGCCAGTGCCTCATATTGATACACTCTTCAAAGGTAGAGAAGTATGGCTCACCACATGTTACCAACAGAATCTTTCATAGCTTTCTTCACGTCATAACTGACCTCATTTTCTCAGGGGAGGATGTGGGCATTAGGGTTGACAACCCCAAAGAAGACCCCACCACTGATTTGCCAATACTCTGGAGATGTAAAACCCCAATGCTTTTTTTTTTCATATCCCTAATTTGTGCACCATACCACTCATCCTCTCAGCACTTAAAATTTCATAGCATTGGCCTTCATAATCCAGAGCAAATGGCCAGAATGGGTAGCGCTTTTTTATTTTAAAGAATTAAATATCTACAAATAGTAAGCCCCATATATTTAGTGTTAAGAAATGTCTCTGTCAAGTCTGTTCAATGATTTAATAGTTTGTATATACCAAAATAGCTGTAACATTATTAAGAACATCAGTAAACCTTTGCAGAACGTGTAAAATTTAGTATAAAAATCATAGCGCCATACAACATTCATAGCAGTTGAGAGGTGTGTTATGCACTATGAGTTCTTCAACTGTAATGTCTGCATTAATGTAGTTTATTGATATTAATTTCCCTTCTTTTTCTAATAGAGGTATTGCATCCTCATTTGTGCAGGTCCCTTTGGACCTACACAAAATGAAATAAATACAATACTAGAGACAGTCCTGACACAGTGCATGGACCCATCAGACCACAACATGCATGTCAATACATTGTGAGGGAAGGCTCCCTGGCCAACCACAAGGTGTTGTGTGTGCACCAAAACACTGCTCCGTCCCTCACCAGGCTGGGGTTGGTGCTGCATGCTTCAGCACCTTCTCCATCAGCCTTGGGTAATTAAACTGGCTAACTGAGTTCACACCTGAACTCAGGTCACTGGACACAGGTATGGGAAGGCAACGTGGTCCCCACTGGGCCAGAGGATATCTCTGAAAACAATGTTGCTTCATATTTTTTTTTTCTTGTGACTTTCTGACCCTACCTTCTGAACATAACAGGTGTCTTTTAATATCATACTAGACAAAATGTAATTTTGCACCAGCAGAGGAAAATCACATGTTGGCAAGGATTTGAAAAACATCAGCTATCACGTTCATTAGGTGGTTTGACAAAATGCCTGTTCTGAAAATTGTGGGTTTAAATATTGAAAATGACCAAAGTTATGAGAATGCATAGAAAATTTATAACATACCTCATTAACTTTGTTGTTTTTTCATATTTTGACCCAAGACTTTCAACAGTCTTCTTATGACTCTAGCTCCTGAACCTGGTAGTTGAAAATGTTCAAATCCCGGCCAAAATTTAATTTTGTGCCACAGGTGCAAAAACAAGTTTCAGTCAGGCAGCCTGGCAGCCCTGCCTACTCCTCAGGCTCTCTAACTCTGATCAACTCTCCCTCTGTTCTGTTACTCTCCCTTCTCCCCATCTCCGCTGTAATTATGCTTCTCTGTCTACCTACTTTCCTCATCTTCCTTCCCCTACTGTCCCCCTCCTCCTCTTCCCTTAGTCACCCCACCATATCTCCCTTGTCCTCTCCCATCTCTTTCTTCCCACCTCCTCCTCCTCCCTCTCCTTACTACCCTTTCTGTCTCTTCCACTCCCCCTTCCTGCTGCATAATCTCGCTACCCTCCTACTTACTCTATCCAACCTGGCCTCCTTCTTACCCCCTCCTCTCACTTAGAATTCCACCACTGCCCCCTCCTCTCCAATAACTGCTCCACCCTTGCGGTCTCACCCCAGGCCACAAAAAGTGTAAACCATCATTATTTCTAGCCCTCCTTCTCTTCCTCCTACTTCTGGCCGGTGATGTGGAGCCTAATCCTGGTCTTTCCTGCCCCCCCACCATTCTCTGTGCCCAAAGGTCCTAGTTTGTACCATTTCAACACACACAGCCTCCTCCCAAAGTTAGACTCCCTCATGGTATGCACCTTGCAACACTCCCCTTACATCCTTTGCATATCTGAAACCTGGCTGTCATCTAGAGTCCCAGATTTGCTTCTCTCTTTCCCTGAATTTCAAATTTTATACCAGGACAAAGGTAAACGTAGAGGCAGAGTTTCTATTTATGCCTGCCATAACACTTCCTGCTCTACCACCCTCAAAGAGGCCATCCGCTCCTCTCACAAGTTGTTACTGCCCAAACTCTCTCTCCTCTCAATCCTCCCTATCTTTGTTGACATCCATTATGCCTCCCATAAGATCCCCCCTTCCTCTCTCTTTATCTCCCTCTCATCACTTGTCTCCCTCTCTGCATCTGGTGAACTTGTCCTTCTCGATGATTTTAACCTAAACTGGCTCTCCCCAGAATCTAAGCCTATTCAGAACACAATCGAATCATTGAATATTTCACAACTAATCTCTGAACTCACCAGGCTTAACCCCTCACTCCTCAAACCACTTCCTCCTGGACTAGGTACTGTGCTGTCACCCCCATCGAGTATCATCTGCTGGCTTGCTCCCAAATGTTTTCAGTGATCACTGTCTCAACTACTGTATTAGGAAATCCTGCTCCTCCAAATCCTCATCAAAATACATTTGGCACAGACCCCTAAGGTCCCTCAACAATGAAGCTCTGTTGAGTGACCTAGCCTCTGCAAACTGGTCCCTGGTCTACTCTGCTCAAGATATCGGCACAGCCCTAGCACACTTCACTGCCATCCTCACTCAATCCTGTAACCCCCACAGGCCCCCACAAAAGAACTAGAGTGAAACACTCCCATCAGCCCTAAATTACAGCTGACCTTCTAGAGCTGTGCAAAACTAGGGACCTTGCTTGGGCCCACTTAAGGGTCTCCCACTCTGACTTTGACTCTGATCACCAGCACTACAAGTACCTTAGAAAATCCTGTACCAAGGCTATCCAGTCAGCTAAGGCCTACTACTTCAAATCAAACCTACAATCCAACCTAAAATCCCATTACAATTTCTGGAAAGTAATGCACTCACTCTTGACTTGTGACATCGGAACTCCATGAGTGGGCACCTTACTGAACAGTGACCTACTCGCCATGAGCATGTCGACAGGGTAAGACATCAGGAGGGTGACCCGGATTGGGGGATTCATGAATAGTGAAAGGATGTCACTATATGTACACATGTGCGATGAAGTGAGCACACTAAGCGAGGGGTGGGAGGGTTTGTGAGGGGTGGTGCCGTAGGAAGCTGCTGAGCTGGCTCTGTGGCATGGTGGGTGGGTGTCAGGCTGGGGTAGTCAGGATGCTGGGTTCAGGTCTGGGTGCAGGTATGTTTTGTTGCGCCGACCAGAGTATTTTTTTTTTCACAATTTTTCACCCTCATGACATTGCACCCCTGGAGTTGAGAATCCTGTAGTGGGAAGCAAGTCTCTGGTGCCCTTTTGTTTAGGTTGGGGTGTACATCACTGAAATTGATTTTCAGTGATGTACACTTGCTATAATGATGATCGCCTTTCTGCGATCACCACTATGACATAGAACTCTCTTTGACCCACCACCCCAGCCTCCTCCCCAAGTAGATGGCGTGCTGGTTTCCGATCACTGTGATGTTGCCTCCCTTTTCAACTACTTCTTTACAACATGTGCTGCTCTCTCTCTGTCCTCAGTCATTAACCCCTACCACAGCCCACTTCTTCTGCTGGTTTTCACTTCCCTGCCTCCCATCTCCCTTCAGGAAGTTTTCCTTACCCTCAGATCTCTCAACCCATCAATATACATCCCTGATGTGTAGACCTCAAACTCAACATATCACCCTCTGCTATTCTCATCCTGCTCATCCAACTTTGAACCTTTATTTCTTTCTTTGTGCCATCCCCCTCTCCTCAAATATCACCAATGTACTCGACTTCACAAAGATGGTGATCCATCGTCCCCCAAAAACTATAGACCTATCTCTCGCCTTCATTCCCTTGTTAAGCTGCAGGGGCCGCTAGTCCCCTAAAGATAAGTCAACTTCCTTGTCTCCTCTTCCTTCCTATCCCACTTCCAGCCTGGTTTCAGAAAAAAAAAAAAACACTCCACAACCACCTCCCTCTTCCACGTTACTGACTCTGTCCTTACAGGGATGGACCAGGGTCTTATAACTATGGCTATTTTTATAGATCTTGCTAAGGCTTTTGATTTGATATCCCACCCTCTCCTTTTAAACAAGTTGGCCTCAGCTGGTCTCTCCAATCCTGCAGTTCAGTAATTCCACTCAAACTGACCAACCACCAACAATCTGTGAAGGTGAGTGGTGCTTTATCCCCCTCCATTCTTGCTGGAGTCCCCCTTACTCTATCCTGGACAACATATTGTTCTTCATTTTTCTAAATGACCTCCCTTCATCTGTGTCTCCTTCCATACTCATATGTATGCCGATGACACTGTCATCTACACCTCTGTTCCCTCCACATTTGTGGTTGCATCCTCACTTCTACACGATTTCCATAAAGTACTACGTTTGTTTCAAGCCAACCAGTTCAAAGTAAATGCCAAGGAGATGGTGTCCATGGCTTTTGGCACCAGCCAAAAGCTAGCAAGGCTATCCCCTCTTCCCCATCTTCTCCACCTATTATGGTACCCAAATGGAGGTATTTCACACTTACAAATACCTTGGTGTGTGGCTTGGTAGTAACCTAGACTTCTCAGCACACCTTGACACTATACTCTCAAAGCTTCACCCCAAGTTAGGCATGCTTTACTGTAAAAAGGACTGTCTCCCCTCTGAAGTCCATAAGTGCCTGCTAGGCAAAATGATCCTCCCTATTTTTGACCATGCAGATGCAGCCTACAGTGCTGCCCTTCCCTCCACCCTCAAAATGTTGGACACCCTCTGTAATTCCTTCTGTCACTCTGCTACTAACTTTCCTCTCACACACATCACTGATCCCTTTATTCTGCTCTTTCTATCACCCCTTACCCTCGTGTTGCCTTTCCCACTGCTTCTACCTTATTACAAAATAACTGGTTCACCTCCTTCCCCTCCTATCTATCCTCTCTACTCTCCCCCTCTGCTCCCTTCTCCTATCTCCTTTACTCCAGAAACTCCTATTCCTTCTTGATTTCCCACCCTCAGTCTACCACAGGTCGGGATGACTTTTCTTACTGTCCCCCCTCCCTATGGAACCAGCTCCCTCCTCTTCTTCACCATGCCTCATCCCTACTATCCCAAAAGTAGTTGCTAAAGCCAACCTCCTCTCTTCCTGCTCCTGCCTCTCTTTCCTCTAACCCTCCCCCATCCCTTCTCTTTCACCCCTGCTCCCCTACACTACACCCAATGTGCCCTCATACTCTCCTTACCCCCTCTCTCTCTCTTCCGAGGGCTTTGTCTCACACAAATTTTAACCTGTCTGATCCACCCTGCACACCTTTGTAAATCTTTAATTGACTCCAATGTACAGTAATGCTGTCTTTTTTACCTCTATGTATTCCTACCACTGTTGTTTCTGCCACCTTATTGCACTTTAAAAATGCTGTTTCCTGCACTTTAGCTAATTGTAACTGCCACTTATTTTGTTCCCCTTTCCTCTGGTTGACACCTAGAAGTGATCCTCAGCTCACTGTGCCTTTGCTAGATACCAAACCTTTAAATAAATACATAAATTTAAAAAATCACCTTTTGTTCCAGATTTACAAGACTTCACTGCAAATGATCATAAGGCAGGGGTCCTAAAGTCCATGTTGAAAATGTGGGCAGAAAATATGAAAAAATGACCAAGTTATGAAGAAAAGTTCAAAGAAAGTAAGTAAAGCTTTATTTTTAAGTTATTTTCAAAACCAAACCACTGTACAAACAGATTAAAACCAAACAATTAAATAAACATTCATAAACTCTCCTCTCTCTTCCACCCTAGATTCGGACCACAGGATTGGCCAGCCGTGTGCCCCATTGGCATGACTTGGGGCCCCCCGACGCCATCACCAGCCGCCAAAAAACCCTCTCAGTAGCTGGATTCAGACCGCAGGATCGGCCAGCCGTGTGCCCCATTGGCACGGCTCGGGGCCCCCTGACACCATCACCAGCCACCGAAAAACCCTCTCAGTAGCCGGGTAAGGACTTCTCTGGGCCGGGTAAGTAGGGATCCTCTGTGATTGGCTGACTGGGCTCTGAGACACTCGCCCATTGGCTGCCGGCTCTAGTCAATGTATTCCTATTGGTGACATAGCTTGTGTGCTGTGCTGGACTCTGAGCCCATTCACTTGCACTGCTCTCGGACCAATTTTTTGCCTGGACACTCGTTTTGCCTTATTTTTCATTTTCTCCCTAACCTGCTTGCCTGTTGTACTGCTCCAGTTTGCTTCATGTTATTTTATGCTTAGAAATTTGATTCTGAATTTTTGAGTTTTATGTACTGCATTTACTAGTACTGCGTAGGCTCAGAATTGCTATATTATTTCCAATACTGCTGTTGTAATTACCCTCGACACTAGAAAATATTTGACTGCTTTTCCACCAGTATTTCACTGAATCTCCCTAGCTCTCTGTACCTCTCCTATCTGTTACCCTGTACCTGGTTTCTCTCTCCTAGCCCAACTCCCTGTCTATTTTCCTCTCGTCTTACAGCAGTATATATCTTGCCGGCACATCCCCGCTTAACCCTGCTCCTTACCCTCTCTTTTTCCATCTCCTTGTATGTACCCCTCGTTCTTAGGAGCATCAGCCCCCCCCCGCCCAAACCTGAGCCTGAGTGAGAAGACCTACGGCCGCACACTGTCTTCCATTGGTGCTCTGTCTCTCTCCCTGTAAGTGTAACTTTCCAAGTGTGCCTCTCGCCGTGTTGACCCGCAGCCGCTCAATGCCTCCCTATGTACTCTGTCTCTCTCACTGTAGTGCAAACCCCAAGCGTGCTTCTCACCATGAGACCCATGGCCACTCACTGCCGCCCTAGGTGCTCTGCCTCCCTCCCTGGAAGTGTAACCATCTAGTGTGCTTTATGCTTCCTCCTAGTGTGCCTTCCTATCTCCCTGGCTGCCTGCTGCTGCCTGCCTAAACCTCCTGCGCAAACACATCACCATCTCACTTTGCAAAATAATTAAAAACGCCTTATCCCCCTGTTTAGCCTACTGTTGATCGCCGACTTTGAATAAACCATTCCCGCTGACCAGCGCCAGCCCTCTTGATCACACTTAAAACCTAATCATTTTCACTGGCGACTCCTCCCACCTCCTGCTATCACTAAGGACTCCCATCTCTTGCATTTTAATTTTCTCATTGTTTTCTCTACCTCGCATTTTCACCTGCTTTCACCACCTCCCCCACCAGCTTCTTTCTGCACCCCCCACCTGTACAACGTCACTGTTTCTTTGTTCCAGGAGTAATCTGTAGACCTCTTATAGACTGTGTACTTACAGCTTCCTCTCTCTCTTCCACCCTAGATTCGGACCGCAGCATCGGCCAGCCGTGTGCCCCATTGGCACAACTCAGGGCCCCCCGACACCATCACCAGCCACCAAAAAACCCTCTCAGTGCCGGGTAAGGACTTCTTTGGGCCGGGGAAGTAGGGATCCTCTGTGATTGGCTGACCAGGCTCTGAGACACTTGCCCATTGGCCGCCGGCTCCATTCAAGGTATTCCTTTTGGTGACATAGCTTGTGTGCTGTGCTGGGCTCGGAGCCCATTCACTTGCACTGCTCTCAGACCAATTTTTACGCCCGCCCCCCCGACCTTTATTAAATAGGCCCTTCTCCCCACCTCTGCATATAGGAATCCGCCCCTTAACCAACCATCCAACCTGCTCCCACAGCCCAGATCCCTCCATCCCCAAGGCTCTGCCTGACTGCCCTCTCTGCTCAACTAAGCACACCCCTTCAAAACCTCTATAAACTATCTTAATTTTCCCTCTACCTATTTCCAACTATTCTAACCTCATACTTCATCTTACACCTAGTTCCCAGTGCTGTACTTACTCACTAAAATATGCTTTCCCATGTAAACCTCCTCCTGTCTTTTCTATCTCTCTCCATTTGTTATCCACTGTGTCAACTTCCTCTCTCCTGCTACCCCACGCAACCTCCCACTGTAAGCATCTTGACATCCTACCTTCATTATGGAACCATGGCAAATACCCTTTATTTCTATCTGAGGCACCCCATTACTAAGGACTGGGTGCAAATGACAGCACTGGCTGGAAAATTCATATTTGAGCACCTGTCGTTAGCAACCCTCCTTTGTTGGGACCCTAGGCGACTGCACTGTATCCAAACCTGCAGCATGCAGAGGAAAAACGTTACATGGTATGAGCTACTGGCGATATCCCTCAAACTGCTGCTCCTCCTACTTCTCATGTCTGGTGGGATCCACCCAAACCCTGGCCCTGGCTCAAACATTAAGATAATGCCTGCAAAAACTAAAAACGGGCAATCCATTGTTACCCTAAATATCTGCAACCTCCTTCCTAAGCTGACATCTCTTCAAGCCTTTATTGGACAACATAATCCTGACATACTTGTAATTGTTGAGACCTGGCTAACACCTAGCACTCCAGATCATGCAATCTCACTCCAAGGCTACAACCTCTTCAGACTTGACCGGGTAAAAAGAAAGGGGGGCGGATGTGTTATCTATATAAAGGACTACCTCTCATGCCACCCTGCCAGTTTCTCCCCAGAAAACACCCTAGTACAACTTCTCCCTGTCAAGCTTCTCCTTGGCGCCCAAAACAAAGTGCTTACCGTGGCTGCAGTCTATATCCCCCCTAAAGACCCACTAGCTGGGCTCCAGTCTATCCTTGAATTTGCAAGATTACAACCTCCTGACTCTGAGCTCCTCCTTCTCGGTGATTTCAATATAAACCGGCTTGCCTCAGATATCGGACCCAGCAAGGATACTATCCTAGCAACCAACCTAACACAGATGGTCAACTCCCCTATAAAAAAAACTACAAGACTGGAACCAGCACTCTCATTGACTGGATACTTACTAATCGCCCTGACCAGATAAAAAAAACACCTCCGTTCTCTCCGACTCCATCAGTGACTACTCCCCTGTGATCTGTATCTGGACAAATAAATTCCACAAACCACCTCCTAAAACCATCCTAAGTCAAATGCTACCACACAGAAACCTTGCTAAGCTAAAGACCTGCCTTCTACAACAAGACTGGTCCCATATCTACAATACGCTGGATGTTGACGCTGCCCTAGACTTCTTCATTAAAACTTTCAACACTGCCTGTGACACCTACGCACCTTACAAAAAATGTAAAATCAAAGCCCTCTCTAATCCCTGGCTAACAGCCAAACTACTGGCTAAGCTCAAAGCACGTGACCATCTTTGGGCTATAGCCAGGGCCACAGGCTCCATAACAGACTCACTTAACTATAAACAGGTGCACAACCTATGCACTTCACAAATTAGGCAAATGAAGAGCTCCTACTTCAAGAATGCTCTAGAAACCACCTGGGGTGATGGGAGATCTTTCTGGGACAATATACGTAATATTACGGGCAAACAGTCTAAATCCTCTCCCACGGCAATGAACACTGATGGCTCCACTACCCGAGACCCTAAGACTATGGCTGATGCCCTAAATAAAACCTTCACAGACCTCAATGGTGTCCTCTCACCAGACTTCTTCCAGGACTTGTCAGTTCCAAAACTCGTATCCCAAACCACCTCGCCAGACAAACCGCTATTTCACTTTAAAATAGTTAAGACATTTGAAGCCTACAGATACATAAAAAATGCCTGCTCAAAATCTAGAAATAGTAGTGACACCATTGATCTAAAACTTCTGTTCCTCATCTTGGAAGAAGTGATCCACCCCCTCTCCAAAATTCTCAACCTCTCCCTGTGCCAAAGTCAATTCCCCCACACATGGAAGGCCACAATAGTCACACCAGTGCATAAAGGGGTCAGCAAATCCACACCAGGGAACTATCGGCCCATATCTATACTTCCACCCCTCTCCAAAGCTCTTGAACGGATCATGGCGGATCAACTATCAGACTACCTGCAAAAGTACAATCTACTCTGCATTCAGCAACACGGATTTAGGAAAGGACACAGTACGTCGACGGCCCTTCTAGATTTTTCTAGTGAAACTCACAAAGCCTTGGATAAGGGTTATTTAACCGGAGCTATTTTCATAGACCTCACAAAGGCCTTTGACACTGTTCACCATAGCCTTCTAATCTCTGTTCTGCTCAACATTGGGCTAGCTGAGGGACCCGGAGCCTGGGTAAAAAGTTCCCTGGCACAACGTTCTCAAACAGTAAAAATCTCTGAGGTTCTCTCTGACTCCAAACTGGTCCTCTCTGGTGTCCCCCAGGGCTCAATTTTAGGGCCTCTCCTCTTCAGCCTATTTCTAAACTTGCTTCCCAAATCCTGCCCTGAAAAATTAATACTCTATGCTGATGACGCTGTAATTCTCTCCTCCCATAAGGATCCAAACCCACTACGACAGAGCTTGCAGCTTGCTTTCTCCTGTGTTGAAAAGGTGGTTCCTTGAGCACAAACTGGTCCTAAATAAAAAAAAAAAAAGTCATGCTTTTCGCCAGTCATCAAAACAGAAATAGGCATACTCCACTCATCACAAAAACCTCTCTTGGAAATACACTAGAACAAGTGAACACCTTCAAATACCTTGGTATCACTTTTGACGAATGTCTTACTTTTGAGGCCCATATCGATAACACTGCAAAAACAGTGCACCAACGCATTGGAATTTTGTACCGGAACCATCAATTTTTCAACCAAGCTGCCTTGAGGATTGCTGTTCAAAGCTCCATCATCTCAGTCATAGACTATGGTCTAATTGTCTATGGCTCAGCTACTACCACTGCACTAGAGCGCATCTCAACAGCACTAAACAAAACCTGTTGACTCCTCACTGGAGCACAGAGACTGACCCACACTTATGACCTCTACACGGAAACCGGTTGGTTACATCCCTCCAATCGCTTCATGTATCTCACCTGCGTGAAGGCAAAAAAATCAGTCTTGGGACTCACTCCTCCATGTATCCGGGACCTGCTCTGCCTGAACAATGGCACTTGTACCACCAGAAGATCTGACCACCAACCTTTCCTTGTCCCTAGATGCCGGACTGCTCAGGGACAAAGATCTTTTGTATACCATGCCCCTACCTGGTACAATGCCCTTAATCTGCCCTCCCTATCCTCCATGACATTGGGAGCTTTCAAATCCATACTATACGCTCACCTCACAGCCTCCAGCTCCTGTGACTGCTTTGACTAAAGTCTCATCCCACTGAGTGCACTTACATTTGTTTCACTCAACCACCATGGTCTCCTCTTTGACAAAGACAACCTGAGTACCACTAACCTGGTTCTGTCTGCTTCTAAATTTCTTATTTCTTCCTCTCTTCCCTCTCAAGCTCTCCAGTCCATATTCCTTGTCCTTGACGCTGCCTCTGAGTTCCTTTTTCTTTTCCATACATAAATGTTACTGTTTAAGTTGTGGCCTTGTTAAACTGCTTACTTATTGTTTGTAACACTGTCTACTATGTTTTTGTACTTAATGACGTGGAACCTTTGTAAAAGAGCCTTGGCTCAAAGGTATTAATTCCAGAAACAATAAACTATTAAACATTTTAAAATCCTTCAGAATAAGCTTTAAAAAACAAATAAGTTTTGAGCTCAAATTTAAAACTCGAGACAGTCAGGCATTCTCTTATCCTATGAGGTAGAGAATTATACAGGGAAGGGGTAGCATAAGAAAATGCACGCACCTCAGATGTCTTTAGCCTAACCCTGGAAATCTCTAGCAATCCCTTGTTGGTGGATCGGAGTGAGCGGGATGGGCAGTAGGGAGTAAGAAGATCTTGCAGATACTGGGGTCCCTGTCCATGTGGGGCTTTATAGGTCAGTAACCCGACCTTAAAAGTGATCATCCACTGAACCAGCAGCTAGTGCATTCCGTGCAGCACAGGCGTAATATGACTAGTCCTGGATGTACCAGTCAAGAGCCTGGCTGCTGCATTCTGCACTAGCTGCAAGTGGTGGATATCAACTCCCGGTAGCCCTAGGTACAGGGCATTGCAGTAATCAAGTAATTGAAATGCATTGAAATACAGTATGCGGCCCTTACAGTACCTGATTTTTCTCAGTTCCTGCTCCAGTATTGAAGAGTGAAGATTTATCTCCAGTTCAGAGAAGATTATGGCATTGGACCTGGTCTTGGTAAATATAGGGAGGGGGGCTGGGGGTGGTGGGTGCTGAGTGGGGGGTTTGGGGTTGGGGGATTGGGACAGTGGTAGATAATGATGGACTGTTTTCTTTATATCAGGTTAAATAACTACGGAGATGTAGTCTATAGTGTCGCCTCCAGGTTCACCCTGGCCAGATTGGGCCCACTTTTTCATGCCTTTTGTTGTTTTGCCCTAAACTGTCCCTACCCTACCCATCACTGTGTCCTGTATCACAGACTGGGTCTCCCCTCACTGCAGGAACACCGCCAAATACACTGTGCCCATTTCACCGCCAAGTTCTGGTCTCAGACCCTGCCCCCCTATCAACACTCCGCACTTTCAGCCACTCCCCTGCCAGCTTATACACTCAGGCACAATGACACCAGTCTCTTATATATCCCGTGCTGGTCCACAAATGCTGGCTAGGCAGCCTTCACATATCACATGCCCAAGTTGTGGAACTCCCTTCCAGTGGACATAAGGAAGGCCCCTTCAGACCACTACCTCCATGCCCACCTGAATGATAATTTTGCCTCCACCTGCACTTGTTCCTAACCTAAATGCATCGCTCCTCCTCTAGGTTGGAGTACTATGACTATACTGTGTTGCACTGTATTTGCTGGTTCTTTTGTACCTCTCCTCCTCCTCCTCCTCCTCTAGTTGGAGTACTATGGCTATATTATGTGCACTGTATTTTGTTGGTTCTTTTGCACCTCGAAGCATCCTATTGTCATGTTTTCCTCCTAGTTCTGTTAACTGCATCTAACACTTACTGTCTGATTGCATTCAGTACCTTGAAGTATCCTATTGTCATGTTATTCCTAGTGCTGTTAGCTGTGTCTAACACTTACTGTCTGATTGCAATATATATTTTCTGTAT
This sequence comes from Neoceratodus forsteri, assembly GCA_016271365.2. NCBI lineage: Eukaryota > Metazoa > Chordata > Ceratodontiformes > Ceratodontidae > Neoceratodus > Neoceratodus forsteri. Next base: position 855,396,818 of record CM057459.1, on the reverse strand, counting down.
TGTGTTCTCCCCTCCTCTCTCCCCAGGTTGCAACTGGAATCGAGCAGTACTCTGCTCAGTGTGCCCTCCTGGTGAAACTCTTAAATAAATAAATAAATTAATACAAAAAAAAGCAAAAGATGTTGCAAGATGATTTTCTTTTTCCAAGGCACCTTGCTCCCTCTGATACTGGGAATTGGGCACCCCAGTGTTTTCATGACATTTGGGGGCACCAAGTGTGGGCACACCAGTATACCAGACTTCTGGGTTGAAGGGAGGGATGTCATATACACCAGCACTGGAGCACCCGGATGTCAGCAAGTTGAAGGTAGAGGAGCTGTGGGAGGGGGACATTACAGAAGGGATGGCAGAGAAATAGTTTAATTAAACATAACATATCTCTGACACTGGGGATCAGGCACCCCAGTGTCAGCAAGATACTTGGGTCACAAGGGATTGGACACCCCAATGTCCCTGACTGCTAGTAGGGTGTGTGTGTGTGTGTGTGTGTGTGTGTGTGTGTGTTCAAGTACCCCAACACCAGGGATTGGATACCTCAGTGTTGGCAAATAAAAGTGACTAGGGTGAGGGTTGAAAACAAAACAAAAGGGGAAAATTAACTGGCACCGTTGGTGGGCACCCGACTGTCGCTATAAATAAAAACAATAAGGTCACTTAACTGCCACTTGTGAAATGATACCCTGGTGTCCATTTTAAATGTAGGAGGCTGCTTAAGTGGCTAATTATTGTGCCCGCTAATTGATGACAAAGCCAGATGCTTGCCATGTTCAGCAGGGGCTGTGCTACATGCTGAGACATAGCCCCATCCACAGAACTAGAAAAAAAGACTAGAATGGCAGTGCCTATCAGGGCTGCTGAGTGTGACTACATAAAGCTCCTCCGTATTGTGGATGTCAGAACCCGGAAGCAGGCTTATTGACATACACACGTATTTGGTGACACACTTAGTTTAAGTTCCATCTTTTAACAATTAAAAAAAATAATAACATGCTTACTTTTTTGAATTTTTTGTAGACTGGACTCCTTTTTATTAGTTGACAGTGGTTTTGAGGGAGGATGCACAGTCTGGCTTGTGTAAGAATGCTTTAAGTCAGCACCACTTGTGCTGTGCATAGGAACTGGTTGCAGTGGACAGAATCTATTTTGCAGGTGATTTATTTTGTGGTGGGGTTACAGGCTGCAGGGATTCTTACTGGAGCATCTGGCTGTGTTGGTGGCTTCTATGCTGGATACAGTGGTATTTACTGGGCACAGGGGATGGTGGTGGAGACTACTTGGGTTTGTTGGCAACTGGTGTGGGCAGAATGCCTGAAATAAACATGTTTTTCCCAATGGCCCTTTTTACTGCACCCTGGGGATTCTATACATATTTCTTTCCCATGGGCTAACTAAATGGGTCTTAATGGGTCCCAGAGCACCCTATCATTCTCTACCTGGGGTCCCTGGCTAGTCTTCTTTTCCTTTAGGGCCCCGTGATGATGCTACTTGGGGGCACAACATACTTGTACAAAGTTTATTTTTGATTTAGTTTCTTAGCATAGTGCAATTTCAAACTCAAAACTGTTCCCTGTGGCCACTGTTAAATAGGCCTTAATTTGATCCTCAAGCCCACTAATGTACCATGTGTTCATGCATGTGGTGGGAGTGCGCACAGCTGGAGAATAGGTGGTGTGCATACTGGTCAATAACCCGGAAGGTTAATCCTGGGGGAAGGGTCCATCTGCAAAGGGGTGGCCGTCTGGAGGATGCATGTTTGGAAGTTTGTCCTTCTGTCCTCCACCACCCTGCTTTTGGATTTTCCCTTTACTGAAAAACAGGGAGGAGGTGCAAGTCCCTCTGTTGGAAGGGGGTGGTATGCAGGTTCTTTCACAGGAAGCCCCATGCATGGGGAAGGGACTGCAAACCCTTGTGTGAGTATAGGGTTGCAGAGCTCTGCATTTGGAGGGAAGGGAAAGTAGGGCACCAAGTGGGTAAAAGGGTTCCAAGCCAATGCATGGAAAGGAGTAGGGGTTGTATTCCAGTGATTGGGGATGTGCTTCAAATGGCATTGCCAAGCACGCTAATGTGACCTGTGTACATGGATAGCAGGGTGTGCTGTTGTCCCAGCTATAAGGAGAGCAGTTGGTGCTGTAGTGGGGATGTGCAGATGGCCAGTGAGTGGGAGGGTGCTTGTCTGGGTGGTATGCAGCCTAGGAAGGATGGTAGAGTGGTCCAGGGAGGGACTCAGTATGGGTGTCACTGTTATCACATTTTGTCCTTCTGTCCTCCACCTCCCATTGTAGGATTTCCTTTTTGCTAGGTAATGGGGAGGGAGTGCAATGCCCTCCACTGGAAGAGGGAGCCCCTTGCAACAACATCCAATGACAGTACCCCCTCTCTCCACAGTGCAAGACACTACTTCTTTCCTCTAACAACATGAACCCCCCACACCCCTCCATCCTCCATGTTCCCCTCAACAATCCCCTCCTTTCAACACCCTTGCTCCTTTTACAGTCCCCTCCAGCAACTGTTCTCTCCACTATTACATACCACCACCACTATCACAACTTTTGCTCCCTCCATGGCCCCTCAGACACCTGCCACCCTTGATTCTCATTCCCCCTGTCAACACCCTTCCTGGACACATCAGACACCTTGTCACTGACCCACCAGACTCTCTTCCTTCTCCAATCCCCTTGATGCCCTTCCCTCACCAGACACTCCTACCATACAACACACTATGCCCCCACTAACTGAGCACTGTCCACCAGCCATCAATAACCTCTATCTACTGAGCTCCAGTAAGGCCTGGTCTCATGCTCATGTGGCTCACACAGCCTTGGAAGCATCCTCTTTGGCCTCTCCCACCCTGGTTGCAGACTCTGTAGTGTCCCCTTTCTCCAGCACTTGCAGGTACGAACATACAAACATAAAAAATGTGTCAACAGAAACAGACCACCTGGTCTATCTAAGTCTGCTCAAGTGTGCTGCCAACACCCTTAGTTTGCAGCTGCCCCACCCCCTCCCTTTTGTCATCCCACTGCCACCCCCCACCCTCACTCTCCCTGTTTCCTGCTCCATGCCCTTTGAAGCTGTTCTCAGATTTACATGATACCACCCATTTTGGTAGGGTGTTCCATTTTGCTACCACCTTCTCTGTGAAATAGTGTCTCCTCATTTCCTTCCTAAATCTTCCCCCCTCCATTCTTAGCCCATGCCCCCTGGTGACCCTCCCCTCCTTCACTTAAAGACCCCATCTGCCCCATCCTTATTGATTCCACTCAGATACTTGAATGTTTCTATCATGTCCCCCCTTCCCTTCTATCCTCCAGGGTGAATATATTGAGGTCTCCCAGCCTGCTGTCATAGTCTCTCCCCTCCATTCCACATATCATCTTTGTTGCCTTCCTCTGTGGCCCCCCCAGCAGCCTGATATCATGCTTTAGGTATGGCGTCCAAAACTGCACACAATACTCTAAGTGCGGCCTTACCAGTGATCTGTAGAGGGGCAAGATCACCTCACTTCTCCTGGATGAAAACCCCCTTGCTATGCACCCCAGCATTTTGTTCACTTTTGCAGGTGCTCTCCTGCACTGAGCAGTGTTGTTCATGGTCCCCGTTATCATTACCCCAAGGTCCTTCTCCTCCTCTGTGATCCCCAGCTTAACCCCCCCAAGCCAGTATTCTGTCCTTGGGTTCTTCACCCCAAAGTGCATAACCTTACACTTCTTTGTATTGAACCCCAGCTGCCACCTCTCTGACCACTCCTCTAGCTTACTTAGGTCCCCCTGCAGCTGCTTCCACCCCTTCTCTCCATCCACCATTACTCCGATTTTGGTGTCGTCAGCAAACAGACTTACCTTGCTCACCACCCCATGTCCAATGTCTGATATGAAGAGCCCAAACAATACTGGCCCCAACACAGAGCCCTGTTGCACCCCACTTGTCACCGGCCTTGGAGTTGAGAGCTCCCCTTTCACACCACCCGTTGTAGCCTCCCACTCAGCCAGCTTGTAATCCAGTTTATCATTATTGCCCTACTCCTACACCAGTTAGCTTCCCTCCAAAGCCACCCATGAGGCACCAAATCGAAGGCCTTACTGAAGTCCAAGTAAAGAACATCCACTGCATGACCCTTATCCAGTTCACCTGTCACCCAGTCATAATATTGTATTAGGTTGGTTTGACAAGACTTCCCTGAAACAAACCCATGCTGCCTCACATCCTGGAGACCATTGTCCTCCAGGTACAATACCAGTCTTTCCTTTAGTATTGTTTCCATGAGTTTGCACACTATGGATGTGAGACTTACTGGATGATAATTACCCAGTTCATCCCTTGGCCAGCTCTTGTGTAATGGTACTACATGTGCTATCCTCCAGTCCATTGGCACACATCCCGACTCCAGGGAGGTCCGTACAGATCTGCCAGCAGCTCCGTCAACACCTCTGCCATCTTCCTCATCACCCTGGGGTGGATACCATCCAGCCCTGGTGCCTTGTCTACCTTCAGTGCCCTCAGTCCCTCTAGGACTCTACTTGCCTCAATTATTCCATCTGTCAACTCCTCTCCTCCCTGTCCCCACCCTCCCAGCCCATGCTTTTAGTGATCCCCCCTTTTCTTCTGTGAACACAGAACAATAGTATTTATTCAGTGCTTCTGCCTGCTCCTCCCCCTTTTCTGTCCACTCCCCACCTCTTTTTATCCTCACTATTGTCTCCTTGTACTTTCTTTTCTCCCTGATGTATCTGAAGAAGCCTTTCTCCCTTCTCCCCATTAATTCCCTGTGCTAATCTCAGCTCCCTGTGGGCCTTGGCTTCTCTCACTTTTCTGGTCAACTCCCTGGACCATCTTGCATATTCCTCCCCATCCACTTCCTTCCCTGTCCTCCTAAACCTCTGGTGAGCCACTCGTTTTGCCCTCACCACGTCCACAACTTCTTTGTTCAACCAGCATGGTTTTCTTGCTCTGCTTCTTTTACTCTGTGCCTTGGTGCAGGCTTCTGTTGCCTCAGTATCCCCCCATTTAATAATATCCCATTTCAGCTCCATGTCCATCTCATGCCTTATGCCTTCCAGTTTCCCTTTCAGTACCTCCTGCATCCTCCTAAAGTCCACCCCCCTGAAGTTTACCACCCGAGTAACCAATTTCTCTGGCTCCCCACACATCATGATATTAAACCACACTGTTTGGTGACTGCTGTCAGATAGTGGGTCCTCTACCTTTATTTCCCTCACTGCCTCCCCATTTGACAATACCAGATCTAAAGTGTGTTTTAGCCTAGTAGGTACAGTAACCAACTGTGTCAAGAGACCCTCCTGGATCACATCCAGGAGCCCTTGCTCCCTAGCACTGGAGGTGACCGGAGTGCTCCAGTCAACCCCCAGCAACTTGAAATCCCCCACGATGACCACCTTTCCTTTTCTACATACCTCTTTGATTTGTCCCGCTAGCTCCCTGTCAAGCTCCTCAGACTGGGACAGCGGCATGTATACCACCCCATACCTTAGTTTCCTGACCCTTGAGTCTAGGAGCTGCAGCCAGATTGCCTCTGTTCTCCTTTCTTCTCCCTCATCCCTTGTACATTTGATCCCATCCCTCACATAGACTGCCACCCAACCCCCCTCCCCTCCTTTCAGTGTAATCCTGGGATTGCCAGATCCCAGTCCTGGTGCTCAGTTGCCCACATTTCTGTGACAGCTGCAATATCCACCCTCCACACTGCTAAGAGTGCCTGTAGCTCAGCAGATTTGTTTCCCAGGCTTCTTGCATTAAGTGAGACCACCCTCCATAATGCCCCCTTCCCTTCACTAGCCTCCATCTCGTCCCTTCTACTCCCTCCCTCCTTTTTTGGCCTCCCTGAGTCCTTTCCTGCTTGCCTGGGGTGTAGGCTGTGACTTCACTCTACCGGATCCCTGCCCACCTGCTGTCCACTTGCCACCCCCCATCTAGTTTAAATCCACCCTTGTCGCAATATACCTCTCCAGTCTTTGCTTTAATACTGCCTTACCCTCCCCACTCAAGTGCAGCCTATCCCTTGTAAACAGATTGTTATTATCCCAGGTACTTCCTCAGCTGCCCACAACCCCATACCCCTAAGTTCGACACCATTCTACCAACCATGTGTTCAACTCTCTAATCCTCTCCTTTCACACTGTGCTTGCACAGGGTATGGGGAGTACTTCCAAGAAGGCCACAGACTCCTCAGTCTCCTCACACAACCTTCCCACTTCCTCAGTCCTCTCTCTTGTTACCTCCACCGTTTTCCCCCTGCTAGGTCATTTGTCCCCACATGTACCACAATGTGAGGTTTCCTTCTACACCTCTTTATGCACCTTAGGATTGCCTGTCCTGCCATGTCTGCCTTTAATCCTGGTATGGACTCCACCCATATCTGACTGTGCCTCTCTCCCTTGCCACCCTATCTAATCCCCTTGAGTATGGAGTCCCCCAATACCAGTACACCCCTTCCTCTTTCCTTGTGCCTGTCACCGCTGCCCCATCCAGGTTCTCATTTTTGGAGCCACTCAAGACCATGTTTTTACCATGTATCCCAGTGTCTTCCCCCATCCTTTACAATTAAGACCCTTCCCTCTCCACCTGTTTGACTGCCAACCTCCCTCTCCCTTCTCACCTCTCTGAGTATTATCCCTTCCCCGTCACACCATGCTCAATCTCTCCACTAGAATTTCCCCTCACACCCTCTTCTTTGTGAGTGTTATCCCTTGGGCAATCACCTTCTGCATCCACTTTTCCATGTTTTTCTAGCAAAGTTAACATGTTCCCTATCCCCTTTGCCTTACAATGTGCTTTCATCTCCCTCCTGCCTACTGCTGCTACTATTTTTCTAGGCTCTACTAGAGTCCACCTTCCATCAGCAGGCTTCCTATCTGGTTGGCCCCCTCCCCCCTCCCTTGACCCACTGTTCCTTCTCTGTGGTGCTCCCACAATACTCTCAGATGTCAGCCCTCCTACCAAAGAAATCCTCCTCTCATCCTTCAACCTCCCCAGCTACCTGCCCAACCACTGAACCTCTTCCTTGAGCCTCCTTAGCCTGTAGCATATTGGGAACCCTCCCAGCCTCCACAGTATATTCATCTGCATTGCTGCCCTACAACCATTGCACCCAACAATCCTATCCATGGTCCACACTACCTATACAGCCTCTGCACACTAACTATCCCTACATCAAGTAGAATTAAGTAATCCTAGCACAGCCTCTAACAGAAATACCTGATATATTCCACTGGAAAGCCCCCCACAACATTCACCTGTCACACTATCAGCAACTCACTGTGGATGTTGTACTCCTATTTGAGACCTACCTATGCTTTTTCCCTGCTCTGTGGCTACATTTTTGGATGGAAGTAAATGAGCTGCACCTGAATCCCCTTCCTCTAATTGCAGGGCAGGTGTTCCCCTATAAATGAGTTGTGATCAGGTGGGAAAGGGTAGGATTAGGGCCCTCACCTCACTGTCATGAGAGTGTATCAGCCCTGTGTCTGTCCCTCACTGCACCTCCAAGCACTGCAACCTCCTCTGGAAGAAGGTCCCACACAAACACTGCATTAAACAAGTCACACTACTGAGCTAAAGTTCACAGACTGAAAAAGAATGTAATGATTATCCAGCAAGTAAATCCTTTCCCAACTGCTCAGCAAAAGGTTGATACCGATCCCCCTAAGCCTTGGTTGTTTCCTACCAGGTCATAATGTCACATGCTTAATAGCGTACGACGTTATGGCTAAACCGGTACAGCGCAGTAGCTGTCAGCAAATGGTGCAATACTGCATATACTGCAGTACGTGGTATTGCACCATTCACACTTTTCCAGGCAGAAGATAAGACCTCTGCTGGGAGTGGATTCTGCCGAGCAGCTGCCGTGGTTCACTGGACTGTGACCGGGTTTGATTCCCTGTCCCAGACACTTTTTTTTTTTTTAAACATTGTGCGTTCCCCAAGTTAAACCCCTGGGTTGAGAATATTTAGTGGGGGGGTTTGTAGAGTCACCAGCCCCATAAGGGGGATGTGGGGGGCAGAGCCCCACTCAAAAAGTCTTATGCCTCATGGCAGAAATCATGCTGTATTGGCAGTGTGATTTTGCAATGTGGCATAATGTCTTGCAACATTATAACCCGTGCCTGGTTGTTGGTATACAACGTCCCCACCCATCCTACCCTTGTAACTGGTTTGCCCTCCCACCACCTCAGGCTCCCAGAACCATACCCTAGCCCATGCTAGATCCCAGCACACTGCTCACTACATGTGGATGTCAATGTGGTCACTTCTATCTACAAAATAGCGCAGAGGTTAAAGCACTGAGTTACGAACCAAAAGACCTCATAGTCATAGGTTTGAATCCCACAACCACCTGATGTACATTGTTCCCTGAACCAGAAACTTCATGTGTCAGAGCATCTGATTCTACCTCAGGGATCAGTCCTGGGGCCAGTCCTCTTCAATATCTTCATCAGTGACATTGCAGATGGACTAGATGGTAAGGCTTGTCTGTTTGCAGATGACACAAAGATCTGCAACAGAGTAAATGATCCAGATGGGGTGGGCAGAATGAGAAATGATCTGGATAAACTAGCAAAACGGTCAGAAGAGTGGCAACTGGGATTTAATGCAAAGAAGTGCAAGATCATGCACATATGGAAGAGAAACCCTGAAGCCACCTATAGGCTGGGAGGGGAGTTGCTGGCAGTCACAAAGGAAAAAAGAGACTTGAGCATCATCATCACCAATGTCCTGAAATCATCCAAGTAGACCCTAAAGCAGTAAGTAAGGCTAGGGGATGTTAGGGTTTAGTAGAGTGTGTCACAAGTTGGAAGAGGAGGTAATAATCCTCTTTACAAGACACTGGTTAGGCTCCATCTGGTGTACTGTGTGCAGTACTGGAGGCCACACCTTCACAAGGACATTAACCAAATTGAGGCAGTCCAGAGAAGGGCAACCCAAATGGTGCAGGGACTGCATCAGAAGACATATCAGGACAGATTAATGGAGCTCAATATGTATACCCTTGAGCAAAGGAGGGAGAGAGGCGATATGATCGAAACATTCAAACACCTTAAGGGCATTAACAAGATGAAAGAGTCTAGCATGTGTAAATATAAGAAAAATAGCAGGACAAGAGGACACAGCATGAGATTAGAGGGAGGCCGATTAAGGGGGAATGTGAGGAAATTCTTTTTCACAGAAAGGGTGGTGGATGCTTGGAATGGCCTACCACAGGAAGTGGTGGCTATGAATGCAGTTCAGGGCTTCAAACAGGCATGTGATAGGCATAAGGGAGCAATACAGATGAGTATGAATAGATAGGCCACTGACAGAGCAAAGGCCGATGGCACATTTATAAGGTAGAAAAATAAATGGGCAGACTGGATGGGCTTTGCGGTCCTTATCTGCCATCAACTTCTATGTTTCTATGTTTCTTCTGGCTCTCACAGTTAGAATAGGTGGGTTCAACGTTCATCAAGCACAAAAGGATACCACTGTTGAGTTGCAAGATAGTAATCCTATTTATTGATGCTAACGTACAGCATTGCACACTACCACAGCCAACATTTTGTGCATGCTGTATGTGCTTTCTCAAGGCGTAATATCATGAATGCAAAACCCTCAATTAATAGCGCCTAATGCTGAGACAATGCAAATTCATTCCCATCAAGGTGCTTATGTTTAAAAAAAATAATAATTCAAAGGGGCAGGCCCAGTGGTGCTGAGTGTTGAGGCACTGGATGCTACACCTTGCTCCATGCCGATGATGTGATACTTTATGCGATGGAGGACATTAAAGTGACAAGAGATGCAAGGAAAGCAGGAAGGGGGGCAGAGATACTATGAGTCACCCTATACATGGGAAGTGGAGCATTTCTTCACATTAGTGTGATCTACACACCTCCAGAACAGGGGGAGGAGTCAGATAAAATACTGACTGAATCCATTGACAAGATGGCAGAAAATGGGAAGGTGCTGTCGGTGGGGGACTTCAATTGCAGGTTGTAGATTGGAGCCTCCCAGCTGCAGTTTCAGCTAGAATCAGGAAAATCTTGGGACTCCCTGCAAAGAGTGTTCTTCAGTCAAGTAGTCAATGAATCCACTCAACTGGGACAATACTGGACCTGGTATTCACCAAGAGGGACAGTGTTGCAGACTTCAAGGTGTGGGGCCACCTGGGGACCAGTGATTACTGTATAGTGTGGTTCAAAATAATGACAGCTGTGGAATTTAACCACACAAAGGTAAAAGTTCTGGACTTCAGGATGGTACATTTTAAAGAGATAGGAGAATGCCTATGGGTTGACCTGGTGGGGCAGATGAACTGAGTGGGGTGGAGGAACAGTGAGACAAACAAAAAAGGGCCATAGTGAAGGAAACAAACCTCTGCATCAAGCAACGCATGAAAAGAGGAAAAAGAGAGTGCTGTTGTTCTCAAAAGAGGTAGCAGAAAAGGTAAAAGTTAAGAGGGTAGCATTCAAAAGGTACAAGGAGACCCAGAGGGAGGATGATTGGAAGGTGTAAGAGGGGAAACAGAGAGAAGCAGGGACAACAGTAAGGAGTGCAAATGTGCAAACTGAAGACAGAATAGCCAAGGCAGCAACTAAAGGGGACAAGACTTTTTTAAGTATGTAAGCAAAAAAAGGAATACCGGGGGCGGGATTGCAAGGTTAAGAAGAAAAGGGGGAACTGTGCAGAGGGGAACAGGAAAAGGCAGACATCCTGAACAAATAGTTTTGCTCAGTGTTCACAAAGGAAAAAGAAGGGGGGCACACAAAAATGTAACAGGGGCATTGGAAGGAGGGAGGAGTACATTAGTCCATTTTCAGAAACAGTCCTGAAGAGACTTGTAAATCTGAAACTGGACAAAGCAATGGGGCCAGATGAGGTCCACCCAAGGATTTTGATGGAGCTCAGGGAGATACTGGTTGCACCTCTGAAGATCCTATTTAACAGTTCATTGGAAACGTGAGTAGTCCAAGAGGACTGGAGGAAGGCCAATGTAGTCCCACATCACAAAAGTAGTAGTAGGGAAGAGACTGGCAGTTATAGGCCAGTTAGCCTGACATTGGTGGAGGGAAAGTTAATGGAATCACTGCTGAACTAAATGACTGTGGAACATCATGAATTCAGTGGGATTCAAGACCTGAGGTAGGATGGATTCATGGGTAGAAGGTCATGTCAAACAAATATGAAAGTTTTTTGACTGCATGACCATGGAACTAGACCAGGGTGGAGCTGTGGATGTAGCCTACCCAGAGTTCAATAAGACATAAAACACTGTTCCACATAGAAGACTAGAAAGCAAGCTGGGTAGCTTAGGAGTGGGTCCAAAGGTGGTAAACTTGGTTCAACACTAGTTAAGGGAGAGGTGGCAGAAGGTGTCCACACTGAGAAAGAGAAGGTGACTAGTGGAGTACCTCAGGGATCAGTGCTGAGACTGGTCCTTCTTAATATCTTATTAAGTTGTATTGCAGAGGAGCTAGAAGTGAAGGTTGTCACAAACCCGCTCAGCAGGTCAGGCCCTCTGGTCCCACAGTGACAACCTCCGAGCGCAGTCTTGTGAACAGTTAACAGAAACAGGTTAACCCTCCTGTCTGTTTTGTGGGTTCAAATCAAACTTTGGTCTCAAGTTCTGGAGGGATTCAAACTGTGAACCTCTTGCTTAGCATACCCCATGTACAGGCTCAGGTAATTCTGCTCTTCGGGGGAGCCAGATATCTTTCACCTGCGGACACCTAACCAGGTGTACAAATTGAACCCTTAAAAACTCTATTAAAGTCCTCAGAATAAACTCTTACCTTTTCCAATTTGGTAAACCAGTAAGCTATGCCCAGTGTCAGCTTTAACCATAGATGCTTCACTTGCAGAAGAAAGAATTTCAAAGGCACACCAAGAGGTTTCTAAAAATGAGATGTTTACTTAAAAATAGATAGAAATGTAAAATGTAAATACAGAACCATATATCACAAAACATACAAATCACTTAAACAAAAAAGGCTTAAAAACGTCGACAAAATCTCCTACCACAGTACACTTAGAATTGTCTTTTCTAATGTATACTTTTCTTCTAACAGTGCCTGATGTTGCTTATTTCAGAGTCCTCACATGTGTGTCTGTAAAGGTCTATTACAGCATAATTAAAACACTGTCTTGACCCTGCCTTCTCCATGAGGTCACCCAGCTCCTCCTCTGTTTATTAAAAATTATACAGTCAGGAGGTCTTGTGTCAGAATGTAAATTAATAGGTGACATCAGCAGAAAAAAACTTGTTTCCCCATATGACTTTCCAATTAAGTCTGTAATTTTCCAAGTCTTTTCTTTCATCCATGAGCAGCTTCCTCTCTCAAGGACATCAAAGGACCTTTTATGACTTTGCACCCCCGTGATATAACGGGTATCCTTCCTCTAAACACCATAAAAGTTAATGATTTATCTTGGCAGCTGGCAAGCTACAGTTAGTCACATAAACATGAGATCCTTACTTTAAGTCTCTTCTAGCCTGTAATTATCTCTTGGCCTTCCAGGTAACACCTTGTATCTAAAACCTTGGAGGGGGATGTCATTCCACAGCCTGTTTCAGCCTGTCTCATAAGAGACACGCAATCATTTTTATATTACAAAAATCATAGATTAATCAGAACCAGCTGGCTGAGTGTCACAATTCCTCCCCACCTAGACTGAATTTGGGGAATTTATCCCCTGCAAGGGATGAGCTTCCCAAAACAGTTCACTCCTCGTAAGCACGAGACAGTCCATCAGAGTTCTGATTTTTGTCTCCAGTCCTCTGTCGAATTGTCATGTCATACCCTTGCAAAGCAAGACTCCAACTTAGTAATCTACCATTCGTCTTTCCCATGTGCGTCAGCCAAACCAGGGAGTTGTGGTCAGTCTGTACCACAAAATGCTGCCCATATAAGTATGGTTCTAACTTCTTTAGGGCCCACACTATGGCAAGACACTTTTTTCCGCAGTAGAGTATGTCTGCTGCCTGAGAAGTAACTTCTTACTCATATACACTACAGGTCGATCTTTCCCTTGGCTGGATGTCTGACTCAGTACTGCCCCAATACCCACGTCTGAGGCATCAGTCTGAACTATAAAGGGTCTGCTATAGTCAGGACTTGTCAAAACAGAAGCACTGCACAGTGCCTCCTTCAGTCTGGTAAAGGCTTCTTCACAGACTGGTCCCCAGGTAATTTTCTTGGACATCCTTTTCTTTATCACGTCAGATAGGGGAGCAACCAGGGTACTGTAATTGGGTATAAATTTTCTATAGGACCCCGCTGTCCCAAGAAAACTCCTGACCTGCTTCTGTATTTCTGGTCTGGGCCATGCCTAGATTACCTCTATTTTTATTTGGTTAGGAGGGAGCAGTCCTTAGTCTCCCACATGCCCGAGGTATGTCACTTCTCCCATGGCCACCTGGCACTGCCCGGCTTTGACAGTGAGCCCTGACCTCTGTATCCTGCCCAGCACTTCCCTAAGGTAGGACGGATGTTCCTCCCAGCTGGTACTAAAGATGACAATGTCATCCAGGCATGCCACAGCACACTCCTCAGAACCATTTAACACCTGGTTCACCAACCTTTGAAGAGTGGCAAGGGTGTTCTTCATTCCAAAAGGCATTACTTTGAATTCAAATAAGCCTATCAGAGTGATGAAGGCTGACCTCTCCCTAACTCTGTCAACTGTACCTGCCAATACCCCTTGGTCAGGTCAATGGTAGTAAGGTAGTTCGCCCCTCCCAACTTTTCCAGGAGTTCGTCTATCCAGGGCATCAGGTGGGTATCTGACTTTGTGACTGCATTCAGTCCACAATAGTACACACAGAAATGAGTAGAGCCATCTGGCTTAGGCACAAGGACTACGGGTGAGGCGCAGGGGCTGTGGGATTTCTGGATTACCCCTAAATCCAGCATCTCATCCACTTCCCTCCTAATGGCCTTTTGGACAGCCTCTGACACCCGATATGCAGTCTGCCGTATGTTCGTCTGTGTCCCTGTCTCCACATTATGCATCGCTAAGGGGGTTAGCCCAGGCTTGACGCTAAATAATGGGGCAAAGTCTGCTAAAACCTCCCTTACTTCCTGGATCTGGTCCGGGGCCAGCTGGGGAGACAATGTTACTGCCTCCATGGAGGACTCCCACTTGCTTTCTTCCAGCAAGTCCAGAAGGGGGTTCCCTTCGTCCATCCCTTCCCCAGAACTACACACTGCAAACACCATGTCAGCCCTATTTGCATATGGCTTCAACATGTTGACATGGTACATCCTTTCTGTCTGTCTTCGGTCAGGTAACTCTACAATATAGTTCATGTCATTTACCTTCCAAACCACTTTGCATGGTCCTGCCCACTCAGCCTGCAGCTTGTCTTTCTGGACTGGAATAAGGACCATGACTTCCTGACCCACCATGTACGAGCAAGCTCTGGCTCTGCAGTCATACCACACTTTTTGTTTCTGTTGGGCAGCTGCCAGGTTGCTCTGGGCTGTCCCCATATGCTCCTTCAGCCTTTCCCTAAACCTAAGGACATAATCCACAATGGGAATTCCCTGGGTGGTGTGCTTGCCTTCCCAGTCCTCCCGGATCAAGTCTAGGGGCCCACGTACCTGGTGTACATGTAAGAGTTTGAAGGGGGAAAATCCTGTCGACTCTTGGGGCAGCTCCCTGTATGTAAACAATAGGTGGGGAAGGTATTTCTCCCAGTCCCTCCCATGTTGTTCTGCAAATGCCCAGCACATTGACTTCAGGGTACCATTGAATCTTTCCACAAGCCCATTGGCTTGTGGGTGATACAGTGTTGTGCATCTCTGAGCCACCCCACACTTCTCCCACAAACATTTCATCAGGTCCGATGTGAAGAAACCCTCTCGATCAGTGATAACCTCCTGCGGAAACCCAACATGGGAGAAAATCCCAAGTAAGGCATCTGCCACTTTGTCTGTCCTCAATGAGGATAGGACGACTGCCTTTGGGTACAGGGTGGCATAATCCACCACAGTCAGGATGAATCTCTTCCCTGAGGAGCTGGGGGCATTTAAAGGCCCCACAATATCCATTCTTACCCTTTGGAATGGCTTCTCCACTTTGGGCAATGGAATCAGGGCAGCTTGGGTTTTCTTGCCCGCTTTCCCTATTTCTTTGCACTGGTGACAAGACCGGCAATACTCCTTCACCTGCTAGGTGAAGTTAGGCCAATAGAAATTCTGGGCCAACTGCTGTGTAGTGCGCACAATTCCCTGATGACCAGACAAGGGAATATGATGTCCAAGCTTGAGCAACTGCTCATGATACCCCTGGGGAATGACAAGCTGCCTGCCTAGCACCACTCCCTCTGTCTGCACAGCCTGAGTATACATCAGTCCATTTTCCCAATAAACCTTATGTCTGCCATCACCTCCCTGTGCCCATCAGAGTCTGCCCAAGTCCTCAGGTTTTCTAGACTAGGGTCTCTTCCCTGAGCAGCTGCAAATCCCTCACGTATTCCCAAGGCATGGACAGGTCCCCTTCAATAGCTAAACTAGGGTCCCTAGCACTAGCGTCAGGGCACTCAGGATCACTGTCAATCCCAACCCTCTGACAATGGGTCACCCCTCCCTCTTCAGAGTAACCATCTGTAGCTGTGTGGTTACTTGCTACTGGGGAAGTTTCTACCCCCTTTTCATTAGTCTCCATATTTGGAGACACAGGCTGCAAAACCAGCCTCCCAGTGGTTTTCATAATGGCGTCTATGAGGTCTAGGGAACTACAGTGTTCCCTTGCTGCTTGGCTATGGATAACTGCACACACCATCCCTTGTTTGAGATTGTTGCCCAGGATCACATCCACTGCTAAGGTTTGGGCTACAGCTAACTGTTGCACAGTTCCCCCAGTTTCACCCCAGTCTAGGAGAATGCAAGCTAGGGGCAATGTTTTCTCTTCACCAGTAAAGTCCTGTACAGTGACGTATTTATTGGGTATTAGCTGACCCGGCTGTACCAGATCCCCTTTTACCAATGTCAGGGATGCCTCTGTGTCCCTTAACCCTTGCATCTGTACACCATTCACCATGACTGGGTGCATGTGTTCCCTCATGTTCACTGGCATGCTTCCAGGGACATACAAACAACCCACTTTCTTCCTAGCCCCCTGTTGCGTATTGCTTGCCTTTTTGGGACACTGTCTGGCAATATGCCCAGTTTCTTTACACAACCAACATGCATTTCTTTTCTCAGAGAAATATTTTCTCTGAAACCTGGGGTTAACTGGTTTTAGTGTAGGCAGTGAGGGTTTTAGCTGCCCAGAAGGCATGTTTTTCCCTTTCTGCACTGCTACGCCCACCCCATTCGCTCTCAGAGCAGGTCTGCTCTTGGCATAGCGGTCCGAGAGTTCAGCAGCCTCTTGCACTGTTTTGGGATCTCAGTCCTCCAGCCAGGTTTTCAGCTCTGCTGGGCATGCCCAGAAAAACTGTTCTAACAGAATCACATCTTCAGTTTTATCAACAGAGTTTGCTTCAATTCCTTCCCACCAATGTTTTAAAAACTGGCATTGTTTCAGGGCTAGCTTCTCATAGCTCATGTCAGGCCTTATCCTGAGCTTACTGAATTTAGCTCTGTATGATTTAGCAGTTAATTTAAATTTCTTTTACAGTGAAGCTTTAAGTTTGCTGTAATCATCACTGTCCTTATTGTCCATTTGACCCAATGCATTCCGAACTTTCCCGGTAAGTAGTGGGGATAGCTGAATGCTCCAAGACTCTCCAGAAATTTTAGCCTGAATACAAACTTTTTCAAAAGAATTTAAAAAGACATCCATATCCTCCCCCTCTTTAAATTTGGCCATCAATTTGGAATTCAATTTGTAACCCAGTCCTGTAGTCAGAGTTAAACTCAAGCCACTTACCTGCTCTGGTGCTGCTGGTTGGAGTTGTATCTTCTCCATTTCATGTTGCCTCTGGCACTCACACTCCTCACGGTCCATGTCTCACTGTTCATGCTCTGCCTCTTGGCATTCTCGCTTCCTCTTCTCCTCTGCAGTTCGCTGGCACTCATGAGCCTCACAGTCTGCCTCCTGCTGTTCACAGTCCCTCTCCCTCTGGAACTCCAGCTCCATTCTGCACAGCATAATTTGCAGCATGAGTACTTCTGGATCCAGGATACTGGTAACCTTTCCCTGCTGCTGTGGCCCTTCACTGACCTTGTTGCCCTCCTCATCAGATCTGGACACTACACTGGCCACTAGCCCTGCCACACTCAAGGTTTGGTCCTTTTCAGTCACTGTCTGTGACTCGATGCTCTGGGTATCTGCTACCATCAGGGCATCCACGAGGTTCTGTTTGGTGGCTTTCACCTCGAACGGGACTCCTCTGTCCATGCACAACTGCTTTAAGTAGTCAACAGTGTGCCTGCTGTAGTTGGAAGCCATCTTCTTCCCTAACTATGGCTACTCTGACTTGCACTTTAGAGAAAAAAAATAAAATGGGTAGGAACTTGACTGTATGCCAAGTGATATAGTTCTGTCTCCTTTTATAAAACTAAATCAGTGGCTTTTTCTTTCTTTGCAAGTGAACTGATGGTCTCAAGCTGACACACACTGAACAATAAAAGCTTATAATACAAAATTATCACACCGATGCCAACCAATCTGTCACAAACCCACTCAGTAAGTCAGACCCCCTACTCCCACAGTGCCAACCTCTGAGCCCAGTCTTGTGAACAGTTAACAGAAACAGTTAACAACCCTCCTGTCTGTTTTGTGGGTTCAAATCAAACTTTGGTCTCAAGTTCTGGAGGGATTCAAACTGTGAACCTCTTGCTAGCATACCCCCTGTACAGGCTTAGATAATTCTGCTCTTCAGGGGGGCCAGATATCTTTCGACTATGGGCACCTAACCAGGTGTAGAAATTGAACCCTTAAAAACTCTATTAAAGACCTCAGAATAAACTCTTACCTTTTCCAGTTTGGTAAACCAGTAAGCTACGCCCAGTGTCAGCTTTAACCATATATGCTTCACTTGCAGAATAAAGAATTTCAAAGGCACACCAAGAGGTTTCTAACAATGAGATGTTTCAAATCAAATCAAATCAAATCTTTATTTATCCAGGTGATCACCGTTGAGCAAGCTCATTTACAAGGTGGACCTGCTGTTCGTCAAGGATAGATATACATACATAGAATACATATAAAATGTAGAAGTAAGAGTACAGATTTACATTTGAACAGTACAGTATATACATTCCATTGCACTTGTTTAAACAACACAAGACATTAATGTGGTATGTACATTCTTTCTTATACATATATGAAGGTGACACTTTATACTGGTCTCAGCCGAAGGAATGCAGATCATAACCATTTCATCCCTCAGTAACTAATTCTAGCTTAGACGGTGGTCACTGGCTTGGAAGGTGGCCATGGCTTAGAAAGGACCTAAATTCCAACTGAACAGCTATTAAGTGGCATGTAGGAGTAGGAAAAGAAGGTGCCAAAGGTTCTGAGGGCCAAACAATGCAGCTGGCTACTTAACAGGTTGGGGGGGAATAGCAGGTTGGGTTCAAGACTGAGAGAGGTGGATTTAGAGATTGAGGCCACTAACAGAACCGTTAGAAGCTATGGTAACATTTACAAATTTCAGTAAATGCTTTGTCATAAAGATGCCTGAACATCACAATACTGACAGGAGTGCTGAGTTTCAGTGAGCTTTGAATCCTTCTCCATAATGAGGGCAAAGCGTGACTTATGGCTGCCCTACCAAAGTGGTTATTAATCCTGGGAATTTTTAGGGAAACTAGTGAGTGGCTTCTTATGCCATAGCTACTAGGTGGACTTAGAGGAAGGCAGGCAGCAATGTAGTCCGGGAGTTTATTGGTGAGAGCTCGAAGTGTCCAAATGGCTGCATTTCTGTGCCATCTGAATTGTAGCGAAGGCCATCCTACTGCAGTGTATAGCACGCAGTGGTGTGTGGAGGATGGAAGGCCAGTTATAAATCTTAGGGATCTGTGGTATAATACATCCAATTTAGCAAGTTGCGAGACAGGACATTGGCCGTATATAATGTCAGCATAATCAATTAATGATAGGAATGTAGAATGAACAAGCTGTCTTTTTGCAGTCTCAGTAAGGAGATGCTTAATTCTGTAAAAGAGGCCAAGCCTTTGCCTAAGCTTTTTCAGTAGTTCTTCAGTATGTTCTTAAAAGAGAGTTTGTTATCCAGCCATATACCCAGGTATTTGAATTTCGGCACGAACTCAAGATTTTCACCAAGTAGGGTGGTTATAGGAGGAACAGTGTCAGTGGCAGCAGTGTTGGCCCCAGTGCTAGATGGAGCAAACAGCATTGCCTTGTTTTTTTTTTTGCGTTTAGCAAAAGCTTTTTGTCGATGAGCTGATTTTGCAGTTTATTGAATTCATCTTGTAATGCAGCACATGCGGCTCCAGGGGAGTTTCAACTTAGGTAGAGCACTATATCATCGTCGAATAAATGGATACTGGCTTCTTCGATTCCTAAGTTCAGGTTGTTAATATAGATGTTGAACAGCAGTGGACCCAGAATGGAACCCTGTGGGACTCCTCTCTTTATTGGTTTGAGTGGTGAAAGCTCTCCTTCGGCCTTTATTTGTTGCTGTCTGTCTGTGAGGTAGTTCTGGAACCAGTCCAGTGTGATTGAGTCCATGCCTAAATTATTTAGAGTGGAGAGAAGTAGACAATGGTCGACTGTATCAAAAGCCTTGCTAAGATCTAAGAACACTGCACAAACTAATTTTTTCTTGTCCAGGTCCCGTTGCCAGTCATCAGTGACTTTGGCCAGTGCAGTAATAGTGCTGTGTTTGGTTCTCAATCCAGACTGCATGGGGTTAAGAAATTCTGAGTTGTCCAGGAAGGATCTCAACTGAGTATCCACAATTTTTTCCAACATTTTCGAAAGTATAGGTAGTAGGGAGATAGGCCTATAGTTGTTCAGATGTTTACTTAAAAATAGATAAAAGTGTAAAATGTAAATACAGAACCATATATCATAAAACATACAAATCACTTAAACAAAAACGGTTTAAAAGTGCCGACAAAATCTCCTACCACAGTACACTTAGAATTGTCTTTTCTAATGTATACTTATCTCCTAACAGTGCCTGATGTTGCTTTTTTCAGAGTCCTCACATGTGTGTCTGTAAAGGTCTGTTACAGCATAATTAAAACACTGTTTTGACCCTGCCTTCTTCATGAGGTCACCCAGCTCCTCCTCTGTTTATTAAAAATTATACAGTCAGGAGGTCTTGTGTCAGGAGGCAAATTAATAGGTGACATCAGCAGAAAAATAACTTGTTTCCCCATGTGACTTCCCAATTAAGTCTGTAATTTTCCAAGTCCTTTCTTTCATCCATGAGCAGCTTCCTCTCTCAAGGACATCAGAGGACCTTTTATGGCTTCGCACCCCCATGACATAACCTGTATCCTTCCTTTAAACGTCATAAATGTTTATGATTTATCTTGGCAGCTGGCAAGCTACAATTAGTCACATAAACAGGAGATCCTTACTTTAAGTCTCTTCTAGCCTGTAATTATCTCTTGACCTTCCAGGTAACAGCTTGTATCTAAAACCTGGGAGGGAGGTGTCATTCCACAGGCTGTTTCAGCCTGTCTCATGAAAGACACTCAATAACACATTGCAAAAATCATAGATTAATCAGAATCAGCTGTCTGATTGTCACAATTGTCTGCCTCTTTGTGGATGACACCAAACTCTCCAATGGGTGGATGCTCTGGGTGGGATGGAATGGATGAGCAGTGACCTAAGAAATCCTGAGGAGTGGTCAAGAGGTAAGGCAACTGGGTTTCAGTGTGAAAAAGTGCAAAATAATTTACCTGGGGCACAGAAACCCAGGGGCAGAGCACAAAATGGGGGGTTGTGGTATCGACAAACATCAAGCAGGAAGGTACAGGGGCTAATCTTAGCAGATAACCGAATGGTGGCCAGGCAATGCAACAAGGCCTTTGGGAGGACAACTGGAATGCTGAGGTACATAAGGAAGGGTATCATCAGGTGAAAGAGTATCACTCTAGATAACTTGTAAGATCGCACTGAGGGTACTGTGTCTGGTTTTGGAGACCACATCTCAGAAAGGACATATACAGAGTGGAACCAGTCCAGAGGAGGGCAACTAAAATGGTGCAGGATCTGCATCAAAGGACCAATGAGGAGAGATTAAAGGACCTAATTATGTTCACCCTGGAAGAGAGGAGAGACAATGGGAACATGATAGAGACCTTTAAACACCTCACGGGTGTTAGTAAAGTACAGGTGGGAAGTATTTTTTTGGTAAAAAAGTGCTCAAGGACTAGGTGGCATGATAAGAAGCTGGAGGGGGTAGATACAAGAAAGATGTGAGGAAGTACTTCTTCACAGAAAGAGTGGTGGATTCCTGAAAACCGTCTTTCAGTGGAGGTGGTGGGGTGAAAATGTTGGTGAGGTTCAAGAATGCATGGAATAGACATAAAGGAATTTTAGGGAAAGGGGAGGGGGAGTGAGTGGACTAGAGATCATGTATGATCTTTGATGATACTATAGGCAAGGAAAAATTGGCAGACTATGTGGGCCAAGTGGTCCTTATCTGACAGAAAATTCTATGTTTCTATGTAATAATGTAGTAAAGCAGCAGGCAAAGCTAACAGAATGATGGCATACATAGGAAGGGGTCTAACAATTAGGAAGAGGGAGATGTTGATGCCTTTATATAAGACCATGGTCAGACCACACCTGGAGTATGGGTTTAAGAAAGAATATAGATGGGTTGGAGAGGGTTCAAAGAAGGGCAACAAAAATGGTGTAAGGTTCGCAAGAGAACCCATATGAGACTAGATGGAGAGAATTAACCCTTTCATAGCCACGGACTGATATATCAGTCCAGAATTCCTAGTCGGCAGGCTAAGGGTTAAATCTATACCTGCTGGAGGTTAGAAGAGACAAAGGTTGAGCTCACGTGATGCAGAATGCTGAGTAGCAGCTCCCTCAAGAAGCTCCTGCCTTCCGTTTATTATTTTATCTCGTTTTGGCATTCTAATTCACTATTTTCCCTTGTTTCTGAGATTCAACATTGTATAATAGCTGTCGCACTCTGGTCTGGTTATATCTCGAGTGGATGGAGGCTTACATGAAGAAAGCCCCACAGAAGCATACCCCTCCAGCAACTCCCAAGAAGGGCCCTAAGAAATCCAGGGTCTCGGGTGGTTCTGGGCCTGATCCTCTGAGCCAAAGTGGTGATCAGGAGCTTTTAACGCTTTCCAGATTTCTTGAGGAGTTTAAACCCTTTCGAGAGGAAATGAAGGATATGGCAATGGATTTGAAATCGCTATCTAGAAAACTAGATGAACTCTCGCTGTCTGTGTCTGATAATGCAGCCCGAATTGCTTCTATTGAGAAAAGAATGGGTAGTCTCAACCCTGAACTGGTTTTGATGCACCAGAAATTGTCTCATTTCAAAGCTAAGCTCGAGGACCTAGAGGATCGGAGCCGAAGAAATAACGTAGTGATTCTCGGTTTACCGGAGGGAGAGGAAGGCCAACATGTTGTGGCATTTGTTCGGAAGCTGGTTGAGTGGGTGGCTGGCCCATCTCCATTCAGCCCCGGCTACATTACAGAGCATGCCCATAGGGCTTTACGGCCTAAATCATCCCCTGAGGAATCCTCCCGCCCTATTGTGTGCCGGTTCCTGAATTATTTGGAGAGACAGCATTTCCTACAAAAAGTGAGAGCTTTGCAAGAGGTTTGCTGGGAACATATAAAGCTGAGAATCTCACAAGATCTACCCATCTCGGTCCGCTTGAAATGCAAGGCATTCCACCCTATTGTTTCTAAGCTAATTGCTGCAGGTTTGAAGTTTAGGATGGGTTATCCGGCCAGACTACAGATTTCAACTAATGGATCCTGGAAAAGCTACGAAGACCCTGGAGAAACTTTGAGGAGCCTTAAATCCATGCTGCCAGATCTCTTTAAGGACTCTTGAATGGTTGTGGAGCAGTATGGAGTACTACACGGAGTCGAGAGTTCGAGATTTTGTTTTTTTCCCTTAGAGAGGTTTTCTAAATGTGAAGACTTGGGAAATTGCATCTACCGCTTTGGACTGGGGGGATCATTGCAGACCGCCCTGACTTTTCTTTTCTTTTCTTTCCATTTCATAATGGGCCCATGCTGGTCTGAAGCAGTGGACACTCGGGTTTGGGGCCTTCTCAGGGGGGGTTTGTGGGCCAGGTTTTGGCGGCTACTTTTGTTGGGGGTTGGGGGAGCCCAGTTCGATTGGTTGTGGGCTGGTTTCATGTTTTTTCTTGCTTGGTTTGGTGCTGGGATGGTCCTGGGATTTCTCCGTTCCTGCTTTTCATTTAGTTGGGTCAGGGAACTGGCCACTAGAGGGCGTTCCAACTTTTGGGAACTCATGAGGAAACACTACTCGAGGAGGAATTAGCAGTGTTTCACTATTTGGCTGGGGCGTAGCACTCCCAATTTTCCAGGCAGGACCTGTGTATTGGATATAGGCTCATAGTGGTTAGAGGCAGTTTCTATGCCTTCCCCTCCGGTGGAGTGATCCCAGCCTTTCCCATCTCAATTCTCGCTCTTAATACGAGCTGGGGTATTTTTCCCTTTAGGAATTTCTGGTCCAGTTCTGGTTTCAGGTGGCTCAACCTGCTCTTCTTGTCTCAATCCAAGTTATCACGAACATCTGGGCGATGAAATGGTTTCACTATGGTCCCTCAATGTCAAATTCTCTTATGTCCATGCTCTGGCTGGATTGAGGTGAAGGCCCAGGACCATTCTCCTTCGTTTGGGGTATAACTGGCAGCGTTTGGTTTCTACAGACTGTGATTTGTGTGCAACAGCGCTAACTATCTGGGTTCATTATCGGAGGCGAGAGTAGAGGGATTAGAACCAGTACTGTGCTGAACGTTGCTTGTGACAGTTTGGTGGGGGGAGTGTGGGTGGGGTTTGGGGTATGGTTTGAGGGTGGGGTGATAGAGGAGATGGGGGGTATCTATTTCTAGGGGGGCTAGGGAGGAGGGTGGGCGTTACTGCAGTAACCCTGGGGATACATGTAAGGGGGATATACATCTTTTATGCTGAGGGTAATTATTTTAGCTCGATTATTTCTCCTAGATGGCTAATGAGTTAACATTCGCATCTTGGAATGTTAAGGGGATCAGAAAACAACATAAGCAATATCAGGTTCTCAAGCATTTAAGTCTGTTCAGTTCACAGATAACCTTTTTGCAAGAAACCCATTTATTAGAAGCGGAAGTTTTGCAATTAAGGAGGCAACAGGTGGGATTGATTTATAGTGCCCAGGGCACCACAAATAGTTGCGGGGTCATGCTCTTGATTAACAGGAGTATTCCATTTTCTTTCACACAAGTGATTAATGATACCGAGGCTAGATTCATCCTGGTTAAAGGCACCCTCTGGTCTGTCCCAACATTATTGGGCTGTGTTTATGGCCCTAATCAGGATGACCCTGGATTTTTCATGAGGCTTATATCTATCATTCTCCCAATGCTTCCCATTAAAATTATTTTAGGGGGAGATTTCAATCAAGTACTTGATCCTCACTTAGACAGACTGGGCAGTGGCCTGGGTGGGGCTACCCCTGGACAGAAGGCATTTAGGGATCTATTAGATCAATGTGGGCTCTGTGATGTCTGGCTTGTTTTACACCTTGATTCTAGGGAGTTTACCTTTAGGTCTATGGCACATGGCTCACAGTCCCGCATTGACTATTTACTCATTTCTCAGTGTCTCCTGCCCAGGGTGAAGACCTCCTCGATTCAACCCAGCCCAATCTCTGATCACTCACTAGTGGAATGCAATTTGGTACTGCTCAATTCATCTAATAGGGAAACTAGATGGAAACTCAATGACTAGCTCCTTAAAGATGTAAAATGTTGCAAACTTATTTGGGAAAAAGTAGAATCCTTTTTTCACTAAACCCTCTAGATGGTGCAAAACCTGATATCTTGTGGGGGGCCTTCAAAGCTTTCATAAGAGGGATACTGATTAGCATGGCGGTTGGTAGGAAAAGAGAGCGGGAGAAAGAACTTAAATCCTTATTAACCCAAATCAGATCTCTGGAAGTTAATCTGCCGGCCAATCCTCTAGATGAGGATACTCGGAAACTCCTGAAATTAAAGGATAAATATTTGGGATTACTTCAAGAGAGAGCAGAACTAGCCATTATTCGTACCAGAGCTAATTACACTGATCAGGGGGAAAAATCGGGATGTTTACTGGCATTGCATATTAAACAACAGGAATCAATGAGATTTATCCCGCCCATCAGGTCAGTGGCAGATGGATCCCTTAAGGTGTCTCCCACTGAGATACCTCAATAATTTGCTGCTTATTACTCTAAACTGTATAGCGACATGGAGCACCCCCCCGCCCTGAAGACATAGAGGGTTATCTAAGGGACTCCCACTTGCCCCCTCTCCCTGACCGGTGTAGTGACGCTCTGATTGTCCCTGTTTCCCAGGAGGAAATTGCTAAGGTTATTAGTGAGCTGCCTGCTGACAAGGTCTCTGGTCCAGATGGATTTTCTGCTTTATTTTACAAGGTCTTTCGAGACCTTCTCTTACCAATACTTGGTCGCTTATTTCAGCAAATCCTATCTGGGGCAGAGACAGATCCATATCTCTATGAGGCCCTGATTGTCCTGCTTCCCAAACCAGATAAAGACCTCGAACAAGTTCAAAGTTACAGACCTATCTCGCTTTTAAACCAGGATATTAAGATTCTCTCTAAAATACTGGCTAATAGGTTGGCACTGGTTCTTCCTGGGTTAATAGGTACAAACCAGGTTGGATTTATGAAAGGGCGCTCCTCTTCCGATCATTTATGCACCTTGTCGCATGTCTTCTCGGCTACCAGGGATGTGGAGTTCCCTGCGGGCTTGGTCTCCCTGGATACTGAGAAGGCATTCAACCGTGTGAACTGGAACTTTCTGTTCCGTACTCTGGAGGCCTTCCACTTCCCCTCTCTGTTTATCTCCTGGATTGCCGCCCTTTATAAAAATCCCTCGGCAAGAATTTCCTCGAATGGGGCCTTTTCCCACTCTTTCTTGCTTCACTCGGGTACTAGACAGGGGTACCCCCTCTCCCCTTTATTATTTAACTTATATCTGGAACCTCTTATTCAAAATATTCTCAATAATGATTCTATACAAGGGATGAGAATTGGGCGGCACGAAGTTAAAGTCACTGCATATGCTGATGACCTGTTAATACATCTGTCCCATCCGGTTTCCTCTGTCCCAGCCTTACTAAGGGAAGTAGCAAGGTTTAGTGCTCTGTCCAACTACAAATTGAATGCCAGTAAGTCCCTATTTTTCCCATTAAATCACAAAGTTTTCAAGACAGACATTAGCCCTTTTGGGTTATGTTGGACACCCAGGTCTTTCAAATATCTGGGTATCAAACTTTCACGTAACCCCCTAGCATGGTTCAAGGAAAATTTGGATTCCCTATGGCAGGGGACTATACATGACCTTGAGAGGTGGTCTAAACTCCCTATCTCTTTGTGGGGCTGAATCAACATAATTAAGATGAATATATTTCCTAGGATTTTCTACCCATTGTCCCTTCTCAACGCCTTTATTCCTTTACTCTGGTTCAAAAAGGTACATGGTGTTTTCACTAGATTCATCTGGGCCGACAGGTATCCCCGTTTGGCTTATCATAAGCTGGCAGTCCCAAAACTGGAGGGGGGGCTGTGAATCCCCCATCTGGCTATATATCACTGGGCTAGTCACCTTGCGAAATGTTTGCGGTGGTTATCTCCCGGCCCAGAAGAAACGCAACCTATCTGACTCAAAATAGAATTGGATGCAATCAATGCCAAAAATCTGGACCCTCTCACGTTAGTTTTTCTTAGGTTATCCCAAGTAAGTGTGGCCGTAGAGTGTTCCACAATAAGGACCTCCTTAAAGGTCTACTCACAGATATGTGCCTTTTTGCAGTATTCCCCCCATCTGGACCTGGCCCAGTCTATCTGGAACTCTCCATCCTTTACTATTAACAAGAGTCAAATCTCCCATCTTTGGTTGCCTCAATTGGGAGAGGGGAAGCTCTTGGCTTTTATTGATGGTGGGGGGCATTGGTTATCAGTGGAAGAGATGGTTAGGAAATTTCTCATCCCGACCTCTTCTTATTTCAAAGTCCTGCAATTGAAACACTTACTTGTAATTACCCTGGGAAATATTCCTTCTTCTCAGAATATCTCTTCTCTGATACCCAAGGTATCCCCACTTTCTGGATCCCCTGGTGTTATTTCTAAACTATATCAGGTTTTGTTTCATAAAAAGTTCGGGGGTCCATTTGGGCCATCAAGATTTTGGAGTAATTTTTTCCCCCACCGTCAGCTGGATTGGCATTCTCTCTGGAAGTCATGTCATGAATTTATTTCTCAAGATAGATTGCATCTCATGCAATATCATGTATTACACAACTTATATTACTCCCTGGCTAAACTTCACAAGTGGGGCTACCTAGACTCAAACAAGTACAACAAATGTTTGCAGGATGAGTGTACACTTTTTCATATGCTTTGGTCTTGTCCAAAAATCTCCACCTTATGGGTTTCAATACAAACTTCCTTAGACCCCTTGTTGGGCCTCCAAGAATATTTTACCCCTGAGATATGTGTGTTAGGGGACCTGTCCTCTATCAGAGTCAAGGCACGCAAATTTCACATTTCCATGGTTGCCTTGTCGGCTAAGAAAATAATTCTCCATCATTGGAGAGACAGGTCCTCCCCTTCTTTCCAGGAATGGGTAAGAGAAGTATTATCCAACTTGCGCACGGAAAAAGCAATAGCTAGTCTGCACAATAGTCTGGCAGTTTATAATAGAATTTGGGATCCCCTTCACTCACTAATCTCTCTGGTTCCAAACTAAACCTATATTAGGGTTATTGCTTCTATAAGGTTTTTTGATTAGAGGCTCGGCATCTATGGGTACCGAGATGGGTTACTGCAGTAAGGGGAGGTGGGGGGGCAGCATCCTTTCACTATGTATCAATGAGTCTCTATCAGTTTTCTCTGTATGCTGCCTTTTATGGTGGAAAATGTATGAATAAACTTTAAATGATAAAAAAAAAGAAGAGACAAAGGTGTCATGAAAGAGACTTTTAACTATATGAAGGGAATAAATAAAGTGAATGAAGGTAGATTATTCAAAAGGAAAGTAGAAGTCAGGGGGTCATAATTTAAGATTGGAAGGGGGAAGATTTAAGGGCAATGTAAGATGATGTTATTTCACTGAGAGGGTGGTTGAATCCTGAAACAGATAAACTAATGAGGTGGTGTGTGTAGAAACAGTGGAGGAATTCAAAGGGGCATGGGACAGACACAAGGGGTTGGCTGGTGGGCAGAGGAAAATATCTCTGGGAAGTGGAGACAAGTAGGGGTGGGTGAGAAATTTGCAGAATAGATACACCAGGATAGTCCTTTTCTGCTGACACATTATTATGATACTATGATAATAACTATGTTTCTATGACCATAGTTCTGAACTGGATTCTGGCTTCTGGGGGTTGGTCCAGGGAAGCGGAGAGGGCTGAGTATCCAATGGTTTGCTCTCCTCTCCCAGGGTGGAAGACTCGCTTGCCTGACCTCTGACCTGCCACCGGGTAGAGGCCTAATGGTAGCATGGGCTAAGGTGGCACAGAAGAGAAGTACTGTAGCCTGGTGATGCGTGCATGCCTCCACATGCATGCTTCACATTGGCTGCAGTAGGGATATGAGAAAAGTGGAAAATATGAGCTGGGGGTTAGTGAAGCCCTGCACACCCATCTGTGGATCTGCACTGCCACACTGATCACTACAGTCTGAACTAAACTGTGTCTTAGGTTGGGGGGTGGGAGGACAGCCCTTCTTATCCTGACCCAATCATGGGGGGAAACAGTAAGTGTGTCCAGTCATAAGGTAGATCCCAAAGGAGAGAGGCACTGGTCCTTGGGGACAGTGACAGGGCTGATAAGTTGCCCAAAGTATCCCACTGAGGAGATGAATCAATATGGAAAAAAGATAGAAAATCTAATAAGCACTAATAACTAAGACATTACAACACAAATCTTATATCAATATGAAAGGAGCACATAGTATAGTAATGGGAACAGGGATTTTGGGGAGGGAAGGAATAGATTAAAAAGGGCTGGTAGCCTAACATGCAAATATAATACACATAAAATAAACAGATTTAAATTTAGATTAGCATTGCATGACTGTTCTGATATAAATACTCTAATGGCAGTTGCATAACTAAATCAGTACGAGGTCTCAATTCCATGCAAATGGCAAAAGGATTTTTAGTTCAGTATCATTCACTGATCATTTTACTTTTAACTTCTTAGGTCAGATATTCAAAAGTTAGTGCTGACGCTAATGGATTTGCACCAATGTATCTGGGTATCTGCCCTTTTTTGGGATAGTATCAATATTCAAAAGTCCCTGTAGCATGAGCTAAACCCATTAACTTGCAGGCCCTAACATAATGCTGTGTCCATGCAAATTAGGGGATCCCCTCCTGCATAAAGGTGCAGTGGCAATATCAAAGGTTTGCAAAGTCAGTAAATGGCACAAAAGTGGTACTGTTTACCACCTCTGAAAACGTAGTCTTGACCATACACTAAACATGACCCCAACCCCTCCAATGTAGGGATGGCATTACTACAGCCACCCATCCCCGACAGCCATAATTCCAGTAAGGATGCAGGCAACTATGTCCAGTGGCACCCCCACTCCCTGATTGACTGATCCATGATATTATGTATCTCACTAGTGTCTAGTGGCACCAACCACTGCCCAACCCCCCCAATCTTCAGACACGTATATGATAATCTTACTCTGGTGTCTAGTGGCACCCCAACCCCTCGATCACCTGTATCCTATATGATCACCTTATCCATGGCATCTAGTGGCACCCCCACCCCAATCACTGGTCCTACATAGGATACCTGAATCCCTGATGTCTAGTGCACTCCCATCACTGATCACCCATTCTGTAGATTATAACCATATCCATGGTATGTCTAGTGGCACCCCAAATCTATGATCTCCTGGCTCATGTACCCCATAATATCCCTGGTGTCCAATGGTATCCCCACCCACACACCCCTGAAAACTGGTCGACAAATGGACCAGTGAACATTGGCGGTCCAGCTGCCCCACCCACACCCAGAACACCACCCATCCAAACCCCACCTTTGCAGGGGCTCCAGGGATGTTCCTCAAATCCAGATAGTGCAACTGACACATCCCACCACTCACCTCTCTGATCAGCCTCTATATGAGCTAACAATGCACATGGCACAGCTCGGTGTCAGCATCTCACTTGGTACAGTGGGGTGTCCTCAGTGCATGTGGCAGTTCTGTGCCAGCAGTGCATGTGGCACAGCGCTATGTCAGCATCACACATGACACAGTGTAGTGCCTGCATTGCATGTGGCACAGCACTGTGTCAATATGGCAAATGGCAGTGCTGTGTCATCAGTGCACGTGGCACAGCAAAGTATCAGCAGTGCACATGGCACAGTGCACTAATGGCATCACACAGCACGTCTTACAGTGTCAGCAGTGTATGTGACACTGTGCAGTGTCTGTATAATACATGATACAGCCCAGTATCTGCATGGCACATGGCACGGTGAGTTGCAGCACTGAATGTGGCACAACATGTTATCAGCAATACATTTGGCACTGTGCAGTATTAGCGGCACACATGGCACTATGAAGTGCCAGCACTACACACGACATAGTGCTGTGCTGGCATTGCTTGGGGCACAGTGTGGTGTCTGTGATGCATGTGGCACAGCACAGTGTTGGCAGAGCATATAGCATAGCATGACAATATGAGTGTGTGGCACAATGCAGTGCCATCACAGCAAAGTTCCACATGTAGTGCTGCCAAAGTGCAGTGCCACATGTGCAGCAGACACCACAGTGTGCCACATGATCTGCTGTCACTGAGCTGAACTATGTGCACTGCTGTCACTGCACTATGCCACATGTACTGCAATCATTGATGCCCAGAAGGGGGGTGCAAGCCCCTGTATAGGAGGGTGAAGGCCCATATGTGAGGAGAGGAGGTGAAGGCACCTGTCTAGGGTGGGGGCACAGGTCCCTGAATAGGGAGGTGGGTGCAGACCCCTCCATAAGGAGGTGGTTGCAGGACCCTATGTGGGAAGTGGGATTGCAGGCCCAAGAGTGGAGAGGGGTCGGAGGTTGCAGGCCCCTATGTAAGAATGTCACTTTACTGTGCCATGTGCACTGCCATCACTAGTGTCTGGTCACATCCCCCCTCCCCATCATGTGGTACCTGATCCCTGGTGTCACGTGGCATCTGAGTACCTGATGTAGACCAAGTTGCGTATGTGCTGCTTTCACACATAAAATAAACTCCTCTTCCAGCAAGGTAATATTTGTGTGAATTATTTAAAAAAAAAATGTTCTGAAATAATTGAAAGTTGAAAACAATCGCTGTTCAGCCAACCCAAGTTCAGGAAATGCAGTCAAGAGGCAGGCATGTCTGTTTTAACAATCACTCAGCAGTGCCACATGCATGGCCAACACTCTACAGTGCCATGTGCACTGCTGCCATTTTTGTCTGCCATGTACACTGCCGACACTGTACTCTGCCACATGCAGAGCTATCACTGAACTGTGTGCCATGCACGTCCCACAGCACAGTTTTGGCATCACACTTGACGCAGCACAGTGTCTGCATCACACTGTGCACAGCATGTTGTTAGCAGTGCATGTGGCACGGTGTGGTGTCAGCAGTGCATGTGGCCCAGCACAATGTCATAGTGGATGCAGCACAGTGCATTGCTAGCATTGTATTTGGCACAACATGGTATCAGAGAACATGTGGCCCAATACATTGTCAACATCACATGGTGCACAGCCCCATGCCAGGGTATGTGCCTGGAAACACAGGACTCTAGAAGCAACGTGTATACATGGATGGTAGGTGGGAAGGGGGGTATATGATTGGTGTCAGGACAGGTATGGGGGGCAACAGGTACATGTGTGGTCACAGGTATTGTATGTGGAGACATTGTGCCAGAGCATGTGCATGGAAATATATGACTCTAGAAGGGATATGTGAGTACATGGGCGGTAGGTGTGGAGGAGGGCACATGAGTGGTATCAAGGTAGGTGTGGGGGGGAGGACAGGTACATGTATGGTTATGGATATGTGGAGGCATCATTCTGCAATAGGTGTGATAGTGCATAGTCAAACATGGTGCCTGGTATGTGGACACACTGTGGCATGGTAGGTGGGGTTCAGAAGGTAAATATTCAGTTTAGGATATGTAAGAAGATGTTTAGGGGGACACAGTGCTCTCATGTATGTGTAAGGGGGGATGGAGGGTAAATGCTTCTCCTGTGTATGTGAAGACACTGTGCTGGGGTAGCTAGGTAGGGTGGGTGGTGACACAGGTGGTTTTGTGTATGTGGTGACACCGTGTCACTGTGAGGGTGAAGGGATGAATATGTTGAGACACAATGCTATTGTAGGTGGAGTGAGGGGTGCATATTAACTATGCCAGGGTAGGTGAGTAGGAGGTAGTACATGAATGATGCCAGAGTAGGTGGGGCAGAAAGGTAACAGGTACATGTGTGGTCCATGGTATGTGGGGGCACCCTGTTATTATATGTGGGCTGGTGGAGGTAAATAATCAGCATCTCAGGTGATGTGAGGATGAAACATAGAAACATAGAATTTGATGGCAGATAAGGACCGCTTGGCCCACCTAGTCGGCCCATTTCCCTACCTTATTGTTAAGCTGCAGATCTTAGTTAACTAACAACCTATTTCTTCCTACCCCCCGCTTGAATTGCCTTATGTCTGTCCCATGCATTCTTGAATTCTCCCACTGTTTTGACTCCACTACCTCCTCAGGAAGGCTGTTCCATGTATCCACAACCCTATCCATGAAAAAATACTTCCTCACATTACCTCTGAGCCATCCCCCCCCTCTATCTTCAAGTTGTGCCCCCTTGTTTTTGCACATCTCTTTATCTGAAAGATGCTATCCTCTTGGACTTTGTTGATTCCCTTGAGGTACTTGAAAGTTTCTATCATGTCCCCCCTCTCCCTCCTCTCCTCGAGTATACATATTAAGCTCCTTTACTTTCTCTTCATACATCTTCTGGTGTAGACCCTGCACTATTTTAATTGCCCTCCTCTGGACATCCTCTATCCTGTCTATATCATTGCAGAGATGGGGTCTCCAGAACTGCACACTTTACTCCAGATGGGGTCTCACCAACTGTCTGCACAGAGGGATGACAACTTTTTGTTTTCTACTAGTGATGCCTCTCTCTCTGTGCATCCCAGTATCCCGCCAGCCCTCCTTACTGCCTTCTCACATTGCCTGCCCACCTTAAGGTCATCTGATATGACTACCCCCAGGTCCTTTCCATTTTTGTTGTTGTGTGTATCCCATCCCCTATTGTGTACTCTTCCCCTGGGTTTTTGTTTCCCAAGTACATTACTTTGCACTTCTTTGCATTGAATCTAAGCTGCCATACACTTGACCATTCCTCCAACATTACCAAGTCCCTTTGCATCCTTTCCACCCCACCTTCTTTATCGACCATGTTGCAAATCTTTGTGTCATCTGCAAAGAGACATACTTTTCCTTCCAGTCCATCTGCAATGTCACTTACAAAGACATTAAAGAGGAACGGTCCCAGTACTGAACCATGCGGTACCCCGCTAGTAACCCCCCTTTCTTCAGACTGGACTACGTTTACTGTTACCCTCTGCGTCCTGTTTTCCAGCCAATTTTTTACCCAGGCTACTACCTTGAGGCTCACTCCAAGGCTGGCTAACTTGTGTATTAATCTTTTGTGTGGGACTGTGTCAAATGCCTTGCTAAAGTCTAGGTAGGCCATGTCCACTGCCCCTCCCAGGTCTACTACTTTGGGCACCCAGTCAAAGAAATCTATTAGATTCATCTGACACGACCTTCTTGCTGTGAATCCATGCTGCCTTGGGTCCTGTGCCCCACTGGCCTCTAGGAACGCAACAATTATTTCCTTCAGAAGTGATTCCATCATTTTCCCTACCACTAAGGTCAAACTAACAGGTCTGTAGTTTCCTGCCTCTGTCTTGCTCCCATTTTTGTGAAGGGGAATCTCACCCAC
Organism: Neoceratodus forsteri; assembly: GCA_016271365.2. Classification (NCBI taxonomy): domain Eukaryota; kingdom Metazoa; phylum Chordata; order Ceratodontiformes; family Ceratodontidae; genus Neoceratodus; species Neoceratodus forsteri. Next base: position 855,362,669 of record CM057459.1, on the reverse strand, counting down.
ACTCCTCCAGTCCTCAGGTATCACACCATCCTTCCATGATTTGTTAAAAAGGGTAGTCAGTGGTGTCACAAGTTCTACCCTTAGTTCTTTTAGAATTCTTGGGTGAATTCCATCAGGTCCCATTGCTCTGTCCACCTTCAGTTTTAGAGTTCTTTCTGAACCCTTTCTTCTGTGAATGGACTGGTATCGACCTCCCTATCCAGAGTGCTTCTATTCTTTGATTTAAGTACCTCCCGCTCCTTTTCTTTTGTGAATACTGAGCAGAAGTATTCGTTCAGTATCCCTGCTTTTTCACTGTCACCCTTTGCCCACCCTCCCTTCCCTTTATTAAGCTTCACTATCCCTCCCTTGGTCTTTCTTTCCTCCTTAATGTTCCTATAAAAGGTTTTATCCCCCTTCTTAACTGAGCTGGCTATCTTTTCCTCAGTTTGGGCCTTTGCTATTCTGACTGCCTTCCCTGCTTCCTTCTGCTTTAACTGGTACAGTTCTCTGTCCTGGTCCTTCTGTGTTTCCTTATACTTCCTGAATGCTACCTTTTTCTCCTTAACCTTCCCCGCCACTTCTTTTGAGAACCATAGTGTTTTTTTTCCTTCACTTTGTTTTGTCGGTTTGCTTCACACAAAGGCTTGTTGCCTCTATGATGGCTGTTTTGATTTTTCCCCATTTGTTACTCCACCCCCTCCTTCTTGCCCATTTTCCAGTGCTTTTCTGAGGCACTCTCCCATTTTCCCAAAGTCAGCCCTACTAATGTCCAATACTCTTGCTTTTGTATGACTTGACTCTATGGCTGTGTTTATTGTGAACCACACTGTTTGGGGTCACGTGTTCCCAGATGGCTACCCACTTCTAAATCTAAGATCCTTTATCCGACCCCATTTGACAATACCAGGTCCAAGATTGCTTCCTCCTGAGTGGGTTTCGACACTAGCTGTTGGAGGCATGTCCCATGTAGGGCTTCAGGAATAACACTGCTCTTAGATGTGACTGCAGCAAAGGTGCTCCAGTTAACATCTGGCATATTCAGGTCCCCCATTAACAATATCTCATCTTTTTCTGCCATTCTAAGGTTACCTTCTATCATTTCCTTGTCCATTGCTTCTCCTTGAGATGGGGGTCTGTATACAACCCCGGTGCAGATTGTAGTGCCATTTTCTGTTTCCAAGGTGACCCATAGTGCCTCCTCTACTCCCTGTTCATCCTTTAGTTCCATTGCTTTGATTCATTCCCTTACATAGAGAGCTACTCCTCCTCTTTTATCCTCCCTTTCCCTCCTGTAGCTTGTGTACCCTGGTATGTCGATATCCCACTCACGGTTCTCTGTGTACCATGTTTCTGTGTCTGCCACAATATCCAGGTGTCCCTCTTCCATCAAGGCCACTAGTTCAGGGAGCTTGTTACACAGACTATGGACATTGGTACTCATCACCCTCCATTTTTTGATGGCCTTATCCCTTTTAGCCCCATCTCTGTCCTTACTGCCTTTTTCTGCATTTACCCCTGTCCTGCTCTGTATTGACTTCTCTACCTTGGTGTTTATCTCTCTAATGCCTATGTTTTGTAGGGGAAGCTGGGTTTTCCCTGCTCCTTTTCAGTGCCCCCCCCCTCGGCTAGTTTAAATGTTCACCAAAGAAGCATTTAAGCCCATCACCTAGGATCCTGGTTCCCCTCCCAGACAGATGCAGACCATCACACCAGTATAGGCCTGCATCCATCCAGGTGGACCCCCCAGTCTCCAGTGAAGCCAAAACCCTGAGCTCTGCACCAGTTTTTCAACCATTCATTGAATCCCATGGTGTGGAGTACCCTAGCATCACCCTTGCCATAGACAGGTAGCACCTCCAAGAAGTTTACTGTACATGCTACTTGTCTAAGGCCCCTCCCTAACTCTTCAAATGTTTCTTGCACTGCTCTGATCCCATTCCCAGCCAGGTCATTTGTCCCTAGGTAGACAATGACATCCAGCTTCCCCCCTCGTGCAGTTGCTCCAGATATCCTGAGGATTCGCTCCCTGTCCTTCCAAGCCATGGTGCCAGGCAGGCACCTTACCTCCCTCTCCCCTTCCTCCCCCAGTTCTAGCCCCCTAACAATTGAGTTACCCACCAGAAGCTGTGTCCTTCCCCTGTGTGGGTCCCATGTCACCCTCCTGTGGGTCTCCTTTGTGGAGGTTCCCAGCATCCTTCTTGGTCTCCACTGCAGGTGCCTCCATAGGGGAATCACTCTCCACCAGAACAGCATATGAATTGTGGAGAGATACAACTGGAGGAATGTGCCTCTGTTCCACCACCCTCTACCTCCCTGAGCCCACCTTGGTCCAACCACTCATCTTTCTTGGCAACCTCTGAGGTGGGGCAGTGGCACTGGTGGTCCCTGGGTGGGAGAGGAGGTCCCCCAAATCCTGGCCAACTCAGCCTGGAGATAAGCAACCTCCTCCCTCAACCCAGAGAGGTGCCTGCAGATGGGACAACACCGCATCCTCCAAAACATCTCCTGGAAGACTGCTGCTCCACAGCCACTGCACTGCACCACTCCCATCATATATTATTTGTGGTCCCTTAACTGTTCTTTTGTATATTTCCTCTTTCCTCTCTCTGTTTATTTATTGTTTTTGTTTATTTTTATTTACATTTTTATATAGATGTTTTTGTTTTGTTTTGTCCTACCTACTTTCCAACTGCCTCTGTGCCCTTAATACTCCTAATCTTCCTGTTTTATGACAGGAAGTTCCTATTTTCCTCAGTAATCTTCTTCTTACTTGCTCAGAGTCAGACCTCCAGCAGCTCGGGGGGGGGGATAGAGAGCTACTCTTTTCCTTCTAGGATGGTGAGACTTTTGTGCCTCTGTGATCACCCCCTTCCTGCTCCCAAACATGAAGTTTCTGTTGTCAGTCAAATCCTGTGCCTATAAAAGTAGAACTAGCTGTGCGGTCTGGGGGGGTGGTGGAGTGGCGGGAGGGAGGGCTATATAGTGCCAGTAGAGTAGCATAGTTCTCACAGCACCTCCTCTCTCTTGCTGTTCTCTGCCAGAAGCTATCTAGGGCAGTTTTTAAATCTAAAGCACCTGGCTTCCTTCTACTAAGCCACTCCCCCTTATTTACAGTTTCCCTCTTCACCTGGATAACTACTAACTGCACAGATAAAAATTCACTTCACCCAACTTGGACAACTCAGACTAATTTACAGTTTCCTTCTTCACCTGGATAACTGCTAACTGCACAGATAACAATTCACTTCATCCAACTCAGACAAACACACTAACTCCTTTTTTGTTTGTTTGTTTTTACCCTAAATTGAAGGTCCCAGTAGTTGAGTGTTAGTTCTTTAGCCTCAGTAGAGTAGTATAGTTCTCACAGCACCTCCTTCCTCTTGCTGGGAAAGTACATGAGTGGTGCTGGAGTAGGTGGAGAAGGAGATGGCAGGTACTTGGATGGTCTAGGGTATGTGGAGATACAGTGCCATGATAGGTGTGTGGGGGGTTACATATGTGGTCCTGGCTATGTCGAGACACAATGTCATGGTAGGTGGTGAGGGGGAGGTGCATGGGCTGTGGGGATATATACGGTTCTAAAGGGGTAGTGTATGTACGTGGGTGATGCAAGGGTAGGTGGTTGTGGGATAAGACAGGCACATGGGACTACATGTGCATGGAAACACATGGTGAGAAAAAGGTTGGGTGTTTACATCAATGACAGGTGGGTAGGCAAGGTTCATTGGTGGTGCTAGGGTAGGTACATGAGTGGTCATGGGTACAGTATGTGGAGACACACTACGAGGGTTGGTGGGGTAGTTTGAGGTACATGTGTGGTACCAGGTTTGTGCTGACACCATGCTAGGGCAGGTAGAAAGATGAGGTACATCGGTGGTGAGGGGCATGCTGAGACACCTGGCTGGTTTAGGAGGGGAGAGGGAGTTCCAACTTCCATCAAAAATGTGAGTATTTTAAAATTATTTTAATTTGTTTTTTTATTAAAGGGAAAATCCCCTCAACCTTTTTTTTTTTTTTTTTTGCTGGTGAAGTTAGCTGGTATGAATACAAATTCTCTCTCTTGCATCCCCCTAATTTCAACATAATTTACATTAAAATGAAGCTGATTTACTCTGTTGTGCCCTGGTATGAAAACCTGTTTGATGCATTGCACGGACATGACCCCACTCATAAAAGGAAACGTGGGAGTTGATAATGCATATGTGCACATCAGAGGGACTGGAAGTAAGCAAAGTGTTCCTAGCACTTATAAATTAATCAGATGAATAACAAAACTTCACAAGCACCAGCATCCTTCTAACTGCATTTTTCCAACCCAGACACACTTTAAACAACAAAGCATTAGAGTACTTAACTTAAAAAGTTTGATGGCTAGCACAAGAATATACAGGGACTTCAAAAAACATACAACAGAACTGACTGACAGTAGCACTTCTACTGACTTGTGCCTGTACACATCATTAACTTCCATGATGCCTTGCATGAGTGGGGTCATGACCTTAGCAATGGCATCAAACAGGTTGTCACACCAGGGCAGAACAGATTGAAACAACTTCATTTAAATTAGAGTGAAATTGAGGGGTTGTAAGGGAGGAGACCATTGTTCTTGCCTACAAAGTACATACAGTAGCTATATAGAAAATAGGTTGAGGGAACTTTCTCTTTAAGAAAACCAGTGACTGCCACATTTGGGTAGGACATAGACATTCTATACATATCAAGGATAGGATCATTACTTTCCAAAAAAATCATGGTGTGCAGCATAGAAAGTACCTAGAAAAGTACAACTGACAGATATGCTGATATTTTTATTACTTGTAACTGGCAGTAGCTTTTAGGGGAAAACACATTTTGTGTGATATTACTTCTTAAAGCAATGTGTTGCTTTTACAAACTGAATGTTAGTTTCTGGAGAACAAATAAGCGAAAGTAAATATGAAGAATAACTGACACTGATTGCACTGACAGTTCAGATGGGCTTGCTGCGGTTCTGGCAGGAAGTAGGAACATTCATGACAGTTCTCACACAGTAATGAATGTTCATTTGAAATATAAAAGGACAAGGTGAAGTTTTACATATTAAAATAAATATTTCAAGCACTAAAAGGTTTACTAGCACAGTCTAAACAATGAGAGTAATTAGCAAGTGTATGAACCTTGTCGAATGTCCATGGAAATACTGTACAAATGACGTACAGCAAGATAGCAAATATATAAATATGAGACAATTACATAAATGCAGCATATAAGGAGCACATCATATTACTAGAATGACCAATACATTTACAGACATTAAAGAATGATATTTAAATTACACAGATGCTAAAGCAATTTGTCACTACTGAAACTTTGATCAGGAACAGGATAGCAGGCAAAGTGACTAAAAACCATTAATGAAAACTGTAAAAAAACATGAATGAACATAACATCAGAACAGTCCTAAATTACCAAAAACTAATATTATGGCATCAGTTCATAGATGAAAATTGTAACTCAGAAGATTTTGTAAATTTCAAGAGTAGTGACTCTTGCAAACACAGCTATCAGAAGCTATTCAGAATAGCGAGAATTTGCTAGGCTGACATCTACATAGATTCCCATGCTCTGCAATGATGTGTTGCCTTTGTAGTCTTTTTGCTAGTTCTGTGGTCCCAATCCTGCTGAAGAAAAACAGCAGGGATGGCATACACAGACAAGGAACTGGCCCTGCTACCTTTTAATTGACAACATGTTCATAATACCACAACATGACTTCATGAGGTCATAAAAATTAGATTTGTCATATATTTTAATTATTTAAAGGAGTAGTCCACCCAGAATTTGCAAAAAAAAAAAAACATATGTTATGCAGAGTGTTTGAATATGTATGTTAAGTCCTAGTGTGTCCTTCCCTCTGTCTGCTATTAGGAGTTTTTCCTAAATTAGCCTGATATCTGTATGGTAGCTTTATGATGCCTGGGGATCTCCATCACAAATAGGTTTATTGACTTTCTTTCTCCTACGATGCACCCTATCTCATGTGACAATGATGTAGCCATGCCCTTAGATTTAGCATGTGTACTGCTTTAAAATTGGTTTAAAATCACTTCACAACAGCAGAGCTTTGAAACTATTCTTATCCAGGGAGCACAAATGGCATCAGTTACAGTTTAAGCAGATACCTAAGAGAAAGCTAACTGGGGTTTCTGTAAAACAACAGCTACTAAATATGTCTAATTCACTTTTTTTGTTTTCTATGTGCATCAGGTCTAGCTAGCAGGAGTGTTTTAATTTTACAACTTTTAATTTTATCAAAATATACACAAACATAAAAGCACAGAAACTGCCCAGATTATCAGTGCGAAAATTAATAAATACTCTAGCTGTTTTCTTACAGAAACGCCACTCAGATGTCAAATACTTGCTAAACTGTAAAAGCAGGTATCAGTATTGTAGTAACAGTTAGTGCTGATTTTGCGCTGTCGCAAGATTTTCATATTTTTTATTTTATTTTTTTTACAAATGTAGTCTATAGTATGAAGCTGCAGCCTAGAGACTGCAAAATACTTTGAAGTCAGCTTTTTTCCTGCCTGTAGTATGGCATGAAAGCAACATGATGACAGTGGCTATTCCAGCTACATATTTGATTCTATTTTACAGTGGTTCACTGCACTACACATTTAGTGTATCACACTTTTTCAAATAATAAAACAAATTTTCTTCAAACTTAATTACTCACACACACACATTTTTGTACTTTATTAAAGATAGACTTTTCACATTTGTAACAAAAAACAAACAAACAAAAAAAAAATGAAAGTGATGTCATAGAGCAAAGTCAGCCCTAACTCCCAGTTCCTTCTAGCAGAATGATGGTACCTACATTTATGGTTTAGCAAATACTTGAGAGCTGAGTAGGTGTTCTGTAAGAAAACAGCTACAGTCTTTACTAATTATAGCATTGGTGATCTGGGGCAACTTCTACACATTTTATTGTTGTGTGTAGTTTGACTAAATAACATTTTAAAATGAAAACACTTACTACTGCTAGCGAGACCTGACACACACTGAAAACACAAATAATGAATTAGAGCTATTTAGCAGCTATTTTCTTACAGAAACCCCAGTTAGCATGCTCTCAGATATCTGCTAAACTGTAACTGATGCCATTTGTGCTCCCTGGATAAGAACAGTTACAAAGCTCTGCTGTTGTGAACTAATTTTAAAGCAGTGCACATGCTAAATCTAAAGGCATGGCTACATCACTGTCACAAGAGCTAGGGTGCATCGTAGGAGAAAGAAAGCCAATAAACCTATTTGTTATGGAGATCACCAGGGGTTGTAAAACTACTATACAGCTAGCAGACTAATTTAGGAAAAACTCCTGATATCAGCCAGAGGGACGGACACACTAGGACTTAACATACATACATATCAAAACACTCTGCATAACATATGTTTTTTGCAAATTCTGGGTGGACTACTCCCTTAATTTAAGATTGTCTTCTCGTTATTGATTATGTACTGTATATGATGATTTATGGTGTTTTTATTATTTGTGAAATAATATGGAAGGAATTCAATAAAATTTAATAAAAAAATTCAGTTATGTTTAGAACACTGATTTTTTTTTTAACTGTTCATGCTCAAAAATTGAACAGTTTTTCTTAAATATTAAAAAAAAAAACTGCTACAGTGAGGCAGCTAACAATCACAAAGGCACACACCTTGGGCCAAACTGTAGCAAACCTGTAAGTTCAAGGTTTCATCTCCTACTAGTTTTTTACTTATAGTCGAGCATAAAAAGTTAATCAATCAATCATTCATCTTTATTTTACCTGGCAAAACACCATTGAGACAGACATATTTGCAAGATTGAACTGGGTTGGTCATAACAAAAACACATAAGCTAAATGCTGCTGTAATACAATGAGACAATAGTCTGTGTAGAGCAGATGCAAGCTAAGCATACATAACAGTGCATACAATGTGGCTAACAGTACAGTAGACCTCAAAAACTCAAATACAACACTGATAGGGCAAGAATAAAAAATATTTACATAATAATGCAAATCAGTATTTACAATATAAACAATACCTGCCCAGTTACAAAACTTATGAGATGGGGGGGCTGGGTGTCAGGTAAGGAAGTCAAGTGGGAAGTGCGAAGGATAGGACAAGGTGAAGGCTAAGATATCAGAGATGAGGGGAAGTCAAGGGCGGTAAGTAGTAAAGGGAGGACAATAGGGAGTTTTAGAAGAGAAGGGCAGTGGGTTGGCAATGGGGTGGGAAAAGAAAGAATAGCAGGGTCTGACTTGTTGAAGATGTACAAGGGTTGGACAATGTACAAGTACTGTAGTATACAAGGTTCAAGATAAAGGGCTAGGTTAGTTAAAGCAGTTACAGGATTCACTGAACTTATGAAGGAACAGAGTCTTAAAGAAGGCCCAGTTTACTGGTACTGCAAACTTTAGAACCTTTTCTATGTTGTTCCCGTATTGCTGAAAGTGCATGGCTTATAGCTGCTGCTCCAATGCATGTCCTGATCTTAGGGACAACCAGGGAAATGAGGGAGAGGCTTCTCAGTGCATAGCAGCCAGTGGGAGAGATGGCAGACAGTCAGAAATGTATTGTGGAAGTTGATTGATTATAGACCTATAGATCCAAAAGACTGCATTCCTATGGCATCTGAAACTAAGTGAGGACCAACCAACTGTGGCATACAGTGCAGTGATTTAATTTTGGTTATTTTGGGGGAGTTTACCCCTCTGTAACTTTGCTACTGGTGAACTAATTGCCACAACATTTTCTGGATCCAGAGAATTTAGCACCATCTCTGTGTATTCCAAATTTCACGTAAATCAGGTTAACAAGGGTAAAGTTATTAAGGTGCAAAAACTGGGCTTTAACATTAAAGTGCTTACTCAACCCTAATATGCAGTTGCTTCTGTGCCAGTATAATATATATGTATGTATGTATGTATGTAAATACATAAAAAAAAATATATATATATATATACTTATTATAATTACTTTAACATTAAGGTGAATTTGTTTCAGAAAATACAGAGCAGTGGGAGGATTTCCTGGTGCTTGTGAATTCTTCTGACAAAAGGAAAAGAAATACTCCTGATGTAAATGTAAGAGGCCTTCAGGCAAGTAGAAGTCCTGCTCAAGTGCACTTATTAGTCCTCAACCCTGCTTCTATTAGATGTGATAGTCACATCTACCATGTCATTGCTTTGAGGCATTAGGATGTGACTTTCATTCTGACCGATTACACTGAGTTCAATTGTTTTAGCACAGAAGTCACAGAAGAACCAGGAATTACTTTGCACTTGTGCTGATGGCATCCCCAGGGAGAATTGGTGTTGAATGGTTTAGCACTGCACTTAGAAAAACAAAGGAGAGCCTCAGAAAATGTGACTTGGCTGTCAAGCTCCTGAAACTTTCCCTTAGTAGAACCTGAGAAACACTTTCTCAGAGCAAGCAAGAAAACAGCAGGGATGCTTTTCAACTTGGTTATGCTGTATATTTCAAACAGGTAATAGAAAAAATTGTAACACAGCCACAATTTATTATTGAATGTGCTCTCTGTATTTATGTATTACCACATTACTTGACCTTCTTTTTCTTGCGCATATACCAGTGTGACTATTTAGTTGGTTAAGAACCTATTCCTGTTTCCCTCAGAGACAATAACCACACCAGCAAATGGGTTAAAAGGCCATAGACATACATTGTCTTACTAGGCACATACCCTTGTCTTTTGAGGGCATTTGCCTTCTTCACCTCAACAAACTGACACAACAACAGGCTTTGGAGAAATGGGCACAGCCATGTATTTATTGATAAAACCAATTATCCATATATACAATTGCTAGCATGCTGTGTGCAGCTAGGTAGCCTTGGAAGGAATCTACCTCCCCATGGAGCACTAGATCATTGATGGTTGACCCTCCCTCCCAGGAGAGGGCTACCTTACCATCAGCCCAGACCCTGCTAGGGACAACAGCCTCTCGGGCATAAGGGATGGCTCTGTGACCGGCTGTGGCTATCTCCTCCCCCATCAGAGGATCCGCCATGCTGCGGAACCCTGACTGAAGAGGGTGCCCTCCGAACGCCATCCATCAGGCCCGTCGTCCTGTCAGCCTCAGGGAGATCTGGCTGCTCAAGACACTTGATCCCCTGTTACCCCCTCCACAGTGTTGGTAGGCACAGCCCCCCACATAAACAAATGAATCTATGTTTTCAGCACCTTTTGATTTGCACCGCAAGTGTACATCGCCGAAATTTATTTTCAGTGATGTACACTCATCCTAACTGTGATCGCCTTTCCACGAGCGCTGTTATCTCACAGAAACTACAGACACAGTGCATAAACATAATGGCAAGTGACTGCCTTGACCATAATGCTGGTGACGAATCCACTGATTGAAGAAAGCATGAAGAATTGCTGCTATGTCAGGGGGCATGCAGAGCACTAGTGCAGTCAACAACATGGAACATTAAGTGCCACTGCTCTAATTCTATTGTCTGCTGCTGAATGTTGAAGTTCAACATTCAGACAGCAGATCCAATAAGGACAGGTGATTTCTTTTTTTTTTTTTTTATGGAAAATTAAACATTTAGGGGTTTTGGCAATTCAGTGCTCCCTATTGATGGATGCCCTAGGTGTCTGCCTAGTTCTCCTATTCTTAAGGCCAGCCCTGATGCTCTGACCCCTAGCTTAGGCTGGTTTCAAGTTCTGAACAAATGCTTAGTGCCCTGTACAGTATCTCAAGAATGCCATCCAGACAGTGGTGATTCAGCATTACTAAAGATCTTGCAGCAGTAGAAACTGTCTTTAGACAAGTTTACACTGCCACCTTTACAGCGCATCAACCCATACGCATGAGTTGATACACTGCAAAGTCAGCAGTGTGGACACTTACCGTAGCATACTAGCAACACTTTGGATCCTGTTTTTGCTCTGACTCATGAGTGGGGACATTTATTGGAGCGAGCGTATTATGTTGCTATTTCCCAGCATCCTCCTCTGCTGCCATAAGTTTCTCTCACATTGGGGGTGAACAACCCAGCTCCCAGAATGTATAAAGATACATGGAAACCTGCAACAAAAAAGAAAGGGAATAAAGTCCCAATGTTGGCAACTGCTGACAGGTAATGTAAACAATAGATAGTCATTGGAAGAGAATGAAGGCTCACGTTGCAATAGCACTCAACTGGAATGTGGAGGATTCCCTATGAAATTAGAAGCTGGTCTGGAGCGAGTCCACATTGGGAATAGCTGAAGAAGCAGAAACTGCAGTCGGTCAATGGAAAGGAAACAGCAGGAAATGGGGATTTGGCAAAGATGGAGCAGTATAGCGCAGTGGTTTAAGGCTCTGAGCTGCAAACCTGGAGACCTGGGTTTGAATCCCACAGCCCCCACTTGCATACTGTGGATTCTACGATACCAGTTTGACAATTAAGTTGTCGACCACCATCACAGCGATGGATTTATGTTGACTACAACTTGCAGTTAACATAAATCTGACTTGAGACCCCAGTCGTTTTTTCATTGGGGGGCCTTGCCCCCCGCAACTCCTGATCTCAAGTATTCAACTCTAAGTTGTATTTGGATTGGGGAAGGGGTGCAGGGTCTCAAGTGGTCTATTACAGCGAAAACATCAATGTTGTCGGCATTGACATTTTCGCTGTAATAGTGTCACCATCCTGGGCGCATACCCATACTGTGTGACCCTGAGAAAGTCGCTTAACTTCCTTGTGCTGCTAGGTGGCACCTGTAAATGAGCTTTCAGCTTAGTTTGTCTCTCCTGGTTAAAAAAAAAAAAAAAAAATCTAACAATTTCAAACAGCGGAGAGGTGTTAGTGATAAGATTAGATTGGGTTTTCAGACCCCCAGAGGAAAAAAAAGAAAGAATGCCGTTGTGTTAATTGAATAAAGTCCAGATGAAGAGAAAGGAGCAGAGTAAATATTTAGGAGCTTATTTACATTTTTGATTCAGCTCTGGAAGTATTCAGTGGCATTATTTCCTAAGAATCGAAGGGGTTAAAAAGTCCTATTTTCGCAGAATCAAGGGAGTAACAAAACCCCCAACTCATTTCTTTAAAGTACTTCCAGTAATCAGAAAAAAATGCTAAATTCTAATATTCAGACACGTATCAACCTATATCTAATTAATTGTGCATCTTTCTTAATGCCTCATAAAGTACAGCCCCTCCCTGGTGCAACCAGCATTCGTACGAGGGTGAACTATACAGTTAATTGAGCCTGCTGTGGTGACTGTAGCAGGAACAGAGCTTAGTAGCAGCAGTGTTTCTTTTTTTACTGCTAATATGCTAATTGTAGCCTTCTATGCTAGTTGTCGGTGTCCTCTTTTTTTTTTTTTTTTACATTCTGTTTCTAGCACTGGGGGCCTGGGCATCTCTTAGGTGTACCCTCACAGCCTTGGCCTCTACTCCCTGTCTGAGACCCCTTCCACCAGGAGTACAAGAGCTGAGCACCCCCTTCCCATGACCACAGATCTATTCGGCCCCTCAGATCTAAGCCCCTGGGGCGGGACTGCCTGTCCTACCTGTCAAACTTTTGGGGATCTAGACGGATGGTCCTAGGCTGGGTTGAGGGGCGTGGGAGAGCTGGTGGAATGGTGGCCCAAAGTTTGGATGTGGGCATTAGCTTCTGGGGACACCATCACCTCCCTAGGTCCTCCAGGAATTTTTTCTTGTAGTTTTCCCCTGGGACGTGGTGTGCAATGACCCTGCGCTGTCCTGCCTCCTGCCACCGGCATCTGCCATTGTCCCTTCCCCACTCAACATCCCCACTCTTCTGCTTCTTCCGATCTCCAGTCAGGGATCATTATAGAGCAGGGAACTCCCTGCAACACAGCCCGGGAGAGGACAGCAGTCCTCCGGACACTCAGTCCATTCCCTCCCCTGCTGACCCCCAGCATCCCGAGTCCATTCCCAAACCCAGGTCACCAGCATGGCATGAGGATTGGCATCCAACGCCTTAACCCTCAGCACAACTGGCCAGCCTGGCAGTGACCTGGTTAATGTTTTATAATTAAGTGAGACCTAGAGGTGTGATCTTTTTATTTGTCAAGCAACCAATCAATTTGAATGTTAACAACTGGACCTCATGGATTGTCAGGCATGCAACAGTCTTTGTACTGTGAGTCTTCTACTGTTTTATAATAAGTATTTTAACAGATGAAAGCTGTGGAGTTACTATTCTTTCAGGCTGGTGAGAATACAGAATCAGCTGCTCAGTGTTCAGGTGGAACTGAAGTAGAGGTTGGGACTTCAACCTTCTAGCACTTGAAGGCAGTTGATACAACGTCCTTAATTCAGGGATTAAAACAAAGGGACTTGCATTTTATGAATAGTCTTTTTAAATAAAAAAAGCTGGAAGAATAACGTAAAGGTCAGATAAGCTCATATTTTAAAATTTGTTTTACCCAGCATAGTCTAAGGTGCATTATATTTTTCATTTTCAGTGAGGGGTCATGTTTTCCTACCATTTTCATAGCTTAGTAGACTGAAGTATTGAGAGCTTAAGGGCATTGCCCAGAATTGTACAAAATGTAGGTGGCTCAGGTGGTAATTGTACCTGGTTCTCCTGATCCCCAAGCTTGTGCTCAAGCTAGTGCATAATGCTGCCTACTATATTAGCATTATTGTATAGCACTTTTTTTGTTTTAAAGACATGGCATGGTTATAGTTAGTGGTGCAATGTTAGCCATTACTAAGCTACTGGAACACAAATTATAATGCGAAAGAAATAATATGACCAAATATGGAAATGAACCAGGCCACTGGAATATCACCCTGGTAAAGATGGGCAAAGTTGACTTAATTCACACCACTAATTAATCCACCAATTGTGCTCAATTCGCGAGGTGTGGATCGATCCACGAAGTGTGGAATTTCGCCATGAATGGCTGACTTCTGCCAATGAAGTGCAGAATTTCACTCACAAATGGTAGAATTCTGCACTTCAAGGGCAGAATTGTGCCACTCTCATGAAGTCAAAGTTGCTGAGGGTAGGGAAAACTTCACAAAACTCCGTGAATGCAAATATCAGGTGCTTCGTAGCAACTTCACCAGTTTTGACATATATCTATACCTTAGTGCTGTACCAGTGGGCTATCATGCTAACATGTCAGCAGTCTGAGTATCCCACAGAACAAGAAATGTGACAGTAGGATCCTCAAATACTGTTGCCACATGAGCCTGATAGCTCTGTAGTAGAACACTGGGACGGTATTCTTGGGGCCTGGTTAATTTCCCAGTTTGGTCACATTATTTTATTCTCATTACAAAGAGAAAATCTCTAGATAATGCATTATTGAGGGCCATAGACTGAACTGTGGAGAGCATATTGCCCTGCCATTTTGCCAGCCCTTGATTTTGAGTGAATGAATAGCTGATGAAAGCACAGCTAAGAGCATGGATGTTTTTGGCCTTAAGTGCATTTGTTAGAAAATCATCCAAGTTATTTTATATGTTAAAACTAGCCATTGCTGTTATTCAGCTCTGGAGACAGTCTATTTTTCCTTATTGTTTCTTGATTTATTTTGTTGTGAATACTTCCCTAAACAATGAACTGCTAACAAGATGATCTCCACTAGGGTTGTGCACTGAACTAAGTAATTTTTCTGTATACTACCGATAATGGGTCATTTGTTACTCAGCACCAAATTATACCACCCACTATTTATGTTTTGTATTAAGAAAATAATATAAAAAATAATGATAATAAAAGCCTTAAAATATATTTTTTTCCTCCCCAGTTGTCCAGAGCAAATCCCATGGCCACCAGTTATCCACCTCAATGGTTACCTACCCACCCTCGACTCCGCTCTCCTCACCTTTGGAGCTCAGTTAAGAAAATAGCAAACTAGTCTGTTTGGGGAGCTGGCATTTTGCCAGCTCTAAATAGAATCTTCTTGAACTGATTCCTTTCCATAGGGCCCTGTTTTACAAGAAGTTCCCTTCCTGACTTCTGCTTGGTCAGTTGGCTTAGCATCATTGAATTATGTGGGCTAACCCCCACCCCCGGGTGCATTACATAATCTGTCAAAGACACCATATATGGAGATACAGATGGTGCACTTTGGGTTAGGTTGGGGGGGACCAGTGATCTAACTAGGACATTTGCCAAATGTTGCACCACCATCACAAATTGAAGGTTGGGGGTCCTTTTGCCAAAACTGGGAGGGGGAAGGCTTTTCATAGTAGGTTTTTGTTTTTCCCTTTTTTCTGTTTATAACCTCAAATACAATAATGAATAACAAATACCAGAATATTAGGCCACCTCAAATACAAATACTTTGCTGAATATTTGAATTAAGGCAATCATACACTCCTAGTTGCTAAGCTCATAGGCAGTGACAATGGTCTTGTCAGTCTCCATATAGCCCTATATTCAAGATTCTGGATGATGCTCACCTTGAAGCAGTACTGCATTTCAAGGACCTAAGTGTTGATTTGATCAATCTTGATTTCTTCTTCCTCACTGACATCATCCATAAAAAGTACTTTCACAAACTTGACACACTGTACCATGATGAATTCAGTCTCCGACTCCCTGTATATTTGGAGTTTGCCCTAAAGCTCGTCCTCACAGTGTTTGTTTATGCCTGTGTGGTGTACAGTTCTACTCCCACATCTACCTTGACAAAGCTCTACCTACTCTTTTTGATCTTTGGTCCTCAATTTCTTTTCCTACTCCCAGCACTGCTCCGTTTACTCAGATCTCTCCTCCTCCCTCATCTCCTATTGCCAATCCATCCACACTTCTTTCCAATCTAAATGCTGGTTCAGCTACCTTTCCTGTTACCTTGTTTCCCCTTCTCTATACCATCCTCCCCTCCTCCTACTGCCTACACTCGCCTAATTCTACAACCTTTGCTGTTCCCTCTCCAAAATCTTATCAGGACAATTTTCCTTCTCCTTTCAACTCCCTTTCTTTGGAACAACCTTGCCTTTGCTCTCTGTTACTCCTCCTTCTCTTTCCTAACCTGAGTAAAATTAATTTTATTTATTTATTTATTTATAAGAATCAGTTTACAACCTTTGAGCCAGAGGCTCGTTTCCAAAGGTACTTTGTCACATAAAGACATACATTGTGTTTTTGGTTACATGGCATAGATTTGCAAAACAATAGGCGTTCAACAGAGGTGCCACGTCACACTGTGGTCAGACAAATACAATTAGGTTACAGGGTACATGTAATTGATAACAGGTGTTACACAAGTTGGTATCAAGTGAGCAATCTAGTTGGTAAACACCTAAACAGCTGGCACTGGCCAGGTTAAACATAGGCACGGTGTACAGGGAAGTGGTGGTGGGGATGGCTAGGTGGAGAGCTGCCCGGGGGGCATTGTCAAGAGAAGCAGAGGTGGAGGCTATGTTCAGAGACAGGAGCAGTTACAGTGCTGATGATGTGGTTCGGAAGGGTGGTTTGAACTTGGAGATGGTGGTGGCATTGGTGATGGGGGCAGGGAGGAGTTAAACCAGGTTGGGGCTCTATAGCAGAAGGACCTCTGGCAACGGCTGGTTCTTGATCTGGGGACCTTTAGAGTGGTCTTGTAAGAAGACCATGTTGCAATAGTGGGAGGACTCTGGTGGATGGATGCTGCTACTCCCAGGGGAGAGCCCAGTAGGGTTTTTTTTGTGAGGAGACAGGTTTGGTATCAGAGCCTCATCCAGGGTAAGCAGGTTAGCCTCGACATACAGCTGACAGGTGTGTGAGCCTGGGGCACCAGTAATCAATCTGAAGGCTTTATTCAGGGTTAAGTGAATTTTGTTGAGTGCAGTGGTGTCGGCAGCACCATATACTGGTAGACCATAGTCTACAAGGGACAGAACGAATGATGTAACAGTGAGCCGGAGAGCATTTGGGGGAAGGCAGGTTCTATGGCGGAAGAGGATGCCAAGCCGTGTGTTAGTGGCGGATGTTAGGGCGTCGATGTGGTTGTGAAATGTGAGGGCTGAGTCAAGGTAACCCAAGGTATTTGTAGGAGCAGACTTGTTCCAGTGGCTGATTGGTACTTGGAAGGATATAGAGTGGGTGGTTGCTAGCTTTGTTTTGGGGTGGGAAAGAGCATAGCTTTGGTTTTATTAAGATTGATGACGAGTCTCGCTCCTTAAACCAAGCCTCTGCACTGTTAAAAGACTGCTGTAGGAGTCCTGTAGGGAGATGGGATTATGTGGGTGGCAAAAAGGACAGCGCTGCCTGCATACAGTAGAATTTTTGCCAGGGCATGCACTGGGCAGGGTGTTCAGATAGAGCGAGAAGAGAAGGGGCCCAGGATGGAGCATTGGGGGACCCCAGAGAGAATGGGACGGGTATCTGAGAGTGTGCTATTAATTTTTGCACACTGAGATCGAGTGTCAAGATAGCTAGCGCACTATGCTAGGGGGCCAGCTGAGAGACCAGTGTGGCAGAGTGCATTCAGCAGAAGTGGATTGGAGATGGTGTCGAAAGCCTTTGAGAGGTCGATGAACACTGCACCAGCTAGGGAGCTGGTATCCAAGGAGGAGTGTAGAAAGTTGGAGAATTCAATAAGGGCAGTGCTGGTACTGTGACCAGCACGGAAGCCATGTTGCTCTGGACATAAAATGTTATGCTTAGCCAGATAATCAGTGATTTGAATGGCCACCACTTTCTCCAGGGCTTTGGGGGGGGGATGATGGAGATTGGCCGGTAGTTGTTGGCCAATGACCTGTCACCCCCTTTATGAATAGGTGTGATAATGGCTGTTTTCCAAGCTGTGGGAAATTGTCCCAGGCAGAGTGACTGGTTAATTAGGCTGGTGAGTGGGGCAAGGACTTCATCTAGCACCAGCCTGAGGATGCTGGGGTCCAGTGAGTCACTGCCGGGATTGTTGCCATTGAGAGCTTTGATTAGGATGGGTCTGGCTTCCCGGGTGGAAATCTTTCACAGGTGGAAGCTGGGGTGCTGGAGGACAGGGGGAGGTTGGTTGGGGGGAGGGTCAAAGAAATTACTAGGGAGGACTGAGCTAAGGTCAGTGAAAGTGGTGTTGAACCAGTTAGCTATGGTGGCAGGCTCGGTGGAGGTAGTGCCATTTCTAGTGAGCTGGGATGGGGCAGGGGAGCAAGCTTTACCATTAAGTTGCTTAATGTTATCCCAGAAAGTCCGGGCTGAGCCCCAGGAGGAGGTAAGGGAGGCCTGGTAATGGTCTGCCTTGGCTTTCCTGATGGCCCATGAGCACTTATTCCTGGCTGCATTGTAGGCTTGCCTGTCAGACAGACGACCTGTTTCAGTGGCAAGGTGCCAGAGGTTATCCCGGTTTCTAAGTAATTGTAGGAGGGCTGGGCTAACCCAGGGTGCGTTCTGTTTTTTGGACCGGATTTTGGTGAAGGGTGCAAAGAGATCACAGGCCATGTTGAAGGTGTGAGTGAAGAAGGTGAGGGCAGTGTCAATGTTGTTTGCATGCTGAATGGGGGACCAGTTTATCTGGGTGAGGAGTGCTTTAAGTTTTTTCAGCCCACCTGGGTGGAGGCGCCTGCGGAGGGTGGTCTGGGCTTTGGGTTTGGGATTGGGGACTACCCAATGAAATAGGATAGGGGAGTGGTCACTTAGGGAGTCTGGGAGGACCTGGATGTTTTGGATTTTATGGGGTCGATCAGTTATAATAACATCCAGAAGGGTGCTGGTACCACTCTTAGGGTTAAGTCTCGTGGGCTGGGTGATGAGTTGCGTCAGATCTTGGGCGGCAAATGAGTCTCTGATTGCGGATGAGGAGGTGCTGAGCAATTTACATTAAGGTCCCCACTAGGATTTGTTCTGCCTTATGGTGGAGGGTGGCCAGGTAGTCCGTTAAAGATACCAGGGCCGGTGTGGTTCTTTGGGGAATGTAGGCTGTGATGAGATAGAGAGGCTCCTAGAGGGGTCTGGGGTGAGTTTGAGGGTAGAGCCTGGGCCCCATTTATAAGGACAGGAATTGGGGTGCATGTCCAGGTATTGTGTCCCTGGTGTGGGTGCACAGCCTCCCTCGTTTGCCTACTTTCGGTCCTCCCAGTATAAGGTATAGCCTGGGAGGGAGACAAATGAGTCAGGGTGGATTTGGACAGCCAGGTTTCAACCAGGGCTATGATGTCTGGTTGATGAGCCAAGGCCCAGCACTGTAGGGCATCAAATTTCTTCAGCAGGCTGCATATGTTCATGGAGGCTACTTGAAGACCAGTGGGCTGGGTGGGTGGGTGGGAGGGGGCAGGGCCTGGGTTGGGATGTATGTTCCTGTTAGGAGTAGAAGGAGGAGAAGTGCTCTGGTCAGAGGGAGGCAGATGGAGAGTTTACGCCGGGAGCGATAGAATGAGGAAGGGGTTTAGTTGCACAAGGGTGGTAGGGCAGCACAGGAAGAGAAGGCCTGAGTGATCAGAAGCGCAAGGGAGCTGGGGGAGGAAAGGTAGTGTCTGGAAGGGGGGTGAGGTGGAGAAGAGCATATGGGATGTGTGGAGGAGGAGGAAGGGGGAGGAGCAGTGCTAAAGGAGGAGGGAAGGACAGGAGGGTAGGTAGGAACACTGGAGTAGTGAGGCTGAGGGTTAATAGGGACACTAGGGTTGGTGGAAGGCAAAGGAAGGAGGAGGAGAAGAGATAGGCTGGTGAGCAGGGGATGCATATGCATAGTTGGAAAGGGTGGGGGAGCTGAAGTGAGGAAAGAATGGGGGTACTAGGATGATAGAGGGGAGATAGTAGCGAGAGGTCACCTCTGAGCCTAGTTGCTGCTATGGTGTAGTGGCAGTGCACGTGCCTGAGGTGCACAGAGTACCAGGTTCAAGTCTTGACTTAAAATTTATGACTTCACAACTCACACATGTTCTTGCAACTAACTTTTCTTTCCTACCTTTTTCTTTTCTTTCAGCCACTATTCCCCTTCCTCCTCTTCATCTACTACCGAGTGACCTTTTTTCCTTACCGAAAGTCCCTACCTGTCCAGTGTTTCTAACTCTTAGCATACAAGTCACCCAAAACTATCTGCATTGTGAAAATTCCCTTGCCCACTTGTGCCCATTCACAGAGTCCCACATTGTCAGTAAAGTATGTTTCCTTAAAGTAAGTTAAGTTTCTGTGTTGTATTTCCCTTACCAGTCTTCACTGTTTTGTTGACCCTCCACCCCCAGATAAACATGGAAATGAGCCTTGTCTCAGTGTGCCTTTAATAGTACCAATTTGCAAATAAATAAATAAAGCAAAAATCTGGGGTTCGCATGAAGACAAACATCGCAAAGATAGAACTGAAAGAAATTAGAAATAGGCATAGCAATAATAAGTGACTTGTTCAAGGACACATAGAGAATAAGTGGCAGTTATGTAGTTCATGTCTGTGTACAGGTTCACTGCATTGAACAATAACTACTACTGTCGATTGTACTGCTTTATGGCATGCTATCTTACAACACAAAAAGAAATTTACTGTTTACACATAATTTGCTCTGTCACTACTGAGTCTGTGGGAGCCTGTGTCAAAATGGTTTAGACAGTTCAGCAAGTAGCATTGCAAATAAGTTATTCTGGACATGACAATTCTTAGATGAAAAAAATCTTACAAGACTTGTAAGAGTCCCCTGGTATTTGTCTCCTCAGATGACTTTTGCATGTTGGTTTGTGGATAACGCGATGCAGTAGTTGTCTTGTGTAATACAAAGGAATTAATGTTATTCATGTGAAACAAATAATGAGAAAAAATGAAATAAGCAATGAAAGAAGGAAGAAACAAAGGGGAATAAAGAATTCCAGATTTTAGGTTTACTTCATATGTTTAGATTATTTAAACATAATAAACTTTCCATTTAGAAAATGTTATTTCCAGTATAGTCACTGATGAGCAGGAGCCAGAGTTAGTGCTTTCCCAGCTGGCTCTCTGGATAAACTTACATGTGTAATTCTTTTCTCTCAGTAACTTAAAAAAGAGATACACAAATGCACATTAACAGCAGAAGAAAAGAAAAGGGCCCTGCTAGTCCTCAGGTGATGAGCATTCTCTAAATAAATTGGGATCTCCAGATAAGTATGTTGTCTGACTAACTCAGACCTATAGAGTAGTAGCCGGCCAGTAGAAATGGCTGCAGCTATAACAGTAGATAGCATATTGAGGCTGCAGAAAAATTTGCAGTTGGGTTTGATGGAATAGCTTGACATTTAGAATGCACAGAGTCATTGTCTGGGGCCTTATTCTCAAAGGGCTGAGAATGATAAACAGGGCTTGCACCCAAACATTTTGACACAAGTTGTGACTTGTATCAAACCATGCATCAATTCTGATTCAGGAATGCACCTTGCATCCAACCTCAGGCTGCTTGAGCCAAAGTGGCTTGTACCAGAAATGCATCAAAAAAATCAGATGCACCATGTCGCAGTGGGGCTTGCATCAAAAAATAATGATGCAAAATCCTCTTTTTTTTTAAGATTCTGAAAGGTGGAAACTATTGAAATTGTGCTGAACATAGCATGTACCTGTTAGACCAAGGTGGATCTTTTCCAGCTGACACTAAAGCATATAAATAGTCCCACAGCAGGCAGGCAGAACAGAGTCACTTTTGAAGCTGAAGTGCAGGATCACAAGACTGACAAAGCAATATGACTTGACCACTGGGCCTACTGGCCATCAGGTTGGCCAGGGCAAGGTGGCAGAAAGGACCACACTAACAGGCTGACAGTGTCTAGGGGTATGGCGTGTCACAAAGAGAGTGGAAACCCACCAGGAGACATGTGGCAGGGGTCTACTGGAGGAGGACATCATGCTGGAACCTGACTGAGCAGCAGTGCATTGCATGCTACCACCTCGATAAAGCTACCATAACAGAGTTGTGCAAGAAGCTGATAGGGGACCTGCAGATTTCAGTGCAAAAGAGGGCATCTAATACCTGTGGATATCAAGATAATTTTAATACTACTTTCTAGCAATGGGAATTTTCCATACCCCAACTGGCACAACCATGGTCATATCCCAGGCCTCTGTGTCCAGGTGCCTCAAGCAGTTCCTGGGGGCACTGCTATGCCAGACACAGAGGTACATCAGATTCCCAACAGATGGCCAGCACTAGCAGGTTGTGAAGCAGTGTTTCTATACAGTGTTGCTTTCCACAGGTATTGGGTGACATTGACTGTACACATTACCATAGGAGCACCAGCATCAGATGAGGGGACATATGTCAACAGAGAGAACTTCCATTCCATTCGATGAATATGCAGGTAGTATGCAACAGCCAGCCACATCATGGACGTGGTCATCCAGTACCCAGGATCCTGCCATTATGCCTACATAGTTCACCACATTGGCCTTTGTGAAGCATTTGAACAGGGAGACATGCATACACAGAAGATGGCTGACGAGGTAGATGCGTGTGCCACACAGCAGTACAGTATATGGTTTGGGACCCACAAATGAAGGGTGTGCAGACAAATACTGACATATGCAGATGACATGCCAGGTGATTGAGCAGCATGTGAGCCATGTGGACAGTGTATACAACAGCACAATATGCACGGCACAGTGACACCGAGAAGTGGTCTGTGTACAATGGGCCAGGCCAACACACATCAAGGTTGGTGCCAGTAAGCAACATACACCATGTGCATTATGAGGCAGGGATAAGGTGGGACACAGGGGTGATGATGAGTGCATGTGGTGGGCAAATGGCCACCACTAGCAGGACCACTAGTCTGCTGGTGAACCAAGGTGCCGCTAAGGGCCCAGCACACTACAGCAAAGAAGAACAGTTACTGTGGAGGAATTTCTTTTATATATCTTTCTTTTATACATACATATAAAGTAAAGTGTGTTACAGTATACTGTAATGTAGAGCTGCTAGTGTAGTTAAATATAGCCAGGTCTGAGTAAAAGCTAAGGGTCATTATAGGTTCATAAGAATCACAAAGCAAGCAGAAAGCAATAGCTCGTGCTGGCTGAAACCAGTTCCTTAGGTTATGAAAAATAGTAAGCTAAATAAAACTGAGCAGAACTGGTTGTACCAGCCTGATTAGCAGGCTTGGACAAAGTATAAAGATAAGAGCATGTAGTGGCATTGAAGACAAGCTGTACGTTGCTATGGTGTGAGTGAAACTCATTGTTTCTCTTAGGTCAGCTTGACCCAGGCATATGTATCAAGCAGTAATGGAAATAAATAAAAGCCAGTGGAAAAGTACCCAATGCTTCAATGTGTCTTTTTTTCTGTTACATTGCTGAAACCTATGATTGGCTTATACTGAAATGTTGGTGTTTTTCCAAAATGAGAAGTGCTATAAATACTGTGTAAAACTTTGTTTGGGGAGCTCTCGCCTTTAGCTGAGGCTCCCACATATATGTGTGCAGACAATAAACTGAGTTTATTGGAATAACCATTGGGTGTGGTTATTGAGTACATAGAAATTAAGGTAAAGTATAGACAGTAAAGAGAATCTGCGACCACAGTTTTGGCGTAGTCGGCAGGATGACTTCGGCCCTCCGTATCGCGCTGTGATCGGACTACCAAGTCCCAGTCTCCGGGGAAGGTGGCCCCAGGGATTCCAGTCCCACCATAGGGACGCGGCGCCTAGGGAGGGAGACAGTCATAATTTGCTGTCTAGGTGCTAGGTGGGCACCTAAAAGTGCTAGGTGGGCACTTGATGTCAGGGGACGTCCAAATAAGAGAAGTGTTAGGTGGGCACTTCGCATAAGAGATAGGCGCCAGTAAACGGGACTACAATGGGAAATACGGGGGACCTCTACCAGATGGATCTCAACCTACTACTGTTAGAGATTTTTTGTTTTGTTTTTGTTTTGTTTTTAAACTGCAACCCAGAGCTCTGGAAAAAGACTTGGTTTGGCAGGTTACTAAAATGGCCAAAAAAAAACCTTTGAAAGGGCTAATAGCTGCAGTGTTTGGAAATTATCATGAAGGTCCTGCAGTCAGTTTTCTTACTCAGACTAGTGTATCGGAAAAGAAGAAGAAAAAAAATACCTTGGCACCGGTAAGTCTGAATTTTTTTATTCAAAGTTGTTATGTCTGTCTGTTTTATTTCTGTAATACATATACTAAACAAGGTAATGCTCCGCCTTTCTCGTGCTTATTTTCTAGCTTATATCTGTGTTCTGTAATTATGTTCTGTTGTCAAGGTTCAGAGATAGGATTGACTGCTCTTCAGTGCACAACATGTTACAGTAAGAAAAAAAAGAAAAAGAAGCTTTTGCCTCATAGCTGACTGTTTTAATTGGCTTTATTTTTAATGGAACATTTGTGCTGCCTAGATAGGGTCAGTGAAGAACTTTTGTATGTAGTTGTTGGGTGAAGCAGGTAGTGTTGAAGGTGAAGAGATATGACGCCATAGATTGCAATGTGCAGAAAGATTTGTAGTTTGTAAGCAACGTGCCAAGCCACTGCTAGGTGAAATGTAATGTGTTAACAGCTATACATGGCTTTATCATACTTCTAGTTAAAACCAGAACTTTTTGCAAAATGGCAGAGTGCCATATTTTGGTTATGCCCCAGAAGTGTGTAACCATGTTATACTAGATGTGTCTCCACTTACAGATGGTATGTTGTGCTGTGTTTTAAAGGTGTTGAAAGGAGTTATTAGAATGTGTTTAAAAAGTGTTTTGTTCTGGAAAGATTTGGCATGGCGATATGTATAAATGTGTTGGTTTAAAAATTGTCAGTGTTACAAGACAGGGGGAGGCAGCACATATATCTAAAACACGTACAGTTTTCTAATGAAACTATGGGCATTACCTCAGCAAATTGGTGTGAAACAATGTCAGTCTTATTTTGTGTTAAGTATTTCTTTTTGTGTATGTGTATGTGTGTGTACTGTCTTGGCCAGCAGTTTTATTGTAAAGATATTTAACATCAGTAGTGTTCAAGGACACTACAAAAATAACTGGGTTTGAATGACCCTTGCATGCACACTGTGACCTTTTGCACGTTATTTGACCTTCTTGTGTTTCAACATTTTATGTTACTACCAGTTCAAACTTGATGTGTATTCCATACCTAAAGCACAACTTTTCACACAAAATGTATGTTTTCATGAAAGCACACCAAGAGTGAACCATGTAATTTGACTTTTTGTTGCAAAACTAGTATTCTAAGTAAAGAGAAACAAACTTTTCTTCTCCTCTCATGGCTTCTGACTTGCAGCCAACACAGGCAATACTCCAGCTGGAAGGGGAGAATTATTCATCATCGCCCCATATTTTTATTATATATATACAGTACGTTTTGGAAAAAAGGACTATTACAGCTGTTTTTTGAGAGTCTATCATCTACAATTAAAAAACAATGGTTTTGGTTTTTATGTGTGACCATGGTGTAATCATTTTTTTTTGTCTTTTTGAAATGCATTCTAAGAGATACGTACGTATGGTATTACCATCAATCTGGATTTTTTATAAACTCAGCTGACATTTTGTCATGCTTAGGATAAGGGAACCCAGGGACGCTTGGCTTCTTTTATCCTATGGAAATAATCTTGTTTTATTTTAAACTGGTGTGTGTTTGTTTTGTTGTTTGTCTGTGTTTCTTCTCTTTCTTCTAGAGAAAAGAAGTTCTATCTTTATAGTAAGGTATGAAACTTACTAAACTAATTGTAATATTATCTTGTTATAATTTAAAGTGTAGTAATGGGGATCTGTCACCATCCACAGCTAACCTTTTTATTGCTACAGTATTCGAGCTGTCTCTTTCACTTCGAGCTGTCTCTTCCACCAGTAGGAGCTTGGGGGAGGGGTAGTTACCCTTCCTCTATCCCTTCCAGTGTAATACCCACAAAGGTTGCAAGGTACATCACTGTTCCCTAGAGGGGTAAATAAGGAAAATGTGTATTTGCCAATAATTGTTTCTTATTTACAGGTTTTAAAAAAGACCCAAGGTATTTTAACAGCATAACCCAGCCCAAGCCCTTCTGTTTTTTCTAGTGCAAACAGTTAAATCTCACACCTATTATTGGTACAAGGGTTTCTGCCTCAGCAAATAATCAGTTACGCTGGAGAGTGAAGTTGTGTATGTATGTCCACACATATTCATTCTTTTGATTGTCTTTCAGCTTTCTTATCCTGTTAAAACAAATGCAAAACAACTTTTGTCATTGCCTTACAGCAATTAATAAATGCATTTTTCAACCAGTAAATTCACAGTACTCTAACATTTCTGGACTCTAAGCTAAGTTTACAGTCTACATGTGATTGTTTAAAATGTATTTTATGCATTATGCTCAATACTGAAATTTTTCTATTACAAACATGCTTATGTTTCATGTTTATGTTATAATGTTTTGATATACATCTTGCTACACTGTATCATGCATGTATGTATTCAGGAAAGTGCTCCACATGTATAAGCGTTTTTAATGCTCATAACCAAACTTAAATACTGGGACCAGCATTGCTGACCCACCTTACAATATGTTCCAAAGCAAAACCAAAAGTAAAATTAATGCTCCATTTGTCTTATTGCTCACAGGTACCCCTGAAGAATGAGTGTACTCTATGCAGGTTTTGTCATTTTACATTTTAACAATTATAATATGCACAATTTAGATTGTACTCCAAACCTATGCTTCAAGCCTTACCCCACTCAGTACTTTGGAGTATTTCACTATACAGGGTAAAAAAGGTAGACCTTTTCACTTGTCACAGGTGCAATAGGCACTGTTATTAAATTGGCATAGGCCAACAACATATGTATTTGTCCCACTAATTGCATTGTGTAAAAGGCATATTATTATGAACTATATGTTTGAAGCATGTTATTGTAACATTACAAAATTTTATAACTCAGGCCTGCTTGCAACAGACAGGGAAATAATGTTCATCACTGTCATAACTGCTTCTGTGATTTAAAAGCAGGAGGTAACCATAACATTGTCATGATTTACAGATGGTCAAATGGTATAATTCAACCTCGGCCTGCACCCCCAGGTGTGCGGTTAATGTCCCATTTTTATTTTTTATTTTTCTAATTGCCAGAATTTAGGCTCTGTCACACCACTCTTTACAAAACAAGAAGTAAATGGTTTAAAAGATTGTTATTTATGTGTTTTTAACTCAGTGTCTAACACACTTTGCAAGTTTGCAGGTTTCCACGGTGTGGCACACATAAGATCTCCACGTTCAACAGCAGTAACCTCTGCAAGTGTAATGTTTTCAGCGAAATTACACCTATTTGTAGAACTTTAAATCAACTGAAGAAGGTCCAGTCAGTTCAGACTCTGCAATCAAGCTTATTGTTTCTGCTTACTATGAAGTTAAGTCTGGGAAGGGCACTCCCCAACTCCAGCGAGAAGATTCTGCTTCAATTGACCTTCAAGCAATACATCCATTTTCTTCACTGCCGCTTGTTCCAAACATGGCTGGTACTTTCTACAACCCTATTGCTCTGTTATGGACTGTGTTCTTAATGGTTTATTGTCAATTGTTACCTTTTTATGGACTGTTAATCTTTATGCTGGGGTGTAATCAACTACGACAAAACAAATGCCATGCCAGTGTGTGTGTGTGACTACTCCATTAAAAGGACTTAATGCACCCCTGGCCAGTGTGTCTACTAATCAGCCAGCCAGCAAAATGAACATTGACTTTTCTACTATGCTGGTGTTTTGTTTTTAAATTACTGCCTGCATTGCCCCATATGCCTTGTGGGGTTACCACCATTCTGCAAATGACATTTCATCTGTACTGTAACTACATCAACCTGTGGATACTTATAAGAACTTTATGGACTGTTAACTTTATGGACTGTTATGTTTTATAAGGACTTATCTGTCAAGAGACATTATCAATACATTCTTCAATCAAGCTCCCAGGGTGTGCCACACCTCAACACAAGGTAGCATCTACCTTATTTACTCTCAAAGTGAATTCCATGAACTCTTTTTCATCAACAAAATTGTTATGTTATATTGTGTTATATGTGGTGTCACATGTTAGCATTTTTCACATATTTCAATTGTGGTGTGTGACATCCCTCAATTCTGTATTATGTTTTACAAACTCACCATTTGTTCCATCTGTAACTCCATGCCTTAACTATCTGTATGCTAGGAACCAGTTTTAAATCATATAAATAAAAAGGGGGGTGGTTAGTTGATACAGAGTATCAAAAGGGGGGAGTGTGGAGGAATTTCTTTTATGTATCTTTCTTTTATACATACATATAAAGTAAAGTGTGTTACAGTATACTATAATGTAGAGCTGCTAGTGTAGTTAAATATAGCCAGGTCTGAGTAAAAGCTAAGGGTCATTATAGGTTCATAAGAATCACAAAGCAAGCAGAAAGCAATAGCTCGTGCTGGCTGAAACCAGTTCCTTAGGTTATGAAAAATAGTAAGCTAAATAAAACTGAGCAGAACTGGTTGTACCAGCCTGATTAGCAGGCTTGGACAAAGTATAGAGATAAGAGCACGTAGTGGCATTGAAGACAAGCTGTACGTTGCTATGGTGTGAGTGAAACTCATTGTTTCTCTTAGGTCAGCTTGACCCAGGCATATGTATCAAGCAGTAATGGGAAAGAAAATGAAATAAGCCAGTGGAAAAGTACCTAATGCTTCAATGTTTTTTTTTTCTGTTACATTGCTGAAACCTATGATTGGCTTATACTGAAATGTTGGTGTTTTTCCAAAATGAGAAGTGCTATAAAATACTGTGTAAAACTTTGTTTGGGGAGCTCTAGCCTTTAGCTGAGGCTCCCACATATATGTGTGCAGACAATAAACTGAGTTTATTGGAATAACCATTGGGTGTGGTTATTGAGTACATAGAAATTAAGGTAAAGTATAGACAGTAAAGAGAATCTGCGACCACATTACACACAGGCTACCAGGGGTAACCAGTGTATTCTCTTTCCACAGGTGACAGTGGCTACCCACAGCTGCTAAAACTCATGACACCACTGAGGCATTCACAGACAGAGGCTGAGTTGTGCTACAATGAGCCACTCACCTCCGCATGGTCAGCTATTGAAAGGACCTTTGGACTTCTAAAAATGCACTTCTAATGTCTCAACACATCAGGGCAGCACTGCAATATGCACCGAGTATGTCATGTAAAATATTTCTAGCTTGCTGCATACTGCACAGCAGTGCCCTAGCACACCATGCTGCCATGCCAGAGGTACACGTCCAACAGAGTGAGGATGAGGAACCTGGAGATGATCGACACCTCGATGCCAGACCTGTGCAGGTGACATCAAGGACAAGGAGTGCACTGGCTAGAAACATAAAAGAGCCCAACTGGCGAGGAACTACTTCATGTGAACAGACAGGCTGCCACCATGGTAGGATACTGAGAGGCAGCATACAACCCACCGAGGCCACGGTCACTGCTCAGTGGCACAATGGCATGCCCTGCTGGTTGCACATTGGGCTGTGGAAGATCAGGAGCCACAGGCACAGCAGTGCACATATAGCAATGCACCCACTTGACCAGGGAGGATGACCTCTATGCATTGCAGAGGCTGGGTATACATTATCAAAGAATGCTGGATGTGTGCACCACCATAAGGTGCCATCATGCACAGCGACAACTGTAGGAACCTGTGTTGGGCAAACACAGCACAAGTGCAGTTAGCTGCCTTGGTCATCCTACAGGCAACAGCAGCACTGTAGCAGAAATCACACCAGGAAGCTGACTGGTGCAACCAGTCAGATAGAAAATGCAGAGGGCTACTACAGCCAGCATATGGCCAATGACAACAGATGGGAGGTATTATGGCAGGTCAGGAGACAATGTATGGTGACACCCAAGAAGTGGCAGCATACATCTCGGAGGCATACATGGTGGAAAAGAGGAGCTCACCACAGGTGCACATAGAATCCAGGGCTATATGAGGAGCAGTAGGTGTTGGGGGTATGGTACTTCAGCAGCAGTGGCACCAAGAGAGGGGGGGCATGCATGTGAGACATGAGCTGTGGGTATGTGTGGTTATGGTTGGTGTAGCTTGGGACATGCTACCTTGGGTCTACACAGCAACACAATTGCCCCAGCTGCCAGCAGACCACAGGGTCAGGCAGGATAAGCACCCCACTCCTGCTAAGAAAAACATGCCACCATGCAGTACACTGAACCCTGCTTCTACCCATAACATGGTGATGGCATGGAGGAGTGACCTGGGCAGTGGTGTTGTGATGTGGATGTGCAGCATGGTCTACCCCCTCATAAGCACTCTGAAACTGACATGCATGCCTGTTGCCACTGACTCAGTGGTGATGTGAAGTAAATGGTAGACAGTGGTGTGCTGGCAATGACAACCTTGGACCAGCAGCCACAAAGATTGGTGATGGAGGTTAATGGTATAGCCATGCATCATATCCTACATGACAGTATTGGCTGACGGGTAACAAGTGCATGTAGGCACCAGTCATGGATTGGCAGGTGGAGGATGGTCACAGGTGGGGTAGTTAGCCTGGCCAGGTGTGCATGTATGTACAGGCCATATGTGAGGCAGCAGCATGTATTGGGTGGCTCGCCACCAAGACTGGGAAGCCACATGGTACTACTGGGCTGAGAGGTTTCACCACATTTTGCTGCAACTCTGTCCTGAATTTTTGGGCAAGTTGTGGAATGCGATGAAAATGTCACACCTTGTGTCAAAATGTGCCTGGCGTGACTGTCTCATGTGGATGTTGACCATTTTAGGCTCTCAGCTAACATGCAGTGTGCAACACCACAGCACGGTGAGAACACTCCCATCTTCCAAGGCACATATCTGTGACCATTACAATGGTTGTTAGGTACAGGACACCCAGATTCACAGAGGAGGTGACAGCCCTCCTT
Organism: Neoceratodus forsteri; assembly: GCA_016271365.2. NCBI lineage: Eukaryota > Metazoa > Chordata > Ceratodontiformes > Ceratodontidae > Neoceratodus > Neoceratodus forsteri. The sequence goes on along the minus strand of CM057459.1, from coordinate 855,331,926 downwards.
ATCAGCTCGATGTAGCAGTTGGTATGGGTGTTGCTGTCACCTGGTAGCAGTATGCACACCCTCAGGTATAGGGACTGTATCAGGCAGGCCATTGACACAAAGATACAGTTCCTCTCTGGGGTAAGGAAGACCACCCAACAGTTGAAGCACTGCTACAGCTACCTGTTTCTGCAGAAGGCAAACACCCTCTGGAGGCTGCAGGAGACGGTATGCAAGGCCGATGTTGTCATGCGTGGTGATCATCAAAGGCACACAGGTATGTGCTGGCACCCATCCCCACACACATGATAGGCAGGATATACCCAAGTGTGTAGGATGGAAGCTACTAACCAAGTTGTATGTCTCAACAGATGTGCAACCAATGAACACCACAGGGGATGAGCAAGGTACCAGAGGAGGCATGACAAAGGAGGAAAGCACATTTGAGGATAATGCCCCAGGACTCAGTGTGACAGGTAGGTGACAAGTATCACATGGTGTACACAGTGCAGTGCCCACCGCAATGCTCCCCGCATGCATGGGAACATGGCCAATGGTGTAAGACATGGGGGCCCACCCCACTGGTGGGGCAAGGGGACCCACCATATTGCCCCTGCACCTTGACGTGGCCTGTATGGCCATGTGCCACAGTGCAAAGACGTGTGGAAGTTATGGTAGCTGTCCCTCCCACCTTGCATAGCATGTGGTGTGTGGGGCCAGTGCTCTCAAGCCAGATATCCTGGGACAATAGGCGATGGCCCTGATGCTGTCAATGGGGGGCATGGTGGGTGGCCCAAGAGCAGCCTGGGATGTTGCCAAGTGGCCAATATCCAGTACTGTACCAGGGATTAGCATATACAGAGGTCTGCCACAATGTCCTGTGGGTGTGGTGAGGGCATGGCCCCTGTTTAGGTGCCATGATGTGTAATGCACAGCTGATCCCAATGTGAGGGGCACATCATCTCAATGTTTGCACACTTGGCCCTGGGTACATCATTAGGCACTGAATGATACACAGGCACAGGTGGGGATGCATAACCACATGGCAGATGGACACCCCATGCAGTCTCACACCAGCGTCCATGGAACAGCAGCACTGCAAGGGTGCCACACACCACCAAGGGGGAGGACCACTCACACACACCTGGGGACATCAAGATGTAATATGGCAGCTGTTCTGCATATAACACACAGGTGCCACAGCATCACAGGGGATGGGACATGCTCCCATAGACAGACCACGCACATAATGGGGAGCAGTCCATGCGTTAAACACAAAGTGACACAGAGCATGACAATCCTGAATCCCACACTGCCCCTGGAGACTGTGGCAACTGTGGTGTGCAACATGGTGCTTGGGCCAACAGGACAACCATGCCTACTGCTGCATCATAGTACTGGAAGAAAGTGGTGGTCCAGGGACATGTGATGTTCTGATATCCCAGCTATGTAGCAGTGGTCATTGTGAGCACACTAGCAGTCAGATGTCCTGGGGTGGCATGTAGCTATGTAAGAGTATTTCTGAAAAATGCAACATGATTGCATATTAGGAGGGATAATCTAATCTTGCTTTAATTCCAGTATGTGGGAACCCATATAAGCTCTGAAGGAGAAGCCAGCAAAGTTTTGAAATGTTAGCAGTGTGACACAAAATCCATCACAAGGGGTTTCAAGTTCACTGTCACCACCATGGGTTATTACCAACATGACCCAGGGAAACCTGTTTCATACCTCCTCCTTTGCACAAGGTCAAGAAGGTCAACACAATAAATGTGGGTAGAGTGTTTCTTCAGAGATACACTGCAAACAGAGTTCAGCAGAAATATTAGAATTACCCTTTTAAATAAAACAAGCAGTCACTGATTATATAAAAATAGATGCTTTACTAAAAGACTACAAGTATTTGCAATGGGATTTATGTACAGTCAAACAAAAGGATTACAGTTTACTAGAAATGAAAATAAATGGAGTTATACCAGACAGGTTGAAGATAGAAAAATCTGAGCTATTCTCCTTTAAAACCTATTCATTTACCTGCTGCTGTCTGAAGAAAACACTATTCCATAAGCTGTCTTTCTTACCAGACCTCTAGTTGCAGGGATCTGGGGTTAAAGATGTTCCAAGTCCAAGAGTGTGCTTTCTTACAGCACCTCAATGTATTTCTAACTCACTGTGGGAAGGGGTCTCATTTCCTTTGAGTGATAGTTCTGTGCTGTCTCCACCCCCTTTGAGTGTGTATATGTGTGTGTATATATATGTGTGTGTGTGTGTGTGTGTGTGTGTGTGTGTGTGTGTGTCCACCCTTCAGCTCCTCCTTGCTAACATTATGACATGCACCTGGGTCCTTTGTACAACATGGGAACATCTCCAGGAAGGACTCCCCTCTGGGGTTATTGCTTTATTGCCTCCTCCCTTGCCTTCCTGTTTGCTTACCCACAAAAACATTAGCCCCTGCACTCTGGTTGACATAAGCTGTCATATATTACTTTATCATGTGATGTGGTGGTAGCCATCTTGGACCTGACACAGGTTCATATTCAGAACAGAATAACTAAATCAAAAGAATACATGGCTCTGGTCCCCTTTCCCATCCATCTACCCCACTCAAGAAATGAAGATGTGTTTCTTTTGGGCAACTCCCAAGAGACACTGCCTATCATCTAGGGCCTGGGAAGTACCTAAAGGAATATGCCATGCACTTAGCCCTGCCTTACCAGTCCATCTGCATTGGCATTCTGCGCCCCACTTCAGTGTTGAATGTTCATATTATCTGACTGTAGTATCAAACTCCAGTGCAATAACTTTTTGTTTTGCCCACTAGACAGATGCAGCCATGTCAAGGGGTTATGATCTGTGACCACAGTGAATCCCTCCCATACAAATATGGTTGAAGCTTCTGAAGGGCCCACAATATCCCCAGACATTTCCTTTTCACTGTGGCATATGCCTCTTCCCTGAGCAGAAGCTTCCACCTCAATTACACTGTGGAATGCTCTACACCCTGAAGTATAACATGGCTGAAGATAGCACCCAGCCCATGGTCCAAGGCATCCACATATGCTACGAACTTTAAGTCATAATTGGGGCTAGCAAGCATGGGTGACCCACATATGCCTCCTTTAACAATCAAAAGGCAGACTCACTGTCCTCTGTCCAGAGAACTTTTTCAGGCATTCTCTTTTTCGTCACATCTGTCAGGGGTTCGGCCAAATCACTGTAGTGAGAGACAAACCTCCAGTAATACCCAGCTGTTCCCAGAAATTCCTATATCTGTTTCTTTGTGGCAGGGGTGGGCCAGGCCTGGATGGCATCAGCCTTCGCTGTCTCAGGGCAGAGGCATCCACTGCTCATCTGGTGCCCAAGGTAGGACACTTTAGCCATTCGTACTTGCCATTTTTCCACCTTAACTGTCTGCCCTGCAGCCTTCAGTCTACAGAACACCTCCCTCACATGCCTGATGTGATTCTCCCATGTCTGGTTGTAAATCGTGATGTCATACATGTAAGCCAGTTCATTTTCACCTGCACTAGCCAGGATGCGATCCACTAGTCTCTGGAAGGTTGAAGGCTCATTCTTTATTCCAAATGGCATAATGAAAGCAGGCCTCTTCCTGGCTGAGGGGGTTAATGGCACCTGCCAGTAGCCCTTCATCAGGTCTATAGTGGTTAGGAACCGGGCTCCCCCCAGCCGTTCCACGGTCTCATCCATTCTGGGCATAGGGTATGCATCAGATTCTGTACAGCTGTTGAGCTTTTGGTAGTCAGCACAGAATCATGTGGTACCATCCTTCTTGGGGAACTGGATAAAAGGCACAGCCCAGGGGCTACTGGACTTCTGGATCACTCCAAAGGCCAGCATCTCCCTGAGTTCCTCCAGCATGATCTTCTTAACCCCTCGGGTACCCTGTAGGAGGACTGCCTCAGCTGAACTTGTGCAACCAGGGTCCACATGGTGTTCAGCCACTGTGGTGTACACCAGATTCTAGGTAAACATGTCCCCAAATTCTCTCAGCACCTCCCTCATCTCCTCAGCCTGGGCCAATGTCAGCTGCCCTAAGAGGGTGAGGTTATTCACAGAGAATCTCTCCCAGGCTTCCCAGAGGATGTCCACCAAGGGATCAGCCTTGTTCCCCTTCTCTGGTGCACTGAACATGGTGAGGATCATTTCCTCCCTATCATGGTAGGGCTTCATCATGTTCACATGATATACCCTCTGCCTGCATCTTCTGTCAGGCAGTTCTACTACATAGTTAACATTACTCAGCTTCCTGATTATGGAGAATGGGTCCTTCCATGCTGGCTGCAGTTTATTGTGTTAGACTGGGACAAGTATCATCACTTATTGTCTAACTTCGTACTACTGGGCCCTGTCCCCATGGTCATATAAGGCTTTCTGTTGCTGTTGTGCAGTGGCTGTGCTCCTGGGCAAGCTCCATGAACTCCTTAAGCCTGGCCTTGACATTTAGGACGTACTCCACAACAGACTCCCCTTGGGTGGCATGGTTACCCTCCCATTCATCCCTGACTAAATCTAGGGGCCCCCTCACCCTGTGACCAAACATGAGCTCGAAGGGTAAGAACCCAGTGGACTCCTGTGGTACTTTCATGTATGCAAACAGGTGGGGCATATATTTGTCTATCTTCCTTTTGTGCTGGTCAGCAAATGCCCTGAGTATAGTTTTAAGGGTCCCATTGAACCGCTCAACCAGGCCATTTGTCTTGGGATGATAGAGTGAAGCATGGAGCTGTTTCACCCCACCCCTTTCACACAAACTGGTCATTAAGGATGACATAAAATTTGTTCCCTGGTCTGCCATGATCTTCTTGGGAAATTCCACTCAGCTAAGGAGTCCCAGGAGCTAATCGGCCATCTTCTCTGTTTCAATGGAGGACATTGTCACTGCTTAGGGGTATCTGGTTGTGCAATCCACCACATCCAGCATGTGTCATTTACCCATGTGACATGGGGTACTTAGAACCCCCCCATGTCCACAGCTACCCTCTCAAAGGGTTCATCGTTAATAGGGAGGGGCACCAAAGGTGCCTTAACCTTGTCCCCAACCTTTCCAACTCACTGGCACTGTGGACAGGTCCAACAGTAATTTGCCATGTCTGTGTACATGCTTGGCCAAAAGGAATTTTTGGTGAGCTGCTTTTTTTGTGTGGTTAATACCCAGGTGGCCTGGGAGTCACGTGATGCTATCGGCCTGAATGGATATGTCCCATTTCGGCTCCGCTCCTCTAGCCCTATCTTTTCAATATTTGTATTGATTCTTGTGGCTGTTCTAATGGCTAAAATGCACACTCAAGCTCTTTCAGCGTCAGAAACCCTTGTAGTGGGTCCAGAGGAGCAAATGTCTTTACTTGAGACAAACTCCAGAGTTGCAGCTGATCCTGCATCATTTCCAATCTTATCGTCTAAGCCGCCTCACAAGTGCCCAACCCCTGACTCTCCTGACCGTGACACTGAACCCTATAAGTTGGACCTGCTGCTCTCTGAAATGGCCAACATAAAACTTTCTTTGACCCAAATTGTAGAGGATCTTCACCTGCTAAAGCCAACACTCAAGATGTTCCACAGAAGATTCGGTGACACCGAAATGCAAATTAGTTTGCTCAAAGACACTCAAGCTAAGGAAAGCAAAAAGCTGGGTCACTGCCATAAGCAACTCACTAAGCTGGAGCCCAAGATTGATGATCTTGAATCATGGCACCGAAGGAACATTGTGGTACTGGTGGGTATACCTGAGAAATCTGAGGGCTTAGACATGCTCCATCTTATGCAGCAATTCTTCCTGTAGATCGTTAGACTACTGACAATGAAAGCACAATATATTTTGGAAAGAGCACATCGCTCTTTGCAACCTCAGTCACCACCTCAGGGTAAGCTGTGGGCTATAATTGTCAGGTTTCTATACAACCAGGACAAAGTCCATGTTCTGCAACAAGCCCACCTTAACTGTCTGATTCAGTGGAATGGTAAGCCCATACAGTATTTATCTTTTGGGGATGTACACTAACTCCCTTAGTGCAGACTTGACAGTAGGCTTACCGGGCATCAAAGTGGCTCTTTATCAGACTGGTTTTAAACTCTACATATATACATAGACAGTGTTGGCAGATAAGGGCCTACGGCCCACCCAGTCTGCCCATTTGAGCTTGTAAGTTCAGTTTATGTTTTCCTAGAAGTCTGTTGCCCCTTACCCCTGAAATCCAGAATTCCTTTGTCTATCCCATGCATTCTTAAATCCCGTGATTGTTTCAGCCCCCACCACTTCCTCTGGCAGGGTGTTCCACTTATCCACCACCCGTTCTGTGAAGAAATTCTTCCTCATGTTTCCTCTGAATCGTCCTCCCTCCAACTTCATCCCATGCCCTCTAGTCCTAGAACATCTTTTTCGCTTAAAAATAGTGTATTCCTGCACCCTGTTCCTCCCTGTAAGATACTTGTATGTCTCTATCATATCCCCTCTCTCCCTCCTCTCCTTCAGGGAACAAATGTTCAGTTCCTTCAACCTGTTCTCATAGGACTTGTGATGTAATCCATGCAGCATCTTTGTTGCCCTCCTCTGAACCTTCTCTACCCTGTCTATGTCCTTACGTAGGTAAGGTCTCCAGAACTGTTCACTGTACTCCAGATGGGGCCTCACTAGTGTCTTGTATAGTGGAATTATGACCTCCCTTTTCCTGCTGGTGATGCCCCTGCCTATGCATCTCAGCATCCTATTTGCTTTACTGCTGCCTTGTCACACTGTTTCCCTACCTTGAGGTCATCAGAGATGATAATCCCAAGATCCCTTTCCTGCTTGGTGCATGCTATATCCTCACCCCCAACTGATATATTGTGCCAGGGTTTTGTGCCCCATATGCATTATCTTGCACTTCTTTGCACTGAATTTCAACTGCACAAACCCCTGAGCATTCTTCAAGTTTCTGCAGGTCCTTCTCATTCTGTCTACACCTCTGGTGTGTCTACTCTGTTACAGAGCTTTGTGTCATCAGCGAACAGTGAAATTCTGCCTTCTAGGTCCTGTGCAATGTCACTGATGAAGATGTTGGATAGGACCGGTCCCAGCACTGATCCCTGTTGTACCCCATGGTCACTCTTCCCTCTGTGGAGACAGCCATTTACCACCACCCTCTGTGTCCTGCCGCCCAGCCAGTTACCTACCCACCACACTACTGTCCTGCCCACACCATATTCCCCAGTTTGTGTAATAGTCTTCTATGTGGCACAGTGTCAAAGGCCTTGCTGAAGTCCAGATAGGCCATGTCCACTGCCTCCCTGATCCACCTCCCTAGTCACCCAGTCAAAAATTGAACGAGGTTGGTCTGACATGACCTCCCCCTGGTGAAACCATGCTGCCTTGGGTCCTGTAGTCCATTGACAACCAGATGTTCCACCAATCTCTCCTTCAGTAGTGCTTCCATGATCTTCTGCACTACAGAGGTGAGGCTGACTGGTCTGTAGTTCCCCGCTTCCTCTTTGTTCCCACTTTTGTATAAGGGGACTACATCTGCTATCCTCCAGTCTTTGGGTATCTCCCCTGTTTCCAGTGATTGGCTAAACAGGATAGCCAGAGGTTCAGCCACCACCTCTCTTTGTTCTTTAAGGACCCTGGGGTGCACCCCATCTGGCCCCATTGCTTTATCAACTCTTATTACTTCCAGTTCCTTCAGGACCCTTTCTTGTGTAAAGGGACTTGTGTCCATTTCTGCACCATTCTCACCCTTGTACTCCTTCAGACCCATTACCCTCCTCTTTCTCAGTAAAGACTGAGCAGAAATACCTGTTCAATATGTCAGCTTTACTGTTGTCATCCTCACGCTGCTCCCATCCTCCCCTTCAGTCTCACTATCCCTCCTTTTGCCTTTCTTTTTCACTTATGTACCTGTAAAAGGTTTTGTCCCTCTACCCACTGATTTTGCAATGTGTTCTTCTGTCTGAGCTTTGGCTTTCTTACTGACCTCCTGCCTCCCTTGCTTCTCCTGGTACTTCTCCCTATCCCCTTCTGCCTGTGTCTTTTTGTATTGCCTGAATGCAGTCTTTTTGGCTTTCACTTTCTTTGCTACCTCTTTGGAAAACCATAATGGTCTCCTCTTCCTTTTCCTCTTGCTAACCTGCTTAATGCATAATTCTGTCTCTCTTGTAATCCCTATTTTAAATACTGCCCACTGTTCCTCAACCCCTGATTCCTGCCCCATTCCCCTTAATGCCTCTTTCAAGTATCTCCCCATTTTCCCAAAGTCTGCCCCCCTAAAATCCAGGATACTTGTTTTTGTGTGGTTTGGTTCTGCTCTTTCTGTGATTTCAAACCACAATGACTGGTGGTCACTGTTCTCCAGGTGCTCCCCCACTGTTACCCCCATCACACTGTCCCTGTTTGTGAGCACAAGGTCCAGTATTGCCTTCTGCCGAGTTGGTTCCATGACCAGTTGCTTGAGGAAGGCACCCTGAAGGGAGTCCAGGATAAATCTGCTCCTAGTTGATGCTGCTGCTGGGATGCTCCAGTCCACGTCTGGAATATTGAAGTCTCCAACCAGTACTACCTCACCCTTGTCTGCCATCCTTTGGATGGCTAGAATCAGCTCCCTATCTGTATCTTCCTCCTGGGCTGGTGGTCTATAGACCACACCTATGCGGATGGCTGGCCCCATTTTTCCTTTCCAGCTTAACCCACAGTATCTCTCCCCCATTTTGTTCCTCCTGGATCTCTGTGGCCCTTATGTCATTTTTTCACATACAGTGCCACTCCTCCTCCCTTCCTGCCTGCACTGTCTCTTTTGAATATGTTGTAGCCAGGTATGGCCATCTCCCAGTCATGGTTATCATTACACCAGGTTTCAGTGATGGCCACAATGTCCAGGTCTGACTGCACCATGACAGCCTCCAGATCTTCCATCTTGTTGCTAAGGCTCCTGGCATTTGCAGACATGGCTTTCCATGATTTGATCTCCCTAGACTGTTTCGCTGTTCTACTCCAGCCCCTTCCTTGGTTGTCCTTTATCCCTGATTCTCCTTGCTGTCTGCCCTTCTGCTGAATTTTGCCCCTTTTCTGCCTATCCACCTCTTGGGCACTAATTTCCATCTTTTGCACTCTGCTTTGTAGAGATAGACACTCCTCTGATTCACTGGTTCCACTGCTAGCTGTGGGGGGTGAGCAAGTAGGTACCCTCCTTGCTGGCCTGCCACCCCCTTTGCTAATTTAAATGCTTGTCAATGTAGCATTTAAACTTATCATTGAGTGCTTGGATTCCCCTCCAGGATGGATGCAGGCCATCAAGCTTGCACAAACCTCCATCCCTCCAGGTGGGTCCCCAGTCACCAATGAATCCAAACCCTTTATATGAGGTATCCAGCCAGGCTATTTGCTACCACCACCCACCACCACCACAAGAGTTCAAGAGTTTGAGTCAGTGGAACACGTTTTACAGGAGCAGCCAAAGCACTTTCCCCATGTATGTTTTAAGGCTGGTGGGAGAGCTATTGCCTGATTGTTGAGCTAGTTTCACTCTTGCCTCTGCAGTTCATGAGTTTTTGCTGCCTCAGCCTGACATTCTTCATAGTGATACCTGAACTTATATTTACTTGCTGCACTGAGTGGGAGGAAAACCGTCCCCATTTTTGGATTTATGCCATCCGACTCTTTGCTTCCTTTGGGGGCACTGTAGCTTTCAAGACAGGTGATCAAGTCTTGTTCTCTTTATGATCTACAGCTCAAGAGCTTTGTTGTCTTTTAGACCCATGAGACTGAAGGGAGCTCTGTTTATTTCGGTTGTTGCATACACACTAGTGTTTATTATTGGACATGTGTTGTGTAGCATCTTTGGTCAGCCTGCATCCAAGGCTTTTTGCATGTTTTCTTTTTTATGGCAGAGCTTCCAGAGATTTGATATAGTTGTTTATACCCTGAGCTGCCAAGGACTCTATTAATAAGGTGGACTTATTCCTTTTTTTTTTTGCTGGCATACATATGTGACAACCTTGCTTACTTTCACTGGTTTAGCTCCCTTCTCATGAGCATTTCCATCGATGGATCACAGAATCGACCCCATCGGGGTGCAGGGTGTTCAACCTGTTGCTGGACTGTTTACCATTTATTCTCTTAGTTAGCTTCCCTTCTTGTCCCCCTTTTCCCTATTTTTTTTTGTTCCCTTCTTACCATTTCTCTTTTCCTTCCCTCCTCCCTTTTATTTCTTTCACAAAATTTTGTATCAGCCATGACATTTTGGATGTTATAACATTGTTGGGCTGAAGAGAGTGAGCCGATATGGTCCGAATGTTCTCCAAACCATCACAAGCAGAGGTTTGCATGGTTTTACCATGCCACCTTGACATGTCCCACAGAGACATCCCCAACAGCGACGGTCACAGTGCTGAGTGTCAGCATTGCACTGTCGGGGATGCCTCCATGTTTCTATTGGGAGGCTGTGCCTCCCGAACCCACCATGTGGGAAGCTCCTCCCCTTACACCTCTTGGTCTCTAGGATGCTAACTCCATGTCAGAGTTGGACTGGGGGGGTGATACGCCCTGCGAGGCAGTCTCGGGGACTGCAAAGACCATCACAGTGACTTGCGGGTTTTGCCCGATTCCTATCACTGTGATGGTCTTCGCGATGGAGGAGTCGCTGTGGCGATGGTATACCGGTTTGGTTAGGGAAGATTTTCCCCACATGTTGGGTGGGTCCCGTCCCCTCCTCTCTGTCTCTAGGGAGGGGTCAGATGGGGAAATTTTGTTTAATTCTCTGCTTTTAGTTATGGCTTTATGTATTGAGAACAATGACTATGCTTACAGGTGAATGTTTACAAAGTTTCCATTTTTTTCATGTGTCTAGTTTCCTGGTTTTCCTATTTAGCGAACACAAGAAGGGCAGATTTTTATTTAGGCTAGTTCTACATTGTATTTTGTATATAACCAGGTCATTGTGGAGAGTTTTGTAGCTTGTACCATTTAATGCTATTTGTTTTTTGTTGATTTTTTGGTCACGTCAGGATTCCATTACAGTCACTTTATGGCAGTCCCCTATATAACCTGCATTTCCTGGAACATTAAAGGTAGGAACACTCCTGTGAAATGTACCCTGGTATTGTGGCACTTAGCAACATTTAAACCTGATCTTGTATTTATTCAAGAGACCCATATGACGGCTAACAATGTACATTTTTTCCATAGACTTTGGGTATGTTTAGCATATGGGTTGGGGACTAATTCCCGTAGAGTGGGTATCAGCATTCTAATTTGTAAACAACTATCATTTCAGGTTATCAAAGAATATGAGGATTCTGACGGTAGATACTTAATTTTACATAGCATTATTGGCACCTCCTAGCTTCTTATTGGCAATATCTATGGATCAAGCACAGACTCGCCCTCCTTTATTGGCAATATCTATGGCTCAAGCACTGACTCACCCTCCTTTTTTGCAGATTTAATACAGATACTTTCTGCACATCTGTCTCTGCCAATCATTCTTATGGGTGACTGGAATTAGGTACTGGATGACACTTTAGATTGGCTGAGCTCAGTCAGTTGGGCCTCTCACTGGATCAACTAGCTCTTCAGGACCTATTAGATTATTGTGGGCTGATGGCTATTTGGAGGGTTCTCCATCCCTCTAGTAGGGAATATAAATTTTCCTCCCCTGTTCACCATACCCATTCCCGCATCGATTTCACATTAGTTAGTTTAGTACTCATTCAATCTACCCATTCCTGTGAGATTCCTAGCATTTTAATTTCTGACCATGCACCAATTACACTTTCTGTTGGCCTTGCCCCTTTCATAGAGAAAGACAGATGTTGGAAAATTAATAATTACATCTTAAATGACGAGTGGTGTCTCAATAAATTAAAACAGGTTACTATTGACTGTTTTACTTTAAATATTTCCACTGACCCCTTGATTGCAAGGTGCTGGGGTGCATACAAATGTGTTATCCAGAGTGAACTTATACAGTTAGCCTCCTCTCTTACAGCACAGAAAACAAGAATCCAAGGAGTTGTTACAAGACATTTATTCTCTTTAAACAACAATCAATTCTAAGTCCCCTGACCAAAGACTGGCTCTGGTTAAATCAGACTCATGCTGATTATGCTGAATTAAGCAGGGAGCAGGCTGAGTATTCTATGTTTCGTTCCTGCTATCACTATGAGATGTTTGGGGAAAAGAGCAGTAGCCTCTTGGCCATGTGATTAAAGCAGCTTAAGTCTTCCCGACTAGTTAAGATCCTCCACTGTCAGGCTGATGAAGCAATCTTGACTAGCCCGAGGGACATTGTGGGGGGAATTTCAATGTTACTATGCTCAAATTTCAATCAATCAATCAATCAATGCCGTTATTTGACCAGGCGATCACCGTTGAGCAAGTTAATTTTCGAGGTGGACCTGGGTTTGTACCTTTGCTGCAGGCACATCCAAGAATAGGGTCATTCTTGATGCCTACAGGGGACATGCCTCAGACAGCTAGTGTTGGAACCCTCTCGGAAGGGAGTAGTCTTAGACTTGGTACTACAAATGGGGAAGGAGAAAGGATCTCAGATTTAGAAGCGGGTAGCCATCTGGGAACAAGTGACCACCAAACAGCGTGGTTCTCAACAAATACAGCCATAGAGTCAAGCCATACAAAAACAAGAGTATTGGACTTTAGGAAGACTGACTTTGGAAAAATGAGAGTGCCTCAGAAAAGCACTAGCAAATGGGCAAGAAGGAGGGGTGGAGGAACAATGGGGAATAATCAAAACAGGCATCGCAGAGACAACAAGCCTTTGTGTGAAGCAAATCAATAAACAAAATGAAGGAAAAAACCATAAGGGTTCTCAAAAGAGGTGGCAGGGGTGGTTAAGGAGAAAAGGATAGCATTCAGGAAATATAAGGAAACACAGAAGGAGCAGGACAGAGAACTTTATCAGTGAAAGCAGAAGGAGGCAGGAAAGGCAGAAGGCACATAAAACATTGTATAAGTTCATTAGGGAGTGAAGAAAGACCAAGGGAGGGATACAGAGACTTAATAAAGGCGAGGGAATGTGGGCAGAGGGTGACAGTGAAAAAGCAAGGATACTGAATGAATATTTCTGCTCAGTATTCACAGCGGAAGAGGAGGAGGAGGTATCTAAACCAAACAAGGGATAAACACTGAATAGGGGAGTCAATTCCAGTCCATTCACAGAAGAAAGGGTTTTGAAAGAACTCTTGAAACTGAGGGTGGACAAAGCAATGGAGCCTGATGGGATTCACCCAAGAATTACATAGAAACATAGAATTTGACGGCAGATAAGGACCGCTTGGCCCTCCCAGTCTGCCCATTTCCCTACTACTGGATAAGCTGCAGATCCTAGTTAACCAGCAGCCTACTTCTTCCTACCCCACCCCTAGAATTGCCTTATGACTGTCCCATGCATGCTTGAATTCCACCACTGATTTTGACTCCACAACCTCCTCCGGAAGGCCGTTCCATGCATCCACAACCCTCTATGTGAAAAAATACTTCCTTAAATTACCTCTGAGCTGCCCCCCCCCCATCTTCAAATTGTGCCCTCTTGTTCTTGCACACCTCTTTTTTTGAAAGATGCTACCCTCTTGGACTTCTTGAATTCTAAAAGAACTAAGGTTAGAACTAGTAACACCACTGAATACTCTCTTTAACAAATCATGGGAGGATGGAGTGGTACCTGAGGACTGGAGAGGCCAAATGTCATTCCACTTCACAAAAGTGGGAGCAGGGCAGATGCAGGAAACTACAGACCAGTTAGTTTAACTCCAATGGTAGGGAAAATGATGGAATCACTTCTGAAGGAAAGAATTTTTGAGTACCTAGAGGCCAGTGGGGCACAGGACCCAAGGCAGCATGGTTTCACAGCAGGAAGGTTATGTCAGATGAACCTAATAGATTTCTTTGACTGGGTGACCAAAGTAGTAGACCAGGGAGGGGCTGTGGATATGGCCTACCTAGATTTTAGCAAGGCATTTGACACAGTCTCATACAAAAGATTAATATACAAGTTAGCCAGCCTTGGAGTGGGTCCCGAGGTGGTAGCCTGGATAAAAAACTGGCTGGACAACAGGAAGCAAAGGGTAATAGTAAACGGAGTCCACAGTGAAGAAAGGAAGGTACCCAGTGGGGTATTGCAGGGTTCGGTACTGGGACCGGTCCTCTTTAATGTCTTTATATATGACATTGGAGAGCACCTGGAAGGAAAGGTATGTCTCTTTGCAGATGACACAAAAATCTGCAGCAGGGTTGATACACAAAGTGGAGTGGAAAGAATGAAAATGGACTTGGCAAGGTTGGAGGAATGGTCAAATACATGGCAGCTCAGATTCAATGCAAAGAAGTGCAAGGTAATGCATCTGGGAAACAAAAACCAAGGGGAAGAGTACACAATGGGGGTGAGTTAATAACAACAAAAATCGAAAGAGACCTAGGAGTAATTATGTCAGATGATCTAAAGGTGGGCAAGCAATGTGAGAAGGCAGTAAGGAGGGCTGGGGGGATACTGGGATGCATAGGGAGAGGCATCAACAGTAGAAAACAAGAAGTTGTTATCCCTCTGTACAGTTAGTGTGACCCCATCTGGAGTACTGTGTGCAATTCTGGGGACCCCATCTCCGCAAAGACAAAGACAGAGTGGAGGCTGTTCAGAGGAGGGCAACCAAAATGGTACAAGGTCTGCACCAGAAGACATACGAGGAGAGACTAAAGCAGCTTAATATGTATACCCTTGAGGAAAGGAGGGAGAGGGGGGACATGATAGAAACTTTCAAGTATCTCTAGGGAATTAACAAAGTACAAGAAGGTAGTATCTTTCAGAAGAGGTGTGCAAGAACAAGGGGGCACAATTTGAAGATAGAGGAGGGGAACGCCTCAGCTATAATGTTAGAAAGTATTTTTTTCACAGAGAGGGTTGTGGATGCATGGAACAGCCTTCCTGAGGAGGTTGTGGAGTCAGGAACAGTGGGAGAATTAAAGAATGCATGGGACAGGCATAAAGCAATTCTACTGGGGGGTAGGAGGAAGTAAGCTGTTGATTAACTAGAATCTGCAGCTTATCCATCAGGTAGGGAAATGGGCAGACTAGGTGGGCCAAGCGGTCCTTATCTGCCATCGAATTCTATGTTTCTATGTCGGGGAAAATATACATGGGATGCAACATACAAGAAAATAGTAATAATAAAAATAAAGTGAGATACAATAATACAATATATACAAAATATCAGCAGATAGCATTGACAGTAGTGTATGTTTGGAACAGAAGATACAGCTAGTTTTGGGTAGGACACAATTTTTCATATAAGTAAAGAAATATACATATCAGGTGCACTGAACACAAATAAAACCTAATATAAAAAGATACATAGTGACACGTTATGGAGATTTTAGAGCTGGAATCAGGGTCAAAGGAATATGGAACGGACAGTTATGGGGGCAGTAAAAGGGGAGGGGGAAGAGTCGATTATAGATGTAATCAGTCTTTTAACAGTAGTAATTAGAGTGTACTTGGGCTTATAGGAGTCACTATTTAGGGTAGACAGGCACAGGACTCCTTATTATGATGTAGATATAGAGATTTAAAAGCTGCTAGGCTGATGGGGTGAGTTAATTTTAAAGTTTTTTGCAGCTTGTTCCACAGTTGAAGGAGCACAAAGCTGATGGCTGCTCTGCCAATGTGAGATTTTGCTTTGTAAACATAATGGTAGATATATGAGGTGCTTCTCAGTCAGGGCATACTTCCCCAGAGTGCAGAAAGGTAAACAGATAGAGATATACTGGGGCTGTATGTCCAAACCGCAGCATTTTTTTGCCATCTGTAAGCAAGGGGTGACCATCCCACTGCCATGTACAATGCACGGTTGTGGGTTGAGTAAGGAAGACCCATGATAAATCTTATGGCTCTGTGATAAAGCGTATCGAGTTTGACTAGGGTACCTGCAGGTCCCTGACTATATAGAAAATCTGCGTAATCCAATAGGGAAAGAAAGGTAGTTTGAACCAGTTTCAGTTTAGCGTCTCTTGTAGGAGATAATTAATCCTAAAGAGCAGACCAAGTCTTTGTCTAAGTTTCTTTTCCAGTTCTTCTAAGTGATCTGTGACAGTAAGTCTATGGTCTAACCAGATCCCCAGGTACTTGAACTTTGGTACGTAGTCCAACCGCTCACCTAGAATGGCAGTGATATGTGGGAGTATCCCAGCAATTGCAGGATTTACTACATTGTGAAAGGGGGGAGAGGAACATTGCTTTGTTTTTTTGCATTTAAGAGCAGTTTCTGGTTTATAAGCTGATGTTGCAGCAGATTAAATTCATTTTGAAGGGCTTTACAAGCCACATCAGGGGTGGGGCTACTAGCATAGAGTACCGTATCATCCACAAATAGGTGTATTTGTGCTTCTTTGATGGGGGCATTTATGCTGTTAATATAAATGGTGAAGAGCAAGGGATCAAGAATGGAGCCTTGTGGTACACCCTTCAATAGGGGTTTTGGTGGAGAAACTTCCCCTTCTGCCTTTACTTGTTGAAATCATCCCGAAAGGTAATAGGAGAAGCATTTAAGGGATAGGGAATCCAAACCAATGTTCTGGAGGGACAACAGAAGCAGTCTGTGATCAACGGTATCGAACGCCTTGCTTAGGTCCAAGAAAACTGCGCAAATTTTTTTTGTCTAATTCAAGCTGTCAGTCATTTGTCACCTTGGCTACAGCAGAGATTGTACTGTGCTGTGCTCTAAAACTGGATTGTAATGGGTTAAGTAATTTTTCTGATTCCAGGTTCTTCCGAAGCTGAGTTCACTATTTTCTCCAGTGTCTTTGACAGGATTGGAAGTAGGGAGATTGGCCTGTAGTTATTGAGGTCACTAGGATCTCCTGACTTAAACAAAGGGACCACAAGCGTATTTTTCCAAATGGGTGGTAGGTCAACCTGGGACAAGGATAAGTTGAAGAAATGATTAATTGGGACTACAAGCACACAGTAGCCGACCTTTAAGAAGTACGGGTCAATGAGGTCGGCCCCAGCACTTTTCCTAGTGTCCAACTGAAGGAGAAGATCTTCGACTTCTTTCAGGGAGGTAGGCTGCAGAGAGAAGGATGGACTGAGGATGGGTTTTTCTTGTGTATCCAATCCAAGTTGTTGGCAGAGGATATTTGCAGGAGAGGAGTCAAAGGCTAGCCCTGCAGTGGCAAAATGATTATTGAGAGCGTCGAGGATGGATGGTCTGTTGGAGATGACAGTATTGTCGATCAATAATTTAGTAGGTAGGGAATTAACAGTGGTGTGAGCTTCAATGTCTTTGATTGTCCTCCAGAATTTGGAGGCATTTCTTGAGGAGGTCTCCAGCTGAGAGTGGTAGAAATTAGCTTTGGCTTCTCTGACCATTTTGGTCCAGAGGTTCCTCACCCTCCAGAAAGAATTCCAGTCATTTATTAAATTAGTTTTCCTAGCAGTTCTCCAGAGTACATCCCTACTCCGCAAAGTATCTTTCAGGTCTTCCGTAAACCACCGACAGGATTTGTTTCTGGCATGAACTTTTTCTATGGGAGCATACTTGTTGAGAGCCCCTAGCACAATTTCTGAGAAAATATCATAAGCCGTATTCAGGGACTTGGCTAGATAGAAGTCCTGCCATTGCATGGAGTCTCTTAGCTCTAATATATACCCATGGAGATCAAAGTTGCGTATGCACCTTTTAAAGGAGAATTTTGGTGCAGTTGTGGATTTATGAGTGGCTCTTACAAGCGCGATGAAGAAATGGTCGCTAATATCAGAAAAAAAAGACACCAGCATGGGAGAATAAATGGGGTTCATTAACTAAAATGATATCCAAGACAGTACTGTTATTAGGGTTGAGCTTGTTAGGATGAGTAGATTTGTTTATTAGCTGTGACAACCCAAGGGAATCACAGAACATTTTAAGTGGGGTGGATGCACTGGAGAGCCAGTCTTAAGTTGAAGTCCCCTAGTATGATATACTCTGAAGATGCTGAACCCAGGATGTCTCCGAGATGTTTTAACAACTATAGTCCAGCTGATGGGGGTCTATAGCATCTTATTATATATAATGAGATACCAGTAGCAATTTCAATCTTTAATGACAAGCTTTCAAATTCTTTTGGTACAGAGGTTGAGTCAATTATGGAGGCAGGGAATTTATCCTTGATGTAAATAGCTATCCCACCACCTCTGGCTTGCCTGTTGGCTCTGAACAAAGAGTAGGAGGGGATGTTAACTTCATTGTTACTGGTGGCCGGTCGGAGCCAGGACTCCGTAATCACCAGAACATTTGGAGCAGCATGACATACCCAGGTCTGAACTGAAGTGATTTTTTTTAATAGGCTACATACATTAACATGCAAGAATCTAAGCCCCTTGAGGCTTTGTAGCTCTGCTGGGGATTCCATGGGTGCCAGAGGGCCTGGATTAAGCTCAAAATTTCCTGAGCATAGTAAAAGCAGGAACAAGAGTTTTCTGCAGAGTCCTAGGAGAAGTGTGGGTGGCTGAGTCTTCTTTTGGTTACGTGATTTGTCTGCGGCAGGATAGGGAGTTCTGAGGCTAGTTCCCAGTTTGCCTGATGCTGCATACAATAATACCCTGACCGAGAGAGTCAATGGCAGTAGGGGGGAGTATGCAGAAGGTGATGTACCCCTGTGGGCAGACGCTAGGAGAGTTCCTGTATGCTGGTGCAGGTGAAGAACCAGCAGTAGACTAGGGGAAGTTAGAGCACATAGAAGTTCTTCTACTTGATAGGAAAAGTCCCAGTCAGACAATGTAAAAAGAAAGCCATTCTCCACTCTAGGAGTTAATTTTTGATTCACGCCCGGGTCCAATACATATAAGATGAGCAAAGACAAGCATAGAAGCAGGTAATATGTCCTCATTATGAGACTATCACCCAAAAGGCACTACAAGTGCTGGCAAGAGAAGGGATTCTCATTGGAGGAGAATTTCTTAATCCCTGCAGAATAGTACTTTAGGCAGTGGAGCCTGAAGCAGTAATCCTTAAGTACAGCTCCTTGTCAGGCTAAATAAGAAAAGAGTTCACCTGACTATAGAGTAGTACTAGGGGCAGAGAGGCTTTGAAGCCAATTTCTTAGCTACTACTCTGGAGCAGACTAAGTACTAAAGAGATCACCTGACCTAAATCAACTGCTTTAGCAAGACAGGATATGATAGTGAGCAATAAGCAAGCATAACATATCAAAATGGGATACCTCAGCAAGACAGGATAGGATAATGAACAAGAAGCAAACCTAAAGTACCAAAATGGTATGCCTCAGCAAGACAGAATAAGATAAAGCTACTAGCAGGCTTAGTTGCAAAAGGGGATGGAAGGAATGGTAGTTGTTGACAGAGTAAATAACCAATAAATTGAAACATCAGGTAGGAGTGGGCTGAGACTGTGTACATTTAAAGGAGGCCTGGGAGGGGGGTGGGACAAAAAATCAAGGGGAAGTTTGCAGAGCTGGCACTGAATCAGTTCACATACAGTTGGAGAGAAACTGCAGCGGGGGAGAATGGTAAGTTAATTTACACAGGCCGAGCAAAACAGGCTAAACTAAAATATATAAATTAGGAGCCGAGTACAGGGATGCAGGCTTACATTAAGCCTCACGTCTCAGGGGCTGCGGTCTCAGGCAAGTGAGACCAGCCAATCAGGGAGCTCTACACAGGCATGGAGTGAATAGCGCTACCCTGAGAAGGCACTGAAATTGAAAAGAGCAAATTGCAAGTGATGATCTGGTTCAGCATTCACACAGCCCAGAGAAACTGTGGCAATTTTTTCAAGTGTTGTACCTTATCTATCTCTTTGGGGGCCAGTGGATCAGGATCCTTGCACCATAGAGGTGCTGTGGCTGGATCGTGACCACTGCCAGTGGGGGCAAGTGGCACCTGTAAGGAAGGAGACAGCCCGTTTATAATGTGGAACCAGACCTTCAAGACATACAGTCCTGTACCCAATCTTATTTAGCTTCTGCAGTGTTCCCACAATTGCCCTTAGACTCTGTCCCACCGCTTGGTACTCCCATTACCCAAAATGAAGTAGAGCAAGCCATTTTTTCACTCACTTTAGATAAAGCTCCTGGCCTTGATGGCTTCTCTCCTAATTTTTATTCGGTTTTAAAATCTGATTTAATTCCCTATTTGACAGACTTTTAAAATTACTGTTACCAGCAAAAAATTTTTTCCATCGGACGTCTTTGAAGCTACGATTTCTTTGATCCCTAAACCTGGGAAAGATCCTGTAGAAGTAAATAACTATCACCCCATTTCACTGTTAAATTTGAATGTTAAGATCCTTGCCCATATTTTAGCAATGAGACTGAATCAGGTTTGGCAACCCCTGATTGGCAAGAAACAAATTGGCTTTATAAAAGGCCATTTGGTCTCTGACTATATGAGGAAAATCTGCCATTTACTTTTGGCCTCCAGAGAGTCCAATACCCCTGCGGTCTTGGTCTCCCTGGATGCAGAAAAGGCATTTGGCAGAGCCTCTTGGCCTATTCTTTTCCAATCTCTGTATGCGTTTGGTATCCCTAAAGCTTTCATTAAATAGGTCCTCCTTTTGTACTCTACTCCAATGGCTCATATTTTTTGGAATGGTGTTCTGTCTTCCCCTTTTCGGTTGCAACAAGGAACAAGACAGTATTTCCCCTTTCCTCCTTCCTATTCAATTTGTATTTACAGCCCTTGACCATACATATTTCTCAGCATCTGCAGATCACCGGTCATTCTATAGGGCTGCATTTATCTAAGCTTTCTACGTAAGCAGATGACTTCTGCTTCATCTCACACACACACACCGTCAATTTCACCTACTTCGGCTATACAGGCCCTATTTGAATTTGGCTCTCTATCTGGCTACAATTTGAATATCTTTAAAACTGTTATCATCCCCCTTAGATACAAAAACATTTAGGAGTGTGATCCCTTCCAAATTCCATAGTTGTTGGGCGAAGGACGTCCTTATGAATTTAGGGGTACATTTAGTTCAGGGTGTTAAAAAACTACTAGACCAAAGCTTCTGTCCTTTACTTTATGTCATATCTACAGACCTGGCATGCTGGCAGTCCTTTCCACTTTCTTTGTGGGATAGTATAGTAGTTATTTGGATGAACATACTTCCAAGAGTCCTCTACCCATTGAGCATGCTAGGAATTCCCCTACCCCAGACCTGGTTTGCCCAGCTACATTGAGTTATCTCCTCTTTCTTTAGAAGGTTAAGAAACCATGCATATCTTACTTGAAACTGTCTCTGAAGAAAAGCTTGGGAGGTTTACAACTTCCTAATTTTTATTGGTACTATTTAGTGGCTCAAGCCATCAAATGTCTGAGATGGTGCATACCAGGGATGGAGATAGGTGAAACCCGTACCCATCTACCATGACAAGATATAGAAATTTATTATTGTAAAGGCCACAGTATCTCTCCTCAAGCTTTATCTTGTGTTCCTTGGACCAAGCTCCCTGAACCCTTGAGAATTACCCTTATTAGTTGGACAGTCCAGAATAATGCCCCAACTGTGCCGCTTACTCAAATATCCAGTGCAACTAGACCCATTACAACCAGTTAAACAAACCCCCCAAATTAGAATTGCAAATAAATCTATCTCCTCTACATTCTTACCACAGTCAATGTTTAACACGATTTCTCATTTTTTAGATGGCAACAAATTTATCCCATTTGAGAAGGTTGCCAACAAGATGTCTACACCATGTACTACCATTTTTTCTTTTTTCCAACTTAAACATGCTATCCAAGATTTTTGGGGGCCTTGGCCTTGACACCTTTCAAATGGCCATAATTATTACCTACTGGCAGAAAAAGTGGTCCAGCCCCATGTAATAACTGTATTATATAAGACACTCAGAGAAATAATGGGTACTAATTCCCCAGTGAACTGTGACCACTATTTGAAGGAGTTCCCTGAGCATGTGTCCTATTTGACCTCCTCCGCTCCTTGGGAATTTGCTCATAGATATGTTAGATTGGATAAACTTAATTTGATGCAATTTAAAATTTGTCACAATGCTTACTATACTCCAGCTCAGCTACATCTTCTAGGGAGACTGTATTCTTCTCTCTGTGTTAAATGGCAGTTATCGGAGGGTACTTCAAAACACCTTTTGTGGGATTGCCCCCATATACAACATTTTTGGAGGCTAATTCAGTCCCATTTAGACCTACCACTGGGTCTCCAGGATCACTTCTTCCCAGAGTTGTGACCTTTGGGTATTGATTACTAGGTGCACAACGTTTCCACATGGCCCTCATTTCCATAGCTGCTAAACTGGTTATATTGAGATACCGGGTGAACAGGATGTGAACATCTTTCCTGGAATGGCACGCTGAGATGCTCATTATACTTAGGATGGAGAAAACACTAGCCAGTTTAAAACTCACCTTGCCAGTGTAACCCCACACACATTTGAGGTTTATCTTGTTGTCTTCCTGGGCTCCTTTCATGCCACTGCCAGGCCGGTGTCCTGTCTTGGGGTGATCTTGTTCATTTACATGTGAGTGCCGTGCTGAGCCTCCATGCTTGTCCCTTTAAGAGCTTAGCAACTATGTGTATAGTGAATGGTCTGAGCTGGGTTTGAGTGATTTAGGGTTTGTGACCGGCCAAATACCGCTCTGATTTGCTCCACTCTGCAGTCGAAATTAGTGCTGAGGGAGCCTGTATGGAAACTGTACTTGTTTACTGTTTACATGATGTTATATCTGAAACAGAGAAGTTTGTTTAACCTGCTTGCCTTGCAGTTTGCCTTTTGGAATGGGAGCCACCATGTTAGGTCAGGGACTTCCAGTAATTGGACCAATAGGACTTCAGGGGACCTAAAATGGATCCTGGCTCAGGTGTCTCGTGGGAAGGAAAACTATAATTTTTAGGTTGGTGCCAAAACTAACCTGGAGGGGGAGCCCTAAATGGGACTGACCACTTCTCCAGCCAACCCAAGTCCTGGATTACAAGGGAAATCCCCAGTGCTGCGTGAGAGAGTAGATCAGTTAGAGTTGGAGCTTGAAGTGTAAACAGTTTGCGCTTTTGAGCAGCTGCTCCCTGAATGGAGCACAGGGGAATCAGTGGGAAGAGGCCTAATTTGCCTCCCTACCACGTTTTCTCCTGCCTTGAACTGCCTGATTGCAAAAGTCAGACTTGTTCCGACTTAAGCCTGCAACAGCGGCAGAACCGAGGAAGTTTACCAGCATCGATTGCATTTTGGACCGAAGATTTGTACTGTGAGGCGGTCAACCCAGCTAGTGTTCAAGACCAATTTGGATTGTGAGAATTGCTCAGTGAATCTACTGCAGTTGCAAACAGACTATATCCAAACTGTATAAAGTTAGTGCTGCTTTGTTTGAATGTGTTGAATGTTTCTTGTGGGCTGAGACCTGCTTTTCCATGACCCAACCTGTTATGCCAGCTGGAGGCTGCACCAGCAAGAACCAAACAAACTCTGCCAATTTGCTCATCCTGTCTGGGCCTTTTCCAATCCAGCTCAGACCGACTGCCCTTCACCAGAGATGGTCTTTGGTGAGAGACTGGCTTTGGGGATCCAGCCCCCTGTGCAACAACTGCTCTCAGGTTGCGGCCACCTGGAGGGTGTGCTGTGCATGCTCTGCTTCCCCATGCTCATCAGTGAACATCACGAGGTCTCCATATCGCCTGCCTTTCTGCATCCAACCTGGTAGCATGAGTACTATCGGGGTAGCTTCCTGCAATGGGTATTTTAATCATCTGTGGCACCATCTGATTTCTTTAACTTTCTGGGTTTCCAAAAAGACTGAGCCCACTGGCTTGGATTACAAATAATCATCTTGTTGTTGTGTGTGCTAACTGCCTTTCTTTCCATCATGGGCCCCAACATTAGCTGCAATGTCGGCCACCCCCAGGCAATGCCTCTAGTTAGCCAGTTTCCATCCTGGTAACCCAGTTTTGTATGACTGTCTATTTTTGGACTAAAAGTGCATGAAACAACTCTGATTCAAATCAGAGTACAAATCATTTGACTAAATTCATGCCCCTTCCTTGTTCAAGTCCCCAGAATAGATCTGATTGTCTTGTTCATGTTTAACCTGGCTAGTGTGCATATTGCTACTTGGGTTACAGTACTAAAAGTGTGCAATTGCATTGCTAACCTTATTTTACAGGGGGTCACCAGGGATATTGCTGAAAGTCAAAACCTGGTAGAAAATGTGAAGGGTGTGTGCATATTATTACTGCTGTATGCTGACTGTGTGTTAACTGCTGTTAACAGTTATAAGCCATTAGGTGGGTTGGTGAGTGGTTATACCTTCCTATAGGGTATATCAGGATAGATGGATTCCCCCAATACCATTACTCTTGGTGGAGGCACCTTACTGCTGAATCCAGGACTCTTAACCTGTGGTCAGAAATACAGGCAGGGGTAGTAACCTTCAGGATAGTGCCAACTAGGGGTTACATCTTGGAGGCACTCCTTGGATTTGCACCCCCCAGTGGCCAAAAGATAAAATATTAGTCAGTTGTGAATTTGGTGAACATTTTGAGATGGAGTGGCTCACTACACCCAAGTGGAAGATTTCTCCCCATAAACTGGTCATGCACTGCATGATGGGGTGGAGTGAGGCAGAAAGGGTGGACCCCTACAATGCTTTATTGTTACAAGACATTCCCATGGGGACCATTAATGCACTATAGAGAAAACTGTTGGAAATATTAAATGTCTGGGGAATGATTCAGTGTGAGGGCAGGACTCAAACTTGTTTGAGCAGACTCCAATGGTCCTCATTTCATGTAGCCTCCCTATAGACCCTGCAACTGTACCCCATGTTATTATGCCCAAGGGATCCCAGATGGGGTGGAGGATCATTCACGTATACAGTGGCCCATCTTCCTCTGGGGGTTCCCAAAGGTAGAAGGATTTAGCGAGAAGTTAAGGTTTTTAACTGTGGAAAGGCAGACTGATAAGGGCTTGTTGAAGGCTTTGGAGGACTCTGAGGAGGTCACTTCCTTGCATTCTCCTCTGGCCTCCCCGTCTTCGCACAGGGAATCCCCCACTATAGTGTCTTCCATTGTGGTACCTGAAGTGCACCTGGACTCATCGCAGGCTCAGGCTGTTTTCAGGTGCCATCCCTGTTCCTGTGGGAGAAGACAAACTGGAAACCTGGATGGACTATGCCACCCCCTGGTCCAAGAGTGGCCATGCTCTGAAGGGAAAAAATGCAAAAAACTTTTGGAGAGTTTAAGGGGCCCTCCACTGGAGGCCATTCGGTTCCTTCGGTCCACTTGTCCAGAGACCTCTGCTGCTGAGTTCTTCAATGGGCTACACAGCCAGTAGTATGGTGTTATGCTTGTGCAGCTGTGTTACTTAGGTTTTGGCTGTTTTCACTCTCTATTACAGAGGAATTACCACCCTGTAGTGGTACCAAAGGCAAGGAACCCTCTAGAGGGTTCCACCCCTAGAGGTACCACAGGACAAATCCCTTGTCTAAAGGTACCTTAGGAAGGATCCCAAGGAGAAAGGCGCTGCCACTGGAGGAGGAGGGGAGGGTGGCGGGGCAAGGAAAAACTGCTTCAGAAGGCGGCTGAGGGGAACTGCTTATATAGCTCAGGAAGTGGGAGTGGCTGGCTGCTTGTCCATTGAACCAATGATAGAGTCTTCCAATTCAATGGACTATGCAGCCAGTATATGATGTTATGCTTGTGCAACTGTGTTACTTAGGTTCTGGCTGTTCGCACTCTCTATTCCAGAGGAATTACCACCCTGTAGGGGTATCAAAGGCAAGGAACTCTCTAGAAGATTCCACCCCTAGAGGTCCCATGGGATGATTCTTTTGGCTAAAAGTACCTTAGGAAGGATCCACAAAAAGGATGTAGTAGTATGAAGCATGAACAATCAGTAGTTGTGGGGCATAATAATAGATGAAGCATCAGGCAACTTGAGAATGCAATGGGATGCATAGGTTAGCAGTAGCATGGGTTTGATGGATTGCGACGGAATGAGGGGACTCCCTAAGAAGAGAGGGAATGGCAGTAGGGACACCATCTCCCTCCATCCAACAGTGGATCCTACCTACGGAAACTAAGGAACACTACTCAAATTAACAGTTTTGACCTGAGACATGGAGGAGAGAAAAAAAAACTTTGAGGAGGAAATCTCTGGGGATCCAAGGCCTAGATCACCTTCCCTCCAGGCCTGGGATAATTTATTTAGTGACAGCTCTGCTGCTGCAATTTGGAAACCTAATTAGAGGAGTGTAAAATATTCCAATTTGGAGGAAGGCTCTCACTCTATCCTTCTAACAGAAATGCTGTGGAGGGTTGCAAGCTGCTGCGCTCTGCAACAAGCCACCTCCAAAGTGGGAGGAGAAGAATAATAACCACCGAGGCACTCACCCGGCCTACCAATCTGAAAACCAACCAGGTGAACCAGAGGCAGTTATGGGGAGAATAGCTTGAAGGGTGCCTCCTCTCTTGGGCTCTAAATGGAACCCTCATATGATGCCCCAGCACTTCAGAGCTGAGTCTTAACTTCTGCAACTGGAGGTGCCATCGGTACAGTTGACGACTGAAGGTCCACCTGAAGCAAGGCCATTCCCAGCTATGGGCCAGGTGAGAAGGCCCCAAGCTTCGCATGCTCAAGCTGCGGACTCTAGGTGCAAAATGAGACAGTCGGCTACAGGGGGACCCTGTGCCAGAATGGTATGGCTGGCATACCCCAGGGACTGATAAGGAGTGGAATGAGCGCTGAGTGCTAAGACCTTGCAGAGGGCCGATGGCAGGGAGTCGTGAGCAATGATGGCATAATCAGGTTGTAGATCTGGATGTAATTCAGTAAGGCAGGGTAGTTCAGTAGGGCAGGGTAACAATAGTCAGACCTGCACATAGGTCGATAAGCAGTAGGGATAGTCAGACCTGCATGTAGGCCTGCAAAACATAGTAGCAATGGAGGGACATGAATATAAGTGGGAGAAAGAGCACTATGACAGTGGGGCAAAAAGCCAAATGAAAGTGACAAATACTCTGAGGATTTTCAGCAGTTGAGACAGGATTTAAAATAGAACTAATTAGCCATATTGGGCCATGACCCCCCAAAACATTTCCCAGTCCCCGCGGTAGAGTAGACGAGAACCACATGCAGATATTAAAGCTAGTTTATAGCATCAGCAGTAGCTTATCTGACCTCAGAGTAGAACAGCAGCATACAAACATGGAATAGCATCAGCAGTGAGTAACCATGAGTGGTAGTATTCTAGAAGCATGGAATGGAAGGAAAGCACAATGCTCTGAAAGCAGCTGTGATCATGGAGTAAGTAGACTGAGCTGCATAGCTAGGGTTCAGAGGGAGCCTGAATCAAGTGAAAACAATTAGACTTGTAGCATGGGGAGCAATTAGGCCTGTAGCATGGGGAGCAGCTTTTGTTTGAGTAAAACACAGGTACTGGTTGCAACAGCAATGGGAGTAACTGAAAACAGTAGCTTGAGGTGTAAATGAGCAAAATGTTAGGAGCTTGCAAACCAAATCCCCCACCCCCAAAAAAAAAACAAAACCAAACTAAGACATGCAAACACAGAAAAACTGGGAAGGAACAAAGGAAACACACAGCCAGTGGCAAAATACAAACCAGAAGCAGAAGAACAAAACACAGAAGTCCAGCAGAGCAGAAGAACAAAACACAGATCTCCAGCAGAAAGAAGCAGCAATGCGGGGGGGGGGGTAGGCCCCAGCCAGCTGTGGAGGACAAACAGACAGAGCCTCTGGCTAGCAAAGAAAATGCGCTTCAGAAGGAGGCTGAGGGGAACTGCTTATATAGCTCAGGAAGTGGGAGTGGCTGGCTGCTTGTCCATTGAACCAAAGGTGGAGCCTTCCAATTATCTACTTTAGAAGGGGTATTTGGTAGTACTGAATCAGAAGAGGATTTGGTGTGGAAGTTTAAGTCTACCAAACAGTGGAAGAATGAGAGACTGTCTGCTTTTGTGGCTCACGTCGAGCAGACTTTGCAAAGGGCACACAAAAAGTGAGGCTTCTCAGCTAGTGAACTAAATTGTGCCAGATTAGAACACGTCCTTAAGTCTGCCTGCTATTCAAGTGTGCTTATGCTGACGTTAAAATGTCAAGATTGCAAAACCAACCCTCATGAATACTGTTGGTTAATGAAAGAAATCTGGGAGTTGGGAAACGACGATGATGGATGGGGCCCCTATGCTGGAGTTGCACGAACCACCACGATTCCAGAAAGACCAAGAGAGAAAGAGGACGATTCAGAGTCGCAACAAATCCTTGAACTGTTGCAGGAATTGAAAGAACAAAAAGCCAGCAGGAAAGTTGCCGCTGAACAGGCTAAAACTCATGATCTTTGCTCCATCAATACTGACACCACTTATGAGACCCCATTGGTCTGCCAGGGGGCCAATGCCCTTGCTGCTGAATCCCAATTTGACCCTAACATGGTAGAAGAAATGAGGGAATTTCAACTATGGTGAGAGACCACATTTATGCTGAACAATCATCTGCCTCTTGGAGGAGCTATGAAGGGGGGGGTTGAGCCTGAACCTAAGCCGAAGGAAGAGAGTAGGGCTTCACCGCTGACCATCATAAGCCCCATGAAGACTTGACCCATCCTGCTGAACCCAGACCTAAAGTATTTTGTCACCAGTGCGGTGAAGTCGGGCACACCAAATGAGTTTGCAATGCTCCTGAAGATCTACGGATAGCCACTGCCAAGTGGCTCAACCTGGTCCAACAAAGCAGCATAAAGCCACAACAAGGGTCATCCCAGAAACCGTTTTCCTCAAAAACCGCTGTGGACAAACCTATCAAGCTTACACTGCTGGACTGGTGCGAGATGGTGGGTCCCTCTATGGAGATCACAGTAACTGTTAACGGCACTTCAACCTTAGCTGTGTTGGGCAGTGGATCTCAGGTTACTATTATGTTTAAAGATTGATACAACCGGCACGTGCCTGACCTCCCCCTCCTACCTCCTAAAGGACTTCATTGTAGGGATTGAGTGACAAATCCTATCCATACCTGGATTATGTACTAATGTGGGTATCATTTCCTACCACTGTTGCTGGCGTGGATGAACCAGTAGAAACTTTGGCTTTGGTATGCACCCTGACTGGAATGTATTATGGTATCCCTTTGTTAATCGACACTAATGCCCACATGTTTGGCTGATTAGTCCAACTTTGCCAGGAAAAGCAGGCGAGGAAAATGGGTCTGGTTATACACATCCCTACTATATTACGCAGAGCGTATGACCTACAAATGCAAGAAAAGGAGACCGACAAGGATGAGGTGGTTGGCATTGTGTGGAAAAAAGATCCAGCACTGCTTGTATTGCCACCCAATGCTCAGCGTACCATTAGTGGTGAAGTAAAAATCAAGAAAGATGTTAATAACAAGATCTTCATGCTGGATACCCTGGAAGAGGGGAATCTGCCAGAGTGAATACTAGATAAGCCTAGAATTCTGCCTGCCCAAGCATACTCCTATGCTTGGCGTGTGGTGGTGCAAATCCAGAACGTCTGACTGGGATATTACAGTTAACTGAGGCTGCATCCTGGCCATTGTGTATTGTACTTTTACTGCTGTTCTGCCTAGCAAGTGATGCCCTGAAGAGGATGAAGAAGTAACTCCTGATTTGTTTGACTTTGAGGAATCACCCATTCCTGAAGAGTGGAGAGCAAAAGTCATCTGAAAATTGGCCCAGTGGAGCCAAGTGTTTTCCTTGAGGGAATGGGAGGTTGACTGCATCAATGGTGCAGAGCATTATATCAGGTTCCATGACGAGAGGCCATTTTGCGAGAGGTCCCACAGATTGGCACCAGCAGACATTAACGATGTTCAACGCCACCTCCAAGAGATGCTAGCAGCTGGAATTATACAAGAATCCAGTAGCCTGTATGTCTCCCCATTGTGGTAGTCTGAAAGAAGAATGTCTCGGTGAGGATGTGTGTGGACTACTGGACCTTAAATCAAAGAACTGTACCAGACCAATATCCAATGCTCTGCATCCAGGATGTCCTTGATTACCTTAATGGCAGCCAGTGGTTTTCTGACTTAGATCTTAAGAGTGGGCATTACTACATCCCAATGGCACCCGAAAATAAAGAGAAAACTGCAATCATCTGTCTGTTGGGTTTTTAGAAATTCTTAAGTATGCCTGTGGGCATTTCAGGGGTGCCTGCCACTTTTCAAAGGTTAGCAAGGCATTTAACATAGTCAAACATAAAAGATTAATAAACAAATTAGCCAGCCTGGGAGTGGGTCCCAGGGTGGTAGCCTAGGTAAAAAATTGGCTGGACAAGAGGACACAGAGAGTAATAGTAAACAGAGTCCACTCCAAAGAAAGTGGATTACTAACGGGGTACCGCAGGGTTCAGTACTGGGTCCAGTCCTTTTTAATGTTTTTAAAAATGACATTGCAGAGGGACTGGAGAGAAAATAATGCATCTTTGCAGATGACACAAAGATCTGCAATAGGGTTGATACACAAGTGGGGGTAGAAAGGATGACAAGGGACTTGGCAAGGTTGGAGGAATGGTCAAAAGTATGGCAGCTTAGAGTCAATACAAAAAAGTGCAAAGTAATGCTCCTGAGAAACAAAAACCCAGGGGAAGAGTACACAATGGGGGTTGGGGGTTACTAACAACAACAAAAATGGAAAGGGACCTGGGGGTAGTCATATTAGATGACCTAAAGGTAAGCAATCAATGTGAGAAGGCAGTAAGGAAGGCTGGGGGGATACTGAGATGTACTGGGAGAGGAATCGCCAGAAGAAAACAGGAAGTTATCAATCTGTACAGACAGTTGTTGAGATCCCATCTAAAGTACTGTGTGCAGTTCTGGAGACCCCATCTCCACAAGGACATAGACTGGATGGTTCTATGTCATAATGCTGATTGCGGAATAGCGATCGCCGTTAGGGCAAGTGTACATTGCTGAAAAATAATTTGGCCAATGCACACTCATGGTGAGAAGCAAGAGGGCATGCAAGATCTAGTGGATTTATTTTAATGTGGGGACTTCGCTCCCTGCACTCCCCTATTAATGGATTCTCAACTCCAGGGAGGTGCATGTTGGGAGGGAATACTTAGAAAATAAAAAATCATCTGCCGGCACAAAATAACCATGCTGGGCCCAAACCCTGCACCCTGCACCTCCCAACTGACCAGCCTCCCCACTACGCTAGTGGACCAGCTTGGCAGCTGTCCTCCACACCCCCCTCCCACATACCTTCCCTCCCCTTCCTCTCCTCACCCCCATGTGTGTGCGCACAGCTTCCCATTTCCCTACCTCACCTTCCCAGGTATCCGGTCGCTACCCTGCCTGGTAGCCCTGAACACAGGTGATGTAATTGAGTAACTGTTTTTGTAGGCACTCAGTTGCAGTCGCCTTGTTCACAGGATACCAGACAGGATGGAGTCGATCCAGAGGAGGGCAACTAAAATGGTGCAGAGTCTGCACCAAAAGCCATATGAAGAGAGAATAAAGGATCTTAATATGTACTTAATATTCCCCTCCCCCCGTCTGTCCTGGCAAGGTCTGTTGGCTGATTTCAACTTACCTTATGACTTTACCAGTAACTGACAAAGCTTATTTGGCTGATTTTCAACTGTACATGAAACTGCTTAGTGTTACTCGTTCTATTGTTTAACTGAGAATGTCAACTATTGCTTTCTTTTCTTATTTACAATTATTCTACCGTACTCTGTGTAGTCTGTAAACCTGTTGCTCTCCTTACTGTTTTGTCGTACCTTTTGTTCTGTTAACCTGTTATATTATGCTGCTGACGTAGAACCTTTGTAAAAGAGCTCTAAGTTCAAAGGTAATTGTAATCTGAGATCTAAATAAATAATAAATAAAGAAAATAAAAAAAATGTATCCCCTCAAGGAAAGGAGGGAGAGGAGGGACATGATAGCAACTGTCAAGTACCTCAAGGGAATCAACAAAGTCCCAAGAGGTTAGCATCTTTCAGAAAAAGAGATGTGCAAGAACAAGGGGACACAATTTGAAGATAGAGGGGGGACAGCTCAGGAGCAATGTAAGGAAGTATTTTTTCATGGACAGAGTAATAGACACATGAAATGGCCTGCCTGAGGACATTGTGGAGTCAAAAACAGTGGGGGAATTCAAGAATGCATGGGACCGACATAAAGCAATTCTGGTGGGGGGTAGGAAGAAGTAGGCTATTGGTTAACTAGGATCTAGCAAGAAAAAATTTCTAGCACACACAAACTCCAAAAGAGGGATGCAAAAATTACTTCAGAGGCAAAATCCTTTTTTAAATCATTTATTGTACCCAAGACAATCTTGACCTACTAGACATGTTTTGGATCTTCATTGATCCTTTCTCAAAGGCTAAGGACCATTGAAAACTACCATGTCTGTATAGGTCCTAACATCACATTTGACCCATTAGGAAACTCCCTCTACCAGGGAGGGACTAGAGGTAAATCAGCCACTATTAACCATTAAAGTGCCAGTGCTACATACATTAATAATCCTAAAAAACATTAATGAAATAGTTAAAAACATCATAACGGTGTCTAGTACCAAGTGCATACATATCTAAAAAAAAAAAATGAAGCAGAACTAGATAGACATACAAACAGTAAAAATTATAGACCTAACTACAATAAGTATGTGTATATAGACCAAAAAATATATATTATACATATATATATATATATATATATCAAATATATATAAGAAACCCTAAAACAGCCGTTCCGGTGGCACTGAGGGCAGAGGCGCTGGTCGCAGCACCTCACACCATGCGATGACCCAGGTTCAGGAGCGAGCACAGGTCTTTGGGGCTGGCAGGGGAGGAGAGGGATTGGCGTCTGTGGAACTGCTGTCCCTCTCCGGGAAGGGGGGTCCACAATGGTGGGTGCTCGCTGCCCCAGGTGGAGGCTGGGGGCAGAGATGCGCGTCGTACTCAGGGAGGAGTCAGGGCAGATGTCCTGGTTGGGGCATAGCGGACAGGTACAACATGACCGCTTAAGGCCATTGCAGCATGCCCGCTGACTCAGGGGAATCTTGAAACAGGGAAAAAGTGGCACCTCCTGCGGCTTGATGGCTGTCTGTGAGTGTTTGTTGGGATGCTGGCACCCAAGCTGTATCCATTCTGGGTGGGGAGTTAGGGGGCTCCCTGCCAACCCACTGTGGGGGGTAAGTGGTAGGGGCTATAGGGTGCCAGCAGTCCTGATCGAGATTGATGGCAGATGGATCCCCAGAGATAGGATGCGAGAGAATGGGGGTGCAGTGAGGTGGCCACAGGAGGATAAATAAATAATAATAAAAAAAAAAATCTAAAACACATGAAATATATATTGCTGGTGACTACTAACACGTGACAGAACTATACCAAACTTCAGAGTGATAATATTCACTCATAAGTATGCCAACTTGACAATAGCTAGGGGAGGTGAACGGGAAGGGGGCAGAAAAGAGAGGACAAGAAAGGGGATAGAGGAAAAGTAAAGAGCAAGGGAAATGGGGCGTGGGGGGAAGAGTGAAGGGAAAAGTATAAGATAAAGAAAAAGGAAAAGGGAAGGGAAGGAAGGAAATAAATCTTGTGGGGAGGGGAGAAAAAGGGGTCAAGAAAGGGAAGGGAAAACAAAATAAATAAGGGAGGACAAATGCCTGAATAGAGTACAGACCATTATAGATCTGAACTTGAACTGCCATAAGTTGCATCTTAATGTGTTCTTTATCATAAGAACAGCTGACATTGACTTTGCCAAGAATTCTACCATGGCTTTTAGAAATCCATCAACTTTTTGCCCACCACCTAGTGCAGTGGTAACAATATTTAAAGAATTAGTTGAAATGGATCTGGAAACCTTTTCTGCAACACCACATTTGAGCTTTTTTAATATCTTGAGTAAACAAGAACAGGATGCAGTGATGCCTTTACAACAGAACACCAAACTGGTGATAAAACAAGCTGTCAAAGGGGGTCTGATGGTTTTATTAAATAAAAACCTGTATCTAAACAAGTGTACAGGCAATTGGGGAACATGGCCTTCTATAGTAGACTGAGCAATGATCCTACGGTTGACTTCAAGTTCAGAACTGATGAATTAGTCACTATGGTATTTAATGAGGGGTGCTTGATAAACATACCAAAGAGCTCCTTATGGCTTCAAATTCCACCAGAGCTACCTTTTGTATTTTGCCTAAGGTGCACAAAGCTTTAGACAGCCCCCCCACGAAGCCTCTCTCCAAGTATAGTGACTTTTATTTGAAACCACTGGTACAACAATTACCCTCCCACCTTAAGGTTGCAAAAGAAGTTTTGAGTCACATGATGAGCTGAATCGGGATAGACATCTCCTGTGCTTCTCCGAGGCCTCGCAGTATACAATATCATATTCGCTCCTCCGAGACTGGCTTAAATTACTTAAAAATAGTCAACAAGAGCCCGTGAGCTGGCGTGG
This sequence comes from Neoceratodus forsteri, assembly GCA_016271365.2. NCBI lineage: Eukaryota > Metazoa > Chordata > Ceratodontiformes > Ceratodontidae > Neoceratodus > Neoceratodus forsteri. The sequence goes on along the minus strand of CM057459.1, from coordinate 855,297,530 downwards.
GTGTGTTTTTCTTGGGAATCACTAAAGGGCTGTGAGGAAACGAAAGCGAGGCGATCACAGAAACAGCGAGGGCGAGTTGCAAGTTCAGGCCGTGTCATTGCATAGCGATGGAAGCCGAATCTGTTGAACCTCTGGCGGGGTGAGCTCCAGCTACTAAGAGGCCGAAATCTCACTCACCTACCTTGACCGAACATGATGAGGAACCAGGGAAGGAGGGGGGCTCAGGCTCGAATGCAGAGGACATCCTGGAAATTAAGGCAATGTTGCAAGGGCTGGTGATTGACTTTGCAGCGGTAAAGCCGGCACTACATTCCCTGGCACAAAGAATGGGCGATGCCGAGGCCCGGATTTCCTCGCAGGAGAGGAAGATATCTGAGATGGTGTCAGTTAGAAAAAAGGTTAAGAAATTAGAGGAGAGGATGGAGGATCAAGAATCGAGAAACCGGAGAAATAACTTGATATTAGCGGGGTTACCAGAGAGGGCTGAAGGCCCAGACTGTGTCTCTTTCCTGCAGGAGCTATTATTGAAGTTGTTGGGCCCTACACCATCTGGGGACGCGTACAACCTAGAAAGAGCTCATCGGGCAGAAAGAGCTCATCGGGCATTAAGGAAGATGCCACCGCCGGGTGCGAGGCCCCGGGTGATAATTATGCGCTTTCTCAACTACAAGAAAAAGTCCCATGTGCTGCTCACCACTAGACAAAAGAAGTCTCTTCAATGGAATGGTGCCTCTTTCTGGTTTTTTCAAGACCAAACGCCAGCGATTCGAGAAAAGCAAAAGGAATATGCAGAAATAAAGAAGAAGAAGCTATATCTTGCAGGAATTAAATTTCGACTACAGTTCCTGCAACTCTGGTGGTACGTCTTCAGGCTGGAGAGAAGAGGTTCTTCACAGCAAAAGACGCTTTGGAGGGATTACGGGCTGAGCTCCCAGAACTATTTAAGCCCTTAACATGACTGTTTTCTGAGAAGAAGAAGGCTGTGTCTGCCTGAAGGGCTGTGATGGAAGAGAAGCAAAGGACTTTAAAGTTGATATTGCTTGTTTGTTTTATCGCTTACTGTTAAACGTGTGGGTTTAAGGGATATGCATAGGTCAGGGTATATAGGATCATAGAAGGGCCACGAGGTGACGAATTACAGAGAATTGGTATATCAAGTACTCGCCAGGTGGGCACAGAGTCTCGAAATCCATTATTTGTGTTACCAGATCTAAAGAACAGTCTCGTGAGTTTGGAACATTAAGAGGGAGCTGTAAGAGGGGGATGGTTGAGGGAATTTTATTTTAAAGGGGGTAAACAGCTCGTATTATAGCTCTTAGAGGATATTGTCACTTATTTATGTTGTTTCATGCCAGTACTGGGGAAGGACTGGGATGGGGAATAGCTAAAGGGATTAAGGTCTAGTTAGTACTGGTAACTGGAGGGATATCACCCCGGGATGCAAGAGAATGTGAAGAGGAGCAGTGTGGGCTCGATTTTTATTTTATAAGTGAGAGCTTTGAGAGGGGTTGCCTCCTTTTGTCTATGGGGAAATAAAAGGAGGGGAGTCTTGAAAGGGGGGTGATTGATTGAAGGGAATATAGGTCTTCCACGCTTAGGTTTCTATGGGAGCTATGGGCCAGGTCCCGGAGTTCTAGTGCCATGGGGTGGGGCTGGGGGCACGGGAATGGGTTCATCCATGACTCTATACCTGGTAGGTAGACGATCTAAGGATCGTGGGGTAAAGGGTGGGGGGAGGGACGATGGGGGGTGGAAAGAGAGAGAGTCCAAGTGTGGGAATAGCAAGGATGCAGACCCTGAAGAGGCACAATATCTGGGTTTATGTGAAACAATTTTGATGTTTATTGATGTCATGTATTAAAATAACCTCTTGGAATGTTAAAGGACTCAGGGGTAGACGTAGAAGAATGGTCATTTTGCGATATATTGAGCAATGAGGGGTACATATTGCAGTGCTACAAGAGACACATCTTTTGACAGAAGAGCTGAGTGGTCTCAGGAAGCGATGGGTGGGACAAGTATATGGAGTGGGAAAGGATAGGGCCTCTGGGGGTGTGGCGATTCTAATAAAGAAAACTTGCCCATATGAGGTGGTGCAAGTGTTAGTAAGGCAAGATAGTAGGGAGATTTATCTGTCGGGTATTTTGCTTGGCAAAACAGTCTCGGTTGCATCCATATACGGGCCAACTCCCTCTGACCCTAAATTTTTTGCTTCAATAGAAAGGGATATAGCTAATCTTTCTTCACACTCTCTTATCCTAGCGGGTGACTGGAACACCTATCTCAATAACCAGGAAGACAGGATACCGCCATCCAGTGGGCCACTGACCAAGGCTCAGCTAGCCCTGACTAGGTTTTTAGAGGTTACAGCACTGGTCGACCCAATTAAGACCCTTTCAAATAGGGGCAGTGATATGACATTCTATTCGGCAGCCCACAAGAGCCACTCTCGAATTGATTTTTTTTTGGTTAATAGAGAGGCACTTAGAGAGATCAAGGAAGTTCTGACAGAGGGTAGAACCCTCCGATCACACATTTTATTCAGTTGCAGGGAACCAAGATCCACACCGCCTCGACCTTACCGATGGAGGCTTCATGATTCTCTTTGACAGAACCCACAGGAAGGGATAAGTTGGAGGAGGCTCTACAGGAGATCATTAGACTGCAGATGCCCATGCTGCAAGACAAAAGATTAGCTTGGCCTACTTGCAAGTTTCTCTATGCGGGGGCAGCTAGGGGTCTGGCAGCGAAGGGTAATAGGCTAAGAAGGGCTAAAGAGGAATTTTTGATAGGGGCAATTAATTCTATGTCACAGTTGGAGGGGTCCTCAGGGGAAATAGATGTGGAACTCAAAAGCTTGAGAAGGGAACTGTCGGATATTGTCTATGGGAAAACAGAGTTTTGGCTGAATAAGATCAACGCCAAATTCTTGCTGCAGGGTGACATCCCGGGCGTCTCTTGGCGGCAAGAATCAAGGAGTGGGAAGCAAGTAGAACAATCATATCTGTTCAGTTTGAAGGGAAGCTTATAACAGACCCACAAGAGATGGCGGAGGCTTTTGCATCATACTTCACAGAAATCTACCAAGCTAAAGATTTGGTGGGGGAGGAGGAATCTAAGCGTTTTTTAGAAGGAATCCCTTTACCAATTTTGGATCCTGCTCAAGCTAAGGAATTAGAAGCTCCAATAAGAGCATCTGAAATTATCGAGGTGGTGCAGTCTCTTTCTGTTGGTAAATCACCGGGGCCTGATGGCCTTACTGCTAAATTTTACCAGGCCCATATTCAGACTATACTTCCTATACTCCAAGAGTTTTTTCTCACTATAATGCAGGAGGGGATTCACCATCCCCCATTGTATCAGGCATATATTACTTTAATTCCTAAGCCCGACAAGCCCAGGGATGCATTAGGCAGTTATAGGCCTATAGCGTTAATAAACCAAGATATTAAGATTCTCACAAGAATTTTGGCAAATAGAATTTTGAGTATTGCCCCCAGTCTGGTCAGTCAGGAACAAGTAGGATTTATTCCGAGGAGGGGGGTGCAAGACGCTCTTAGAAAAATACATCATTTCCTAAATTTTGCCCCCGATTCTCAAGTACCTTTAGCCCTGATTTCCCTAGATGCCGAAAAAGCTTTTGATCGGGTTTCACATTCCTTTCTTTTTGCTACAATGGAGAAAATGGGATTCCCCGGGGGTCTCCTTAGAGGTATTAAGAACTTATATGCTGCTCCAACGGCTAGAATATTATGCAATGATTATATCTCGTGGGAATTTCAGTTAAACAATGGGACTCGTCAAGGATGCCCTCTTTCACCGATACTGTTCAACATCTATCTAGAGCCCCTCCTGAGATCTATTAATAGGGATGTAAATGTTAAGGGGATTAGGATTGGGGGACTGGAGTTAAAATTCTCAGTCTTCGCAGATGATATACTTCTTCATTTACAAGACCCAATATCCAGCTTCAAGAGAATAAGAGATTTAATAGGTTGTTTTTCTAAGGTCTCCAATTACAAGTTGAATCTGGCAAAGACACAAATTCTACCTTTGACACCATATGTTTTTAGGGCAGACTTTACATCCCTGGGAGTGCAATGGAGAACAGATAAAATGAGGTATCTAGGCATCTGGATTACAGCAAATTTGGAGATGGAGGCTGACGTAAATTTGGGGGGGGTCATATCTGCGGTCAAGGGGGATATACTAAGATGGAACAAGTTACCTTTGAATTATAACAGCACGACTGGGCCTTATTAAGATGAATGTATTACGAGACTGTTTATCGGTTCTATTTAGCCCCCATACAGTATCCCTACTAAATGGTTTAGTATAATCAGGAGGCTAATTTCGAGGATTCCTGTGGAATGACAAACCGTCTAGGATAAAGCATAACGTCCTCGCCTGCCCCGTCGTACAGGGTGGCATCAGGTTGCCTGATCTCCATATTTATTATGTGGTGGGCCAACTAGGCCTTATGGTCCGATGGGCGGAAAATGTCGAGGGGGGAAAATTATATACCAACCTGGGTGCAAATAGAGAAACAATTGTTAACAAGCTCTGGCCTCACTCCAGAATCATTGTTGTATGTTAAACTAAGAAAAGGTGTTTTCATAACAGGGTATGGGAACCCAATTATGAAAACCGCGGAGGCCTGGTGGTCCTTTCTTACTCCGGTACAAAAGCAGAATCAAATGAAGGCCAGAGATCAGCCTATATTGGGCAATCCTAACTTGGTAATCGGGGTCGGGTAATTAGACAATCGTGGGCTAACCAGTTACGGGCCTAAGATTGAGGGATGTGATGCAGGAGATATGTAGTCCTTCCACCACAATGTGATGGACTGTCTTTCTTTCAAAGGATACAATTTAAACAAATGTTAGCAGGGTTTCTGAAGGGTTGGGGGACTCTATAGACAACTCCTCTCGTGGGGGAGCTTAAAGGAAATCAACCAGAGAGCTAACCCACTTTCACAAATTTATAAAATTATTTTGGACTTTCTGGGCCCAAGTACCCCTATACGAATTCCATATTGGGACAAAGTGATGACCCCTAGAAATCTTAAGTGGGAAAGTATTTGGAAAAGTACTAAATATAATAAGTACTAAATATAATGTGATACCCAAGTATAGAAATATGCAATCTTTTGTGGTTTCTAAGGAAACATATTCAATTCAGTGCTTTAGAGTAACTGGTAATTGGTATTTTTCTTTTAAACTTAGATTGTGGGCTTGTAGTGACACTATACTTTCTTTCTTTGTTGTCTTTACTTATAATTGTTTTTGGGCTGTTGAAAATTTAAAACAGTGGTGGTGTAATTCTGTGCTGTCTTTAATTGCTGCAAATTTTCACCCCTCTCTCCTTCCCCAACTCTTAATTATATGCCCTGATAAATCTGATTGACAGGAGCTAAACACAGGGTATAGTAAGAGTTAATAGTAGGAGGGCCTAAGGGAAGAAGCCCACCCTCAGCACGACAATGTTTCGACTCATTTATTTATTTATTGGTTTCTTTTTCCTTAAAAAAATATCTGAGGATCAGTTACAGGATTTTTAGTACTGTAAATTAATAAAAAGAGAACTAAGAGAGTTTCAGTAGCAGACAAGTTGTGGAATTGCAGTATAATGTGGGGAGTGGTGCAATGCAGTGGCTGTGGTGCAGCCATATTCAGGCAGACCTTCCGGACACTGAGGTGCTGCCCTATCTGCATGCATCTCTCTGGACTGCGGGATGAGGTAACCAGACTCAGAGCGGAAGTAAACTGGGTCAGGAGTACCATCACCCCTATCCAGGGACCACCCAGTCCAATGCAGCTGCCTCAAAGGATGCAGAGAACGAGGAGCACTTGGATGACAGTGGGCTCAGGGAGGGTTAGAGCAGTCAGGCAGAGGCACATCCCAGATCCTATTCCTCTCAAGAACTCATATGCCACACTGGCAAATGAGGACAACCAAATAGAGGTACCCAGAGAAGTGGAAGGAAAGGATGTGGAGGTTAGCCAAGAAGGTGACCTCAGTGGGGAAAGCAGTGGACCCCAGAGGAGGAGGAAGTGAATGCTGGTGGGGGACTCCATCATAAGAGGGATCCAGCTAGGAACACAGGAGGGAGAGGACAGGGAGGTGAGGTGCCTACCAGGTGCCATGGCATGGAGGGATGGAAGGAAGATACTGGGGATCACTGGGAAGGCAAGACGGGATGGTGAGCTGGATGTCATTATCCACCTAGGCACTAATGACTTGGCAAATGGGGAGCCAAAGGAAGTTCAGGAAGAGTTTAGGAAACTGGGGAGGGGTCTCAAGCAAGTAGCTACTTCTGTCACTTTCTCAGAAGTACTACCTGTGAGAGGCAAGGGAGAGAATAGGAGTGCATGCACCAGGAACTTTAACTCATGGTTGAAGAACTGGTGCTGTGAGGAAGGGTTTGGATTCATTGGTGACTGGGGACCCCTGGAGGGATGGAGGTTTGTTCAAGCCTGACGGCCTGCATCCATCCTGGAGGGGAATCCAAGTACTCAATGATAAGTTTTAATGCTACATTGACAAGCATTTAAACTAGCAAAGGGGGGTGGCAGGCCAGCAAGGAGGGTACCTACTTGCTCACCCCCCACAGCTAGCAGTGGAACCAGTGAACCAGAGGAGTGGCTATCTCTGCAAAGCGGTGTGCAAAGATGGAGATTAGTGTCCAAAAGGTGGATAAGCAGAAAAGGGGCAAAATTCAGCAGAAGGGCAGACAGCAAGGAGAACCAGGATAAATGACAACCAAGGAAGGGGCTGGAGTAGAACAGTGAAGCAGACTAGGAGGTCAAATCATGGAAAGCATGTGTGCAAATGCCAGGAGCCTTAGCAACAAGATGGAAGATCTGGAGGCTGTCATGGTACAGTCAGACCTGGACATTGTGGCCATCACTGAAACCTGTAATGATAACCATGACTGGGAGATGGCCATACCTGGCTACAACATATTCAGAAGAGACAGAGCAGGCAGGAAGGGAGGAGGAGTGGCACTGTATGTGAAAATGACATAAGGGCCACAGAGATCCAGGAGGAACAAAATGGGGAGAGATACTGTGGGTTAAGCTAGAAAGGAAAATAGGGGCCAGCCATCTCTGACAGGTGTGGTCTATAGACCACCAGCCCAGGAGGAAGAAACAGATAGAGTTGATGCTAGCTCATCCAAAGGATGGCAGACAAGGGTGAAGTAGTACTGGTTGGAGACTTCAATATTCCAGATGTGGACTGGAGCATCCCAGCAACAGCATCAACTAGGAGCAGATTTATCCTGGACTCCTTCAGGGTGCCTTCCTCAAGCAACTGGTCATGGAACCAACTCGCAGAAGGCAATACTGGACCTTGTGCTCACAAACAGGGACAGAGTGATGGGGGTAACAGTGGGGGAGCACCTGGGTAACAGTGACCACCAGTCATTGTGGTTTGAAATCACAGAAAGAGCAGAACCAAACCACACAAAAACACGATCCTGGATTTTAGGGGGCAGACTTTGGGAAAATGGGGAAATACTTGAAAGAGGCATTAAGAGGAATGGGGGAATCAGGGGTTGAGGAACAGTGGGCAGTATTTAAATGGGGATTATAAGAACAACAGAATTATGCATTAAGCAGGTTAGCAAGAGGAAAGGAAGAGGAGACCATTATGGTTTTCCAAAGAGGTAGCAAAGAAAGTGAAAGCCAAAAGATAGCATTCAGGCAATACAAAAGACACAGGCAGAAGGGGATAGGGAGAAGTACCAGGAGAAACAAAGGAGGCAGGGAAGTCAGTAAGGAAGCCAAAGCTCAGACAGAAGAACACATTGCAAAATCAGTGGTTAAAGGGACAAAACCTTTTACAGGTACATAAGTGAAAAAAGAAAGACAAAGGGAGGGATAGTGAGACTGAAGGGGGAGGATGGGAGTCGTGTGGAGGATGACAACAGTAAAGCTGACATATTGAACAGGTATTTCTGCTCAGTCTTTACTGAGGAAGAGGGGGGTAATGGGTCTGAAGGAGTACAAGGGTGAGAATGGTGCAGAAATGGACACAAGTCCTTTACACGAGAAAGGGTCCTGAAGGAACTGGAAGTAATAAGAGTTGACAAAGCAATGGGGCCAGATGGGTGCACCCAGGGTCCTTAAAGAACTAAGAGAGGTGGTGGCTGAACCTCTGGCTATCCTGTTTAGCCAATCACTGGAAACAGGGAGGTACCCAAAGACTGGAGGACAGCAGATGTAGTCCCTTATACAAAAGCGGGAACAAAGAGGAAGCAGGGAACTACAGACCAATCAGCCTCACTCGGTAGTGGGAAAGATCATGGAAGCACTTCTGAAGGAGAGATTGGTGGAACATCTGGTTGTCAATGGACTACAGGACCCAAGGCAGCATGGTTTCACCAGGGGGAGGTCATGTCAGACCAATCTCGTTGAATTTTTTGACTGGGGGACTAGGGAGGTGGATCAGGGGAGGGCAGTGGACATGGCTTATCTGGACTTCAGCAAGGCCTTTGACACTGTGCTACATAGAAGACTATTACACAAACTGGGGAATATGGGTGTGGGCAGGACAGTAGTGTGGTGGGTAGGTAACTGGCTGGGTGGCAGGACACAGAGGGTGGTGGTAAATGGCTGTCACTCCACAGAGGGAAGAGTGACCAGTGGGGTACCACAGGGATCAGTGCTGGGACCGGTCCTATTCAACATCTTCATCAGTGACATTGCGCAGGATCTAGAAGGCAGAATTTCACTGTTCGCTGATGACACAAAGCTCTGTAACAGAGTAGACACACCAGAAGATGTAGACAGAATGAGAAGGGACCTGCAGAAACTTGAAGAATGGTCAAGGGTTTGGCAGTTGAAATTCAATGCAAAGAAGTGCAAGATAATGCATATGCAGCACAAAAACCCTGGCACAATATATCAGTTGGGGGGTGAGGATATAGCATGCACCAAGCAGGAAAGGGATCTTGGGGTTGTCATCTCTGATGACCTCAAGGTAGGGAAACAGTGTGACAAGGCATCAGGTAAAGCAAATAGGATGCTGGGATGTATAGGCAGGGGCATCACCAGCAGGAAAAGGAGGTCATAATTCCGCTATACAAGACACTAGTGAGGCCCCACCTGGAGTACAGTGTACAGTTCTGGAGACCATACCTACGTGAGGACATAGACAGGCTAGAGAAGGTTCAGAGGAGGCAACAAAGATGGTGCATGGATTGCATCACAAGTCCTATGAAGACAGGTTGAAGGAACTGAACATGTACCCCTGGAGGAGAGGAGGGGAGAGGGATATGATAGAGACATACAAGTATCTTACAGGAGAAACAGGTGCAGGAAAACACTATTTTTAAGCGAAAAAGATGTTCCAGGACTAGAGGGCATGGGATGAAGTTGGAGGAGGACGATTCAGAGGAAACATGAGAAAGAATTTCTTCACAGAACGGGTGGTGGACAAGTGAAACACCCTGCCAGAGGAAGTGGTGGGGGCTGAAACAATCACGGGATTTAAGAATGCATGGGATAGACATAAAGGAATTCTAGAGGTCAGGGGTAAGGGGAAACAGACTTCTAGGAAAACAAACTGAACTTATAAGCTCAAATGGGCAGACTGGGTGGGCCATAGGCCCTTAGCTGCCGACACTGTCTATGTATCTATGTAACATATACTATACCCCTGTGAAGCTATATGGTAGAGGTTTGAGACAGACAGACCTGTGTTTCAGATGCGAGAAGGAGGTGGGTGACCTGTTGCTTGTAATGTGGGGATGTAGCAAAATCTCACCCTTATGGAGAGAGATTAAATGGGACATGGATCCAATGCTGGATTATACAGAATTTATAACACCAGAAATATGTGTTCTGGGTGACTTCTCTCAAATTGTAGGGATCGCACCCAAATACCACCTTTCTTTAATGGTGGCGGTAGTTAAGGCTTTTTTAGTAAAGCATTGGAAGGACGATCAGGCCTACGCCTATGATCAGTGGGTGAGAGAACTGCTAGGGGTTTTGGCCAAGATAAAGAGGCACCTATACTCTGAGGGGAGAAAAGAAGTATATGTTAAAAGATGGGCAGTATTAGATGCGATCTACTCCCAGCAGGTTACGAACATTTGAATACAGGCCTGTCTGTCAGACTGTGAATAGCAAAGGAAAGTATGCTGGAGTGTTCGAATGTTTATATTCCTTTGGGCCTATTCTTATTTTGTTTTTCCCTTTGTTATTCCTAATATTCTTGGTACTACTTGGCTTAAAAAATTTTTCAGATGGTAATACTGGGGTTGTATTTGGCCCATTACCAGGACAAGGGTGGATTGGTAATGGTCTGCAGGGGCTTAAGGGGTTGGGGGACTCTCTCTCTCTCTTTCCAGGGGACACATTAGGAAACCATCCGGTAAGAGTCAGGCTCCTTTTTGGGGCCGCAGATTAAAATATGCTCATAAGCGGGTAAATAAAGGAGGATTTGGGTTGACGAAGGGAAGGGAGTATTTCAACACTGGTTAACGTACTACATCAGGGCATTACTGATCTTGGAGCTTGATCACACTGTGGGGCAGTTTTCTACTGTGTTTGTACATAGGGGGATGTATATAGTTCGCACAGCCAGTTTTGGGTTGTGTACCCTGGCTATGCCAGGTATGTGTTTGTTTGTCTGTTAACTGAAAATGAATAAAGATGTTTTTTTTTTTTTAAAAAAAAAAGGTTGCAAAAGAAGTTTTAAACCTTACAAAAGACCTTAAACTGGAGGATGATGTATTGCTGGTGACAATGGATATTGAATCCCTGTATGCCAACGTCCTGCATGAAGGGACATTGGACGCATCAGCCCACTTTCTGAACAAGACCACCGGAACCACTCCGGCTCCCCCTACTGAATTCATAATTAAACTTTTGGAATGTGTGTTCAAATTTAATACCTTTGTTTTCAATAAAGAAATTTTTGTTCAAACCAAAGGGATTGTGATGGGGGCAACATGTGCCCCACCTATAGCAAATCTATATGTAGGGAATTGGGAGGAGGAGGAGGAGGAGGAGGAGGTAATTTACTCTGGGACTAACAACATGTTTTCAGCTAAACTGTTGCTATGGAAATGGTGCATAGATGATGTACTAATTTTATGGAAAGGGGATACTTCTAACCTTAATGAATTTGTGGATTACTTCCATAGCACTAATCAGAATCTTAAATTTACCTCCACCAGTAGTAGTGAGGTGATTACTTATTTAGATCGCAAGTTAGAAAAAACGTTTAGGGGGATCCCTGACTTCTGGAGTCTATCACAAGGAAATGGATGGAAATACTATTCTTTTAGCTAACAGCTGCCACTAACCACATGTGGCAAGAAATATTCCAATCGGCCAGTTTTTAAGAACAAGACGTAACTGTTCTACCCAAGAGAAGTTTGAGGAGGGGGCTGCAGATTTGATAGACAGGCTGACGCGGAAGGGATATAACAAAAATGTGATGCACAGTGCCTAAGAGAGGGCCAGACTATCAGGCAGGGATACGCTATTAGGAGAGAAACTGATTGAGGAAGTGACAGATGCTAGATTCAGTTTTGCTGCTGAGTTTTCTGCACAAGCCAGTGAATAATTTTAAAAAGACACTGGCATTTATTTATTTATTTTATTTATGTTTTTGGTAACTGGGTGAGCAAACTGATCCAAAGGATAATTTTCAGCTGTGACCCGGGGGGTAAAGTGACACAGACAATATGTACAAGTTATAATACAGTAGGCACATATTATGCACTCAGTACAGTGATATCAGAAACAGTGATACATAAACATCATATCTTAAAAATAGGGGTTAAGGACATAAAAAAACAAGTTCATGACAAATAAAGTGGTGCTTCTCTGCAGAGAACTAGGACATACACTTACAGCAAATCAAGACATTATTCAGCCAGTCCAAGATTTACAATAAAGTGCATAAGGGATTACACGATAGCAATCAACATTTTCACAATGGAGTCAAAATCATGTCAATTGTATATGTAGTAGCCAGTACTTGGGAAGTAAGGCAAATGGTACAGTGGGCCCCTAAGGTGGATTTTTGGCAAGGATGTTTCCAAAGGAGCAGGCACAGGTAGCCTGAGAAATGAACCAATCTCTTAGCTTCAGTTTGAAGGACTGATGAGAGGGTAACATATGGATAGCAGGTAGTATTCTGTTCCCCAGATAGGGGACAGAGACAGAGAAAGCCTTACTCCCAATGACAGTAGATACATGGGGAGCTACCAGTGGGGGGGAGAGGAAGAGACACTGAGTCACCATCCTGTCAGTGAGAAGCGAGGAGTACGATGACTTATGTGAGTTACTGAGAGAGCTGTCGACTAGACAGCCCATAGCATATTCAAAATGGCCCTGCAGAGATTTCCAGCCTAAGGACTGATATAGAGAGTAGTGATGAGTGGAGGAAGGTACCTGAAGGGCAAAGCAACAGAGTTGTATGTGATATTTAAATGAGAAAGAAGTGAGGAGGACATGGAGGAGAACATTGGGGAGCAATAGTCAAGTTGGGGACAGTAGATTTCCCTGGGCAATTGCAAGACGAGCCTTTGGGGTCAGGAGGTGGTTAATACAGTAGGCTGCCCCCAGCTTCTGGTGGACTCTCTTCATAGTGTTAGAAATATGGTCAGTGTAGGTAAGGGAGGGATAAAGAGTCACTCCTAGGTATTTGAAGGATGATACAGTGTCAAGAGGATGGCCTGCTGGGGTGACTATGTGTAATGAGGTTTTTGATTTGGTGGCCTTTGCAAGGTATGGCTTTGAGACACTTTTTTTTCTCATTTACAAGATGTGTTTTGGAGAGGAAGCAATGTTGAGCTGATCCATAATTTGTAGTGAGTGTAGAAGATATAGCTTTGAGGGACGTGGAGCTATGGTAGATGACAAGGTCATCAGCGTAGAAGAGCACATTACAGCTTATGCTTTCTGCAGGAAGATCATTTATGAACAGTGAAAATAATAGAGGCCCCAGTATGGGGCACTGGGGGAAACCAATATGGATGGGTAATGCAGCAGAGGTATCTTTACCTATCAAAACAGACTGGGATCTGTTAGCTAGGTAGCTGATAAACTAAGCTGTGGCATCCGGAGAGCAGCCTAGGTTTAGCAGGGCGGATTGGAGAAGGTAGTGGTCAGCAGGGTCAAAGGCCTTTGATAGGTCCACAAACACTGCATCTGTGGCCATACCCATGTCCATGTTTCTAAGGACATGGCTGGAGAAAAAGGCCAAGGCCGAAGAGGTGCTGTGGTGTTTGCAAAAACTGTGTTAGATGGGGCTCTGAAGGTTGTATTTATATAGATGATTGGATAGCTGATGGTAAATGATTTTTTCTAATAGTTTGCTTAGTTGGTGGAGGAGGGAGATGGGATGGTAGTTTTTCGGGGCAGCAGGATTGCCAGACTTGAAAATAGGCACTATGTGCGCATGCTTCCATGAGTCAGGCATAGTAGATAATGGGAGGGCAAGGCTAAATATGTGGGTCAGTGGCTTAATAAGGGCAGGGGAGAGGAATTTCAGAAAGGTGGGGTACAGACTGTCACTACCTGGGCTGCCCTTGGCGGGTAGTATCTTTAGGAATTTTCCAGTGACACTATGGTCAATGGCTCTGAAATAAAAGACAAGGTTTGATGCCGGTGGGCAGCATGGCTATTTTTTCTGGGTAGAGGGCAGCTGTGGAGAGAGTTTGTTGGAGTAGGTGATAAGGACAGTGAACATTTTATTGAAGGTATTAGCGATCTTGCCTGGGTCAGTAATGGGACTTGAGGGGGAGGTAAGTTCTGTTATTTGTTTATTTGATTTTGGGTTGAGGAGGTTGGTAATTGAGGCCCAGAAATGTGAGGGTTGTTAAGAGACTCATTTTGTAGGTTGGTGTAATATTTACTCTTCAGTGACTTCACAGCCTGCTTGTAGGAGTTACGAAGTTGCTTATATGCATTCCATAATCGGGGGAGAGGGATGCCTTGAAGGCATGTCCTTGGGGTGCAACCAGGTTTAAAAGAAGTTTCACAGCATCCTGTAAGAATGTACTATAAAAAAAACACCCACCCTGAGGGACCTTTTATCCCACAGCCAGTTCAAAGATATTAAGCCAGAAATGTGGCTAAACAAAACAAAAGGGTGTTTTAAATGTAGAAAATGTGTTAATTGTGATTACGTTATGCAAGGTAAGGAGTTCTCTAGCTGTAATACAGAGAAAAGCTATGAGACTAGACAATGTATCATGTGCAGTACTGAAGGGGTCATTTACCTAGCCACAATTAGTTGCCAGGCATTCTATGTTGGCAAAACAACCCGGAGTTTCAAGACACAAGCTGGAGAGCACATCAGGGCTTTCCAAAGAAGGGATCCTACATATGCTGCAGCAGTCCACATTGTGGAAGCCACTGATTGGGCTAGTCACACCTTTAGTTTTATGGCAATAAATAAGGTTAGCAATAATCCAAGGGGTGAGAACTATGGTAATATGGTCCTCATTAGAGAAAATAATGAAGCCTGACTTTTTGGGCTAAAGTGAGCCCTGAACTTAATGGTCATCTGGAATTGTGCCCTTATTTGAAAAAACATTGATAAGGGCACTGATATGCATCTGTCCTCCCTTATTTATTTTGTTTTTCCCTCCTCTTTCTTGCCCCCTTTTCTCCCTTCCCCACTAGTATTTATTTTCGTCCTTCCCTCCCCTTTTCCTTTTTGTTTATTTGATACTTTTCCTTTCCCTCCTCCCATTTCCCCTGTTCATTACTTTTCCTCTGTCCCCTTTCGTTTTTGTCCTCTCCTTGCTGTCCTTCTCCCCCCTCACTCTTGTTCCCCTCCCCTAGCTATTGTCAAGTTGCCATACTTATGAGTGAATATTATCACGTTGACGTTTGGTATAGTTCTGCCACATGTTAGTAGTCACCAGCAATATATATTTCATGTATTATAGGATTTTTTTATATATATTTTGTATTTTTCTCTCTCTCTTTTTTGGTCTTTATACATATATTTATTGTAGTTAGGTGTACAATTTTTACTGTTTATATGTCTACATATCTATTTATGCTTTGTTTTTTTAGATATTTATGCACTTGGTATTAGACACTGTTATGATGTTTTTAACTAGTTCATTAAAGTTTTTTAGGATTATTAAAGGAATAATGCATGACAGGGTGTGTGTCATGCTGGGATAACGTCACGCCTGGGGTGATAAGGCACGAGGCTGCATGCCGAGTGCATCTAATCACCCCAGAAGTGATGTTATCCCAGCACGATACACACCCTGGAGTGCATTATTCCTATTATACAATGGCTACTGTGTAAGTACAAGAAAATAAAATAAAAAAGAAGTATTTTTGTAAACTTTTTTACTTGTTTTTTTGTGAGTGGAAGTGTATTTATAGAAAAAAAAAGTTCCTTTTTATGTCTATCCAACAGGTGGCGCTGTCTGTACAGTAGATGAATTTTGTTCTGTTTTGTATGCCTGCTAGTACCACATGTGATTTTGTTTCATTCAGTCTGTGGCATCCCACCCCGAACTGTATCTTGGTTGCAGTTCTCCCAGTATAACTTGTCATTTAATGTTGTACTAGGAGATTATGTCAGTGGATGAAATTTGTGCTTCGAGCTCCTGCCACTCTATGTCTGCTGGCACTGTTTAGAGGTCCTGCACCAGTAACCTCCAGCTAGCGTCTGTCTGGTACCGCTTTTAAATGAAGGTGAGGAAATATATTTTGTAAGAAAAGAATCCTGGCAACATTTACAAAACATGGATACATGCTGAAAACGAAGCTAGGAGAGCAGCAGCACAGTAACTTCACAGATGCAGTTTCTCGTTCACTCGCTCGGTCGGTTATCACCGCGGTTTCTGTTACTGTGTGCTTTCTGTTACTGTGTGCTTTCCTGTATTTTGTGGGGGCAAATTATTAATCTGACTGGGACTCCTGATCAAGGTATTTGGCAATTGTAGAATTTGGTGAGCAGGGTACATGGTTTCTGTGGAGGCGTGTTTTTTTTTTTCTGAATGGGGCGGCAGCGGGGATTGTCAACAGAGCAGGAAAGCAGGGACTGCTGAAGCTGCTCGTAGGCAGTGGATTGATGTTTTCTTTTTAATTTGAATGCAGTCATTTCTGTACTGGGTCTAGAGCTGTGATGTTATGCCAGGACAACATCATGGGTCCAGTCCCAGATTGACCAATCTGAGAGCTAGATTCTTTCTTGCCATTGTATAATAAAGTATATAGCACTGGCACTTTGATGGTTAATAGTGGCTGATTTACCTCTAGCTCCTCCCTGGTAGACAGAGTTTCCTAATGGGGCACATGTGGTGTTAGGACATATATAGACATGGTAGTTTTCAATTGCCCTTAGCCTTTGAGAAGGGATCAAAGAAGATCTGAACCATGTCAGGCCGGACAACATTGTCTTGGGTGCAATAAATGACTTGAGAAAGGATTTACCTCTGAAGTAATTTTTGCATCCCTCTTTTGGAGTTTGTTTGTGCCAGAAATGTGTTTCTTACTTGTTCCAGGAGTTTCTGTGCACCACTTTCCTGTGCGCACTCATTTGGTTGCCCCATTAACTAGGATCTGTAGCTTATCCAATAGGTAGGGAAATGAGCAGACTGGGTGGGCCAAGTGGTTCTTATCTGCCATTAAAGTCTATGTTTCTATCTTTCTAATGGAGCGAGCTGTGGGAGACGTGCATTTACCAGAATGCCTTATATACCTCGACAATGTCACTGTGTTTGGCAAGACCCTTGAAGAACATAAGACCCGCTTGTTCAAGATTTTGGACCGGTTTGAGGACTTTAAATTAAAACTGTCTATCGACAAATGTCAATTCTTCCAGCAATCTGAGAAATATGTAGGCCACATTGTGTCCCCCGAGGGAATTCAAAAGGATCCAAGCAAAGTGGAAGCTTTGACCATCTGGCCACATCCCAACAATCTTAAGGAACTGTAAAGATTCTTGAGGTTCTTCGGCTACTATCACAGATTTGTGAAAGATTATACCAAAGTCAGTCACCCTTTGCTCAATCTAACTCAAGGGTACCCACCAGCAAACCAAAAATACAAAAACAGCACTGTAAAAGAGAAGGCAAAGGTCTGTTTCTGAACAAATGCACCTTTTGGGACAAGGTAGACTAAAGAGTGTGATGCAGCCTTTTAGGATATCATTCATCAGCTCATCCATGCCCTTGTACTTGCTTACACAGATCCAGCTAATCCTTACGTGTTACACACTGATGCCAGCTTAAAGGGACTTGGAGCTGTACTTTACCAGGAGCATGAGGAAGGACTACGCCCAGTGGCATTTGCCAGCAGGAGCCTGATCCCTCTGAAAAGAACTACCCAGTACACAAACTTGAATTTCTTGCATTAAAATGGGCCATCATAGATAAATTTCACGAATACCTTTATGGTGAAAAGATTCTGGTGAAAACTGACAACAAACCCCTCACATATGTTCAAACCTTGGCAAAGTTGGATGCCACTAGGCACCGTTGGTTATTCGCACTTTCAACCTATGACTGTTCAGTAGAGTACAGCCCAGGCCCAAATCATGCAGATGCCAATGCTCTCTCTAGAAGGCCAGAATCCAGCTCTGAGTGGGTGAGAATATTAGAGCTATTTGTTAAAGCTCACTGCCAAAAATTTGATAAAGTTGAACATCCATCCACTGAAATAGTTGATTGCTTGGTCGATTGCTTGAGCCCTTCTGACACGTGTGTTCCTGCAGTCTATTGCAATTTCACAACACTGGACCTTAGTGATCTGCCTCAACTTACTCCCATCAGGAGATCACGTGATGAGTATGTCTGAATAGCTGCACCACTCATCGGCTCCTTCCCAGAAATCAGCCGTTTTGCTGGAAAACCGCCAGAGTAAGTGATTTTCTTCACTGTTTACCGATCGCCTTAATCTTGGGATCAGTCTTAATAAGGCTAGACGTTACAGCTTCCCAGGAAGTTACAGTATTGCGGTGGTTCACCACAGATCAGAAAGCTAGGCCTACCCCTGCGATGGAAGCAGAAATGCACCAGGCGCCCCCTTCTCACACGCCCTCATAATCACTGGAGAAGGGCCCGAAGAGATCAAAAGGCCATACGGGAGCGCCTCCTAAAACACCGGCCACAACGTCTGCCTCCCTGCCTCTCACGGAAAAAAAATTCTTAGAAGAGCTGCATCCTTTTAAGTTGAGACTACAAGAAATCACTGCAGAATTAAAGAGCATCCAAGGGGAGCTGGCAGATACTAACCGGGCAATCGAGGACACTATTGCTCGAGTCTCCTTTAGAGGGATGGAAAGCTAAGACAGATCCAGAGATCAATATGTTAAGACAACGTCTCCATAAAATGGAAGCGAAATTAGAGGATTTGGAAGGCCGAAGTCTGAGAAATAATATTGTTATCTTCGGCCTTCCGGAAGAAACAGAGGGTTCAGCACCTATCTTCTTTCTACAAAAGATGCTTACTAAGATTGCTGGACCTTCACCAAATAATACCACATACATTATAGAGAGGGCACACCACTCATTGAGACCAAAGTCTGTCTCTGACAAGCCACCTCGGCCACTAATAATAAAATTCCTGAATTATTTGGACAAGACTCGTGTTCTGGGAAAAGTTAGAGGTTTACAGTAGGTGCTCTGGGAAGGTCAGCAACTTCGGTTTGCACAGGATTTGCCTGCTACAGTCAGACAGCAGAGGGCAGAATATCACCCTCTGGTTTTCAAACTCATTGCTGCAGGCATAAAATATAAAGTTCAGTACCCATCACGATTGGCGGTGTTTATTTCTGGGTCCTGGCATAATTTTGAAACAGCACCACAAGCCCTGTCAGCTCTACAGTCACTACTCCCTGATCTCTTTCCTCCTCGCTGAAGATTATTGGATGCAATGGGACATTTATCTTTAGTCTGAACGAATAAACCTAACTAATGAGCTAAATAGCGATGTCGCATTATGGTCACTAGAGGGCAGCACATCATTGTACTAACAGCGCCATATTCCTTTTCTGCTGAGAAGACTCCAAATTGCTATCTAGATCTGTACATGTGGTGCAACCAGGAAGGGTCCAGTTATTTTATCTCTAAATAAAGATCCGGAAGATGAAAGTAGTCGCGTCTGGGGGGGGGGAAGAAGCGGTCTGCTTATGTTAGCGGCGCTTAATAATGAAGTACCGCTTATTTTTGGGGGGAATATAATACTAATAGTTTCTGTCTGAGAGATTGTTGATGATTTTTCTGTTTGGATTTTCATTAGTAAACCTGCTCTTAGGCTGGTTAATGGAGAAGGAGTTGAACAGTACGTGTTAACGGAACACAAAACATCATGTGCTATAAAAGAGGGTGGGGGGTTGCTACAGCTAATACATCAGTATACTTTTTGATTTTAGGTTTTGTTATGTTTATTTCCATCTGGCCAAGGTCAGAGGTTGACAGAGTATTATTGCAGCTGAAAGAAGGCTGTTATTATTTTGCTGTGGCTAGAGAGGGGAAGGATGTAGTGAGGGGTAGTGGGTTAAGTTGGGAGAAATACTGGGTTTTCTATTTTTTTGACTATGTTTACTGGTGGGGCTTTCGTTTTGGGGGAGGATGCTATTGTACGGGATGGGATATAGGAGGGGTAAGGGTGCACATACTTTTGTATAGATGGTTTAAATTGGGGAGAATACACTATAAAGGTGTTATTTATTTCTTTAAAAGATCCAGAAATTGGTTAGATATATATGGCAATGTATAAAATATGTTCTTGGAATGTGAGGGGTGCCCAATCTCTAGCAAAGAGAACAAAAATACTTTTGCATCTGCAAAAGCTAGAAGTGGACATAGCATTTCTTCAGGAGACCCATCTACTATCCTCCCAGGCACTTCTTTTTAGAAGGAGCTGGGTGGGACAAGTTTTCGGCACAGCTCCAAACTCTCGCAGTGGTGGAGTAGCCATACTTATAGCCCGTAGACTTTCTTTTAGTCTGCTTGGCACCATAGTAGACTCACAGCACAGGTTTATTATAATTAAAACTATAGTTGGCTACTCAGAACTGGTACTAGGCTCAATTTATTGTCCAACATCAGATGATTCTGTATTTTTTACTCATCTTATGCAACATTTGATACCGTGGTCAAAATACCCCTTGTTACTGGCAGGAGATTAGAACCTGGCCTTCTGTAACATTTTGGATCGGTCCAGTGCTTGCACCTCTGCTCTATCCCAGGGGCAATTAGCTATTCGAGAGCTGAGGGATACTCTCGGCTTAATCGATCCTTGGAGGGCCCTTTTTCCCCTCTAGAAGAGAGTACTCCTTTCACTCAATTCCCCATAACTCCTTTTCTAGGATAGATTATTTTTTGGTGGATATTTATCTCTCTTTAGTTACATCCTGCTTATATCTTGCTAAGGTTATTTCGGATCACCATCCTACTTTGCTACACTGGAGTCCAGGCCCTGATGTAGTCCGAAATAAAGGATGGCGGTTTAATCACCAACTGTTGAAGTCTAAAAAACTTCAATCCCATCTCCAAAACTTTCTTTTAACATTTATTAACAATAATGTGCCTTTCATGCCTAAACTAGATGTTCTTTGGGGGGCATTAAAGTGTACCCTTAGAGGTGAAATAATTAGACTAGCTACCATTAGAAAGAAAATAACTGCACAGATAACATCCCATCTTCTCCAGGAGATATAAGCTGTAGAGCTATCACTTCCTCCCTCCCCGACTCAAACCTCCCTCATGAAGCTGGAAATTCTTAGGGATCGTTATAACTCTCTTTTGACAGACAAAGCGGAATATCTCCTCCAAAAAGCTAAGGTCAGGTACTTTGATCAAGGAGATAAGGCAAGCAAACTTCTTGCTCTTCGTTTAAGGGCTCAAGCCATGGACAGAATAATACCCTCCATCTATAATGAGGCTGGTATGGTAGTTACCTCTCCACAGGATATCCTTCGTCGGTTTCAGCGGTACTACTCCGATTTGTATTCCCGGTCTGGTACTTTATTTAATCCCTTAGAAGTGGAACATTTTCTACAAAATGTAACACTTCCTTTCTTAGACAAGCAGCAAATAGAATATCTAAAAGCTCCCTTACTGGTGTCAGAAATATGTTCAGCTATTGATGCCTTACCACTGAACAAAACTCCAGGACCGGATGGATATACTGCAGAATTCTATAAGGTCTATAAAACACAATTAGCCCCTATTCTGCTAGATACATATAATTATATTTATGAACATGGGATTTTGGACTACTCCCTTACTGAAACTACAGTGGTGATCCTGCTGAAACTGGGGAAGGATTCTCTCTATGTCACTAATTACCGCCCTCTCTCCCTGACAAACATGGATTTCAAAATACTGGCAAAGGTTCTAGCCAACAGATTGGCAAGAGTATGGCAATGTCTAATAAGTCCAGAGCAAGTAGGGTTTGTGGCTAATAGGTACTCTTTGGACCATATTCGGAAGCTTAGCCATCTCATTTCTGTATCCAGGGACTCCTCGGTGCCTGCTGCCCTGGTGTCCCTGGATGCAGAAAAAGCTTTTGATCGGGTGTCATGGGACTAACTGTTTTATCTCATGCCTAAATATCGCATTCCTCAACAGTTTATTCATTGGGTAAAGGTTTTGTACACCTGACCAATGGCCCGTGTTCTCTGCAATGGTATGCTCTCGAACACTATATTCTTAAATCAGAGAACCAGGCAGTGTTGTCCCCTTTCTCCTTTTTTATTTAATCTATATCTGGAGTCACTCATTCATTACATTAATATTTCCCCCTTAATTCATGGCATTTCGGTTGGATCTCAGCAGTATAAGTTATCAGTCTATGCAGATGACATACTGCTTCATATCTCATATCCTTCTACTTCAATAAAATCCACTTTGTCTGTTATTGAGCAATTCAGAAAGTTTTCAAATTATAAACTCAATATAAACAAAACGGAGGTGATGCCTCTAAATAATTATACTTATTCCTCGGAAGTGACCCAGTTAGGTCTAAAATGGGTGAAAGATAATATGAAATATTTGGGAATATATCTTTCTACTGATAGTTTGCAAATGAAGCAATATAATTTGGACAAAACTTTATCCCAGATTAGTAAAGATCTTAATCGTTGGGGGCCACACTTCCACTATCCCTATGGGGAAAGATCAATGTAATAAAAATGAATATTCTTCCCCTGTTATTGTATCCCCTTTATATGACCAATTTGTCTCTCCCTAAATCCTGTTTTTTCCAGGTGAACCATAGAATTGCTAATTTTATTTGGGGCAAAAGAAAACCGAGAAGAGCAATTGCAAAACTCCAGCGTAGCAAAGTTAATGGTGGATTGCAACTACTGGATTTCCTTCTTTATTATTATGCAATTACATGCTCGGTAATATTAAGATGGAATCAAGAGATGCTGGTTGAGGGCTGTCACACCTATGTTCCTCAATGGCTTCAAATCGAAAGTGAATTATGTTCTCTCCATGGTATAGACATCTGTACTCTTATCTATGCAGCACATAGGAATATACCTAGAGCTCTATATTGTATGCCAATTGGGACTACTCTCCAGGTCCTTACTAGGATAAATGCAAAACTTCATATATCCTTAGAGAAAGATATCTCACAACCAATTCTTAGGAATCCTAACTTTAAGATAGGGGGTAAGCCTCTAAATGAAAAATTCGGGCCTTTCCACCCTAATATTAAAGCGATTGAGCTACTAAGTGAGCATCGTTTGTTGACATTTCAGGAGATAAGAAATAAATATCAAATACCTGTTAATTATGTATTCAAATATCTTCAGTTATCCCACATGCTTCACTCACACTTTGGATTGAGGCCCTGGAACCAACATCTATTTGGACCATTACTACAAACTGTCTCAGCGCCTCCCACATCACATTTTATATCTTACTTTTATCATCTTTTGAGAGAACAATTGGAGTTACAAAATTGTCGTCCACGGTATGTGTGGGATCAAATGTTGCCGATTACTGTTCCAGAGGAGAGGCCCTGGGATAGTATTTGGCAGCATTTATGCAGAGAAGTGAGATGGGATAGATATCATTTATTGCAATTTTTTGTCATCCACGACTTATATTATACCCTGGTTAAATTACATAAAATGGGGCTACTTACCTCAAATCTATGTTTGAGGTGCGAGGCATTGCCGGTAACTTATTACATATACTATGGGAATGTAACAAGGTAGCACCCTTTTGGACAGCTATCTAGGATAGTTTAGATCCCCTTTTGGGCCTTTCTGAGGCATTTACACCTGAAATTTGTATTTTGGGTAATTATGGATCAGCATTAATTGGGAAGCAGTGTAAGCACATGGCTATGATATCCTTGTGTGCAAAAAAAATTATTTTATGACACTGGCTTGACCAAACAATACCCTCCAGAACTGAATGGATTAAGGAAGTTCTCTTTGCCTTACAGGCTGAAAAAATTATAGCCCAGATGTTGGATAGATTACATTACTATAATGAGGTGTGGGCCCCTCTGCATACTTTACTGACAGTCTAACTGCCTAAATGTATTAGTTGCCTCTAATAATTTGGATATCAGAGTAGGGTTATATAATTCTCCTCATTATATTACAATGTTATTGTGTACCGTGGGATGGGAGGGGGGTAATAGGGGTGTAGGTTGGGAGGGTGGAGGGAGAAGGGTTGAGGGTAGAATAGGTAGGATCAGTTGCTTAAAATAGTATTTAGTGAATTAGTCTCTTCTTTTTATTCCATTTTAATTCTCCTATTTTCTTCTTTATACATTACCCCAATATTTTGTATGCTAAATGGTATTATATCATAAAGGACAGAAATCTACAAGAGAACTTTATATAGTGGTTGTCAACATTCTCTGTAACTTCTTTTATTTTTCTATTTGCTCTCTCTTTGCTGCAACTGTATACATATTTAATGTGTCATATGGCTGTAAAAGACATAAGCCAATAAAGTTTATTTAATTTGAAAAAAAAAAAAAACTTACTCCCATCAGTATTCAGTGGGCACAATCCCAAGATACCATGATTAAATCCATGTTGGATGCCATAAATGCAGGAAAAAAATGTTTCCAAACTTCACTCTGAAGACCAAAGAATTGCTTTGCTATTTCGAGGGGGCCTAGGTTAATGTTGTACAAAAACTGCTTTACTGAGAAACCAAAAACTGACAAGGCCAGGTTGTCAAACAACAGCTAGTGCTCCCTACTGCATTCAAATGCATAGTTTTACGAGCTATCCATGATCAAATGAGACATCTTGGTTGTGACAGAACTTCTGACTTAGCCCATACCCATTTCTACTAGCCCAAAATGGGTACTGACATTGAGAACCACATCAAAACTTGTAGCTGTTGCCTTCAGAGAAAAGCTCGGCCTCAGAGGGCTGGGCCTCTGGTTAGCTTCTCCACCAGTGCCTCAATGGAGCTTGTATTCATTGACTTCTTGTGTTTAGAGCCCAGTCAAAAGAACATTGGTAATCTGCAGGTTATGACTGACCATTTTACTCATTACGCCCAGGCCTACCAGACCAAGGACCAAAAGGCATCAACTGTAGCTAAGGTACTGATAGAATAATGCTTTGTCCATTACGGTGCCTCTAAGAGAATTCATTCCAATCAAGGGAGAGAGTTTGAATTGCCAAGAAATGCTCTCATTCTGGGGGGGGGGGTGAAAATCCAGTACTACCCTTATCACCCTCAAGGGGATCCATAGCCCGAAATATTTAACCGCATATTACTAGACATGCTGGGCACACTTCATCCCAAAAGGAAGCCGAGATGGAGCCAACAAATCAGCACGTTAGTTCATGCATACAACTGTACTCTTAACGTCGCAACTGGGTTTTCCCCCTAACATCTGATGGTTGGTTGAGAAGCAAGGCTACCTGTAGACATCTGTTTTGAAGTATTCCTGATGGAGTTCATGCAGAAAACTACCTCCAGTGTATGCAAAAGCTCAAAGCTCAGTTAAACCATGACTACCACCTAGCACACGCAATGGCTGCCAAGAGAAACTTAGTAAGCAAAGAAAGACATGATAAATGGGTCAAGGCACAAGAGCTACAACCTGGAGATTGAGTTTTGTTAAGAAATTTGGGATCTGTCAGAAAACAAAAGATAGTCGACAGGTGGCATCACACCCCGCACATTGTTGTCAACAAACTGGAGGTTCTGCCAGTCTACAAGGTGCATCTAGAAAATTACCCACGAGCTGTGAAGACAATGCACAGAAATCACTTGTTACCAATTGGGCAAATCATCATTGATTCTGCATCGCAAGATATTGCCCCCACCGGGCCTGTGACCCAAGCTGCAGGTAAAAAGAGACAGTTAAGCTCTCCTGCTGTTCCGGATCCAAAACCTTCCACCAGTAAAGTTCTCACTGAAAATGACAACCACTCTGAATCTGAAGATAGTGAATGTGGGGTCACCTGTTATCCTTCTTATGAACTGAGCCAGTTGTTTCAAGGAAATCTCCTGTGTAACAGGAGAGATGAGACTGGACCCTCAGGACTGTCTAATCATCCAGCTCTCTCAGCTACTCCTGTGTCTCCTGATATTAAGGTGCAAAATATAACATCTGACATAGCTGACTCCTTTGTCTCGTGGAATTAACTGAACCTCAAGAGGCAAATCCTGACCATGAGAACACAACTGGTGACATACCAGAAGAATCTGAAATGTCTGACAGTGTTGACTCTAATATCATGATGGACAATGATGTTAATGAAAATGATGATTCTGACATTATCAGTAATGTGTTACATGACTTAAATTCCATAGAATTTCCTCCTGATAACCAACCTGGAATTTCAGACCCAGTTAATGTAAGTGCTTCTTCTGAATCAGAATCCACAGAGCAAGCCACTGCATGTGTTCCTTCTAGTTCTGAACAAACAGCCAGTGCAGAGGCACCTCTTTCATCAGAAGCTAACTTATTTCTGGACAATGAGCCAGGACTGATCAATCCAAATATCAATGTTGAAAGGACTGAGCCTGTGCCTGCCACTCCCAGAAAATCTGGAAGAGTCACTAAGCCTGTAATGTGCCTTAGTTATGACTTCCCAGGAAGGCCTGTAGATCTTCTTGTGAATGTAGTTCATAAAGGGGTTTACATTTCTGAAAATTCTCTTCCAAAACTAGGTTACACTGCAACCTCTAAGTTGATAGTATGCTAACAATCTTTCCCTATACAGCACAAGCTTAGCTGACAGGATCAGGCCCCAGACCATGTAGGCTAGGGTACAGGAGGTAATACAAACAAGCGTTGTACAATCAATGTGTTTAGCTATTGGAACAGGTTTCATGGAAAATAATATGTCCTTGTACAGTATCCATTACAAAATACAAAGGGTATAGTAATACTGTTCCTATAGCTATTTTATTTTTCACTGATGCATCAGAAATGACCATTTATGAAATGGGCAAAGGATTTCAAGCAATCTGATTGGTTGTTAGCCATGCATCAGATGTGTCTAATGCACAACTAAAACTAGACCCCCCATTTAGAATACACAGGTCCATTTTATAAGCGCAATAAGCCACTCTGGGGATGTGCATTAGACAGTTCTAATGCACAGCTATGGGACTGGACGCACTCAGCTCGTGGCCTCGTGCCTCACTACGTCCCCCTAGCCGTGCATTAGAACTATCTAATGCACACCACATCATGTCTTATTGCTTACTTAAGCTATACCAATGAAACAGTTTATGGCTGCAACCTGTATATATCTGCATGCATGTCTTTATGTATAGTGCTTTCTATATAGAAGTGTGTATTATGTGTAGACTTGACGTAGACACCAAGTTTTTCCAGACAGGGAAGAGTGTAACCCCCCCCCACACACACACAAATTTGGGAGTTACCTTGTTGTCTTTCTGGGCTCCTTCCATGACCACTGCCAGGCTGGTGTCCTGTCTTGGAGTGATCCTGTTCATTTATGTGTGAGTGCCATGCTGAAACTCTGCAACTGTCCCTTTGAGAGCTTAGCAACTATGTGTATAGTGAATGGTCTGAGCTGGGTCCAAGTGATTTAGAGTTTGTGACAGGCCAGCCATTGTTCTGATTTGCTCCACTCTGCAGTCGATACTAGTGCTAAGGGAGAATGTATGGAAACTGTATTGTTTACTGTTTACATGCTGTTATAGTTGAAATAGAGAAGTTTGTTTAACCTGCTTACCTTGCAGCTTGCCTTTTGGAATGGGAGGCACCATGTTGGGTCTGGGACTTCCAGTAAATGGACCAGTAGGACTTCAGGGGACCTAAAATGGATCCTGGCTCAAGTGTCTCGTGGGAAGGAACACTGTAGTTTTTAGGTTGCGGCCAAAACTAACCTGGAGGGGGAGTCCTTACTGGGACTGACAGCTTCCCCAGCCAACCCAAGCCCTGAATTACAATGGAAATCCCCAGTGCCACATGAGACAGTAGATCAGTTAGAGTTGGAGCTTGAAGTGTGAACAGCTCGAGCTTTCCAGCAGCTGCTCCCTGAATGGAGCGAAGGAGAATCGGCAGGAATAGGCCTAGTTTGCCTCCCTGCCACATTTTCTCCTGCCTTGAACTGCCTGATTGCAACAGTTAGACTTGTTCTGATTTAAGCCTGGAACTGCGGCAGAGCCAAGGAAGAAGTTTATCATCATGACTTGCGTTTTGGACTGAAGATACGCTCCTGTGAGGTGATTAGCCCAGCTAGTGTTCGAGACCAATTTGGAATGAGAGGTTTGCTCACTGAATCTACTGCAATAGCAACCAGACTTTATCCAAATTGTACAAAGTTAGTGCTGCTTTATTTGAATGTACTGAATGTTTCTCATGGGTCAAGACCTGCTTTCCCATGACCCAACCTGTTATGCCAGCTGAAGGTTGCACCAGCAAGAACCAAACAAACTTTGCCAATTTGCTCCTCCTGTCTGGGCCTTTGCCAATCCAGCCCAGACCAACTGCCCTGCACCAGAGACAGTCTTTTGTGAGAGACCAGCTTTGGGGATCCAGTCCCTGCGCAACAACTCACAGGTTGTGGCCACCTGGAGGGAATGGCCGTGAAGAGGAGGTGTGTTGTGTCAGCCCTGCTTCCCCATGCTCATCGGTGAACACCACAAGGTTGCCATATCACCTGCCTTTCTGCAGCAACCTGGTAGTGTGAGTATAATCAAGGTAGCTCCCTGCAATGGGTATTTTAATCTTCTGTGGCACCATCAGATTTCTTTAACTTTCTGGGTTTTCAAAAGACTGAGCCCACTGGCTCGAATTACAAATAATCATTTTGTTGTTGCTTGTGCTAACTGCCTTTTTTCCATCACGGGCCGCAATGTCAGCTGCAATGCTGGCCACCCCTGGGCAACACCTCTGACTAGCCAGTTTCCATCCTGGGTACCCAATGTTGTATGACTGTCTATTTTCGGACTAAAAGTGCATGAAACAACTCTGATTCAAATCAGAGTACAAATCATTTGACTAAATTCAAGCCCCTTCCTTGTTCACATCTCCTGAATAAATCTGATTGCCTTGTTCACATTTAACCTGGTTTGTGTGCATATTATTAGTTGAGTTACAGTACTGAAAGTGTGCAGTTGCCTTGCTAAACTTATTTTACAGGGGTTCCCGAGGGATACTGCTGAAGGTCGAACCCTGGTAGTAAGTGTGATGGGTGTGTGCATATTATTACTTCTATGTACTGACTGTGTGTTAACTGCTGTTAAAGGTTTTAAGCCACTAGGTGGGTTGTTGGGTTGTTATAGCTTCCCAGAGGGCTATAGCAGGATAGACGGATACCCCCTACACTATTACTCTGGGTGGAGGCACCTTACTGCTGAATCCATGCCCCTTAACCTGTGCTCAGAAATACAGAAAGAGGTAGTAACCTTCAGGATAGCACTGCCTACGGATTACAGCTGCATTTAGAACTAGATGGGAGAAGTTAGACACCCTCTTACTCCTCCACTCGGCGTGATGGTAACGCCAAATATTTTTCATTTCTATGGGTGTCAGGTTATCCCTTAAGCTCCTCTGGGTTTTTCAGTGATTTTTGTATTTGGTTACCAACTGGTCTTCCATATTATTGCTGTTATAGTTTTGGGGAGGCGTTTTGCCCTCCTTAGATGGTGACCTAACCTGTTATGAGATATAGGACCCTTTTAGACTGTTTTCCATCACAGCTATCCATGATGTACCTTTATTTGTTGATATAAGTTTCTGGCTTGATTACTGTAGCAAGTATCATGGTCCTAATTATTATAGCTCTTCTTTTTTTTAATTTTGCCCCCTTGTGCTCCTTCTTGTTGTTGCTGTTGTTTTTTTTTTGTTTGTTTGTTTTTCTATGATTGTCTGTTTCACTGTTTGTTTCTCATGATATACATTAATGAAGTTTACCAAGTTTAAAAAAAATACCCAGGTGGCCTGAAAAAAGAAAATCTTCATGGGCTAGGGCCATAAACTGCTTTCGGTTATCCCAGGGAACTACCAGCTGCTGGAGTACTTCTCCCTCGAGCTCGATCTGCGGTGTACACTACCTGTACAACACCCCGTTTTTTCAATAAACTGATATTTTACTACCTTGAGAGGTTGCTATATCTCAATTTTCAGAAGGTAGAATCATCTCACGGTGCCCTGCCTAGCTCCTCCTGTCTGACCCTCCCCAATTCCCCTTCAGAAGGAAAGCTGCCCCTGATGGCAACCTCCTCTGCTTGCAGCTGCGGCTCAGGGCTGATATTCCTAACTAGCCATTCACCCACACTAGCCACTTCCTCAGCTGCTGAGGGATGGGTCTGCACAGTTGAGGTCACCCCCTCCTCCCCCTCAGAAGCTTGCCCTTTTGCTTGGCTATGGGTAGTAAAACAAACTAGGGTTTTCCCTGTGGTCAGACTCATTCCCCATGATCACATCCACAGGGAGATCAGGTACAACTCCTAGCTCCTGTACCCCAAGGCCACCCTTCCAGTTCAGGAAGACCAGAGCCATTGGCACTTGTACCACTAGACCTGTGACTCCCAGAATCTTGGAGAATTGCCTGGGTAGAATCTACTCCAAATGCATCAGATCCTGTCTTATGATCGAGGCACCAGTGTTTCTCAGTCCCTGTGTTACTGTCCCATTGACTACAATAGGGTGCATAAGCTGGAGGGAGGTTGTGACGGTTGTCTAACACAGGATTTTACTTAAAAGATGGGTGCAGATGGGAAGGGGGTGAGGGTTGGTGTTATGTGAGCTGGGAGGATTGGGGATATTTATTACTTGCATAGGAGGGGGAGGATTGCATGGGTGTTAGTGGTTGATGAGGTTGTGTTTTTTGCATGAGTGTCTGACATTGGTATTGGGCACCATGTGTAAGGAAACCATAACAGGAAGGACTACAGTGGCTCACTTTTGGTTTGGTGCACTGTGCATCACTGTGCAGCTGCTTCATGAGTCACCTGCAGGTAGGGCTGTGTGAAGTTAAACGTACACCGGTGGAATTTCGGCAAAAGTCAGAACTTCACTTTAGCAAAATTTTAGAATGGACTTTGGCAACTTTCATGGAAATTCTACTATATCTTAGAACAGTGGAATAAATGCATGAATTGCAGATTATTGCATTTGACTGTAGAATCAAATTCCATAGAGTTGATCACTATCAATGGTCAGTTCTACAGAATTTTTTTCCCACAGTTTAATGCAGTAATCCACAATTCATGCATTCATTCCACAGATCAGAGTCACTGAACTGTGGAATGAATGTATAGACTATGGATTAAAGAACTAGTGGATTGGATCAGTGATTTCAGACATAGTAATCCTCTGGCAGTATAAGAACTAATATATATTTCATGTCCAGATAAATTGTCAAATGTCCATGATGTAGTATTCCTAATTTTTATCTTTGTTCAGGTAATCCATATGGTCATTTGCAGAACATGCCATCAGACACAGAAAATCAGAACTGATGTACGGGGGGGAATAAAGTTCAGATCTGACTGTGTGGTCTCCTTTGTGAAGTCTGTCAGATAACATTGTGATGGTACACTTTAAATGCGCCATTTATTTCAATGGCAAACAAAGACTGGAAGTTGGCCACCAATGGCCAAGTGTTGGATCATAGTCAGAAGTTAAGACAGTGTACACTGCTTGACAGAGATCAATTTTTTTTTATATAGACACAATTACAGCAACAGATGTAGGAAATGGGGGGGGAATAATGATTAGTTTAAAAGTTTTAACTACATATTAAATGCAGCAAACGGAATCATTGTAACGTGTTCTGATTGTTTTTAAATGAAAAAATGAATGACAGTTTCACATTTTTCTCCTAAGTGTCGTAGTTAAAATCTGAAAGTGAGGGTCTGAACACAGGTAACAGACTGAGCAAATTGCTCGTTTCTTGATATTCAGTTATACAGTACCCACAGATGTGATGAAAGGAGAAATACATTTGATATGTTTAAAAAAATCAGGACGTGGACAACCTTGAAATGAATGCCAAATAAATTAATTTCTTACCTTCTAGAGAGATCATATATCACAGAGAAGAACAGCAATTAGGGGTGTAATTATAGGGAGCCAGCAACTGCCAAGTATAATCCACTTCATAGAAGGCAAAGTGGGGAAGGGGAGAATGTCAAAAGTGCTTAAAGTGATTTAGAACTTAAGTGAATTTCATAACTAAACTGCTTAATCTATAATATAACACTCACTTACTGAGAAAAGTGAAACCTGTCCACTGTTCCATTTTTCACCCGATTGCTGCCAAAATATTTTAAATCTCCAGTTTACATCTCTCACTACAACTACATTGAAGTAGGCTCCCTTTCAATGTTTCTAAATAACCTTTTGTCTAAAATCAAAGTTACTAATGTGATTGACTACTTATAATAGTTTTGAATCATTGCATTTAAATGAAGACCTGCTTACTTGCAAGGTAAAGGAGAAGCCACTTTACAGTTACAAGTCTTGTGAATATAGGCATGCTCTGACAGAACAAGAGTTTGCAACAAGTCCTTTTGTTCCCCCCCCCCCAATAGAGGGTTCCCCGAGTCCCAAGCCTGCTACCTCTCTATTCGCATGCTAAGCCACAGAAATGTGACGCAAGAGGTAAGAGCTCATCATCAGTGGTTAGTGCTGTGTGTACACCACACAGTAAACCCAGGAGTGGTGTTGGCAATAAGACAGGTGAGCATCGCAAGTTGGAGTAAAGCAGCAGAAGGAAGGGAGACTGGAAAGGGGACAGGGGATGGGAGAGAGCGGGAGATCCCCCGAGTTTTGCTTTAGCTTTCTTTCTACAAAGAGTTGAAGTATAGTTTAGAAAATAAAGTATCATGCCTCACAAAAGCAGCCAAGCCAAAATTAGAGCCCCTTCCCCCAAAGCAAGTAAAAATTCTCTCAGTCATGTCAACAATGTTAGGGAGACAGGGAAATGGCAACAGCACCCCAGATGTGATATTTGATTTGTGAATGAACAGTTATGATACATGGGACTCGGAAGTCATGTAACAGCAAAACCAAC
The DNA here is from genome assembly GCA_016271365.2 of Neoceratodus forsteri. Classification (NCBI taxonomy): domain Eukaryota; kingdom Metazoa; phylum Chordata; order Ceratodontiformes; family Ceratodontidae; genus Neoceratodus; species Neoceratodus forsteri. Next base: position 855,265,085 of record CM057459.1, on the reverse strand, counting down.
CAGTACTACTGCCCTTATCACAGAAACACAGCCTGCAACAGAAAATTACCTATTGGCCCACTTATTCTGCCCTAAAGAGTCCCTGCCTACTGTGCTACCATAAACCCTAATTGATTTCCAGCCTTATCCGACCCCAACCCCCAGGTCCTCTTACTAAGGTTCCCACTGAGTCTGTCCCATGCACGTTTGAATCCTATTACATTGTGGTACCCACCACCTCTGCTGGGAGGCTGTTCCAGATGTTCACCACCCTTTCCATAAAGAAGTATATCCTCACATCCCATCTAAGTGTCCCCCTTCCAGCTTCATATCATGCTCCCTTGTCCCTGAGCATCTGTTTCTGTGCAAAATGTCACCCTCCCGTACCTTATTGATACCTTTGAGGTATTTGAATTTTTTTTATCATGTCTTCCCTTTTCCTCCTGCCCTCTTGAGAGTACATATTTAATTCCCTGAGTCTTCCCTGGTAGGGCTTCTGATGCAGGCCATGCACCATTTTGGTTGATCTTATCTGTACCATCTCTACCTGATCTATGTCTTTCCTGAGATGATGCCTCCAGAACTAGACATAGTACTCCAGGTGGGGCCTCACCATTGATCTGTTGATCTATACAGGGGTAATACAACCTCCCTCATTCTGCTGGTAATACCCCTACCTAGTCTCCCCAGCATTCTGCTAACCTTTCCCGCTGCATTATCACACTGCTTTGCTTTCTTCAGGACATCAGCTATGATGACCCCAGGATCCCTTTCCTGATTTGTGATCATTACCACCTCATTGCCATTGGTTTTCTGTGCCTCATATGCATGATTTTGCATTCTTTGTCATTGAAGTCCAGTTGCAAAATCATTGACCAGTCTTCCAGCCTTTTCAGATCTTCACTCATTTTTTCCACACACACACACACACACACACATTTTGTCATCAGCAAATACTAGTGGACTGAACTATTTTTTCTTGTTGTTTAGAACTGAAGCACCAATATGCAAGACAATGATAATATCACTTAAATCACATGATGTACTTCATACCCGTGTCCTGATTTTTTTAGAAACATATTGAATGCTTTGCTCCTTTCTTCACATTCGGTAGCACTGAATTACTGAAAGTCAACAAATGAGCAATGCACTCAATATGTTTCTTGTGTTAAGACCCTCACTTTCAGACTTTGACTGCAACAATTAGGAGAAAAGTGTAAAACTGACATTCATTTAAAAAAAATCAGGACACGGTACAATGGATCCGTTTGCAGCATTGAATGTGTAGTTAAAACTGCTAAGTTGATCATTATATCCCCCCCCATTTCCTACATCTGTTGCTGTTACCATGGCTATAAAAACAAACTCTGGTAAGAGCTAATACGGCTTCTCAGTGTGGCAAGAGTGTGATGAAAGCGAGCAAAAGAATACTTGGAGCTCTCGCCATGCTTTTGCCACATAGGAGTCAGTGGTCCATTGAGAGTAAAACCAATATGAAAAAATAAATAAAGGACTACGCCAAAGGACTTGGAGAGGTCTCTGAGGTGAACATTCTCTTTACCAAAGAAGGCAAGTCTGATATTAAAGCACTACAGGGGGCAAAAGCACATAGCAACATTTGAATGGAGTTCAGACTGCACAACAATATTCTAAATTCTGAGGCAACATCTCAGAATGGAGATGACACATTTTTTATGGCATCACTATTGAACTCATACTGTTAGAAATGGGTGAAGCCAAAGTTCAAAAATAGATGGGCACCCCTCCTGATGTAGTACTGTGCTTGGTTGTGCTCAGCACCTGACAGCCTGAAAGCCAGGCCCTGTTGGGGGTTGGGGGGGCCTGGATAACCAGATAAGGTTAAACTCTGCTCTGGGAACCAATGGACCATTAGAGCAAGCATCTGGAGGAGCAGGTGGCAGTCTACTGGACCGCCAAGAAGGCTGAAACTTGGCCATGGCAGGGGGAAACCCACCGAGTCACTGCTTCCGAGGGCCTTTTATTCCAGGGGGATAAGGAGAGTGGGGACAGCTCAGTTTGGAAGGTCCAAATGCCTGTTGCCACTGCAATACAGTGCTGGGCATCACAGCATGCACCAGGCATGTCACAGTATCATGCTGCTCCACTGTGATTGACTGGGTGTAAATACAGTACATCCCCCAGCAAATTGTATCCAGGTTTGATCATGGCACATTCATGTGGTAGCACCATTGTACCACACAAACATAAGCAATTATTTTTTGGGGCTGGAAAAAAATTGAAATGGCTGTGGAACCAGAATGTGCCAAAAACCAGGATAGTTCCAGAACAGAAACCAGCTGGAATGTAACAAGTGGAATTATTCTGGACCCGGAATGCATCTGGAAGCAGAATGCACCTGGAACTGCCCAAAGAGCAGTAACTGGTTGCAGCATTTCTGTTGGCTCCCGCATAGTTCCTGGTGCATTACAGGGACATTTCAGTTAATTTAACATATAATGAGGAAACGTGTCTCCAGATCCATCAGGTATGTTCAATCATATTTCAGAGAAGGTGGGTTCCCCCAGTGAACTGTTCCATTTCCAATACTGCAGTTTCAACACACATCCTTTAAACAGCTTCTGACACAGTTTGAAAACATTTGAAACATGTAACATTGACACAATTTCATTCATATTTCATAGATTTTCTATCATTTGTTCCCCTTTTTCTTTATTACAGAGGACAGCTGCATGAAAAAGGATCACTGTCACCTAGACAATTTCTGTCCTGGCAGCTTGACTACTCCTGACATCATAATCCCCTGTTTATGAAATCATGATTATCTCCAGAACAACAGACTGTGCTATCATAAACAGGACTGTGATGTCAGGTGTAGACAAAGAGCAAGAGCAACTGCAAAAGAGATCCTGTTTTCATGCAAAATACCCCAATTCATAAAGAAACAGGGGTAACAATTACAGAAAGAAAATATAAAAATATAAACTGAATTCTGTCTGAATACTATTTTTTTTTCAAAGTATTCCCAATGATGTCAGTGTATCTTTAACAGAGAATGAGTCTACCAGGCTAGGTTTTCAAGTAATAGCTTTCCTTGTGTTAGAGATGGTCGAAGTGTCCGAAATTCATTGCGTAGAGTGATTTGTGGAGAAACGTGGAATCTGTGAAGTGCTCCACAATGCGAACTGGAATACTTTTCGTTGTAATGGGGAATGTGAAGTCCATTGAAACCAATGACTTCACGTTATTCCACCTTCCCCAAACTACTTCTCCACCAATTTTAAGGAGAAGTACATTTAAATCAATGTACTTCACATCCCTTTGCCTTGTTATTGAGCTCCAAGGTGAATTTGCAGTGCTTCATGGGATTGCAGGCCACATGGGCTCTTGATTGTTCTGCACAGCCTCAGTTCTGTGTAGTGTGTGTGCAATGAAAGATGGAGATGGTTTTATCTCAGAGCTCTGTGATTCAAATCTTCTAAAAGCTTTTAAAAAAGCCTTTTTGAGCCATTTATTTTGCTTAAAATTTAGTGTATCGATTGTAATAAACCCTCCTGTGCTAATATCATCTAGTGTTTATTGTTTGTGTGTGGATTTTGAATGTTAATTTAGAACAGTCAGTCTGTGTACTGTGAAGTGTGCTTTGAGGAAGGGGTGTATCTGTGGTGAAGGTAGATCAACTGGGAGAAAGAGGCATTCTTTCTGTTTTGGTTATATTTTTCTTGTACGACTGTGTTAATGTACACACAGTAATATTTTCAGCAATTCTTGACTTTTTTTGCTGATTGTAGTGGTGCAGCAGTGTATAATTTCAGTTTGTTGAAAACATTTGGTTATATTGCTAAAGGTTTTCAATTTGCTACACATTACTTGTAGTGTGTGTGTGAGTGTGTGTGCGATGCGTACCATTAAATCAGATAACTTTTATTGTGCCAAAGTAATTGCAGCAGTGTGAACCTGCTATACACCGCACCTGCATGAATTTTTTTTACTGCTTTGTGGTATCTTTATTGGTAGTGGACTGTTACTTCTGTGCATTACCCCCCACACCAGCAAAAGGTATTCTTTTCCAGATTTGGATTTGTGACTTGTGAGCACTGGTTAGGTGTTATTGTGCCTTTGCATCTGACTCTGCATCTCTTGAGTGTGCAGCACAATTTTAATCTGTCTGTAGATTTGAGGTACACCATTAATTCTGGGAGACTTTGCACTTCTTGTTACACTGTCATTTCACTTCGTCAGCACTGGGGAATTTTCTGGACACAAGACAGTAGCATTTTGGGGTTGCACATTAATTCTGGTGACTGTGTGTGTCCACTGCTCACATGACGGAGTTTGCCATTAATTTTAGGAGACTTTGCATTTTGTGTTACCCTCTCATTTTACTTCGCTAGCACTGGGGAATTTTCTGGTCACATGACAGTAGCATTTTGGAGATGAAAATTAATTCTGGTGACTGTGTGTGACCACTGTGTGCATGACTGAGTGCACCATTAATCCTGGGAGACGTTCCATTTCTTGTTATGCTCTCATTTCACTTCATCAGCACTGGGGCATTTTCTGGTCACAAGACAATAGCATTTTGGATATGCACATTAATTCTGGTGTCTGTATGTGATGTGACCACATCCACTGCAATGCATGACTGAATGTGTCATTAATTCTGGGAGACTTTGTATTTCTTGTTGTGCTCTCATTTCACTTCGTCAGCACTGGGGAGTTTTCTGGACACAAGACAGTAGCATTTTGGGGATGCACATTAATTCTGGTGACAGCATGTGTCTGGGGGCTGCCAGTATTGTTGCCACTCCACCTTACTTCGCGTTAAGGTGGAATGACAATGTGAAGTAATAATTACAAGGTGAAGTGAGCCTTTCCTATTGGCCACTCCACGAAACAGAGTGATAACATGAAGTGGCCACTTTGCATTCACTTCACCAGTGGAATTTAATTTAGCTGCATCTATACTTTGTGTGTCTGCCCAAAGGGCATCCCTGCCCTGAACACTTACTTGCCATACCATAAACTTTTGCTCTAAGCTTCTCTGCCAGCTGCATGTTTTGTCGCAGTTCTTAAACCCACAATGGAAATTTTTATCACTGTCAAAACAGTAATTCTGAAATGGTTCATAATTGTAATCCATCATCTTCTATGCCTGGATTTTAAAATTATATCTGCAGAAACAGACTTGGGTTTCTCTGTGTGTAATATTCCCTTGACCCCCTCGGTAGGCACACGTTTGGTCTCACGTTCAGCTGAGTTTGTTTCAGTCCCTTTGATTAGGCTTTTATCCTCCATATACAATAAGAAGAATGATTAACCAGAAACAGGAAATAAGAGCAGTAAGAGACCGTAGCCTCACAGAGTAAGACTCGAAGCCATCTGGGGGTAAAAGCCAAACCAAAGCAAAGATGACCTATCACGGGACTATTATAAAAAATTTCCCAAGATCACTGTAGTAGTAGTGTATCTTACCAGGTCTACTGCAACAAGTGATTTGAGGTTTAGGGTTGCCTAGTAAACTCCTGATGACGTCACTTCATGCTGTCAAGCAATGGTACACTCATTGCAAGGGGAGCGATTCTGCTGCATTATGACATGAGTAAATAGATACATTGCAGAATTTATTTTCTCTAGCTCATGCCATTGCTTTTGGACATTTCTTAGGTTTATTGCTAGCTGGGAGGGGTTGAGGTTGTTGGCTGAGGGTCTTTTTCATTCTCTACTGGGATGGGTTGGGGCTGTTTACTGTTGGGGTATGCTCATAACAGCTGACATGGGTTGGTTATGGAGGGCTGCAGCCAGATGGGAGATGCATAGGGTTGTGAGGATCAGGCGGACATCCAAAAGAACAGAAACACACTATGAGTCAGCAATTAATGCAGAAAATTCAGCAAACTGCCAAATAATAACTGGAGGGCAACTTCAACACAGTCATCTCCACACTTTGATTACTTTGATCTTGGTCAGCCTCCTGTCCTGATGAAGATCAAAGTTATCGAAGTGCCAAGGTGACTGGGTTGGAGTTGCCCACCTGTTATTATTTGGCAGGTTGCTGAATAGTGTTATTTTCTGCATTAATTGCTTGCTCGGAGTGAGTTTCTGTTCTATTTTTTTATACTTGTTTATTGAAGATGTTCCAGTCTCTACAAAAAAGAAACTACCTTTCCCAATGTTAACACATTTTTTCAAATACATCATCCTATTTCAGTCCATAAACTATCAAAATAAGCAAATAGAATACACCCTTGCAAATACAAATACAGGGAAACACCAACTAAGAAGCATCAAAACAGAGAGACACTGGGCATATCCATTTCAGTTGCTTAGTTAATAAATATAACTAATTAGGCTCAAGATAAAATGGAAGTCCAAGGTAATTAATCCTATAATGGCTCATATCAAACAGCCACTAATTACAGACTGTGTTTTCTCTCCTAATATCCATTCACTGACCTGCAAGGGCAGCTTTAACAGATACATAAGGAACTGAAGTAAAATGTTTGTTGGGGATAGGAAGATCAAGCAAGGCCTGCAGAGAAAACCTGCACCCCTGTTAAAGTTCTATTTGCTGTCAGTGAGCTTTATATGTGGGATGTGCCCATAATAGGGCCAATTTAATTTGGGCAGCTATCCAATAACCTGCCAAGTTGGGGCAAGCTGTACCACCCTCCATTTCAGGGAGATGCAGTGTTTGATGAGCTATTCTGGGCAGCTGATGAGCCCAAATTAAGTCTGATATTTTCTGCCAGTTCATCAAGTCCTTTAAGGTTACTATACAAGGAACACATTGGCATATATATATAAAAATCTTGACATTATATTGATTTTCATGGCTTGAATTCTAGAGTGCAATGGGAGGGGCAGCAATGCCCACCTCTGCAGGTCTGTACTTATTTGATGAACCAAAGGAGGATAGTTGTTAACAAATAAGGTAGAAGAACTGCAACCTAGCCTGATAACTAAGTACTTTATAACATCCAGATCCCATCTCATTGGGTATTTTAGTTTTACTGATTGGGGAACTTCTGATGTGATGGCTAGGACCTCTGTCTTTGTTCAATTTAAAGTAAGTCTTAATAATCGTGAAAAAAAAACTCAATTTGTTTAAAAATGTCTTGTAGGGAAGTCTCTGGGTTTGTTAGATAAAGCAAAACATTGTCCATGTGAAGTGCTAGTTTATGGTGGGTGCCTCCCAGCTCCACCCCCGAGATATTTTGATTTTGTCTTATGATCTGTGCCAAAGGTTGAATACACAATGTGAATAAGAGAAGAGAGAGGGGCATCCTTGCCTTGTACCCCCAAAAAGACCAAAAGATTTTGAGGTATATCCATTAGCCCTGATGTAGGCTGTATGGGTGGAATACAACCTAGTGAGGAATTGAAGAAATAAGTCAGAGAAACCAAAGCTGGCCAGGGTACCATGCAGGAAGGCCCACAACACTTGGTTGAAGGCCTTCTCTGTGTCTAAACTCATAATATGTTCTGATTGTGTTGTTTGCTCAAGATGATCTATTATATCCACTGATCATCTTATATTAGCTATTGTTTGTCTGGCTGGTTCAAAACCAGTCTGATCCAAGTGAATGATATTTGGTAGGATGTGTTCTAATCTTCAAACTAATATCCAGGCCACTATTGTGTAGTCTGTATTCAAGTTTCAAGTTCATTGATTGGCCCAAAAGTTGCCATTACAAAGTAGATATGCATCATAAAAAAGACAGATATAAATACAGAAAGATAAAACAAGGCTAGTTTTACATAACCAGCAAAAGAATTTACATTAGCAACATACATAAATATATTGCACATGCCAAACATTTTCTAAGTACATTTATAAAATGGATTTTAAAAAACTCTCAATTTCATTGGCTGAAAGGACATTCCAGCTGTGTCCTTATCAGCATGTATCTATGCCAACCAGCACTATTGTTTCCTCAGTGACCTCACAACAACCACAAATCACTAACCTACCTGTGCTATTTCTGAAAACTAGCCACACAACGAGCAGCTCCAACGCTAAACATTGCAGCACTGTATCAGCAGGCATCGAGCTACAGTAGCCTGTCTGTCTCTCTTTAGGCACAAAAACGCTGCAAGAAATCCATCCAGACATTTTTCCCCTCACAGAAAAAAAAAACACAAATACCTTACTGATACCATGAAAACAGCAAGTGCTCGGTGCTGACGTCTTCCCATTCACAGCATGCTGCCTCCACTCTTGTTATCCCATCCCCTTCACAAACTTTGCTTGAAACATGTAATCTTAACAAAAACTGCTTGTATTTCTACACACTACCATGGCAGCATGGAATACAGAAACTTTGGGAAAAAAAACGCGAACCCGGAAACAGCTCTATACGGTGGCCGCTATGGGACACGCTCATTCCAAAACAAACCAAGCCGCTCGCATCAATAGTCAACCAAACCCTAAAATAAATAAATAAAAATTAATTAAAAACTGTTTCTGTATTCCTGAACTTATACAGTTACCAGCAGACTCACACATACACAACAGCCCTCTACTCGCTCTCAAAGCAGCCAGTCGCTGCGGCAGTGCAACATTAACATTACGTTTAAACAGCAAGCACTGTAAATAATTTATAGTATCTGAACAGGAGGAACACAAAGGGAAATTCAAAGTATATCCACACAAAACAACCTAACTATTACATCTGTTTGTCTGGTGGGGACATAGTAAGTGCCTAAATAAAGGGACTATTTTACAAGTTTATGTTTTAAAAGATCAAATTCTGAAAATGTTTTCCCTCTTTTCATGTTTTATTTTTTTTCCATAAATAGTGACTTGATGAACCCATTTTATAAGTGCAATAAGACACTCCGATGTCTGGGTTTTCTCCTGATAAGAGCACGCCCAGGTGCATAAGGCACTCGGCACAAGCGCCTTGTGCCTAACAACGCACCTGGGCGTTCTCTTATCAGGAGATAACCCACACCTCGTTGTGTCTTATTGCTTGCATGAGCAACATCCCACCTATCAATTAATAAAAAACATCCAAAATTCAATTTTCCATTAACATCTTTCATATCATATCATATGTGCTCATTTCAGATACATTGTCTGGGTACATATAACAGCCATCCTACCTATCTATTGGAAGTAGATTATCCAAAATTCAATTTCATAATAGCATTAGTTTGAGGCAGTTGTTGTAATTCATGGTTATTCTAAATTTTCTTTGACATTAATATATGGATACATAGATACATAGACATTGTCAGCAGATAAGGGCCTATGGCCCACCCAGTCTGCCCATTTAATCTTGTATGTTCACTTTATGCTTTCCTAGAAGTCTGTTGCCCTTTATCCCTGACCTCCAGAATTCCTTTATGTCTATCCCATGCATTCTTAAATCCCATGATTGTTTTAGCCCTCACTGCTTCCGCTGACAGGATGTTCCACTTGTCTACCACCCATTCCGTGAAGAAATTCTTTCTCACGTTTCCTCTGAATCGCCCTCCCTCCAACTTCATCCCATGCCCTCTAGTCCTAGAACATTTTTTTCACTGAAAAATAGTGTATTCATGCACCCTGTTCCTCCCTGTCAGATACTTGTATGTCTTTATCATATCCCCTCTCTCTCTTCTCCCCTCCAGGGAGTACATATTCAAGTCCTTCAACCTGTCCTCATAGTACTTGTGATGCAACCCATGTTCTATCTTTGTTGCCCTCCTCTGAACCTTCTCTATCCTGTCTATGTCCCTACAAAGGTAAGGTCTGCAGAACTGTACACTGTACTCCAAGTGGGGCCTCACTATTGTCTTGTATAGTGGAATTATGACCTCCCTTTTCCTGCTGGTGATGCCCCTGCTTATGCTTCCAAGCATCCTATTTGCTTTACCTGCTGCCTTGTTACACTATTTCCCCTATCTTGAGGTCATCGTAGATGATAACCCCAAGATCTCTTTCCTGATTGGTACATGCTATATCCTCACCCCCCCAACTGATATGTTGTTCCAGAGTTTTTGTGCCCCATATGCATTATCTTGCACTTCTTTGCATTGAATTTCAAGTGCCAAATCCCTGACCATTCTTCAAGTTTCTGCAGGTCCCTTCTCATTCTATCTACACCCTCAGGTGTGTCCATTCTGTTACATAGCTTTGTGTCATCAGCGAACATGGAAATTCTGCCTTCTTGGTCCGTGCAATGTCACTGATGAAGAAATTGAATAGGACAGGTCCCAGAACTGATCCCTGTGGTACCCCACTGGTCACTCTTTCTTCTGTGGAGTGGCAGCCATTTACCACCACCCTCTGTGTCCTGCCACCCATCCAGTTACCTACCCACCGCACTACTGACTGGCCCACTCCCACATTCCCTAGTTGGTTTAATAACCTTCTATGTGGCACATTGTCAAAGGCCTTGCTGAAGTCCAGACAGGCCACATCCACTACCCTCACCTGATCCATCTCCCTTGTCACCCAGTCAAAACATTCAGTGAGGTTGGTCTGACATGACCTCTCCCTGGTGAAACCATGCTGTCTTGGGTCCTGTAGTCTGTTGGCAACCAGATGTTCCATCAGTTTCTCCTTCAGTAGTGCTTCCATGATCTTCCTGACTACCAAGGTGAAACTGACTGGTCTGTAGTTCTCTGCTTCCTCTTTGTTCCCACTTTTGTATAATGGGACTACATCTGTTGTCCTCCAGTCATGCCAAGCACATAGATCTTATTTTGATTATCTTTATCAAAAACTGTACAAGTTTATTTAAGGCATTAACATTTTCAGAATTAAAAATTAAATCTAAAAGAAATCTAGGTGGTATATCTATGGATCTAATTATCTTATTCAAATACTTTTCTCTGGGCTTTCTGTACCATGGAAAGCTCAAAATAACTTGTTCCAAATCCTCTACCCCTTTCAAATAACAGTAACATAAAGTCGATTGATATGATAATTTTTTATATCTAGCCACAAATATGTTAATTGGGAAGACTTCAAACTAATATCGAGCTAACAAAAATCTGTATTAAGGAATCTGAACTGCTACAAGAAAATATTTTAATGAATGTTCAGCTGTGTTTTTCTCCAGCCACCTGGAAACTTTTAGTTGTCTAAAATTCTCCAAGTCCAATTCCTTAGCTTGTTGTTGAATAGTTTTCTTAACATATTTTTAATATACATACTACTCTAGAGTATCTCGTCATCTCTCCAATGTTTCAAATAAAAGAGATTATAAAGTTTTAATGCATAGAGTACCTTGTTTAGTCAACCAGCCCTAGTGTGTACAGATAATACCATTTTTTCCTTCAGGCTATTTTCTAGTAAATACTCCTTTTCTTTAGCCTGTAACTTTATCCAATAAGTAATTAGTCATTTATGAGTTAGATGACAAAAGCTAGTCTGTCCGATCTGTGTTCTAATCAGCACATTAGATGTGCTGGGAAGAACACTTAATAACTGTTTGTACAGTATGTTTGATTAAGAATAATATATATTTTATCAAATTTTTCAGTCCCCCAAACTTCTGCTGCATAAGCTGCTTGTGGGTTATTTTTTGCAATAATGGCTTTAATCTTAGGAGCCACTGTTTTACCATTGTATGCTACATTAAGCCTTTTTAATAATTTTACTGATTTTTTGAGCTTCTGGCAAGTCCAAGCAATATGTTTATTCCAGTTACCATTGTCTGAGAATAATGCACCAAGATATGGAAATTCTTTAACAAATTCCAATTTATTTCCCACCACTATTTTGTAGTCTGTATTAAAAACTGAGATCGGTTGATATGAAGAGCATAGGGTAGGGTCCCTGGCCGGCTTCAGAAGAACAGAAATTATTGCCTTTGTCCAGGATGGGGCCATTGCACCCTCATCAGACCAGGCATAATTATATGCCTGAAGTAATAAGGGGGAGATAAATTCTCTGAATTATTTGTAGAATTAATTTGAGAGGCCATCCATGCCAGGACATTTCCCTGTTTTTAAATGTTTGATTTCAGAGTGTATTTCAATTAAAGTAAATGGGGTGGACTGGGCCTCTTTTTGTTGTTCTGATAATGTTGGCAAGTGGAGGGGTGTCAAAAATTATTTAAGTTAATCTTCAAATCAAATCAAATCAAAAATCTTTATCCAGGTGAACATCATTGAGCAAAGCTCATTTGCAAGATGGACCTGGGTAGAGCATGTTTAAGATACAGAATAATTTTAAAAAGACAATTATACATATGTATATACAACGTAGGATAAGGAATATAAATCAAGGCACAAGATATCAAAAATAGTAGCACAGATGAACTATACATATGTCTGTACGAAAACAAGACAAGGAATACAAAATCAAGGTTTTTTTTTTTATTTAGGTGTTTAACCAGGTATAGCACACTAAGCTGAAAGTTTTTTTACAGAAGCGACCTGGGAGCACAAGGAGGTTAAGTGACTTGCTCAGGATCACACGGTATGCAAGTGGAAGCTGTGGGATTCAAACCCGGGTCTGGTCTGCTGGATGTCACCAGATGTGCAGCTCAGAGCCTTAGACCACTGCACTACACTGCCTCCTAAAAGGTTCAAGGTATCAAGGGAGTAACAAAGATGAATATACATCAGAAGAACCATTTACAGATAGCAGAAACTCAAGTACTTAACAATATTGTGGTGGAAAGTAAAGGTGCAGGTAGGAAGGGGATGCCAGCAGTATAAAAGTTGATATGAGTGAATGTGGGAGACCAATGGAGGTACAGGAAGAAGAAAAAAAAAAGATTGAAGGGGGCAAAATAATGTACTAGAGGGTGATACAGGAAGTGCAACAACTTAAAGGGACAGCAATTCAGGAGCAGTAGTATACACATGCAGTTAGTAAGTTCATTTAATAGGCAGAAGTACACATATAAAAAGAATCATGAGACCTAAACAAAAGAACTATGAGCCAGGTAAGATGGTTGAACCAGCAGGAACTGGTATAGATAATGGATGAGGGAAACAATTGCATGGTTCCTTTATAAGATGTGAGTATAAAGACTTGAAGACAGTGAGGCTGACAGGTGTGCACGATTTCAACATTTTCTGCAGTTTGTTCCACAGAGATGGCAGCACAAAGCTTATGGCCGCTCTACCAAAGCATAATTTAACTTTGGGTATTTTCAGCGAGCTGGATGCGTAACTTCTCAAGGCATAATTGCCTAGAAAGCTTAGAGGAAGGCAATCTGTTATATATTGAGGAGGTTTTTTGGAAATAGCCCTGAGGGTTCATAGGGCAGCATTTCTGTCTCGCCTAAACTGAAGAGAACTCCATCCCAGTGCTGCATACAGGGGGCAATGGTGCATAGTAACTGGAAGTCCCATTATAAACCTCAGAGCTCTGTGATAGAGCGTGTCCAGTTTTGCAAGGTAAGAGACAGGGCAATGACTATAAAGGAAGTCCACATAGTCTACCAACAAAAGAAATGTTTCTTGGACCAACCACAGTTTGGCATCTCTTGTAAGAAAGTGGCTAATCCTAAAGAAAATACCTAGCTTTGTCGTAATGTTTTTAGCAAATCCTCAATATGTTCTGTAAATGAGAGTCGATGGTCAACCCAAACTCCCGGGTATTTGAATTTCATACTATACTCCAAGCTTTCCCCTAAAATTGTAGTAATCTGTGGAACTGATCCTGCTGTGGCTGGGTTTACTGCATGTATAAAAGGAGAGAAGAGCATCACTTTCATTTTCTTACCATTAAGTAGGAGGTTTTTATTCAGGAGCTGTTTTTGAAGCAGATTGAATTCAATTTGAAGGTCATTACGTGCAGCTTCTGGCATTGTGCAGCTCACATAGAGTACCGTACCATCTGCAAACAGATGAACGTTTGCCCTGGTTTGACCGTCATCAATATTATTGATATATATTGCAAACAATATGGGACCTAGGATGGATCCCTGGGGTACACCTCTTAGGAGAGGTTTGAAGGGTGAAAGTTCACCTTCTGCCTTGACTTGCTGGAGGCAGTCAGAGAGGTACAGTAATTAGATAACCACCGCTGTGATAGTGAGTCCAAACCTATAGGCCACAGGGATGAATGAAGCAGACTATGGTCGACAGTGTCAATAGCCTTGCTTAGATCCTAAAATATAGTGCAAATGAAATTTCTATTGTCCAGTTCTCTGCCAATCATTGGTCATTTTTGCAAGTGCTGTAATAGTGCTATGTTTAGCTCTGAAATCTGACTGGACAGGGTTTAGAAGATTTGCAGCTTCTAGATATAGTCTTAGCTATGTACTTACAATTTTTTCCAATAGTTTTGACAGGATAGGAATAAGGGAAATCAGCCTACAATTATTAAGATCACAGGGATTCCCAGATTTAAACAGGGGTATGACGTGCTGTTTTCCAGATAGATGGGATAATCCCTTGGGACAAGAATAGATTAAATAAATGTGTTATCAGCACTGCTAGGATGTGATAAGTGATCTTTAGAAAGTATGGGCCTAGTGAGTCAGCACCAGCACTTTTCTTTATATATATCCAGCATCAAGAAAAGTTATTCGACCTCTTTCAGTAACGCAGGTTGGGAGAGAGACTGTTGAGTCAGTGGCAAGGGATACATCATATTGAGTGCTGAGTTGTGAATGTAACACATTTGCAGGAGAGTTCTGAAATGCTAGGCCTGCGGTCGTGAAGTGATTATTGAAGTAATTCAGAACCTCCAGCCTGTCAGTGATAGTGTCATTGCCAGAGATGATCTTAGCCAGAAGAGAATTTCCAGGTGTATGGCCGGACAGGTCCTTGATATATTTCCGAAATGTTGATGGGCTCTTTGAGGCAGAGTCAAATTCAATGCAATAGTAAACAGCTGTTGCATCTTTAACTTTCTTCGTACACATAGTTTCCTAGCCATCTTAAACTGACACCAGTCTGAGGAGGGCATAGTTCTACATACTTTTTTCCAGAGTTTGTCTCTCTCTAACAGTGCAGATTTAAGGTCTGAGGAGAACCATCTACATGCTTTGTTCCTTACACAAACTCTTAATAAAGGGGCATATTTATTTAAAGCCTCAGAGATGATTTCTTAGAAGATGTCATAAGCCAATTGTACTGTTTTTGCCAGGTAGAAATCTTGCCAACTCAGGGAGTATTTTATTTTGTCGATGTAGGCAGTCTGGTCAAAGTTCTTGTAGTCCTCATAACAATAAACTTGGATGCAGATAGAGGTTTATTGACTGATCTTACCCTGGCAATGAAGTAATGATCACTGATGTCACTGAAGTAGGTGCCATTGTGGGAATAAAGATGTGGTTTGTTTACTAGGATAACATCCAGTAATGTACCATGATTGGGATTCCTTTTATTTAGATGCGTTGGTTCGACGATGAGTTGTGTCAGTCCATGTGTATTGCAGAATGAAGAGAGAGTAGTAGAGGCTTTGGAAAGCCAATCTAAGTTAAGATCCCCTATTACAATTGTTTCTAGTTACCCTTGCCCTAGGGCAGCACTTATGTGCATCAGAAGTTGTAGACCAACAGATGGGGGACTATAGCAACCTATCACACCCAGCGAAATGGAGTGCAAGAAAACAATCCTAAGGGATAGACATTCAGATTCATTCAAGACTCTTTTCGAGTCAACACAGGATACCGTGAATTTATCCTTGACATAGATGGTCACCGCTCTGCCTCTAGATTGCCTGTCAGCTTTAAATGATAAGTAATTGGGGATGTTAACCTCCCTGTCAGATGTAGCTGGTCTAAGCCAGGTTTCAGAAACCACTAAAACATCTGGTGAGATATGATTAACCCAGCCCTGAATCATGGTGATCTTTTTTAACAGGCTACATACGTTGACATGTAGGAAGCTTATACCTTTGAGCCTACCTAGGTCCGAGGGTGATGCGATGGCATCTGGAGGCCCAGGATTTAGCTCCATGTTGCCTGAACATAGATGTAGTTAAAGCAGAAGCCTTCTTAGGGCAGCAATAGTTAACTTATAGTTTCTGGCCCTTTTCGGCCTGTGTGGATTGTTAACTAGAGTCAGTTCGTCTCCATGTTTGGATCTCTGCTGACCTACTGTAGCAAAAATTAACACCCTGACTGCAAAGCGCAGCAACTGTTCAATACTGAGGAAAGTAGACGAAGTATGCCTCAGGGGTAATTCTGTTCGGGTCCCACCAGTAAATGTATACCAAAGTTGAGGCTGTAGTTGGGGGAGATTATAGGCACATAAGTAATCATAGGTGGTGTAGAGTGACACATGGCATATCAGCGTATAATCCCCAGTGGTAGGTGCTTGTGGAAGACAGTATCAGCTACATGGCACAAGACAGAAAAGGGACAAGAAGAGAAACCACAATCTTCAATACATAATGGATCCTAGAAAGGGGGGCACAGACACTGGAATTGATCAAAAGGACGTTTTTATGCCTAAGCAAGGACCAGTGTGTAATACTAGAACAGAAGGAAATAAGTTGTATGCACCACAGAAATTGGCAGGGAAAAGAAAAAAAGAAAACAGTAGATAACAGGGTACCAATGGTAGGTGGTGGGATCTAGCTATGTTACAGTTACTAGGTAGAGATTCTTGGCATGTTAGATGGTTCACCTAAGATAAATATAAAGAAGAGGAGGAATAGAAAGGCAGAACCTTTATTACATAGGTGGGCATGAAAAGATGGTGTGGAGTTAAAAGAGTGGGCAGAAGGGAAGTGTATTTAAGAAATGGCAGGGGTGGGGGAGGGGGAGCAGGTGAAAAAGTTGTGGCTTTGGCTGTACTTCTTTGGCTGGGGAAAAAAGAAACAGCGTTTTCATTATATGTTGGCTGCAAACAAAGGGCCTACAAGAACCAGCGAGGGAGTCCACATTTGTAAAAATAAAGCAATGTGTGTTCACTTGGTGCCCAAATGTCTGCAGCCAGAGAGATCTGTACTAGAAGGCTGCTTTCAATTAAAACTCCTTAAAAACAGTGCAGTGAATTTTTCTGGTAACAATTCTAACTGAGTTCTTGCTATAAACACATTACATTTGTGATTTTTAGTACAAATACAATGCAAAAGCCTAAACAACAAAGAAGCAAAGGCTGGATGAACAGGGACCAATCGGAATGGGGCCTGGAAAGGTGCTCGTGTTCCAATTGGTTGCAGCTTTGGCTGTACCTTCTGCTGCCAAGTGTCCAATCCTGTGGTCCCAGGTGGTGGCTGAGGGAGTGCCATCTGCCCACTGGCTGAGTCTCCCTCTGCTATAAGCTGGAAGTCCTGGAAATGTACTTCCTTGGCTTCTGCTGCTGAGTGTCCAATCTTGTGGTCCCAGGCGGTGACTGAGGGAGTGCCATCTGCCTGCTGGCCAAGTCTCCCTCGACTACAAGCTGGGAGCCTGGAAATGTACTTCCTTGGCTTCTACTGCCCAGTGTGCAATCTTGTGGTCCCGGGCAGTGGCTGAGGGAGTGTCATCTGCCTGCTGGTTGAGTCTCTCTCAGCTACAAGCTGGAAGCCTTGGAAATGTACTTCTATTTTGGGTAGGGGAGGCACCCCTGCTGTACAGCTCCGCATAAAAGGTTCAGAAAGTTTCGACTACAACTTCCACCAAATATGGCCATTTTTTAGTCTGAGGGGGAGTAACCCTAGGAATACTTGCCTGGGCTCTATGCTGGCGTAATCTGCTGGCTAACATTCTAAGGGCTCAAGAGCCACCATCATAGAAACGTTGTTGCAAGTAAAGCAGTTTCTGTTCTATTTGGTAATCTAAAAGGAATAGTAATTCTTTTTTTAATCTGTCTAATGTCCAGCCTCTTTCCCTGTCCAGCTGCTGTTGTTGTTTTAACTCCAACTCACGTATTTGGTCTTGTAAGGTCTTTTTCCTAGCTTCTCTTTGTTTTTTAATTCTAGAGGAAATTTCAATGAATTTTCCCCATACTATCACCTTTACCATATCCCATAAAGTTACTGGGGAAATATTTGGGTCTCCATTATGCTTTACTACCTGCTCAATTGTTTCTTGTAGGATTTTCTGTGTTGCTTCATCTTGAAGCAAGGATATATTTTACCTCCAAAATGTAAACCATTTAGGGGGACCAAGAAAGACCTTTGGATAGACCAGGGAGTGGTCTCATAGGACCATGTCCCCAATCCATGCGGAACGACTCATCCCCAGTGAGTCCTTAAGGACCAAAAAGTAGTCCAACATTGAATATATTTGATGTGCTTGAGAATAAAATGAATACTTTCTGGTTCTGTCATGAAATTGACGCCATATATCTGCATATCCCAGTTCCTTTAGTAATTTCACAACCTTTTTAGCCAAATTGTTTTTCAACCTACGGGCCTTAGATGTAGTGTTAAGGATGAGTTTCAAAAGAGATCCTCAAGGGCATTAGAATTGTCAAGCCCCATCTCCTACCTTTTTTATACGAAGATGTTTGGACTTCATTATATCCAGATTTTTGGAGCTTCTCATGCTCCCCCTGGCTCAGATGTGTCTCTTGTAATAAAATAAAAGCTGCCCCAGATGTCCTTCAAAAGGACATAACCCTAATTCTCATTATAGGATGTGTTAAACCTTGTACATTATAAGACAGAATCATAAGGTCTGATGTATCCATACTCTTTACTATGCAAGAGTCCTGTTTTTCCCTGAGTTATACCAACTCTTAGCTTTCTCCTCTTCATTCCCTTGTCCCTAAAACCCTGCTAAGTGCTCCAACTTCCCTGTTTATAAGTAAAATTACAACAATCAAAACAATCAACCATGAGTCACATTTTAAACTGATAAACATATAACATTTGTAAACTTCCAAAGATGGAGACCCCTTGAAATGTAAGGGTCTCTAGTACCAGCTATCCCCACCAAAAATAGGAGATGTACCGATTGGAGTGTGTACGCTACCTCTAAAGGTTACTCTGCTCAGGAGCCTGAACTGTAAAATGTAGGTTCCTGTTCTGCATAGGCAGATCCTTAATCATCACAGAGCTTCAACCAGGCTAATGACAGCTTACATCACACCACCTAGGAGTATGTAGATAGCCTGTCTTTTTGCAATCCCCCCTCCCCTGCCCATCTTTTGTGACTCTCCTCTGGATATAAGCTGTCTTCATATTAGTTAAAGATACTGGCTGCAGCAACTCCCAAAATCTATTAGTAGACACAGTGCCTTAAATCCCATTTATCTATTCTAGGTACAAGGCATGGTGCTCAACTGCTGTTTTATTTTTTGACACTGTGGAAGTAAGTCCATATTCTTTATAATAGTCTAAAAAGAAAATTAATCTCTTTTAAAACACCGGTGTCTCCCCTACCAGGGATCAAAATAAAGAAAAAGTAAATAGATTAATAAGAACATAAGCAGTTTCCTGTTCTTAGGCTTAAATTTGTCTTGCCCAATATATTTCACTCACTTTCTACCCAGAAGAGCTATGTCCTCTCAGGTTTGAGCACTTAGGACCAGTGTATGTATATTTACTTCAATCAATAGATTGTTCTGGAGATTAAACCCTTGAATCTTGTAAGAAGATCAAGAAGCTCCACAAGAAGGAAAAAAAAATGTTTGTGTCGGTACAGTTTTAAACTAATGAGGTGCCCCAGAATATGAAGGGAGGGGAGACTATGCCCCAAAAGAAATTTATCACCACAATTCTCAGCTGAGCTGCAGTATCTGCAAAACAAAAAAGCAACCATTGACAGAAATTTAGCTTAGATCCATCAAGCTTTTCCTCTCTTAGGTGGTCAGATCGAAAAGATGGCTAGGGTTCGGTTGTCATTTTATATGCAAAAGGTAGTAGAGCAGAGTTCCCGGATCAGTCTGGAGTGTCCTTCCATGGTTTGGCAGCAGTGTCTTGCAGCTTTTGTAACAAGGTTCACATGGCTTGTAGAGTTACTAGAAGTGATGTCATGGCTTTGTGTCCCCTTCGCTTCCAGATCAGAACAACCTGCCGATCCAAATTGGGGTCCAATGCCTGCTAGGAATTGGAGTCCTTCTGAGGAGGTTCTGCGGATTCCAATAGTCCTTTTTCCACCAGAGCTCATTTTGCTTCCTCTGGCGTTTGATATACCTTGGAGCCTTTATGCCAGAATACTCATAATCTCTTTGGGTTAGGTGTATGGAAGTGGAGAGTCTTGGAGCAGAGCAGTTTGATAATATCTGTGTACAAAAGCCTTTGGCATTGAATCTTTGGAGGGTAATCATGGTCAAAATAAAGACGTGCATTGAGGTATATTGTTTCTTTCTTTTGCCAGGCCAAGGCCAGGTTATCTTCTTTTATCCTGTAACTATTAAATTTCATTACAATGGACATCACACAGCCAAATCAGTAGGTCTCAGCAGCATGGTGCAATGGGCCCATTCAATACATAGCTGGTATCCTGTGGGAAGTTGTAAAACATCAGACACAAAGTCAGCCATCCAGACAATCTCTGATCCCTCAGAAAGGTCATAAATATGTATATTCTCTCTCCTGGAGTGACCCTTCAGGTCCAGGCATTTTTTTTGTAGTTATGTGGTTTGATGGACTAGAGCCTGCATTACCAGGCCTATCTGTGCAATTCCATCCTCCATGGCAGAAATGCAATCTTCAGACTTCTCATTCCATTGCTCCAATCCAGATAACTTTTGATTCAGTTGCCTGTATTTTTGTTTGGTTTCCACTATCATTGCTCTTATTTCCTTAAACAGTTTTTCAAAATGAGAGTGAGATACATGTTCAGCCTCCTTTTCCATATCCGCCATGCTTGCTGGTGATAAGCTATGGCTCAGTTCCCTGCTGTGTGTTTTTAATCTGCTGTCATCTTGATGCAGGGGAGTTGTTTTATGCCTGGATATCCTTGTACATTCCCTATTGTGCCCGTTGCTTGCTGTTTTGAGGTGTTTTGACAGTAATTTGCTCTAGATAAAGATGTATATGAGCCTTTTGGATCGGGAGTTCCTCAGTTTAGCAGGCTGACAACTTCGTGACATCACCGGAAGTCATGTTTCTGTTCTTTTGAATGTTGGATTGATTACCTGGGTTTAGCCAAGCTTGAATAGCACTCTGCTTGTGTTCCAGTGAGCACGAGCCTTCCTTTGTCCATTTTGCTTGTGAGGATCAGGGTGAGTGCTATCAGCTGGGGGTGGAGGGTTCTTCTGCTGTTTAGCCAGATCTGCTTGGATACCTTGAGATCATGGTTTTACTGTGAACCTATGGAGGCATGTTTACAAACTCTCCTCTTCACTCCCCAGCAGCAAACAGTGTTAAAGGATATATAAAACTGTTTTAGCTGGTCACTTTTTAAGCACACTCTAGAGCTGATATGGAGCAAGTAAAAGAATATTCGGAGCTCTTGACACACTGGAGTCTGCCATTCCTAAAATGCACCAACAGAACTGCACATGTGTGGTTTGAATCCACACCACCATCTTAGGCACGGCTGCCATCACTTCCACAGTTGTGGTAGAAAAGTAGACGGGCACAATAGGGAATGTACAAGGATATCCAGGCATAAAACAACTCCCCTGCATCAAGATGACAGCAGATTAAAAATGCAGTTTAATGAATGGTTGAAAAAAATGGTGTGGAGCACAGGGGTTTGTCTTCATTGGGGACTGGGGTTCCACCTGGAGGGACGCCAGCCTATACTGGCAGGATGGTCTGCATCTGTCCAGGAAGGGAACAAGTCTTTTGAGCAATCGGTTTAAATGCTTCACTGGCAAGCTTTTAAACTAGTCAAAGGGGAGGCACTGACAAGCAGCAGGAAAATCCCAGCCTCTCCTACAAAACAGGGTACCAAATGAGAAAAGACTGAGGTAGAACGGTCAGTGGGGATGCTGCAACAGAAAATAAAGCCATCAAAAATGGAGAGCAATGAGTACTAATGCCCATAGTCTGGGTATAAGCTTCCTGAATTAGTGGCCTTGATGGAGGAGGAACATCTGGATATCGTGGCAGTCACAGAAACATGGTACACACAAAACCATGACTGGGACATAAACATACCAGGATACACTGTCTACAGGAGGGACAGGGAGGGTAAAGAGGAGGAGGAGTAGTTCTTACATAAGGGAAGGAATAAAGCAACAGAACAAAAGGGTAAACAGGGAGGAGAAGAAGCACTGTGGGTAAATTTGGAGACAGGCAATGGCACCACAACACGCACAGGGGTTAGTATACAGACCTCTCAGGGGAGGAAATGGACAGGAAATGATAGAAAGTATACTTAGAATGGCAGAAAAGGAGATATTGCTGATGGGTGATCTGAATATGCCAGATGTTAACTGGGTGCAGTTGCAGCTGCCACATGAAGAGTGCAGTTATTCTAGATGCCCTACAGAGCGTGCCTTAGACAACTAGTACTGGAGCCCACTTGAGAGGGAGCAATATTAGACTTGATTCTCTCAAATGGAGATGGAGAGAAGATCACAGATGTAGAATGGGTAGCCATCTGGGAACTAGCTACCATCGAACAGTATGGTTCACAATAAACACAGCAATAGAGTCAAGCTTCACAAAGACAAAAGTACTGGACTTTAGGAGGGCTGACTTTGCCAAAATGGGTGAGTGCCTAAGGAATGCACTAGCAAATGGGCAGGAAGGAGGGGTGGAAGAACAATGGGGAATAATAATAAAAACTGCCATCACAGAGGTAATGAGCCTTTGTGTGAAGCAAATAAACAAAACAAGATGATGTAAGAAACCACTATGGTTCTCAAAGGAAGTGGCAGTGAAGGTTCAAGAGAAAAAGAAAGCATTCAGGAAGTACAAGGGATCGAAGAAGGAGCAGGACAGAGAACTGTATCAGTTAAAGCAAAAGGAGGCTGGGAAGGCAGTCAGAACAGCAAAGGCCCAAACCGAGGAAAAGATAGCCAACTCAGTTAAGAAGGGGGATAAAACCTTTTATAGGTACATCAGGGAGCAAAGGAAGACCAAGGGAGGGATAGTGAGGCTTAATAAAGGGAGGGAGGGAGGGCAGAGGGAGACTGTGAAAAGGCAGAGATACTAAACAAATATTTTTGCTCAGTATTTACAAATGAAGAGGTGGAGGTACATAAAACAAACAGTAGTAACACTCTGGATACAGAAGTTGATACCAGCCCATTTACAGAAGAAAGGGTTCTGAAAGAACTCTTAAAACTGAAGGTGGACAAAGCAATGGGGCCTGATGGGATTCATCCCAGAATTCTAAAAGAGCTAAGGGTAGAACTAGTGACACCACTGACTACCCTTTTTAACAAATCATGGGATGATGGGGTGGTACCCAAGGACTGGAGGAGGGCAGATGTGATTCCCCTTCACAAAAGTGGGAGCAAGGCAGAAGCAGGAAACTACAGACCTGTTAGTTTAACCTCAGTGATAGGGAAAATGATGGAATCACTTCTAAAGGAAAGAATTGTGAGTATCTAGAGGCCAGAGGGGCAAAGGACCCTAGGCAGCATGGATTCACAGCGGGAAGGTCATGCCAGACAAATCTGATAGATTTCTTTGACTGGGTGACCAAAGTAGTAGATCAGGGAGGGGCTGTGGACATGGCCTATCTAGACTTTAGCAAGGCATTTGACACAGTTCCACACAAAGATTGATATACAAGTTAGCCAGCCTGGGAGTGGGTCCCAAGATGACAGCCTGGGTAAAGAATTGGCTGGAGAATAGGACACAGAGAGTAATAGTAAATGGAGTCCACTTAGAAGAAAGGAGGGTTACTAGTGGGGTATCGCAGGGTTCAGTATTAGGACCGGTCCTCTTCAATGTCTTTATAAGCGACATTGCAGAAGGACTTGAAGGAAAAGTATGTCCCTTTGCAGATGATGCTAAGATCTGCAACAGAGTTGATGCACAGGGTGGGGTGGAAAGGATGAGAAGGGACTTGGCAAGGTTAGAGGAATGGTCAAATGTATGGCAGCTTAGATTCAATACTAAGAAGTGCAAGGTAATGCACCTGGGAAACAAAAACCCAGGGGAAGAGTACACAATGGGTGGTGAGATACTAACAACAACAAAAATGGAAAGGGACCTGGGGGTAGTCATATCAGATGACCTAAAGGTGGGCAAGCAATGTGAGAGGGCAGCAAGGAGGGCTGGGGGGTTACTGGGATGCATAGGGAGAGGCATCACCAATAGAAAACAGCAAGTTATTATCCCTCTGTACAGACAGCTGGTGAGACCCCATCTGGAGTACTGTGTGCAGTTCTGGAGACCCAATCTCCGCAAAGACATAGACAAGATGGAAGCTGTCCAGAGGAGGGCAACTAAAATGGTGCAGGGTCTGCACCGGAAGACATATGAAGAGAGACTTAAGGAGCTTAATATGTATAGCCTCGAGGAAAAGAGGGAGAGGGGGGACATGATAGAAACTTTCAAGTACCTCAAGGGAATCAACAAAGTCCAAGAGGGTAGCATCTTTCAAAAAAGAGGTGTGCAAGAACAAGAGGGCACAATTTGAAGATAGAGGGGCGGCTCAGAGGTAATTTAAGGAAGTATTTTTTCACAGAGAGGGTTGTGGATGCATGGAACGGCCTTCCGGAGGAGGTTGTGGAGTCAAAATCAGTGGTGGAATTCAAGCATGCATGGGACAGTCATAAGACAATTCTGGGGGGTGGGGGTAAGAAGAAGTAGGCTGCTGGTAACTAGGATCTGCAGCTTATCCAGTAGGTAGGGAAATGGGCAGATTGGGTGGGCCAAGCGGTCCTTATCTGCCGTCAAATTCTATGTTTCTATGTTTCTAAAATGTAGTGCCCAGTGAAGGGTTGTGTTTATGTGGCCCGCAGAGGGAAAGGGCTGCATAAAGAGCACCAGTGGATATTTGACAGAGCACTATTGAAGCACAGTGGACAGCAGTCTGGTCACATGCTTCCACTGTGCTCTTCTAAAGATAATGGCATAACATCTTCAAAGTTCCACCCATGCAACCATAAAAATTATAGTCTCTGTCAAGCAGTGGGGACTGTCCTAACTTCTGTCTATGATCCAACATTTGGACATCTCTGTTCGCCATTGAAATAAGTGGCACATGTAAAGTGTACCATCACAATGTTGTTTGACAGACTTCACAAAGTAGACCACACAGGCAGATCTGAAGTTCATTCCCCCCAGTACATCACCTCTGATTTTCTGTGTCTGATGGTATGCTACTGCAAATGACCATATGGACTACCTGAACAAAGATAAAAATTAAGAATACTACATTATGAACACTTGACATTTCATCCAGCCATGAAACAAAGGTTAATTCTTATGCTGCCAGAGGATTACTGTGTCTGAAATCACTGATCCCATCCATTGCCTCTTTTTTAATGAATTATACTGCTGCAGAAAAAAATTCAACAGCACTGATCACTGAACTGCAGTATAATTACATGTATTGAGGAATAATCCATTAAACTGCTGAACATAATTCCTCAGAAATGTCATTCTGCAGTTTCTGTATATTATCCTATAGTTAAGCTAAAAAATTCTACAGAACAGGGCGAAAATCCACTAGACACATTTGGAAGATTCACATATTTCATTCCACTATTGAATGTCTCTGTTTTAAATACTGTGCTCGGTATTGGGTCTCGGCCTCCAGGTCGCATCTGGAATCGAGCATCACTGCTCAGTATGCCTGCCTGGTAAAACTCGTAAATAAATAAATAAATGAATAAATGTTGCCAATGGTGAAGCTCAAAAAAATGTGCAAAATTTATGAAATTTCCCATAAGTTCAGCGAAAGCAACTTTCACCAAGCTCTACCTGCAGGTTTGCTCATGAAGCAGCTACAGGTCTGGTACAGTACATAAGACTATGCAGCTGCTTTGTGAGTAATTTGCAGGACCACTTGCAAAGCAAGATTCAGGTCTGGCATACTGAAAGTCACTATGAAGCTGAATTTAACAATCTTTCCTAAAAAGTAAGAAAATGAATTGCAGAAAAACAGCTTTCATGATTTTAGTAGAGTTGAAATGCAAAGTGTGTAATGTATATAAAAGAAATATTAAGATTGCAGTCTCTGGAAACTTGACAAATTGGTGGTGTAATGTTCCTTGGTGTTTGAACAATCCTGTGTTGTAGTGACGATATTGCCCTAACATTGGCACTTTCTGTGCAGGCATAACAATGTCATTTACTTTGTGTAACAATACAGTGCTATTAGGGTAATGCCAACCATATATAACATGATTGTTCAAATCCTGATGACTACTACACTGCTAATTTGCCAAGTTCATGAGAGTTTTAATCTAATTTTTCAGTTCACTACTTTGTACACTTTGCATGCCAACCCTAATAGATGCATTAACATAGTTTTTCACAATTAAAGAAAAGATATAAATGGATAGAAAAAATCAACCAAATGCAGCCCACCGAGGGGGAACTCAACAAAATGAGAGTTGGTTGAAAGAGATGTCCAGAATCATAGTACAGTCTTCATAAATCTGTCTCCAAAAAGGTTGGACGGATGGGCATGACCACATGATATGGAGCAAGTCCACTCTTAAGGCACCACAGCACCAGCATAAGTCTTGGAGTAACAGTCCAAGGAAGTGATGTGCTGAGTTGTGGTACCAATAATGAATTACACAGCATAGAGGGGAGACTGGACATTGGTTGGGTAATGCTTGCCATAGTCTTAGTGTCTGGTACACTACAATCCAAGTGTGCAAAAAACATCAGAAATCAGTTGTGGAGTATCACAAATGCTGCTAAAGGCTTTGAAAAGAGTCTAGGTAGGCAGATAGTCAGCCGAGCAAATTCTGAATCAATAATTGCCCATTTTTTTCTTCACTCCTCCCAACATATTGTTCAGTTGACAATCTGTAGCATTGGGTTTCTCAAATGGACATCATCTCATGCAGAATGAGTGGAAGCTTCACCAGTGCAGCCAGTCTCCTCCACTGAGCACAAAAGGCCACCACCATGAGCCAGGTACACCGTGATGAGTGACACAAGCATAAGGATGTATTGCAGGAAAAGAGCCTCCACAGAGACCAGTCTCCATGTGAAGCCATAAGGGGGAGTTCGGTGTGGTTTTTTGGAACCACTGGCAGATTTTTGCTCCAAAGAAGGAGAGATCATAGCTGTAGAAACATGGTTCCATGCCCCTCCCTGCCAATGGGTCTGCATCTTAAATCAGCTAAAATGAGGGGGGTTTCCCTTCTAGAGTAACCTGCCTGTCAAGAAATCAATCTTAGCAAACCAGCACCTAGGTATGTCCATTAGTAGATGGGTATGTCCATTAGTAGATGGGTGAGGCAGTGCAGTACTTTAGGGACAATTATGATTTTTATTGTGTCCATCTTACCAGCTAGGCAGATATGCCTCCGTCTGTCAAATTCATCATGTAACTTTTTCTGTAAAGTGGCAAGGTTGGTGACACAGAGTTTAGAAAGGTCTTGGGTGATATGGTTATCCACGAATTTCAGGGAATGAGGGGAGCACTTTATTCTAAGTTCAGTGAATGGGGCCTCAGGGCAGGCCAGGTTTAGAGGGAGAATGTCTGTTTTTTGGATTGGTTTAATTTTAGGCCTAATAAGCTCACAAATTGCTGAAGGAGTGGAAGTAATTGTTGAACTCCAATTAGAGTGTCTGAGAGGAGTACCAAAAAGTCATCCACACATAGTTGAGTCTTATATTCCATGGTACCCGCTCCAGTTTCTTGCATGGGACCTGCTCTCTAATGCTAATAACCATCAGCTTGATGGCCAGAACAAACAGGGGGGACAAATGGTAACCCTGTCTCATGACTTTGTATAGCTGAAAAGAAGGCAAAAGATATTGTTTCTTAGGACCCTGGCCATGGGAAAGGAGTAGAGCATACGGATCCAACCCTGAAATCATGGACCAAAACCCAGCATCTGCAAGACCTGAAAGAGGTACTCCCTTTCTACTGAGTTAAAAGCTTTCTTAAAATTGATAGGTGCAGTACAGCTGTGTCCAGAGTAGGGGAACTTCTACCTTCCTGCAGAAGATTGGTGAAGGAGTGAAGGTGATCTGAGGCTAGACACACGTGCACAAAGCCAGCCTCAGAAGGATGTATCAGTGAGGGGAAGATGGATTCCAGGCATCTGTTCAGGCCTTTCACCAGGAGTTTGGCATCTGTATTTATCAAAAAAGTAGGACCATAGCTGACTGGCTGGAGCGGGTCCTTCACTTCCTTTGGTAGCATGATCATTTTTATTTTATTTATTTATTAGAAAAAGTTTCATCAGGAAAGGCATACTGAGCTGCAATAGCTTATTTCCAGATGTGTCCTGGGGGAAGGGGGATACAAAAGATATCGAGACACAAGGATACATAACATTTACAGAGTCATAGGCAAATAGAATATGCCATCCAGTTTTGACAAGGTAAAAATTAAGCAATATATCATGACAGGGTGTGGGTGATACCAGCATCTACCCACACCTGGTGTGGTTCCGCCTCGAGGCCATAAGCTGAGTGAGTGAATCACACACTAAGTGGGTAAATCCTGGCATCACCTACACGCTGAAGTACCATATTGCAATTATACAGTGCTTTCCTTTTTTCTGAGATAAGAAAAATAAATAAAAAGTTTTTTTTTTTGGGGGGGGGGGGACATTTTAATGTATTTTTATTGGATTTATTCTTCTGCCACAAACAAATAGTCCTGTGTTGCCAGGGTGTTGCAACGGGGTAGTAGCATAGCTTAGAGGTCAGAGTTAATATATGTAAATAAGTTTGGTACATGCAACAGACTTGGGTTTGATTATCACAGCCAAGGGTTTCATTACCACAGCTGAGGGTACTGTGTCCTGGCTTCTTTTTTGTTTTGTGTTTTTAAGGCTCTGGGACAGAGTTTGAATTACGGAAGTGTTAGATTCATTTCTGTGTAATCTGCACATGTGCAGCATGTGAGTCCTTGCTTTGTGAGGTTGACTGCTTGTTGAGGTGGTCATTTTATTTTCCTATTTGTGCTTGTGCATTAAAAGGAGTACTTTTAATTTTTCAAATGGGGACATTGGAAGATGCATTGAGTATGTTCTATCATTCATATGTGAATGGTATTGTGGAATGTTGCAACTGGGGTCACAACAGAGCAGAAGCACAGCTAGTAATGAAAAAACAGTTATGAGAGGTGAGAGGGGAAGAAGCAGTTATGGGAGAAAAAATTGATAAGGATTGTTTAGAAACTGATAGAGGTTTTTCGTGTGTTTTTGTAATTTTTCTTTATTGTTTATGTACTGTGCTTTGTTTTGTGTTGTGGGTTTATTTGTGGGACACAACGCTTTAGTGGGGTCACCATTCATTGCCGTCTTTGCCAGTCCTGGCTTCGGCATGCTTGGAGTGATTTCAGGGTGAGTTCCTGATGCAGCTGACTGGCGACTGGCACCTTTTTCTATTGGGTGATGCTAGGATTTACAACGGCTAGAAGGTGCCAGATAGCCAATCAGAATCCTTTATTTTTCTAGCCATTGTATAAAATCCAGTTTACATATAGAGACATATGTACTTAATATATACATTTAATGTACAGAAAATCAAATCACATACACACATACACACACACACACACGCTATGATATACATTTCGATAAATGAGCAACAAGAATAAGTGCTATAGCCAAATAGTTTTAGATAACCACTTCAGACACTAGGGTATGAGTTGAGGTCAATTGTTAGGCCAAGGGAGAGCAAAGGGAGAGGAAATTAAATTGTCAAAGGGCCTTCACCCCTTTGGGATGCAAGAAACCTGCAAGGGGAATGCAGGAATGAATATGAAGATTGGGTAGCCAAAATAGGCTTGACCCCTTTGGGATACAAGGATCCAGCAAGGGGAAAAAGGAGGAGGGGATAAATAAGGAGGTGGATTCAGGACAAAATTGCTTGCACAGGAGGATTACTTAGTATCTGGGTGGGGGAAGAGGGTTTGTGGTGAGATGGGATAGGAGAGAAATTGCATAAAGGATGAAAGTGTCATGACCAAGCGCGTAGGAGCAGAAATGCAGGGGTGACTATAATTCTTGAGTACAATCCTAAGCCTGTGTTATTGATTAGCTTTACACCAAGGGGGGAGGAAAAGAGTAGTTCAGAGGAGGGGAGAGAGGGTCAGGTGCAATTGCAGGAGGGGGATGTGTATTGGATCATTTTCTCTTTTAGTGTGAGGGGAGCTCAGTGGAACCAAGGGCCTCCTCATATATGTGGAGTAAATACAGAGCCACTTCCAACCCGAGATGCATGTAAAAATTCATGGAAGGCCATCCTCAGCAGGGGCTTTCACCAGATTCAAACAGTTAATGGATGCCTCTATTTCTGCTACTGACAAAGGGGCATCCAAGGTATCCTTTTGGATGGGGGAGAACCCAGGTAAGAGGACAGAGGAGCAAAAAGCTGCAGCTTAGGGTGTTTGTAATGTGCTGTGGGAGCTGTACAGGGACATATAAAGCTCTGCATCACCCCTTAGATCCCTTCAGAGTTATTTAACAGCAAGCCGGCCTTATTCCTCAAAGCTGTGATATGTCTTCCAGCTTGTTATTTCTGGGTCCAATATGCAAGCAACTTGCTCACTATTTCTCCCCTTCCTAGTATCTGGGTCTGTTATGCAACAGCACAAGTTTGGCATCTTGTGAGAGGAGGGAGTCCAACTGGAAATGAAGAACTGCAGTCTCCACTCTGAGAGCCTCTTTGGCAGGCTATTCAGTGTCCTGGTTGAAAACAGTTTCTTTCTTCTTTAGTAGAGATTCCAGGATTTTCACCTCTACCTCCCCCCAGCTTTTGACGGACACAAAGGATATTATAGCTCCTCTTATGGTGACTTTAAAGGCCTCCCATAGGGTAAAGTCTGTGGTATCCTTAGTGTCATTGGTGCAGAAAAAGTCTGTGACTTATTTCTTAATCAATTCAAAAAAAGTGTTGTCCTAAAGGAGTAGGGGATTCAGACACCACAAGGATGATTTAGGTCTACACAGCTCCCAGATCATCAAGATGAGGACTGGGATATGTTCAGATACCACAATGGCATGGTTAATTGAAGAGTCACAAGGGCTATCTTTGAGAAGGTCAGCCAAACGTCTTAGTGGTTTGAGGGGGCAATGTGCTGCTGATAAATTGAAATAGTCGTTCACTGAGGGGTAAAAAGTGTACCAGGCAGTCACTATCTAGAGTTCAGACATTAGAAATGTTGCCATCCTAACCACCCATATGTGAGGTTCTGGGCTCCATACTGACTAGTTGATGCTTGACTCCAGGATCAAGTTAAAATCACTGCCCTTTAAAACTGGGGTGTCACTTTGTGGAATATCCCCCAAAGCCTGGCATACCTCATGGTAATAGTCTGATGGCATCCTCATTGGGGCCATTGATTTACCTAGTACGAGAGATCCTTCCTGTGAAATAATGCAAAGGAACAGCCAGTGCCTGTTCCCATCCTTTCTTTCACAATCCAAGGGCCTTGTAATGGACTTATGCATAAGGATAGAAACTCCAAGTTTTACAGACAGAGTGCAGCTATGAGCGTCAAAACCCACCCCCTCCCTACATAATTTCTGGGCTTCTTATTCTATAAATTTGGATTACTTGCAGGACTGCTCCCTGGGTTTTAAGCTTTCTCAGCTGCATCAACTCCTTCTTCCTTTTATGGGGGAATTTGAATGATTCACACTCCACGTAATCCCTATAATATCAGCCGTTGGAATGTAGAGGTGTGCAATAGCAGTGACAGGGCCAAGATTCCCAGTGGTAAGCTTTGAAATTGAGGGTTACCCAGTGATTATCAGTGAGTGTTCAGTCATGCTGCAAGGTAGGAGTGGGGGTTGTGTAAGAAATCACAAACACAGTGACCAGAGTACTCAAAATCAGATCAGAGAATGCTATATAAGTACCAATATCCGTATTTACTGTATCATATAACCAAAACTGCAGTGAATATCTGCACAGAAAACAAAAATTACATAAATGACCTATCAGAGACTGAGCATAGAACTAAAATAGATGATAGAGCAGGGGACTCTGTGTTCTGGAGTTGCACAACTCAAACTTGATGGGTCTAGAATCCAAAGAACAGCCTGTATTACAAATGACACAATGGCAAGAAAATTTCCTAGATTCTGATTGGTCAGTGTGTAACTGTTGCAGTGAGATTATCTTAGCACAGCCTCACAGGATCATGTCAAAACATTCAGAAGATTGCATAGCAGACTGAATAATCAGCCACCACCTCTATTACCAAAATAGTTTGGCAGCAAAAGCTTAGTTTCATAATAAAACCTTATTTATTTATATTGGCGGGGCAAGGGCAACATTTTTGTCATGGCTTAAACATAGTTAGGCAGAGAACAAGTGTTGGAACATTAATATAGAGGATTGTATATGAGCAGTCATACATAACAAGGATATTCTTGTATCAAGAGGTTTCCTTGGTAACAGATGACTCGAGAGGTACTCTGTTACCAAGGGAACCTCAAGATACAAGAATTTCCTTGTTTGTGTATGACCGCCCATACACAATCCTTTATAGTGTATGGGCAGTCACCGTATAATCACACAAAACCAGCTGGAGAAGACAACAAAGAATAGAAATTTTAAAATGTTCTTTTTTTTAACTGACACAGTGTGCTGCAGATGTTTCTGCAAGTTCAAGTTTAAAGAAACCGCAACTTCCAGCTTAACTGGATTGAGGAAAGTAACTATGTGGCAGCATTCCAAGTTGTAATGCTGCAGCAGTGACATAGCTAGTGCAGCATAACAGCTGTGATGACTTAGCTACTACGGCATAACAACTCTATTCTAGTTATGGATTTCTATCCATAACAATATTCTACCATACACTATAACACACTACAGTGATACCAGACATAAGATTATTTACATACCCATGATACAGTGCTTTCACATGGGGAGTATTTTCTCAAAACAAAATGAAAAAATGAAATTGTATAACTAATACTATAAAATACAGTAGATGTCCCTACAGATAAAAGGGATGTTGCAACACTTGTTCTCGGCCTATTAGCCATCTATCTACATGTGTTCATTTTGGTCCCCACAGCATTAATAAATAAGTGCTATTGTATAACAGCAATAATGCACGACAGATTGTGGTATGTGCTGAGATAACTATACTTTTGGGTGTTTGATGCATGCAGTCTCTGGCCTTGTGCCCCCCCCCCCAAGAGGTGTGTGTTTATCTCAGCACAACCTACACCCCAATGTGCATTTTTGGTTAAATATCCCAAGGCATTTCAGATCATGACCAGAGGTAGTTACAAAGTTGAAACAAGGGTCTCTAAAATCCCAGATACCTTCCTCTTCATTGATGCTGAAATAAAAAAAAAAAGACAGTGTGTGGGATTATGCATACCAACAAGGGGAAAGGAGTGATATAGGTGTTGGGGACCAAAAATCCTTACTAGTTTGAGGGAAGGGGAGAAGGTGAAGGGGGGGCGATGATGACAGGTCCTCTGGTCTCATTAGTAGGTCAAAGCCAGTTTTATCATTAACTCAAGAGTCTCCTGCTGCAGTCTTGCAGAGTTAGTATCATGCCTTCATCACCTGTGCACCTGCCGAAATGGCAGCAGAGTTCAGGCAAGTGGGGCAAAAAGGTATATACCCAACATTCCTTGACTCCTGCCTGCAAGATTGGGGGGGGTGGCAAATTGCTAGTGGCTTGTCAGTGATTGGGGGGGAGCATAGGAGGCAGTGTTGCACAGGCTGTCCTTTGCCAGGGCTTCTATTGACAAGGTCTGTTCCATCAAAGCAAGCACTCTACCCCAACCAGTGATCCAGGGTAATCGCCTGTGGACATGCACTGAAGCAAAGATGAAAAAAAATAAGGGTGGCATTGTATGTGAGGAGGGAAGGACTGAAGTGTGGCAGAGAGGAAGAGG
Source organism: Neoceratodus forsteri (assembly GCA_016271365.2). Classification (NCBI taxonomy): domain Eukaryota; kingdom Metazoa; phylum Chordata; order Ceratodontiformes; family Ceratodontidae; genus Neoceratodus; species Neoceratodus forsteri. The sequence continues at coordinate 855,231,422 of CM057459.1, read as the reverse complement.
AGGAGGGCAGCATGGATTCATTATGGGTGCAGCTCCAGGACTCCAAAAATAGAACCCTTAGGATAGAAGTGGTATACAGGCCATCCTCTCAGTCTGAAGAGTTAGGGAACTAGCGGGACAGATAAGAAGGACCTGTGGAAGGGGGCAGGATGGTGATTGTGGGGGACTTCATTCTGCCAGTAGTGGATTGAGGTACCCCAGCCACCATGAATAGGAGGGAGCAGGTACTTTTGGATGCCTTCCAGGACAGCTTCCTATTGCAGATGGTCAATGAACCAGCCAGGTTATGGAACACCCTAGACCTCATACTGGCAAATGATGAGTTTGTGAGGGAACTGGCGATGGAGGGACCACTGGTGAGGAGTGACCACCACTCGGTGTAGTTCACGCTAAACATGGGGGAAGGTGGAGTAGGAAAGGGCACAAGGGTATTAGACTTCAGGAGGGATGACTTCAGGAGGATGAGGAAATAGTACATGGGTATCTGGCCAGGATCCATCCAAATATGGACACTAATCTGAAGTGGGAGGTCATTAAAATGGGGCATGAGGAGGCAACCGTATCATGTGCAAGGGTAAGGAGTAAGAGGGCTAGGGCCAAGAAGCCTAGTTGGGTGAGCAGGAGAGTCATGGAAAAAGTAAGGAAGGAAGAAAAGAGCCTCTTTTAGAAGGTACAGCAAAAACAGGGAGAGGGGAGGACAGAGAAGAATACCTGAAGGAGTTGAGGGAGGTGACAAGGGCAGTCTTGTCAGCCAAGGTGTCCAGGGTAATTAGGCTAGCACAAGTCATCAAAGAGGGGGAACAGGACTTCTTCAGGTACATCAGGAAGAAAAGAAGTTGTAAGGACCAAATATTAAAGATAAAGAGGGATGGGGGTGGATGGAAATAGGGGCAGAACAGGCAGAAGCATTAAATGAGTACTTCTGCTCAGTATTTACTCAAGAGAAAGGAGGAGCATAGGGAAGGAGGAGGTGACAGATGGGAAAATTCCAGTGGACAGAGTACTGGAGGGCTTGAGGACACTGAGGGTGGACAAGGCGCCTGGGACAAATGGCATACACCCCAGGGTGTTGAAGAAGCTGTCACAAGTCCTGGCAGAACCCTTGGCAGACCTGTTCAATGCCTCCTTGGACTTGGGAGTGTACCTCAGGACTGGAGGAATGCACACATGATACCCCTCCACGAGAATGGCTCTAAGGATGAGCCAGGGAACTACCTACTGGTAAACTTCACATCCATCATGGGAAAGCTGATGGAGACCATCCTGAAGGGGAGGCTGGTTTCCCTCCTAGAGGCTAATTGGCTACAGGACAGCAGACAACATAGGTTGCCTCAGGCACATCCTGTCATACCAACCTGGTGGAGTACTATGACTGAGTAACCAGGCAATTAGACAGGGGCCATGCAGTGGATGACCTGTACTTGGACTTCAGTAGGGCATTCAATTCAGTGCCTCATGAGAGGCTAGGAAGTAAGCTGGAAGGCACAGGGGCAGGGGCAAAGATGGTGGGATGGGTAGAAAATTGGCCGCATAGGAGACAGCAGAGGTTGGTAATGGGAGGGGAGCTTTCATCTCCCAGTATGGTGACAATGGGGTGCCACAGGGCTTTTTACTGGGGCTGGTGTTGTTTAGGATCTTCACGTCAGACGTCTCAGTAGGCATCAAGAGCAAGATCAGTCTGTTTGCCGATGACAAGAAGTTGGGAGCAGTAGTGGATGACTTAGAAGGGTGGCAGGGGTTACAAGATGATCTAACAAAATAGGAAGCCTGGTCGGACACTTGGCAGCTGGTGTTCAATGCCAAGAAATGCATGGTGCTATATTTTGGTGCAAAAAACCCAAGGAGGAGCTACCAGCTAGGAGGGATTCAATTAGCCAAGATGGAAGAGAAGGCTCTGGGGTGATCATAAAGGGAGCAATGAACAACTCAACGCAGTGCAGAAAGGCAGCTGCAAAGACCAACAGGATGCTGGGTTGTATTACCAGAGGCATATCCTCCAGGAGGGGGGAGGTGATCCTGCCACTGCACAGGTCAATGGTTAGACCACACCTGGAGTACTGCATGCAGATCTGGCAACTGTACTGGCCCAGTGGCACTGAGGGTTGAGGCGCTGGACACCACACCTCGCACCACGTCAGGGACCCAGGTTCAGAATGAGCCCAGGCCATTGGGGGTCAGCAGTGGAGAGAGAGGATCAAGCTTCCAGATGGCTGCTCTCCTGTCTTGGGAAGGGATCCAGGTCCAGCCCGGCATTGCAGCCACCCCAGGTGGAGACTAGAGGCACTGCAATGCCTTGGGGCTGTACGCAGGGGAAGACATCAGGCAGCGGCCTTCCGGATGTGGGTGGGAGCACTCACTCAGCGGGCAGTGCAGCATTGCATGTCCTGCATCTGGGGCTCTAAGATAGAAAACCCTGCCATGGATGAGGAGATGATGAGGGTTCCAGGGACACTGCCCACATCCCACTGTCAGCCCTGTGCTCAGAGTACTCCACAGCCAACCCGCCACCCAGGTAAGACCTCTCTAATCCCAGAAAAGCTGTCATGGGAGGATGGGCCCTCCCTGGGGGTGATCCGGGGGGCTAAGTTGCCTGGGTGGTCAGGGAGCCCCTCTGGGTATACGGGGTTCAAAATGAGAGTAGAGTCAGTAGTCGCGTGAAACCCTCCAGAAGGATGCCTAGACGTGATAGTGCACAAATAAAAAAAAGTTTGAAAAGAAAAAGAAAAAAGACCTGGCAACTGTACCAAGCAAGAACATTAGGTTACTGGAGGGGGTGCAGTGCAGGGCAACAAAAATGATCCAAGGACTAGAGAACTTATCCTACAAGAACAGGCCGAGGGAGTTGAACATATACTCCCTGGAGGAGCAGAAGGATAGTGGGACATGATTGAAACCTTCAAGTACATGAAGAGAATGAATAAGATGGGCACGGAGGGGCTTTTCAAATTAAGGAGGGGGAGGGACACTTGAGGGCATGATCTGAGATTAGAAGGAGGAAGGTTCAGGAGGGAAATGAGGAGACACTTTTTTATGGAGAGGGTGGTTTCTGGGTGGAATGCATTGCCAGAGGAAGTGGTATCTTGTAGAACAATGGACTGCTTCAAAAGGGGATGGGACAAGGTAAGGGGGAAGGTCACTGGGGGGGTGAGGGGCATTTGCAGTATAAGGGCTGCTAGCTGCACAATCGTGCAAATTTGATAAACAATAAGGCCTTTATCTGCTGGTAATTTCGTATGTTTGTATGTTCATATGTATCAAGAGCACATATGTCACTCTAGACAATTATGGTCAGAGTCCAGGTGAAATGGAAACAGGCCAGGATAGAAAATAGTTGCTGCAGGAAGGACCTTGTGAGAGCGGTAGATGGGATGACTGTGACATTGGCCATAAATGCCATGTCCTGCCCCAACCCATGGTGTCCTCCTGTAGCAGTAGCAGAAAAAAACTAAAAGTTGCCTAGAATCCAGGGAGGACGAAAAATTAGCAAATATCATGAGAAGGGCAAATTGATATCTTTGGATGTCCAGAGGAAGAAGTTAGTTTCCCCACCACATACCTGATGCTGCCCCCCAATTATATAACCAGAATCTGCATACCATCTAAAAAGGGGTCCCATTTCAGTAGTATTAAAAAAGGGGACACCATGTTATGTTTTGATAGTAGAGTTGAATTATGTAGTCCTAAAATAATCTGGTTTGTGGTCCGCAAGTCAAACTCCAACAGAGCAGAAAGCCAGATCTAAATGTAACCCTCCTACAAATTGGGGTTTACTATAATGTCTTCCTGGGTCCCCTAATGCCCACTGTCAGGCTGGCGTCCTGTTTTTAATAGTTCTATTTGTCTGCGTGAGCAAGCCCTACAGAATCTCTGCACCTGTCCCTTTAAGAAAATGGCTAATCTGCGTTTGGGAATTAGTCTGGGCTGGATCTGAGTGATTTCAGGCTTGTGTCCAGCCAGACAGTCTGTTATTCTGCTCCATTCTGCAGTCATTACTTGCACAGAGGGAGCTCTCATAGGAACTGTGGTTATTTACTGTTTTTATGTAGTTATAGTAAAGATAGAGAAGTTTGTCTAACCTGCTTTCTTTGCAGCTCGAACATTTGGATGGAAGCCACCATGTTAGGTTCTGGACTTCCAACATTTAGACCAATTGAACCGTTTGGGACCTAAAATGGAGACTGTCCCCAGGGTTCTTGGGTGAAGGAATTCTGTATTTTTTGTAGTTTTAACTGTTGGCACAAAAACTGGCCTGGAGGGGGAGCCCCTACTGTGACTGAGAGCTCCCTCAGCCAATCAAACCTTTTGGATTACATGGGAAATCCCCAGAACTGCCTGCAGCAGTGGATCAGTTAAAGTTGGAGGTTGAAGAGTGAACAGCTCGAGCTTTCGAGCAGCTGCTCCTTGAAGGAGCGTAGGGGAATCGGAGGGAATGCTCTGTGGCCTGCCTGCCACATTCTTCTGTTATTGAACTGCCCATTGCAGAAGTCGGACCTTTCCGCTTGCCGGCTTGGATCTGCAGCAGAAGAGAGAAGAAGTTTCTTACTACAACTTATGAGTTGGACCGAAGACTTGCTCCAGAAGCAATCGGCCTGTCTGACGATAGAAATAGTCTTGGATGGAAAGGTTTGTGCAGTGGAGCTGTAATTAGCAACCAGACTGTATCCGAACTGTGACTTAGAGAAATACTGTAAGTGATTTAAATGTGCTGAATGTGTTTCATGGGTCATGATTTGGTTCCCCACGGTGAACTCTGTTATGCCAGCTGGAGGCTTTTCCAGCAGAACAGCACAAACTTTGAAAGAACTGTCCATCCTGCCTTGGCCCTATCATCTTGAACTGGGCCACTACTCCTAATTCAGAGACCATCTTGGCAAAAGATCCTCTTGGGGATTCAGCCCTCTGCTCAACTCCATTGAACAAGTAGTGACCACCAGGAGGTGAGTTGTGTCAGCCCTGCTTCCCTGGCCTTCCAGATCAACACCATGTGGTCTTTATCTTGCCTGTCCTACATCCAGGTTCTGGTAGCATGAGTACAAACCAGGGTAGCTCCCTGCAACAACAGCAACAATCATTCTGTACCATCAAATTGTTTTCTTCAGGGTTATTACAAAGGACTGAGTCATCCGGCTTAGGATTACAAATATTTGGGTTGTGTGCATGTAATGTTTTTTCTTTTCTTAAGGGTCCCAACAACAGTTGTAATGCCAGCCACCCCGGGCAATGTTTCAGGCTAGCCTGCATGAAATACTGGGTAAACAGGGCTGTTGAACTATGTAATTGGGACTTACAGTGCATGCTGAACAATCTTGATTCTAATCGGCTCACTAGTCATTCTGCTAGATTTACACCCTTCCCTTGTTCACTGCCCCTAAATAAATCTGATTTTCTGCTGGTTCGTTGATTTCCACTTGCGACACCGGTGACCTGGATTCAGAAATGGACCCAGGTCACTGGAGGGCCAGCTGGGGGAGAAGGATGGAGCGTCCTGTGGACAGCTCTCCTTCTCCAAGGTTGGGGATCTCATCCGATGCTCGACGGACCCCTGACAGAGACCGGAGGTGCCACAACTGCTGACGAGCAACAGTACCAAGGGGGTGGGGTGGATGCAGGATGTCACTGCACATCCCTGCCCTCAGTAAAAATGGGAAGAAAACTCCCTTTGTCTATCACCTCCATGAAGCCTGCCTTCAGCTTCAATTAGCGTCCTGACTGGCTCTCCTCAGATAGTCACAAGGATCACAGCACCTGGCCAGTGTCACGACCCCATCCTCCTAGGGGAAGTAGGGGGTTTCGGGGGGATGAGCATGGCGAGAAGGAGGAAGCCACATGAAGGCACCATGACCAGGCAGATAATCAGCGGCATGACAGAGGGGCAAAAAATAAAATACAAAAAATGTAATCTGATTTTCCGTTTCCACATTTAACCTTGCTAGTGTGCATATTATTAGTTGAGTTACAGTGGTAATATTGTATTGTTGGAGTGCTGATCTTATTTTCCAGTGGGTCTCTAGGGCAGTTGCAGCAGATCCAGCCCTGGTTGTAAGTGAAAGGGGTGTGAGCATATTATTACTGCTATCTATTGAATGTGATTGTACTAGTGTGCTACTGTTTAAGCCACTGAAAGGGTTGGTGGGTGGTAATAGCATCCCAGAGGGCTATACCAGAGCAGTCAATCTACCCCAATACCATTCCTCCAGGTGGAAGCACCTATTCACAGAACTCAGATCCCTCAACCCATATATAGCCATACACGCAGGGGTAGTAGCCCATAGGATAGCACCACCTAGGGGTTACATAAAAACAAGGGAGGATGAGGGTTAGGTCCCCTCTGAAGTCCCTGAAAATGCCATGGAGGCATCAAAGCTGCACACATGAGGAGAAAGGCTAGTAAGAGGTTGAACTGAGTGAACACTCCTCAGTTTGTTCCTCCCCAAGTGACAGGGAAGAAAAACATGATCAGCCTGTGCTCTCTCTGTAGAAAGACAAAGCACTTACTGTGCCCAGCTTTTGTCTTCAGTCCACTGTTGAGGGAGGCTGTACTGATTTTTGTGGGCCGGCAAGAAGATCATCTGGCCCTGAGGACAGCCCCTGAGGAAAGGGGGTTTTTGCTACCACTGCTGCCCACAATTTCTTTCCAGTCATAGCAGGAGCCAGTGTAGCTGATCCAGGGGTTTTAGTGGACACAGTTGGAGGGTGTTGGGGAGGGTTACATCAGTGCCTGGTACTTATTTGGTGTTGCTGAGATCCCTGGGTTTCCAATTGAGGATACGAGAGAGCAAGAGCCGGGGTTGAAGCTCCTGGATTTATTCAGCTGAGGAGGTGGATCCTTTCTAGCTGCCACTGTACATTTTTTCTTCTACTTCTACAGCACTTAGCCAAGGCCATTCTTCTGCTGGAGGGACAGCAGGGCAGCAGGTATGGGTCAGACTGTCCACTCTGGGGTCTGCAGGAAAAGCTGACATGTCCACTGCGACCTCTGCAGGTGCTGAATGAGTTTGAGTGGGCTGCTAAGGTCTATTTCAGGAGTGGAAGTTCTGAATGAAGGTGTTTATTGTCTCCAGCATATGATAGTCCCAGGAAACTCCATTGATGGATGTAAGGAGGTATCTCAGGGCAAACTTCAGGCTACACTGGTTCAGTTGCCACCTGGTTGGTGAGATCCATTGAGTAGTCATGAAAAGACTAATTGGATGACGTCACCCTTACAGGGCACTTTGTTAATGGGCAAGATAAAGGATGTTTTCTTTTACCAGCAATCACAGCAGGTGACATAGGACAGGTTGTGGTCTCTTCCTGGGAGGGGGTTTCAGTACCTGGGACCTATGTACCATATCAGTCTCCACTGGGGAGCTGTTCAGGGCCTACAGGAAGTCAGGGGTTGCCTGCTTCAGGAACCTTGCCATGTCGGCTCCTTCAACCCCTTCAGGAATGTGATAAAACAAATATTGTTTCTTCAGGATTGATTTTCTAGGTCATCCACATTTTTCATTATATAATGGATGGTTGAGGCCTTTTACCCAGAGCACAGCTTGAATGAGGTTATCAGCTACCACCCAGGCTGTTATGCATGTCACAGTGATCCCCATGTGAGTAAGCAGCACTGAGACCTTCAGTGCTGTGGATTTTGTGGCAGCTTTAGATTATGTAGTGTCAGTGAGGATATGAGCAAATATTATTGTTATTTCTTGCATATTGGCTGCTGGAGCCCCTGCAGCAGCCATTGTTCAACTGCTGGAAACTTGAGCTGTTGAAGAAGCACTGTAGGCTGTACCTGACTGGTGGAGATCTGCTGAAAATTAAAAAAATCAGATGACCGGGATAATGACCAATGACTAAGGAATCAGGATCTTATGAGATGAGGACATTTTACATCAAGAGAGATGACTGAGCCAGATGTGTCAAGGGGACAGAGAGAGCAAAGTATTTAGGCTGCAATCTTATCCTCAGCCTGGACACACCGCTTGGGCCTTTCTATTTATGAATGGAAGGTGAACAGTAATTTCATTTGATTGAAGAACAAGAGAAAGCATGTAAGTATAAAGTAAGCTGCTAATTCTAAAATGCAGTGTAAAAAAGTCATTTATTAAAAAATTCTGAGTTTGTTAAAAAGATTAGTTGTCATGGGGAATTGTTTAACTGATAAAACAAGTAAGGGTTGAATGGGTCTACTTCTAGTTTGCATGGAGTGCAGTAATTGTTTGAGAACAGGGCTGAAACAGGGTTTCCTGCTGAGTTAACCAGAATTATAAAATCAGGGTATTTCTGGTCAACAAAAATACTGATGGATTGTATCCATAAAGTTCAGTAAAGGAATTTCATGAACTTTCATGGACCTTTATGGACATTTATGTTCAAGAATAGTCTGCCCATTTGTTCTTACACAATTCATTAACATTCATGAATTTTATTACTGAATTAAATGTGCATTCATTGACTAAGTTCATGAACTGGTAATGAAAAATTCATGGATGTTCAAGAAGAGCTCAAGATTATCTTGCCTTGGAAGCCTTAAAATGCACCCGATTGATTCCTTGCAAGAACTTGTAAGTCTCAATCATATCCCCTCTTTCCCTCTTGGCCTCTATGGTACACACGTTAAGGTCTACCAACATTACTTCATAAGACCTCCCCCGCTGCCCCTGGAACAGCTTTGTGGATCTCCTTTGTATGGTTTCTATGCAGTCTTAATCTTGAAGTGTGGGCTCCAGAACTGCACACAATGCTCCATATGTGACTTTACCACGGGCCTGTACAAGGGCAGAATCACCTCTTTTCTCCTACTATCAAATCTCCTTCCTACACATCCTAACATGCTGTTTGCATTTTTGTATGCTTTGTAGCAATGGACTTATGGCTGTCACTAATTATAACCCCCACGTCTCACTCCTGAGATGTCTGCACCTCCCTTAAACCCCCACTGAGTCATCCATTTTTGGGTTCTGTCTACCATTTTGCACTTTTTTGCAATAAACTTTAGTTGCCATAATCTGGACTACTTTCCTAATTTTTCCTTGACTAATTTCTTTACAGACATAGATATTGTCTGCAGAAAAGGACATCTTGGCCCACCCAGTCTTCCCAAATGTTCCTTGCCTAGTCTGTCTTATCAGACCATATCTGGTCTATGTGACCCTCCCCCCCATCGCTGCCTGTTTACCACTATTCCACAATGCCTGTCCCATGCAAGCTTGAAACCGCACACTTGTTTTGCCCCCACCATCTCTGCTGGCAGACTGTTCAGGGTGTCCACCACTCTTTCACTAATGAAGTACTTAATTTGAAGGCAGATAAGGCTCTCCCGGCCCACCTAGACTGCCCATTTTCCTACCTGATGGATAAATTGCAGATTCTAGTTAACCAACAGCTTACTTCCTCCTATCCCCTCTAGAATTGCTTTATGTTTGTCCCATGTATTTTTGAATTCTCCCACTGTCCTTGACTCCACAACCTCCTCAGGATTTCTGTTCCATGCAACCACAACCCTTTCCATGAAAAAATACTTTCCAACATTACCTCTTGGCCGTCCCCCCTCTATCTTCAAATTGTGCCCCCTTGTTCTTGCACATCCCTTTTTCTGAAAGATGCTACCCTCTTGGACTTTGTTATTTCCCTTGAGGTATTTGAAAGTTTCCATCATGTCCCCCCTCTCCCTCCTTTCCTTGAGGGTATACATATTAAGCTGCTTGAGTCTCTCTTCATATGACTTCTGGTGCAGACCCTGCACCATTTTGGTGGCTCTCCTCTGAACAGCCTGCACTCTGTCTATGCCTTTGCGGAGATGGGGTTTCCAGAACTGTACACAGTACTCCAGATGGGGTCTCACCAACTGTCTGTACAGAGGGACAACAACTTCCTGTTTTCTACTGCTGATGTCTCTTCCTATGCATCCCAGTATCTCCCAGCCCTACTTACTGCCTTCTCACATTGTTTGACCAACTTTAGGTCATCTGATATAATTACTCCCAGGTCCCTTTTAATTTTTGTTGTTATTAGTATCTCACCCCCCTATTCCCCTGGGTTTTTGTTTCCCAGGTGCATTACCTTGCACTTCTTTGATTGAATCTGAGCTGCCATACATTTGACCATTCCTCCAACCTTGCCAAGTCCCTTTTCATCCTTTCCACCCCACCTTGTGTATCAACCCTGCTGCAGATCTTTGTGTCATCTGCAAAGAGACATACTTTTCCTTCCAGGTGCTCTCCAATGTCACTTATGAAGACAATAAAGAGGATCGGTCCCAGTACTGAACCCTGCTGTACCCTACTAGTTACCCTCTTTTCTTCACTGTGGACTCCATACTATTACCCTCTTCATCCTGTTGTCCAGCCAATTTTTTATCCAGGCTACCACCTTGGGACGCACTCCAAGGCTGGCTAACTTGTATGTTAATCTTTTATGTAGGACTGTGTCAAATGCCTTGCTAAAATCTAGATGGGCCATATCCACAGCACCTCCCTGGTCTACTACTTTGGTCACCCTGTCAAAGATATCTATTAGATTCATCTGACACGACCTTCCCACTGTGAATCCATGCTGCCTTGGGTCCTGTGCCCCACTGGCCTCTAGATACTCAACAATTCTTTCCTTCAGAAGTGATTCCATCACTTTCCCAACCACTGAGGTCAAACTAACTGGTCTGTAGTTTCCTTCCTCTGCCCTGCTCCCACTTTTGTGAAGTGGAATCACATCCACTCTCCTCCAGTCCTCAGATACCACCCCATCCTCCCATGATTTGTTAAAGAGAGTAGTCAGTGGTGTCACTAGTTCTACCCTTAGTTCTTTTAGAATTCTGGGGTGAATCCCATAAGGCCCCATTGCTTTGTCCACCCTCAGTTTCAAGATTTCTTTCAAAACCCTTTCTTCTGTGAATGGACTGGTATCGCCCCCCATCCAGAGTGTTTCTCTTGTTTGTTTTAGGTACCTCCCCTTCTTCTTCTGTTGTGAATACTGAGCAGAAATATTCATTCAGTATCCCTGCTTTTTCACTATCACCCTCTGCCCACATTCCCTCCCCTTTATTAAGTCTCCGTTTCCCTCCCTTGAACTTTCTTCACTCCCTAATGTACCTATAAAAGGTTTTATCCCCCTTCGTAACAGAATTGGCCATCTTTTCCTCAGTTTGGGCCTTTGCTATTCTGACTGCCTTACCTGCCTCCTTCTGCTTTAACTGATAAAGTTATTTGTCCTGCTCCTTCTCTGTTTCCTTATATTTCCTGAATGCTATCCATTTCTTCTTAACCTTCCTTGCCACCTCTTTTGAGAACCCTTGTGGTTTTTTCCTTCATTTTGTTTTATTGATTCGCTTCACACAAAGGCTTGTTGTCTCTGTGATGGCTGTTTTGATTATTCCCCATTGTTCCTCCATCCCTCCTTCTTGCCCATTTGCTAGTGCTTTTCTGAGGCACTCTCTCATTTTCCCAAAGTCAGCCCTCCTAAAGCCCAATACTCTTGCTTTTGTACGGCTTGACTCCATGCCTGTGTTTATTGTGAACCACACTGTTTGTGGTCGCTTGTTCCCAGATGACTACCAATCTCTGAATCTGAGATACTTTCTCTATCCCCATTTGAGAGTACCAGGTCTAAGATTGCTCCCTCCCGAGATTGTTCCAACACTAGCTGTGTGAGGCATGCCCCTTGCAGGGTATCAAGAATGACCCTGCTCCTGGATATGCCTGCAGCAAAGGTGCTCCATTTAAAATCTGGCATATTCAGATCCCCCATCAACAATATCTCCCTGTTTTCTGCCATTTTAAGGATGCCTTCTATCATTTCCTTGTCCATTTCCTCCCCCTGAGATGGGGGTCTGTACACAACTCCCATGCGGACTGTGGTGCCATTTCCTGTCTCAGGGTGACCCATAGTGATTCATCTACTTTATGTTTACTCTTTAGTTCTGCTGCTTTAATCCCTTCCCTTACATAGAGAGCTATTCCTCCTCCTCTTTTACCCTATCTGACCCTCCTGTAGATTGTATATCCTGGTATGTTGACATCCTAGTCATGGTTCACTGTATACCATGTTTCTGTGACTGCCACAATATCCAGGCATCCCTCTTCCATCAAGGCCACTAGTTCATGGAGCTTGTTACACAGACTATGGGCATTGGTACTCATCACCCTCCATTTTTTGATGGCCTAACCCCTTTTAGCCCCATCCCTGTCCTTACTGCCTTTGCCTTTCTTTGCATTTACCCCAGTCCTGCTCCCAAATGACTTCTCTATCTTGGTGTTTACCTCACTAATTACTGTGTTTTGTGGGGGGAGGCTGGGATTTCTCTGCTCCTTTTCAGTGCCTCCCCCTGGCTAGTTTAAATGCTTGCCAATGAAGTATTTATACCTATCACCTAGGATCCTGGTTCCCCCCTGGACAGATATAGACCTGCATCCCTCCAGGTGGTTCCCCAGTCCCCAATAAAGCAAAAACCCTGAGCTCCACACCAGTTTTTCAACCATTCATTGAATTCCATGGTGCAAAGTATCCTACCATCATCCTTGCCATAGACAGGCAGCACCTACAAGAAGGTTACCAAATGTGCTACTTGTCTAAGGCTCCTCCCCAACTCTACACTCCTTTTGTACTGCTCTGATCCCATTCCTGCCAGGTCATTTGTCCCTAGGTGGACAATGACATCCAGCTCCCTCCCTCCTGCAGCTGCTCCCGCGATCCTGAGTATCTGCTTCCTGTCACTCCGAGCCATGGCGCCAGATAGGCATCTTACCTCTCTCTCCCCTTCCTCCCCCACTTCTACGCAACCAATGTCTGAGTCCCACAAAAGGAGTTGTTTCCTTCCCCTGTGGGGTCTTAAATTTCTTAAGGTCTTGTGTCATCCTCTTGTAGGTCTTCTTTGTGGAGGTTCCAGCATCCTCCTTTTTCTCCACTGTAGGTGCCACCATAGAGGAACCACTCTTCACAAGTACAGCATATGAATTGTGGACAGATACAGCTGGAGGGATGCACCTCTGTTCCTCCACCCGTTTCTTCCCTGAGCCCACCTGGGTCCAACCACTCCTCTTTCTTGGCAACCTCTGAGGTAGCAGCAGTAGCTCTGATGGTCCCTGGGTGGGGGAAGAGGTTTCACGAATCCTAGCCAGGTCAGCCTGGAGATGGGCAATCTCCTCCTTCAGACCAGTGAGGTGCCTGCAAATAGGGCAGCATCACAGCCTCCAGAATGTCTCCTGTAACACTGCCACCCCACAGCCATTGCACTGCACCACTCCCATCATGACTTATTTTGTGTCCCTTCCCCTGTTACTTTGTATGCTTACTCTCTCCACCCTCTACATATTTTTCCACCTACTTTCCTACTGCTTATGTGCCCTTACAACTCTCACCCTTCCTGTTCAGGGACAGGAACTTCCTGTGGTCTTCAGTAGTCTCCTTCTTCCTTGCTTGGACTCAGACCTTCAGCAGCTGGGGGGGGGAGAAAGAGCAATTTTTTTCCATTCAAAGTTGATGAAACTAATGTGTCTCAGTGATCCTTCCCTTCCTCATATCCCTACTTCTTCATAGCCCTCCTAAATTCTCTCTCTTCCAGTTTCATTGCATGCCATCTTGTTCTGGTGCACTTCCTCATTTACAATAGTTTCTTCTCCTGTACCCTGTTCACCCCTGTTCGGCACTAGTAGGTCTCTATTGTGTCTCCTCCCTCCACTACCCCAGGATGTACATGTTGAGATCCCTCAATCTTCCCTCATAAGGCTTCTTGTGGAAGGAATATGGTTTGCCACAGATGAATGCGTTAGGTTCAGGGGGAAGAACACAAAGGCCAAAACGTCAAGCTGGTTCAGTTCTGGAGTTGCCTTGAGGCAGTAAGAGAAAAGAGGTTGGCCTATAGAAAATTCAGGAAGACCACGAGAGAGGTGGAAAGGGAAAATTACCTAAGGTTGGCTAATAAGGCAAGTAAGGAAGTCCAGCAAGCAAAGGCACAGAAGGAGCTGCAGATAGCTGAAGGAATTAAGAAGAAGAAGAAGGCTTTCTTTCACTAAATAAGTGAGAAGAGGTACAAGAAGGAAGGAATTATTAGGCTTAAGAAAGGGGTGGAGTAGGTTGAGGTAAAAGCAGAGATGCTAAATGAATACTTCTGTTCCGTCTTCACCAGGGAAAAGGATAGACCAGTGCCTTCAGGAGGGGAAAAGAGGAGCAGGGGGGAGGGGAACACAGATGTAGTGATAGAGGAGGGTAGAGTGAGGGAGGGGCTCCTGGCACTGAAGGTGGACAAATTACTCTATTCTTAATTCGATCATTTGTCTATATAGAAATTATAAATTACACATTTCATTATTGTTCATCACATACAATAACTTATAGACTTAAACTAATCTATATCTTGAACTGGTATTTCAATCCAATAAATTCACACTTGCCTTTTAGTGTACTTACTGTAGGTCTTATGAACAGTTTTCAAAACAGTTTGAAAATGTGTTGATTTTTCTTTCGTTCTCACTGAAAGCATTAAAATGTATTCCATAATATTTTTATTGGTGATAAATCTAATTTGTTTAACAGTCAGCATTAAATCCAAATGTATAACTGTAATGAATCATCTTCCATTAAGTCTATTGTCCATTTGTAAAAAGCCTTTTATGTTATAAAATGCTAATTATACATTTGATGTTATTGCATTATTAATTCAACATGTTTACTGCTGCTGCCCAAATCATACTGTTAAAATAAATATTATACTTGTTTTTTAAATGTTCTAAGACATGTAAACACTGTGCTAGTGTTACTTCTACACAGTACTGCGCAGTAGTACCACAGGGTTCAGTGCTGGGACCAGTGTTGTTTGGGTTGTCAATATCAGACATCTCAATGGGCATCAAGAGCAAGATCAGTTTGTTTGCAGATGACACCAAGATGGGAGCAGTAGTGGATGATCTAGGAGGGTGGCATGGGTTGCAGGATGATTAGCCAAAATTGGAGACCTGGTTGGACACCTGGCAGTTGGGGTTCAATGCCAAAAAGTGCAAGGTGTTACACTTCGGGGCAAAAAAAAAAACAAGAAGGAGCTACCAGCTGGTGGGGGCGTTCAGCTAACCGAGACAGAGGAAAAGATCTGGGGGAGATTATAATGGGTTCAATGAACAACTCTGCAAAATGCAGGAAGGCAGCTGAAAAGGCCAACTAAACACTGGGATGTATTGTCAGGGGTATATCTTAAAGGAGGGGGAGGTGATCCTGCCATTGTATAGGTCATTGATTAGGCCACACCTGTAGCACTGCATGCAGTACTGGCAACCATACCTGAAGAGGGACATTAAGTTACTGGAGGGAGTGCAGTGCAAGGCAACAAAGATGATCCAGGGACTAGGGGACTTACCTTACATGAGCAGGCTGAGGGAATTGAACATGTATTCACAGGAGGAGAAGAGAGGAGAGGAGAGACAGGGGTGATATGATTGAAACCTTCAAGTACATGAAGGAAATAAACAAGACAGGCATGGAGGGACTATTCAAGTTAAGGGGGGGATAGGGTCAGTCGAGGTCACAATCTCAGATTGGAGGGGGAAGGTTCAGGAGGGAAATGAGAAAACACTTTTTTACAGAGAGAGTGGTGTCTAGGTGGAACGTGTTGCCTGCTGAAGTGGTGTCCTGCAGAACAGTGGACTGCTTCAAAAGGCAATGGGATAAGGTAAGAGGGAAGGTCAGGGGAGGGAGGTTCAGCTGCAGTAAAAGGGTTGCTATCTGCACACTCAAGCAGAGTTGATAGACCATAAGGCCTTTATCTGCTGGAAAATTTGTATGTTCTATGTTCATTTAAAAGTTTTTGTCGTGGGTGCGGGTGTGGGGTGCAGGATTTTGTTCATCTACAGTCCACCCGGTGATGAGACCGAATTCCTTCAGGAGATTTCGAATTTCATTGTCGACAACGTATTGGAATCCCCCAAATGGTTAGTTCTGGGGGATTTCAATGCCTGGGTCAATAATGAACTCTCATGCTTTGGTCAAAACCTCCTACAGCTTATGATTTTGATGGGTTTCACACAGGTTATTTCCTCCACAACTCACACTGGTGGTCACTCATTGGATCTGGTGTTCCTCATGGGAATAGAGATCACTGATTTGGTGGTGGGACCTGTCAGTTGGTCTGATCATCAAACCATAAGGTTCAGTTTCCTGGCTCCCCCAATGGGCCTGCCCCTATGGAGATGGTTCAGTGCCGCCATTTGAGGGGTATGTCTCCAGATGGCCTAATGGTGGTGATAGACCTATTGAGCTTGGCGAGTGAAAGCATGGATTCAGGTGATCTTGTACTTGTCTACAATAAGGCGGTGTCAGATGCCTTGGATTCCATTGCTCCTGTTTGTGTTCGACCACTTACTCTTCTCCCACGGTCCCCTTGGTTCAAAGGGACCTTGAAAGAGTTGAAGAGAGAGGGTTGAAGGTTAGAGAGGGCTTTTCTGAAGTCCAGCTTGGATATTGACAGATTTAGACTGATAGATCATTATGTCACCTATCAATCAACAATCACCTGTAAGAAGGCAGAATTCCTGTCCAGGGAGATTGCCATCATGAAAATATGACCATCTCGGCTCTTCCAGACTGTTGGCAGATTGTGCAATCCAATCTGTCTCCATTCTGGTGGAGCCTTGTCACAAGAAAGATGTGATGAGTTTGCTCAATTTTTCGCGGATACGGTTGTCACCATCAGATCTGGTATCTGCCCAGTCCCCTCTGAGGGGGATTGTGGAGGTCAGCAGAAGATTGCGAGCACCCATTTTGTCTGGTCTGACTTTGGCCAGCTGGACATCATGGACATCATGAGGATCATCCAGATGTTGCAGTCGACCAGCTGTACTTTCGATCTGGGCCCAACACTTCTCCTTGTGTGGTGGATTGAGGAAATTGGCCTGGTCCTGACTGAGATAGTCTGGAGGTCATTGGAGAGAGGGGACTTTCCTGATCCCCTGAAGGAGGTGGTTGCATGACCAATCCTGAAAAAAGCCTCCCTTGACCCGGACTGTCTCGCTAACTACTCAGATCTGTCTTTAACCTTCCTTTTGTTGGGATGGTTTTTGAGAAGGTGGTTTCACTGCAGTTGGATGATCATTTAGCCACAAACGATGTCTATGACACTCTCCAGTCTAGATTTAGGAAGAGGCATAGCACCAGGACAGCTCTTGTTTGGTTGCTTAAAGATCTCCTAACAGCGAGAGATCGGCGGACCCATTCCATTTTGGTCCTCCTTGATCTCTCAGTGGCATTTGACATGGTGGGCCATGGTATGCTATTGGAGCACCTGCGGTTCATCTCTGAACTGTCTGGTATTGTCCTCAGATGGTTTTGATCTTTCCTCGAGGGTAGGACACAGACAGTCATCTCAGGAAATTATTCCTCTGACCCTCTCCTCCTATCCTGCGGGGTACCCCAGGGCTCCATTTTGGAGCCTATGTTGTTCACTGTGTACATGTTGCTGTTGGGAGACATTATTAGGTGGTACAGTTTGAGATTTCACTGCTATTCAGATGATACCCAACTGTACATGTCTTTTGTGCGTGAACAGGGAAATATTTTCTCGGTATTTAACAACTGCCTATCTGAGATTCGGGATTGGATGAGTGCTAGCTGGCTGAGGTTCAATCTGGACAAAGCCAATGTGTTGATGATAGACCTGGATCATTGAGACAGGGTGTGTTGGCTGAACAACCCTCGGATCTTTGGCTAGGGGGTGTCCAGCTTGCCACCTCAGATCAGATGAGGAACCTGGGCATTGTTTTTGACAGCAGTTTGACACTGAAAGCATAGGTGTCAGTCATTGTTAAAACCTCTTTTTTCCATCTGAGGAATATCATCTGGGTGAAACACCTGGTCCCTCCAGAGGATCTTCCAACTCTGGTCCATTCCTTCATGACTACTCACCTTGACTACTGCAATGCCCTTTACCTAGGGTTACTGGAGGTTGATATCTACCACTTTCAGCTGGTGCGGAATGTGGCTGCCAGGCTTTTGATTGGTACTTCTAGGACTAGTCATATAACGCCTGTGCTCCATGGACTGCATTGGCTGCCAGTGCGGTGTTGTATCACCTTCAAAATAGGTTTTCTGACCTATAAAGCCCTGCACAGCCAGGGACCCTGCTACTTGTGAGATCTCTTTTCTCCCTAATGCCCCTCCCGACCTCTCTGATCCACTGATGAGGGATTGCTAGAGATTCTCAGGGTGTGTTTACAGACATCTGGGGCCTGTTCATTTGCATTTGTGGTCCCAACCCTGTGGAATTCTCTACCTCATTGGATAAGAGAATGCCTGACCATCCAAAATTTTAAAATTGAACTTAAGATGTATTTCTTTGGCCTAGCCTTCAGTGATGAAATTTAATGAGGCCATCATTTCAGCTGTCTTCTGATTGTATTGCTGATAATTTATGGTTTTATACATGGTTTAATTTTATGAATTGTATGGTTTTATGTGATTATGTTTTTATGTACAGGCACCTTGAACTAAAGAAAGGTGCCTTCTTACAAACACATTTTGATTTGATTACCTATTGCAGCCTGTCTGCTGTTCATCCATTAGGTTGAATATTTGTATGGGATACAACAGTGCTCACGTTTACAGTGTTCTAGTTATTGTATTGATTAAAACAAATTCAATTCTCCAAATACGTTCTTATTCAAAGTCTGAGAAAGTTGCTCACTTTTAAGAATTGTAGAGCATGGCATGACCTCTGGATTTCTCTTTGTGTATGGAGGTACCACAACTGCCCTACACAGTTCTTTTAAAGGTGCCTAACTGGAATCGGGAATGGAGCAACCCGTGTCATCACATGACGTCACCTGACATCACGTGATGAATGCGTACACTCTGGTACCCGACCTGCAAAATTGTGCAGCACCTGAAGAAATCTCAGGTGTCCAGCCAGGAAAATTCTCTCATCTTCTTTTTTCTTTTTTAAATTCAGATTTTATTGCGAGTTTTCAAATATTCTGACATTTCTTACATGTTTGATTACAATAGTGAAAACTGAATCCAGATACAGGAAAGCTTGCAAACAGGAATAACAACATTTCACCAACCCTTCCCTTCCCCTTCCCTTCTATGTAAGCCTAATTTTAAGAACATTTACTTCTTTTCCCTCCCCCCTCCCCAGGCACAACTTATACCCTGTTCTCTCTACTACCCACTTACAGTGGATGGGAGAACCCAAGGCCTATTTGTAACATACATCAATAATAGTTGTATAAAAGCTGGTTCTAAGTTCTCTAAAACCACGGTAAGGCTGTTCTGTTGGATTGTGTACAAGACATGCAGAATTTCCAACCTTTTCTTGAAGAGGTCCATTCTGTTTGAGAGACTAGTTATCATTTTTCTATCCTTGACTTATGCAGAAGTTCCTGCAACCATTCTTGATACGAGGGCAGCAGGGAGTCCTTCCAGTGTTTTAATACAACTTTTTTTGACTAACATAACCATTAAAGTAATATGGTAATTCCTGTTTATTACTGGAAAGCCTGTAAAATCTCCTAGTAGGCAAACTTCAGGCATTGGTGATGACATAGATTTTAACTAACGTTGTATATTTTAGCTTGGATTTTAATTTGTTTTATGATGTTTTTATGATTGTTATTTTGTAATGCATCTTGATTTAAGAAAGGTGCAAAATAAATAAAGTTTATTATTATATTATTATTATTAAAGTAATCTTGTAGTCTCAACAGAGGGTCTATCATGGGTTTGATTAAGCTCCATAGTGGGGCAATTTTTGGACATTCCCGGAAAGCATGATATAATGTTCCATTATCACTATTGCATCTGTTACAATGAGGTGTAACAGCTCTGGCCATTTTGTACAATTTACTTGGGGTTAGGTACATATTTAAAATTTGCATTTGCATTAAACGCAATCTGTCCTGTGTGATTAGTTTATGACAGGCATCCCACAATTTGGATCCATTTAGAGCAAGGTTAGAATACAGATTATTCCAGTATGCAGAAACACCTTCTACCTTAGGGAATAGAGGTGGATAGAGGAGACTATAAAGAGAGGAGTTGGCATGTGGGGCTGAGGCCAGTACTCTCATCTTCTTTAGATTTGAATCTTATATATAGTTTCCTCCTCAATTCTTTTCTTTTTTTGGGATTATTTATGTCCTATTGCTTTTACGGCCCTCACAATCAGGGGAGCCCCAGCTCCATCACCCCAGCACCACCAACCAGCACATATACTCCCAGGGTTCACCCCCCCATTGGGGTGGTGAAGGAGGCCCTCCCCCACTGAGACTGGATCCAAGATTGCGCCATGGCTAGCAGGGTGTGGGGCCTGTGAGCTCCCCAATCATCTGTGTGGAGCTATTTCTGTATTTTCCTCTCCCCCGGGGGTGGCACATGCAATGACACCCACAACAGCACCACGTATGCTTCCATGCATGACCCCATCTAGCATCTGAATTGCTTCCTGACCCCTGTGTTGCAGCTTCAATGTGCTTGCCCCCAGCTTCTGCTAGGGGCCAGCCAAGCTTCGACTGCCAGAGTCCCCTCTTTCCAGAGGAGAGCTGTCCACTGGATGCTCAATCTTTCTCCTCCCTGCTGACCCCCAGCAGCCCACTCTCATTCTTGAAATGTGGGTCACTGGTGTGGAGTGATGTGTGGCACCCAGTGCCTGAACCCTCAGCGCTGCTGGGCTGGCCATCAATTATTTTCTAAGATTATTTATTTATATCAATATGATGAGTTAGTGAACTATTCGTTTGTGTTGGCAAGGACCTTGCCTCAATATAACTTCAGAGTAGTAATCTTGGGAGGTCAGGGAGGTCATAGGCACAATCCAGAACAATATCCCTATATTTTAAGTAAGCATTAAATCTTCCTTACTCAGTTAGACCTTAGCCATGGTTTTGATGCTCAGTTTAGTAACATCATACAGTGTCAATAATGTATTGTGAAAAATCCTGTGCTGCAATGGGAGGTCAAAAGATCACAATTATTATTTTCAATGTTTAGTATGCAGAACATTTTTTTGTGTTTGTCATAAGAAGGTTTTTTAATGAAATATGTTTCATGATTATGTCTAAATATCTATATGGTTCTAATCTTTGAAATTCTCAAAAGTGTTTTTACCTTCTCAAATCACTTGGGGAAAGGTCAAAAAGGTCATATGTATATAAAAGCTAAACTAATATATAGCAAGTAATTGTTCACCTTTATTCTGTATCACAATCTGTATATTAATCCTGTGCCCCCTTACATACTCACAGGATTGGTTGCTAGGCAATGGAGTAATTCAATCCAGAACGTGAATGTGTTGCTTCAAATCTATCTGCAGTATATAATATGCTTCCCTGGTAAGGATTTTTGTCCTGTAATCTCCCCCTCTTGTGTCTGGCATAACCTTCTGTAACCCAAAGAACATCATATATGGTACTGTAGTTAGTGTCCCTGCTCTGTAAAGTGTCTTGCCACAGGGGATATACTATGGTATCCCTAAACTCAGTATCCTGAGTCTTGGGATACTGACCGCACTGACCAGAAATACATGCTCCTGAATCAATCAGATACCCAACAATACAATGTCGGGCATCTTATTAAAAAACACTAAATACAGTTCGGGTGCTTCACCCCTAAACTCCCATGTGGGGGGCTCTATTCCCCACTCCCCCATAACTGAAATAACTAACTCTTAGGGGGAGTGAACCTTGGAGTTAAAAACAATTAGTTACAGGGGTATTAAAACTAAACGGACACAGCGTGGAACAGAATTCGGGCCTCCCAGGGCACACTAGCTGAGCTGCCAGTGGTTTAGCCCTCAACACCAATGGGGCAGCTCAGCCAGCTTCCAGATGCAGCCAAGATTTGAAGCCCATCAACAGGGGTAAGGTAGCAAGCTGTCACATCCACTACCTTACCCTTGTAGACGTCCATCGGGTTTCCTACTCCAAGGATTCCCACTATCTGGCGACGTAACCTGTCAGGCAATACTGCATGGGCAGGTCAGTGTCAGGATAGTGAATCTCAGCAGTACATAAGGGTATTGCCATGGGTGACGTCAGGTCTTGTCTGCGAATATCATTTTCGTGTTCTGTAATTCAATTTTTTAGCAGTCTCTCTGTTTTTCAGACATACTGTAGATCTTATCACATGGGCATTTTAACATATATAGTACCCCACTGGATGAACAGTTAATAAACTGTTTGATAGTAATATCCTCGCTTTGTTAATGGAGAAGTATGGCCTTCTCATTTAACTAGCTCCCCAGCAGCTACCTGCACTTTGGCTGGGCCCATACTTTAATTAAGCTAATTTTGGGCTGATGCACCCTATAAAGGTAAGCCATTTGAGGCAGTTGCATTTTAGAGTAGGGACCCAGGTGACAGAAGGTCTACCTCAATGTTGGTTGCTGGGTGACTTCACATCAGGGCCCTGAGGGGAATACTAAGAGACCTCCACTCCTTTTGAAACCATAACAGTAAGTTGCCAATTTAGGCTGAAAGCATATGTTTGTTGTTGCATTGGGTGGGGGGGAGGAGTCAGGGTGTGCTCAGACTTGTTGTTTTTGTTTTAGTAATATCCTCGTCCTTGGCTGTATACCTAACCCTCTTTACCTTGTATGTGTTGTTACAATGTATATATTGACCACACTGGAAATTTCCTTTAAAGTCAGCTGTATTTAAAAAAAAATGTTGGGGCCTGGTTTCCAGTATTTTATGTTCTGTTTTAACCAATCTGTTCCCTAATTTCTTGTTTCTTTAGGCCACCGTTAAGAGTGACTGTTGAAAGACATGTTCTTCCAGGGGGGTTGCCTGTAAAACATCACAATGCTTGTTTATTATATTCTTAACTGAGAAGAAAATGTCATTGTATGTAGTTGCTAGCACAATTTTACCCTCTATTGATCCCTTTTCCCTCTGGTGTGTGACAAGTAAATCTTTTCTGACTCTTGAGCTAACCTTCTCTGCTGCTGTCTGTAAAGCTGTTTTGTCACAATCTCTCTGCTGAAATATATCCATCATCTCTGTTTTAGCCCTTTTAGACTCCATTGGATCTGTAAAATTCCTTTTTGCCCTGACCATCTGTCCATATGGAATTGATTCAATGAGTTTCCTTGGATGGAAATGCTTGGCATGCAAAACTGAATTTTTATCTGTCAGTTTGCAAAATAGTTTTGTGGCCAAGTTATCCTCATCCCTATAAATCAAAAGATCCAGATAGGGTATTTCCCCTGTCCTTTGATTCGCGGTAAAGATCAAATGGTCTATACAGTCATTTAAATATTTGTTAAAAACAAGTAATTCTTCTTCAGATCCAGTCCATATAATAATAATGTTGTCAATAAACTATTTCCACACCCTCTGTCTACTAATGAACTTATTCCCATCATGAAAGATATATTCTGCCTCAAAGTAATTCATGTTGATATTAGTGTAAGAAGGGGCCATGCTAGACCCCAAGGTGCTACCTCTAATCTGTAAATAAAATTGCTTTTCAAATTTGAAATAATTCTGTGTTAACACTATTTCCACCATTTTAACTAATATCTCATTGGTGGGTTGCTCCTCTTTTCACATAATGTCTAATGTTTCCTTTAGAACATTACATCCCTGTCTGTGTGATATAGAGGTATATAAATCTTCAAATCCCAGGTCATCAGTATGCAATTTCCTACTTCCAAATCTGTGTCATTCTGTTGTTCTATGATTCTAATTATGTCTGTTGAATCCTTAATGTATGATTTTGTTTGTTCCACTATGTGTCTTATATGGTAATCAATAAAGTTGGGCAGGGGTTCTAGAATGAAATTAATGTGGATAAAATTGGTTGGCAAATGAAGGGACTCAAGTTCTTATGACTCTTTGGAAGAATGTAAAACAACAGTATAGAGGGAGGTGTTCCTATACAGGGAATCTTTTTCCCATTCTATGATTTCCTTGTTGTCAAAAGCTATAGTCAGTAGTGTTTTCACTAGGTCCATAATTGTCTGGATGGGGTCGCTATCTAGTACAAGATAGTTATTTTAATTCTGTAATAAATCTAGGCATGTTTGTCTGTACTGTTGATAGTCCATTACTACGATGGCCCCTTCCTTATCTGCACTCTTAATAATGATGTCTCTATCATTTCCAAGTTTCCTCAAGGCTCCATACTGTTTTGCTGACAAGTTGATCTTTGACCTCCTATCTATATTTCTTTCTTTTTTTAAAATGTTTCTATGTATCTGTATTAACTAGAGCCATAAATGTTTCTATGTGATGTGGTATGGTAGGTGGTGTAAATTTCGACTTTAACTGAAGTTTTTGACTCAACATTATTTTCTTCTCTTGTTCTTGAATGCTTACTTCTCTTTCAGGTTGTGTGCCACAAAATTATCTGAGTCTAGTTTCAATTCAAATTCATTAACCTGATTATGTGGGCAGAATGCCAGTCACTCAGTACCTGTACCTCTAAGTCTGCAAGTTCTCTTTTGAGATGTTGCGCTCTAATGTGTTTTTGGCACCATTGATCTGGTAGCCCTGGCCTCCACTGTGGCATCTCGGGTTCTTTTTTCTTACCTTTTCTCTGTTGTGCCTGTATCTCTGCCTGTTTCTGTTACTTTTGAGAGGCCTGGTTCTTGTATATCTTCTATCACTTCTTGTATATGCCCTCTCTTGTATATTGATATCCCCTCTTGCATCATTAGCGGAAAGGTTTCCTGACCCAGTACCCCCCTTCCAGGAAAATGTGCTCCACTGCCTGTGAAAGGTGGCCTCCCTGTTTTGTTGTCACTGCCTGAACTGATTGCTGAGGATTCTGAGTCCAAAGTGTATTGATATGACTTGTTATATCCTGTCTTTTTGTTTGTAAATGTGTAAACTTCATTATTTCTATAGTCATTTAAATCCCTTTTGACATTTTGTCACTTGGTGGCTTGTAACTCCTCCTCAAATTCAGTCAAATGAGTATTAATTTTATCTAAATATTCTCTCAGTTCTTCCACACTATATTTGTTCTTGACCTCCCTATCATGTTGGGTTAAATCCACTTCTACTTTTTGTAACTCCTTAGCTATAGACTCTATTTTTAATAACATGAAATCTTTGGAGCACCTATTTCTTACTCCATCCGTTTAATGTTTAAATCAGCCTCAATATGCCCTAGATTGGCCTCCACAAAAATGTGGAGGCCCCTTGGTATACATTTTTGCTTAAGGTACTGAGTGAGCTTTTGAGCATGCTATTGTAATTTGACTTGCTTTTGTCTGAGATATTCAAACTGGTTTGTGACTGAATAAGTGGGAATAGCCCCTCCAAATTCCCTATTAGTTTTAAAATTACTCAGAATTATTTGTTCCTCTGTATCTGAAATTGACAGGGGCACTGACTGTTTATCTATCACTTTATTCAATTCATCAAAATGTAACATTCTGACCTGATGGCAGGGCCAAGTTCAAATGAGATAAAGTTGAGTTCATATGTTCAAGAGTTCAATCAGTCCAGAAAAAGTTCACAAATCTAAATAGTGTGTTGATGCTTCTGATTCAGAAATATTGGTGTGGGTATAGATTCAGTTCTGTTCCCCAAAAATGTTTTCAATCCACTTCTTGGCCCTCTCGAGCTTGCATCTGCCGATGCACTTGAAACTTCAAAGAAGAGTTGTTCAGCCCAGCCAACCTCGGTACAAAAAAGATACTTTATTTGGGAGGAGTCTGAACCAATTAAGTGCTAAATACAATCCATACAAATGGGTTACAAAAGGCCCACTCACCCAGATAATATTTGTAGAAGTGTTTTACTGGTTTTAGATACAGTACAAGAAAACAATGCAAACATTTCAGAAATTATCCTTTATCAGTGCTGCTGAGTGTGCGCATTCATTGCGAGCATCAGGTGCCGTCATATGATGATGCACATTGCTCCACACCCGATTCCAGCTAGGCACCATTAAAAGAACTGCATAGTGTGGGCATGGTACCTCCATACACAATGAGAAATCGGGAGATTACGCCACACTCTACACTTAAAAGTGAGTAATTTTCTTAGAATTTGAATAAGAATGTACTTAGAGAATTGAATTTGTTTTAAGCAATACAATAACCAAACACCTCTAAAAGCGAACACTGTTGTGTCCCATACAGATATTCAATGTAATGGATGAACAGCAGACAGGTTACAATAGGTAAATGACAAAAACCTTTTTAAATGAACATACAAGTAACACTAGCACTGTGTTTACGATTCTTGGAACATTAAAAAAATTAGTATAATGTTTATTTTAACAGTACGATTTGGGCAGCAGCAGCAAACATGTTGAATTAATATTACAACAACATCAAATTTATAATTAGTATTAATAAGAACTTTGGAAACTGATTTTGTAGCATAAACAGCTTTTTACAAATGGATAATAGACTTAATGGGAGATGATTCATTATGGTAATATGTTTGGATTCAATGCTGAATGGTAAACAAATTAGATGTATCACCAATAAAAATAATAAGGAATACATTTTATTGCTTTCAGAGAGAACAAGAGAGAAAAATAAACACATTTTTAAACTGCTCTGAAAACTGTTCATAAGATCTAAGTATACTAAAAGGTAAGTGTGAATTTATTGGATTGAAATACCAGTTCAAGATATATATGAGTTTAAGTCAATAAGTTATTGTATGTGATGAACAATAATGAAATTTATCATTTATAATTTCTATATAGACAAATGATAGGATTAAGAAGATTAGAGTGATGGTAAAACATAAGACTTATTGGGTGAGCTGAATCATTTTTTGATTTCCTTTATCAGAATTGTTTTAATTTTTTCAACTAACAGATATTAATACAGTTCTCTTTTTATTTAAAAGATACAGCAACAGCACTGATGAAGGGTAATTTCTGAATTATTTGCATTGTTTTCTCATACTGCATCTAAAACTCAGTAAAACACTTTTACAAATATTAACTGGTTCAGTGGACCTTTTGTAATCAATTTGTATGAGTTGTATTTAGCACTTAATTGGTTCAGGCTCTTCCCCGAATAAAGAATCTTTTTTATATTGAAGATGGCTGGGCTGGACAACTCTTCTTTGAAGTTACTAGAATCCTATCATGCTTAGTATTAAGCAGGTAACAGGCAGTGGGTAGGGAATTCATTAGGGGCTTCTTACACTATGACATCATTGTTTACTCAGCTAGACTGAGGGAAGAGTGATTATGTCATTTAGAACTCTCACAGCAGCATAACACCTTTGTGTGTACAGCTGATCTGGGGAGCCTTAGAATGTTCAGTTAGTTGTGAGTGGTAGTCATTTGGTGGTGAGAGTGGCAGGAGGTCTGCAAGTGGGCTCTGAGTTGAGGGCCTCTACTTCTCACCCTAGAGTGGATTACCATTTCCAGCTTCCAGTGAAGTGGTGAAGACTTTTGATCAGCAGGATTTCCTGATTTCTACTCGAAGTGAAGTGGAAGGGACTGCTTTTTCTCAGTGGGTCCAATGAGCAATCCCCTGAAGATCCTTGTTGGTTTTCAGCTGCCTTTGAAAAGGACTTGAGAGACTGGTTCTGACATGCTACCCAGGAAAAGGTGTCCTTTAGTTGCTCCCTGCCCAGTGGAAGGAGCAAATGGTCAGTAAGTACTCTTTTAGGAGACACGTTCTCCACAATTTAGGGAATTTGTTTCTGGGGTGTGTATGCCCTTACAGAAGGCTAGATCACACCCTTCAGTGCCCCTAGTTCACCAAAGTGAGTGAAAGAAATGTCTAGTTCACTCATGTGTATGAAAAGGATAAGTGCTTCACCCTAGTGTATGAAAAAAAGTGTTTCATGTTCACCCTGGTGTCTGAAGAAGTGTTTAATGTCCACCCAGGTATGAGTAAAAAATACCTAGTTCACCCCAGTGCATGACAGGGATTTAGTGCTGTGCCCCAGTGTGTGAGGAAAGTGCTTCATGTTCACCCCAGTGCGTGAAGAAGTGTTTAACATCCACCCAAGTGAGTGGAAGAAATGCCTAGTTCACCCAAGTGTGTGAAGAAAATGTTCACTATTCACCCAAGAGAGTGAAATGTTCAGATGTGTGGCTAGGCCACATATGTACACCAATTTGGGAATGGGAAGGTGTTTTTGTTTCTCAAACAGTACTGCATGCAAGGAGAGTTCTGGACTGTTGTACCTGTTTTTGCCTTGACTATCCCGTGGAGGTCCACTTCTTGCTTTTAGTTTACCATCTGTAAAATATAGCCATACTGCACAATCTCAGTTCCTGTTCTGGACAATCTGATTCTTGCCTTTAGTGTGGAATTACTGGCCCCACTCAGCAGTTTAGATCTAGCATATACCTAGCAACCTCTACCCTAGAACTGGTTTGTAATTTTATAAAGGTTCATGTGTTTTGTTCTTGTACCAACATTCCTCTTCCTCTGGAATTGAGCCTGGTATACATGCTAATGCCTAGGGTGATAACAACCTTTGAATTTCCTGCTAAACATTAATGGTATGCCATATGTGGATACTAGTGCCAGATTTTGTGGGGCGTGTACTAGTTAGTATAAGTGGCATGGGAGCTACATTCAAAAAGCATACCTTCCCTTCCAGCTCTTCTGCAATGTCACTTATGAAGACATTGAAAAGGACCAGTCTCAGTACTAAGCCTTGTGTCACCCTGCTGACCACTCTCTCCTCATTAGAATGTACATTGTTTACCATCACCTTCTGTCACCTATGTATTAACCATTTTTTTCTCCAGTTTACTTCTTTGGTTCCCACCCCTAGACTGTCAAATTTCTTTATCAGTCTCCTATGGGGCACAGTGTCGAAGGCCTTGCTGAAGTCCAAGTAGAAGAAGTTCACTGTCATTCATTGATCTATCTCCCTGGTCACCCAATCAATGAAGCCAATTGCATTTGTCTGTCATGACTTCCCACTCCTCCCTTGAATCTGTGCTGCCTTTGGTCTTGTAACCCATTAGTTTTGAGCTATTCCACTATTGTTTCTTTAAACAGGGTTTCCCCACCACGGATGTGAGATTGACTGGTCTAGAGTTGCGAGCCTCCTTCCTCTGCCACTTTTATGAAGCAGGGATATGAGAGACTGCTCTCCAGCACTCTGGAACCACTCCTGTTTCCAGTGTGCTGTTGATTAGGGCCATTAGTGGTGTAGGAATCTTTATCTCCATTCCCTTAGCAGCCATGGGTGTATCCCATCCATTCCCAAGGCCTTGTCCACTTTGAGATTTGTAAATCCATTCAGGAATCTTTCCTCTGAAAATGGACTTGTGTCCACTTCCCAAGTGTTCCTACTGCTTCTTGATGGTGAGTCCCCTCTCACTCCATCACACAGGTTGAGCAGAAGTACAAGTTCAGGATAGCTGCTTTTTCCTGATCCTCCTCTGTACAGTCTCCCTCAACCATCCTCCTTATCCTCACTAACCCTCCCCTTGCCTTCCTCTTCTCACTTATGTACCTGAAGAAAGTCTTGTCCCCTTTTAATAACCCTTTGGTTATTTTTTCCTTTGTTTTTGCCTTTGCTATCCTCACATTCTTACCTGACTCCTTTTGTTTTATCTGGTACATTTCTCCGCCTGCATTTCTTTGCATATCCTCAATGCCTTTACCTCCTCAGTGTCCACTCTGCAAAAATTTAAGTGTTATCAGCAGAGTTAACCCTTTTTCTGGATTCTTTCTTTTAAATTGCAGATGAAGATATTGAAGAGTACTAGTCCCAGAACTGATCCAAGCGGTACCCCACTCATAACTCACTTGTGGTCTGTCAGTGTATGCCAAATTGATGTCTACCCTCTGAGTTCTGCCTCCCAGCTAATTCCCTATCCACCTGAAAAGACTGTCCCTTACCTCCAGGTCACCTTTTTTCTATTAGCCGTCTGTGTGTAATGGCATCTAAAGTGTTGCTAAAATCAAATTACAATGCATCTACAGCCCCTGTCCACTGACTTTGTAATCCATTTAAAGAAGTTGATCAGGCTAGTTTGGCAAGATCTCCATACTACAGAATTGTGCTGCATCTGGTCCTGCACTCCATTTGCTTCCAAGGATTCCACACTTTGTTTCCAGGCATAGGTTCCATGTCATAATAGTGATCGCAAAACAATAATCACCATTATGGTGAATATATATCACTAAAAAGCAAATCGGTGATATGCACTTTAGGTGACCCAACATCCGAATATCAAAAAACTGTTTTTTTGGGGGGGGAGGCTGAGCCCTCCTTCCTCACAGGAAACTTTACCATCACACCCCCCTGAATTAGGATTCTCAACTCCAGGGGGGTGCATGTCAGGAAGGGGGCAAAATGCAGATGTCAGGCAAAATTTAAGTGCCGCAGCTCACAGCTGCAGCAAAATGCAACCCACTCCAGTCCCAAATCCAGTACCTGCTCTGCCAGAGCTAGCCTCCCACACCACCATGCCACCTGGCTATCTTGGCAGTGACAGGTACTCCAGTCCCTGAAAACCCCTTCCCTGTCCCTCCCCCTCGCTATTCCCCCCTTCTGTTTGCCCTTCCCTATAGCCACTACTCCATACCCTTGCTATTCTGCAGGGTAGCCCAGACTAATAGCACCCAAAATGAGTCGCTATTTTTGTAGTCACTCCTTTTGGGTTGTTATTATTATGTGATACCCATCCATATTGGACCTTGTAGAAAAAGATGAACTAAATGGGTGATTTGATCCCTCTTATTGGACCAAAAAGAAATTTACAGAACACAAGCTTTCAGGCTGCAAAAAGGCCTTCTTCCGGTGTCACAGTTTCTAAAAAAAAAACTTCTTTTATGCTTTGCAGTTAATCATTTTTATTGAGTTTTCAATGTATAATATCACTCAGCTTCGAGGATGGTCTCTGTTTACTGGCATATTGTTTAGGCTAGTTACATTCATACTTTTGTGGTTGAAATGCATTATCATATTGCCTTAAAATAAAGAGGAAAATAAATTATATCCATTTCTGTTGGAAAATTGATATAGCAGAGCGGCATCTAAGCCTGACAAAAATTAAATAAGGAAAGTACATAGATTAGCCCTTATCTGGCAAATGGAAGAGTGCCAAAACACCCCCAAATCCATTACTCGGGTTGTTTAAATATTTGTATACCCAGTAAATTGATAATCTATTGCTTATGAGAGTGATTAGTTACAAATTCCTAAACATAACTATTTACATAAAAAAGGAAAAAAATTAAATATAATCAGAGTTGTATTCTAATAAGCTGAGCTAGTAGTGAGCTTTCCAGAAGGGTGTTCTGATGAAAGTCATATGTTACAATCCAGCACAGATCTTGTATGGTGGGGGAGGGCAGCTAGAAGGGGAAAACTTGAAGACCAAGTATGATAAAAATGGAGGCACTTATCTTCAGCCCATTCAAGTGCAAGAGAAGGGGTGCTGGTGGACAAGATGGAGACATAGTACTGTAGGTGAAGTGGTTTGTTTAAGGTATTGATTAAAATTGTGCCATATTTCATCAAATACCCCAGTGAAGTTAAAGTCCAGGGTGTAATAGTCTTTCATATTGGGACAGCTGCATCATACAGTTCATAAATTCTTGTATGGATGGGGTTTCACTACTATGCCATCTACAGAGCATTAGAAATTTTGCCTCTGTACTAGCAAGCACTACAAGATTGTATTGGTATTTACTAAGATACGGAGCACTGTTTTGTGCCCCTAATAAGAATAAATTCAGGTGCAGTAGGAAGAGGTGTTTGGAGAATTCTTTTCAGGATATCTCAGATTTGGTGCCAATATGGTGTGATTTTGGGGCAGGCCTATAATATATGAAACAGATCACACTTCTGTTGGGACATCTCCAACAAACATCGTTTGGAATAATATTCGCAGCACATAAAACTGCAGGTGTGCAATATCAGGAATGTAGGACTTTAATCTGCATGAATCTGCTACAGTACTTGTAATCCTTGCTGGAGCTCGAGTGGTTCTCCAGCAGGTGTACCATTCTTCATCATCTATTATATAATGGCATAAAATAATCTTGGACTCTGATTAGTCCACCTGGGACTGTAGCCGTGATGTTATCCCAGCACAACATCATGACTCTAGTCCCAATACACAAATGACCAAATGAACCGGTACCAGAATCACTGCATGGCAGCCTGCTTCACTTATCCCCGTCAATGAGTCTGCTTTTTTTTTTCACCCGCGGAGATGGTAACAGCTGGTTGCATGGCTCACTGATGCCACTCAGTTCCACACAAAACAGCTCTCCCTAAACAACCACACAAAGGGCTGTAAAAACATATAAAATTCCAGTATGAGCGGCTTCTGAGAGACGCACACATGCACTTGGTCATCTCACAAACCACAACTCCACTTCCTCTTGCTAGTTTTAAATGATACATTTCTTTTTTTTGCTGCCAGACTACATAAAAATGAATATTTCCTGCAGAGAAGCAACAGAACAGTTACCCGACCTGTTTCAGAAAACCAGAATTGTCCCTCTGCTCCTCCCTAGTTTGTCATTTGCAGTTTTCATTCATACAAGACACTGGGTCACAAGACAGGCAGCGGGACTGGTTAAATTAAAGTCTTTGAGTTTGAGGGAGAAACAAAGTGAGAAACATCAGAAAAGACAAGTTTAATGGGGCATGGGGGACCAGACTTGCAGCACAAACAGAAGAGAGTGTGTAGGGAACGGTCAAATAAAAACACAGACCCACTCATTTAACAGCAGCACCACCTACTGGCCAAAGGGGAACTATTTCTTTACTTCATAAACCTCCATATTGATAAATCAGATAAAAATCTACAAAAGAAATACTTTTTTAATCTTTTTTTTTTATTATTATTATAAACGAGCTATTGTGTAATAGCAATAATGCACTCCAGGGTATGTGCTGTGCTGGGATAACATCACTTCTGGGGTGATTAATCACACTCGGCTTGCGGCCTCATGCCTAATTACCCCAGGTGTGACGTTATTCCGGCACAACACATACATTGTCAAGCATTATTGCTTAATTTTTATATGGAGGTCTTTCATTTATTTATTTATTTGAATTTTGGTAACCAGGTAGGCCAGTTGAGACAACACAGTCTCTTTGTCAGAGGCAACCTGGGACAAAGGTACAGTGCAATAGTTACATGTGGCAAAAAGTCAACAATAGTGAATGAGACAACATAAATATAGCAAATAAACACACAAGTACAAAGTATGCAAGTAAAATATCCATCAGTGCAAAAATTATAACCATGCAGAGTTATAACCATACAGAGTATCACAGAGTACAGCACAACATAATCACTATTTTCTCCCAATATTCTCTAGCTCAAGTAATTTGATCAGGCATATTAGTATTTCTTATGGTGGAGAATATGCTGCTGACCACTCCTTTATGCCTGGGTGCTCCATTTAGTAAGTGGAAGAAAAGAGAAAGTATCTGGCACACCTTTTATCTGATTCAAAAGAGAATTAACAGCACTTCTTAATTGTAGATATTGCCAGAATTCTGTTTTTGGTAAACCAAATATGTCTTTGAGGCCTTGAAATGAATATTTCTTTTTATTTAATTTTTGTTTACCAGGTTGGATTCGCTAGGCAAACATTTGCCCATTTTCAGGCATGACCCAGGAGATTACAATACAATACAATACAATACAATACAGGGTTGAAATGCAAGCTAACAATAGTATCACATAAAGCATTATACAGGACATGATTATGATGAATCAGACATTTAACCGGCACATAAATGGTAATAAGGAATACAGTTTAGAAATTAGACTAGGGCCAATAAATTTTAGGGATGCAAACAAATTACAACAGTTACATTTTTCATTAACAATGAATAATCTAGTAAATGGATCATAAAGACTAGATCACTGGAGCAGGGTTACCAGATTTGAACAGAGACTGGAAGAAGAAGTGCTGTGGAGTAGTGGGGTGATAGAAGTAGTAGATTAGGAGGCAAGGACGGGTAGAGAGGAAGTGCAATGGGTAGTGTATCTAAGGGCAGAAACAAGAGGAGCATTGCAGCAGAAGAGAGTGGAATTGCTGCTTAAAAGTATTAGGTACATGACAGTTGTGTATTGGGGTTGGAATACTGTTCCACTGCTTGTGGGCTACAGAGGAGAAGGCCATTGTACCATATTTAGTATGAGACCTTGGAATAGATAATGCTTCAGTTTCTGAGGACCTGAGAGAGTAAGGGTTAGAGCCAGATACCAGTAGGGAGGCTAGGGAGAGTGGCTTCTGGGTAGTTTGAATACCGTGGATGTTTTTTCCAAGTGAGAGATTGAATGAAGAATGAGGGGAGGGCCAATCAACCATACTGTCGAGCTGGCAGTGATGAGTTAGGCAGTTACAGGTTAGGGCAAAGCAGCAGATGTTATTGTAGCATATTGTCCTGTTGCATAGCAGGCTTTGGCGGTGTGGGCAATAACTGGTAGGCCATAGGACAGGCTTTCAAGAAGAAAGCTGCGAACAATAGTGATTCATGCAGATGGGGTGAGATTATACCTGGCACAGTAAACAATATCTAAGCTGGAGTTAATGGCATTGTATTCTGAGTGGATATGGGTGGAGAGGTCAAGGAGGGAGAGGTCAAGAGTAATCCCAAGGAATTTGATGGAGGTGACTTTGGCTAAGGGGTTGCTGTTATTGCAGGTCACTGTTAGAGGAATGTTAGTATTTTTCATATGGTGAGGAATTTCAAAAAGCATTGCTTGGGCCTTTGTACAGTTCATTATGAGTTTGTTATCATTAAAACAGGATTGCATGGCTCTTAGTTCAAGGCCAAGGTCACTATTGATATTTTTACCACTGGGGCATGACTAAGAAACATCAGGTCATTCGCATGCAGGAGAGGAGTGAAGTTGTTGAAGCAGTGGTTGATAGAACTGATTTGAAGAGAGAACAACAGGGGACCAAGGATTGAGCTTTGGGGGACACCAAGGGTAGTAGGGAGGTATTCGGATAAAGGGAAAACAGTTTTTACACACTGGTACCTTTCAGCGAGGTAACTAGCAACCAGGGTAGGGCATGCTCACAGCTCCTGATTGCACTTAATTTGTTTAGGAGAATGGGGTGACTGACCATGTCAAAAGCTTTAGTTTGGTCTATGAATACCACACCAGTGTACTCACCTCGCTCCAAAGACCAGTAGATAGTGTTGGATAAGGTAAACAGAGCTGTAGTAGTACTGTGATTTTTACAGAACCCAAGTTGGGCAGGGCATAGGAGGTCATATTTTTCAAGATATGAATTAAGTTAGGTTGCAACTCATTTTTCAAGCACTTTGCTGACAGCAGGCAGTATAGATGTTAGCTTCAGGTTACCTTTTTTGAAAACAGGCACAATATTTGCCTCTTTCCAGATGAAAGGAACAGTGCTGGAGGAGAGGGAGAGGTTAAAGATGTAGGTGAGGGTGGATGCAAGCTCGCAGGCTGTGAGTTTTAGTAGTTTTGGTTCTATACCGTCAGGTGCAACTTACTTGGACTCAAGGATCAACTGGAGTAGTTCGCAAACCTCCACAGTGCCAACTTAAGTGGAAGGGGGTTGTAGATCTGCAGGTGGAGTAGTTGGGCATGTCAAGGTGTCCAAATGTAGGTCTAAGGCCTCAATGATAGTTGAAAGATCTTAGAATTGCCTGTTGAAGGAGTTAGATATGGTTCTGGGGTTGTTACAATTTACACCATCTATTTCAAAATCTGATGAAGTGGTAGGGTTGGCATACCCAAGGGATTGCTTAAGGTTGTTTCACTAGTGATAAAGGTTATTATGTGAGGAGGTTAGCATAGTTCAAAAGTAGTTGCTCTTGCTTTGCCAGATGACTTGCTTACATTTGTTTCATAGATACCTATAATGAGCCCAGTCAGAATGGGAGTTGGTTAATTTAAAGGAGGCCACGCTTTTTGACTCTTTCTTTTAGGAGAGATAGGATAGGATTTATGAGCCATTTTGTTTTCTAATCCTGGATTCTTCTGAAGGTGAGAGGAGAGGAGTATGCTTATCCTGAAATTTGAGCGAGATTGCATTGAAATGTGATATTCCTAGGTCAATGTCAGAAGTGGCCCGTAAGTATGACCAGTCTTGTTTGGCTAGTTCTAACTTAAATAAGGTGTGGTCGAAGAGTGAGTAGTTGAGAAAACAGATTAGACAAGATGAGGCACTAGGTATTTTATAGTGCTAGTTACAGTAAACAGGAAAGTGATCAGTCAGGGAGAATACTGGCAGAGGAGATTTTGTGAGCATTGGGAGTGAGAATTCAGGCGATGAGGGTGTCAGTGAGGCAGTTATTAGAGATTCTTATGGGTTGTGTGATTATTTGAGTCAGCAACAGTCTGCTTGGCAACAGCTCCACAGGTAAGCTTTTGCAACCTAGCCAATTAATGTTGACGTTCCCTAGAATAACATAATCATTGTTATTTACTATTGGGCCTATTAAGTCAATGAGGGGGGAAGTCCGCTTTTGCTGGTGGCTGGCTCATTTGATTTTGGAAGCGAGATATCTGAGAGTGTAAAGATACATTTGTCCTTCCAGGTTGGCCAGTGCAGTGGTCTCCTTCTCTCCTGGATCAGTTAAGTACCCAGAGGGTGTTGAAAGCTTGGAGAGACAAGTCGTCTTTTAACCAACATCCCACTTGGTTCCAGATAGTTTGTGAGATAAGATACAGAAGGTGGAATCTGGCATGACAGCTGTGTTGTTTTAAACAGACTGACATTTGGTGGCAAATTCCCTAGCAAATGGGTTTCTGTCTCTGTCCATAATGGATGAGTTTGTCGAGGATCTGTAAACCGTCTCAAAGGTTGGGCCACTTTAAACAATGAGTAATATCCCTTGAGCCCTGGGAGGCTTAACCCTCCATGAAGACAGTGTGATCTGAGCTTGTTCCTACTATATCATGGTTCTTACTCTCCCAGAGAAATTGCCCTACAATCTTATGTATTTGGGCAAACCACTTATCAGAAAGGACTATTGGGAGGTGTGTGATAAGGTGAAGTAGTTTTGGAGCAGTACTTGTTTTTATAGCTTCTATTTTACCAATCAAGGATAATTATAATGATTTCCATCTATCAAGCTCCATATTTATTTTATCTAAAATGGTCTTCCACTCCACAGAGTCAAAAGCTTTCTTGAAATGTATAGCTATGGCAGCAGATGGAGAGGGAATATCCCTAGCTATGTGCATAAGATCTAACAAAGTACAAATATAGTCCAAGCTAAAATGTCCTTTGATGAAGCCCACTTGGAAAGAGTGGATCACATAATGTAGGAGATTTTCTAACCTACTCACCATATCTTTAGTTTATAATCTGCTATTTACTGTAATCAGCAATATGGGGTGGTAGCTAGCAGGGATCTTGGGTTCTTTCCCAGATTTGAGGAGTACTGTAATCATTTCTGTGGTCATGGTGGTGGGAGGGAACATACCTATATGGTATATTTCAGAGTATAGCTGTTCCAGTACCGTGGAAACCTGATAGGCTAATATTTGATCCTGTCCAGGGCCTTTTTGGGGGTCAGGTTGTGTATGGTGGTTCAGATCTCCTCCTTAGTAATTGGGAGATCCAACAAGTTGGCTTGTTCCTGGTATAATACCCCCAGAAACTACAGACCCATTTCCCTCATACCTATCCTATCTAAGCTACAAGAAAAACTTGTGCTGTCTCAACTCTCCACCCTCCTCGACTCTTCTTCCTACTATACCCCTTTCCAGTCTGGTTTCAGAAAATAGCACTCTACCACCACCACCTCCCTTCTATGGCACATGGATTCCATCCTCATGGCTATGGATAAAGGGCTTATCATCTCAGCTATGTTTGTTGACCTAGCGAAGGCATTCAGCACAGTATCCCATTCCCTCCACCTGGCTAAGCTTGCCAGTGCAGGCCTCTCTTATTTGGTCTTCACCTAGTTCCATACCTACCTTGTTGGCTGGATGCAGTTGATCAGGATTGGTAACTCTACCTCTGACCCCCTCCCAGTCTCCTCAGGTGTACCACAGGGCTCTGTTCTGGGGCCTCTCCTGTTCTCCATTTTTCTCAATGACCTACCCTCCACCTGCCCCACACTTCCATTCACATGTATGCAGTCAACACTGTGCTGTACACATCTGGCTCAACTGCAGGGAATGTGGTGACCAGACTGCAACTGGACTTCAACAGTGTCCAGCTCTGGTTTCGCTCAAACTAGCTCCACCTCAATGCTAAGAAAACTATCTCCCTGACCTTTGGCACAAGGCAGAGACTGTCTCGCCTCTCCTCCCCTCCATCTTTCCACACCCTGGATGGGACTTTACTGGAGGCCTGCTCTTCCTTCAGATGCCTTGGGATCTGACGATTTTTCTGTACATGTCAGTGCAATCCAAAAAATCTCCGAACACGACTGGGTGCCCTCTACCGCAATCATGGGCTGCATCCCGTTGCCATCTCATGAACCATAGTACAGAAAATTATGCTGACAATTTTTGACTATGGTGATGAAGTCTGCAGTGCCACCTCAAAGTCCTCCCTAACCAGACTGGACCCCCTTTTCCAATCCTTTTGTCGCTTCGCTCTTGACTGTCCCTACTCCACCCATTACTGTACCCTCCACCAAACACTAGGCCTACCCTCCCTTCTGGACCACAGGTCCTCACACTGTGCATGCTTCACTGTCAAGTATTAAACTGACATTCTTCCTCACTACCTCTCCTTGGCCCTGTCAAGTCACCCCCCAATCAGCATACAAGCTCAGGACAAATGACTCTGGACTCCTTCATAGTCCTCACAGGTCCTTCTCATTGGGTCAGGCAACTTTCAGCTACCACATGCCCAAGATTTGGAACTCCCTTCCTCTACCCATTCAACACTCTTCACCCTCCCTTCACCTAAATGGTCTCTGGTCAGCACATTTCA
The DNA here is from genome assembly GCA_016271365.2 of Neoceratodus forsteri. Lineage (NCBI taxonomy): Eukaryota > Metazoa > Chordata > Ceratodontiformes > Ceratodontidae > Neoceratodus > Neoceratodus forsteri. The sequence continues at coordinate 855,192,661 of CM057459.1, read as the reverse complement.
CCACAACCTGCTAATGTTCCTAACAATAAGTCATAGGCTATGACAGCTACACCCCCCCCACTCACTCTGAACAACCTCTGAAACACCCTTACTCATTCATGACCCCTACACCTCCTTCCCCATCTGGAAATACAGTCAGGGCTGCATTGGTCTGCACTACTGCACCCTGCATCATTATTTTAACCAGTCTCAGGGGTAAGACAACTACCCCCCCGATCACTATGAACAACTCCTACAACTACTGAACCACCCATCTCAGTTGTATATTCCCTATGCCTGCTTCCCAGTCTGGAAACACAGTCTTGGCTGCATTGGTCTGCACTACCACCCCCTGCATCATTATTTTACCTCAGCACTATGACAACTAGGTTGGATCACTCTAAACTTCTGAACCTCACTTTACTCTTGTTTTAAATACCCCCTGGATCACTCTGAACAACTTCTGATTATCCTTCTACTCAGTTTTATCCTTCCCAGTCTGGAACCACAGTCATGGCTGCATTGGCCTCATTACCACAACCTGTATCATTATTTTACTGGTATCTGCATTACAGCTGTCATAACTCTTGTAAATGTACTTGTATTCCTGTACCATGTTACACTATGTATTGGGTTGTAACATTGCTGTTATCTAGCTAGTGCCTATTTATCTCACCTTGTTATATCATAAGTTTCACTTTGTTATGTTGTATCGTCCCCAGGACACATCTGGAATCAAGCAGTACTCTGCTCAGTATGCCTTCCTGGCAAAACTTTTAAAAAAATAAGTAAATATAAATAAATAATCTGTGAAGGTTAAGTGTGGACAGAAAGGTTGTCAGTTTGGTAGAGTCAAGAGTGGTTACCGATAAGTCCAGTTTCTCATAGAATTCTGTCATGGCAGATTGGGAAGTACAGAATTGTCCTGTGGTAGTATGCAAAGAGGCAATTGCAATTTTAGATTGTTGCTTTTTTAGGTGGCATGCAAGTAATTTGTTGCATTTTCCTCCACCTTCCCAAAATTTGTTTCATTCTCAGCATTGCTAGTTCAGCTTTCCTGGCTTTGCTTATGTTTCTTTCTTGACAGAGATTTAGGATCTTCTAGTACAATTGGGAATTTGCCTTGACTTTGGGGTTAGTTTTATAAAGAGATTCCTTGTGGGTCAGTTATTTCTCCTTGTCAGCTAGCTTTTGCTCTCTTTTCTTCCTACGGTGGGCAGAATAGGCTATAATTGATCCCTGGATAGTGGCTTTAAATGGTTCTCAGAGCACAGACATCAAAGTGTCTCCAGTATTGTTTAATCAAAAGAACTCCTCAATAGTCCTTCAACCAAGACTCAGACTGTAGATCCCACAGTAAAAGTGGATATATTCACGAGCTGGGGAATGTATGGGGGTTTTCTCCATATAACAGACTAAGTTGAAGGGGAGCATGATCTGAAATAATGAAAGGAGTTTTTGAACATTGCTTGTCATAGGTGTAAGGTGTGGTGAAGTGAGCCACCAAAGAATGATAGGTATAATTGTATAGCCTAGGGTTATGGATTTGCCACACATCTAATAGGGCGTGATGCACCATCCAAAGCTTAAGAACCCATAAGGCCCCTACATGGGATTCAGGCCTGTCATGACTTCTATCCATAGAGGGTTCTAATGTTAAATTAGAATCACCTCCTAAGAAAAGAAGAGCACCTGAGTCATTAAATGTGGACACCTGTGCTACCACTGAATGAAAGAAACAGGGCAAGTCAGGGTTGGGAGCATGCAAATTACCCACCACTTGAGGACCCTGAGGGGTTTGAAACCAAGCCAAAATCCAGTGCCCTTTGGAATCATAAGTTGATTTTTCTGATGGCTGATTCAATATGTTATGAACCAGTATAGCTACCCCTCTTTTTTTTTGACTTGGCTCAACCATGTAGTTCCTGTTCTACCCACCCTTTAGCTAGTTTTTCAGATTCAATGTCTGTAAGTTTAGTTTCATGGAGGAGGGCCAATTGTGCATTCATCTTCCATAGGTGATTAAGCACCTTCTTGCAATAGACAGGAAATTTAGTCCCCTAACAGTCCAGCTATGGCATCTAAGATCAGTCATTATGGTGGTTTAAAGGGCTTATGCAAATAATAGCCAGGTATGACTAAATTGCAGTCAAGTAATTGGATGACTAAGGAAGCAAGTTTAGTAGGAGAGTCTTCTTATAAGTCCACCCCCTTCAAACTGCATGTTCTGGAAGTACCTCCAATCTAGAAAGCTCATAGACAACAAGGACAAATTGTAACAACACTTAGTAATTCAGAAACTTCAACTATATAAATTGACCTTACATACATAAAGATTGGCTTGAAAGCACAGTTGTGTTAAGATACATAGTAATAAAAAGTGTAAAGTGTTTAAATACATGGGGACTGAGATCTTGATCAGGTGTTAACTGAAACCTCAGTGTCTCTCAGTGCCCAAAGTGAGTGGCTAGTAGGAAATGCCCCTCTGGATCTATCCAGCTGGGTAAGAAAAACAAAGCTTATCGCTGCCTCCAGTAAAACTAAATCAAGTAGAAGGGGCTTACATCTACCCATCTGAAATTAAAAATATAAGAGGAGTAGATCTGAGATCTGATCTATCTAATGGTCCCCAGATCCGAGTATCGACCGGAGCTCTGCAAAGCAGGGTACAGGAGAGATGTGAGGGGTGTAGTGTATTGTCCCTCTATATGTCTGGAAAAAAGAATAAAGGTTATAATATGCACATCCAAACATGCTGTCTGGCCATACATGGCACATGTTGTTTGATTAATGAACAGCAGGAATGATATAAACAGCTTGCACCTTGAGTGGGTACTAAAGTGTATAGACAGGTGAAGGTGACATGGAAATAAAAGGTGGGGGGGGTGGAGGAGGGAAGGATAGAGGAAGGATAAGGAGAGTGAAGCCTAGAGGAGTTTTAGGAGGGACTTGAGAAATTAGGAGTACAACCCATATGCAATGAACTTAAAAAGACTTTAGGAGTGGGGTTCGGTTGTGCTTCAAACTGGGTGTCTATTGCTGCTTCAAAATTCATCACTGTAGAAGCTGTTAAAGGATACCTAAACAACATTTTGACAACAAACTATTCAAAAATCTGACTCCGTAGGTGACTAAAGGAAAGGCTGCTGTAGTCATTAATGCTAAAACTACATTTATATAATTTACCTAAATGTGGTTCCACAGTGTTTGAATATTGTAAAATCAGCTTTCTAATTTCAAAAAAAATGTCTTACCTGCTTCCTAAAATGGCCTCCAAATGTGTTATGTAATGACATCATTGAAGCCAAAGTCAGAGAGATATATGGCTCTCTATAGTGCTAACTAGTTCTTTTTTCCCTTTGTATGGAATTGTTTCACCTAAATTGTCACAACTGTGTGCATTATTTTGTATAATACACATGTTAGACTATGGTTCTGTTCATTTTGTTTGTTTTAACATGCTGAAATTGTCTTTTAATCTAACCGACTTTCTCTGTGACAAACCACAGTACAGTACAAATCTTGAATAACCTGGTGGTCTAGTGGTTATGGCGGATCCATGATGCTACAATGGTTGTGCTCGGGTGGTGTGCATGCTTAATATGCACTTTTTAACATTTTTATTAAACCTTTATATTTTCTGCTATTATTTTTTTCCAGTACGTTTTTGACAGAATCTACAAATGTAATCCATAGTTTGAATGTAAACATCTGTACAATCAATAAATCAGACTTATTCAACAAAGTGAAATGCAGCTGCAACAAGCAAGCAAGTACATTACTATGTGTGTAGGGAAGGGTGCAGCCACACCCTTCGCCACCCCCCTTGAGCCACCACTTTTTTATAGCAAAGTTCTTCTGCAGTCCAATGTTAGAGTTCATACTTTCTCGAAACTCAAATATATGCTTGTCGGCCGGCCCACCGGTGCAGCGGTTGGATTTCCAGTTGCGAAGCTGGCGATCCGGGTTCGTGAACGGACTTGGGTCGCTGGAGGGCTGGCCGGGAGGAGAAGAATAGAGCATCCTATGGACTGCTGTCCTTCTCCGGGGGAGGGTGGGGAAGTGCCTGTCACAAAATGGACCTCTGACAGAGGCTGGGAGTCACGCAGCTACCGGCGCTCATCTGTAGTGGAGGCGGGGTGCACGCTGGACATCATTGTACATCATTGTACGTCCCCACCTCCCAGAGGAAAAATAAAAAAATGGAGGGGTGGGTCCTACATGAAGCTCTACCCAGGCTTCAATTAGCCACCATCACCGGCCTCCCAACCCAGTTACACCAGTTCTGCGGCACTGGAGTAGGAGAACCAGTGCTCTGGCCCCGCCCTCCAGGGGGTAAGCTGGGGTGGCTGGGAGTATGTGGGGGACTGATGGTTGGTGGGAGCCCGAGGGGCCGGGACCAGGGTGGAGCTTGACAGAGGACCTGCCTGAAAAAGAATAAAATATATATATGTATATATATATATATATATATATATATATATATATATACACATATGTATATATGCTTGTCTTGTCTTCTTTTTCCATGGGAAATAATAATAAGAAGAAGATTCAGCATTTATATAGTGGTTTTCATACACATTACATCCCAAAGTGCTATACAAGCAATACTAGACTGGTAGTGAAGTGACTGAACATGTAGTGGCAGCCATTTCATACAATGATATCCATGCACAGCCTTGGACTACTGCAAGAACTGGTTTTATGGGAAGGGGAATGTTGGCTAGGACAGTGGGATCAAGTAGTGATTATGGTGCTGGCAGCCCCACATCTTATTTCTCACAGTGATCTGCTTATATTTCTCTCCTTCTGTCTTCCCCTTTCCTGAATATAGTAGTACCTTGCAAGATTGGCCTTCTCAGTCCCCCTCTGGTATTCATTATTCACTATTCTTCCTCACACCAAAAATTGGTGAGCTCATCACCCTTCTCTATCATGAATGGAAGTAGTACAGTCACTGTTTTATTTTGACATATCAGATATAAACATATCTTTCCAGTAAGTCAGGCTGATGGCAGCAGGGAACAAGGGGAAGGATCGACTTTCCTATTTTTAAAAAGATCTAGGCTACCTTTGATTAGGCACTGCTAAATGATGGGAGTGCACATCATTATGCACGTCATGTAATAGTTCCTAATCAAGGGTGGCTTAGACCTTATATGAATAGGAAAGCCTATTTTTCCACTTGTGCAATGCAGCTATCAGCCTGGCTTACCAGAAGATCATGTTTATGATTAATATGTAAAAATAACATGGGAGACCATACTAACCACATTCATGATGCAGAAGGACAGTGAACTCACCAGTTTTTGGTGTGGGGAGCAGGTAAGAAAAATGAATGCCAAAGAGTGAATGAACCATTCCAGCAGGGTAAGCTATGTTCAAGTTAGTTGAAGACATGAAGGAGGACGTTGAGCAGATCACTGTGAGATCTGAAATGAAGGGCTGCCAACATCATGATAACTACCTGACTGTGGATGAGAGCATCCAGTGATGACAAATACTCAGAGTGGCAGGACTGCATCTAAACTGTTAATTGAATTCAGTGTAGGGCGATTACCCTTGGGTGGTGGGGGGTGTTCACTTTTGTTAGGACAGTATTGAGGGAGTTGTGTATAGCTCATTCAAGATTTGGAAGGGTGGTAGCTAGAGAAGAAATACTTGGAATTGTCCTCCAGGGTTCTGCAGATCACAGATAAAGGAGTAGACTGACTCTGGAAATTGGGTGGATTCGCTAAAGGTATTAGTATGCCTCCCCTGCTAATAATATTATTATCCTTTGTAAGTGCAACCGTTATGAGGGCATGTACAGCAGTTTTTCTGGTGGTTCATAATGCTTATTGCTTGGTCCTCCAGGAAGACCTAGTTGTTGATTAATGAGGCGGAAAAAAATCACAAAGGGAACTGTACATACTACCTTCACTGTGCAAAAGGGTGGTGATCCACTCAATGTTTACTGTGGTAGCCGAAGTCGAGCATTAAGAATGTGGACTGGAGAGTGATTTGGGAGGCATTTTTTAAAGGTGCCAGTTGATGATGCATATCGGTATAGGTGTGTACAACTCTCTGAGGTACAAGATTACATCTGAGTTGTGATAATTCTCTTCATGAGACCATAAGCACATATGCAGCACCAGGCAGTAGTAAGGACAGGGTATGTATGGTGGGATGTTCAACAGAAGGCAGGCTAGATGCATGGGGTTCACATTGAAAAAGAAAGCCTTATTTGTGGATTAACAAGAGAGCATGAGCTTTGGAACTGAACCAGACCGGTACTTTGCTGTGTGACCCTAAGCAAGTCACTAAACTTCCTTGTTCTCCCAGGCCACACCTGTAAACAAGCTTTCAGCTTAGTGCGTCTCTCCTGGTTAACAAAAAAAAAAATCAGTGCATCTCATAACCACTAGATCATCACATATTTAAAGTGTTGTACTGTAGTGCAGTTTGCCGAGGAAAAAGTCAGCCGAATTGCAAAACATTTTCCGCAAGTTAAAGCAAACAAAATGAACAAAATCATAGCCTAACGTGTACTGATCAAAATAATAAATGAGTTAATATATGGTGTTGATCATTCTGGTACAACAATTCAAAACAAAAAGGGAAAGAAGAACTAGTTAGCACTATAGAAATATATGTGGGTCTCTGTCTCTGGCTCCAGTGATGGTCATCATAACTCATCACTTAACACACTTGGCAGACATCTTAGGGAGAAACCAATGCTGTTTTTGGAAAGAGAAAGGCTGATGTTTACATTTTTCAAAAGCTATGAAACTAAATTTATGTTATTTACATAAATGCAGTTTTAACATAAATGTAAACAGCAGCTTTTACTTTACCTCGCGGTGAAGCCAGATTTTGGAGTTTGCAGTTTTAAAAAACTGCTTGTTTAGGTACCCCTTTTAAAGGTGTCTGGAGTCCAGAGGGTGTTTGGGAGGCTGTGTTTGGAAGGCCGGGTAGATAAATTTGAAATGAGAAGGTAGTGTCTGATACTCAGGTCTCCACCCAGGCAGGGTAGATCCTTGGTGAGTGGACAACACCATAAAGCCTGCTACAGTGTCTGCACAGTCCACCGAGGTGTTATGTTCAGCCACTCCTGGTTTGTTATTTGTGTCAGTAGAGCAGATTGGCTACACTGACTGCACAAGCTAGTCAAGTATTGTGAGGGGAAACGGCAGTATATATAAGAGAGGGGAAGAGGTCCTTAACTTATCTGTCAGTAAGCGAGTATGTCTAAATAGAGGAATAAAGAAATATGGGAAAACGATGTAGTAGATGGTGGGAATGGGGTTAGTGGAAGAAAATGGGGCTGGGAACCTGTGTTCATGAAAGAAAAAAACTGTTAAATTGGTCAGCAGCGTACCCATGTGCAGCATACTCAGAGAACACGAATGACCTGGTAACTAGGAGCCGAATTGTTGGAGCAGTGGTACGGATTCCGCTTGTCACGCTGGAGACCCGAGTTCAGGAATGAGTTTGGGTCATTGGAGGACCAGCCAGGGGAAGGAGAACCGAGCATCCCATGGACTGCTCTTCTCCTCCATCCTCCAGTTGGGGGTGGAGCTGCTGGAGTTGGATTGACCCCTAGTGGAGGCCAGGGATCCAATTGCTGAAGCTAGACAGTGTTAGGAGGCATACTAGACGTGTAGTGTATGTGCCATCATGCCATTGCGTGCCATGCCTCCCTGGGGTACAACACTGGGAAAAATGATCTGACTGTGCACAATGATGTCTGTCCTGCTCCTTGGGCCTCATGTCACTGACCATAAAATCCTCACTCCTTGTACCGACCGAGTCTCTGTTGGGGGTAGGGATCCCCTGGAGGATGCATCTTGAGGGCAAACCAGGATTATTGGGTGTTGCGGTATGTCGGGGTAGTTGGCATGGGTGCAGGGAACAGGACTGATGCATGGCCAGTTAGACGAAGTAATGGTCAGACCAACTGACCGGCTCCACCACCAAGTTGGAGGTCTCCATACCCAGTAAGAAGACCAGGTCCAGAAAATGACCAGAATTATGGGTCGCAGAGGAAGCTACCTGTATGAAGCCCAACAAGATCATTAGTTGGAGGAAATCCTGACCAAAATGCAAGAGTTCATTGTCAGTCCAGGCACTGAAGTCACCCAGCACCATCACTCTGAGAGACTCCAGCACCATGTCGACAACAAAGTCCACGATTTCCTGCAAAAATTGCTTCCTGTCCCCGGGTGGATGGTAGACGAGAAGAATTTTGCACCCCACACCTATGCCTAAGATACATTTAAAGGATCAGGTCTTCTCCACTGGCACATCTACCAGACCCACTTCTGTTCTAAAACAAATGGCTACCCCCCCCTCCCCAGATCCAACCTCGGGTGGTGTTTCACTGAGAACCCGGCTGGAACCGCTGACTCAAGAATAGGGCCAGCATTCTCGTCTAGCCAGGTTTTGGTGATGCATGCCAGGTCTGATGTCCCAACAAGCCTGCAATTATTGCCGTCTTGTTTTTAATGGACCTGGCATTGCATAACATCGTCTGGGTCAGATGAAACTCTCAGGCCAATCAAGTCAACTGCCCACATAAAGTGGAGCCCTTGGCTATGGGGACCAGATGGGGAGAACTCCTCTCCAGTCTCCATTTCATCCCATGGCATCTCCTCATCTCTACAACCCCAATCCTACCACTCAGCTTCCCTTCTCATGTCTAGGCCCCCCTCCCCATGCATCCTCCTAACAATCCCTAATGCCCAACAATTACTGTATACATCAGCATGCAGAGGGGGACAACTAAAAGGACTGAGACCTCAGAGCTCTGAAGAGGATTAGCGCCAGACTGGAAGAGCCACCTGCCAGCACATATTCTCCATCCTCCCAGTACGGCCACCCCAAATTATAATACCCAAACCAACAAATTAAACTAACCAAAATAATCAACCAATCCCTTCCCCCTCCAGAATTAAAACTTAAAATCTGAACCAGTTGGGTCCATTATAAGTCCAGTTTATAGTAGATAAAGAATCATAGTTGAAAAGAGGAGGCATGCCAAAACCTCTAAACAATGTTCCAAAATAGGTGAGGATCTCACCCTCACCCAATCTATGTAAACAAATATCCAAATGATCTTCTCCGACTCTGGCAACAGCTAAATTAAGCAGTCATGCAATAAGCCATAGAAGTACTCTCACTACCTCCCCTTAGTCTGACATCAGGTCCTCCATCTGAAGAGGTGCCATCAGGCTAATGTTCAGGGAAAATATGTCAGAGTTTACACTCCACTGTAGATCTTTCTCCTTTCTCCTCACACAAAACACTACAGTCTCCAGGCTGAATCAGTACCTTCTAGGAGCTGCAGCCACAGAGTCCACAAACCAAGCAAATTTGGGGTTCCCCAGATGAAGGTCAAATGACTCTCACCTAAAGAAGACCCCAAAGTCCCTCAGGCACCATGCTGCCCACTGGCCTATGCCGCCCTTATGTCCCTCCAGGCTATGGACTGTAATGGGAATCACCGTCTGCCAGCTATGTGTATATAATTTTGATATGAATATATGTTTTTAAATTCTGCTTGTGAAACATGGCAGTCAGCACAAGACATCATGGGGCATTGGATTTTTAAAAGAAAAAAAATGTTCTGGCCACAGCTAGCTTGTAAAAGCTGACTTCCTGGGACTATGATAAAACCAAGGTCATAAACCCACCACTGCTTTGAACCCAGGTGTGTCAAGAGGGAAGCAGTTTCTAATAGATGACACAACGCCACTCAGCAGGTCAGGCCCTCTGCTCCCATAGTGCCACCCTCCGAGCGTAGTATTGTGAACAGTTAACAGAACAGGGTAACCCTCCTGCCTGTTTTGTGGGTTTGAATCAAACTTTGGTCTCAAGCTCTGCAGGGATTCAAACTGTGAACCTCTTGCTAGTGTACCCAATGTACAGGCTCAGATAATTCTGCTCTTCGGGGGGGGGGGCGCAGATATCTTTCACCTACGGGCACCTAATCAGGTGTACAAAATGAACCCTTAAAACTCTATTAAAGACCTCAGAATAAACTCTTACCTTTTCCCAGTTTGGTAAAACCAGTAAGCTTTGTACAGTGTCAGCTTTAACCATATATGCTCCCCTTGTCTAAGAAAGAATTTCAAAGGCACACCAAGTAATCTCTAAAAATAGAGGTTTACTTAAAATAGATAAAAATTTAAAATGTAAAACACAGAACCATGTATCACAAAAAACATACAATCACTTAAAATAATAAGGGTTTAAATACAAGACAAAATCTCCTACCACAGTACCCTTAGACTTGTCTAATCTAATGTATTTCTTCTTACAGTGCCTGATGTTGCTTTTTCAGAGTCCAAACATGTGTATCAGTAAAGGTATGTTACAGCATAATTAAAACACTGTCTTGACCCTGCCTTCTCCACAAGGTGTGGTGGTAACCATAGGCTTCCCTAAGTCAAAAGTACATGTTGAGGCTACACCCTAACAAACTTCCAAACCCCATACCCCTACCTTTGATCACCTTGCTGGCAGGTAACCCATAGCCCCCTGGCATCTGCTGCCCCTTGCACTGACCTAAGTCAGGTTACCTTGGAGCACCCAACCCCTATTGACACAGTGCAGTTACAATCTAATCATGCCTGACAAAGTATATGTCTCCTCCCATGCTCCCCAGAGTGCTAGCAGCCAAGGTGTCCCTCTCCCTAACAGGGGCATAATCCTTGCTATAGCCTACTCACTGACCCTACTCTGGGTAGACAGGCTCATAGACCCATGCCACCTCGAATCAGTGAGCAACCTGCACAAGGCCCCCCCTCCTGACTTCTACAGCAGCAACACTATATCAAATTTGACTACTCACTTAAAGGAGCATGAGATGGTAAAAAAGGGAGTTTGCTACGACCTGCTTTACTATATAAGCAGGACTTGTCGTAGACAACTCATCTCTAAAACCAGCACTAGTTTGCTCAGGCTTTGAACTGGGCTACTACTCTTATCTGGAGATATCCAACCCAACCCAGGCCTGCATACCCCTAATACCCTGGTAGCATCCCCCCAGGACCCTCACTGGGTGGCTACCAAGGGTCTGAAGATTGTGTACATGAACATATGCAGCCTCAGACCTAAAATACACAAACTCCAAGCCTGAATGGACCTCTACAAACCGGATGTACTAGCCATCTCGGAAACTTGGTTAAAAGCCCACATCCTGGATCATGAGCTACAAATTCTGGGCTTCAATAGCTTCCGCAAGGACCGGGTATCCAAAAAAGGAGGAGGGGTACTAATCTACACAAAGGTTGACCTCTCAGTGTCGCCCCCAACCCTGCATGCAAATTGACCGCAGAGGGAGAAAGTATATATCCGCATAACCTTAAGACAAGCCAAACAACTATCAATTGGCTGTGTCTACCACCCACCAAAATCAGCCTTCCAATCCCTGGAAGCCATCACTAACGTACTCGCTCACATGGGAGCTATGGAGCAGCAGATCTTGGGAGACTTCAACATAAATTGGGCTCAGGACCCTGGCCAGGCTGTGATGTCATTGACACAAGAAGTAGTGTGACACAGGTTATCTCTGTGCCGACCAGACTTAATTACAAAACTGGGAACCACACAATCCTTGACTGGGAGTTAGTGTCTAATCCCTCTAATATACAGTGTGTGGGAACTATGGCAGACTCCTTGAGTGACCATTCCCCCATCTTCTGTATATGGAAAAACAGACCACCCAAGGTCTAGAATCCTCTCCACCTGAGACATCTCCAAATTCTCAGAACTACAATTCAACAACTACCTAAACAGCTGGGATTGGAAGCCCATAATTACTCTCCCAACTCTTTCAGAGGCCCTGATTTACTTCCAGGGTGAACTAAACATAGCTGCCAATCTCTTTGCTCCTATTAAGAGTCTGAGGGCAAAAGGCAGCTGCTATAAGTGGATCTCTCCCTCCCTCAAAGCCCTTATGGTGACTCGGGACAAGGCCTGGAAAAAATTTATGCTCTCCGACAGATCTTATGGAATACAAAGCCCTAAGAAACAAAGCCAAGGGGGCCATAAAACTTGGTAAGCCTGACTACCTAACACACCTCCAGAAAGCTAGCCTGGGCAACCCCAAGCAATTCTGGAACCATGTTAATGATCTGATCAAGGGGAGCAAAAAACCTGAATCCTGCCCCATAGAGATCAACAGTCAGCTCACAACTGACTCTTCTCAAATATCGTCTGCCCTAAACAGGCACTTCTCAGACCTAGAGGCCTTTAAGACATGCCGGTCCCCACAACCTCCCTCCCTAGCTCAGCTGAAGCACCCCATACGGAGCAACCCTTATTTCACCTAAGACTTGCCAAATGGACCGAAATCTTTGCCCTCCTAAGAAACTTGAAACCCAAAGGTACAGGAGGACCCGATGGGGTCAACCATCAGCTTCTTAAGGCAGGAGCTACCTCCTTATCCTGGCCCATAACCATGCTTCTCAACAGATCCCTTAGGGAAGGAGCAGTCCCCGACCAGTGGAAACATGTCAATATCATACCTATCCACAAAGGGGGACCCAGGGATAAACTTAACAACTATAGGCCTATCTCCCTCCTCTGCTCACTCGCCAAGGTGCAAGAAAGGGTAATCTACAATCAACTCAGAGACTACCTGGAAGCACACCTGCTTCTTGCCCCCACCCAACACAGGCTCAGAACAAACCACAGCACTGACACTGCCCTCATCAACTTCTTGGATGAAGTGCTCAGGGCAGTTGACAAAGGTATACCCACTGGTGCAGTCTTTATTGACATAGCCAAGGTGTTTGACCTTGTTGACCACAACTTGCTGCTACAAAAACTGCAAAATGTTGGCCTTGACACCCATGCCCTAAAGTGGTTTGGGAGCTACCTATCAGGCTGGGCTCAGAGGGTCACATGGAAAGGCGTCACGTCTGACTCGCTACCCCTAAAACAGGGAGTACCTCAGGGATGAATACTCGGCCCCCTCTTATTTTCCCTGTTTACCAATAGCCTAAGCTCCTACTGCAGGGAGAGCTCCATTGTACAGTATGCAGATGATACTGTCATCTTCCGTCACATGAGCAATGTAGCTACACTAGGACCTATCCTCCAAAAGGATCTCATGTCCCTAGAGACTTGGCTATGTGAGAACAGAATGGTACTCAACGCTGACAAGACCAGGTCAATGCTATTCGGGCCAGGATCCCTAGGACTTGACAGGTCCTCACTCCTCCACTTAACTACACTCTCAGGCAAAGACATCAACATTGTCCTATCCCTCAAATACTGAGTCCTTATGCTAGACCAGAACATCACTTACAAGGAACACGTAGACCAGGTCACTAGGACCCTCCATCACAAACTCGGCACCTTGTACTGACTCAGGGACCAGCTCATCCCTGAGGCCAGCCTCTCTATTGCTACTAGTGTCCTGCTTCCTACCCTGACCTTTGTGGCCCCTGTAATACAGGGCATGGGAAAGCAAGAGATAACCAGGATGTAAACTCTGTATAATAAAATTGCTCGCGTTGCCACTCAAGACCACCCACAATGACACCACTGCGTCTCTCCAGCCCAGCTCTGCTGGCCTACCTTGGCTGCTCATCTCCAATATCCCCTGCTTGTCCAGGCTTACAAGCTTCTCAAACCCCATGCTCCGCCTAGCATAGCCAAGTCTATAACTCTCAAGCACCACCCAAGAAACCTAAGGACTTCAGATAGGACACTATTAGAAGTTCCCAGAGTAAGGACAAATGCTGGCACTAAGTCCTTTTCCTCCCAAGCACCCTGCCAATGGAACAAGCTCCCCCATCTGTCCAAGATGCCCCCTCACTCATGAACTTCTGCACCAGGCTCAAGTCCTATATGCTAACCTCAAGCTCATGCCACTGCCATGGTCCATAATGGCTCTTTAGGCACTCCCCTCCTCCTCACACACCTTCTACTAGCAAAGCCCACATACTACCTTCCTCCACCTATTTCTTCCTTCTTCTCACCTGGGCTCATATACTACCGCTGGCATTAAACTACATGCAATGAATTACCTACTCAAATTGTGCCATGATGATAACCATGCCTGTATCCAATGATTCCTGTAACTTCCTCATGTTGTAATAACTTATGTATACAAATGTTCTCTTTTTTGCTCTTTATGTATCTAACTAGTATTGTTATCCCGGGTCGCCCCTGAAAAAGGGACCTTTGGGGCCCAGTAGGCCTACCCGGTCACCAAAATTTAATAAATAAATAAATAATAAATAAATGATGTCACCCAGCTCCTCCTCTGTTTATTAAAAATTGTACAATCAGGATGTCTATCCAGCAGGAGGTAAATTAATAAAGGTGACCTCGGCAAAACTCATGTCCCCACATGACTTTCTTTAAATAACTTCCCCTCTTTGATCTCAAATAGCTCTTCTTCCCAGGACACATCAAAGAATCTTTTATGACTTCACACTAAAGCGTCATAACCAGCTCTCTTCCTCTAAACGTTATAAAAGTTTATGATTTCCCATCCTAGCAGCTGGCAAGCTACAATTAAGCTAGATAAACAGAAGATCCTTAATTTAGGTATCTTCTAGCCTGTAATTATCTCTTGACCTTCCAGGTAACACCTTGTAGCTAAAACCTGGGAGGGGATGTCATTCCACAGGCTGTTTCAGCATGTCTCATGAGAGACACTCAATAACACATTTTTATATTACAAAAAATCAAAGATTAATCAGAACCAGCTGTCCCAGTGTCACATTATATACCTGGGAAAATTCACCCAGCTATGAGAAGTGTTTCCAGGATGTTTCTCTGAAAGATCAAAGGGGCATTTTAACCTGCTATAAACCATACTCTGATGGAGACAGTCTGTCTTGTTATAATATAAAATGTTGCTGTCTTTGCAGATTTCAAACAGGCAGTAAGCTGAAACATTTGGTTATATGCTGGTCATGTTACAAATTAATCACAGGGCTAAGAGTGACCTCATGAGCTGTGACATCATCAGGAGGGTCGGACTTGAACTCTTACATTGCCAAGCTGGCTGAAAGGACTGACACTTTTTGTTCTGGACTTCTAATGGACACTGTTCCTGGACTCAAAATAGAACACTTCTGCCAAGACTGGTAATTCAAGTGTGAACCTTTGCCAACTGAAACTGAGTTAGAACTAGTTAATTCAGTTACAGTGTGCTTTTTTCTTAATTGTCCATTTCTTTCTGACTGTAATCATTATGTATATATGTTCTGTTTTATGCACTGTATTTATTTACTATTTTTAATTTTAGTAAACTTTTTGTTTTTCTTAAGCCTGCCTGAAACATTTTTTTCATTTTGAGTGTGAATGGTGGAACAGTATTGATAATTGTGACATTGCTGCTAAATTGCTTAGTGTGTCATCATATGCAGTGATGCTAACAAGGATCTGGGTAAAGATCCAGTAAGGTAAGAAAATACCAGCTTCTCAACTGCGTCATCAGTGGGTTGTGAATCGGGTTGACGGTATGCCCGCTGGGTAAAGTATTGTGCTGCTTTACCCAAAGAAAGTGTAATATTTGGACCTGTTACCTGGATGTGCTAGCTAAAAAGGGTTCATAATTAACTCAAGACTGGTAGTTTGTTTGGACCCAAAACAAACAGGAGGGTGCCCCTGTTTGTCCCCTGTTCATGAATTACACTTCAAGGTTGAGCATTGTGGGAACAGAGGGCCTGATCCCAGGAGTGGATTTGTGACATGGACAACTAAGGCAACCACCCCATGGCCTGGATATTAGGAGATACTGTTGACTACTGTCTGAGGCAAATGACCAGTAACATGCCCAAGCCCTCACAGGTTGCCTACTGAGGGGGACTCCAGAGACCCAGCTATCCTCCAGTAGCCATCATCCCCACCACCCAATACACCTGTCGGGGGAACCAACCCAACAGAAAGCACTCCCACCACCATCCCACAAGCAGACCTATAAGACCTAGCACTTACCAGTCATTGTTTCTAGGACCGGGCCAAACAGAATATATTCCTAAGCTGCAGGAGGTGGAAAAGTCCATCCAAAAGACATTAACCAGTCTTTCAGCGGGCTCAGCAGGTAATCCATATGCTCTCAATCCTCATAAGACATCTCTTCCCTCTTCACTTTCACAGCATCAACCAACCACAAATCCAGCAGAAGATTCCAATAGAAGGCTCCAGTGGCTCCTTGGCAGGTCTCCGTAGTCTTGACCACTGATCATGAAGCAGCCAGACAACAGACATGACCTTTCAATGCAACCCACATTGATAGAAATGATAGTTCCACAAAATAGCTAAAATGCTATAAAAGGTCCTGACATATGGGAGTAGCTGAGCAAGGTGCAGATGTAAAAATATCTGTTAGTGATTTTAGTGCCGCTAACAGTTTGGCCTTCCTAAAAGCAAGAAAACTTGCTACCAAAAAATAGTGAGCTGGACCAAACGGTGTTCAGCTTAAGCCCCAAAAATAAATGCTTATCTCACTGGTCTACCTCACTTCATACCCTGACTGAACTAACTACAGACAAATACTTAAAATAATTAAAAATTACATAAAACAAATAAAATGCAATAAAACAAATACAGGGTGGCTAATCTAGTGGCTCAACCAGCTCACACTCGACCACCCATTTCTGCAGTCCTGTCTGAGCTTGTTTAGTGCTATTAAGAGCAAGGGATAGGGCTTCAGTTGTCAAGCAATGTTTGTGTAGAGTGTGCCAATTCTAATGTTGACAGTTCTGACTACATGATCTGTGTGGTGGGAGTAGGAGAGGAAGCTGTCGAGGGTGATACCAAGGTACTTGAATGTGGATACATGGTTGAGGGTTTCAAGTTTGCTGTTTAATATTGTGAGTTTGCTGGATTTGTTTTTGTTGTGTGGGTTGGAGAATAGTATCACCTTAGTCTTTTTATAGTTTAAAAGGAGTTTGTTTTGGCTGAACCAATCTTCCATTTTGATGAAGCAGTGTTGCTGCTCATTGTTGAGTTGGTTGCGATAGGGGCTGCTGGAGAAAATGGTGGTGTCATCCACGTAAAGCTGAATTTTGATTGGCCAGATACTAGGAAGCGAGTTGAGGAACAGGCTAAATAGTAGGGGTCTCAGAATGAAGCTGTGTGGAGCCCCAGTGGACACCTTCCTCCTTTCAGACAGGGTATTGTTTATTTTTACTTTCTGAGTTCTCTCAGCTGGGTAGCTCCTGAACCATCCAATGGTATCCAGAGATAGGCTGAGTGCAGGAAGCTTTCTAAGCAGGGTGTTCTGGTTAATGGTGTTGAATTCTTTAGTTAGGGTGATGTATATTGACTCTACTATTTGGCCGGTGTCTAGCACCTTATGTATGTAGTCTGTATATTCAACAAGTGCAGTAGTGGTAATATGGGCTTTCTGAAATCCATGCTGTTGAGAGCACTGGATGTTGTACTTATTTAGATAGTTGACTAGCTGGTCAGAGATGATTCATTCATGGGCCTTAGACAGTGGGGATAGGATGGCTATTGGCCTGTAGTTCGAGTGTGTTGCATGGTCACCATGCTTGTGGACTGGTGTCACTACTGTGGATTTCCACCTCTTTGGGAACTGGGATTGTCAGAGGGATAGGTTTAATGTTTTTGTGAGTGCACATAGAACTTCATCTAGTGAGAGGGCGGACCGTTTTTAAATTAAGGGAGTCATTGCTGTGCCTGGTTTTTTCAAAGGTGCACTGTAGATATGTATTTTTTAGCTTCAGAAGGGGAGATTTGTTTGAAATAGAATGTGGGGGGTTATGGTTAGTGGATTATTGGGATTAGATAGGGAACTTTCTAGTGAATCTCCTTTTTCATCAAAGGAGTCGGGGGGAGAATGGAGTGAAGGTCAAAGAAAGTGATATTAAAAGTGACCTCTATAGTTTTGGGTCATGAGTGATATTCCATTCTACTAGGAGCATGGAGAGGGAGGTTTTACTACTTTTGCCAGTGAGGTATTTCAGGTTGTTCCAAAACTGTTTACCATATACTCACATTTCACTTAGGCAATTTTGGTAGTACTGAGCCTTGACTAGTCTGGTCTCCTGGGGCAGTTGTTACTAGCTGCCCTATACCTTTGAAAGTCAGCAGGTTTGCCTATAGCCTTAGCCTTGTGCCACAAGTGGTCTCTAAAGCCCATGAGATTATGGAGTTGTTGGGTAATTCAGCCAATGCTGGGATTTTTCAGCTTCCATTTTTTTATGGGGGCATATATGTCACAGACTGCATTGAAGTTATCAATGGAGAGGTCCAGTGCCTGGTCAACATCTTGAAGTGTGTCAAGGGTGACAAATCAAATTGTGTTAGGTGGGCTTTGAACAGGCGCAGCTGTCCTTTTTTTTAAGACATGATTAGTGGTTAAGTTAGGGATCTGTCAAATTTATTGGACCAGAGGCAGGTCACTGGGAAATGGCCACTGTCTGAGTCAGGGTGGACTGTGACATCAGTGATCCTATCATACTGATTAGTTATAACCCAATCAATTAGGGTTTTTGAACCTTCCCTATAACCTTTTTTTCTGTGCTAGTGTTCTTTTTCTTTCATGTCACAGTTTCTTGTCAGGAATTTTTGAACTCCATGTGAATAATTTTGCCCTTCTCTTTACCTTTCCCTTCGATCATTCACGGGTCATTGAAGGCCATACTAGCAATAGCAACAGTATTATTTACTATGAAACTAATTTCTGGAAACTGTATCACACAGACAGGAAGGAGAGTTACACTAGCTTTGAATTGCAGCAGCTACTCTAACATTTCAAACTGTTTCACAAATTTACTTGTGTAAATCTATGAGACAAAGTGGTTTCCTGGCAAACAGCCCACTGAATAGATATCTTACTATCTACTGCTCTCGCCTTATGATCTGATCATCATCAGATTCTTTCATGTTTTTTATAGTACAGTCCACATAATTGTATTCTTATATAATCTCTAATAGAGTATATGCTAGACACTTTTCATTACTAATAATTAAGGAAATGCTGTACTGGCAATTGGATTAGTCCATGAACCTATACAGTAGTATCTAATGATTTAGTTCCACTGAAAGGTTATGGGCCTTCCCCTGGATATATCTTACCCTATACTGTAGAAAAATTATGCTAGATAGACTTCTTAAAGCATTACCTTTCAGATGCCCTTTAAGGTTAATGCAGCTGTAACATCAGTGGCCTCTTCTATTTGTTTTTGCTTACCATTAACAAGGCCCCTAGAATTCTGCGGCCACAGAATTTTGTGCAGAACTTGCAATCTACCACAGAACTTCTTCGGTGCCACAGAATTCACTCTTCTTGGTGATTTTTTATTAATATTTCTGTTTATCCATAGAATCTGGTTCCCTTCCCCTCTTTTTTATATTCAGAACCCTCCTATATGCTCAGAATGTGATGTTACTGCTATAACATCATAAATTAGCAAATGAAATGGCTGCAATCTGCAACAGAAATGAACAGCAATTTATCTGCCACTGCTCCCACTGCAAGAGATGGTGGCACAGCACATCATGCATGGTGGTATTTGCTCAACCTGCACTACAGCCTAATACAATTTTCAGTCTTACGTTATTGCGTCAAGACCAACTTAAACAAAACCTTGTCAATAGCACAGACTTGTTAAGTTCATACCTCACTTTGTACAAACCTTTTTGTGCCTTTAAGGTATAGAGATGCCACCTGTAAATGAATAACTGGTAAAATGAATTTAACTGTCATTTTTAAGAAAAATAAAGTAATTATGCCCAGAAAAGTGGTATATGTAGACCTGCTGAAACACTAGATCTGTTAAATAAATAATTGCACTGTACGCATTTTTGCCAGGGTTATTGATTACATATTGTCATTGGTTGATAGAATCACCTAAAAGTTATGGAGAAATGTTGTGTGCAGGGACAGCTGTTGGGCCAGAGGGTAGCATGCTGTGTTTCTGTGCTGGCAACTCAGGTTCAGAGATTAGCTCAGGGAGCTGGCTGGGCTGCACAAAGATTGGTGGAACACATCATTGCTCAGAGCCTGGGAAGGTATGGTGCAGTGTTCTATCACATGGTGGACACATTGTGATGGGCTGGAGAGCTCTAGCTCACAATCATTTCACATGCATGTCATGGCCTGACAGTGTTATGCAGTGTGTCAGGGTAAGCAGGTTGACATGAAAAATGAGTTTTGCAATAACTCCTCTATTTCATTTCCAATGGGACCTGTGTGAATGAGGAAGCAAGTTCATGGAAATAAAAAAAAAAAAATATATATATATATATATATATACACACACACACACACACAAACACATACACATTTGTATGTATGTTACAGATTACGATAAATATATAAGTGATACACAGTGGAAACCTCATTAGTGGGATAGATAGCATGCATATAGAAATACCTTATTTATCACATAAGATCCCCTCTGCATATGTCATTTATGCAACAGGCTAGGACCTTAAGGGAGAGACATTTGCTTTGCTCTTTTAGGCATACAATTATTTTTATAAATCTGTTATTTTTTGAACTTGTGTTACTGTGCTTTCCACCATCCTGATTGCTATAACCACTGCCATGAAAGTGAAGTCAGGATGACAAGCTGACACTGTGATGTGGTAGTTTGTTACTGACGCAGAACTTCTGCAGAAATTACAAACCATTGCCGCAGAAGTTCTGCGGCAAAATAGTAGTCTTGCCGCAGAACTTGGTCCCACTGTGCTGCAGAAAAGTACGGGCCCTGACCATTAATGACCACTTCATTAGTATCTTCTGCTTAGTTTGTGTCACATTAAGGCTGGAAAGTGGTATTGCTTTTTCACCCAAAACTAAAAAAAAAAAAACACATTTTATACTGATATGTTTAGATTGTTTTAAGGCAGATCTGCATCTGATTGAAGTGCATGATGGGCCTGCTTTTTTTTGTACACTTGCAGTAGAGTGCCTCTCAGCCATGTAGCACATGTACAGTATTACAGTGGGAATTATGAAAGGGATCTGAGAAATAAAGCCTTTTGATCAGCTGCATGTATTCTATCAGCCTTTTGTGAATCTTTAATTAACATACTTGTGAATCCTAATAAGCTGAATATGTTTTAACAATATTTTAAATGCAGTTTCATCATAGCAATAAGGCACTCTCTGGAATTATGTTAATGGTTAAGTGTCCTCTAGAAGTACAGTATGTGGCACTTGGTTATGCCTTGTGCTACATTATACCCATAGAACGTGATTAACAGATCATGAACAAAAAGCTCTGGTCATGTGTTATTACTTAATGATATATATAAAACATCTACAGATTGGTGGTTACCAACGCTTCATACTTTTTTTTTATTTTATTGTTCAGGCATGTGAAATTCCATAATCTTGGAAGGGTGATATAATCTACCCCATTAAGAAAAAAGATATCCCTCTGACCCACACATGTGCTGACCAATTTATTTGATAGAAACTGCACAGAAATTATTTGCACAAATCCTTCTTGAACAATTAAAAGACTGGGTCAATAGGGAGCACTTGGCAACTGAATCATACTTTTTTTTGTGAAGAAGGATCTACTATTCAGCATCGTTTTGTGCTCTCACATGAATTTCAAATAAAAAAGAATTATGGGAATTTTGCTTAAGCACAGTTTTAATCTTTCCTAATTCAATATGCACTTTATCTGGCATTGTAAAATTGCTGTGATGCATGATTTCTTTGCTTAAATGTCTATAATAGAAAGAGAATTTGAGTATTTTCAAACTCATTACTCATAATGGTATTGTCTCTTTAAGGAAGGACTATTTAAGAGAGACTGTTGGGAATATACATACACCTTTAAGAAAGCAATAGTGAAATGTGTCAGGTGATGTTATGTGCCTTTGTCTGTCCTAGGCTTGTTGATTTTATGGACCTTTTGGATTTTTATGGACTGTCTGTATTTTGCTATGCTCTGCAGAACTGAACTGTGAACTGTGAGTGCTTTATCTGTTTTCATTGATAACACTTCTGGCACTTTATGCTTTGTGCGCAAAATAAAAGTATTTTGCATATTAAGAGGAAGCATCAGCAGTCTTTTTGAAGTGACATCACAATTGTGTACCTTTGTTGCAAGTGCCGGTCCCCACTTTTGCTTCTCAGACATTTATTCTTGACCTGGCACTGCATCTCCCTGGCTGAACCCCAAATCTTCAACTGAACTTGTTTCATTTTTTTGTTGCTTGCACAGGTTAAAATAAGAAAAATGAAGCTCCATTTTCCCAGCAGCAAGAAACGCTCCTGCTCAAACGTGTGTTTTATTGTTAATGGCCGACACACAGCAGGCACAGTGGGTTCAATGTCATTATAGTGAGGTTTGCTGCACGAGAACAATTTGGGTGAAAATAAATGAGTGATGACAACTAACATGACTTCACATCCTGGTGACCGCACACCATAGCGAATGCAATTAGAGCTACTGGTATTTCCCAGCTACAAGAGCACCAGTTAGACCTGGACATGAAGATTGTAAGCAATACCACGTAAGTACTCCAGCCTGGCATGTGTGGAGTACTCACAGACCACCTGCAAATTCCTCTCCTTCAGATCCTGGTACCTCCTCTGACTACTACCATCAGTGGAGCCTGACATGACCTGCTGCATCTGACCACTATCTTCACAGACACACCTACCCCAGGATACAACCACACTTTAATATTCATGTGCTCCTTGGTCACACAGAGGGGCTACGCCCCTCTGCACCCCCCATGGGGGGCTGCACCCCTGAACCCTCCCATCTTTTAGATTCTTACTCCATGCCGCTCCCTGATGGTGGAAGTAAGCTACAATTCCAGTCGCCAGAATGGTAAGTTGCTCTAATTGCCTCTACTGTCTATTGTGTTGATCACTCAGTATTGTGCATGTTGTTAATGTGCAATCACTCCAAGTGCAGTCACTGTAATGCAGTAGTGCAAATCACTTCACCAAAATTGACTCATTGAAGTGATATGATACCGGCACAGCGTGGTGAGGGCACACTCTCTTTAAAAGAACTAGTGTTGAAAAAGACAGGCAGTAATACCAGTTACTCTAACTTACTGTGCAATGATTCTGCAAATGCTTCATGTCCTTTTAATTGTAAACAAGCCTTTACTTTTTTGAAAACCCGTGTATAAGCTCAAATGCCTACAGTGGGAGGAAATTTCTGTAAAAGCAGAGCTAGAAGTGGATCGTGCCCCAAGAGGTTTGCGTGTGGTTATGAATCCTGTATGCAGACAGAAAAGGGAAGGATTCATAGGGAAGTGGAGAAAAATCAGCTTACAAGCAAGTAGAAAATATATGGAACTCATTTTAGAAGAGAATGCTTTGATTCAAAAAGAAGCGGAAGAGGAGCTAACCAAAAGGGAAAGGGACCTTAACACATTTTCACAGACAGCATTGTTTGATAAGCAGTTAGTAGAGTTCACTGTAAAACTACAGAAATATGAAAAAAGATTAAAGCTATTAAGAAATCCAATTTTGAGAGTGATGAGAGAGATTGGAAAGATGACAAGATTTTAGATTGGACGACCCCTGCTAGTTCCCCAAATGTTCAACAGCCTCAGATACAAACTAATGTTAGAGGACAAGCACTACCAGCCCAGAGCATCACTCTTGAAATAGAAGAGGATATTTTTTTAGGAGAAGAGGAGGAATGTGCTGTTATGCCGAACCCGACTCCATTCATACTGTGAAGAAGCCAACACGTGAAAATACAAGGCATGGAAAATCAAGATGTACACAACGGGGACAGGAATAAGAGGTGGCTGCAACAAGGGCTGGAGAGGCAGGAGAACATGAGGGAGACTGAATCTGTAAATATAATTAACATCTCAAAATATAACCTCAATGAAAAGGAGGTAGCAGTTCTTAACAGGTGACTATAGTTTACACCAATGCAAAGGTTTAACCATTTTGAAACCATTCTGGATATTAACCATTTTGTGAGAAATCTCAGTTAGAAGGCATTTTTTAACAATAATGACACTAGGAGTGAAACACTGTTGGATGTTAATGAAGGATAGCAATCCATGAATGATACACAAACTGACTCGGGTAAAAATGTTTTTAGACCGAAATCAGTTTTTTGCCCAACCCCCTGCTGTGAGGAAGACATTACTGCATTAAATACTAAAACTGACGAACATTTTTTCCATAATATTAGTAATAATGAAAAAGAAGCTTTAAAAAAAATAGGTAAAAAGGAAATTGCAATTAAAGTAGCAGACAAGGGAGGGGTCATACTTATCATGGATAACGAAAAATATGATGCTGAAGTACACAGTTTTCTGACTGTAATTATTATGTCGAACTTAAGTCGGATCAAACCCTTTATTTTAAGCAAGCTCTCTCTCTCTCTCTCTCTCTCTCTATATATATATATATAGGGTTGAGGAGCCATTTCTATGTTAAACCCCAAAACTTTGCACCTTAATAACTTTGCAACCATTTCATGGATTTGCCTGAAATTTGGAATACATGATCAAGAACCATACACCTTGGGATTTGCCAAGTTTCATACCAGTCAGACATACGGCTGCAGAGTTATTAAGCATGATCTGTGCACACGTTTACGCTTTTTCTGGAATTCTACGGTCGCGCCTACAGGTCGTACGGTTTGCTCGACCGGCCCGAAATCTTCAGGGAACATGCGGCCGGGGTCCCTGATGTGCTTTTCAAAGATTTCATGAAAAAATATTAAACGGTTCAAAAGTTATTCAAAAAACAGTTTCCCATTATAAGTCAATGGAAAAAGTTAACAAAAAGTTCGACAGTGTTGCAAATGCATTTTTACTTTCGCAAATGGGCCTGTTACTTTCGCAAATCAGCCATTTTGTTTTCAGTTGGTGATCTGAAAAATGGTTGGCGTTTAAATTTGGGACCCTCTAACAACCTAATTCTTTTTGTATTCACCTAGTCGGACCCTGAGGATGCTTGCCATGTCTTTATTTTGTGGTAAAACACCCCAGAAATATGTTTTTCAAATTTCTGGAAAAGTACTTTCACAAATTACTTTCGTGCTCACAAAGTATTGAACTTTTTTGTGAAAGCTTTCGCAAATTGCGACAGTAGTTTTCTACCTGTGGGAAAGTGACAGCGATTCTTTGGCACTGCGCTGCAAAAGAACGGTTGGGAGTTTTGGGCTGAAATTTGGAGAGAACGCATCCGATATCTCACAGATGTGCCTTCCAGTGTTGTATTGAAAAAATATTACATGGCAGCAAAGTTACTGCACTCCAAAGTTGACATTTTTTCCATAGGATAACATTACGGCGCCCGACGCATTACAGGAATCCTTTGGCTCCCTGCTGCAAAATAACGGTTTGGTCTTTTTTCCTGAAATTTGGAGGGAAGACAGCCAACAGCCCACAGATGTGCCTTTCGGTGGTTTGGTGAAAAAATATTACAGGGAGGCAAAGTTATGGCACTCTGAACTTCTCTTTTTCCCCATAGGATAACATTATGGTGTCGCTCGCCTTTCAGGGCCCGTATCTCGAAAACGCGAGATACAGACTTTTCGTCAGAAAATTGCTTAGCCCCATAACAGGGGCTAAGCACAAAATTAGCTAGGACAGTTGTAAATAATATGAGTTTTAAATTTTTTTTCTATGTCGTATGGTTCCTGAGATATAACCTATTTAGTATTCCAAGTCCTCATTTTCTGCTCTGATATCCATTATTATGCTTATATTCTTTGTACTCACTGTCTTTCTCTATGCAGCTTTTGGGGAAAACCAGCCTGTGCACTTACCTTACTGTTACTGTTGCCCTTTCTGCTTGTGGTTCCGTACCCGTTTCACTTACTGTTGACGTCTGCACCACCATGTGCGTTATCTTTGGCGTTTTCATTTTCGGTTGCGTTTCTGTTGTTTTTTGCCATTTGTGTCTACAGTACTGTTCCTCTTTCTGTTTTAGTTTGCGTCACCATGCCCATTGAAATTTCCGTTTGCAGGCACCATGTTACTATGTGATAGCACATCACGTGGCAGACCGTTCCCGTCTACGCCACCATGTGCGTTACCCTTTCTGTTCTTATTCCCGCTTGCTTTACCATGTGCGCCACTGTTAGTGCTTCTGTTTGCATTGCTGTTCCTGTTACTATGCCTCAAGACATCATGTGGCGGAAGGGCCCGCCCGCCGCCACATTACATTCACTATTTCTCGTTATCATTCTCAAAAAGAAGGGAAATTAGAGGCAAAAAACTCCGTTTAATGCATTAGTTAGGGTTGTTCCACAGCGACAAAAGTGTGGAAATTCGCTGTTAGGGTTGAAACCCCCTTGGACCCTGCCTCACCCCCAACCGGCATTGGGGTGTGCATTGGAGTCGTCGGTCCTAACTCTCACCCATTCTCCTATGCTTCTGCTGCTTTACACATGTGATGGGGTGAGAGTTGAGGATTGACGACAATGCACACCCCAATGAGTTGGGGTGGTGAGGTCCAGGGAGTTTTCAACCTAACAGCGAATTTCCCACTTTGTCGCTGTCGAACAACCCTACTAATGCATGAGTTTGCCTCTATCTATATATATATATATATATATATATATATATATATATACTGTATATCTAGCTTATGCTAACAAAAATGGGTGGTTAAACAATCAGGTGTTTGATTACCTCACAGTTTCACATCCCACCAGGGCCACTTTCTACTGCCTTCCTAAGGTACATAAAGACTTGATGAACCCACCAAGGAGGCCCATAGTCTTGGGGAATGATAGCCTAACACAGCCTCTAGCCAAATACATTGATTTATTTTTAACAGATTTGGTAAAAAATAGTCACTTCATTTATTAAAGACACAGGGGGGCATTTTAAAATTGCTAGAGGATTTGGCTATAGAAGAGGACAGCTTATTTGTCACATTAGACGTGGCATCTTTGTATTTGAATTTTCCCCATTCTGATGGTTTAGATGCATTGACTCATTATCTGAACACCAGGAAAGAAAATATTCCACCCACTGATGTACTGATACAACTCATCAGATTTGTACTTGAATTTAACACCTTTTTTCATAAAAATGAATTTTTTTCTCCAAAAGAAAGGTACTGCCATGGGTTCGAGTATGGCACCTAATTATGCCAACCTGTACATGGCTAAATGGGAGAACGAGGTGGTAAGAAATGAAAATAATCCCTTCCTTGGTAAAAATAGACCTCTACAAGCATTTTATTGACAATGTGTTTATTGTGTGGAAGGGAACAGTAGATGAACTATTTTCATTTGTTAAATACCTGGAAGAAAGCAATGAGAATTTATGGTTCAGTATTAGCTACAGAAAAACTGAGATCAGTTTTCAAACCTCATTGTTTATAAAGATTGGGGGGCACTGATCTGTTCAGGAAGCCAACAGACAGAAATACCTTTTTGATGGCTACTAGTAATCACCCTGCTCATGTAAAGAAAGCCATACCATAGGGCCAGTTTGTACGAACAAAAAGAAATTGTAGTAGTCCAGCTAATTATGACAAGAGAGAGTCTGAACTGGGAGACAGGCTGGAAGTATAGGGCTAGAATAGTTACATTATTAAAAAGGCTAGAGAGGAGGTAGATGCAACTCCAAGAGAAACTTTGTTGGAAGAAAAAAAGAAAATCACTGTATGTGATCCCCAACTTAGTTTGGTTACCACCTATAGCCCCTAATCTGGACAAATAGCTGCTGTAGTGAAAAAACATTGGCACTTTGTGACTAGGGACCCTTATCTGAAAGAAATAGATGAAAGAGGCCCAAAAATGATGTACAGAAGAGGCAGAAATATTAAGGATGTATTGGTACATTCTGTTCAGCACCTACCTGATAGACCTAGAAACTGGCTTACTCAGAGTGTACGTATGGGGGGGCTGTGATACATGTGGTAACTGCAAATATTGTAGCCATGTTAAGACAACTAAATGGTTTAAAAATCCAGCTACTAAAAAGATGTTTTAGTTAGGGGATCTATCACCTGTAGTATTTCAGGGGTAGTATATTTAGCCGAATGTAAAGAGTTTCTATATTATGAACATATGAATCTGCCAGCAGAAACAGACATCCTGGTCTATTAATGTCTGCCTGAGTGTGTAGCTAGCCCCCTAGTTTGCAGTTGCCCCAACCCCATCCTTTTCTGTCATTCCTATGACATCCTCTGCTCCCTCCACCCAGACTCTACCTCGTGCTCTGTCCCACGCCCTCTTAAAACTTCCTACTGTCCTACATGATACCACCCCCAGTACAGCATTCCATTTTGACACCACCCTCTCCATGAAGTAATGCCTCTTCATCTCCCTCCTAAATCTTCCACCCTCCAATCTTAGTTCTTGCCCCCTCGTATCTATACCCTTCATCAGTTTAAACACCCCGTCAGCACTAACTTTGTTTATTCGCCTCAAATACTGGAACATTTCAATCATATTCCCCTATCCCTCCTCTCCTCTAGCATGTACATATTCAGCTCATTCAGCCTGTCCTCATAGGCCTTGCCCTCCATCCCCTTTAACATTTTTGTTGCCCTCTGTTGCACTCCTTCCAGTAATTTAAGATTCCTCTTCAGATATGGCCACCAGTACTGCACACGGTACTCTAAGTGTGGCCTGACCAATGATCTGTAGAGGGGCAGGATCACCTCCCTACAGTATGCCTGGATGAAAAACCCCTTGCAATACAGCCCAGCATCCTGTTCGCCTTAGCTGCTGCTTTCCTGCATTGGGCCGAGTTGTTCATGCTCCCTGTTACCAACACCCTTAAGTCCTTCTCTTCCTCATTAATTCCCAGTCTCACCCCTCCCAACCGATAGTCCCTCTTTGGGTTCTTTGCCCAGAAGTGCATAACCTTGCACTTTTTTGCATTGAATCCCAGCTGCCACGTCTCCAACCATTTCTCCAGTTTGGTTAGGTTCCTCGTAGTTGTTTCCTTCCATCCTCTTCATCCACTACCACCTCCATTTTGGTATCATCTGTGAACAGAATAACCTTGCTCCCAATTTGATGTGCAATATCTGAGATAAATAGCCCAAATTGCACCGGGCCCAGCACCAAGCCCTGAGAAACATCACTCGTCACTGGTCTAAGTGTCGAGAGCTCTCCCCCCCCACCGCCACCCTTTGTGGCCTACCCTGCAGCCAGTTCCTTATCCAGTTCACCAGCTTCATCCCCACCCCACCCCACAGCAGACAGCTTCCCCTCAGCCTCCTATGAGGCACTGAATCAAAGGCCTTGCTGAAGTCCAAGTACAGGACATGTACATCATGACCCCTATCCAGCTTTCTTGTTACCCAGTCATAATATTCTATTAGATTGATCTGACAAGACCTCCCCAAGATGAACCCTTGTTGCTGCCCATCCTGGAGGTCCTTACCCTCAAGAAATGACACCAGTCTCTCCTTCAGTATCATCTCCATAAGTTTACCCACTATGGAATTGAGAATGATGTGCCGATAGTTGCCCAGTTCATCCCTAGGACCACTCTTGTGTATAGGCACCACATGTGCCACCCTCCAGTCTTGAGGCACCCATTCTATGTCCAGGGAGGTGCTGAACTGGTCCACCAGTGGCTCTGCCAACATCTCTACCATCTCCCTCAGCACCCTGGGATGGATGCTATCAGGACCTGGTGCCTTGTCCACCCTTAATGCCCTCAGATCCTCTAGTACTCTACTCCCCTTGATCATTCCATCTGTCATCTCCTCCCCAACACCCCCACCTTCCCAGTCTATGGTGGTAGTGGACCATCATTCTCCTTTGTGAAAACAAATGCTTCCGCTTGTTCCTTTCCCTTTTCCACCCCTTCCCCTCCCCACTTTATCATCACATATGGTCTCTGCACTTCCTGTTTTCCCTAACATATCTAGAAAAGTCCTTCTCCCCTCCCTTAATGCCCTGTGTTAATCTTAGCTCCCTGGAGGCCTTGGCAACCCTCACTCACTTGGTCACCTCCTTGGACCAACTCACATAAGCCTCCGTGTCCTGTCTCTTCCTCATACTCCTGAACTTCTGGTACACAGCTCTCTTCTCTCTCACTCCCTCTGACACTTCTCTGTTCAGCCAGCATGGTTTACTGGCTCTGCACTTCTTTCTTCTAGTCCTGGTGCAAGCTTCCGTAGCCTCTGTTAGCCCACTTTTAATAATTTCCTATTTTTGCTGTGTGTCCATCTCTGGCCTAATACCCTGAAGTCTCCTTTACAGTATTTCCTTCATCCTCCCAAAATCTGCCCTCCTAAAATCCACCACCTTTGTTATTGAGTCTCCAGACTTCCTGCCCAACTTGAGAATGAACCACAATGTTTGGTTGTCACTACCAGCTAGTGGGGCTTCCACCATTATTTCCCTCACTGCCTCCCCATTTGACAGCACTGAGGCCAGTATGTCACCTAGTTATGTTGGCCCACTGACCAGTTGTGTCAGGAGACCATCCTGAATCACATCCAGGAACACTTGCTTCCTGACACTGGAGGGAGCAGGGGTGCTCCAGTCTACCCCCAGCAGGTTGAAATCCCATGCAATCACCACTTTCCCCTTTCTACGCACCCTCCATATTTGCTCTGCTAACTCTCTGTCCAGTTCCACTGACTGGGCTAGTGGTCTGTACTCCACCCCCAACCTCAGCTTTCTGCCCTTGGAGTCCAGAAGCTGCATCCATAGTGCCTCTGTTCTTCTTTCTTCCCTCTCATCCCTCATACATCTGATCCCTTCCCTCACATAGAGTGCTACCCTACCCCCTCTCCCAACCCCAGTCTTTCCTGTAAATTGTATATCCCAGGATTGCCAGATCCCAGTCATGGTACTGGGCGGCCCAAGTCTCAATCACCGCTGCAATATCCATGCCCCTCTCAGCAAAGAGCACCTGAAGTTCCGCTGTTTTATTACCCAGGCTCCTTGCATTCAGGAAGACCAACTTCCACTCACTCTCATCCATCCTCCCCCCCCCTCAGCTCCTTGATCTGCCCCCCTCCTCTTAGTGGTCCCCTCCCCTTGCTCTTATTGTTATCACAGGGGGACAGCACATTTGGCTCCCCAACCTGGTGACCCTGCATGCTAGCTGCGCACTTGCCCTCCCCCAACTAGTTTAAATACCCTCCTGAAACAATATAATCCTCTAATTTGCTCTTTAACACCCCTTTACCTGCCCCATAAAGGTGTAGACCTTCCCTTGCATGCAGTCCTCTGTTAGTCCATGTATCCCCACCATCCTCCTACAAACCCATACCACTGTGATTAACACCACTCTCTTAGCCAGGAGTTCAATTCCACTATCCTTTCCTTTCTTGCCCTGCTCACCCTTGGGACTGGTAGCACCTCTGAAAATGCCATGGAGCTCCCTATTTCCAAGCACAGCTTCCCCAGTTTCTCAAACCTCTCCTGTACCAAATCCACCGTGCAGCCCCCCCAGGTCATTTGTGCCCACATGTACCACCATATAAGCCTCCTGCAATCCTCCCTTAATGTACTTCCTCAGAGCCTGTGCTGTTCTGTCTGCTGTCAGGACTGGTACAGGTTCCACACAAATCCAACTGTGTCTTTCAGACCCCCATATCTGATCCCTTTTAAGATAGAATCTCCTATCACTACAGTCCCCCCCTTTCACATCCCCCTTCTGGCTACACACGCCCTCCACCCCCCTTCTCATAGCCTTCATTTCTTCCCTGTCCCTTAATTCCTGGAGCTGTTCCCATTTCTCCTTCTCCTCCCCTCCCATCCAGCCTCCTGTCTGCACATGCACCCTCTCTCCTAAATGTCTGTCCTTCCCCTGTGGTCCCAGCATCCCCCTATGTCCCATGTCCCCTACCTCCTGGGTGCCCCCTCCTGCCATTGCCATGGCATTGCCTCCTCTCCCCGATGTACCAATGTCCCCCTCTGTCCTGCACCCATCCCCCCCAAGCACTGGCCCATGTGCCCAACCCTCTTCCCCCTCTCCCAAGCTTCTCCCTACTCCCTTCTACTTCAGTTGCCAGTACCTCATACCTGTTGCATGACCCTAATCCCCACCCCATCTCCCACTGTGTCCTTGCTCCTGCTCTATATTTTTCCTTTGCATCCTCTCCTTCACCCTGTGTCTAACTACCCCACCCACTCCGACCATGTTTCTCAACTTCCTTATCTCCTCCTCCATCCACTGGATCTCCTTCTGTAGGTCACTTTATCTTGTGACATACGGGACACTCCCATAGCCTCCATAATAATATGCCCATCCAGACTGCCGACCCATATCCATTGCAGATTACTAGTCTGTCCCCCCTGTTCCTACTTCTGCCCCCACTCCCCTGGATCCTGCCTCCCCCTTCCCTATTGACCTCACCACCTCTGTCCTAACTACCACAACCTCTCATCCTCCCATGTCCCCCTGGTGTCTCCATCTCCCCTTCCTTGCCTCGCCTCCACTTTCTGTCCCTATACTCAGGGTTGGGGGTGTAGCCATTATGTTTAAAACAGAACTGGGCCTTGTGGCTGTGCCAGTGGGCTGCACTTGATCCTTTGAGTGTATACTAAGAGCAGGTGTAAGGTTCAGGATACTCCTCATCTACCGTCTACCTGGTGATGGGGGAGACGTGGCATTTGGAGTTGCCCAGATGGTTAATTCTGGGTGACTTCAATGCCTGGGTCAACAATGAACTCTCGCAGTTTGGAAATAATCTCCCCCAGCTTATGACTATGCTGGGCCTTACACAGGTGGTTACCTCTACTACCCGTATTGGGGGTCACTCTCTGGATCTTGTGTTCCTCCTGGGAATGGAGACCACAGATCTGGGGGTGGAACCAGTTGGTTGGTCAGACCATCACACCATAAGATTCAATTTCAGGGCACCCCAAGTAGGCCTGCCCCTGTACTGGCTTATAATAAGACAGTGGAAGATGCTCTGAACTCAATTGTTCCTGTTCGTATTCACCCACTTACTCTGTACCCAAGGACCCCTTGGTTTGATGGGTCCTTGAAGGAGCTGAGGAGGGTGGGTTGAAGGCTAGAGAGAGCTTGGTGGAAATCCTGCCTTGATACGGACAGGCTTAGATTGATGGAACATTATAAGCTCTATCAATCAGTAATAACCTATAAGAAGGCAGAATTCCTGTCCGGGGAGATTGCTGCTGCACAGAATCAACCAGCTAAACTCTTTTGAACTGTGGGAAGACTATGCAATCCAGTCTGTCTTCAGTCTGGAAGAGGTTTTTCACAAATAAAGTGTGATGAGCTTACTCAATTTTTTGCAGATAAGGTTGCCAGCATCAGGATGGGGATCAGCCCAGATCCTTCTATGAGGGATTGTGGAGATCGGCGGGAGGTTGCATGCACCAGGTCTGTCTGGTCTGACTTCAGCCGGACGGAATTCTTGGACATTGTGAAAATTGTCCAGACTTTGTGACCAACCAGCTTTAGTTTGGATCCGGGTCCTACACCGCTATTGGTACTTTGCGTAGAGGTTATCTGCCAGATCCTTGCTGAAATTGTCTGGTGTTCCTTGGAAAAGAGTTTTTTTTCCCTGATCCCCTCAAGAAGGTGGTAATTCAACCACTCCTCAAAAAACCTTCCTTGGATCCAGACTGTCTAGCACACAACAGACCTGTCTCTAATCTACCCTTTGTGGGTAAGGTTATTGAGAAGGTGGTTGAGTTGTAGCTGGATGACCATCTTATAACCCACAATGTCCTGGATGCTCTCCAGTCTAGGTTTAGGAAAAGACATAGCACTGATACTGCCCATGTTCGGGTGTTAAATGATCTCCTGATTGCGAGAGATCGAAAGGCTTGTACTATCTTAGTCCTTCTTGATCTCTTGGCAGCATTTGACACTGTAGACCATGGTTTGCTTTTGGAGCACCCGCAGTATTTCTGTGGACTATCTGCCGCAGTCTTAAGCTGATTTCGATCCTTCCTCATGGGCAGGTCACAGAGGATTGTCACTGGAATTTATTCCTCTGATGCCCTCCCCCTGCCCTGTGGGGTGCCACAGGGCTCCATATTGGCACTCATGTTATTGTCAGTGTACATGCTGCCATTGGGAGATAACATTAGGAAGTACAGTTTGGGTTTTCACTGTTATGCAGATGACACCCAACTGTATATGTCCTTCATGCCCAGACAGAATGATGAGGTCACTGAGCTTAAAAACTGTCTAACTGAGATCAAAGATTGGATGAGCACTAGCTAGCTGAGACATCCAGACAAGATTGAGGTGTTGGTTGTGGACCCGGGTCATCCGGAGGTGGGTCTTGGGACTGGGCATCCTTCGGGTCTATGGCTCGATGGTGTCTAGCTCATGACCTCAGACCCGGTGCGTAACCTGGGTGTTATTTCTGATAGCGGTTTGACTTTGAAATCTCAGGTCTCCACTCTCGTTAAATCTTCTTTCTACCATCTAAGGAATATCACCCAGGTGAAACACTGGTTCCTCCAGCTGACATTCCTATATTGGTCCACTTCTTCATAACCACCTGCCTTGATTACTGCAATGCCCTCTACCTAGGGCTTTCTGGGATTGATATCCGCCACTTGCAGCTGGTGCAGAACACGGTGGCCAGGCTTCTGACTAGTATGTCTAGAACTAGTCATGTTATGCCTGTGCTGAGTGAACTGCACTGGCTGCCGGTACAGTGGCGGATCACCTTTAAGGTTGGCTTGCTGACCTATAAAGCCCTACAAGAGCAGGGAGCCTGATATCTGCAAGAGCTCCTTATTCCCTACTGCTCCTGCCTCTCACTCTGATCCGCCGATGAGGGATTGCTAGAGATTCCCAGAGTTCATCTAAAAACATCTGGGGTACATGCTTTTTCTTATGCTGCACCTACCCTGTGGAAATCTTTACCTTGTCAGTTAAGAGAATGCCCGACCCTCACAAGTTTTAAATCTGATTTTAAGACTTATTTGTTTTATCAAGCTTTTTCTGTATGATTTGAATTTCTGTTATTTGTTTATATTGAATCTTATTGTAAAGCACCTTGATAACCTGAAAGGTGCTTAAGAAATAAATTTTACCTTACCTTACCTTTAGCCATTAAATGAACCGTACCTTCCTTTGTCTCTCCACTACTACTTAGAGCAACAATGTGTGTACTGACCTGTCTTCCTTAACCTCTGCCAGTCCTACCCATACATTACATTAAAAACCTCCCAAGGACCCTAGCAGTTTCAGTTTCCCAAATAAGTACTCTAATGCAGTTATAAAATTCCCTAATGGAAATATACAGTTCTTTATATCAGAAACATAGTCCACAGTTAAGGTAGAGATGTAGCAACTAAAAATTTACTTTAAAATTCAGACCCATGCACATTTACAATATCATCCCAGGTAAAAGTTGATTCCTAGTGACCATAGACTCACATTTCCTTGGTAGCTCCAGCTTAACATATGCCCCTCCTAGAGCCTCAGTGTCCATAAGATCACCCTACCCTTAGGCCCTTAAGTCCAGCTTTGAACACAGACCCAGCTTAGAGCATCAACCCAGAGACCATAGACATTCCATTTCTCCTATAGCCCCATCATTAAATCCTATTCCCAGATTAAAGAAGATACCTAGTGCCCTTTCTAACACATTTACATTGAAGCCCCCAGTTTGTGCCCCATCTCAGGTCTTTTAGGAGTCTTACAGTACCTTTTCTGATGCCCGTGTGTCCAGGCAAAAGCTCCTTGCCCTTCCATTGGCTCTGCCAACTGTCAAACCGATTGGTAAGGTCTTCTGATGGGAGTGGCTTAGCTCCTTTTAAACTGAAGGTAGTGAGGGGTGGGTGGGAGGAGAAAAATTCTTCAAAGTTCCATTTCTTTCTGCTCCCGATGCCACTGATGAGGCCACACACTGATGCAGATTCAAATCTGGCAAAATGAAGAGAATGTTTAAAATTAGAATAGGAAAACATGCTAAAGCTATTTTGAATAATGACAAAACTAGTGCATTATCATCACATATTATGAACTATAGCAACAGGCTAGAACACAGCTTTGATTTTACTGCAATACAAAAGCCAATTTTAACCAAAAGAGGAGGTGACTATGATAACTTCCTACTCAGTAGAGAACAATACTGGATTTTTTTTCCACAAAAGCAATGTGCCATCCAGGCCTACATGAAAAAACTTAGATTAAGTATTTTCTAAGAAACCACTGAGAATTTTTAAATTGTTGTTTATAGTAGGTATAGCTTTCATTTAGTAATTAGGATTGCACTTGTAAATATACTGTATTTTGTAAATAAGTAGTGTGTTTTATTATATTCTACCTAATTTAACATTTCTCTCTTTTTTCTATTTTTCCAGTTTTGCACTTTGGGTTCTCGACCAACCAGGGTGAGTCTCCAACTAGTTTCATTACTGATCAAGATGCCATGTAAGAGCAAATGGGACTTTATGCAAATGACATATTCAAATAGGAATTTCCTTAAAAGAAATATGGGGATTTTGCATAAGCACAGTTTCTATCTTTTCTAATTCAATATGCACTTTATCTGGCATTGTATAATTGCTGTGATGTATTTTTTTATTTTTTTGCTTAAATATTTGTAATAGAAAGAGAATTTGAGTATTTTCAAACTCATTACACATAACGGTACTGTCTCTTTAAGGAAGGATTATTAAAGAGAGACTGTTGGGAATATACATACACTTTTGAGAAAGCAATAGTGAAACATGTCAGGTGATGTTGGGTGATGTGCCTTTGCCTCTTGCTGCAACAAAGAACTTTGCCCCAGCCTCTCCTAGGCTTGTTGATTTTATGGGCATTTTGACTATTTATGGACTGCCCATATTTTGCTATGCTCTTTTTTATTTTATTTATTTAAACATTTGTTGACCAGGATAAACACACTGGGCCAAGGCTCATTTCCAGGTGTGACCAGCGGGAGAGGGGAAAATTGGATTTCTTACTGCAGTTACAAAGACAGAATATTTACAGTGATTTACAAAGTAGCTTTAGGTTATTTACAAGACTAAAACATATAATTTCCAAGTTTATAAATTTAAACATACAAACAGATCCAACTGAAAGCTGATATAAATCAGGTAAACTGAAATACAAACAGATCATGCTGGCAATTGGCACAACACAGGCTGGGAAAGTTCAGAGGGATATACTCATCACTGTATGGCTGCTAAACAACAACATTAACATATAAAGCATAGCAGGACTCTGGAGAATTGAACTGTGAACTGTGAGTGCTTTATCTGTTTTCATTGATAACACTTCCGGCACTTTATGCTTTGTGCACAAAATAAAAGTATTTTGCACATTAAGAGTAAGCATCAGCAGTCTTTTAGGAGCGACATCACAATTGTGTACCTTTGTTGCAAGTGCCGGTCCCCCCCCCCCCTTTTGCTTCTGAAACATTTATTCTTGACCTGGCATTGCATCTCCCTGGCTGCAGCTCAAATCTTCTACTGAACTTGTGTGCAGGAAGTACTTGTTAAAAGAATCACAAAATGTTTTTTGTGAAGAAGGATCTACTATCCAGCACTGTTTTGTGCTTTCTAACTTAATTTTAAAATACATACAGTATATACTCAGAAAGTCCACTTATACTGTTGTTTCATAGACCATGAATATACCTTCTACTGTAACAGCAGAAAACTGCTGTGGTCACATCTTAAATATAGGGGGATTGATGTTATTTTACTTCATACTGTATCTTATTACAGTTGCATAATTCAACTTGGTTACAGACTCAGTATGAGCAGTTTGGATGTTTCACAAAAAAAAAATGTACAAAATTAGGGGATAGACTGGGCTGTGTAAGGTAAGGCAAGACAATTTTATTTATAGGGTTCCCATTCCCTGAGACTCAGTGCACCTAAAAAACATAAATTTGTAAAAACAAGTGTTAAAATATAATAAAAATTAATACAATAAAATTCAGTATGTTAGCATACCACTTGTATAGTGAGCTTCAGGTTGCTGTGGAAAAAAAAAAACTGGTGGTCTGCACACAGATCACCAAGCTTCGAAGGCATGGCTGAAGATGTGAGCTTTCAGCCTCAGCTTCACCACCCTTGCCTTTAACTTATTTATCAATGTAGAATGAAAGGAAATCAATGATCCTGAATTTCACCTTTCCAAAATATCAGCTATTGCTATAGGATAACTGGCTTATGCAGATAATGTGGTACATATGTCTACTACACAATTAGGGCTATAGATGATGGTCAATAAATGGTGATAAATTAAAAATTGCAATTTTTGAATATATTCAATGGAAATGTTTCCAATTTTATATTGATGAAGACCTATGAACCTGCTGGTCATTACACATGTCCTAGTCATGTTAAAAGTTAAACAAGGCTATAAGCTGTTTAAATAAGGAAGAAACCATAAGAGTATTGGCAGTACTTAATGCCAAAGTGAGAAGATCTACACTATACTGTATGCTCCTGATGTCTGGGGGAATGCTGACCATTCTTCATTTAATACACTTTTATGCAATCATTATTTCTACCTTCTGAATTACCTAGTTATGTAAAACAGGCATTACTGAGAGCTGAACTTGGTCTCACTTCAAACATTAATTATTGAACGACAAGCCATTTTTATATTGGATTTGTTCAGAACATCATTACACAAGGCTCTGTTTAAAAGAGTAAATAACATATTCAAATAGGGATTTCATCTTGCCTGCCTTGTCTTTGTCAGCTCAGTATTTTTTTTCCATCAGGATTGAACTGTACCAACATGAGAGATGAACTAATTAGTAAAATAACATTAAAGTTCAGAAGTATTTCCTCACAAGGGGATGTGCCTCAGATTTTAACTTCCATATTGTATGAGGCACATAAAATGCTTAAACAAAACTTTGCTAAGGTAGCATATTTGACAGTTTTTAAAAGTCCTAAGGACTGATGTATAGTACCTTCCTTCATTTTGGCTGGGAAATATTCAACAGAAGGAACCTTATGTTTCAGCAAAAATGTAATAATTGTTCATCTCCTTTTTGCAAATGAGCAATGGGAGTAAAACATCATGTAAAGTATATAGTTGTGTTCACTATTTGAAAAGCAACAGAAAAAAAGATTAGCTCTCTACTGCAAAATACCTTTTTACCCCTGGTGAGATCTTAATATCCTTGTTCTGCTTGTGGAATTCCTCCTTATTAACTAAGTTTGTATGTTTTCTTCATCCATTACATTTATTTGGATCTAGTTCATTATTTTACTTTCTATTTTATGCATCTTATTAAACACCCTTTTCGATTCCGAGATTACCAAGTAGCTTCCGGAATGTAATCATCCAGACCTGAACCCCTCTCATACTATGTATCATGCCTATGGTATTAGTTAATATACAGACATTCATGAGCTCCATGTCAGTATTTTTTATACTGCCTCTATATGAAATATTGTTTTTGACCTGAAAAGTTTATATTTATTAATATTGTGACTTGCCAATTTAATCTGCTTTCTTATTATATGTATTTACTGAATATGTTAGTTGTTTGTAATGACATATTAGATAAATAATAAACTGAAAATGAAACTAATAATTATGTCACTTTAGAGACAAGATAAATTGTAACTTTTGAGATCTAGTGCTAGTTTTTTTATTCTGTGTTTTATTTTGAGTAGTTCTGATTCTTTTCTATAATACCTTGTGCCTCCTCTAGAGTGATATCTTTATCAGCTAAATGCCTGTGCTACAGTCATTCTTTGTGTAGTTTATAAAACATATACAGTAGGCCTCCCATAATCCCTCCATGTTAAATCACAGTACTCTACTCTTTGGTGTGTTTGTTTAGTTGGGAAATGACCTGGATCATATCACAACAAAATATTGTTGTCATGGCCACAGGTCTAAAATCAAAATAATGCTATTTAACTAGTGTAGTGCATGAAATCTCTGACTCTCCATACCCAGCACACGTTCACACAACCTCTTTACTAAAGTTTGTTCAGTCAATGTATTTATTTACTGTATATAATCACTATTAAACCAATATTGCATTACTTTACACACATACAGTTTATTTTCCTTTCCTTTCCTTTCCTTTCCTTTCCTTTCCTTTCCTTTCCTTTCCTTTCCTTTCTTGCTACTGCAATTCCATAGGAATCAGCAACTACTGTTTATGAAATACCAGCAATGCATGTTACAGAGCCAGTTTGAACCTATCCCTTTTATTCCACATGAGATCATCATTTTTCACCTGTTTTTTTAGACACCATTTTTCTTAAAGCAAGGAGGACAGAACTGTAAAATGCTATGGAATGAAGAAATAGACTGGAATTTATTTGATAACTCCCTTTTTATTTTATTTGTGGCTATGTATATATGCATGGCTAAATATCTGTAAGATTACTGTATCTGTCCTCTATGATTATATAATAAAGACTTTTTTTAAAAAAAAGAAATATTATAAAGAGTGCTCCAACCATTCATTTCCCAGCTGATCCTCTCCTTCAATTTCCACGTCCTCCTGCCCATGTCAGGACACTAAACTTTCAAGGGAGAAGAGCATAAACAATGTAGCCCATTTGGGAAAATTTGGTAAGCTCTGTAGAGGAGACAAAGAGTTATTTAGTAAGCAGGAGCTGTATTTAAAATTACTGCAGATACTGTACCGTAAAAGAAATCTCAAACTCTTCCTCCATCAGTCCTTTTACTTCATTTACCAAGAAAATGTGCTATAAAATAATCTACATGAACTGAAATGTCTGGTTATAAATTTACCAAAAAATCCAATAAATAGGGTTCCAACCTCATCACATTTTGAGCTCTAGTAATTTTTTTTTATTTTGTTTGCAACAGCACAAAAATGCCGTATACACATTTTTGCATTCTAGAAACTGAAAATATATGTTATTAGGAGCATAGGCTCTAGAACTACAAGGCAAGAGGGGGTGCTTGCCCCCCAACATACACTTTTTTGTCTTCCCATTAAATTTCCTTTTAAGTTGTCTGTTCCTTTTAGTTGTTGTGCATGTACTCAGTAGTAATAGATTTTGTTTATGTTATTGAATTTTAATAACCAGGTAGGCTCACTGAGACCATCTGTCCTTTTTTCAGGAGTGACCCTGAATTAATTACATGAAATAGAAAGAATACATACAGATAATAATAGTATACAGTGCATAAGTAAATGACAAAGTGCAGTGCAAACAATGAACTGTACATTCTAAAACAAAACTTTGAGCCACAGATTGGTAGTTCCTTAAGCTCATCTCCCATGCTATCTCATAACCCCTCACCTTTATTTTCAACCTAGCTCTTCCCACTTCTACCATGCCTGACTCTAGAAAGCATGCCAAAGTAATGCCAATATTCAAGGCTTGGGACCCCCTTTTCTCAACTATAGGCCCATCTCCATTCTCCCCCACCTGAGCAAACTTCTGGAGAAAATTGTGCACTATCAGCTGTCAGAACATATTGGGAAATATAACCTGCTGTGTCCCCAACAACATGGGTTCCATAAACACCACAGCACCACATCAGCCTAGGCCCAGGTCACAAGCCTCAGAAATATGGACTCAGGTAAGGCTACAGGTGCTGTAGTTGTGCATCTGACTAAGGCCTTTGACCTTGTTGATCACTCCCTCCTCCACACTACTCTCCTCCACCTTGGCTGCTCAACTGAGACCTCTTCTTGGTTCTGAAGCTATCTCATGGGTAGGTCCCAATCGGTGACCATTGGTACATCCTCCTCCCCTGCCCTGCCTGTCTCCATGGGTGTCCCTCAAGGCTTCATCCTGGGAACCTTGCTATTTTCCATATTTATAAACTCCCTTCCCATTGAGAGCCTTTCCTGCAAGGTGCTTCTTTATGCAGACAACCTTGTTCTATTCAATGGCAACAAATCCCTTACAAGCATATCCTCCACATTAACCCTT
This sequence comes from Neoceratodus forsteri, assembly GCA_016271365.2. Taxonomy (NCBI): domain Eukaryota; kingdom Metazoa; phylum Chordata; order Ceratodontiformes; family Ceratodontidae; genus Neoceratodus; species Neoceratodus forsteri. The sequence continues at coordinate 855,150,959 of CM057459.1, read as the reverse complement.
AAGTGCTGCTCACAGTTGACTTCTTTCTAACAGGCTCTTGGTAAATGAAAATGAAATATATGCTCTTCGTGTCCAAACCATACATTTCCAACATCTCAAATATAACTCATCTGCATTAGTGCTCACACCTGAAGGCCCCTCACCTCTAAAATGTTCTCAGTTTCAAATACTTAGGTGTTACCCTTGGCCCATCCCTTGTGTTCACAGACCATATCAACAACATAGTGGACAGGGTCAAACAGAAACTTTGTGCTGCCTACCACCAAAAACAATTCATGACCTCAGAGGTGTGCCTTGCGATTGCCCAAGGCAACCTTCTTACCCTTATAGATTACTTCTTCCCCATCTATTCCCAAGTGTCCTCTGTCCTACAGTCCAGGCAAAACTCAGTATATCATAGCATCTGTTGTTTTGTGCTCCAGTCACCTTACTCTACCCATCACTGTGACTTGCACCAGTCATTAGGGTGGCTCCCACTCCAAGGACAGTTTGACTATGCACCTAACTGCATTATAGATAACACCCTCAGACAAAGCCGCTTGTCCCTGTACTCCTCCCTACTCAAGGACATAGTGGTGCAAAGGTGCCTCTGAGAATCATCAGTTCCCCCACTGGAAGTCCCTAGAATCTCCTCTGCAAAGGGCAGCAAAGCCATTTCATTCTCCGTCCCCTCCCTGTGGAACAATCTCCCTATATCACTCCACTCGACCGACTCTGACCCCACATTCAAAACCCACCACAGAGCATGGCTGCTGTTGGGAGCCAAATACAGTACAAGTCACACTAAACTGTTCAATCAACTCACTGGTGTAGCATTTTTTTTTGTGATGCTACTTCAATGGCAACTCAAACTGTTGAAGCTTTCAACTATTTTCCAACCATCCTTCACTGCCTATTCAACTCACTTGTAACTGTTCAGTGAAATGGCAGCAGCTGCATTTTCATGGCATTGTTTATAAATATCACAGCATTCCTTAAGAGCATTGTTTATAAATATTACATCATTCCTTAAGAGTTGTTTAGTCTGCCTTCTGAAATGAAACTCATAAGCACTCAGCCGAAAATAAAGCTTATAGTACGTAACATCTAGATGCAAACCAATACTAACCTTTTACTAAGTCATTGAATTAAACACACTGCACAAATTAGGAAACTCACTGAACAATGCTACATCAGTGAGTTGATGGATCAGTTTAATGTGACTTGTACTGTACTCTTGCCAATCTAAGTAATGTGTGCCATCCCCTTGCTCTATATCCCCCTCCTCCAATATGGTGTCCTACCACTTCTTTGAGGCACTGTCACCCCACTTGGCTCTTTACTCTCCCCCATCCTGCTCATGTCACAGTGCTTATCTTACGTCGATTACTTGTCTATCCCAATGGATTTTTTGTGTGTCGTAACTGTGTAATTGACCTATTCACTGCACTGTGTACCTTACTGCAATACATTTTATGTATGGCCATTATGTTCTTTGCACGGTGTATCCATACTGTAATACATTTTATGCATGGTCATTATGTACTATACTTTTTTTTACCTAATCGTGGATGCCTGTAAAATATTGTCATGTTACCTGTATTTGCTTTACTCATTGTGTTGCTATTGTCCTGGGTTGTGCCTGAAATGGTCCATTGGATCAGTGCACTCACTCAGCTATCAAAGCACAAATAAAATAAATAAATAGTTAGGCACAGGATACAGATAAATTCTCAGAGGCACTAGATTCAATAGAACATGAACACTATTCATGGACAAGTACACTGAGTGAGATTAAACATATAAGCTAGCTAAAGCACGCACAGGGTCTGTTAACATTTATATGTACCTCACTGGTGCACTGCAGCCTGCAGCTCTTGTTCACCACTTCAGCTCCAATGTTGCCAGGCACTGTGTACACACCTGATGGTGTGCATTGTTGCAGGAAGACTTTCAATGTTATTCAGCATTTCTTCCTGGGCTAGGTTCAGAGTCACTGGCAGGGTTGGCCTTTTGCCATAACTGTATATGTGTGAGAGAAATGAAGGAAAAAATCACTACTAGCATGAAGTTTCCATCCCTTAAAATCCACTAAAACACATTGCATTTGAGAGAGACAAGATCTGTGCCTGACTGTATGCACCCTGCGGCAACACCCTGTGAGAAGAATACTCAAGTAAAGTTCATACCTAAAGCCATATGTAAACTGATGTGATTTCTGTTGTTTTCTCAGAACACATCTGTACACATCATTTGTTTATGGAGCAATAATAAAATGTATTTTCCCTGGCTAGCCAGCAAAACCCATCATCCCCATCTCACAAGAGTATTCTTGCTAATTGACATGTGTTTGCCTTCGGGTATCGCAAGGGTGCACCAGTGTAGGCAGAGCAGCATTTTCAAACTCTAGGAGAAAATGCCTGCACTGGTACATGATCCCACAAAAACAGGAATTGTTGCAATACACAAAGGAGTGACTTAAATGTTCCAGTAGGTGTGTACACCCCATGACCTGCACCAGTACAACTCATCTGCACCTCTTGCAACAGTGAAGATCCTATAGTGTAAATGTACCTTAAGACAAGGCTCTTTTTTCACCTCACTCTCACAAAGCAGTTAGGCAAGCAAGTCAGTGTTACAGCCATCTCAAAGCACCTCTCTTTAAAATGTGCCTAGCTCTGCTACACATAGTGACCCACACACTGCAAAACAAAAGAGCTTGTTTGCTCTCACACAAAAGCATGAACTACCTGCTTGTATTCCCAACAACAGTAACGACTCCTAAAGTGTTTACTCCCAGCCCCTTCCTGTGAAAATAGACCTCCACTTTACTCCTTACCTTTGTTATTCAGAGCGTTCAGTTTTGGGGGATCTATAGTTGATGAAGTTGTGACAGACTCTGGTGTCTCCATGAATACCAGCTGTCTGTAACAAACAATGTGGAATATCAGAGAAGCCAGCTTAGCCCAGTATAAAACAAAAATCAACAGCCCCAGTTTCTTCTTGCTAACCTGGCTTTTTGGATGACTGGCTGCTGTTGCTGTGAAAGCATGCTGCCAGTATCTCTGACTACCTTTACTTTTACTACTTGTTTTTATTTATTTTGATTTCCAGCTGGCTGGACCATTTGTCCACCACACCTTGCTACAGTCTATAGTCACCCATGGATTTGTTTCTGTTTTGCACACATGCTGCTGGTAAGTAAATGAAAATGGTATAAAACCCAAAAGTTAAACTTTTTAAGTTACAACTGTAGTGTTCCCAGATTAAAGGGGCACCAGAACAAGAAAAACTGGAACCCTTTCCACATCCCAAAAAGTACAAAATCCTTTTCCATGGCTCCGATTGATTCCCCCCCCCATCTTCCTACATTTCCTGAGATCCCTCCTGGTTCCCTTTGTCTATTTTTCATGTCATTTGTCAATGAAAATGGGGTTGTGGGAAGGATAACCTCCCTGTAGGGCTAGTAGTGCCCAATCTCCTGGCCAGAAGCCAGGACCTCCCCTGCCCTACAAAAGGGCAGGGAAGTGGCCAAACCAGAGCAGTCAGTGGCTGAGCAAGGAAGGTGAAGGCCACAGGGAGAATGGCCAAAAGACATACCTCTCTGTGTGGTCATGGCTCCTCCAGCATCACTCCCCTCTAACAGAAGTGCAGGAAGGGGTGGCAGCAGCAGCAGGGTCGGTCGGGTGGAGTGCGGCTCCCTGATATGACCTGTCCTCCCTGGGTAGAACCCCAATCAGTGAGGGGGGAAGTAAGTGCCTGCAGATCAAGTTGTGCAGGAAAGAAATAGGTCCAGGTAGAAAATGTGCCCCAGACCTCTGAGTCCCATCCCTGCAGCCAGCAATCCAAAGACGAGCTGGGTGGGAGCACAGCTCCCCAGCCAAATGCCTTAACTTCACCAACAGCACAGAAGTCCCAGGCCATGGTGGTGAGTGGGCTGAGTGCCTGATTTTAGCCATAGTCTTGTCACATGCACTGGGAGTGGGAAGGGAAGGAGGAAAGTTGGATTTAAAGGGACAGTGCCCAAATATTCACAAGGGAGGCATAGTGGGCTCACAAGAAGGGCAGACAGCCCTAAAAGAGGGGGGACCTGTGGCAGTGTGCTGAATGACCAGAGAGGAAGAGGGGAAGGCCCCAGGAGTGGCCAGTGGTCACTAAGTTTGTTTTTTTTATTTCAGGTACAAGTGACTCCAAAGGAGGCTTGCTAAGCCACTAATAGCTGACTTCAAGGTAGGTAAAAAAGAAGGGAGCCATGATTTAGAAGCCATGGGGGAGAGAAAGGGGAGTAAAGGTTGGTCCTGAAGATCCCTTTGTCTGCTTTGGTGCCATTCTGTGCATTGGGCAGGTTCAGAAACAAAGGCCCATAGCATCCCCTGTAAGAACAGGGCTGAACAAAGTCCTCCACAAGGTGGGACCAGGCCCAAGTGTCCCATAGACCCAGGCATGGGGTGGGCACTGATATTAATAAGTGTGTTGACTCTGCTGAAACAGCCCAGCAAGGAGAAATCCTTCAAGGCAGCACCCTCTGGAGAGGGGAGGGGTACAGTTTCCATGGCCCTAGGTTACCCATGAAGTCAAGTAAATGTGTGTTGAGTCTCACCTGTACTGAACCATGCTGTAAATTGCCTAGCACTTCTAGAGACTTCACCGTTGTCAAAACCTAAACTGTTTGCTTGCAATGAAAACTGTGTTATCAAACTGCATCCTTGTGCATCTGACATCCAGTGTTGTCTTGGTTGCCTGGACCAGCTTCTTCAGAGCCTGATTTTGACCCAGGGAGGTCCCCTTCCAATCCTCCATCTGCAGCAAAACTGTCTCCAGTGACGTCAACCTGCCTCAAAGTTCAACCACAATGTTCCAGCATCAGTTCTGCAATGGTAAGCGAAGAGAACCCCTGGTTAGGTATCTAGTTGTGAGTTAGCTTAGCAGCCAACCTGGATCAAGCATGAGGGATCACAGTTAATGTCATGCATGCCAATTTCCTTATTTTTCTGGCCATCCATTAATGTATGTGTACCCGTGTCACTCTGTAGAGGCTGCCTGAGGGTCGCATCACCAGCAATCTTCTTGTGGGGAGGTGGCCTGGGTTCTGGGGACCTACAAGTGGTCGTTGCTATGGATCGTCCAGAGAACGATCTGCTGACCAGGAGTCTTCAACTTCTTGCCCAGAGTCACAGAGGATCACCAGGTTCTTCACTTTCCAGCTAGCAGTGTTTGTCTTTGTGTTCTTTTCCTCCAGGGGATGCCACGTATGACCAGTTTATAAAAGTGCTTTCTGGGGTCAGTGTTCTTCTGCTGATCAGCTGACTCATCGCAAAGCCCAAGTTTGGTTCATATGCTGTTTGTCATCTTGGCCAAGTACACACAGGACTTGGACCAAAAGGGCTTAACCCCTGTTCTTGGTTCAACCAATTGTTGGTCCTGATTGTATTGTTTTGTTGTATACTCTATTATTCTGTAGTGTTGTAGAAAACATTATTTTGTCATTCTTCTTCTCCCTTGTAAATAAACCTTTTCATCTTGGTCCTCGAGTAAGCTTTCTGCCGCTTCCTCTAGATTTGTCTGGCCTATCCTGAAATTGTTAGGGAGTCACGAACCCCACTCTGTTGGGAATCCTTCCGGTCCCCTACTACACAACCTTATTTGACTTCTTTGAGGTTGAGCTGGGGTGGCAGGCAGTGTATTTTCTTTGTAGCTTCAGCTCAGGAGTGGACTGGATTTTTGATCTTTATTTACTGCTGCTTCTCTCTTCATTTACACCCCACCCCAGCTGCTGATGCTACTCACAGTGTGCTGCAGGTGGTCAGACTCTCTTCTATCCTGGACAGCTTGCCCCCCTCCCTTAAAGGCAATTAATCTAGGTCCCAGAGGAGGTCTGACAATTTCAGTTGCTTAGCTTCACTGCCATGCTGCCAGCAGGCCACCAAATAAGATTGTTTACTTTTGTTGAGATTGTTTGTGCACCCTGGCTGCCTTGTGCCTTTAGTTTAAACTGAGTATTTAACTCAGAAATTACACTAGCAGTCACCATACAGAGATTGTTCGGGGGGTTACTATATGGCATTAAGAGTTCAAGAAGGGTTATAATGTGTTACTACTGCATATGGTATTATGAGTTCAAGGCATAATGTGTTTTTATTACTTCTTTAGAGGGTTAAAGCATTCAATCCTGAAAAGAAATAATAAAAAACACATTATGCCCTGAACTCATAATACCATATAGTAATACATTATGAACAATCACAAACTCATAATAACACTAGAAACAGCTTTATTACATTCATTTTTTTCTCAAGTTGTTCCTTGGTAGGGATAGCTTTTTATGTTATTAAAAAATGTTAATAAAATCTCCAACTGCTGGACAACTTTTACTATTAAAATGCAAGCTATAGGTTGGTTTTTAAAACTTGCTATTGGGACTTGTTCAGATATATGTGCTGTTTGTGGGGGAGGGATGGGATCTGGCTTCTAGAGCCCATGTGTTATTGTAGTCACAGAGTGGGTAACTGGCATGTGTCTTTCTGGCCAGTGAGGCTTAACAGTCTTTGTGGAGTGATGGCAGAGAGTTATACATAATAGTAGTCTATTGCATATAATTTGTTTAAAGCTTTACTGTTCCCACATTGAGGTAACAAATGCAAAGCGTAGATTAAGGAATACTATGATTATATTTATCATTTGTGATGTAATCCTAGGATCTACTTTGTTGTATCAGTTTGTGTGTATAATGCAAACATTTGTAAATTAAATGTTAAAAAAAAAAAAAAAAAACTGCCCCCGGAAGAAGGAAGGAACAAAGTCATGAAAAGTGAAAGAAAGTCCATAACTTTGTGAGCAACCCCCCCCCCCCACATTAAAAAGACAACCCCATTAAAGGCAACTGTTGATTGGCTAAAACTTTCACATAAACAATCAAGCACTCAACACTGAAAATAACTGCAGCTAAATAAATTTCAGACATATGTAGACATTAATAACCCCTGCTGTAATTTGATAATTTTTTTAAAATAAAGGGAAATATACTACTACTGTAATAGTGAAGTTGTAAGAGACTCATTTAGTCGGCTCTACGATGCCGGTTCAACAACCATTTTGTTGACTGGCATCTCGCTGACTGGAATCATGTTGACTGCAAGTTGTGTTTTACATGATTTAAGTGTTTCTCTCAGTTTGTTGTTTTTATCAGGGGGCTTTGCCCTGCCCCCCCCCCATCTATAGCATTCTCATCTCCAGTCAGAGTTGATTCGGAGCAGGGGTGCAGGACTGGGAGACAGTGTGCCCCTGTCTCGGGCACACCAACACACAACCTGTCGGCAAAGTGTTGTATTTACCAACAGGGATGTAGTTCACTGTGTTGGTGTTGGTGAACATGGGGCATACCATTTAGTCAGAGAAAGGAACAGGGACAATTAACATGTGCAGGCGTGAAGGTAAAGAGGAAATCCACATTTTGCCCACCAAGCAGTGTAGCAATAATGACACTTCAAGACCAAGTGGAAAAAGATCTGTATGATCTTTTTGATAATTTGCCTCAATTACAATTTGATAATTTGAGAAAACTTGCAAGACAGATTTTGGAGACATTACAACAGAAACATGAGTTAGTATTTAAAGGTACTGACAAAGGTGGAACCATTGTTGTGATGGACAGAATGGCTTATAAAATGAAGTTAAAAACAATTACAAAACAAAGATTTTTATATGAAATTGAATTCAGATCCTTCTAGAGAATTTAAATGGACAACAGTTGAAATGATTACTGATGCTTTTTACAAACAACATATTGTTAAAAAGAGTAGAGATTTCCTCATTACTCAATCACCAATTAGAGCTATGTTTTATATTCTACCCAAGGACTACGTATAGCATAGTGGATGGGTGACCATCCACAACAAACTGTGTTTCTATTGAGGGAGTTGATGAAATTGTAGAGACCTTGGGAGCGAAGCTCAAGAGGTCTCAATGTTTTCATTGGCTTCCAAGATGGAAACGCAACCTTAGTTGTGGATGGTCAACCATCCACTATTTTATATAGCATATGTTTCCCAAGACTGTTAAAACCTTTATTCACAAGGTTTCATACCTTGTGTTTATGGTCTCATTTGGTGCCTGCAGCTTTCTCATGGTCCCGCTCAGTCGGCTGTGAAGTTGTTTCGCTCCTGTGTCCTGCTCTTGTTTTGAGTCCCCTCAATTTCCAACCCTACAAACATTCTTGGTGGCACTTATTTAACAGAAAAAAAAACAGACAAATCCAGTTGATTCCATCGTGTGAAGTGCTCGCTAAGTGGTGCTGCCATGTTGGGTTGAATTTTATCTTGCAGAGCACAAGTTCCACCAATCAGGTGGCAGATCAGGGGGGAAAAGTTGTTGTATCATTGTGACGTCAGAACGATACTACAACAACTTTCTATGAACTTTGAATTGCCCTACAACTGGATTTTGAATGCCACTGATTTTTATCCACAATAAGTCCTAACCATATAACATAAAACTCTTGTAAACCCACTGGGAAGGGCAATAGTCAGTGGCATCAGTTCTCTAACTCAACCACTACCACAATATGTGGACACATTTCTAAGACCCATGTGGAAACTTGGAAGTCTTATTTAAAAGATGCTAAACAAGTTTTACAAATGGTGAGGTATATTTCAGTGCACATGGACTCATATCTTGTTACCATGGATATTGAATCACTCTATATGTGTATCCCCCGAGAAGGTGCCCTTGATGCGATTGCAGTTTATTCTGAATAAGTGAGAGCCAACTGAGAATCCACCAACAGAGTTTTTATTGAAATTGACTGAATTTTTTTTGAACAATTAGGTTTTTATAGAAACATAGAAATTGTCAGCAGATAAGGGCCTTCAGTCCACCTAGTCTGCCCTAATATCACTAACAATTGTGCTCTACCAGGCACTGCTGGCAGTAGGCTGTACCCCTTCCCCTGACTAACAGCAATCATTTATATCTATTCCAAGCATGTTCAAAACCTGTAATCATTTCTGACCCCACCACCACCGCTGGCAGGCTGTTTCACTTGTCCACCACCCTCTCTGCAAAGAAGTACTTCCTCACATTCCCTCGGAACCTCCATCCCTCCAGTTGCATCTTGTGCCCCCTCGTACTTTAGCAACTTTTTCTTTAGAATAGTGTATTCTCATGTACTTTATTCTTCCCTGTGAGGTACTTAAATGTCTCAATCGTATACCCCCTCTCCCTCCTCTCCTCTAGCGAGTACATATTTAATTCCCTCAGCCTATCCTCGTAGGGCTTGCATTGTAGTCCCTGCACCATTTTGGTTGCCCTCCTCTGAACTGCCTCCCCCCTTTCTATGTCCTAACGTAGATGAGGCCTCCAGAACTGTACACAGTATTCAAGGTGCAGCCTCACTAATGTCCTGTATAGTAGAATTATTACCTCCCTTTTTCTGCTGGTGATTCCCCTGCCTATGTATCACAGCATCCTGTTTGCCTTTCCTGCTGTCTTGTCACATTGTCTACCTACCTTGAGGTCATCAGAGATGATCAATCCCAGGTCTCTTTCTTGCTTGGAGCATGCTGCCTTATTCTGCATTTTCATGTAGCTTAGTAAGACCAGTACAATCTTCAAAAAAAGACAAAGACAAGATTAAAGCATACAAATAGAACATGAAAAAGAATACAGCATTTGACTGATTAATCATAAATTGATAAAACAACAGTATTACAGGAATGGGATACAAAGGATCAAAGTCCAACAACCTCTATTAAGGGTGTGTTTGCAAAGGTGTTTTACAAACAGTTCACCTTCAAACGTGAAGGTAGGAGTCACAAACTCCAAAAATCTTTGTTGCCTAGTTATGTGACAGATCCCACTATATAGTAGAGAAATGGGCTCAAATTATCGTCAAAAACATAACATCTGGTGTGGGCCAAGTGACTGAGCAGTTCATTGTGGGCAAGTACATCCACAGAGTGTATCTACTGCAGCAAAGAAGGAATGTCCTGAGATCTCCATTTCTGTAGTCAGAGGTACTGTGCCTCTATTGAGACTGCTGAGAAACATTGGATTTGCTTGTCTGGGAGGTGGGCAACAATGGAGTGGACTCCAAGGATGAAAAGCATGGGAGAGAAGGATAGTGGGGATTGGGGTACCTATGATTCTCAGGTAGGTGGCATGAATGAATCTCCAGAAGTTCATTATGGCAGGGCATAACCATATAATGTGTAACAAGGAAGCACCCAGGGCATTGCATCTTCTGCAAAGATCATTAGGCAAGACCCCCGGTCTAAACAAAAGCTGTGGGGTACGATACCAAGAGTGCAATATTTTATTCTGGATAAGATGACTGTGTGAGTCTCTGACAGTAGTATGTGCCAGAGTCAACCACTTATCCCAGTCTTTCTAAGATAATGGGACTGCCAGATTGTTTCCCAATGTTGTTTGGCCTTTAGTGTGAGAGTGGGCTTGAAATCCCTGATGGCTCTGTAGATTAGCTCAGAGTTACCCTATGACTGTCTGACCAATGTATGCAGTGATGTAGCAGGAGGGGGATGTAAAGATTTGGTGACTGATCAGAGTAGCTGCTGAGTTGTACTACAGATTTTCAGGAATTTCCAGTGGTCCTGTGTGGGTACAACTTTGACTGTACATAAGTATTCAAATGACTGAAACTGACTTGGGGATCAGGAGATTCTCTTAGACGGCAAATACCACACTCCTGCCAGGACCTCCATAACAAAGGCTCTTTTCGGACTTTAATGAGGGGATTCTTCCAAGGATGGATGAGATCCAGAGGGTGTAGAGCTAGGTGCAAGAGGTGACTCAGTCATTTCCAACATGTTGCAGGGGAGAGTATCGGTGGGGTGACACAACATTGTTTAAATGAGGGTGTGTTGAGAGCCCTACCCAGTTAGAAGAGTGCAAAACAAACAGCGTCTGTAAGAACAGCACTGTAGAAACAGCGAAATGAGGATGGCTACAGAGGTAGAATAGCATGCAGCCAACACCGCGACCCCTGTAGTTGCTGCCTTAGTGGGAGGGACTGAAGGGAAGGAAGAAGGGTCTAAATAAATGGTAAATCCATGGAAAACTCTCCGAGCCACTGCAATCTGTTTGGCTGTTTGTCTAAAAAAGTGGTGCCTGGCTGAGCTGTTCCCATGGTGGAGAAGGTTGGGGCATAGAGCAGCTCGGCCGGTGTGTGTGCAGAGACCATGGTTCTGTTCATGGTCTCTGAGGTTTTTGTCTGTGAGATGGCATGCTTTATTTTTCTAAGTTCCATCTCACAAGTCCCCCCCCCCCCGGAGTTTCAAATTTCCTCCATATTCCAACTCTGACTCAGAGTTGATTATTTAAGTTACAGGAGGTGCAGGGACAGGCCCCCCACAAAACAGAATTCAATCATTTAGTGTTGCATTTCTGGTAGCAGTCCTCAGTGTGTGTGTGGACCACTACCATGTGGATGCAATGTATTTTCATTGGGTGCTGTGTCTGCAGGCACCGTTGCTGCCGCACTGTTGTGAGTGGCGCTGTTTTTCTTGGCACGTTTCTGAACTAGTGCCATAGAGAGCCACTCTTGGAGAGGTGCTAGCATAAGATGATTTTCCATAGTAGCCCATAAAGGGGGGCACTGCATTATCTGAAAACCACTGAAGGATTTGTGCCAAATTATAGCCCCTACACCACAGCAGATCCCAACCCTCTTAAGACCAGTGGGCACATAGTTTAGCCCTGCTGTATCATAGGGTGACATCCAGTCCTTCCCAGATGAAAGACCCCATGAGCTTATCAGTTTTTGAGAACCAAGTGTCAGGGATTGACAGTGGAAGGTTACTTAGCGGGTATAAGAGATTAGTGAAAGTAATCATACATAGCGCTTCTGTTTTGCTTACTAGTGATAGCTTGAGTGCTTTCCCTCCAATTACATTCAGTTATTGGGGTTTGGAGTAGGGTGTCAAGATTGGCCCTCAGGATAGCATTCAGTTCTGATTTGGTAGCTTATCCCAAGTAATTAATGCCGTTATGTGTCCACTTCGAGATCTCTTGAGTGAAGGAGCAGCCGGGCATGAGGTAGTAATAGGCAGGACTTATGTTTTGCTCTTGTTCACCCAAAGGCCTGAAATGGCTGAAAACTGCTGCAGAGAGTGAAGAAAGGCAGGAAGTGAGGTGCCTGGTTCTATGATCAGAACGAGAAGAACATTTGTGTACAACAGGGTGGAGTATCGCTCAGGTCCATTAGAGATTCCGAGAATGTCTGGGCAGTTCTGATTGGTGACTGTGAGGGGCTCAATGGCCAGAAGAAAGAGAAATGGTGAGAGGGGACAAACTTGCCTTGTGCTGTTTCAGAGGGTAAAGGGGGATGTCAACAAGCTGTTGGAGGATACTCTGTCCTTTGGTGACGAATATAATACCTGGATCCACTTCAAGAAGGAGGAGCTGCATCCAAAATGGGAAAAGGCAGTGTAAAGATAGAGCCAGTTAACAGAATTGAAGGCTTTCTTGAAATCAATTGAGATTGATGCAGCAGGGGTATCATTTGATTGGGCTATTGATATGAAGTTGAACAATGATTGCATATAATCTGACCCTAATCTGCCATTGAAAAAGCCTGTCTGTGCTGGGTGCATCAATTGGGGTAGGAAAGATTCTAGGTGAGAGACTGATACCTTTTTTAGCACCTTGCTGTCAGCATTAATAAAAGATATGAGGCTGTAATTGTTGCACAGTGTGACAGCTTTGTCCATTTACTGTATGATCATGATGATGGCTCCACTAAGAGTGTGTGTGTGTGGGGGGGGGAGTATGCTGGTGTCATAGACCTGGTCATACACAGCTTTGAGGTGAGAAGCCATTAAATCTTGGAAGGCTTGGTACATGTCAGTAGGGAGACCATCTTTGGAAGAGGAAAGAACTTTGATAGTGCATTTCACTTCCTCTACTGTTGGAGCCTGGCCTAGGAACTGCCGGTCCTCTGGTAAAGATGAGGTAAATGCAGATGCTCCAGAAAGCTGCATTTGTCCTCCTCTGGTGTGGAGAGGGTACCTTCAAATAGGGCCTCATAAAATGTTTGCATAATTGAGATAACCTCAAAGGGGGATGTGCTGTAATTGGAATCTTCTGGTCACAAAGGGGTCTATGTGTCTACTTGCCTGCTGAACACATAATTAATGGTCAAGCATTTTCCTGGCTTGTTTTCACCCTTCCAACATCTATCTTTAGTCTTAATTATGGCTAGATCTGCTCTTCTGGAAATTAAGGTGTTGAGGCAATATTTTAAAGCAATTATGGAGGCTAGAGTTCTGTCAGAGAATTCCTTGATGCAGTTAAAGTCCAACTCCCTGGCTTCTCTATCTTTGCAATAAGCCGCATCTCTTCTTTATGCCTTTGTTTATTTTGAGGAGCCACAAAACTAATGTATGATGCCTTTGAGGTAGGCCTTCTAAGACTCCCACACAGTGACAAGAGTAGAGTTGGGGGAGGTGTTGTGCTGAAAGGAAATCTTAGTTTCTTTGTGGAGGCTCTCACAGAATGAGGGGTGCTGCAGTGGCAGGGGGACAAGTCAGCAGAGGGTAAGTTTGTGATGGAGTGGGTCCAGCTGTACAGAAGTAGCCAGCACTGGGTCATTATCAGACAGGACTGTAGTACTTATCTCCGTGGCTGTTATTGCATGAGTAAGGGAAGTGGATAGAAGTTAGTAGTCTATTCAAGTGTATGTTTTATGGGCCAAGGAAAAAAAGAGTAATCCTATGCTGTGGGGTGTACAGTAGGAGCTGCCACACATCGACTATAGCATACCCCTCCATGAGTGAGTGTAGTGCTTGAGAGGTGGGTGTTGGCTACTGGATTAAGGGGGTGCTCTTGACCAAAGCCCTGTCTAAGGAGATATTAAATCTCCCCCAGGAGATGTAGGCAATTATCTTGATTGCTCTCACCAATTGTGTGAGCCAAATGGGTATAGAACCCAGAGTCAGTTTCACTGGGCTCATAGATCCCTCCCACCACAAATAGAAGCTCAGGAATATTAATCTGGGTTAATACCCAGCAGTCTACAGGGTCAGCCTTGTGTTTCAGAATTTGCCAAGGAAGTTTCTTACAGATTAGGAGAGAGATCCTGCATGTTCATCTATTAAAAGTGGAGTGAAATTACATTCCTACCCACTCTTTATTTAATTTAATGGTCTTCTCCTGTGTTAGGTAGGTTTCTTGTAAAATAGCTACCAACCTACTTGTTTTTTTTTAGGTGGGAGAGAACTGGCTTGTCTTTTTTGTCTCTCCATGTTACAGGTGACAAAAGTACAGTTTAAGTGGGCCATGACTGAATTGTTACAACAGGGAGATGAAAATGAGATAAGCTGTGACCAAGTTGTATGGATTCAGAGTACCCCCCTTAAACACCCCTCATAGTTTCTTTTTTGGTCTAAAATGGTATAAAACACAGTGTATAAGGATAGTCGGTCCATTGTATCAAAGCATCACTGAACAATAACCGCTATATTAACAAATAACCTCTGTACACACAGGAAAAAATATCTTCAAAATACTTCAGAAACAAGAAATGTACAAAATCCCAACTCCGCCTAGCAATGTGGGTTACCATCTCCTAATCCACGGAGTACACTAGTGAACTCCAAGTGGAAAGAGGTGAAAACATTGGGCTAAGTGAGGTCAGACACAATGGGCTTGATTCAGAAAGCATGGTGCAATCTGTGGCAAATGGCAGCTTGTGCTGATTGCCAGTGCACCAGGGACCCTGCACCTGATTCACTATGGGGTAGGATCCCAGCACCAAAGTCCCACAGCTTGTAGCAAACATGGCAATGTGGCATACAGACAGTGCAACTGAGGGGTTTGCTGCAAGCTGTGGTATGGTCCACCGGCACTTGTACTGCTTGGGTTTTGTTATATACAGTGCTGGTATCGGTCCTGCAGTTAGTTGCCTTGCCCTGTGGTCATCCTGTCAGTCCATCATGCATTCATGGGGGGTTAAGCAAACTTTGAATGTCACACATGCAACCTGTCGATGTCTGTACATGCAGATATCACTTTCCCTTGTAATATTTGTTACATACATGTGTGCGTCAACACTAGCCACATAAAACACAATGCAATGTAATGCATGGCTATACTACACAATCTACCAGGGCACAGGTTCCTTCCTGCCCAGGGAGGGCTCCTGGATTGTCACAAGGAGTGTTAGACCACCACCTGGATGGTCTAATTGTCTCAGACTGTGTGCCTTCGGGGAGGGTTTCCTGAATCCCCCTGTAGGGGATATGACAGCTTGGGTCTGCCACAAGCCCCTTAGAACCCTGGTGCAACTGTATTCCTGATGCAGACCTGGCACAACCAATTCTGACACACAGGGCCTCAGGTTTGGCACAGAGGGCATTCCTGAATCGAGAAGACCGCAGTTTGTGGTACACTGTGCCACTTGCTTTAGTTTTGTTTGATGCAGGTACCTTGCACTATTCTCAGAGCTTTCTGAATCAAGCCCAATATCTCTGCCTACACCAAAGAAAAGGGAGATAACATCCTTAAAGCTGCCCCCAAGGTGCACTGCCCATGAGTTCTTCAGGAAGGTTAGGTATGTAACTTACTCTATTGGAGGGGTCACCGTAGGATATCATACTATACCTAAAAACAATGTAGTAAACAAGGGAATGGCTGTGACCTTGTCTGGGAGACAAATGGGAATGGAGTAATCTAGATAAAATAGGCAGAGCATAGGAGGGCTAAAAGCATTGCAAGGGACCTAGGGGTTACAGTAGAGAAGAAAGGTCACTTATCGTTCATTTACCCCACAAGAAAAGTTATCCACAATGTCACTGCTGGAGTCTTCAGAGGGAATGTTATTTATTATTAATTTATTTTAAAAGTTTCACCAGGAAAGACATACTTAGCTGGTAACAACTAATTTCCAGATGTGTTCTGGGGGGAAGAGGTAGGGGAGAGAAAGAAAAACAATTAGAACTGTATACACAACAAGTAAATAAGCAATACCTAGTCAATTAAAAAAAAATATGCACATTGGCATAGCTAGATAAAGCAGGAGGCTTCTTGAAGACAACAGGAGGATGTAGTAAGTGCAAAGTGCAGAAATGCAGGCAGATAGTAGCTAAGCTAATCAATAGTAGTCTATTTGGAGCTGGGGAAATGGTGGTTGGCAGCAGGATACAAGGAGAGGATTTACAGTACAGAAGGTAAAAGACAAGGTGAGAGAGAGAGGATAATGGAGTGGGAAGAGAGAAAGTTACAGTAGGTACAGAGGGAGGTCGGGGCAGTTGCTAGAGTAAGAGAACTTGAGGAGAAGATAGGAGAGAGAGCAAAGGAAAGAGGCAGAGTGGATAGAGAAGGGAAGAGAATTCCATAGTTTGGGGAAGCAGTAAGAGAAGACAGCCTTACCAGCTGAGCATGTCTTAGTAGGGAGTGCAAGGGAGCAGAAACCAGAGTTATGAAGGTTGTAGTGGGAAGGGAAGGGGCAGAGCAAGGTGAAATAAGAAGGGAGAGTGCCCAGCCAGAATTTAGCAATAAAGGAGGAAATATGTGAGAGGAACCTTTCTTCAAAGGAGGGAAGGTATAAAGGGAGCAATGGTGAGTGTGGGATGAGCAGTCCAAAGCAAAATGACAGGAGTGGAAGAGGGAATCCAGTCTGGACAGGGTGGACATAGGAGCAGTGCTGTGTAACAGGGTGCCCTGCTGTGTAACAGGGTGCCCCTGTTCCATGAAAGGTTTACACCCCACTGCTATTAAATAATGTTCACCCCCCATATTTTCTTACACTATACTGTCTTCTTTTCCTTCTGTCCTTTTCTTTCTTCATGTCAGGGTGGCCAACCTGACATTTCTTCAGCTTTTCTGTCCTCTGTTTTACTTTTGACCCCCCCCCCGTTTGCCTAGCCTGCACTGAGTAGTGCTTTGTTGACCACTCCTGACTGGGATATGTTCCCTAGCACCAGTCGCACTATGAATTAAATCTTTCAGAAAGAGTGCCCCATAAAATAAAAATGAATGGTTACCTGGTGGCCCTGGGGCAGTGTGTGGTGGTAGCACCCGCTAGTGAGTTGCAGTACCAGAGCCGTTGCTGCTGTCTGCAGCTCATTGGCAATGTGCGGCTCCAGTGCAAATGTCACCACAGGTTGCAGAGTGTGACCAGAAAAATGTGCAGCCCAGGAATTACTTTTGTTGGAGCAATTTGCTAATTATATCATTTACCGCAAGATGCAGTTTTAAATAAACAAGCTCTTGGTTCGGAGCAACAGTAGGAAGGTTGCTTTGGAGCAAAAACATGCACCAAAGCATACAATGGGATGCCGCAGAATACGGCAAAGATAAAACAGAACTTGCGACTGATGGGACACTACGAGCATGGAGATAAATAAGCCCTGTAGTGTCCAGAATGGAAAGAGATGCAAGAAGGAAGGGAGCAGCCCCAGAGATGTTGTAACTGGAGCTGCTGAATAATAAAAAGGGCCAAGGGTTAGGGCCCAAATGAAATGTTTCCCAATGGCTACAATTTCAGCTCTCAGGACAAGGAATGAAACTGCTGAGTTTTGGCAGGGGCTCGATTAGGAACATAGCACAAAGCCCCTGCAGAGAAAGTAATAATTTAACCAGTACTAAAAAGAAAAGAACCTAGCATAAGATAGAACCTTGCCATATGTATTAGAATTATGATATAGCGTTGTGGCCAAGCTTATTATTAAAGAAATAAAGCCTAGTTGCTCTTCAGACTCCAGTCACCCGACTATGATGTAGTCTCCTGAAGTGTAAATAAACTCACCACTAGGGGCGAGACTGTAGATAGGTAGGCCACTGGGTTGCTGGCTGTTGGAAAGGTAGGTATGCAATGTTTCACACCAAGTAACTGAACAAAGTAGAGCTGATCAGAAAAGTGACTAGGGAAGAGTCATTTTCTGGATTCATTTTCATTTTGGTGTGCTAACATCCAATTTTCTTTGATTTCTGTATATTGTCACAATCTGATTTAAAAAAAAAAAGTCAGAAACTCACGTGTGCATTTATTTTTTGCCCTTTACCTCCTGTCTAAGTGTCTGTTTATTTCAACACTATAACATTGGTGTCAAGAGTGGGATTCTGGTAGTGTCAAGACTGCTTGGGAGACACCATCAGTGAGTACTGGCTCTAGTACCAAGCAGATGCAAGAGAGGCAGGGGAAAGTCATTCATTTGACGAGCGCTATGGCTGAGAAGACAGGTGTGTCACTTAGACCTGGCTTGGATTTCAGTACAAGGCCAAAGATGAAGAAGACAGATGAAGAATCTGAGGAGGAGGAGGAAGAATGGGACCAGAAGGGGATGCAAGTGACAGAAGAACCCAGTGAGCTTCTGAAGTGGCTGTGTGTCAGACAGCAGGAGATGGATCGGCAGCAACAGAAGGATAGATGTCAATAAGATGAGGATCGACTGCAACAGGAGCTGGATCAACAGTGACAGGAGGTGAAGTGGGCAGATACCATCAGAATTATCCAGGCCCTAATTCCAGGACAACCTGATTGAATGGCACCAAAAGATATAAAGTTGACCAATCTAACCAAACTGGTCAATATTGAAGCATATTTCACGACTTTCAAATGCATCACCGAAATGTGTACCTGGCCTTGAGACCAATGGGTCATAAGACTGGTGCCATGCCCAGCTGGTCTATAGCCAGATGAGTGAACAAGAAGTAGCCAATTATGATCAGCTTAAGGTGGAAATTCTGCTTTGATTGATTTAAATACAGAGATGTATCAACAATGATTTCAGTCGCAGAAAATGACATATTGTATGCTAATGCATCAAGAGAGACATATGCTAAATTGAAGGACTATTGTTGTAAATGGTTGCAACCCTCTACTAAGACCATGACACAGATTATCAAAATGATTGTCATTGAACAATTTGTGCAGATCCTTCCACAGGATGTGCAGGTCTGGGTCAGAGAGCACAAGCCGGAGGCTGCAGAAAACACAGTCAAACCTGCTGAGGATTATTTGGCAGCAAGACCATCCAGACCCCAAAGACAAAATGCTGCACTGCAGCCTGTAGATGTTGTAAGACCTTTACATTATACTCCACAGAGACAGTCCAATTATATGAGAAGGGGCAGAGGTGAAAGTGTTTCCATGTCAGAGATCATATGACACGGATGTTTGGGTAAAGGACACATGGTCAGAAATTTCCCCAATAAAAGGACAGAAAATTCCCATTTATCCTTAGCCAACATAGGATATATCACCACTGTGGGGATGGGGCAGCATCAGACACTGGCCCTTTCAGACTCTGGAAGTCGACAGACATTGATGCGAGCAGATATGCTTCCTACCCTGGATACTACCTTAGCTGATACAACTGTGATCTGTGTTCATGGGGATGTGCATAAATACCACACTGCCAGGGTAGATGTAACTGTTAATGACTAACAGGATTGCATAACTGTGGGCCTGGTACCTAGATTGCCAGCACCAGTAATTATACGGCAGGATTTTCCCAATTTTTCTGCCCTAATTAATAAACAACCATCCACAGACAAACTAGTGACTGTTACTACCAGATCCAAGCCAAGATGGCCCAATTACCTGGAATATTCCCATTTGAAGATTACTTATTTGATATCCCAGGGAAAAACAGGAAAACCTGGAAGCAAAGAAGAAGAGAGAAAAAGCAATGGCTGGAAACTAAACAAGCTGGTAGCTCTGAGGTGGTGCCTGGTTTGTCCAGCTGTAATGTCAGGAAAGAACAGTTGGCTGATAAATCCTTAAACCCTTATTTTTTACATGTACAAGTGCCAACTAAAACAGGGCTACCACATTTTGTGTTAAAGAATGGGCTGTTGTATAGGAACTGTGTAAATCCAGTGATGCAAATATGTGTGGAACAACTTATGGTGCCTACTGTGTATAAGGAAAAGTTAATGCAGTTAGCACATGACCTACCCATGGCAGGCCATGAAGGGAGGGATTTGTCTGGCCTGGCATTCATGAGGATATAGCAACTTATTGTTGAGCATGTCTTGAATGTCAGTTAGGTGCCCCAGTTGGAAAAACAGACAAGATGTCCCTACAACCTAGCTTCTATGTCACCATGCCCTTTGAACACATTGCAATGGATATAGGTGGGCCCCTGACTACCATTTCAAAAGGCAACAGGTTCATTTTGGTCATCTGCGATTGTTCTACCAGATACCCTGAGACTATATTCTTACGCACTTCTAAGGATCCTTGGATTGTCGAGGAGTTAGCCAAAATTTTTAGTTGGATGGGTATACCTCATAAGATTCTTATAGGTAGAGGAAGTAATTTTACTTCTCAAATGTTGAAAGAGTTATATAAACTTCTCGGCATATCTGCAGTATGAACCTCCCCTTACCATCTTCAGACTGATGGCCTTGTTGAACGGTTAAACAAAACCTTAAAGAATATGCTTAAAACGTATGTGCAGGAGGAAGGACACAATTGAGACAGGTTTATTCCATATCTGCGTTTTGCATATAGGGAAGTGCCCCAGGCTACAACAGGCTTTTCACCATTTATGTTATTATATGGTAGGAATCCCCAGGGCCCCAAGATGTGTGAAAGAACATTGGGATGAAGTTCAGACTGTAGGTTCCATGAACATTCTAGATTATATGGCTTCCTTAGACAAAGATTGGTAAAGTTTGTTATGATGGCACATGAAAACGCAGCATGTAATCAGAGGATCAAAAAGTAATGTAGGATGAGGGACTTAAGGAAAAATGCTTTACCCCAGAAGAGAAAGTGTTGCTACTGTTACCATCTACTGTTAACAAGCTTTTGATGAAATGGCAGGGCCCTTTCACAGTCGTACGGCAAACAGGGATGGTAAATTTTGAAGCTGAAATGCCTGGGCGGCATTCACACAAAAGGAATTACCATGCAAATGTGTTGCAAAAGTTGGTAGAAAAACCAGGCCCCTACCCTTCTCTGTTTATACACCTTGAACAGGTGCAGAAAAAACTGGATGTGGCCTATGAGAGGTTAGACCCTGCCCCAGAAAAAGAGAGAATGCAGCTCAACCTGGGTTGAATCCTGAACAACGAAAAGAAATAGATCAGCTGTTGCAGTATTACCAGCAAACGTTTCCTACTACACCAGGTCAGGCAAAAGGGGTGGTGCACAGCATAAACGTGACCCAAACCAAACCCATACACCAGAAACTGTACAGATTACCAGAGCGAATGAGGGCAGAGGCGACTGAGGAAGTGTGTAAAATGGAACATTTGTGGGTGATAGTGCCTTCCTGGAGTGCCTGGCTATCACCTGTGTCTGTTGTCCAAAAAAAGGAAGGAGGATTACAGTTATGCCTAGACTTCCATAAGATAAATGCCATCTCCTCCTTTGAAGGGTACCCCATGCCCCATATTGATGACCTGTTGGATAAAATAGGGGCAGCTAAGCACATTAGCACTTTAGACCTGACAAAGGGGGTATTGGCAAATACCCCAAGCAGCATATGCAAAGGAGTTGACAGATTTTTTCACCTTTATTGGGGTGGAGCAACAATGGGGAAACATCAAAACCACCATCACAGAGGCAACAAGCCTTTGTGTGAAGCAAATAAACAAATCAAAATGAAAGAACAAAAACACTATGGTTCTCAAAAGAAGTGGTGGGGAAGGTAAGGGAGAAAAAGATAGCATTCAGGAAGTATAAGGAAACACAGAAGGAGCAGGACAGAGAACTGTACCAGTTAAAGCAGAAGGAAGCGGGTAAGGCAGTCAGAATAGCAAAGGCCCAAACCGAGGAAAAGATAGCCAACTCAGTTAAGAAGGGGGATAAAACCTTTTAAATGTACATTAGGGAGCAAAGAAAGACTAAGGCAGGGATACTGAGGCTGAACAAAGAGGAAGGTGGTTGGGCAGACAGCGACAGTGAAAAAGCAGGGATACTGAACTAATACTTCTGCTCAGTATTCACAATGGAAAAGCAGGGGGAAATACCTAATCCAGTCAATAGAAGCACTCTGAATAGGGGGGTTGATATTAGTACTTTCACAGAAGAAAGGGATCTGAAAGAACTCTTAAAACTGAAGGTGGATAAATCAATCGGGCCTGATGGGATTCACCCAAGAATTCTAAAAGAACTAAGGGAAGAACTAGTAATGACATTGTCAACCTCCCCTATGTCACCTACCCCAACATCTGACCATAGATAGGCTTTCCCCACTGTCTGACTAAAGATGTATAGCCTCGAGGAAAGGAGGGAGGGGGAAAATTATAGAAACATTCAAATACCTCAAGGGAATCAACAAAGTCCAAGAGGGTAGCATCTTTCAGAAAAAGAGATGTGCAAAAACAAGGGGGCACAATTTGAAGATAGAGGGGAGATGGCTCAGAGGTAATGTGAGGAAGTATTTCTTCACAGAGAGGGTTGTGGATACATGGGACAGCCTTTCTGAGGAGGTCATAGAGTCAAAAACAGTGGGGGAATTCAAGAATGTATGGGAAAGACATAAGGCAATTCTGGTGGGGGGTAGGAGGAAGTAGGCTGTTGGTTAACTAGGATCTGCAGCTTATCCGTTAGGTAGGGAAATGGGTAGACTAGGTGGACCAAGCGGTTCTTATCTGCCGTCAAATTCTATGTTTCTATGTTTCACGAAAGTGAAAGCAAAAAGGAAGCTGGCAACTGCAGGCCAGTCAGCCTGACTTCAGCGGTGGGGAAAGTAAAGAAATCACTACTGAATGAGAGGATTGTGGAATATCTGGAATTCAGTGGCATTCAGGATCCATTGCAGTGTGGATTCACTGGGGGGAGATCATGTCAAACAAATCTGATATATTTCTTTGCTTGGGTGGTCAGTGAATTGGATCAGAGTGGAGCAGTGGATGTGGCCTACCTAGATTTTAGTAGGGCATTCAACACTGTTCCACACAGGAGACACGTAAACATGCTGAGAAGCCTTGGAGTGGCTTCTAAGGTGGTAAACTGGGTGAAATATTAGTTGATGATAGGAGACTGATGGTGGTGGTAAACAGAATCCACTCCAAGGAAGGGAGGGTGACAAGCAGGATGCCACAGTGATCATTACTGGGATCGGTCCTCTTTAATGTTTTTATTATTGACATTGCAGAGGGGCTAGAAGGGAAGTTATGCCTCTTTATCGATGACACTAAGATCTGTAATAGGATAGACACTCTGGGAGGGTGGAAAAGATTAATAGTGATCTAGGAAATTATAGGAGTGGTCCAGGGTGTGATAGCTAAGTTTCAATGCAAAGAAGTGCAAAATCATGCAATTGGGGCACAGAAACTCATGGGAGGAGTACAAAATGGAGGGGGGGTAGTATTAACCATCACCAAACTGGAACACGACCTGGGAGAAATCATATTTGATGACTTGAAAATGGGCAGACAGTATGACAAGGCAGGGGGAGAGCTAATGGGATGCTAGGGTGCATATGAAGGGGTATCACCAGCAGAGAGAGGTGGTGATACCATGTATAGAACACTGGTGAGACCTCACCTAAAGTACTGTGATCAGTTCTGGAGACCACATCTCCAGAAGAACATAGGCAGGGTAGAGGCTGTCCAGAGGAGGGCAAAAAAATGGTGTAGGGTCTGCATCACAAATGCTATGAGGAGAAACTGAAAGACACCATTAGGTAATCCAGGAGGAAAGGAGGGATTGGTGGGATATGATGGAAAGATTCAAATACCTTATGGGTATAAATAGCGTTCAAGAGGGAAGCACTTTTTGGGAAAAAAGATGCTCAAGAACAAGGGGACATGCTATGAAGCTGGAGATGGAGAGACTCAGAGAAGGTGTGAGTAAGGACTTCTTCACAGAAAGTGGTGGATGCCTGAACAGCTTCCCAGCAGAGAAGTTGGTGCAAAAATGGTAACGGGCTTGAAGAATGGATTATAAGGGAACCTTAGAGGTAGGGAAAGGGGGGGTAAAGTCGGAGATCAAGTAGGGGGTATACAATCACAATCATGCTGAAACGTTAGTGAAGTGAAATGCGCAGTGACATAAATAGCATGAGTGAAAACAACTACGTGGAGTTAACAACAGGGCTGTTGCTAGCCTTGCTTGTAGAGCAGAAAGCAGCTAACTAAAAGAAGCTACATTTTCTTCTTAATTTAAAACGTATATCTCAGCAGGAGTCAGTGTCTGTTAAGATTAAGTAGACAGATAACTTTATTAGAAGTAGAAGGGGACTTATTTAGGGTTAAAAAAAAGAAAGAAAAGAAAGAAGGTCAGTGTGTATTCTGTGCAGTGAAGGGTACTGTATCAGCTGACTTTGCTAAACCAGTAGGAGGAAAGAGAGCTTACCTGGGGGTGTGGTTTAGACACTATAAAAGCAGGTGAGTCAAATTACAACTTCCTGTTGCTAGCCTTTTTTCTTACTAATTACCCTCCATCCCACCCAAAGCCAGTTCTACTTTTATAGCCACTGGATTTGACTGTCAACAGGAACTTCCTGTTTGGAAGTAGGAAGGAAAGGATCATAGAGAAACATTGGTTTTGTCAACCCTAAAGTAGAAAAAGTAGCTCACTCTCCCCCAGCTGCTGGTGGTCTGATATTGAGCAAGGAAGAAGAAGGCTACTGAAGAAAATAGGAAGTTGCTGTCCCAGAACAGGAAGGGTGAGAGTTGTAGAGGAGAGAGTAAGCATCCAGAGAAACAGTAGAAGGACACAAAATAAGACATGATAGGAGTGGTGCAGTGCAATGGCTGTGGGGCGGCAGTGTTCCGGGAGACATTCTGGAGGTTGCGATGCTGCCCTGTTGCAGGCACCTCTGGTCTGAGAGAGGAGGTTGCCTGTCTCCAGGCTGACCTGGCTAGGATTTGTGAAACCTCCTCCACCCAGGGACCACCAGGGCCAATGCTACTACCTCAGAGGTTGCCAAGAAAGAGGAGAGGCTGTACCAGGGTGGGCTCAAGGAGGGAGAGGGTGGTGGAACAGAGTTGCATCCCTCCAGCTGTACCTCTCCACAATTCATTCACTCTTCTGGTGGATAGTGGTTCCTCTATGGAGGCACCTGCAGTGGAGACCAAGGAGGATGCTGGGAACCTTCACAAAGGAGACCGACAGGAGAGTGGCATGGGACCCTACAGGGGAAGGAAACAACTCCTGGTGGGGGCCTCAATCATTAGGGGTAGAAATGGGGGAGGAAGAGAGGGAGGGAAGGTGCCTTCCTGGCACTACGGCTTGGAGGGACAGGAAGCGAATCCTCAGAATCGTCGGAGGAGCTGCATGAGGGAGGGAGCTGGATGTCATTGTCCACCTAGGGACAAATGACCTGGCTAGGAATGGTATCAGAGCAGTGCAAGAGGAGTTTGTAGAGTTGGGAAGGGGTCTTAGACAAGTAGCGCATACGGTAACCTTCTCGGAGGTGCTGCCTGTCTATGGCAAGGGTGATGCTAGGGTACTTCTCACCAGGGAATTCAATGAGTGGTTGAAAAACTGGTGTGGAGCTCAGGGTTTTGGCTTCATTGGGGACTGGGGAGCCATCTGGAGGGATGCAGACCTATACTGGTGCGATGGTCTGCATCTGTCCACAGGGGGAACCAGGATCCTAGGTGAGAGGTTTAAATGCTTCATTGGAAAGCATTTAAACTAGCCAAGGGGGGAGGCACTCAAAAGAAGCAGGGAAATCCGAGTCTTCCCCCACAAAACATGGTGATTAGTGAGGTAAACACCAAGGTACAGAAGTTATTAGGGAGAAGAACATATTTAAATGTAAAAAAAGGCAAAGGCAGTAAGGACAGAAATGGGGCTAAAAGGGGTAAGGCTATCAAAAAGTGGAGGGTGATGAGTACCAATGCCCATAGTCTGTGTAACAAGCTCCCTGAACTAGTGGCCTTGATGGAAGAGAGTTGCCTGGATATTGTGGCAGTCACAGAAACATGGTAGACAGAGAACCATGACTGGGATGTCAACATACCAGGATACACAATCTACAGGAGGGACAGGGAGGGTAAAAGAGGAGGAGGAGTAGCTCTCTATGTAAAGGAAGGGATCAAAGCAACAGAACTAAAGAGTAAACAGGGAACAGATGAGGCACTTTGGGTAACCCTGGAGACAGGAAACGGCACCACAATCCACATGGGGGTTGTATACAGACCCCCATCTCAGGGGAAGGGAATGGACAAGGAAATGATAGAAGGCTTTCTTAGAATGGCAGAAAAAGGGGAGATATTGTTGATGGGGGACCTGAATATGTCAGATGTTAACTGGAGCAGCTTTGCTGCAGGCACA
Organism: Neoceratodus forsteri; assembly: GCA_016271365.2. Taxonomy (NCBI): domain Eukaryota; kingdom Metazoa; phylum Chordata; order Ceratodontiformes; family Ceratodontidae; genus Neoceratodus; species Neoceratodus forsteri. Next base: position 855,124,783 of record CM057459.1, on the reverse strand, counting down.
TCCAAGAGCAGGGTCATTCTTGATGCCCTACAGGGGGCATGCCTCAGACAGCTAGTATCGGAACCCATTCGGGAAGGAGCAATCTTAGACCTGGTACTTTCAAATGGGGATGGAGAAAGAATCTCAGATTTAGAAGTGGGTAGCCATCTGTGAACAAGCGACCACCATACAGTGTGGTTCACGATAAACACAGCCATACAATCAAGCCATACAAAAGCAAGAGTACTAGACTTGAGGAGGGCTGACTTTGGGAAAATGAGAGAGTGCCTCAGAAAAGCACTAGCAAACAGGCAAGAAGGAGGGGTGGAGGAACAATGGGGAGTGATCAAAACAGCCATCACAGAGGCAACAAGCCTTTGTGTAAAGCAAATCAATAAAACACAACGAAGGAAAAAAATGCTATGGTTCACAAAAGAGGTGGCAGGGAAGGTTAAGCAGAAAAGGACAGCATTCAGGAAATATAAGGAAACACAGAAGGAGCAGGACAGAGAACTTTATCAGTTAAAGCAGAAAGAGGCTGGGAAGGCAGTCAGAATAGCAAAGGCCCAAACTGAGGAAAGGACAGCCAATTCTGTTAAGAAGAGGGATAAGACCTTTTATAGGTACATTAGGGAGCGAAGAAAGACCAAAGGAGGGATACTGAAGCTTAATAAAGGGGAGGGAATGTGGGTAGAGGGTGACAGTGAAAAAGCAGGGATACTGAACGAATATTTCTGCTCAGTATTCACAAAGGAAGAGGAGAGGGAGTTACCTAAACCAAACAAGAGAAACACTCTGAAGACGGGGGTCGATACCAGTCCATTTACAGAAGAAAGGGTTCTGAAAGAACTAATAAAATTGAAGGTGGACAAAGCAATGGGGCCTGATGGGATTCACCCAAGAATTCTAAAAGAACTAAGGGTAGAACTAGTGACATCGCTGACTACTCTCTTTAACAAATCATGGGAGGATGGGGTGGTACCCGAGGACTGGAGGAGGGCAGATGTGATTCCTCTTCACAAAAGTGGGAGCAGGACAGAGGCAGGAAACTACAGACCAGTTAGTTTGACCTCAGTGGTAGGGAAAATGGTGGAATCACTTCTGAAGGAAAGAATTGTTGAGTACCTAGAGGCCAGTGGGGCACAGGACCCAAGGCAGCATGGATTCACGATGAGAAGGTCATGTCAGACGAGTCTAATAGATTTCTTTGACTGGGTGACCAAAGTAGTAGACCAGGGAGGGGCTGTGGACATGGCCTACCTAGATTTTAGCAAGGCATTTGAAACAGTCCCACACAAAAGATTAATACACAAGATAGCCAGCCTTGGAATGGGTCCCAAGGTGGTAGCCTGGATAAAAAATTGGCTAGACAACAGGACACAACGGGTAGTAGTAAATGGAGTACACAGTGAAGAAAGGAGGGTTACTAGCGTGGTACCGCAGGGTTCAGTACTGGGACCGGTCCTTTTTAATGTCTTTATAAGTGACATTGCAGAGGAACTGGAAGCAAAAGTATGTCTCTTTGCAGATGACACAAAGATCTGCAACAGGGTTGATACACAAGATGGAGAGGAAAGGATAAGAAGGGACTTGGCAAGGTTGGAGGAATGGTCAAATGTATGGCAGCTCAGATTCAATGCAAAGAAGTGCAAGGTAATGCACATGGGAAACAAAAACCAGAGGAAGCGTACACAATGGGGGTGAGATACTGACAACAGTAAAATAGAAAGGGACCTGGGGTAATTATATCAGATGACCTAAAGGTGGGCAAGCAATGTGAGAAGGCAGTAAGGAAGGCTGGGGGATACTGGGATGCATAGAAAGAGGCATCAATAATAGAAAACAGGAAGTTGTTATCCTCTGTACAGACAGTTGGTGAGACCCCATCTGAGTACTGTGTGCAGTTCTGGAGACCTCATCTCTGCAAAGACATAGACAGAGTGGAGGCTGTCCAGAGGAGGGCAACCAAAATGGTGCAGGGTCTGCACCAGAAGACATACGAAGAAAGACTAAAGGAGCTTAATATGTATACTCTTGAGGAAAGAAGGGAGAGAGGGGACATGATAGAAACTTTCAAGTACCTCAAGAAAATTAACAAAGTCCAAGAGGGTAGCATCTTCCAGAAGAAGAGATGTGCAAGAACAAGGGGGCACAATTTGAAGATAGAGGGGGGATGGCTCAGGGGTAATGTGAGGAAGTATTTTTTCACAGAGAGGGTTGTGGATGCATGGAACAGCCTCCCTGAGGAGGTCGTGGAGTCAAGAACAGTGGGGGACTTCAAGAATGCATGGAACAGGCATAAGGCAGTCCTAGGGGCGGGTAAGAGGAAGTAAGCTGTTGGTTAACTAGGATCTGCAGCTTATCTGTTAGGTAGGAAAATGGGCAGACTAGGTGGGCCAAGCGGTCCTTATCTGCCGTCAAATTCTATGTTTCTATGTTTCTATGTTGTGGTGCTATTAATGTAGCTGTTATCACTCATGCCAACTAGTTGACATTTTGTACTGTGTGCTGACTACCCATGCTACCAGCGTAGCATAGAGATTAGAGTGACAACCTTTGAATGGGCTTGCTACATCCAGCAGACCTGGGTTTGGTTTTGGGAGCTCCTTTTTAATTTTTTTTTGTCTGTTGTGCCTCTGCCTACCCCCTGAGTTGCCCCACAAGTTGGAATAGTTAATGCCCCCTCGAGTTGCACCCACCCCAGTTCGTCCCCCAACATTGGAATAGTAAAACCCTATGCCCCAAAATTTCATCCCCCAGTTGCATCCTCCCCCGGAGTTGGAATAGTAAATATCCCTACCCCCTGAGTTGTGTCCATCCAAATTTTATCCCCTCGGAGTTGGAATAGTAACTTCCCCTGCTCCCTTGAGTTGCATCTCCCCTGAGTTGGACTAGTAAATCCCCCTCACCCCCGAGTTGCTACCCCCTCTGAGTTTCATCACCCTAGAGTTGGAATAATAAATCCCCCTGCTCCCTGAGTTTTGTCTCCTCCAAGTTTTGTCCCCCCCCCCACGACTTGAATCCATGGTGGCTATGGTGTGTAAGAGTTAATCAGGCTAAGATCGACGTGTGGCATTTTGGCATAGTGCGATTTTCCATTTAGCCTGTTTTCAATACATGATTGCTGATGGTATTGTGTTTGCTTTAGCTTACTTATCAGTAATCCCAAGTAGGATCTGACATTTTATAGTAGGTACAGAAAATAGGCAGACTTGGTGGGCCAAGAGGTCCTTATCTGACCTCAATATCTATGTTTTTGTTTCCTACAAATGCTGCTCATGGTGGCTGCTCTCCCAAATGCCACCAACAAACTGCATCACTACCATGCCACTCCCAAACTCATAACACACACACCACCACCGATAACCAAACTGAAGGAAAGAGTGCACCCAGACACATACCTTGTAAAGGGAACTGTCACACAATAGAAACCCACACAGTCCAAACAAAATCACACACCACAAAATCATTATACTATGGAAAAGACCAGTGGACAAAACCAGGAAGTGCTCTACACAGGAAAATGGCTGACCAACCTGCAACATCAGGGGACAAAACAAGGAAGTACTCTACACTGGAAAACAGCTGACTGCCTTGCAAGTACAAAAATAGTAACCATCACAATGTATTATTTATAAAATAAATAATGGGTAATTGTAGTATACAATCAGAAGTATACCCATCTCAGCGGCTAAAGGGCTGGAATGCCACTTGGCCTTTATTCTCATGGCCTTATAGCTCTAATTAGCTCCTTCGATTGGTATATATCCTTATATACCACACTTACCCATTATTTATTCTATACATATTTATATGTGTGAGTGTATATATTTATTATGCTGTAGATACCATCTTCCGTACAAACACAGCTGCACTCTTAATATTCTGTATATAATACTCAAATATAGTATAGATTTAATGTACTGTATTTACTTTCTTCATTATAAACAGTCAGTTTCTGTATATCAAAACCCAGTCTGGAAAAAAAGGGCCCTTTATACAGTAACAAGTGCCCTTCCGATCTTCAGGACCTCCTCACACCTTTTACAATCCTCCTTCACCCATGACTATGATGACAATGTTCTGTAGTCTAATGGAAATTGTATGTTTTGTGGTGTTATGTTGCTAATGATATGCTTATCTAGTACATACAGTAAGAATGTCATTATATCTTTAAAATATGCTCAATAGAAATTGTTAACTAGTGTTACTTTGGTGCTAGACTATAACAATGCTTTAGCATGGATGTCTAGGGCAATTTGAAATGTAATGTAAAACTACAGCAAGGCTTTAATTGCTGCTGCTGAGACAATAAAGCATGTTTGTGTAAAGATTAATGATAACATTAGATTGAATCCCTTTACATGAATAGTTCGGAAAAATATTCACGTTCTGGTCATGCTTGTTGTTATAAAGAAATAATGTGACTATTCTAAACAATGAACTATTAAGCTATGAAATGTTGATCAAAAATGGTAAATTCCCTAGTCTGTAGTGCTATAGAATCTTAGGCTTAGGTATTCCCTGCTCTGTTGCACTTAATATTTGATTGCAGGAATTTCTCTGTTTAGTTTTAGTAGACAATGTCTGGTATACTGAATTTCATATTATCTAAAATTAGATTCACAAGGAATATATTCCCTAGTAGGCATTAAAAGGGGCAAGTGAGGTAAAGGATAGCCAAATATATTGTGCTCTACAACTAGAACCTTGACACTGGTACATTCCCAATAGGCATGAGCACACATGCCAGAAGCTTGCCTGTCACTGTGCATTTGTGTTTTACATTTATTTTCAAGAGCATTGTCTGCTAGAACAGTTAAAAAAATGTCTGACTTGGATAGTTGAAACAGATTTTGTTTGAGATGTGATATTTGTAGAAAGAACATGGACTTGCTCGATTACTATATGTTTCAGTATTTGTAATGCCTTTTAACCAGTCAACTTTTAATTGAAAGGCTATGCCTGTAGGTATGTGGGGGAAGAGCTCCTCCCCCACATCCTACATAAACAACCAAGCTACTTCTGCTCTGTTTAGAGCGAGTCACAATCACTGGTGGCGTTGCTCATGCTCGGCTGCCCTTTCCTCCATATCTGCCCCCCCCTTGTTTCCCGTGTCTCCTTGGTTGTTTGTCCATTTTCCATTCGTCCCCCCCCCATTCCTCCATTCTTCCACTGTTTCCTGTGTGTTTCTTCGTCCCTTCTTCTTGGGGATTCCCTATTCTGTTTCTTGCCTGCTGATTCCTTCCCTTCCTGCCCTCTCCTCGACTGCCTCCCAGCTCCTATATTTCTTCCCATCCCTGCCTCTGTCTTCCATGCAGCCATTGCTGTGCTACCGCCTAGTCATACCTGCCTTGCTGGATGGAGTTTCCAGACCTCCACTCCTTGAACCGTTTGCTCCTCCTTGCTACAGCCGACTGCTGCTACCTTGAACTGAACTCCAGTCTGCTTACTAGTAGGACAGGACACGTACTCTAACTTCACTGTTGCTGTCCCACATCAGAACCTCACCGATCATTCTGCAAGCTGCCTGCCACTGGAACTCACTCTTAAGTTGAACGGCGCACAAACGCGCAGGCATGGATTCAACCCAAGTTTTCCAGTCCATAGGGCCTCTCGAGCTATCATTTCATCTACCAGCCCCCACGTTTCACAATCTGGGCTCAAGACACTGCATTCTATTACAAAACAAAGGGCATACATTGCTGCTCCTCTACATGCCAGATCCAGATCTCTACCTACTCATCATTTACCCTTGCTGTTACTGTACCTCACTACACTCGCTAGTGTAGTTGCCAATTCCCATGTCACGCAGACTGTTTGAACTGCTATGTCATCTGCACAGGCTTGTTTCTGGATTCATGTAAACCATAAGAAACACCTGGCCCGAAGGAGTCCTTACTGTATGTAGCACACATACGCTGTAATAAACTACTTACCTTGCAATCTCCCTTTTCAGCAGTTCCCTGGGAGTGCTTACTGGCAACGCCTTCCTCCATCGCTGTCCTTGGCTATTTCACACGGGTCTGAGCATTCTACTGCACGGCCAGACCACCTTTTCCTACTGCTCATTGCCCTTTCAGCTTCTGCCTGGACTACCTGTTTGCCTGGGGCCAGCTTTCCAGGCTCCGGACTGCTTACCATCCTTGGCCTATGTGAGTACCTACTACCGTTACCGTACCACCCCTTTCTAGCCTGCCAAGCTCTTCTGTTGCCTTGTTGCATGCATTTAACTACATTCCTTCCAGAGTGATGTGTATCATCATGCTTGAGCTATTTCTGGGCACTATCTATAACGTACAACATCAACATGATGGACCTTCCTTTTCACCAACCGTAGGAAGCTCTCTAAGTAATCATAGCTTCATGTCAATGGAAGTGCTCCGTAGCACAGCTGGCTTCCTTTATATGCTATGTACTCTACAACTCAACTTACTTGCATGCAACTCAGCCTGAGAGAGCCATCCAGCTGGGCAGCCCTCAATGATGGCAACCTGTCATGCTAGCCTACGTGGGGTCTAGCTTGCCTCACTCTCCTTCCGCCTATCTACGTGGGGCCAGGCCATACTACTAGCCATGCAGGGGCCTCCCCTGGCATGCCTTTCCATATGGGCCTAGCTGCTTCCTTAACTTTTATCCTTTGGCCTCCTGCCTTGCATTCTAGCCATGCGCCCCATCAATGCATTCGACGCCCTGCTCCGGATCCTTCCTGCAGGCAACAGCTTATCCATCATGATTGGACACTCCAGGATGTCTTGTCTCCAGCTATGCAGATCGAGTTCTGGAAGCTTTAGCTCTCACCTTCCCATTCGCACCTCTCCATCCATCTGCTTCATCGTGGATTTACTATTGGACTATGTCTAGAATTTTACACCAATGTCCCTGGATGCTTCCCATGTTGCTTAATTTCATTTGGATTTATTACTATTACCTCATTTTGGCTGACCTACGTGTGGTCCAGCTGCACATCCTAGTCTCTGTGGGGTTTAGCTGCCATTCCACTCACTTTACCGGCTGACCTACATGTGGTTCAGCTGCGCAAGCTAACCTTCGTGGGGTTTAGCTGCCATTTTCTACTACCTTAATGGCTGACCTACGTGTGGTCCAGTCGAACATGCTAGCCTTCGTGCGGTTTAGCTGTCATTCTCTACTCACTTTACTGGCTGACCTACATGTAGTCCAGTCATGCATGCTAGCCTTCATAGGGTTTAGTTGCCATTCTCTACTCACTTTATTTTGTTTATTATTTATTTGGTTTTTGTGAACCGGGTAAGTGCACTAGCCAAAAAGACTAGTTTTAGGCACGACCCCGGGAGAGTACAGGCACAATAATAGAAAACTTCAAGGAGAATATACATGAATACTAGACTTTTACATGAGGAAATATTCGCATAACAATGGAAATTTTGACAACAGGTATAAAGGGAGGCAAACAACACAATAATACAAAACTTCAAGGAGAATATTCATGAATAATAAACTTTTATATGAGGAAATAATCACATAACAATGGAAATTTTGACAACAGGTATAAAGGGAGGCAAACAGCATAGACAAAAATGAAAAAACAACAGTAATGTTACAGAAGGCAATAAATCAGGTGATATAAAGGCAACACAGACATTTTAAGAGATAATGTAAAGTGCTAATGGTGTGAATGTCGATAGGCAGAGAGAGATGCCTGGTTAAATAAAGTGATTGATTGATTGATTGATTGATTGATCGATTGATTGAAGAGGGGCTAGAGATATAAGTAAGAAGAATGGGGGAGGTGGCGGCACAGGCAATATGGACCATGATTAAAAGGGGGGTTAGAGAAGAGGGGAGAGATTAAGAATGTAATGGAGAGGGAAAGGGAAAGGTAGAGGACGAAGGAGTAATTGATAAGAGAGGAGACTGAGAGGAAGTGCTACAAGAGGGGTGGACCATTAACCCCTGCCAGCAGGGAGGGGGGAGGGATTTTGGGATAGGGACTACAGCGGTTTGAAACAGGAGCAGATATGGGATGAGATGAGATGGCGTCTTCATTCTCTCTTAAAGGGGTTACCAGCTGACATACATGTGGTCCAGCCGCGCAAGCTAGCCTTCATGGGGTTTAGCTGCCATTCTCTACTCACTTACCGGCTGACTTACATGGTCCAGCTGCACATCTATTCCTAGTTTGGTCTTAGCTCCCTTTCATTCCCTTGGAAGCTTCCTACTGAGATGCTTCAATTCATTCGGATCCACTACAACTCCAATTCCTGTCTCCCAACATCAAAGCCTGGAGGCTCGACTATGTCTCCTGCATACCTGCCCCTCCCTGCATTGGGACATGAACATACACATCTTCTACTCTATGGCTGCCTGCCCGCCATCTGTTAGCCTTCCCAGAGCTCCTCGCCCCCATGGACCTAAATCTGACTTAGGTGGACATCGATCTTCAGATGCTTGCTCACTCTCACTAACATAATCATTGCTTCTTGCTATGCAAACCATCGCTTACTGCCTATGGCCATCCCTCGGCTTCAGCCTCTGGAATTCTTATGCACTCAAGTCTGTTTTGTTATTGCATAAATATCAGCACTCAATGCTCACTGCGATCTCAGCACACCTTGCTCATTCTGCTAACTAGCTTTTAGCTATCGATCGATTGTACCATCTTGGCTTTCCTAACCGTATATATTTACATGGCCCTATTGAGCTATGGTCCAGCAAATGAGAAGCTCTGCATTGTACAGTCTTATTTACACTCCCTTAATGCTCTCCACTGCATACCATATATAATCTACTTAATCTTACTTCCTTGTACTACGTCTGCATCATGCAGATCGAGATACTACATGCTCACCTCCATGCAGGTCCACTTGAATACTTCATCTGCTCACATTTACCTGCTTCTTCATACAAGACCTGGAGATATATCACAGACTTTCACCTATTTCTACAACCCACTCGCCCAGTGGGGCCTGGAGGTCTATCAATCCTTATGTTTACCTATTCGTGTGGAACACTATTGCTACTTTACTTAGCCTCCTTCACCCACACCACCAGAGGTTTTCATTATGCCCTTTCCAGATCGTGTACCTTGCATCTAGCTTCTGTGCTTCACCATGGCCTTCATACGCAAAGCTTGCCAATTGGATCACCTACTACCAGTGTTAATTATCTGGGCCTAGAGTTCTAGTCTTTGGATGCATGTTCTAGGAGATGACTTCCTCACCTTTGGATTGCTCAATTAATGCTACTGTCAATGCTTCAACTTATCATGCTCATTATGGATTTCCTGGACTAGGTATTTACTAGAAGGATGTTCTACCATCGTCACCAACACTCTAACGTCAGTACTTCGATTTAGCTTCCAGCTTGCTCAATCAGTATCTACTACTGGAACTCTGATTAGCCGATAACTTAATATTACTAATTAGGATTGTTCTCCTTTAGTATGCCCAGAAGAATGGGCAGGTCAGTAGTCATGGGTCCTCAGAGGTTTCCCGCCCAAGGGTTTTTTATCTCTCCTGCGTGCTACTGGTTACAGTCTCCGGAGTAGGAGGAAATAATTGCACAATACTTATTATTTCTTTGGGGGTCTCATCCTACTCAACTAACCATCCTTCCTATGGTGGGGTACTGAGAAAGGCCAAAGCATCAAGTCATAACAAGTTACTCATCAGTTCAAGTATCTAAGCACTTGCATATACCATCCAGTTCATCATATACCGTAATCACTGACTTACTTATGTCTATGCTAAAGTACCTAAGCACTAATCATTCCATACAATGAAAAACTTGGAAGCATTGTTCTACTTACTGGTCTGACCTCTGTATCCAAGCACAAACCTAAATTCAGTTACACTACATAGCACAAGCACTGAGCTATAAACCACACATAATTGAAAGGCTATGCATGTAGTTATGTGGGGGAAGAGCTCCTCCCCCACATCCTACATAAACAACCAGGCTACTTCCACTCTGCTTAGAGTGAGTCACACTCGCCTCCATCCTCCCCTTGCACCTCCTCCTTCTCCGGCACTCTTATCCCACCAGGGGTGTCTCATCCTACTTGACTAACCATCCTTCCTATGGTGGGATACAGAGAAAGGCCAAAGCATCAAGTCATAACAAGTTACTCATCAGTTCAAGTATCTAAGCACTTGCATATACCATCCAGTTCATCATATACCATAAGCACTGAGCTATGAACCACACATAACACCACTTTGCTACCTTCTGAGTGCATGCCATAATACTGTTACATTTTTCTAGGCATTACAAATTAATGTTGATATTATGAGGGCTTTTAGTAACTTGTCTCATATTTTATTAAAGATGATTGGATACTCATGTACTTTAGTAATTGGTGCCAAAAGGATGTTGGGAAACCAGCCAGGTCTTGAGGAGGGCTGAGATGCTAGACACCTTACCTCTACCCATGCCAATGACCAATGTTTGGCAACTGACCAGAGTCCTAGGGAGCCATTCAGGGGGGAGAGAGGATTGAGCAGCCCATGGACAGCTCTCCTCACTTGGAGAGGGGTAACACACAGTCCAGTTACATGCCTGCCACCAAACAGAGACCGGGCAGTAGCACAGCAGGATCAGCACACATGGATGGGTGGCATGATGACTCAACCTGCATGTGCATCAAGATATATGTTTGTGCAGTTGCAACATATGTAGTTCCTAGCTTTTGAAAATGATGGAAACTGCTCAGCTCACTCAGCATGACATATAGGCCCCACATGACCTTACGTGGCAGGGCCAATTGCAAAACATGGCTCTGAGTCAGTGGTGTTTAACCTGCAAATCCACACGACAGGTCAGTGATGGAGCTGGAGGGGATGCCACCAGGGATACCAGTAAATAAACAGGAATAATAAGAAAAAGGTATAATGTCATTAAAGATTAATTGCAGTATTTTTAAAATGCTTTTAACATATTTTATTTGCTTACATGAGAACAACCACTCCATATATATTGCAAGTAATATGCAGGAACAGTCATTTCTCATGTTCAGATGCTGTTTTACTGTTTGTCTTTTTTTGAAGGTTTCACAGAAAATCCCTCAGACATTTTCAGACCAGCTGGTGGAATCTTGTGTGAGTGCTGATTCCATTCAAGCAACAATGACTTTTCCTCAAGGTCCTGGCAACTCTGTACATCATATTATGACATTTAAAATTCAGTCTTTACTTCCAATTTTTTGGTGGTGGTCTGTAGTAATCAAATTATTCCAGTAAAACACCATGAGTAAATATCTGTCAATTTCCATAAGCTAATCAACACTTAGTACTCTGTAGCTCCCCTCCCCCCAAAAAAGAAAAACATCAACAACATGACAGGTTCTTTAAATGAAAAATGTTGTTTCTTTTGTTCTCTTCCTGCCCTGAATGAAGCCCAAACAGCGTCCTCCTTATTTTAAAGTATTGTCTCCTTTAAAACTGCTGATTAATTGGTGAAAGTAACTAAATATTTATCTGTAATGCTGTATCGATAAAATTAAATTGGCAAAGATCCTCAGACAATTGAAAGTAAATATGAGTTGTTGCCATTTTGCAATCTGACGTACATCAGTGTGTGTGTGTGTGTGTGTGTGTGTGTGTGTGTGTGTGTGTGTGTGTGTGTGTGTGTGTGTGTAGTGAGTGGTACAGAGCTGCCTGGACCTTGAGGAAAAGCATTTCATTATTGCCAGAATGGAATGAGCACTCACCCACGATTCTGCCAGCTGGTTTAAAAATGTCTGAGGGATTTTCTGTGAAACCATTAAATAAGAGAACATTAAATTAGTATCTGCACATGACAAATGACAATTTCTTTATTTCATATGTAATAAATAAAGCCTGGTTGTCCTTATGTTATGGAAAAGTAGTAACGTTTATAATATGTTTGTAATATATCTGCAGTTGATCATTATGTATAGTTATTTCTGTACAGTGTAGCATACATTGTCTGGGCCACACAGCAAAGGACACTTTTGCCTGCCAGTTGACATTGCTGAAGATTTAAATTCTCACAGTCATTTTGCAGAACATTGCTCTTCAGGCTCAGTAAATAATTCTATTTCTCCTAAGGAAATGAGTTTTTATTGGTGTTAACATATTTTGTTGGATTTCTCTTTTACATTGTCAAGTTGAACAAAAATGTATTTTGGAAAAATAATATGACATACAAGTGTCTTATTTTTCCTTTACACTTGACAGAACATGAATTTCTTTTGACATTTATAACAAATCTTCTGTGATGTACATTGTTAATCAGTATGCATGGAGGCTGTTATAGTCATCCTTCTACCAGTAATACGAGTATTTCCATCCACCTCCTTCCTTCTCTGCAGGTCTGAGTGATTTGGTATAATCTTAATTGATAACAGTTCTATTAGTTGACTTTTATGCAGTGTTACTATGCCATTTGAAGGTTCCATTTAATTTTCATTATATATGTATATATATAGTTACTGTAATTGCACTTTATTATACATGCACTCATTGGAGATGTGAAGTTTTAATTAGTTGACAACATTGGTGTGAATTTGGAAACTTGCACTTCACAAATCTTAGGAATGTCTCAGCAGGCGCACCAACTTTGTTGGTGACATTTTGTATATTTTTCAAACAAAAAACCTTTAAAATTCCATAAAATCCCTTCCACACCTACTGTAGTGTAATTCACCCACCCTCCCATCTCCCAGGCACTTTTATTTTATTTATTTATTTATACAGTTTTTGTTTACCGGGTAGGTGCACTAGCCATGAAATTACTATTTTCAGGCATGACCCGGGAGAGTAGATCAAAGAACAGTGGAACAACAGCACACATGGTTACTGTAATTAACAAGTAAAGGGGTACAGTAAAAGCTATAATACAAGGGTAACAATAAGTAGGAGTTACAATATATTGGTAAACATAAGACGAAAGGGCATCAAAGTTTAATAATAAGTGCAGGCGTCATGGATTCGACCTGATGAGAAACAGGATTAGGTCCGAAAATAAGGTAAGTGGGGGGGAGAGAAAGAGAGGTGAGAAGATGATCGACTATAATATAAGATAGGGGAAAGGAGGTGTTAAATGAGAGAGGAAACAATCAAGAAGTAGGAGAGAAGATGTTAAGAATATTGGTGTCAGTAGGTCTAGGGTGGCTTGAAACAGGAGCATTTACAGGATAGGATTAAGTGATTCCAGTATGCCTTCTTGAAAACATCATGGGATGAGGCCTGGTGAATGTGTAAGGGTAGGGAGTTCCAGTGTTGGGGGCAAGACAGGCAAATGCACCGGCACCTTTAGAGGTAGAGTGCCTGGGGATGAGAACAGGGGCAGAAGCTGCCGAGGGAAGGTCATAGAGGGATGTTTGTGTTTGAAAGAAGCCTGCAAGGGATTTAACAGTTTGTGATCTGATAATGCTATCAATTATGGATCCAGAAGCATAAGACTGAGACTCGTGGGGTGGAAGCCATCCAAAGTCAGAGTAGAGAGTGCAGTGGTGTTTCAGACGGTGAGAGGAGAGCGCATACTGGCAGATATTATTGTAGGTGACATCCCATTTCTAGAGACTGGATTTGCTTGCAGTTTTGTAGGTGACAGCACCATAGTTTAGAGAGGGCAGTAGAACTCCAAAGGCTATAGCAAGTCTATCTGAGGGGGTGAGAGCATAACAGGTTCGATAGGCAATACCAAGTTTGGTATTCACCGACTTACAGGTTTGAAGGATGTGGGTATTGAAAGTTAGAGAGGAATCAAGCGTAATACCCATATATTTAAAAGAGCTGACCAACCCAATGGATTTACCTCTTAAGGCGGAAACTTTAAAATTGTTTTGGGCTTATTTGAGCTTACAGTGAGAGCCGAATAGCATAGCTTGGGTCTTTGACTCATTTAAGATGAGTTTGTGAGAATTCAGCCACTGTTGGATGAGTTGAAAGTCATGGGAGAGTCGTTCATTGATATCACCAATACATTTGGCACTGGTGTACAGGACAATGTCATCCGCGTACAGCAGGGAGGCAGTCTGTGGCAGGTTTGAGTTCATATTGTTAAGAAAAATAGAGAAAAGCAGTGGGCCTAATATAGACCCCTGGGGGGCCCCCTATGTTAATTGTGGTTGTATCCGAGGAGGTAGAGTTATATTATACGACTTGAGTTTGGTCAGATAGATAGCTACTGAACCAGTTTACTATATTGGAGGAGAAACCAAGAGATCTGAATGCAGCAATGAGGAGAGCGTGGTCAACCAGATCAAAGGCCTTGGTCATATCAATGAAGATGGACCCAGTAAGGAGAACAGAATCTCAACAACTCTCCACCCTCCACATAGTTACATAGCTAGTTGTGTCACTGTGTGTGTGTGTGTGTGTGTGTGTGTGTGTGTGTGTGTTTCTTTGACTGTACTGTCTGTAAATTCCTTTATACAAAACAAAATTGAACTTAGTCTTTTTTGTCCAAATTTCAACTTTATCAAGCCATAGCTCCATCAATATTTGCAGTTAAGGGACCCTCTATATAGAAAAACAAAGTTCTTAATTAGATCTACAAGACTAATACATATAATCCTAAAAATAAATTATTGGGCCATATAAAAAACCTAACAATTTAAAAATTACAATTTCCATAGGATAGCACTGCAACTTTAACAAGCTATAACTCTGTCAGTCTTTGGAGCTAAGGGACAGTACACATATGAAAAAGAGGTCTCAATGACTACTACATGACAAACATATAAGCAACCCCTAAAAAAACCAACAACATTAGGGGCCATATAAAAAAAATCATAATTTTAAAACAGAAATTCTCATAGGTTAACATTGCAACTTTACCAAGCCATAACACTGTCACTCTTTAGAGTTAATGGCCAATATATGTATAAAAATAGTATCAGTGAGTACTACAACTCTAACACATAATACCACTCCCCCAAATAAATAGTGGCAATATAAAAAAAAATAAACAATAAAAAATGAAAATTCCTATAGGATAACATTGCAACTTTAACAGGCCACAAGTCCATCAATAATTGGAATTAGGGGACAATACTTATAAAACAAAGGTGTCAATGAATACTATAACACTAATACACAATCCACCCCCAAACATTGGGATTTGTACTGCACCCCAAAATTACCTCCAATCTTCACCACAGTGCCAGATCCACAGTGCAAGTCTGATCATCCTTAAAAATGCACCAAAGGTGCATATTTTCTTCCGCTACAACCATAGCAAATTCTAGAGCAAACTGACAAAAATGTACTGACTTGTAAGTAAAAAAAATAAAAAAAAACACATTTTGCCTATATACAATCAACTGCTGGCAGTTAAGAGGGACACTTAATATATTTGTTTTCCTTTGAAGTGAACCCCACAAAAAACAATTATAACCAAGAACATAAATTTATTTTCTGGAGGCATGTTAGCTCATGGTCTGGAGGGCCCTGTGCTTTGTCAGCCAGATGGATGTGCGCATCTATGGAAGGATGAAAGTGCAGGGTCAAAAGGCCCTGTACTTCTCTAGCCAGATGGATGTATTCACAGAGGTCATGAAGAGACCTGCATGAATGAGGATATGATTCTATTATCTCACAAAGTAAGGAAATGATTTGCAACTAACTATGTTAATGCACCAGTTAGTTCAGATAAAAGTGACAAAATTAGGGAAATGTGGCATTAGGGTTTCAACCCTAACACCCAACCTCCAGCTCCCCAAGCAGGAAAAGGAAAACAAATATGGTTTTTGCTGTCCTGACTGTTGGTGAATCATGGGTGGGGTCTTCCTTTGGGTTCTCAACCTTAATGCTCACCAAATTACTTGACAAAATAAGGTGACATGAATATGTTTTCTTCAGGCAGGGCCTACAGGTCACCATGATCCATTTTCTCACTGTTCTTGCTGTTTGCGGTCGGAATTGAACACTGTTTTGGTATTGAACTGTTTCACTTGTTTTACAAGTTAGACCTCCAAGTTTTTTTGAGTGCATGATTCATTTGGGAGCTTGCTGTTGCCACAGCTTTTCGAGCACCTAACCTAACTTTGTCACCAGTCATTTCGATTATTGCAATGCTCTTTACCTAAGGCTCCAGGGGATAGATATCCGCCACTTGCAGCTAGTGCAGAACATGATGACCAGATTGTTAACTGGAACTTCTAGATCCAGTCATATAACACCTGTGCTGCGTGAGCTGCACTGGCTGCCCATACAGTGGTGGATTACCTTCAAGGTCGCTTTGTTGACCTACAAAGTCATACATGAGTAGAGACCCCACTATCTGAAATAACTCTTGTGTCCTTAATGCCCCACCCATTCACTCCGATCCTCTGGTGAGGGACTGCTAGAGATTCCCAGCGTATCTCTAAAAACATCAGGATGAAGATTGTTCACCTTTACGGCACCTACCCTGTGGAATTCTTTACCTTGTCAGATATGCGGGAGCCAAACCGTAGTGGGTTTTAAAAAGTTGTTGAAGACCCACTTATTTAACCAGGTTTTCTCAGTAGTCTATTAATGTGCGCACTGTTATGTTTGTATCTGTTTTTAAACTGCAATACTGTGTGGTTTTATTTTTGCACTGTAAACATGCCCTGAGCTTTGGAAGGCTGCCTTATACAAATAAAACATTGATTGAGTGATTGATTATTTGGAAATGTAACAGAGGTGAGCTTCGAGTTCAAATAAGTTCAGTTAAGTTTTTATCTATGAAGGAATGAGTGCAATAAATTGAGAGATGGAATCCCAATGACTATATGTTAGAGAAAACTTGGCCTGTATTCTGTGTCTCTCCAGTGGACGCTCTTAATGAAGGATATTTGAGAGACTATGTCTCCTTGCTAATAATGATAATAACAGGCTAACTTGAACTCTTACATGCCTCCACTAGAGCTAGTAAGGAGTGAGCCTAATAAACTGTTTGTCCCTTACATGAGATGGGCGTTGTACGTCCAGAGGAGCTCAATAGGAGTGAAACTGACATTACGTGCCCCCCCAACCAGTGATATAGATTTGCAAAACCACTTGCACTTTGTTACTTCTTGAGGATTCCATCTTTGAATTTAACTTTTGAGCAAATCTTGCCTAACTTGCAGCCTGTTTTAGCACACATTGACAAAGGCATCTCTCTGAGCCTTTCTCATATTTTTGCATATGAAATGCATTCCACATTTGAACTTGCACATTGATTATAAGAGGATTTGGTACATCCAGCTTCTTGGAACCTTTTAAACTGCAAAAGAACATGTACTGAAAAAAATACTTTTTAATATTAGTACTTTTTGGTGCTCTATCATACGAACATACTGTACGAAGAAGCCAGCAGAAGAAGGCCATTTGGTCTATCAAGTCTACCAACAAGTGTAGAAGTTTTCCTGGATGAACTTTATGACAATTATTGTATGCCAATTTCTATGAGCTGTGGAAGGCAAGTGTTATTGTCTACAAATGAACTGTTTATAAAAAGAAAAAAATATTCTTTGGAATAAATATTTTGTGATACAATATTTATGTGAGTGAGATGTAACTCTATGAAGTCCCTTTAATAAGTTGGCTTTCCCAGTCAGGTGCTGGTATTTTATCAGGTTTTGGAGGGCGGAGTTACCAGATTCCTTTGGGCCTACAGATTGTTGACAACATGTGTGGAGACACAGTTCTGTACATTTGAGCTGGCTCACCAGTGCCATGGTAGCGCTGCTGCCTGCACCACTTATGACCTGTGTTTGGAAGTGAGCACAGTGAGTCATAGAGTTATTTTTTTTGGGGGGGGGTTGGATAAAAATCCCAATGACAGCTCTTCACCTCTGGGGGGAGGGAGGGTTGTGGTTCCCGAGCATACTAGTGATACCCAGTGAAGACTGGGTGTTCCAGCAGCCAGAACTGCCTGGCACACATGAAGGTGATGGCGAATGTCTGTGTGACTGGTGCAGGAGCACTCATCCTGTGCTGATGTCATTGCACGCCCTCACCTCCTAGAGGAAACCAAGCCAGAAAACCCTGGTCAAGGCACACAGTGATGCCCCTGGACCACCTCCTGAATGATGCCCCAGGCGTAAGCCTCGTCTGGGGCCTCTGGTGGATCTCAGTCTCCTCCCCCTGGAGAATCCCCACCATAGTGAGCAAGCTATGGGCCACCCAGTCTGGATGACATGGAGGGGGAATGCCTGGAGGATAGTCCAGGCATTATTTGGGGGTATATCCCCCACCCATCAACCTGGTGATAAACAGAGTTGACAGAAAAAATATTTCTTTGTGTTTGAAGACTATATCACAATGGGGTGAGTGTTAGGGTTACGAACCCCAAGGATGACCCCACAGCTGATTAGCCAACAGTCAGGAAAGCAAAAACCATAATGTTTTTTCTATTTCTGGTTTGAAAACCCCAACACCACATTTCCCTACTTTTATCTCTTTCTTTCTTTCTTTCTTTCTTTCTTTCTTTCTTTCTTTCTTTCTTTCTTTCTTTCTTTCTTTCTTTCTTTCTTTCTTTCTTTCTTTTCCTTCCTTCCTTCCTTGCTTCTTTCTTGAGATCTTGGATTAACACCCTTGAGCAGATAGCTCTTTCACAGGTTCTACATCAAGTATGTCACAAACAAGAATACAGATATGTTCCACAGATACAGCTACAGCAAGAAACAATTGAAAACTGTCTGAAGGCATACATTCTAACAATAGTTACACAATAAAAAGAAAAAGACAATGTCTATGGTGAGGTCAGCACAATAGGCTAAAAAGGGATCTCTGAACCTCAGTAGGTCAAAAACTAAATCTTCTTTATTACAAAACACACAGGGTGTCACATAAAACAATAGTAGAGTGCAAAACACATTCTCTCACACACTGGTGCATAAAGTGCAAGTGCATAGTCTAGATTTTAGGCAGATAAGTCCCAAAAACAGCTGTTTCTCCATCCATGGTCTAGGCAAGCATCTGATATCATAGCTGACAGATTGTCCCAACCAAAAAAAATGAACCGTTGTGTAGCAATTTATCCATACTCACGGGTAGTAGGCTTACCAACTCTCTAGATAGATGCTATAAACTAAAAGTTGGAGCAAGAAGCCACAAAGACTCATGGCGCAGCAGGGGCTTATGCCAACAAGGAGTACAGTGACTTCTGGGTGCACTTACATATCGACCGTGTAGTCGATCATCATCAGAGCTCTGTATTTGTGCACACCCCGGTCTAGTAGCTCCCCTCCAGACAAATGTGGCCTGTTTTTTCTTTTTCTACTTTTTGGGCTATTTCTTTTTCCTCCTCTCTCTTGGCACATCTGATCTGCTTCCCCTATTTTTGGCAGCCTCTGTGGGAATTCCAGTCACCGTCTGTTGTCTGCACTCTGATCGGGGTCACGCCTGCATTCCCCTGAGGTTTACCCCCCATAGTGGGGTGGCAGGGAGCCCCCAACTGCCCACTTAGAATCGAATCCAGACTCCAGGCACCACAGAGCCAACATCATTGGACAGGCAATCCAGCCACCCGACCCAGGATGCCTCTCCAGTTTTCTTGTGTTTTCTCCCCTGGAGTGATGGGCATGCAATGAAGCCAGGCGGAAGGGAGCGCGCATGCATCAGCACGTGCTCCCTCCAGGCATCAGCCCCAGCTCCTCCTTATACTGCACAAAAGTGCCTTTTCCCCAGCCTCCACCAGGGAGGTGAACAAGTGTTGACTTTAAGGGACCCCCCACCTCGGAGAAGGACAGCTCTCCAACAGACGCTCAATCCTTCTCCTCCCCTGCTGACCCCCGACGACCCGTGCTCATTCCCAAACACAGGTCATCAGCACAGTGTGAGGTAAAGTGTTTAGTGCCTCAGCCCTCAGTGCCACTGGGCCAGCTTGGTTTTCTTTTTAAATAGTTACATAATCTAAGCACGTACAGCATGCAGAGTCAAAACACAGGCTAACATTTCAATATGTAACAGTAACAAAACATGAGGATGCTTGTTTAAAAAAGAGAATTGTACAACTAAAAACATAGGCAAATAATTGGATTGTGCCTGAGTCAAAGAAAGAAGGAAGGTCTCATACCAGTAGAGAGGTACAGGGGAGGTAGGGAGGAGAAAGTGCGGGGACGGAGAAGGCAAGCAGAGGTGGGGGGGTAGAATGGGGATAGATAGGCGGTAAAGGAAAGAATAGCTATGTAGTCAAAGTGTAATAAAAGGGGAAGAGGGCGGGGAAAAGAGGGTTGGAGGAGAGTAGGGAGGAAGAGGTGGCATAGGTAGTGGGGTGAAGATGAAGATGAAGATGTATTAAGGTGGTAGGGAGGAAAGAGGTATGGAATGACAGAGGGGCAAAAAAGGGAAGAGAAGGTGGAGGGAGGTAGGATGGAAAATAAATAATTTAATCAGGGGTAGGAATCCCATGAAAGTGTTAACTTGTCCAGGGGCCCAAGAAATGGTCATGTAGTGTAACAGTTTACTAATCAATAGAGATCACAGAGACTGAAAATGGTAGGAGTAAGGTAAAGGCAAATTAACGGTAGCAGTCACAGGTTGCTAATGAGATTAGATGCTGAAGGAGTTTTTTTCTTACAGGAGATAGGAAATGCTTTTTACACAGCTAACTGCCCTTCCACCTTCCTTCCCATGCCAGTTATGTATTCTGATAAACTTTAATGATTTTGTGATAAATAATCTAGCTTTGGGTGCCCTCAGACCTATATTGAGTTCCACTCTCCTCACCAGCTACTGATTTTTATTTTCATATTTCTAAAACATTCTATGACATCAGAAACTCCCATTCCATGCTATTCATCGGAATAGCCTGGAAAGGTATTTATGATGTCATAGACTTTTAAGGCTGTATGAAAAGAGAGAGCAGCAACTGCTGAGAAAAGAGGGATTCAGGGTCCTTAAAAAGGTAACAAAATTAGATTATTAATTTAACAAAAAAGGTCAAAAGCATATCAGAATAATGGGTAGCCAATACAAGAAAAACTACAGGGCTTCTAGTGATGTAAAAACTGTTTCCTATCACCTTTAAAGGAACCCAGCAAAGTAGCATTGGTTATATCAGGAGGCAGGGAGTTGTACCACTGTGGTGCAACACCATAGGATTCTGAAAGCCTGTATGTCCGAGCTTCTGGTACTGTGTGGGTTACATGCAGGGAAAAGAATCTGTCTTCAGCCCAGAGAAGCTTTTTCTCAGCTAAGATGAGAGGAGTTTGCTCGGTTTTTTGCAGATAAAGTTGCCAGCATCAGGTCCGGCATTGGTTCAACCTCTCCTATGGGGGACTGCAGTGGTCGGCGAGAAGTGGCATGTCCTCAGTCTGTCTGGTCAGATTTTCACCAGCTGGAGTTCAGGGACATTGTGAAGATCATCCAAACAATGCGACCAACTAGTTGTAGTTTGGATCCGGGCCCTACACCTCTTTTAGTAGGATGTGTAGAAGTTATCTGCCCAATCCTTGCTGACATTGTCTGGAAGTCTTTGGAGAGGGGGGGTTTTCCTGACCCCCTTAAGGAGACGGTCGTTCGACCACTCCTTAAAAAATCCTCCTCGAATCCAGATTGTCTAGCTAACTACCGGCTTATCTCTAACCTGCCATTTGTTGGTAAGGTTATTGAAAAGGCAGTTGCTTTGTAATTGGATGATCATCTTATAACTCACAATGTCTATGATACTCTCCAGTCTGGCTTTAGGAAAAGGCATAGCACAGAGACTGCCCTTGTCTGGGTATTGAGCGACCTCCTAATGGCTAGAGATTGAAAGGCATGTACCATTCTGGTCCTTCTCGATCTCTCTGCTGCACTTGGCACTGTAGACCATGGAGTGCTGTTGGAGCGCCTGAGGGTCTTTTGTGGGCTGTCTGGTACAGTCCTCAAATGGTTTCATTCTTACCTCATGGACAGGTTTCAGAGAGCTGTCACTGGAATTTATTCCTCTGGCGCTCACTCCCTGTGTTGTGGGGTACCACAGGGCTCCATTTTAGTTCCCATGTTGTTTGCAGTGTATATGCTGCCATTGGAAGAAATCATCAGGCGATACAGTCTGGGTTTCCACTGCTATGCAGATGATACTCAGCTGTATCTGTCCTTCCTCCCTGGTCAGGGTGATGCACTCTCTGTACTGAATAACTGCCTTGCGGAGATCAGACTTTGGATGAGTTTCAGCTGGCTGAGACTCAATCCGGATAAGACTGAGGTATTGGTAGGGGATCCAGGTCATCCGGGGGTGGGTTTGGGAGCTGGACAACCATCAGGTTTGTTACTTGGTGGTATACTGCTCTCTACCTCCGATCAGGTGTGAAATCTGGGTGTTATTTTTGATGATGGTCTGACCCTAAAATCTCAGGTGTCAGCTGTCATCAAATACTCTTTTTACCATCTGAGGAATATCACCTGGGTGAAACATCTGGTTCCTCCGGGGGATCTTCCAACATTGGTCCACATCTTTGTCACTACCCGTCTGGACTACTGCAACTCCCTCTACCTAGGGCTACCAGGGCTTGATATCCACCACCTTCAGCAGGTGCAGAATGCGGCAGCCAGGCTTTTGATTGGGACTTCTAGAACCAGTCATATTATGCCTGTGCTCCGCGAACTGCTCTGGCTGCCTGTTTGGTGGCGGATCACCTTTTAGGTTGGTTTACTAACCTTTAAAGCCCTACATGATCAGGAACCCGGTTACCCGAAGGATCTCCTGATTCCCTACTGCCCCCTCCGTCCTCTCCGTTCCACCAACGAGGGATTGCTGGAGATTCCCTGGGTTCGATTAAAGACATCAGGATCTCGTACTTTTGCTTTTTCAGCACCAACCCTGTGGAATTCTCTACCTTGTTGGTTGAGAGAATGTCCAACTGTCGATAGTTTTAAGGTTGCTTTAAAAACATATTTATTCAATTTAGCTTTTATTTAGTCATGGCTGATATATTTTAATGCATGGAAATTTTATTACTTTGTATATGTTTTATGTACAGCGCCTTGGATTCGAAAGGTGCTATATAAATAAAGTTGGATTGAGTTGGATTGGAAGAAGGGCCATTATGTCAGGGGGTAGTAGTCCCAAAGTGACTTTTTTTGCAAGCAGGCACAATTGGTATTTAAGCTGCTGTCAAATTGTAACCAGCTAACCTGGGCATAAAGACTGAAGGTATGAGTCAACAGTGTAGCACTATAAGATGGTGGCATGCTTTATATAAGGCCATTTTGCTATGTCACAGGGCAGTATCTGTAGCTGCACCATAAATGACAATACCATAGCCCACGAGAGAGACCACAGAACTGTGGATGGCCGTGTTCAGTGCTTCTAGAGTGAGATTATGTTTGTTCCTGTATAGAACTCCAGAATTCTGGTTAATAGCTTTAACTGTTCGGTCAATGTGCTGTGTGAAAGACAGAGTAGAGTCATTGGTTATACCCAGGTACTTGAAATAGTGAACCAGTTCAAGAGGGGGGCCAGTGTCATTAATGATGGTAAGCGGGAAGGTTTTGTTTCTGCTTTGGGTGGTCAAAAATAACATTGTCTTAGTCTTGTTATAATTAAGGATAAGTTTATTATACCAAAACCACTTCTCTGCAGATGTAAAGGATTGCTGAAGTTGGTCCTGGAGAAGGTGAGGGTCCATGTTGCTGGTAAAAAGCAAAGCATCATCAGCGAATAGAAGTATGTGGTTGCAGCAAGCTCCTGGCAGTGAATTGAGGAAGATGCTAAAAAGAAGTGATCCCAAGATAGATCCTTGAGGGACTCCAGAGCATACAGGCCTACTATCAGAGAGGGAGTTACTAATTTTTACCTGCTGCATTCGGCTGCTTAAGTAGCTGGAGAACCAGCTTGTAGTGTAGGAGGAAAGATCAAAGGAGGAGTGTTGTCTGATGAGGAGATCATAACTGACAGTGTCAAGGGCCTTGGTAAGGTCTATGTAAGTTGACCCTACCAAGAGCCATTGTTCCAGAGAGTTATTGATAAAGCCTGTGAACTCCAGCAGTGCAGTGATGGTACTATGCCCATGCCTGAACCCATGCTGTTGGGGACACTGGAGTTGGTAGTTATCCAGATACTCTATGGGTTGGTCAGCCACGATGCACTCCAGGGCCTAAGAGAATGGGGTTAGAATAGAGATTGGGTGGTAATTTCCCTGCAGTGCTCAGTCACCACTCTTGTGCACTGGGGTGACCACTGCTGATTTCCAAAGATATGGAAATTGTGACAGAGAATGACAAGTTGATTATTTTGGTAAGAGGTGTGAGGATTTCCTTGAGGGTAAGGGCAACAAACTTTGAGTCCAAGGAGTCCCCACTGAATCTAGCTTTCCCCAGTTCCTTCTTAAGATAACATCTGGCTTCACTTAGAGACACTGCTTTGAAGTAAAAAGTGTGGGTGGTCTCAGAGTGGGATCTAGACTGCAGTGTTCATACCAGAGGGGGTAACCATGAAGTAGTGTGGGGGGGAGAACATTGCTAATGTCCGTAAATGCTTTGTTGAAAGCGTTCACGATGGCTTTTGGGTCCACAGTATAGGTGCCATCATTGTTCAGCATGTTCAGGGAAGCTTTGGGATCTTTACCAGTGAAGTCTTGGATGTTCTTACAGAACGTCCTGCTATCATTACAGGAAATGGAAAGGACTTCTTTGAAATACAGGCTTTTAGCAGAATAGATAGCACAGGTACATTCATTTCTCACTGCTTTGTACCTCTGTAGGTTAGCTGGTGTCCCCAGCACTTGAGCGATGTGCCAGAGGTGATCCCTGTGTTTTAGTAGATCAGGAAGAGCAGGGGTGATCCAGGGATTATGGGCTCCCTTAATTTTTGTAGTTCTGAAGGAAGCATACTTATCTCAGGTTGCATTAAAGAGGTCAATGAAGAGTTCCAATGCAGTGTAGATGTTGCTGGCTGTATATACATTAGACCAATCTGAGATCCTCAGGTCAGCTTTTAGTAGCTCGAGATGTCCTGGAATGAGGACCCGGCTAGTGACAGTTCTGGCAGGGGGCTTGTGGTAGTTATTGGACTAGTGAAACTTGATAGGGGAGTGATCACTGATACAACTGGGTAGGACAGTGGTGCCCTTGATATTATCTGGCCAGTTAGGCACGGTACCCAGTACAGTAAGGTATTGGTCCCAGTTTTGTAGTTCCTCCTGATTGGGGCTTCTACAAGCTGGGAAAGGTGAATAGCAGATAATGCATCCTTGGCATCAGTGGTGTTAGGGGAGAGACAGTTTATATTAAAATCTCCAAGCATTAGAAATTCTGAGTGAAGGCTCATCCATCTTAAGGTGTGTATGAATGATGCAAAGCCAGATTTAGTATCCCTTGGAAGGATGCAAACAGGAAGCATGGTGAGTGTTTTGTTGTGTGCACTGAGAAGTAACTTAATGGCCAGCATTTAAATTAAATCACCATAACCAAGGATGGGGATCCCCAGGCCCTGCAACGTGTCCTTTATGTAGATTACACATCCACCACCACACCAAGAAAGGCGATCACACCTACATACTGTGTAGCCAGGAAGTAGGATTGCTGCGTTAGGGACCTTGGAAGTGAGCCAGGTTTCTATTACCAAGAGTACATCTGGATTATGTCTGGTGGTCCACACTTGTAGTCTGTCAAGTTTTGGAAGAAGGCTGCAAATGTTTAGTGAAGCCACTGTTAGACCACCAATATTTCTTGGTGAATGGTTTGAGCAGTGAGGAGGTCCAGGATTAGGATGTGTATTGCCCAAGAGCAATAAGAGCAGCATTATTAGTCTTTTCAGGTATTCCTTAAATAGTTTTTTGAAGTGGGAATGTAACTTGAATCTGAACACTAACTGGTGCATTAATGCAATTTTTTTTGCAAAGCATATAGATAGCACTCTTATAGTTAGGGATGGTACAGCCTTTCAATGTTAAATCTCAATTTTTGCACCTTAATAACTTTTTCATTTTACTGCCAAATAATCCAAACATTGGTATGTGCTGTCATGTTGTCAGTATCACAAGATGTGGAAAGTTTCATGATGGCAGCATTTACGGTTTCGGAGACATAAAGTGGTTAAAAATGCAAAAATATTGTTTTTTCCCATAGGATAACATGGGCTTTTTTATTCTCATGTACAGGGGATAATGAGGTGTGTGCCAAGAGTGTGCCTTTAGATGTTTTGATTTAAAAATGTATTATCATTTTTGAATTATTATGATGTTTGCGATAGACGCAGGACAGGCTGTTCGAACGGTATATGCCATTTACCATTCGAAAAGTAAATGTTCGAATGGTAAAATCCATTTACCATTTGCACTTTACTGTTAGCAATTTCAGTTTTCAGTTCCAATTTCCGCCATCTTGTTTTCAGTTAGCGAGGGTGGAAAACTTAAAGGGGACAGGAAATGGCATTTATTTCCTTTTTGGGTGGTTTTAGTAATGGAATACAGAAATAAACATGTTTTCAAACAAAATCTGTGTTATTTATTTGATTTAGTCTAGTTTTGTGCAGATGTGTTGCTGGTGATACAGTTACGATATCTATCATTCCGCACAAGCACGAGAGAGCCTGAATGGATGTTGATGGTATTTAGCATGTCTCCATTCCTGCATTCTATGCTGTTGCAGTGTAAACTTGAATAGCTGTAAAACATTTTCTCTTACCTTCTGAACTGCAATCATAAGGAACATAGATTAAGAGGTATGGTCATTCCAGTTGTAATACAGGGTTTGTTTGTAAATATTCACATTGTCAGCTTCTGTGATTGATTTTTATTTTTTATTAGACCGGGGATGTGGTAAGGGATCTGCCAAGTTTCTTTAGCTGTGTGCTCCATGCTGATTGTAAGAAAAGAAAAAAATAGAGTGGCTTCAACCTCCATTTTTCTTAAAGCTCTGGCACTGACTAAATTCCTGTGAGAAATTGGAAAAAAAGGCTAAACAAAGGATATCTTGCATGTATTGGTGATTGTAGTAAGGCTAAATACTTTACAAAGAAATACTTAACAAAACTGACCATCTGTGAATCAAGTGTCATATTTTGTAGTGTTTGGTTGGGATGGTGAATGTTCAAAATACTTTGCACTATCAAGAGGATAACTGCTGGCAGTTACTATATGTCACTAGAAATCAGAAGTCAGATTGCCTGCTGTTGGTATGTGTTCCACGAGGTTGCAAACTAGATGCTCAAAAAAGCGAGCCTAAACTGCACCACAACTGGGGTTAATTATTTATTTGAGTCACATCAAACTCATCGACAGCAATGGTACCTAACATTTAGGTCAGACTGTAGTGCTGTTGGGTAGTAAAAATAAAAAGTTTAACAAATATTGTACTTGAATACAGATCATGTTAGCGGCATTGCAGCTCTTCTCTAGATTTTCACCCTGTGCAACCTAAAAGCACAATGAGGCTGGTCGACTTGTTATGGATCACTCAAAATGCAATCTGAAATCATACTTGATATGCTGTTTCTCAGCTTAGTATACATACTGGTTCTGTTGGGTGGGGTGTGTGTGTGTGGGGGGTTGGTATGAGGGAAAAAACTATTATTCTGTTGTTCTGCTTATGTTGTCTATAACACGATAGCAGTTTCATTATACTTGGTTTGGGACAGTTTGAATTTGATAACTTTTTTTTGCAATCCTCATGACATCCAGTGCAGTTGTCCACTTCAAGTACTTCATGCGTTTCAAAAGTTTGAAGCATGAAGTTTTTATTCAGTGCTCGGTTAGTCCATAGAATACATTTTAATGTTAATATTTCCTCTCATTTGTTTGTCATTGACCCATGCTGTGAAGAATATCTTCTTTGATAACCAATCATCATTTATATGTGCGTCTGATGATGTACTGCCTTATTCTCTGTACTGCAGGGTGTTTTGTTAGTAATGGAAAAAGACTGTCATGAGATTTAATACACATTAAAAAAGAAATAAAAAAAACTCATTTGCTTTCTCTATTTGAAGTTACAGCCCCTTATGTGTCAGCCATGTCGAAATAAACACAACAAGAATCAGACTGTATTTGCTATGGTTTGGCTGCACTGTCATGCAAAAACAACAGTTATTTTGAATAATACGGGTTGCAAAATGCAATTTTTTAAAAAATGTTGAAGTTGTAACACTCAATTGTCACAGTTATTGTAGTAAATGTTTCAGATTCTTGGATTCAAGAATTTCTGGTGGTATTATTTGATACCATATGCAAGTAGAGAGGCAGTGAATTTAAATTCCACTGGCGAAGTGAATGCGAAGTGGCCACTTCGCGTTGTCACTCCACTAGGTGGAGTGATCAATAGGAAAGACTCACTTCACCTTCCAATTATTACTTCGCATTGTCATTCCACCTTAACGCAAAGTAAGCAGGAATGGCAACAATATTTGCAGCCCCCCAGTGCCCCCACACATACACAGTCAACAGAATTAATGTGCATCTCCAAAATGCTACTGTCTTGTGTCCAGAAAACTTACCAGTGCTGATGAACTGAAATGAGAGCACATCAAGAAACACGTCTCTTAGAATTAATGGCGCACTCAGTCATGCATACAGTGGTCACACACAGTCACCAGAATTAATGTGCATCCCCAAAATGCTACTGTCTTTGTGTCCAGAAAATTCCCCAGTGCTGGTGAAGTGAAATGAGAGGGTAACAAAAAACGCAAAGTCTCCCAGAATTAATGGTGCACTCCGTCATGCGAGCAGTGGCCACACACAGTCACCAGAATTAATTTGCATCCCCAAAATGCTACTGTCTTGTGTCCAGAAAATTCCCCAGTGCTGATGAAGTGAAATGAGAGTGTAACAAGAAATGCAAAGTTTCCCAAAATTAATGACACACTCAGTCTTGTGCGCAGTGGTCACACACAGTCGCCAGAATTAATTTGCACCCCCAAAATGCTACTGTCTTGTGTCCAGAAAATTCTCCAGTGTTGGCGAAGTGAAATGATAAGGTAAAAAAAATGCAAAGTCTCCCAGAATTAATTGTGTACTGCAAATGCAAAGACAGATTAAAATTGTGCTGGGCACTCAAGAGATGCAGAGTCAGACTCAAAGGCACAGCAGCACCCAACCAGTGCTCACAAGTCACAAATCCAAATCTGGAAAAGAATACCTTTTGCCATTTTAGGGGGGGGGTAGAGCATGACAGTAACAGTCCACTACCAGTAAAGATACCACAAAGCAGTATAAAAAATTCAGGTGCGGTGGATAGCAGGTTCACACTGCCGCAATTACTCTGGCACAATAAAAGTTGTCTGATTTAATGATACGCATCGCACACACACTCACACACACACCCTATAAGTATTGTGTAGCAAATTGAAAAAATTTAGCAATATAACCAAATGTTTTAAACAAACTGAAATTATACACTGCTGCACCACTACAATCAACAAAAAAAATCAAGAATTACTGAAAATATTACTGTGTGTATGTTAACACAGTTATACAAGAAAAATATAACCAAAACAGAAAGACTGCCTTTTTCTGCCATTTAATCTGCCTACACCACATCTGCCTATGCACGCCCCTCCCCCAAAGCACACTTCACAGTACACAGACTGACTGTTCTAAATTAGCATTCAATATCCACACACAAATAATAAACACTCGAAGATATGTGCACAGAAGGGTTTCCTACAATCAGTGCACTAAATTTTGAGCAAAAAAAATGGCTCAAAAAGGCTTTTTTAAGTAAGCATTAAGCCATCACCAAGGTGGCATCTAATGATGAATTAATGCATGGTTGGGAGGGTTGTGGCATGAGGCCACACGGAGTGGCTTGATGCTGTTCTAACATGGCTTACAGGACACAATGTGTTGTGCAATACTTGTTTGCTATTTGCAATGGAATACAACTGACACATTTTTTGCTCTTTCAATTTCTTTACTGTACTTTTGCAACATGCCAGCGACTGCCATTTACATGGTTATGCAATGAAACAAATTACAACTGTTACTATCAGCAAACTGTCTTTTAACAGGTCGGTGTAACATTTACCGACATCTGAGCGGCTATAATTCGCATAGCTGCTCTAGGAGGTCTAGTACTATTCTGTTTCTGGCTTCTGCTATGTAGCATGGATTACGTTTTGCATATCCTCTGACCTTCCTTTTGCGTTACTGGTGTCACTCCGATGTGCTATGATCTGCAGTTTCATATGTAATGGTTCTTCTAGGTTCCTTTCCACTCTGACTGATCTCCCAGCTTTCCAGTCTCATGGCTGACTTTGGAAGAACAGTAATTAAAGTTTATGGTGCCATAAACAGTAAAGGACTAAAAAGTGAATGGCGCAGACATGTTGCATTGTGGCCCATCACCTCCTGGCTTCGGTGGCAGAAGTGACTCCATTTCTAATCTGCAGTGCGCGGTCTCACTGGTACATGCAGGTCTACATTCATTCTGTTCTCCCCTTGTTCCATCTGTCAGGACTGCCTTAGGTTGTTCGCTGGTGGTTTCATTTGCCTTTTCTTTCTCTTCTTTGTGGCTGCCTGTCCTCAGTGGTGCTCTTTTGTGCTCAGTTGTTGCTTTGCCTCCCACCTTTCCACATTCACTGGTGTTTGACAGTATTCATGACCACTTCTTCCTATCTTCACAGCTGGGTGCCCAACAGTTTCGGAGGCTGGTCTTGCGTCGGTGTCCTGTCACGGATATTATTTCCCAGCTTGCAAGACCAGCCTCTGACAGCATTTGTACTGCTGTGCTCCTTTCACTTTGATTAGTGTATCTGTTGCTTATTAAGGCATCTTGAGATATTTGCAACATCATATTGCCTAAGTAGTTCCACCCCATTGGCTGCTTTGAATACCACATGTGTCTGCTGTCAAGAACATGCTGTGGTAGTCTAATTGGGTGTAGGTAGAATGCTGGAGACTGAGGTGGGCATCGACTGATGTACTCTTTGAATAGTGCCATGGGACAGTCAGCAGAGTCTGGCTGTGCATAAAGGACAAATCTCAGCGCTTGTTTGTTTCTTTCACTGACACTGGCATGATTTTTACTCGCCTCATTAAATGAGACAGCTATATACTCAACTACTCCTGAATCTCTCTGCACTGTGAAAGACTCCTGTTTCAAGTTTCTTAGCCCTTCCTGTCCTCTCCTCGCTAGCCTGAGCTGCATCTCAAATCAGACTCACCTCACTAAACCATGCTGTCTCTGGGTTTAACTTAGGGCATCTTCTGATCCTGTCTACGTCCTCTTTTATTATGTGAGGAGGGTGGCTAGCTACATCCTTTCCAGCTCTCCCATACTTCTTTAATACAGCGACAAAGACATTATTTGCTCCCTGGAACTCAGGATCTGCCATGATGTTAATGTTTCTTCTGACTTCCACACTATTAAAATACATATTTAGTCTAACCTGTATTCCTATGAAGGAGCTAATTCTATATTCGTGACCTCCTTCCGCTCAAACACACTGACAGAATTTCTGTAGGACTTCTGCTAGTGCTACTGCTGGAATTGAGCCTATGTCTACTGACATTCCATTCGCTGCTAGCCAATCTGAAAATATGTTGCATGCCACAAAGTATTTTTGTGGGTGTTAATCTCAACTTTGTTGTGCTCAAGCTGATCCAGCTGCTCTTGTGACAGCTGTGCATGATGCTGACTCTTTTTGACACTGTGACTTTTGTGCCCTGCTTCTACATTCCCTCAGTTTCAGTATTTAAATGTTTATTTTTCCCTGTGTGTTTCTTACATGCTGCATCACTCCTTTCCTCACTCTCTCTATCTATGACCACTGCTGCGCGCGCTGCTCCCTGCACACTGCTTGTAGACTCCATGGTGCCAAACTTCATATCTATCCAGTCTGGTACGTACATGCCTCCTGTTATGCGGAACGTTATTTTGTTTCTCTGCATTTTACCACACAGACGATCAGTTCTGGCACTCCTACAGTATCGCTACCTTTCATCTTGCTCCTGCTACACTTTGTCAAGGACAGTCATGGGCATCTGTGTGGGTGGGAAAGACAAGTACCTCTGCTATACAATATTATTCCTCGCTTTCACAGACTGCTTTTGAAGTGCTGCAGAATAGTGCGGTACTTCAGTGTGAGGATGACATTATTGTACCATTAATGCAATCTCCAAACTGCTCCATGTGATCGTTTCTGACTAATTTCTTCTCTTACCTGGCTATGCCTTCTGTTTGCCATGTTACAACAGCTTTTAGAGGATATGAATCACAGAGCTCTGAGAGGAAACTGTCTCCATCTTCCACTACACACACACTACACAGAACTGAGGCTGTGCAGAACAATCTAGAGCCCATGTGGCCTGCAATCCCATGAAGCACTGAAAATTCACCTTGGAGCTCAATAACAAAGTGAAGTGATGTGAAGTACATTGATTTCAATGTACTTTGCCTTAAAATTGGTGGAGAAGTGGTTTGGGGAAGGCAGAATAATGCAAAATCATTGTTTTCAATGGACTTTGCTTTCCCCATCATAATGCGAAGTACCCCGCTTCGCGTTGTGAAGCACTTCACAGATTCCGCCTTACTCCGCGAATCACTCCACGGAGTGAATTTCAGCCACTTCACCCACCTGTAGTTGCAAGGTACTAAATGAAAAAAAAAGTGTCTGTCAAATTTTATCTCTCGCTATCCATAAACAACGCACCTGCTATATTGTTATAGGCAACAGATGGAAAGGCAGGCAGAAGCATTATATTGTTTTGCCCACCCCACCCCCACTCCAACCACACACCCATCCACACACTCACATGCCAGGAATCAATATGTGTGAGCTGCAAATCTATAGATCTTGTGTGATTTCCTCTTGTATACATTGTAGTCCATGGCATGTCCCCTAATTTCAATGTGGTCCCATTTGCATCGGTAATCAAGTTGTATCTTATTGTGCACTTCGTAATAAATCAATTTCTGTTTACACTTCCAATTGTTACTTTTCTCCTGTCTTGTATGCACAATTAAGATATTTACTGTTTACCACTGATGTTTTAAGCTTGTTTTCAAGTTAGTAATATTCACATTTTTGACACTACTGAATACTGATTAATAAATTGATAAACTAACCCCCCCAACAAACTGCTAGTCTATTCAGCCAAACCTCCCCTCATCCATCCTCTCTTCCCTTCAACATGACCATGTTTTGTGTTATATAGTAGTCCAAATTGACACAACAAAGGCTAGGAAAAGTATTAAAAAACAGATCATGTCTAAAGTAATAATTCCTTTTTTTTTTTTTTTTTTCTCAAGGTGAGTGGAGACATTACTTGAGGTACATTTAATTTCCTTCACATATCCATGTCCCCCGACTAACGCTGCACAACTATTGCATTGCTGACATCAGGGTGCCCAATCCTCGTGTCAGTATGCATCTGCCCCCCTTCACTACTGTGGTACACTGGGAGCCCACTCCAGTGTGCCAAAACATTTAATTTATGTTTTTAGCACTGGGATGCCCACTCCCAGTGTCGGATGCCCCCACAAGCCCATATACTTGGATTGCCAACATCAGGGTGCCCAATCCCAATGTCAGCATGTATCCCCCCCACTAATGTGGCATAAAGGGACCCCACTCTAGTGTGCCAAATTGCTTTTTAAAAAGAAAACCTGTTAAATAAAGAAAACTGTCCCCCAAAGTCTTTTTTTAACCTGAAAAAAAGAAAACAGTCCTTCGGTGTCCCCACCGCTAACCTCCCCCATCCCGACCCTCCCTCTGGGCACCCACCTCCCCTTAACCCCTTTCACCCTATTCTTACTGCCGGAGGTAGGGCACTGTCATCTACTGAGGACCAGGACATATCTGCACTCTTCAAAGCTGAACTGCAAACTGAAGAATGAAGGAAAGTGCCTTATATTGGCAGTCAATGGGTTTTCAACTTATGTTAATATCTCAGTCATTTTAAGGAATTTTGACCCCAAGTTTTCAACATGGGGTTCTTGGGGCCCTACCTAATGAATACTGGCACTGTCATTTCATTACTCAGTCCAGAAAGGTGATTTTGCTGACATTGCACAGAATCACCTTTCAGGAACAATTAATGAAACAACAGTGCCACTGTTCATGAGGTGGGCTCCCAAAAAGCCCATGTTGCAAATTTGCTGAAAAAATTCCCCAAAATGACTGCATTATGAGCAT
This sequence comes from Neoceratodus forsteri, assembly GCA_016271365.2. Taxonomy (NCBI): domain Eukaryota; kingdom Metazoa; phylum Chordata; order Ceratodontiformes; family Ceratodontidae; genus Neoceratodus; species Neoceratodus forsteri. Next base: position 855,090,844 of record CM057459.1, on the reverse strand, counting down.
GCATTGCGCAGTTTCTATGCACACTCCTAACTTCACCAATTTATCATATTTTTACTCCACATTTTCAACATTGTAATTTTTAACACCTCCTCATGCACAGTATACAGCTGTCATTTTTCACATCCTGACCTAAACATGTTTTCACCGCTGTTGCGCAGAATAACGCAGTCACTTTGCAAAATCAAGTTTCAGGACAGATTAATGAAATGACAGTGACAGTGTTCATGATGTGGGGTCTCCAAAAGGCCATGTTGAAAATTTGGTGAAAAAAAAATCCCGAAAATGACCGAGTTATGTACACCCAGTAAATTTATTGTATGCACACACATGTTATTATAATGTCTCATAAAGAAGGGAAATTCATTGCAAAAACTACTTTAATCAGTAAGGGGTTTTATTAAACTGTCAAAAGCTGCAAAATCTGATGTTAGGGTTACCAACCATACCACACCCCACCCTCCACACACCAACAGGTGTCGGGGTGTGCCTTGGAGTCATTGGACCTAACTCTCACCCCATTCTTTTATACTGTACCATCTCATCTTGGTTACACACGGAATGAGGTGAGAGTTAGGGCCAATGACCCCAAGGCACACCCCGATACCTGTTGGTGTGTGGTGGGTGTGGGGTTCCCTAAAGTTGAATTTCCCAGCTTTAACACTTTAACAAAAACCCTAACTAATGCATTAACATAGTTTTTTGCAATGAATATATGTGTGTGTGTGTGTATGTGTCTGTGTGTGTATGCGTGTGTATGTGTGTGAGGTCTTTTGACTGTACCGTCTGTAAATTCCCATCCTCCACCCATGAGCCAAAGAAACTCCCCTGCCACCCCCTCACAACCACACCCAATTGCACAAGAAATCCCTCAATCTATCCCTATCTGGTCCCTTCTCCTACCCTAATGAGTTATTCCATATCACACATAGTTATTCTATATTTTCTCTTTATTTTGTTTTTGCTAACATATCTGTGTATTTTGTTTTAATTTCTTTGATCCACCAAGCTTTTTGCAGTGTTGCTGAACCCTGTAATCAGGTGTTATTTTTTTCAATTTTGCCCACTTGTTGACTGCATTGTTTGCTTTTTGTCCCTTTATTTCCCCTTCCCTCAGGTTGCACTGGAATGTGCTTTGGATCAATATGCTTCTCCTAGTCACCAATTTATAAATACAAGACTTTTTTGATTATCATGAATTTGTCACTTGATTTGGTGTAGCTGGGAATGGGCAATAATTCACTTAAAGAGACATTTTCAGCAGAAACGAGTCCACAGCTCCATCAAGTGTGACCAGTTTACTCTACCCTGTTACCCATTATCCAAACCTGGCTTTTTGCCCTCTTCCCTCACCTCTCTCCCTTCCTTACTGCTACCCTTTTGAGTAACTATTAAGCTCTTTACTCTGTCCCAGCCACGCCTGAACCCAATAATGTTTTTTGCGCCCACCACTTCCGCTGGTAGGCTGTTCTATGACTCAGCCACTGGCTCAGTAAAGTAAACCTTTCTCACATCCCTCCTGACTTGCCCCCCTCCCTACAGCTTACATTCATAGACCCTTGTTTTTGACCCACCAGTCCTGCTAAATAGTTCCTTGCAGTTTATCTTGTTTATGCCTTTCAGGAACCTGAAGTTCTTTATCATGTTCCCCCCCTCCCTTCAGGCCTCCAGGGAGTATATATTCAGTGCCCTAAGCCAATCATCATAGGATCTGCCTTGCTGGCCCTGAATCATTTTGGTTATTCTACCCTGCACTGTCTCCAGCTTGTCTCTGTCTTTCCTCTGGTGAGGACACAAGAACAGGGCACAGTACTCCAGATGGGGACTCACTAGTGATCTACATTGGGATAGTATTACCATTTTCCTCCTACTATTGAAACCCATTTCAATACACCCCAACATTCTGGTTACCTTGCCATAGGCCTAGCTAGTTTTGTTTTTTTAGGGAGTCAATTATGATGACTCCTGGGTCCATTTCCTTTGAAGTAGTGGCCAGGCTAGTCCACCCATCCAGTATTCCTTCCTGGGGTTCTTGTTCCTTATGTGCATCAACTTGCAGTTTTTGGCATTGACATTTCAACAGCCAGACCTTAGACCACTTCTCTAACCTTTGCATATCCTTCTGCAACTCCCTTACCTCTCCTTGTGGTCTATCCTGACGCAGAGCTTAGTGTCATTGGCAAAGAGAACTATCTTGCCCTGTGTTCTTTCTCATAGCTTGCTGATAAACATATTGAAAAGAACAGGTCCCAGGACTGACCCCTCCAGTACCCCACTCGTGACATTCCTTTCCCCGATTTCACCCCATTTACCACCACCCTCTGCAGTTTTTCCCTAACAAACCTCCCAAGTCACTGGACTAATTGTACAATTTTAGATATCAGTCATCTTCACGAAAATACTTTGGTCAGGATTTTCAAAAGAACATGTTCAAGATGCATCCACTACAATTTTTTTTAAAATGAAACTGCAGCTAAACTGTCAGACCACCTATTAATGGCTGTAATTGCATGCACATTTTGCAACTAAAAAGATATGATAGTGTCAGAAAAAATTATGTAAACCTCATTTACAGCAATTTTTATTTCAAACTATGACTTTTGTCAAAATGGATGCATCTTGTGCAATAGCAGCAAGGATGTTCAGATGCACTCAGGAAGATGCAGACATAAGATCAAAATGAATTTGCATCCACACCCACCCTTTTTAAAATCCTGTCATAAAGTATCAGCTTTAATTAGGACATGTGAAACATTAAAGGCAGCGCAGTATAATCATCAGCTCAAATGACTGTAAATGAAAAGAAGTCAATTACATGATTTAGATGATTATGCACTACTCACATACTGCAGGATTTCAAAGATGTTTGCTATGATTTGACAACGGTTTTGCCATGCTTTGAAAGCAATGCATTCAAATTTCTGGTGAATTTGTTTGAAAATATAGTACACCGAGCAATATATGTCAAAAATGATGCCTGCCTAATTTTTTTGACATATATTAACATAAATCATGGAAATGGTTGGAAAAACAAGACACAGAATACTGGATGGTCGGTTATGCACAACCAGTACTTTCTGCCACAGAGGGGTTCTGATTCCCTCTGACCTAGAGATTGAAGCTCGAGAGGTCCATGGGAATCAAAACTCTGAGGTGACAGAGCATACTGGTTATGCAAAAAGTTGCTCATCCTGTATTTTTTGTTATAGTGTATCATATTACGTGAAAGGTGTGCATTGTTTTTTTTCTCTTTCACAATGAAACTGACTTGTGAAGTCTCTAGAGGTTCTAGAATGCTGTTCTACCATAGAATTGGATAGAGAAAAGTAACTATGTGGCAGCATTCCAAGTTGTTTTGCTGCAGTAATGACATCACTACTACAGCAGAACAACATAATGATGTCACTAGTGCACCAGAACAAGCATATAATGTATGGAATAACATTGTTAATGGGTAAAAATAATGTTTTGTTATGGTTGTCATACCATCGATGTGAAGTGGCTGTGTTGTTAACCTATCGATGTAATGTCACATTGATGGCATAACAAATTGGAATCAACAGGCACTGTCATCACCAAGGCAGTACAGCAGTCTGCGCGCTGTCAAAAGCTGTTAAAATCAAATTTTTTGTTTGTTTGTTTATTTTAGCCTTTGGAAACCAGGTAAGGCCCACTAGGCACAAGTGCCTGCTTTCAGGGGTGACCTGGGAGCACTGGGCGGTTAAGTGACTTGCTCAGAGTTACACAGTATGCAAGTGGAGGTTGTGAGAATCAAACCTAGGTTTTGTCTGCTGGATGTACCAAGCTCACTCACAGCTCATTACTCTATTCTCTAGGCTATACTGTCAGCCATAACAAAACAGTCGCAGCAAAGTCTAACGCTGTAACACCAAGTTGCACCCTATCTAAATTATGGCAGCCACTGTATTTTCTAAGACTCTGGATGACAATCACAGAATATTTATAATGGCTCTGAAAACCAAAAAGACAATAACAAATAAAGAAAACTGAATCAAGTATTAGGATGCTACAGTCCTACCTGGCAGATGAAGGTGAAGCTCGGGCCGTAGGAGAAATACCAGTCACCGATCTACCTCTCCTCATTGCCAATTTTATCTACAAAATAAAGCACAACAATGGCATAGATTATGAACCATCTACTCTGAGAGACATATTAGGCAGCTTAGACTGCTACCTCCCGAGCATAAACTACAGCCACTTTGTTTTCCATGGCAACCAAAAGGACTTCACAGAAACAATTGCCACCCTCTAAGCAAAATAAAAGCACCTCAAGAAGATAATAAGCCCAAGGGGGCTGAAGCACTGTCACCTTCAAACATCGACAAACTGTATCAGACAGAAGCATTAGGACTACATAGCGCAGCGTCACTCCTAAACATGATTTTTTTTTAACAATGGGCTGTACTATGCCCTTAGAACTGCAGAGCAGTATACCCTAAGATGGGGGGAGCAGAGCTTACAAAAAGATAGCAACAGCAGCCAGTTCTTGGAATATACTGAGCATGAAACTAAAACACAGGCAGGAGATAACCCATGGGAGATTAGGGCTGTAAAGCCAAGGATGTATGTAAACCTGAAATGCCCAGGCAGAGACCAAGTGAAAACATACAGTCTGTATGCTTCTCAAAGGCCACCAAGCATGTTACATGTGGAATCTTCATTCTACCTTGCACCCAATTTGTACTTCAAACCTGATGTGTCAATTTGGTTTAGGGCAATGACCTTTGGCGAGAATAAGATTCATTCAGTGATGAAAATAATAAAGACCTCTGCTGGATTGCCTTTTGAAAAATGCATAACAAATCATTCAGCATAAAAAACAGCAATCCAGAGGCTAGTGGATAGTGCTGTCTCCCCTACCGAGGTTCAGCAGGTCTCTGGTCATAACAGCCCGCAGTCCATAAACAATTAGAGTTTCATCTATGAGACCAAACAAAAAAGAAACTCCAGTATTCTTGGAGGGAGTAATGTAACCGACAACCAGCAGCCCTCTACATCTAATCCTTCTGCAGCCCTGGTAGTTCAGCAAGAAAATCAAGAACACATAATTTAGCCTGATTTGCCTTGTCAAACCTTACAAATTTCAAACTTTTTGGAGACAGCTCAATATTGCAGAATGGCAGCATCACAGTGAATGTCAATAATTACTTTGGACCACAGAAACAGAAGCAAATTGGCATAATCTCAGACTCATCTGAGAGTGACTCTTGAAAGGTTAGTGGAGCAATTTTAAATCTCAACCTCCCACCCTCTCATAGCTTAAAAACTTTTAGCTGCCTGTGCAAGTAGTACTGAGGAAATACCTTTCTTCTAAATGCTTTTTTTGTCTGTTTCCTTTCCTTTCCTAGTCTGCCCCCTTTTCTCACAGGCAAGCACCATGAGTCAAAACATCCACACAGTGAGTTATGACACAGTCTAGCAAATATTGTAGTTAATCTTTCTATTGAAGTATTTAAAAGATAAACAAACAACAAGTATACCCCATAACAATACTATATAAGGTTATATAAATGATAAACTAAGTAGCATAACATCTAAAAAAAGAGGAAAAAAAAGAGACTATTCAATGGTAATATAATAATTATGGGTTAACGACCTAAACTAGACAGTTACAATATTATAATGAGAAAAAAAAGGCTTAGCACTACATAATATAGAGTAAAAATAGAAGAAGTAGAAGGTGAAAGAGGAGATATGAATAGTCATAGTTGTACATTACTACAATGTATATATCGTTAGAGTGCTACTAAAGCTTATATAGAAAAGATTAAGAATAACAAGAGAAGAGGAAGAGATAGCAAAGAGAAAGAGAGTATCAAGTAAGTAAAGAAAAAGCGAGACCACAATCTGAGGGAATGGAGGATATCAATAGGAAGAGAGAGAGAGAGATATTATATAAAGTATTTCAATCCATACTTTAAGTGCCAGAATGGCTAGATGAATCCAAATATTTAAAATATTCCTGCCAACATTTATTATACATGTTGAGTCAGTCGAGAGAAATGTGTGTCATACGATTCAGGGAGGCATTTTGAGATAAATGATTAAGAATATCAGGGAGAGTGGGGATTATATTAGATCTCCAATACATAAGTATACTACAATTAGCTAGAAGAAAAAGTATGGTTAACCATCTGTTCAAGGATTGGGGGATATTATAGGGATGAGGGTCAACAATACCAAGTATACAGTGTTTGGGATCTAATACAAAGGATTGACCAGTCACTTTCAATGCAAATATATGAATGTGATGCCAACATTTTTGTACGAAGGGGCAATCCCATAAAATATGAAGTAAATCGCCATTAGGCGAGTTACATCTCCAGCAATTGTCATTATCCGTTAATCCCATTTTGTGCAATACAGTTGGGGTCCTATACCATAAATGAAGAATTTTAGTCTCAATGAGCGAGCTACATTTATCCTTAAAAGATTTGTGGCAAGAAAGCCAACATCTATGCCATTGCTCATTTGTAATGTTATAGTGTAACAAGTTGCTCCACTTATTTTTTGCACTAATGGACTGGTCCGGTAGTGATTCTCTAATAACTTTATAGATGACACTATTCAATTTACATGTTGTTTTTATCCATTTGGAGATGTGCTGATCATGTAAGGATTGATTCGCAATAAGTGAGAAATAATAAGTGCATGCTGTATGAAGCTGTAGATTTTCAAAAAGTCCTGGCGGGGAAGATTCCATTGAGTGCATAGATCAGAATAGAGTTTTATTCTTAACGTATGGGGTTCAAGTATGTCTCTTAATAAAAGTATGCCTCTATTTTTCCATGATCGACAGTAGATTGGATGGTTTTCTAGAGATGTTTGGCTATTTCCCCAGATAGGAGCATAAGCAAGAGGGGTAGGGTTTGATTTGAGATGTTTATGAATTATTTTCCAGTAAAATGTGGATGGTACTATAGTGGGGTGAGATTTTAATTTAGAGGGGATGGGACTATAAATAAAAGAGGTAGCAATTTTGTTAGCACAAAGAGAAGCTTCCATATTAACCCATAAAGATGAATTGGCGTCAGATTGAATAAACCATTTGACAGTCTGGGCTGCACGAAAAGCCCAAAAGTAGGCCTGAAACCAAGGGAAGTCAAATCCACCTCTTGACCAATGTGATCTAAGTTTATTATGACTAAATCGGGAGATTTTGCCATCCTAAATAAAATTACCTATTAATTTATCGATTTTGCTGAGGAAGCAAGAAGGAAGTTTTAGAGGTATATTAGAAAAAAGATACAATATTTTTGGAGCTATTGTCATTTTAATAACAGAAATTTTCCCATTAAAGGTAAGATTAAGCAATTTCCATCTGTCAAATATATTTTTAATGTTAGTTAGTAAAGGAGAGAAATTAGCATCCCAAACTTTATCCAATGATGGGATGGTCCGGATACCTAAATATGAGATACCTTGGGGAGCCCAGTGGAAGCCCAAAAGAACATTCATATAAGATTTACAGAAGTTGTTTAATGGTAGCGTTTCAGATTTATTAAGATTTAGAGCTAGTCCCAAGATAAAGGTGAATTCATTAAGAAGTTTAACTAAAGGTTGCCCTGAAGATTGTAGATTTTCTAGGAGAATAAGAAAATCATCTGCATAAGAGAGTGAAGTGTAGCGAGAGTTACCGATAGGGATGCCTTTAATTATGCAGGATTGATGAAGAGCTGCAGAGACAGGCTCCATGGCAAGTATAAACAAATATGGTGATAAGGGGCAGCCCTGTCTAGTGCCTCTTGCAAAATGAAAGGAGGGGGATAGAGTTGTGTTAGTCAGAATTCAAGCAGAAGGGAAAGTGTACAATAATTTGATACAGGCTCAGAAATTATTAGTAAAACCAAAATGTGATAAAACTTGGTATAAATAGTTCCAATTAAGGGAATCAAATGCTTTCTCAAAATCAATGGCTATAGCCACGGCTGGTGATTTAAGAGTTTTTGCTTTGTAGATTAAATTAAACAAGGAACGAAAATGATCAGAACCAGTTCTATTTTTAATAAATCCGGCTTGAGAAGGATGGATGAGTTTTGAAATTAATGAATCTAGGAGGAGGGTTAATAATTTAGCAAAGATTTTTCCATCTGTATTGAGTAGTGATATCGGTCTGTAACTTGAGGGAAGAGAAGGATCTTTATCTTTTTTTGGTAAGACAGTAATAATAGCCTCGGTCATAGTGTGGGGTAGTTTACCATTGGAAAATGCTTCCAAATAGACCTTAAGAAGTAAAGGGCAAAGAGTACCAGATAGGGATTTGTAGAAATCGACAGGGAAACCATCACTCCCAGGGGATTTACAATTTTTTAAAGATAATAGTGCTGTTTGGATCTCTTGTAGGGTAAAGGGTTCATCCAGTATGGCCATATCTTGATGAGAGAGGTGAGGAAGATGCAGTTTACCGAGAAATTCATGTATTTGATTGGAAGAACTGGAATTTGGATGAGAATATAGTTGCTGGTAGAAAGAATGCATAATATGATTTATTGTAAGGTTGTCTGTATAAATTTGGCCTGATGGGTCTTTCAAACCAGCAATATATCTCTCCATCTGCTGAGTTTTAAGCTGATAAGAAAGCAACTTCCCACATCTGCCTCCTTGTTCCCAATAGCAATGTTTAAGCCTTAAAAGGGCAAGTTCAGCTTTCCTGGATATTAATTCATTTATTTTAATTCTTAATTGAAGAATGTCAAGATGTAATGGTGAGTCATGCTTGTTTTTTTTTTTGTTTTATAGTACTGAGTTTCTTTTTCCTTAAAGGAATTCTCTAAATTTGCTAGTTGTTGCTCTCTTAGCTTTTTCCTATGAGCTGCGAAACTAATAATTTTGCCTCTAATTGTTGCTTTTAATGCTTCCCAAACTGTGCCTTGAGATACCTCAGAGGTATCATTAAATGAGAGAAATTCTTGAATCTGGGCTGTAATCCAAGGAATAAATTCTGGGTCCCTCAGTAAAAGTGCATCTAAACACCAAGAAGGAGATTTAGGGGGGGTGGACCCCAAAGTAAATGTAAACTTATAGGAGAGTGGTCTGATATGGTAATTGGAAGGATGTCTGTATTAATAGTTTTTTCTGTAGTCTAGCAAATATTGCATGACAACTCTGTTTGGTCATCCTCAGTCACATGTTCATTTCTGTTGTAAAATAACAGAACTGATTTTTTTTTTTTGTGATGGCTTAGTGGTAACTTGAGCATGTGTTTCTTTTTTTAAAATATCCTGATTCCTGTTGCATGACATGTGAAAGAGTGAATTTGTTCATTAAATAAATATTGATTTTTCATCACACGAAACTGACTATCTCATTGTCATCTTAACAAGGTAAGAGGCTGATTCTTATTCAGAGTGCTGCTTATTATGCTGAGTAATGTGCCAAAAATGATGCCCATGCACTATAAAAGACAATGTATGGGCATCAATGATTAACCACACTTTGCTAGGTTTCATGGTTACCATGGCAACTTTTGGTTAACCTCTTGAGTTGCACTCTCAAGGTTAACTGAAGTTACTAAGGTAACCACTTGACACTAGCATAGTGTGGTTAACCATCGATGCCCAAACATTATCCTCTATAATCCAGGCATGGAATTCCACTCATAACAGCATTCCACTATACACTATAACACTTTTAAAAACAAGCCACTCAAGTATTGGTTCAAATGGGAGGATGTAAAATTTAGTAGTTATTTTTTAAAATGTATATATAAATTAGGTACACTGAGATGGCACATCTTGTACACAAAGTTATCCTGTTAATAGTGTCAGAGATAATATGAAATAAAAGTGTTGCACATACAGTTATAGATTAGTTAACTACTTAAAACAGTAATTTGGTAATTGCCTTGTTCTTTACTCACAGTCTCTCTCTCTCATCATTATAAGCAATAACCTCTCATAAAGGTGTTCAACTGTCTCATGCTTTTTTCACTTGCATGTAGGCCACTTTGTGGAGTTCATCCAGTAACATGGATGAGCTTTTGGGACTAATGCAGTTTGGCAGCCAGAACTTCATGGCAGCCACAAACACCCTCTGGAGGGATCCTGGGGACACCAGGATGGAGAGATACAGATTATTCTGAAGGGATAGGCCTAAGAGGAAATTTTATGGGGTAGCTCTCTTCTTAAGTAACTGAGTCAATGTGGAAGGCAAGGAAGACATCAATGGGGCAAACAGTGTCACAAGACCTATCCTGGCAAAACTAGGGAATAAGGGGGAAAAAGTCTTATAAAATGGGTGAATGTTAAGGTCTAATGTAGTTCAATGACCAGGACTTCATGACAATCACAAAGACTCTGGGGGATGATGAGGATACCATGATAGAAGGATACAGATTATTCTGAAAGGATAAACATGAGAAGAAAATGGGTGTGATGGCAGTCTCCTTAAGTGAAGTAGTTACTATGGAAGACAAGGAGGACATCGAGGGGACAAAGAATGACACAAAGTCCATCTAGGTTGAGCTAGAGAAAAGGGACTCCCTGTGGTGTGCAATATGCTCCCAAACAGCTCATTGGTGCATGGTGTTCAGCAGGACTGGGAAATAATAGTAGCCAAATGGTATCCAGTGTTTATTCTGGGGGTACTTTGGTCATCTGGGCACAAATTGGCAAACTGAGAGGGCAACAGCCAGGTTGAGAGAGTTCCTGTCCACATTCTATAAGTACTTTATAGAGCAATATGTGAAACAAGAGACTAAGCATGAGGTCACACACGATCTACCAGCAGCAAGGACTGGCCTATCCTTAGTGAGATGTAAATGAAGTTGTGGGAGGCAGTGGTCACAATCAGGAAACTGTCTATGTGGAGACAGGGAAGACTAGCTGTGGCCAGGGAAGACTAGCTGGGGCTCAGCCACCAAGACACAGACTATCAGAAATGCTTACTTTGCCAAGATAAGGTACCTGGAATCCAGTGGGCAGATGGATATATATCAGGATCAAAATGGAGTTAAGAAAACACTTGGTTGAGCTGCTTGCAGTACTCTGTCAGGATAGGTGTAGTGCTGGATTACTGGAAAGTGACCAATGTGGTCCGCGATTTCAAGACGAGAGAATGATTAGAGTCATGCAACTATAAGCTAGTCAGTCTAACATCACTGCTACACAATGTCCTGGTTGCCATTAACAAGGAGAGTATAATAGAGCACTTGGTTGAAGCTCAGTTTTTGGCCCCCTGTCAGCATTGTTTTATGAGAAGCAGATTATGCCAAATGAGCCTGGTCATCTTTTTTTGAGGTGGGGACCAGGGGGTGGATAGCAGCAGAACAAAGAACAACACTCTATCTGGACATTAACATGACCTTTGACACTGTGGCACATGCTTCTGGGTAAAGTATTCCAGTGTTGTCTACATAAGACATACACAATGTGGCTTGCTAAATGGCTTCTGGGCACAAAGCAGAGGGTTGTGGTGGATGAGCTCTACTTCAAATGGAGAAAAGTACTACACAGTATCCATCAGGGATCTGTGCTGGAGTACCAGATTCACTACAAATATAAAAGCTGGGTCACCAGCAGGCTGCTTAAGTTCACTGATGGCACTAAACTGGCCAGGGATGGTGAACTCCTTTGTGGACAGGGACAACATTCAGGAGGACATGAACAAGCTTGATGATTGGTTTCAGATTTTTTTTATTTTATATTTATTTTTGCATTTTCTACACTTTTAAAATGCATATGATACATATGAATATGCCAGCAATTAAAGGCCTTATAGTCTGTCTAATCTGCTCAATTGTGCCACCCGTTATGTAGTTACAAAGGGAACTTCCCCTCACCATTTCCCTTTTGGCCTCCCTCTACTTCCCTCTCACTCCATTTTCCACTCAACCTGTCTCAACCTCTTCTGAAGCTGTTCACTGTTTTAAGGGCTACCGCCTCCTCTGGCAGCTCATTTCACTTGAAAATGTTTTCTCAGTGAAAAAATGCCTCTTTATCACCCTCTTGAATCTTCCCCCTACCAGCTTTAGCCAGTGCCCTCTAGCAGTCTTGTTTCTGCTAAGAATGAAGAGGCTCTAAGTGCTCACCTTGTTAATACCCTTAAGGTACTTGAAGGTCTCAGTCATGTCTCTCCTCTCCCTTCCTTCCTTGAGAGAGGGCATGTTGAGCTCCCAGAGCCTCTCCTCATAGGTTTTGCCCTGCTGGCCCTGGATCATCTTGGTTGTCCTACTCTGGATCGTCTCCAGCAAGTTGACATCCTTTTGAAGAAATGAGAACCAAAACTGCACACTGTACTCCAGGTAATGTTTTACCAGTGACCTGTACAGTGACAGAATGACCTTTGCCTTCCTGATGGTAATTCCTTTGGCTATGCAGCCCAGCATCTGATCTGCTTTGGCTGTTGCTCTCATGTGCCCTTGCTGGAGCCTTAACTACAAGACTACTCACACAATATCATGTTGCACTATCTCTAATGCTTAAGTCAAATAACTAAAGCTGCAACAGAGTCCCCCCTTCCACTCCCAGCCTCCACTTTGCTTGCCACTGTATCGATAGTCTTTGTTATAGAACTTGATAGACCTCTTGTCTCACTGCTTAGTCTTCCTGGTTAGGTTAGAGGATATAAGGAGATTACACTGTCTAACATAAATGCACAACTGTGATGGTAATAAAGCTCCTGATTACAGAAAGAAGAAATAGCCACAGAAGAAACATCAAGGTGTCCTTAAGGCCCACAAATAGGATAGAATTCTCACTCCCCAACAGAAACCGCAAGGTAAGCAAACAACATTATCTATATGTAGATCCTAAACTCTTGAATGCTATGCCTGTCCAACTCAAAAAAGCAGACAACCCCATCACTATGGGAAAAACCAAACAATGGCACATCAAACAGACCAACAAGCCCCTGCCTTGTTGCCTAGTTCTAGAATGAAAGCACGAGTCTCGTTTCTTTATGTATTTTTGGCACTTCCTCATACTAAATTGAGTAAAGTATGGGTCAGTGTGTGTAACAAGAAGTTTACACACACCCAAGGGGATGGATGCTACATACACCCCAAGAGTGAAACTCGAAGGGTTTATGAATAGCACCTAACCCCGAGGGTGTGTGTAAACTTTGAGTTTACATAAACCGACCCATATTTTATTTTATATAATTACTGGGTTTACCTTTTTCACCACAGCAATTCTATAAAATATGATAGGCTCCATTGTGGCCACGCTCCAGTTTCATTTTCGGATGGTAGTTAACATTTTTCTTTCAGCATTTTTAAAATATTGTTTTGGCCCCCCTGACATTTGGAAGAAGGCTCAAAAAACTAAGTTAGCCACTGACTGGGAGCAGTTCAGAAAAGCTAGGAATCTCTGCACCAAGAAAGTGCGAGACACAAGAGCTGCATATTACATGGCTGAACTAGACTCATCATACCACAACCCTGCCAAATTTTGGAACACCATAAAAGATATAACTGGCAAAGTCACAAGCAACCTACTCCCAGAAAAATTACATAGTGGAAATAGAACCATCATTGACAGAATAGAAGTCCTGGAAGCCTTTAATAATCACTTTACTACTGCTGGGCTAGCATTTGACTCCTCTCCAGCCAACCTACTGAGATTGCAACTAGGGATTAAGAACTCTGACGCAAGAGTGACTGACTCCACTTTCTCCTTCACACCAACCACGCTGAAGCAAGTTGAAGAACTAATATTACAGTTGGATACAAAAAAAAGTGCAGGTGCTGACTCCCTTGACCCCTACTTCATAAAAATTGCCATACATGTTTTAGCAGTACCGGTGACACATCTGTTCAACCTCTCACTACAGTCAGGAGGTATCCCGTCAATCTGGAAAACCGCTCAAATTATTCCACTACTGAAAACCGGGGATCCCACAGACCTCAATAACTACAGACCAATCTACATTCTTCTGGTATTGTCCAAATTACTTGAAAAAATTGTGAGCACCCAGTTAAGGGAATACCTAGAAGCTAACAATCTTCTAAACCCAGCGCATTCTGGTTTCAGAACAAAACACAGTACCATCACAGCTCTTGCAAAAGTCACCAATGACTGGCAACTTGAATTGGACAAAAAAAATTGTGTTTGTGCTGTTTTCTTAGATCTAAGTAAGGCCTTTGATACGGTTGGCCACGACCTGCTCCTCTCATCACTGAGGTCAGTTGGGCTTGACACCAAATCCATTACATGGTTTTAGAATTATCTTTCAGGAAGAACTCAGCAGGTAAAGGCCAAAGGAGATATATCCCCACTCAGACCACTTCAAAGAGGAGTACCACAAGGATCTATCCTTGGCCCTATCCTATTTGCAATATATATCAACAACATCGACTTAAATCTTTCCAAAGCCACTGTACACCTGTTTGCTGATGATACAGTACTGTATGTCAGTCACTCTTCACCTATTACAGCCTGCAAAGAACTACAAGCAGAATTCGACCTGCTGCAACATCAACTGCTGGGAAAGAAACTACTATTGAATGCAAAAAAAACCAAGGCAATGTTTTTCTCCCCTCAGGTGCAGACAGGATACACTATCCCTTTCGACCTTCCTAAATTATCCACTGCCCTTGGTGAAAACCTAGATTATGTCACAAAATTCAAATATCTGGGGGTATGGCTAGATAATAGGTTAGACTACCTAGAGCATTTGGAAGAACTGCTAAAAAAACTCAGACAAAGACTTGGACTTTACTACAGAATAAGGCACTTCCTTACAAGTGATTCAAAAAAGAAGATGGTCCAGGCCACTTTCCTCTCAGTACTTGACTATGCTGACTTCTTATACAGTCGCTGCCCTACTGTATGTCTGAACAAAATAGATACACTATATCACAGAGCCTTGAGGTTCATCACAGACCTACCTTACAGCACTCACCACTGTCTGCTTTACTCTGCAGTGGGATGGACTTTGCTTCAAGCTAGAAGAGATAGAAATGCAATACTATGGACCTACAGAGCAATATCGCAGCAGCTTCCAAAATATATCTCTGACTGTTTTCTACAAGCCACACCAAATAGTTATGCATTAAGAAGTCTGAACCTCATTACCCTCAAGGTGCCTAAATTCCACTCCCGACATGGTAGATATGCATTTAGCTATGCGTTATCCACTCTATGGAACACAATACAGAAGACATTGAAAGTGAAGAAGCTTATATCTATTACAGCCTTCAAATATCTATATAATAGGATTTTCAAGGAAAAATGTAACTGTTTCCATCAACACTAGATTAACCTTCCATTTATAGATAGACAGGACAAGCTTACCAGCACCCATTGTGAAGTTACCCTATAGTTCACTAACCAGCGCCTTATTCATTTCCCTATACCCTTAATACTTTAATCTCCTTAACACTCCCAGCTCCTACCTCTCCAGCCTAACCCTCTCCTCTTCCTCCTAGACCTACTCTAGATCCTCTTATTGCACCAACTCTTATGATTCCCCCCACCCTGTTCCCTACCCTGACCATTACTGCAGGTATCCATCCTGCCAACTCCGTCAGCCACAAACCCTCCCTTGGAGTCATATCTTTCAGCTATCAATACATCCATTCATATTAGTTTAATAATTTTTCTAAGGAATTCTCTGATACTTTCAACCCTTCATCAAAATGTGACAGTATTAAAGTGTCTCCCATTACCTATTTTAGCAAGCTGGCTACCTCATGAATGTGTATATATGTATTATATCCTTGTTTTTCTAACTTATCAATTTATGTGTTCTGTACTTGATATATTGTTTCATTTCTGTTTTCTCAAATTTGTGTATATTCCGATTGTTATATTATTGGGATTTGTTGTATAACTCTCACTTCTGTCTTCTCAAAATTGTAAATATTCTGAATGCTATATTTCATGTAAATTGAACCTTGACCTTACCAGGTCCATCTTGCAAATGAGCCTTGCTCAATGATGTTCTCCTGGATAAATAAAGATTTGATTGATTGATTGATTGATTTAAATTAGCTTTTTTTTTTAAAAAAAATAACTTACCGCTGAGTTCCTCTGGTGGTTGATTGTAGCGGTGGAAGGCAAGAGCGAGTGATCACCAGGATTGGGAGGGGGCAAAGTGCAGTGGATGCATGCGCAGTGTGTTGGAAACCGTGCACATGTTTGCCATAATAAACACTCCTTTATTACGGCAGATTACGCCACAGTTTCCCTATGGGAAGAAGGGAAGCCTATTAATTATATTTTTGTTACTTATGCCTGCAACAACATCTGAAACTTGTTACTTTTAATATTTCTGTACCTTCCCATGTACTATTATCATAAATGTTTTAACAATTTCTCAACATGTTATTTTCCATTTCTCTGCTTGTATTGTACGCATTGTATAGGACCTTGTTAAACAATGAGCTTTGCTCAACTGAATATCTGATTCTTGAGCTTTGCTCAACTGAGTATCTAACTCATATGATGAAAAAAAAATGTTAATACTACTACTACGGCATCCCAAAACATAAGGGATAGACCTCTTGCATGGGGGCTCATGGACTTCGTCAACCTGTCCCTATCGAATGCTCCCTTTTGCATGTTTGGTTTGTTACTGAAATGATAATATGCTTCCTGTGCTGCCCCCCCATGGTAATGTAAGCTCTTTCAAAATGTAAAACAATCAATCTGAGGTAACTGGAGAGAGCACTGTACCTATTCCAGACCATAGATCTTGCCAACATGCTACTCTTTTCCTATGCTGCTACCCCGCTCCCCTCCCTAGGCGAGTTCTCATCAGAGGCTAAAGTCCCCTTGGACTTAAACTTTCCTTCAGACCTGTCAGATTACTCACATTTTTCTCCAATAGGTAAGGGCCCCATCTGTGCACAGGGCCCCAACCTTGCAAGTACACAGGCAGTCAGCCTGTCGGTATATACTGTATATTCACAAGATGTGCAATGTTCAGTGCACTGCAGAGTCCCCTCTTCCCCAGTTTTACATTGGACCATCTGTTTAATGTTTTATTGTATTTTTTTTTTTTTTGTGGTTTGTTAGTCAGTGTAATGACCAAGCTGGTTTTAGATCACTCTCAGACTTTGTGGAACTTGAACAGGAACAAGGACATCTGTCCAGGTTTCTCTCTGCCCCCCAGCCCCACACCGATCTAGGCTATGGTTTACGCACAAGATTTTGTCATGCCCTATATCTAGATGACCCCCACATGATTGAAGATCTACTCTGCAGATATTAATTGTTTCACAGACTCTATAAAAAGAGCAGGGCTTTTGCTGAAATTAAAAGGGAATGCCCTTTTTTTTTTTTGCAGGAGACACATCTTTCCACAGAAGAAAATCAAAAATTTGTTATGTTTCAAGTTCAAGTTTATTTCACCAGGAAGACTCCATTGAGCACATTCATTTACAAGGAGGTCCTGCCAAGGACAATGTGGTTTAGCAAGATACAAGTATTGGTGGACAACGCATGGTTCAAGGAAAACACAAATATACAAATAAGGAAAGATTATTTACAAAGAGCGTAACAGTGGCATAAACATAGCAATTGCACAGTTCTGACAAATGTCATAAAGAGGAATAAATCCAACTGGAGGAACAGAAGAGCTAACTGCTGAGTAATGTTAACATAGCATAGAAAGACATGCTAGCAAGAGTGACAGTAGAAAGCTTCCTTGAGGGAATTGCTAATCAGGGGTTAGAAGATATTGATAGAGACTAGTTCAGAAAGCTTAAGGGAAGATTGCAGTTTGTTCCAAGTGGAGGGAATCGTACAGCTGATGCAGCTTTGCCAAAATGGGTACAGAACTTAGGTTGTTTAACAAGATAATGGAATTTTTCCTGAGATAATAGCAGCTATAAGAACGGTGGAATAGGGATGAGATATATAGGAAAAGTTTGTTCAGCAGCATTTTATAAGCCCAGGTACAACTTTGGATCATCCTTCTGTTGGCGAGGGAATTCCAGCCAACTGCAGAATAAAGGGTACAGTGGTGGGATCTGGATGGGGTGTTTATTATAAAATGAATGGCATGGTGAAAAAGAACATCCAATTTGTGTAGGTTAGAGGCTGTACAGTTGTTATATATAATGCCTGCATAATTAACAAACTCTGGTCAGAGCCACTAGGACTGCTAATGCATTAACTTGATTATGGTGTATAATGGGCATAAATATAAAGATGATATGCTATAGTCAGCTCTATGTCTGAATTTCATTTTTGGCAAAATGAACCCTCCCCCAAGGCAGGAATGTCTTCTTAATCTAGTAGACAGATGGGGATTTGGTGGACAAGTAAGCTTGGTTTATGTCATTACTCATTCACTGGAAACAGTACTGCAGGAGCAGGGAGGATCTGTCGCCCATCTGTAGTCTGTCAGGAACTCTGGGGAGGGTTGAATGGGGTGTATACTGCCTTGGTAACACAATACTTATGGGTTCGGGATCTAGGCCAGTTGGGAGTTTACTGTAGCTGGACAGTGTTTGGGAATGAGTGATGCATGTGGACACCCCTGTAGCATGCCCCAGGCAGTATTCACCTTATAGTTTGATCTAACTGAAAGCAATGTGGACTGGTCATGTGGCCAATAGGGTAAGTAACCCTAGCAAATAACTGACCAATTCCCATGCCTAACAGAACTTTGTTTTGTCTTCAGTGTAAGTCTAAAAATGCACCAGAGAGCCCCTAAAACCACAGAGTTTCTGAGGGCCTAGTGCCCCACAGTCTCCCAGTTTTTTAAAAACATTATTTTGTGCAATGCACACAGCATCCCTCTACCACTCCATAAAAGAACTCCCCCCCAAAAAAAAAATTCTGGTAACCGACCTATCTGCTAAGGATAGCTTTCTATTTTAAAGCTGGCTCTTTGTCCCTTTAAGGGGGAGGTGCAGTCAAAGGCTTGTATTTAATTTTTTTCTTAGATGGTGTTGATGGCAACAGAGCATTTACTTTTTTCTTTTTGCCATATTTATTATCAAGGTTTCCCTATCAGACATGAGGTTCTCGTCCTTTGAGGTGCATAATGTCTTGGCAGCTTTTTCGGTCTCCTTGATCAGTGACTACTTGTAACGGGCATGGACACCTGTGACAGTCAACCCACCAAAAATAAGGTAAAACAGGGGAACCTACCTGATGCAGGGTGCCAGGGTGGAGTCTGAAGGGGTGACACCAGTGTACTGTACCTGCAAAATTAAAGATAAAAAAGGGGTCACAAAGGATCTGCAGCTCTTAGGGGGTCCAGAAGGGTGGAAGGGACAGGATAGAAATAAAATTATACTTATCTGAGGAAGGTAAGAGCCCTTGTCCTGTCAGACCTGTAGAAATAAAAGAAACAATAGGTTAGTAAGAAAAAAATAAAATAAAAGAGCAAAAACAGAGGAAAGAGTGTGAGGTTTGGGGAAGTGGGCTCAGCTGGGATTCCTTTCCCCAAGTGGTGGTCAAGTGGCCAGTTATCTAGATAGTAGCCTAAGTGGGCTAGTGTGGCTAGTGAAGGTTGGGGTGCTAGTAACCTTTTGTTAAAAATAAAGTAGCCCTTGTGGTCTAGTGGGCTAGTCCCGATGTTCTGGGGCCAGAATTGTTTAAAATACATTTTAAACCCTTCCTGGGGTCTAATTTGGGTTTCTCTATGCCCTTTTATTGCTGTGGTCAGTGTTTGTTGTGGCTGCAGCAAGAAGAACAAGTTGGGCTGCAAGGCAGCCTGCTGATTGTGCAATCGCACTTAGAGAGAGAGAGAGAGAGAGAGAGAGAGAGAGCTGCGGGTGCCTAAAACTCCCAGCCCACACGGAGCTTAGGCTGTGGCCTACTCCACAAGGGTGGGAGATGGGAGAGCACATGAAGCTAGCAGGAGGTGTAGGAGGCATGTAAAGGGAGCACCCCCCCCCCCACCTTTCCAATTGCTGATCTGGCAGTTAGTTTTGCCCTTCGGTGCTATTAATTATCAGAGAAGAACATTGCAGTAAGCCAGGGCTGGAAATCCAGAAATCCTGCTTCTGCGCTGTTGGTGTGTTGTGTTTGTTTGAATGACAGTGCGGGCTCACACAGACAGACAGAGAGCCAGGGGAAACAGAGTGAGCCAGTATGTTTCTCCAACCCCGTTTGTGCAAACGTGAGGCTTAGCCAGTAGTAGATGATTGTTCTGTCAGTCACTCAGGAGACAGTTGAAACAAGAGTGACATGCAGCCCCTTCCCCTCAGACCAATACCATGTAGAGACCTGAGCACAGCAGCATGGTCCAGTGCTCTGTTTGTGACTCTCTCTCTCTGTATCAATGTTTGCTTTACTGTGCTGCCTCCAGTGCTATAATAGAGAGACACCTCAGAGCACGAGAGACACAGGGACAGTCACAGCAATTGTTTGTGTTCCTCCTGCTGTCTGATGGTAAGTGTTATTGCATAGGAATGGGAAAAAAAAAACAAAAATCTATCATGGGAGTGTATTTCACCTATCTTGGGACCGCTCACCCTTAGTGTCAGCAAGTTAGAAAGTGCAGCAGTGCACATACAGTCTTTGACATGGTGCTGACAGAATGAGAGAGAGAGACACTGACACACAGCAAGATCTGGAAAGGGATTGTATATTTTGACTCTGTTTGTGTGTCTCTGTCCTCTGTGTACCTGTCTCACAGTGGCAGAATGGGAATTGGGACTGAAGGGATGGGGGTGGTACAGCTCACAGTGGGTGGTTGCAGGAGGGTTTGGACATGGATTGGGACCAGAGTGGTAGGGGCAGTACAGTGCCCAGTGGGTAGTTGCAGGAGGGTTCGGACATAAATTGGGACTGAAGGGGTGGGTGCGGTAAAGCGCACAATGGGCAGTTGCGGGATGGTTTGAACATGACTGCACTGCAAAACAATGCAGTGATGGGGTCAATAGGGACAACATGGGTAGACTGGTTCACAGATATGGAGGCAACTGTGACACAATCCAACATGTTGTTGATTTGGAAAGGAGCTTTTTTAGTGATCATGAAAGGACTGCAGGGCTCCACCCATCTGCTGCCCTAATAAAAATGTGGTTATTTATGTCTGCTGATGTTTATTGTAACCAAACATTTTGTCTGCTGACATGTCACACACAAAAGATAAGTCTGTGAGAAGACTTATGTGAAAGAATTGATGGCAAAGAGCTTACATATCACATTGTGACAGTTTGGTGACTCTTCTGTTTCAAGAGCTTTGGATCACTTGTTACAAAGAATCCCATTCAAATGTCTTGTTGCAAGTTCATTGATATGTTAATATCATTTACTTTTATTTTTGTTTTAACTTTAAATCCCGACATCAAGGTTCAAATATTCCTTAAACAGCTTTGAATAAAAAATTGTAGCCTCCCACTTTTTGGGCCCCCCACTCCCACCCCTCACTGTAGTCACACCTGGAAACAACCCTCAGATGGCAGTGTGCCTTCCTTGGTTACCAATTTAAATAAATACATGCTTATGGCCAAACATTGATTGACTGAACACATTTCAATGGTCCCATCAGAATCCATTCCAGACTGCAAAAGACTGAAAACCTTGGATTACAACAGAGCCAGTGGGGTTCAGAAATTACCAATGAAGCAAAAGTGCATGGCATTTTTTTTTCTTGTTTGTCACTGTGATGCTTTGCCAGCTGGTTATGATTATTGTATGATATTTGTAACATTAAAATATAGTATGTGATTGTCTCACATAAGACAGCCTGAGCTTCCATGGGTGCCCCACCCCCCAGGTTTCAGTGAAGCTACAGGATATGTAAACTGACCAGAGGATGTGTGAAATTGACCAGTAAATGGGAAACCTAGAGTTGTCTGTCTGTTCTTAATTAAGGCTCTGGCTATCTGACAGAGGATAAGCCTAAAAAACTTGTATTGATTTCCTAGAGGAACCTATTGATTACAGCAATGTGTTAAAATGTCATAAAACCCTATGATCTCCTTGGGAAAACAGGAACCAGCCATCAGTTCAAAGGAAAGACTTGATTAAAGACTGTCATAATTTAGGAAATGTATTTTTTCTTCTGAAGCCACATTATTTAAAATACCTCCTGATAGGAAATCATTTTTTGTAATTGTATACTCCAAAAGAAGGAGCTAGATGACTCACAGAAGGGGTGTAGAAACACAGAGTTTAAACTGATATTCGTGTCTGAAATGTTGATATACCATCTTGGGTTTCTAGAGAGACACAGCTCTTTGATCTAACTTTAAAACACACTTCCAGAGGTAATACCTTAGACAGCAAAGGTCTAAATGTATTTTGGTAAGAGTTTTTGTTTTGTACTTTTCCCTTGTTTTTTTATGCGATTGTGAACTCTTTGATATATTGTTCTGTGTTTACATTTTTCATATTTTTATCATCTTTTAGTAAAGAATCTTTTTCAAGATACTGCCTCGGTGTGTCTTCCAAGTTTTTTTGCATGTGATGTATTCGTGGTTAAGTATGACAGCTGTCTTGAAGGGCTTGATGGTGTTACTAAACTGGGAAAATGTAAGAATATACCTAAGGTCTCTTACAGAATTTTAAGGGTTCATTTTGGAAGCCTGGCTTGGTGCCCCTAGCGAAAGATTGTACAGCAATCCCTGAAGAGGTTATGTATCTGATCCTGTACCTTGGGTACGCTAGCATAAGGTTCACAGTTTAAATCCCCCACCCAGAACTTGAGACTAAAGATGATTTGGACCCAAAAGCAGACTGGAGGATTGCCCTGTCTGCTACTTGTTCACACTATTGCGCTCTGAGGTTGGCTCTGTGGGAGCAGAGGGCTTCACCTGCGGAGTGCATTTGTGACAGATTTGATTGGCAGCGGTGTGAAAGTATTGGTAACACAAGCTTCAACTGTTCAGTGTGTCAGCTTAATACTGTACAGCTCACTTGCAAAAGAAGGCAGTGATTTTTTTTTTATCAGGAAACAGAACAATATCATTTTGCTTACAGTCAAAGTTCCTACCTGTATTATTTTCTTTTTTAAAGTGCAAGTTAGAGTAGCTGTAGTTAGGGAAGAAGATTTCTTCCAATTACAGTGGGCACACTGCAGACTACCTGAAGCAGTTATGCAAGGACAGCGGAGTCCTGCATGAGGGGAGAGCCACCAAGCAGAATCTCATGGATGCCCTGATGGCAGAAGATGCCCAGAGTATGGAGTCACCGACTGTGACTGTAAAGGACCAAATCTTGGGCATGGAGGGGCCAGCAGCCAGTGCAGTGTCCAGATCTGGTAAGGAGGACAGCAGAGCCAGTGCAAATGAAGGGCCACAGCAGCAGGGGAAAGTCACCAGCATTCTGGAGCCAGAAGCATTCAGGCTGCAGACTGAGTTGCGCAGAATGGAACTGGAATTCTAGATGGAGGCTGAATGAGAACGGCGTGAGGTGGAGCGAAAACGTCGAGAAGCTGACAGTGAAGAGTGTGAGCACCAGTGAGCTGCAGAGGGGAAGAGGGAGTGAGAACAGCAAGAAACTGAATGTGAACAGTGAGAGGTGGACCATGAAGAGCATGAGTGCCAGAGGCGACATGAACTGGAGAAGCTACAACTCCAACCACCAGCACCAGAGCAGGTAAGTGGCTTGGGTTTAACTGGAACTACAGGACTGGGTTACAAATTAAATTCCAAATTGATAGCTGAATTTAAAGAGGTGGAGGTTATGGATGCCTTTTTGAATTCCTTTGAAAAGGTTTGTATTCAGGCAAAACTTCCAAGAGGGTCCTGGAGCTTCCAGCTATCCCTGCTACATATCAGGAAAGCTCGAGATGCATTGGGTCAGATGGACAATGAGGACAGTAATGATTACAGCAAATTTAAACTGCACTTCTAAAAAAGTTTGATTTAACTACAGAAGCATACAGAACTAAATTCCATAAGCTCAGGAGAAGCCCTGACATGAGCTATGAGGAGCTAACCATGAAACAACGTCAATTTTTAAAATGTTGGTGGGTAGGAATTGAAGCAAACTCTGTGGATAAAATTGAAAATGCTAAAATGTTAGAGCAGTTTTTTGGGGGCTTGCCCAGCAGAGCTGAAAACCTGGCTGGAGGACCAAGATCCCAAAGCAGTGCAAGAGGCTGCTGACCTGCTTTGAGAGCTAATGGGGTGGGCGTGGCAGTGCAGAAAGGGAAAAGTGCACTTTCAGAGCAGCTAAAACCCTCACTGCCTCCACTGAAAACAGTTAACCCAAGGTTTTAAAGAAAAGATTCTTCTGAGAAAAGAAACAAATGAAGCCGGCCCAGTGGTGTAAAGGGTTGAAGTGCTGGCACCTTACTTTGACCCATTCCATCGACCTGGGTTAGGGAGCAGACTGGGTGTGCCAGGGGTCAGCAGGGAGCAGAGAGGATTGAGTGTCTGGAGGACTGCTCGACTCTCCAGGGGTGGGATCGGGGAACGCATTGCTCAGCAGTGGCCCCAGTGGAGGCTGGAAGCACTGCCTGAGCATGCACTAATGGGGACACAGACAACCAGGAAAAAAATGGCACCTGAAATGAGCGGTTTGATAGACATCCACAAGTTTCATCATGGCACCTGCCTGGATCCATGTTCTACAGGGAGTAGGGGTCCCTGTGGCCCCACTGGGGGGGAAGCCACAGGAGTCTGGGTGTCCATGGTAGAGATGGTCAGTGGCTGGATGTCCCCCAGCTGGTTGTGAGGGTGAGGTAAGGGGAGCTGCTCAGGTGGCCAAGGAGCGAAAAACAGATAACCCCCCCCAAAAAAAGAAAAGAAATAAATGTTGGATTTGCAAAGAAACTGGGCATATTGCCAGACAGTGTCCCAAAAGGATGAGCAATACGCAAAATGGGGCTAGGAAAGAAGTAGGTTGTTTGTGTGTCCCTGGAAGCATGCCTGTGAACATGAGGGAACACAAACACCCAGTCACTGTGAATGGTGTTCAGACAGAAGGGTTAAGGGACACAGGGGCATCCCTGACACTGGTAAAAGGAGCTCTGGTACAGCCTGGTCAGCTTATACCTAATAAATTTGTAACTGTACAAGGGTTCACTGGTGAGGACAAAACATTGCCACTCACTAGTATTCTCCTAGACTGGGGTGAAACAGGGTGAACTGTGCAACAGGTGGCTGTAGCCAAAACATTAGCAGTTGACGTCATCCTTGGCAATAATCTCAAACAGGAGATGGTGTGTATAGTTACCTGTAGCCAAGTGGGAAGGGGAAATTGTAGTTCCCCGGACCCCATAGAAGCCATTGTGGAAACTACTGGGAGGCTGGTTCCCCAACCTGTGTCCTCTGATATGGAGACTAATGAAAGGGAGGTAGAAATTTCCCCAGTAGCAGTTAACCAAACAGCTACGGAGGGTTACTCCAAAGAAGGAGGGGTGACCCATTGTCAGAAGGTCAGGGACGACAGTGATCCTGAGTGCCCTGATGCTAGTGCTATGGACCCTAGTTTAGAGACTAAAGGGGATTTATCCCATGCCTTGGGAATGTGTAAGGAGTTTGCAGCTGCTCAGAAAAGTGACCCTAGTCTAGAGAAGCTGAGGGCTTGTGCAGATTCTGATGAAGTACAGGGAGGTGATGGAAAACACAAAGTTTATTGGGAAAATGGACTGATGTATACTCAGGATGCTAAGACAGAGGGAGGGGTGATAGGCAGGCAGCTTGTCGTTCCCTAGGGGTACCGTGAGCATTTGCTCAAGATTGCACACAATATTCCATTCTCTGGTAATCTGGGAATCATGCGTATTATGCAGCGGTGGTCCCAGAATGTCTATTGGCCCAACTTCACCCAGTGGGTGAAGGAGTATTGCATGTCTTGTCACCGGTACCAAGAAATAGGGAAGGAGGGTAAGAAAGCCCAAGCCACCCTAATTCCATTGCCCATAGTGGAGGAGCCATTCTAGAGGGTGGGAATGAATATTGTGGGGCCTTTAAATACCCCCAGCTCCTCTGGGAAGAGGTTATTCCTGACTAGGGTGGATTATGCCACCTGGTATCCAGAGTCAGTTGCCCTATCCTCACTGAGGACAGACAAAGTGGCAGACGCCTTACTTGGGATTTTCTCCCATGTTGGGTTACCGCAGGAGGTTATCACCGATTGAGGGGGTTCCTTCATGTTGGACCTGATGAAATGTCTGTGGGAGAAGTGTGGGGTGGTGCAGAGGCACACGATACCTTATCACCAGCAAGCAAATGGGCTTGTGGAAAGATTTAATGGTACCCTGAAGTCAATGCACCAAGCATTTGTTGAACAGCAGGGAAGGGATTTGGAGAAATACCTTCCCCACATGTTGTTTGCATACAGGGATTTGCCCCTAGAGTTGACAGAATTTTCTCCCTTCAAGCTCTTATATGGACACCGGGTACGCGGGCCCTGAGACTTGATCCGGGAGGACTGGCAAGTCAAGCACGCCACCCAGGGAACTCCCATAGTTGATTACGTCTTTAGGTTTAGGGAAAGGTGGAAGGAGCTTATGGAAACAGCCCAGACCAACCTGGCAGCTGCCCAACTGAAATGAAAAGTGTGGTACGACTGCAGAGCCAGAGCTTGCTCATACAGGGTGGGTCAGAGAGTCATGGTCCTTATCCCAGTCTGGAAAGACAAGCTGCAGGCTGAGTGGGCAGGACCATACAAAGTAGTTAGAAAGGTAAAAGACATGAACTGTATCATAGAGTTACCTGACAGAAGACGTACAGAAAGAATGTACCATGTCAACATGATGAAGCCATATGCTAATAGGGATGACATGGCATTTGCAGTATGTAGTCCTGGGGAGGGGAATGGATGAAGGATATCCCCTTCTGTACATGCTGGAAGAAAGCAAGCAGGAGTCCTCATTGGAGGCAATTAAATTGTTACCCGAGCTGGCCCCAGACAAGATTCAGGAAGTAAGGAAGGTTTTAGCACACTTTACCCCACTGTTTAGCACCAAGCCTGGAGTAACCCCCATAGCAATGAAAGATGTGGAGACAAGGACACAGACGCCCATACAGCAGACAGCATATCAGGTGTCAGAGGCTGTCCAAAAGGACATTAGGAGGGAGGAGAAGGAAATGCTGGATTTAGGGGTAATCCAGAGATCCCACAGCCGCTGGGCCTCACCCATAGTCCTTGTGCCCAAGACAGATGGCTCTACTCATTTCTGTGTGGACTATCTTGGACAGAATGCAGTCATGAAGTCAGATGCCCATCCGATGCCCCAGACAGATGAACTCCTGGACAAGTTGGGAGGGGCGACATACCTTATGACTATTGTCCTGACAAAGGGGTATTGGCAGGTAGAGTTAATTGGCAGAGCTAGGGAGAGGTTGGCCTTCATCACTCCGATAGGCTTATTTGAATTTAGAGTAATGCCTTTCAGAATGAAGAATGCCCCAGCCACTTTTCAAAGGTTGGTAAACCAGGTGTTAAATGGTGCTGAGGAGCACGCCATGGCGTAGCTGGATGACATTGCCATCTTTAGTGCCAGCTTCAAGGAACACCTGTCCCACCTTAGGGAAGTGCAGGGCAGGATACAGAGGGCCTGGCTCACTGTCAAAGCTGAGAAGTGCCAGGTGGCAATGGCTGAAGTGGCATACTTCGGACCTGTTGTAGGCCGAGGACAGCTCCGTCCCAACCAAGTAAAAATAGAGGTGATCAAGGCATGGCCCAGATCAGAAATGCAGAAGCAGGTCAGAAGTTTTCTAGGGAAAGCAGGGTACTATAGGACATTTTTACCCAATTACAGTGCCCTGACTGCTCCCCTATCTGACCTGGTAAAGAAAAAGATGCCTAAGAAAATTACCTGAGAACCAGTCTGTGAAAAATCCTTTACCAGACTGAAGGAGGCACTGTGCAGTGCGAGTGCTGACTATAGCAGATCCTTTATAGTCCAGACTGAAGCCTCAGACATGGGTATTGGGCAGTACTGAGTCAGACATCTAACCAAGGGAAAGATCACCCTGTAATGTACCTAAGTAAAAAGTTACTTCCCAGAGAGCAGGCTTACTCCACTGTGGAAAAAGAGTGTCTTGCCATAGTCTGGGCTCTAAAGAAGTTAGAGCCGTAATTATATGGGCAGCATTTTGAGGTACAGACTGACCACAACCCCCGGTTTGGCTGACACAAATGGGAAAAACTATTTTAAGATGAAGTCTTGCCTTGCAAGGGTATGACATGATGATCTTACACAGGGCTGGAGTGACCAGTCAGAATGCAGATGGCTTGCCACGTGTATATGAGGAGTGAACTGACTTAGGGAGCTCATCCCATACAGGGGACAGAGCACCCAGATTCAGTCTAGGTGGGGAGGAGTGTGACGCTTTGCCAGCTGGTTATGATTATTGTATGATATTTGTAACATAAAAATATAGTATGTGATTGTCTCACATAAGACAGCCTGTCCTTCCATGGGTGCCCCCCCTCAGGTTTCAGTGAAGCTACAGGATATGTAAACTGACCAGTTGATGTGTAAAATTGACCAGAAAAGGGGAAACTTAGAGTTTCCTGTCTGTTCTTAATTAAGGCTCTGGCCATTTGCCAGAGGATAAACCTAATAAATTTTCATGATTTCCTAGAGGAACCTATTGAGAACAGCAATGTATTAAAACATTGTAAAACCCTTTGATTTCACCAGGAAAACAGGAACAAGCCACCATTTCAAAGGAAAGGCTTGATTAAAGACTGTCATAATTTAGGAAATGTCTATTTTCTTCTGAAGTCACATTATTTAAAATAACTCCTGATGATAGGAAATCATTTTTTGTAATTTTATATTCCAAAAGGAGGAGCTAGATGACTCACAGAAGGGGTGTGAAGACACAGAGTTTAAATTGATACTTCTGTCTGAAATGTTGCTATACCATCTTGGGACTCTAGAGAGACACAGCTCACAGATCTAACTTTAAAACGCACTTCCAGAGGCAATACCTTAGACAGCAAAGGTCTAAATGTGTTGTGGTAGTTTTTGTTTTGTACTTTTCCCTTGTTCTTTTATGTGATTGTGAGCTCCTTGATGTATTGTTCTTTGTTTACATTTTTCATATTTTTATCATCTTTTAGTAAAGAATCTTTTTTTCAAGATACTGCCTGGGTGTGTCTTCCAAGTTCTTTTTGCATGTGATGTATACATGGTTAGGTCTGACAGCTGGTTTGAAGGACTTGATGGTGTTACTAAACTGGGAAAAGGTAAGAATATACCTAAGGTCTCATACAGTTTTAGGGGTTCATTTTGGAAACCTGGCTTGGTGCCCCTGGTGAAAGATTGTACTGCAATCCCTGAAGAGGGTACATATCTAAGCCTGTACGCTAGCATAAGGTTAGCAGTTTGAAACCCTCCCAGAACTTGAGACTAAAGGTGATTCGGACCCAAAAATAGACAGGAGGGTTACCCTGTCTGTTACCTGTTCACACTATTGTGCTTTGAGGTTGGCACTGTGGGAGCAGAGGGCCAGATCTTTTGAGTGCATTTGTGACAGTTACTGCATAGACTGAAAGAGATGTTTCTTAAATAAAACAGAAATAACATTTTAAACTACAAATAATTGCTTTTTGTTAATGCTGAAGGGGACAGCGAGAAAGAAAACGTGTTTTCTGAGCCACAGAGACGCAGTGAGAGTCACTTTGTAGTTCAGCTCCCTGTGGCAGCTCTCAGAGATGGGGTCATGATTGCTCCATCCACAGAGAAAGGCTCTTCCTTGACACGCTGCAAACCATCCATTTCAGCAGTCCTTCAGAATTACATGTGGCCTTTCTCCATAGAATAAGTGATGTGTGTAAGTTATTTGTGGTGTTGGGAAATGGACTGCATATTTCCAACATTATCTGTGTGTCTCTGTCCTCTGTGTATCTGTCTCACAGTGGCAGAATGGGAATTGGGTCCAAAGGGATGGGGGTGGTACATCGCAGAGTGGGTGATTGCGGGAGGGTTTGGACATGAATTGGGACCAGTGGGGTTGGGGTGGTACAGCGCACAGTGGGCAGTTGCTGGAGGATTTGCACATGAATTGGGATTGCAGGTTTTTTTCTTGTTTGTTACTACATAGATTGAAAGGGATGTGTCTTAAATAAAACAGAAATAACATTTTAAACTACAAATAATTGGAAGGCTGCAGCCTGTGGTTCTATGAGGGGAGGAATAACTCCTTCCAATCTGCTACTTAAACCTGCCAGCAATGCCCACTCTGCTTAGAATGAGTCGCATTCGCTCCTCAGTGGAGCGGCTGGTTGGGCTGGTCGGATACCCCCCTTTCCTTCTCTGTCTGTTTTTGGTTTCCTCTCTGCTTGGTCTGTTGCCTTTACCAGTTGCCTTGCTTGTTTCCCCTCCCTCCTTATGGGCCTTGCTCCCCTCTTCCTCCCCATACCTTGCTGTTCTCCTTTGTTATTTTGGGGCTTTCTTCCTCACTGCTTGCTGTGCCACAGTGCCTCAATCAGCCTCTCCGATTCACTCCTCTTCACCGATACTGCTATGTTTTTGTTCGCTGCTTGTCACCACTGCTCTGGCCCTGCTGAGGATCTTCAGCCTCCAGACTATGGTACAGCACTGCCTGCCTGCCTGCACTTTCTGGTGTCTCTCCTCCTTGGCGTCACATTTCTGTGCCCTACCTCCCTATCTACAGGCGACATCCTGCCGCACTTCCTCGACCATGCGGCTCACTGCCATTAACACTTGCTCCCTCGGTCTGCTCCTTCTCAGCTTCTCCTGGACTGGGAGCATTTCAGGCTTATGCACCCCAATGATTTGCAGCCAGCATGCTGTCACCATCCTCCCTTACCCCACCCCTCACTGCAGTTCGATGGGGCAGGGATCTCTAGCATCTCTTCCTCAGCGCTACTACCTGCTGACTGTGCGTGTGTGTGCTGCTTGTTGCTTCCAGCCTGCCGCTTGTACCGGAGCTTCTCCTGCCTTTGAGAACTACTAGTGCTACAATATACTGCCTCACTCCATCTGTACTGTGATAGCAACAGCAAGCAACAGGAGAATGGCAAGAACTAGCAAGAATTATATTGCTTTATACCTGTGTATCAGACCCAATGTCTTCACTAAACCATTTAATGGACAGCAGCTGTAAATTAAGCCTCAGTTCCTGACTCTTAGCCTTCTAAGCCTGATACTCCATGGGCCAAGGTCACTACCCAAACTGTAGCATGCCCATCAGGTCATTGTTCTGTGACTTAAATCCTAGTAACTCAAACAAGTACCATACTCCTCAGCCATTCTCCACGGGCTGTTGTTTGCATAGTGTCATCGCACTCATCCTCAGTGACCACAATGCTCCTGTATGCAACAGAGGATCTCTACAATCATCAGCTGTTTTTTCCTGGGGTAATCTAAAATACACCCATTGCTTACAACGTGCCCCTTTAGGCAGCTAGGATGTCTCCTTCATGTTCCAGTAATTTAACCCTGCAGTTCTAGGATATTGACATCCTCTATCAGTACTGAACAGTCCATTGCATCCTTGGATCTGTTCCTGCAGCTTCCTTCCTTCATCCAGCCAACCTAACTTGTTGGTTGGCCAGCCGACATGGTGGCTGACTCGACTCCCTCACTTTACTCATCAGGCAGACCTACGTGAAGGTCCTGCCTGTCAATCAGGCCTACATGGAGGCCAAGCTCTACTCACTCTTACTACTCCTGCCTCAGGTGGACCTACATGGAGGTCCAGTTGGTCCTGCAAGCCTAGGTGGAAGCCTAGCTTGACGCAGTCACTTCTACACTACTCAGGCAGACCTACGTGGAGGTCCTGTCTTCTTGTTAGCTCATGTGGGGGCCTAGCTCACTACTTATTTTGTCTGCTATGGACTCATTAAGTGCTGTCCTCCTTACATTGGATTGTGCTCTACTACTGCACTCATTCCTTAACCATGCTGACTACTCATGTATGTTTCTAGTGCTTTGCTTACTGCCCATCCAGTTCTAGATTACCCATTGTACTTCTTCAGACATCATCTCTAATGGGATCTTCATCTGCCATAAACCTTCATCTCAACATTGCTCTTGCTCACAGTCAAATTCATACAACAGGATTGGGAACTCTACAAGTGATGTCTTGCCTTCATGCAGTTTACAGGTACTGGGCATTGCCAGCTGCCCTACCTTTCACCTACTTGCACCTAGCTTGCATTAAGTCAAGGAGATCATTACCTGCTTAATTGTGGATCCTACATCTGCTTCCTATAGACAGCATCAAAGGACATTCATCATAAGTTCCACCTAGATGCCTACCGCCATGCTTCTGACTTCAGCATTTTTCTGGGATATTCTGCTGCTGCCTTATCCTGCCTAGAATGTCCTAGTCTTGCTCATATGTATTCCATTGTACCTTTACTAACCTACAGGTGATTTCTGCCTCCATACACTAACCTACACTAGTGGACACGTGGGGTCTCACCATCTCCTGGCAGGCTACCAATTCATCTGATTCAGTCTCCTTTTTGCCGTATTCATCTCTGCCATGGCTTGACCATCTGGGACTCGACATTTTACTGGAACTCAGTCATAGCGGACCACATGCAGTCTGCCATGTCCAGCATCACCTGTCTGGTCCTGGCTCATGCTCAAACATACTCCTACGCCACCCTCAATAGGGCTATACTGCTTGCTCTACATATACCTGTTTCACCCCGCAAGGGGGCCTGGAGGTTTCTATCTGCTTTACCTGCAAAGGGCTGGCTTCCTGCTGGACTTACTCCTACTCACTGTCAATGGGCCTATATACCTACTCTACACATACCTGCTTCACCCCTCATCAGGGGCAAGGAGGTTTCCATTCACCCAACCCACAAAGGGCCTGGCTTCCTGCTCAATGCATCCTACTCACCCTCAACAGGCCTATATTGCCTATTCTACTCAGTCCTGCTTTGCCCCACATGGGGCCTGGAGGTTTCTATCTGTGTTACCCTCTGCATACCTGCTTCGCCCAGCTAGGGTCTTGGTGCTATTACTGTAATTTGCATATTGGAGCACATGGATCAGCACACTCTCAGACCCTGTCTCACAAAGGAGGACTAGCTGTTTGCTCATCATACTCCAGTCCATCTCTGGAATGGATTTCTCCTTCTTTGCACTCCAGGATTGCCCATCAACCAGTTCTACACTCTCACGTTTCCAAGATGCTATTCCACTCACAGCTGTTGATCGAGTTTGCCTTATATAAAAAATACTCACCCTATACACCTATTGATATACTGGACTGGGATTCACTAACAGGATATGCTACCGTCTTTTGTGATGGACTCTCATCATCAGTACCTCAACTCCAGGATTACTTGCTTGCAATCGAACTCAAGGTCTACTCTTCAGTCAAAACTCAGGATTCGGATTAGACAACAATTTATTAATCTTAGTGAATTAGGATTACTCTCCTTTAGTATGCCCAGAGGATGGGCAGGTAAGTAGTCATGGGTCCTTGGAGGTTCCCCCTAAGGGAGTTTTTCCTCTCCTGCGTGCTACTGGCCACACTCTCCAGAGCTAGAGGAGGTAATCACACCAGTTATTACATTTCTTTTTGGGCCTTCAATCCTACTCTTAACTAGCATCCTGCCAAAAGTGGGATACAGAAAAAGGCCAAAATATCAAGTTCTAACAACAGCTATATCTCATTCAGTTCAAACATATCTAAGCACCAATCACCTAATCCAGTTCCTCTGTGCTACAAGCACTGACCTATGTTCCTATCCAGCACTAACATATTTAAGCATTAATCATATCATCCAGCTCCTACATTCTGCAAGCACTGTCCTACATACTATTCTAGCGGGATCCGTACGATTGCCCGGCATGAGGTTTCCCATCATGTGGTTTCCCGACGCGACTTTTCCGTCATTACTGCTTCCCGAAGAAATTATTTACCGTCGGCAGTTTCCCGACTTGCAGTACTATAATGCTTTGGGGTTCTACTCCATACCTAGGACTAAAACATGACAGTTCAGTGCAGGAAAAGGTATGTTTACCTCAGGAAAGAGTGTTTTTATGACACCGATCTGCTCTAGTGTCAGCTCTCTCCCTGCAGACTAGCTGCCAAGCAATTATTCATTTCCATCTCTTGGTTTTTTTATTGGTGTCTGTGTATTCAACACACTTCAAAAAGCAAGGCAAAGTAGCAGAATGAAAATGATGCTTGTCGAATTTGATTTTAGATAGAAAAGTACTTTCAAATGCTTAAAAATTGGTGTTGTTTCAAGCTTTACAACAAGTGATGTGGCGAAGGCATATGTAGGACTGGAAGAATAGAGTGTTCTAGGACTTCCATATGTTTATATGGATAAAGCATAAAGATTGCATGCAATGTACAAGGATACTTACGTTATCTAACAACTAATACTTTTTGGAAAATTACAAAATTAGTTTTTCATCTAGTGCATATGCCACAGTCATTAGAAACTCACAGTACAGTAAGCTCACACTTAATGACTATGTGACAAGCTACCTCCAGCATACAGCTAATATATATTAGCAAAAAACAAAACAGTATACAAAAAACTGCTGCACTACATACATTACCATTCGGTCAAACAATGTTCAGGCAAACATCGCATCGGCAAACTCAATTACGGGAAATAGATCGCGGGAAAAACAGAGTCGAGAAAAGGAGTGACGGGCAATCATACTAGACCCATTCTAGCTCTAATGTATCTAAACACCAACCATATCTCATTCAGCTCTACATATCACAAGCACTGAGCTATGTACCACACATAGAATTGGAAGGCTACAGCCTGTGGTTCTATGGAGAGAATAGCTCCTGCCCCATTTGTTACTTAAACCTGCCAGCAACACCTGCTCTGCTTAGAGTGAGTCGCACTCACCCTCCATCCTCCCCTGCCTCCTCCTCCTCCTTCTCTGGCACTCGGATCTCACCTGGCTGGACCTTCAATCCTACTCTTAACTAGTATCCTGCCAAAGGTGGGATACAGAGAAAGACCAAAATATCAAGTTCTAACAACTATATCTCATTCAGTTCAAACGTACCTAAGCACCAATCATACCTAATCCAGTTCCTATGCACTACTAGCACTGACCTATGTTCCTATCCAACACTAATGTATCTAAGCACTAATCATATCATCCAGCTCCTACATACTGCAAGCACTGTCCTACATACTAGTCTAGCTCTAATGTATCTAAACACCAACCATATCTCATTCAGCTCTACGTATCACAAGCACTGAGCTATGTGTGCCACACATATAATTGCTTTTTGTTATTGCCTGAAGGGGACAGTGAGAATGAAGTGGTCTTTCCTAAGCCACAAATACACAGGGAGAGTTGCTTTGTAGTTTGGCTCCAAGCGACAGCTCTCAGAGACGGTGTCATGACTGCTCCATCCACAGAGAAGGGCTCTTCCTTGACACGCTGCAAACTATCCAGTTCAGCAGTCCTTCAGAATTACATGTGGCCTTTCTCTGTGGAATAAGTGACGTGTGTAAATTATTTTTGGCACCTGGAAGGGGAGTACATATTTTCAACACTGTCTGTCTGTGTGTCTGTCTGTCTCTCATCTCTCTATATCTGTCTCACAGTGGCTGAATGGGAATTTGGACCCAAGGGATGGGGGTGGTACAGTGCACAGTGGGCAGTTGCAGGAGAGTTTGGACATGAACTGGGGCCAGAGGGATGGAGCTGGTAGGTAGGTAGGTAGGTAAAAGTTTCTTTTTATACAGGTAATACATGTCATTTGGACCAATAGTCCAGTTTACAAGACAGACCTGTGTAATCCCTATCTAAAAAATACAAACTGTAATTATAACATCAAGCTAAGATGACACAAACATAAACACATTCACATACAATTATAAATGTTACTAATATAGCAACAGTTTAACAAAAAAAATTATAAAACTACCATCTAACCTATATAAGATACAGGACTTAGACTTTTCAACATTTAAGGATGGTAATTAACAATTGCAAATATGGGCCTTTAAATATCTTATAGTGTGAACAAATATGAAATAATTTACAATTCCCCTTACATCAGAGGAAAGTGAATTCCAAATAATAGCAGCTTGATGGATTCAAGTCCTATCCCCATGTTTATTTTGTGACTTTTTCATAATGATCTTATTCAAATGTACTGACCTATGTAATACCCTTTTTGTGTGTTGATTCACTGGAATTAGTAATTTTGAAATTGGATGATTAAGACATGAATATTTCATTTTATGAATTAAGATTAACCATTGAAAGATATAATTTGTGTCCAAAGGCAATTTAATGTACTTAACAATAAACAATGATGAGTACAGTAATTTCCCTTAAGTACATATCTACCCACTCAAAAGTAAATGTCATCCAATCTGGCCAAGAGTGTTTTATTGGCTGTTCTATATATCAATTCAGCATATCTTAATACTGGAATAATTAACAGTTTGGCTAGTTTCTTCCTATCTGTTAATGTTAAACATTCTATGGTTCTCCTTAGGGCCCCCAACCTTTTGTTCACTTTTTTTGCTAAAGCCATGATATGCTGAGAAAAAGACATCTGCTCATCAAACGTCACTCCCAAATAACTATAACCCATTGCCTGTTCCAATTCGGTCGAATTAGTTGTGTAAATCTGTAATTTGGAAGGAATACCATTTTTTTTTATTTTAGTAAAAATTTCATACACTTCATTTTTTTTGTGTTCATAACCAGCCTTGACCCGGTGAACCACCCCTCAATTTTTAAAAAATCAGACTGCAAGTTTGATTGCAACTCATCATCAGAGTGGCCAGATGCAACAATTACCATATCATTGGCATATAACTGGATTTCTGTATGCTCAGTCACTACTGGAAGATCATTTATAAAAATAAGAACCAGAAGGGGTCCCAGGATCGATCCCAACCCTTGGTAACCCCCTGCTCTCAGATGAACAACCCTGAACCTCCACCAACTGTGAGCGATTATTCAGATAAGATTTTAACCAGTCAAGAGGGCCATCTCTGATACCTATCCCTTGCAGTCTCTCAATCAATAAGGGGTGGTCCACCAGGCTAAAGGCCTTCGAAAGGTCCACAAAAATTACTGCAGTCTCCTTGCTGTTTCCCAATGACCTGTTTAACAAGTCATTAAGCTCTAAGAGATCTGTAGTAGTAGAAAAATCCTTTCTGAAACCAGATTGATTTGGGTTAAAAGGTTATATTTATTTAAGTAATCCATGACCTGAACAGAAATTAGTTTCTCCAAACTTTTTGACAATAGATGTAACAAGGCTATATGCCTATAGTTGTTAACTTCTATCATACTCCCCCCTTATTAATCAGTTTTACCCTACTTTCCTTCCAAGATGATGGAAAATGACCAATTTGAAGGCTCCAGCTAAATAAATAGGTGATAAGTGGTGCTATATAATATGCCGCTAACTTCAAAAATCTACTTTCAAGACCATCCTTACCAGAGGCCTTATGAATGTTTATTTTTTTGTAATACTTTATAAACACTAGTGATTGTAAGAATCTTAAATCTAAAAGGGGGCAATCCATCTTATGGAGGAATATTTTTTTGATGTTCATTTTGTTGCTTAAAATGGATCTTACAGTTTGGGAGATCAATAAAGAAGTCATTTAATGCGTTAGAAATATCCTTCAGATCATCAATGAAAGTATCTCCATTTTTTAACCTTGTTATTTCTTCATGGGATTTCCCTCCCGGATTGGTTAGCTGTTTAACTACATTCCAAAATTTTTTGGGGTCTGTACTCAAATCGATTTTATTTTTATAATAAAACTTGTTAGAAATCTTAACTAACCTTTTACATTTGTTTCTAGCTGCCTTAAAAAGTGCCCAGTCCTTTTCTAATTTGGATTTCAATGCTTTTTTCCAGATTCTATTTTTGATCCGTATTTGTTTTAATAATCTATTGTTAATCCAAGGCAATTTGGAGGGTTTTTTTTAAGGTTTTAACTTTGGGTGGGTGCAAATCACAAATTACTCCAAAGGTACAAGTAAAATATTTAATCACAACATCAATGTCTGGGATTAGTTTGCAGCGGTCCCAATTCTTCTTATCTATACTGTCCAAAAATCAGATCTCACAGAATTTTCTAAAGTCTCTTTTCCAATTCTGACATTGATAGGCAAGATCTTGCTGGAACTGGGACCTTGGCAGAGTAACCCAAACCAGATTATGATCACTAAGGCAGGGAGGTAACATACCCGAAAATTTGATCTCAATTTGAGTAGAGACCAGAATTAAATCTAAAATTGACCCATTCGTTTCATTGTTAGTAAATCTGGTTGGGCT
Organism: Neoceratodus forsteri; assembly: GCA_016271365.2. NCBI lineage: Eukaryota > Metazoa > Chordata > Ceratodontiformes > Ceratodontidae > Neoceratodus > Neoceratodus forsteri. Next base: position 855,052,779 of record CM057459.1, on the reverse strand, counting down.
TTTTATAAGTTGGTACAGCACACAGTGGGTGGTTGTGGGAAGGTTTGGGCATGAATTGGGACCGGAGGGGTGGGGCTGTACAGTGCACAGTGGGCAGATGAGGGAGGGTTTATACATGAATTGGGACTGGAGAGGTGAGGGTGGCAAAGCACACAGTGGGCGGCCGTGGGAGGGCTTGGACATGACCACATTGTGAAACAACGCAGTGATGCGGTTGATAGGGACAACATGGGCTGACTGTTTCACAGATGTGGAGGAAACTGTGATGCAGTCCAACATGTTGTTAGTTCAGAAAGGAACCCTTTTAGTGATCATGAAAGGACTGCAGGGCTCTGCCCATCTGCAGCCCTAAAAAGGGGGAGGAAAGTGGCTTGGACTAGCCTTTTCCTAATGTCACTGGGGAAAAAGGATTTGTTCCTGTAGCCCAATCTAGTTTTTATTTTTTTACTAAAAGTTTTGATGTGAACAGTGAAGGATAAGTTATCTAGTCAAATTTCTATGTATTTGAAGTTTGGGTATGATCAGGTCCATTTTTCTTTGTACCAGAAAGGAAGCAGCAGAGGAGTGGCAATTTTAGTTTCTTGGGCATGGTCCTTTAAAGAGTTATGAGTAACAAAAGTTGAAGAAATCTGCTGTGTGGTATTAAATGGAGAATTGGAGGGTCAGCAGATCATGGTGGCCTCTTTTGATCTCCCTCCTGGGTCAGACTCAGCTTTAATAAAGACAATAGCACAGTTGATCTCAGAAAAAAAAATGCTTCTTGTTTTTTGCAGGGGACTTTAGTAGTTAAAATGTTTATTTAAGTTTTTTCAGATATTAACATATGCATATAGGACATTTCACTTATAGTCAGTGGGTCTGATTCCAAAAGGAGTGAGAAAGATGTAAGACAACTGCATCCTGAACAAATGATGCAAATCGCAAGTTACGCCAGTGACTTGGTACACACTGTATTCCAAAAAGAGGCTTACATCTTGGATGGAATAGCTGTGAAAAACATGAGTAACGACCTACTTGTGTCCAAGGAATGTTGTGCAAATGCATAATGCGACTTGCAACATGAGTAAATACCAGTTATGACCCTGAAGCTAATCCAGAAACTGTGGAACAAGATATTGCGTCAAACCAAGCAGGCATAAGTTAGACCAAGGTGGAGGTGGTCTCAAAAGACAGAAGCATATAAAAGGCCTCAGCCCCACAACCAGGTGATCCATTGTTAAAGCAGCAGTGTGTAGAGAGACACACAGCAACAAAGGCAATGTCAGCAACACTAGCCCTACTGGGCATCATGATGGTGGAACAATGCAATTGGATGCATGTCAGGTGGTGTGGCAGGATCCAGGGGAATGATGGACCACAGGTGCAGGGGACAGTGGCAAGGAGAACGGTGCCACATTTGATCCACACCTGAAAAGTCCATTGAGGAGCTCACCAATGAGCAATGCATTGCCTGCTATCACCTGAACAAGATCATTATAAGGGAGCTGTGCCAGGAATTGTGGGAGGACCTACATAGTGCTCCAAACAGGGAACATCCACTACCAGTGGAGGTAAGAGTAAGTGCATCGCTATGTTTCCTAGCCACAGGGACCTTCCAAACCCCCACAGGTGACACAGTGGGTATATTCTGCTGTGTCCAACTGCCTGAGGAGGTTCCTCACAGCACTGATATGCCACACCTCCAAGTACATATGCTTCCCATGTGAGGCAACAAAACAGCTGCATGTGAAGCAGGCATACTATGCTATGGCACAGTTCCCCTGTGCACTAGAGATGATCAGCTGCACGTATGTGGCTATTAGGTCACCAACATCAGATGGTGACATATATGTCAACCGTAAGGGGTACCACTCCATGAACATCCAGGTAGTATGTGACAGTGACTGTCACGTACTGGATGTGGTTGCAAAGTACCCTGGATCCTTCCATGACTACCACATATTCTGCCACTGTGGCCTATATGAGGCCTTCGAGAGAGGGGAGATCACTGGCAGATGGCTGATTGGTAGGCATCAGTGTCAGCAATACTGTCTACACTGAAAATGTGAACACATCTGTTGGACATGCAGACTCAGTGTGGGCATGGGTGTATGCACAGCGCAGCACAACACAACCACAAGATGCCCAGGGAAATGTGATGCAGTGAAGGGACAGCAGGACAGACAAGTGGAAAAGCTCAGAAGGGACACAAACTGGTCCACCATGAAGGGGAAAAGACAGCAGCCTGCGCACCACCCATGGACATGTGTCACCCCTACATGGCCGCATGATTGCCATGTCATGGAGGCACATGGATCACAATGTGTGTGTGTGTGTGTGTGTGTGTGTGTGTGTGTGTGTGTGTGTGTGTGTCAACAGACAACACATGTGTTGCAGAGCAAAAACCAATTGGCCAAGTAAACTATGATATTCACCACCCCAACAGGTGACAGTGGATACCTGCAACTGCGGTGTCTGACACCTGTGCAACATCCACAGACTGCAGCAGAGGAGTGATACAATGAGGCCCTGACCAGCACTAGATCTGTGATTGAGAGGACGTTTGGATTCCTAAATGACCTGTTCAGATGCCTTGACTGCCCTGGGGGGGCCTTACAGTACAGCCCAGAGATGGCCTGCATGATCATGCTTGCATGCTGCATATTACACAACATTGCACTCTCTTGACATGTGCCACGGCCTGACACAGACCAGGTGGAAGGCATTGCATGGGTAGGGGACATTGAACCTGACAGCACAGCAACCAAAGCCATACATGGAGCTGTGCCTGTGGGACACTGTGCAAGATGTGAACTCAACCATTAACACTTCTGAGGTGGAACAACATCAACACCCCAAGGGTGGCACCAGCAACAGTATGGAACAACAATGTGGAGGGAAGAACAGCACCACCGTGGTACCACAAACACCATCCACATGACACCACAGGAAAGGATACTGTCTGCCAGGTGCTAAGCAACACACATAGCAGCACTGATCCAGGACCCGTGCTAACATCTGTTGTACAGCAGCAGGCACTGAGAAGCTCCTGACCCATGTACTGACACCCATAGTAAGCAATGAGAGATGCGTGGCCACATGGTCCACAGTGTGCAGTGGAACTCTGGAAATCAGCATAGTGTATATATGCATGTGTCCAATGGTAGCAGGGAGGTCAAGATGCATGCTGGGATGCATAGGTACAGGTATGAGTTGCAACAGTGTTGTGATGGCTCTGCCATTGTACGGTGCACACATGAGGCCTTGACAGTGTACTGTGTGTAGTGCTGCAGGCCGCGTTTCTGTGTGGACATTAGTAATGTGTAAGTGGTCCAGAACAGGGCAAATAGGCTGGTACATTCAGTGATCAAGCCACTACACTTCTTGAGGGACAACAGGGCAACAGGATGTAGTCACTGGTGGTTGAGGGGGTGGTGGGACCTTCTAGGCACAGTTAAGTACCCCATAGTATTGGCAGGTTTACAGTGTGATGGAAGTAAATGAATTGTAATGGCTGCAAAGGAACAAGGGGGCATGACACAACAGTGGATGGTGGCAGACCGAGGGGCTGTGTGGAGATGTCCCTCCACACAGAGTGTGTAGTGGAGGCATGGCATACCCTGCCACAGGGGCTTGTTACGGCATGCACAGGGGATGTGCTGTACACATGCATGGGACAGGCATATGGGTACATATCTGTGGGACTGAGTGTGGAACTGGTACAATCATGATGGGGTTGGGTGAACAGACAATGAGCATGGCACCTGCCACTGTATAAGGGTGTTGCACTGGACAGCTGCACACACTAGCCCTGTGACCAACACACCATGCCAATAGAGTATTCTTGGTAGGCATGCAGCTGCATGATCCCATGTTACGTGTATGCATGTTGTGATTCCCTTGGCTCACGTTGGCCACATATCCCTGTGTCAATGCTTGTGGCATGTTGTGTGCCACATTACTGCAGTTGCCCACAGTGCCTCACTGTACATTGACCTGGATCAAGCTACCGGTGGGGCTGAAATCTGCACAGTCCAACAGGTCCTGGATGCAGAGTCATGTGTGGTCTGCCAGGGGGTGAGTGCATTTGACCTGTAGAACAGCACACTGGAAGAGATGGAATGCCACCACCATGGTGGATGAGACACTGGTACTATGCAGCAATACTGATGCACATCTATCCATGAATACATGGTCATATAACTTTTGTACTGACAGCCAAGGCCCATGTTGTATGCAAATCACACTACGCTAGCCCCCCCCCCACGAGTCTCCCCACACTCACCTGCAGATTCCCTTGTGAGTGTCCAAGGCCCTCTTGATACCATCCACTGTGCTGGCCCTCACCAACCCCTCTGGCAGTCTCATACAGTGCAAAACCACATGGCACCTAGGGCAGTAGTACCACAACTTGATTCTGCAGCCACCAGGCACTACGCACCAGCCATGGCCACCAAATCATGTTTACAGTGTCCCCACAACAGGTGTGCAGCACCAGGCAGCACATCTCTGTTGCTGGATGGTGGGTAGACCCACTATGCCTACGTGCTACTGGTGCCATCTGGAGTTCCCTGTATGCCCTCAGGTGGAGTGTTTCCATACAGGCCTACAGACAACCCAGTGATGTAGGTGACCTAGTGATGCAGCATGTGTACATAGCACACCACAGAAGCCTGCTGCCATAGCAGTGCCCAGTGATGTCATGTACCATGTGGTGGGACTACAGCTGTGTAGTGTACAGCTGTCACACATGGGCCATGTGTTGCTTCCCAACATACATACAACAGCACAATAGTGCTGCATGTATGTGACTGCATGTGCACAACGTCAGCCAAACATGCACGACACACAGGAACCACAATTGAGACAGCAATCAGGGACACGGTGAATGTGCTAAACAACAAACATTTATTCAGCAAACAACAGGAAATCGATACCTACACCCCCTATTAAGTCAACAAGAACAACAACAACATGAAGAAGCAATACTATTTACAGTTACCCCCCAAGCATGAGAACATACATGTGACAAAGCAGAATACATCCAGTAATCTACAGTCAAATCCACTCCCACAACCACAATAAAACAAACAATACAACAGTCATAGCCCACCATTACAACAACACTTGAACATATGTACACTCCCCCCCCCCCACTCTGGAATGTAACTAAACAATGTACAGAGTCCACACAATAGTCCCTAATGGTCCCTCAGGGCAGACTGCAGGGTTCTGAGGAAACCAGGGAGATGGGCCACATCTCACATGATGGCCTCCACTAGGTGTTGAAATCTATGGTCCCTGTTGTCCTGCTGTTGGTTGTGGACCTGCTGCACACCATCCTCTGCTGTGTCCTGCTGTTCCTGGCCCTGGTTAACAGCTACCTGGTGTACCTCTGGGGATTTCCTTTATGGCGCAGCATCCAACTCCACCATGACGACCTCTCCACCACTGCCCTCCAGTACCTCCACCACCAGCTTCTCATGCTCCTCCATGTGGCATAGCACCTGCATCGCCTCCTGCTCAGCTACCTCAATAGTCTCGGCAGCATCTGTACCACCTTTCTAGCTGTCCTGCTGTGTGCTAGCTGTGTCCACAGCCACCCATGGTGGTGTCCTGGACATCCTCCCATGTGGTGTCCTCAATATCCTCCCCCTGTTCCACCATGTCTCCCCCTCCCTCCTCCTCCTCCATTTTGGGTGGCAGTGGGCATGCCCTCCTCCATCTGTGCAGGGTACATAGTGCATATGCCCTGGCATCCCTCTCCCTCCGGTCTGCCATGGCTCTTAGCAGTGCCCTGTGGTGTGGGGTGAAATGGGGGAATTCAATTACTGTATAACAGGGGAATGACACATGTCAGTATGCATTTTTGGCATTGCACAAACCACAGTACAGGTGTTTCACCAGGTGGTGCCCATGTTTCACACATGACACCTCACAATCACCAAAACTGCCAAAACTGCACCCTAGGCAACTCTTTGCCACTTATTCTATGTGCACCCTAGCATGCTCTGTCAGGATGAACAAACCATTCACCACATATGCACCTACCTTGCCTGTGCTGTCTGCGCACATCACCCTGTCATACACCATGCAGGTCAGCTGCCTTGTGATGTCTCCTTGGCCCTCTGTTGTTGCTGCTCTGACCTGTGGAGACAGGTCACACAATTATTAAATGTGATGTGCACTTGGGCATGCTGTGGGATGCCATGCTGTCTGTATGTTGGCCTACCTGGTGACATGCCCACCTTCAACAGGTCACTGCCCAGTTCTGATCTCTGCATTCCATCTTGCAGTTATGGATATTAGATGGGTCAGGATGGCAGGATCCTGCCTGGTCATGTCCTGCCATTTGAGTTTGAGTTGTCTGCATGTGCGCATCACCCCAGACAGTTCACTCAAGCGGGTCCCAATGGCCCTTCACACACTGTCCCTGGCTGTGGGTGGGTGGTTCCTGCAGCCAGTCGGCAGCAATGTTGTGTGCCATTGCTGCACCAGGTTAAGCAGTTGGGCTGTTTCAGCAGTCATAAAATTGGGTGCCCTCCCGCTTAGTCTGGTCATTGCTGCTCTCTCCTTCATGTTGGACAGTGTTTTCAGGCCTTTACCAGCAGTGTGCTGCTTGCCTGTCTTGTGTATTAGGACTGTGGCATCTTTCTGTTGCGATGGCACATGTTCACGCATCAGACATGTGCAGGCCACATGTGCGACATTCATCACTGCATGCTGCATATGCACTCATTATTGCCACATAAGCATGCAGTTTATACCGCGTGTTTCATGTACATAATAGTCCACCTTCTGTAGATTGTGGTTTCCTGGGTGACATGTGATGCTCCTGCGGTTAGAATACATGAATATGTGGCATGAGGCATGTGACCCTGTCCACTTACTATCACAGGCACCTGTGACACAGGGCCCACCCCTATTGAACAGCAGCCATGCACACACCACCATGCCCACACCTGGTGAACTGCTCAGTGTAGTTGGATATACCTTGCGGAACACAATTTGCCAACAAAGGGTGATCCCGTTCACCACCCTATGTCTGCTGCCCATCATCCACCCCCCCACCAATCATGTACTGACCCTGCTCATACACAGCCTACACTGCTGGTCACCCAGTCATCTGTAGTGCACCATGTCAGATGTCTTAATGTTGTCCACGTAGGCCACAGTCATGATCACACCATGGACAACTACCCTTATCACCCCAGTAGGGACGTCTTTCCAGGCTACTGGGCATGACTGCCCACAGGTGTAGCCATACGGATGTGTGTCTTATGGCCCATAACCCACTTCCACATGTGTGCCCATGTACCCTGTGTCTGAACCATGCATGACAGTGTGGTGGCCATGTTGTTTGCAGGGGCATGCCACAGTTGGGGGCACAGGTGTGTGGCAGGCATACTGCAGGCACATGCACCGTTGCCATGCCAGTACTTTCCCAACCTATGTCTGTTGCTCTCAGGGTGCATGCAGTCTGCCATCAGTGGTGTCCTGTAACTCTGACTGCACACTAGTGTGGTCCAGTGACTGTCACTAGTGTGCTGCTCTATCCAGTGATCCTCTGGCCATGCACAGCTGCCACAGTCCACTATGGGAACATATTCCATGACATGACCTTCACATCCCAGAGTGTCGACCTGTGTCAGACAATTGCACTACACACATGATGGCATGTTATGTCACCATTATTACATACATGTGTAGTGCTTGGGCTACACTGTTCTGTTACAGCCTATGATGACACACACCCACACAGTCATGCACCCTGTGACTACACACACCCCACACATACATCCTGTGATGATACACACCCCACACAGTCATACATCCCTCACTCAGTGAGCATCACACACACACTATTCCCTTTGCACACTACTCCCCCCTTCACGGTGACAGTCCAGTCCCATGCATTCATCTGTGTTCATTTTATCATGGCTTCTTGACACTTTGCTCTGTTTTGTTGTTGAAAGCTTTGTGTCTCTCCAGCTTGCTGCTGTGTCCATTTCTCCCCTCTGGTGCCTGTGTCTCCTGCACCCTTTGACACCATTGGTGTGCTTGTCCCACCCACCATTGTGTCCTGCACAGCAGTTGCATATGACTTCCTGCCTCGTTTCTTGGCACCTGTTTGTGGGGCAGGCTCATCCTGTGGCTGCAGTGTTTCCTGTGTGTCCCCTGGTTGTTTTTCCATGACAGGAACAGCAGTGGGAATGCCTCCAGTTGTGTTTGCCACATTCCGCTGCTGTGTGATGGCTTGCTGTGCAACACTGCTGTTGTCAGTGGCCATGGGTCATGTGCTTGCTGCCTGTCTTCAGCCACTCCGACCCATTCCACTGGTGCTGAGGCTGTTGGGTAGTACATCCTGGCACTGTGCATGTGTTGTTGGCTGCTCCTTGGTGTCCTGTGGCTGTGTGGTATCTTCATGCTCCTGCTGTACACTTGGGGGCCTCACAGACTGTGTTGCTGCTGTGGTCTGCAGTGCCATTGCAACCTGCTCTGTCTGTCTGTGCTGCTGCTCGACTGATTTCTCCACAGCCATTGCCAGTCTAGTGATCATCAGCATATGCTCCTGGACTCTTACACGTGTGACTTGCAGGGCCCCCACAAGGGTGTTCAGTGATGCTTGGGTGCTGGTCATGGCCACCTCTATTGCTGTTACTAGGCCTGCCATGCGTTCATCCATACTTTTATGATGCTGTTTAGAACATAGTATAATGCAGCCACACATCTCTGTCTGCTCCTCCTGCCTGCCCACCAGTGACTGGCAGTAGGTGTTGTAATCTGTTGGTGACTGCTCCCTTTTCTCCTGTAGGGACCATGTAGCCTCATCCAGTCTAGCCTCCAGCTCCTCAGTGGTGTTTGGGCTGAGGTCTTGGGCAATGTTTGTGGCTATGCTTTGCACACTGCCTACATCACAGTCCTCCAGTGTGAGATCCTCTAGTCTCCTTTCTGTCACTATCTGGCTTTCGTTCTCGGCCGTGGCATCAGTTTCCAACAGTAACGTGTCCTGTGCACTCAGCACCTGTGATGCCCCTGTCTGATGTGTGTGTGTGTTCCCGTGGTGCAGGCCCCATATTCTGATTCACTGCCATCATTGCTGCTGTCTCCATCCTCTCCATCTTCCCCCACTGTGCCTGTGGGATTTAACATTCTGTCAGGGTCTTCACACAACACTATTCCTATTACACGCTGCTTTGGCAGCACTGGTTGCATGTATTGTCTGGTACAATGACATACTGCACTATGCTGTACAGTTACAATCATGCTCCTGTGTGTGCTACGTGTGTCACATTCAACACAACTGTTCCTGCACATGCGTGACCCTTGTTCCTGTTGCACTGTGGATTTGTGTCACCTCTGCATGGGATATACACATTTGTTGCTACTGTGTGTGTGTCCTGTGTGCACCCCTCCGGCCTCCATACCCCCGCTCCCCCACAGTCAGACACCCTTGCACACCACACATTGCTATTTCTGAATGTGTCTGAGGCCTACCTGTACTGCTCAACATCCTTGCCATGTAGAGGCTAGTATCCCCTTGCACACTGTGCCTGCTGAGGAAGGCCAGCACTCTCTGTTCATGGCTAGTGAGGTGCATTTCCTGGCTTGGTCCACCACCAGTAGCTGTGGCACACCTCTTGTTGAAGGCCTCCTACTCCTTGCTGTGGCACTTCAGGTCATTGATGCATTTTTGTAGGTCCCTGACCATACGCCTGGTCTTGGCCACTGCATTTACCATTGTGGCCACTACATTCCAGGCATTCCTGCACTCTTTGCACAGTTCCCTGCCCCCCCCCTCCCAACAGGAGTTTTGCCTGGGCCTCAACCTCACTGAGGAGGACATCAGTCTCCTCATTAGTGAAGTTCTTCTTCCTGGTTCTATTTTTTGCAGCCTGCAACCCTGCTCCAGTGCTGTATGACATTCTACCTCAACACTCTCCTTGCATTCTGCATTCTGAAGTATTGGTCTTATTTTGTGACGTGCATAACTCTGTACATCTTCTTCACGTGGTGCATCTTTTATCTTAGGCACATATTGTGGCATGTGTAATTCCATGAATTTCTGACGTAATGTGGCCTCCTTCTGGAATATGGCATAGGTCACATGTCGCAGTGTTTTGGGTACAATTTTCTGGCCAGGAATAACTTGCAATTTGCTCTTGCAGGCCTTTTGGAATCTGGCCCAGTAAGTTTAAGCATTTCTTTTGGGTTCTTTACATATAGTACATCATTGTCTGTATATCTCCAGACATAAATCATCCATTTGTGCAGATTACATACTAGATTTCCCAGTAAGTATTGCAGGGGACATTAACCTTTATATTGATTGTCATAAAAATACCTTTGGCCTGGTTCTGTCACCTTACCCTGCACCACACAAGACATTTCATAAACTAAGGTGATTCCTGAGTTGGGTGGACCTCTGGCGGAAACTCAATCTCAACTCTCTGGATTATACTCACTATTCACACTTAGATAACAAATATGGGCTAATATATCATCTCTTTACACAGATGAGGGATATCCAGAGGATCCACTCCTGCATGATTGAACTGATTACCTTCTGATTACCACTCCCCAGTGATCACCACAGTGGAACTGGAACTATTTAAAAAGTGAACAGTGTGGTGTTTTGGCATGTTTTATTTAAAAGGTGCTGAATTTTATAAGTATATGGAAACCCACATAAAAGAGATCATAACCCTGAACACCTCTCAGGATACTACCCTATCTATACTCTGGAATACAGTGAAGACTGTACTTACAGGATACCTCACCAGCTTTGTGGCTACACACAGATGGAAAGACAAGCCTATAAGAATGATTCATTAGCATCCTTTCTTTCCTACAACAGCAGTACAAACAGGGTACTCTGGTCAGCTTTACATAGATCACTTGGGTTAAAAAACCATTGGATGATCTGACTTGGTAACAAACAGAGTGGGCACTGTGGTACCTTCACCAAAAGTATTATGATGGAGGACGCTGGACAGCCCAGCTAATGGCACATAGAGTATGAAGATGAAAGCATAGAGCTTCCATCCTGAAACTCCCCCACCATACCACAGGACACCTAATCCAGGCTGTGGACACATACCCAGATGCGTTTGTCTCCTACTATGCCAAACTTTATGCTCATAAAGGTAAGGTCATGTTAGAGACCTTTCAGGAGTTTCTAAACTCCTGGGGCCTCCCTGCCCTTACCCAGGAATTTCTGACTTCCCTGCAGGCCTCCATCATACCTGAAGAGATTCAGGGGGCACTGAAATGCCTCAAGCAAAATAAATGTCCTTGACCAGATGGGTACCAGGCTGAGTTTCAAATTTTTCCAGAACTCTCCTCTCTTTTCCTAAAACTGTCTAACTTCCTGCTTGACAGGGACTCTACCCTGCCCTCTTTGAAGTTTTACAGTTATCCCAGTGATACTGAAATCTGGGAAATCAGAAAAAATGTGTGTATCCTATTGGCCAATTTCAGTGTTGAACACTGATTACAAGTTATTTATAGTTATATTGGCTTGTAGGATGGATATTACAAATGTCATATAATAAATTGTTCAATTTATATGCAATATGTCAAGATGAAATCAATCAAAATTTGAAATAACTGTAAATACTGTACATCTATAATGATGTCTTAAAACTAATAAAATTATAATAAAATAGAATGTTAGCATAGAAAATGTCCAAAAGTATGGTGGAAAGAGTCCGAGTGCTAATCTTCTACTTAAAAAATATAGTAGAAAAGATAAACTCATTCTGAGAAAGAGTGCAATCCAATTTCTTCACCATTTACTGGATTAATTAATTTTCAATCCAGTCCTACTTTATCAACAGCAGTTTGAACTCATAGTACTAATTGTTAAATATAAGTCAGTTTTAAACCATATTGCTCATTCCATTTAAAAACCAAAGAAAGCATGGATATATACAGCCCTCAAAAGTTTAATATGGTATAAGCATCATTCAGAAAATGTTTTTCTTCCCTTTATTCTCTGCTTCCTAGAACAGATATAACTGGAGTTCCCATCAGCTTGCCCCATGAAACAAAAACACAGCTATGATCTCTCAAATTGGCAAGTACATGACTAATTGTCTTCTATTAAGGCAGAGTTTCTGGAACAACCATGAACTCCAACGTATACAACATTTGCTTCAAATTGTTTGCCGATGCCGATGTTGATTTTTCTATTACCATTTCTGTGTTCACATTTTCAGAAGCTGAGTCAGAAGGGTCTGTACTATTTGATTATTTAGCTGCTTCTGCAGCCACTTTGAAAGCTTTTGTAGCAGCATAGAACTTTGCAAACTTGGACAGGTGATCTATGTCATAAAAAAATATTTTTGTACCATCAATCAAAACCATTGTTTTACAAGATAAAGTACTGAGAATTCCCCTTGGCTCCTCAATGTTCTCTAGATATTGCAATAAATGTCGATGTCATTGCTGAGTCTGGGGAGCAACATTGCGGTATAAGTACATTATACTGTGTTGCCCTTGCAGTTGAATGCACCTTTCACTCATGAAGTTTTCAAAATAATCCCCCAATCCATAGCTGAGGAAAATTGAATGAGAATAGACTTTGGTTTGTTAGGCATCAAATTAGCCTGACATTCAGTTCTTTTCTGAGGTATTCAAAATACTTTAACCAAGTTAGGTATGTGAAGATTTAAGCTCAGACACTCGAAAGTCCTTTATAACATTTTAAGTTTTATAAGTCTTAGTTTCTAGATTTAGCATTCCAACAAACCTTAAGTTAGTAAGTCTCTGGTTATTTTCTATAGTTTTGAGTTTTCTCGAGAGGTCTAACAAGCCTCTCATTAAAGAACTATTGCAAGTAGACAAAGCAATGGGACCTGACAGGTGGACACTAGGATACTGAGGAAGCTCAAGGAGGCAGTAGTAGTAGTAGTAGGCCTCATTTTTTAAGTGCCCCTTCCCTGAGGCTCAGGGTGCTGTACAAATCAGGCAGGCAAGACAATGACCATAAACACATAGTATAAAAAACAGTATTAAAATCAGAAGAGGATAGAAAAGTATTCAAGATTCAAATGCCTCTCTAAAAAGGTGAGTCTTCAGGCCCCGATTAAAAACTTCTACTGAGGGGGTCTTCCTCAGAGAACTGGGAAGTGAGTTCCACAGGACTGGCACCACCACTTCAAAAGTGCAGTCACAAGATGATTTTAACTGGGCCCTGGGAACCACCAAAAGGCCCTCCACTGCAGACCAGACAGCATATGAGGGGCAGGTAGGAGTCAGAAGATCTTGTAAATAGCCTGAACCTGAACTGTAAAGGTCCTTATAGGTGAATAAACCCACCTTGAAGGAGATCCTGTACCTAACCAGCAGGCAATGCAGGCCTTGCAGCACTGGGATCACATGACAAGACCCTGAGATACCCATCAGCAGTCTAGTCACCATATTCTGCAACAGCTGAAGGCATTGCAGGACCGCTCCACTGACCCCAAGATAAAGAGCATTACAATACTTGAGTCTCAGCATCATGAAGGCATGCAGTAGTGATGGTAGGTCACCAGGACGTATAAAGGCTTTGATCCTGGAGATATTCTTACGATAGTAAAAAACAATCTGGACAACAGATGACACCTAAGCCCCAAGTGTCAATCTGCTGTCTAGGAGCACACCCAGATTTTTCACCTTTCCAGATGCCAAAAGAGGGACTGTCTAGCTGCAGCTCTGACAACTCTGGTCAACTTATCACTGGAAACAGGGGAGGGGCCAGATACTGGAGGAGAGCAGATATGGTCCACTACACAAAAGTGGAAATAGGGAGAAGGCAGGAAATTATAGACCTGTCAGCCTGACTTTGGTAATGGGCAAAGTAGTGGAATCACTACTGAAGGACAGGATTGGGGAATACTTTGTAACCAATGGATTAGAGGATCCAAGGCAGCATGGTTTCACAGGGGGAAGATGTTGCAAGACAAACCTGATCAAGTTCTTTGACTGGATGATCAGGGAAGTGGATCAGGGAGGAGCAGTAGATGTGGCTTACCTGGATTTAAGTCAGGCCTTCAACACTGTTCCATATAGAAGACTGGTGAGTAAGCTGGGCAACCAAGAAGTGGACCCAAAAGCAGTAAAATTGGTAAGAAGTTGACAAAGCAATAGGAGTCAGAAGGTGGTGGTAAATGGGGTCCACTCTGGAGAAGGCATGGTGACCAACAGGGTGCCACAGGGGTCAGTACTAGGCCCAGTCCTCTTCACTCTCTCTCTTTATTAGCAACATTGCAGAAGGGCTGGAAGGGAAAGTGTGTCTGCTTGTGGATGACACAAAAATTTGCAACAGAGTTGACACACTGGGGGGGGTAGAAAGAATGAGGGAATATCTGAAAACCTGAAAGAATGGTCAAGGGCATGACACCTTCAAGAGAAGTTTAACAAAATATAATATTTAAAGTTCAGCTTGCAGTTCACATTAGTTCTTTATTCATCCTCCCCATTATTTATTGCTGAGGTAATTTGCATGAAAATAGGATTTTTGCTCCAGAAGAGTTTATCTGTTTCTATTGCTGTCTCTGTACCTGAGATCATAATGCACTGCTTGTGACTTCACATTTACTCTCATGGCAATAGTTTGTGATGTCACAACAGAGCATTATGACATGAAGTAGGGAGTAAGCTATAGAGACAGATTAACTTTAAAGTAACTGAAAGGGATAAAAATCATGTATTTATGCATTTTTTTCAGTAATAAATAGTGGGGAGGAGGAATCTAGAATATATATGGAATACAAGCAGCAGTTTACCTAATTATTATGTTTCCCAATGTTTTCTTCGTGGTGTCAGTAGCTCTTGAAGCAATACATAATAAATAATGTTAAAAGTCTTATTAACATGAAAATATATATATGTGTTAAATAAAAAATAGGCAAGAAGACAACCTGCCCTACTGTAAGTTAGTTGTTCCTTCCTCCCAGTCATGGAAAGAACAAAAGGCACCTTTCTTTATCTGGTAGAAGTCAGATTCTACTCATTGTTCTTCCTTAAGGCAGCTGTGGACATCTGGAGCCTCAGGAGATTGCTCCTTGGATCCACAAGAACTGCATTCCCTCTCACTCCCCCTGGAGTGAAACTAAAGAGTCCTGCAGGCAAACTGAAGATTTTACCAAAGCAGGGTAAGAAATACCAGGGCTCACTTTGACAGATCCCCAATGGCAGACCTCCTGCCAGTCTAACTGCCACACTTGAACTTACTGATGAACATTCTAAGCTCCCCAAGAGCAGCTGACTGTAAAATGGTTATGATGCTGTGAGAGTTCTAAATGACATAATCATCCATCTCTCAGGCTAGCTGAGTAAACAATAATGTCATTATGTAGAATGCCCCTAAAGACCTCCTCACCAGCTGCCTTTTCCTACCTGCCTAAGGCTAGTACTAATGGGATTCTAGTAACCCCGGGGGACTGGGTTATTACACATAGTTATGTCAGCACCCCCATGTTGCGCAAGGCTGACTCCAGGGCAAACTGCACATGTGCGAGTATCAAGCAGGTACAGTACTGTAAATGCTGAAGTATTACGGCTGACTCCTATGCAACAAGAGCACAGCATATTCTGTTCACCACTCTTGCTACTCCTAAAGGTTCTCCACAGCTGTATTGGCTCTGACCAGAATTTGATTCTACAGAGTTTGCAGGTTAGTTGGAGATAAGCTCAAATGTTTTATTTTCTTCTCTTGTTCACTTATTTACTTTCATTCTTTTCTAGACAGCTTCACTTATGGATCATAAACCTCAACCTTCTCAGATAAAATACTGGGCTGTAAGAAGTGTTCACCAGCAGCTACTTCTACACAGCCATCTTGGTCTCTTTGTTTTCAGATTAAAAGGAAAACTAAAGTCAACATTTTCAAAAAAAAAAAAGGTTGTGTAGAGTGTTTTGATTTGTAGGTGTCCTCCAAGTAAGTCTTTCCCTTTATATACTCAGAGATGTTTCTGTAAATTTGCTTGCTGGTTTTATGGCCCCTTGGGATCTCCATGTTACTATTTGTTATGAGTCTTCTTGTCCCACAATACCTTCTGTACCATGTGACAGTGATGTGTTAATGATCATTGATTTAGAGACTAACAACTGTTGAAGCAGCAAGCTACTGCTAGGAGTCTGATATTCTGGCTTCAACTAAATATCTTTGCATAATCTAAACTTTTTGTTTTCTAGGAATGTGTCTTGGTCTAGCCAGCAGAAATGAATATTTTGTTTTTAAAGCTTTTCATTTTATCAGACTACATTTAACCATTTAAAAGCACACAAATCACCCAAGCCCCCAATGTCACATATGCTATAATTAGTGAAGACAATAGCTGTCTCCTTACAGACTAGCCCACCTGATTATCCCTCATGCATTTGCCTTCAGTAAATTTAGCCTTCATTATAGCTCTCTGGACAAGGAGAGTTAATTAACATAAAAGGTCTACTATTGTAAATGAACAGCTCTTATTGAATCAATGATCCTGAAAGCATCTCTGTTACATGGCACAGTAGGTATTATAGGAACAAAAAGAACCTTTGAAAATGTTAATATGGAGGTCCTCAGGGGCCATAAAATCAGCAAACAAATTTAGAAAAAAAACTTCTTTCAGCAAATAATGGAAAGGACTTACTAGGAGTACACCTACACATAAAGACCTTACAACCAACCTACTACCACTACCACCCAATCTCCTAGACAAAGCCACTTCTTTTGGCCGCACACTCTCCCCCCCCATTCTCCCTTCCCCCTCACCTTAACTCCTCCTTGGACTGTCACACTAGGTGTCATACCTCTTTATCTCCTTCACTACATACAAACACTATCCTTTACCCTAGTTGAATGCTCTTGATGCTCTACTATCACTATTGGTACTATGAATGACATTGTAACCTTATTGAATACTAGCTATCTACTATTAGAGTATTGTATATAAACTGTTTGTTATTGTTGTCATTGTCACTGTTTGATATGGAACCATTGTAAAAGAGCTCTGAGCTCAAAGGTATGATCCGAATTCCTAAATAAATAAATAATAATAAAAAAAAAACACTCTGCACAATATACTGTTTTGTAAATTTTGACTTTACTCTTCCTGTAGAAAACTGCAAGGTGCTATGCTTGTGGAGGAAAAACAGAGGTAGAAATGGCATACTTTGTGAAGCTTCCCTTGGTTCAGTGCATGAAGCAAAGGGCCTAGAAGTTATAATAGAAAATGGTCTGAAGCATGGCAAGCAGTGTTCTCTTGCTGTCAAAAGGGCTAATAAAAAGCTGGGATTCATTAAAAAGGGGTGACCAGTAAGGCAGAGGAAGTATTTCTGCAACGTTACAAATCCTAGTCACACTCCATTACCCTTACTGAAATTAAGGCAATAACTTTGTAAGAATTTTGACGGTACAACATTCAAGTATATATGCTTGCATATGCAAGCTACATGCAAGTGCTTATGTAAGTTTTTAAGTATGAATTATTTGCAAGGACTGTGTAAGGAGTTTCACCTTTTCCTTGCATGAAAAATGAATGCATGAAAAATTCCCTGTTTCATGCAAGAAAATTCCTTGCCAACCATCCTGAGATGCAAGAAAAATTGTGTGAAGTGTTACTGTACTGCAGTATTGATTTTACATGCTGATGTGGGGCTAGAACCTACAACCTTCTGATGCTAAAGGCAGGTGTGCAACTTACTTGCACAACTGATACTATGCTGCTCAAATATAGTGGAAAAATATATATAAACAGCAAGCAAGCAATAATCTTGATAGTTACATATTTCTTGCATTTTTAAAAAGAAATGTCTTCATTCTGCTCCCAATATGTTTTATTTGAATGCACAAGACCACTCTTACAACTTGGTGAAAGATGTCCACATCCATATTAATATATATCTGAGGTCCTAATACTGTGCTCTACTTTTGGCACTGCAGTTATTAGCATGACTAATTATGAAGTAGCTATAGCAAGAGATGAAATAAAGTGGGGATGTAAGAAGCAAGGGTAAATAAACTGTAAAGGAGGTAATCCATGATAATAGTGAATCCTAAATAGCAAATCAAAAATAGTGAATCAACAACAGCAAAAAACAAACACAGCAAAAACAAACATAGCGAACTACCAATAATAGCTAATGACAAAAATGGCTACTTCTCTAGAGTCATAATAGCTAACATGCAAAATAGCAAAATAGCGAAATAGCGAGACTGACCCAATGACATCACTGATGGGCTCGGTGGTCTGCAGCACATTCTCTGTCCCTCTCACACTTTGACTGCCTATATGGATGCAGTCACAGCTCCTCCTGACACACTCCTCTCACAGACACTGCACTTGCAGCAATCAAGTCACAACCTCCCTGTATCACCAGTGATTGAATGGTAATGAGCAGTACTGAAGTCCGAGTTCAGAACTATGCTACCGCTACCACTTGCACTGAGGTTCTGTTTGTCTCCCCAGTCTATCTTCTGGTAGGTTGTGTGACGCTGTGGATGTCATCCCTCCCATGGCTTGTCTTTCCAATCCACCCACTCACCCAGAGGAACTTCACCTTCCCTTGGCTTCCATGTCACTCCTGTTTGTTGGCACCCCACTCCCCAGTTCTACAACCACAGTAAGTAACCACACAGCATGCAGAGAGTGAGCTAAAGAAACTGACACCTACAGGTGACACAGACAAGTCTGGAGAGATTTCCTTTCAGTGGATGGACGTCAGTGTCACAGAAAGAGAGAGAGAGAGAGACAGTGATGCACAGTTAACAGTTGTGAATGCATTAACAGAGACACACCGAAACACTAGCTGCACTATTCTCTCTCTATCTCACTCTATAGCTCTCTGTCTCTTTCTCTCTCTGTCCAAAGTTCATGTAGTATCACAGTCTGTATTGCTGCTAGCCACACATCCACCAGCTGCTTGCAGTCTGAATATAGCGCTATTTTTACAGGCTCGCTATTATGGCAGATGCACTTTTGTGCAGGTGCTATATTCGGACTCGCTGTTAAGCACTCGCTATTAATAAACTCGAGATTCTGTATTCATGATTATTACATAGAACCATAAAGGATTAAGACGCTGTTTTCATACAAAAGTCTTCAGTAATGACAGGGAGGGGAAATTTAAGAAACATAAGTAATATTAGGTGAATAGTAACTAAATAGTACATTTTTTAGGAGTTGTCACTGAGGTGCATGCAGCTTTTTACAACTGATTGTACCTAAAGATTTCTACCTGTACTGTACTACAAAAGACATGCATTCTTACCTGTAAGAATAGAGAGTAGAGTAATCCTCCTTGCACAGTTCATACAAGGTGTCATTCATTCCTTAAACACTACATTTTGTATTTGTATGTTTCTTACCTAGTTTAAGCACAGGATTTTTTTTCTCTTGCACTACTCTTAAAATCATGTATACATGTTTGTAAAAATAGTGCAAGAAAAAAAATCCTGTGGTTAAACTAGTCAATAAATATGCAAGTATGATTATTTTGTACTGTACTACATTTAAAACTTGCTGAGTTCTTGATAAGTGTCAAAACGTATATTGTGATCTTGCAAAAAACTCATTTGTACTTGCAATAAACTTGCATTTGTTCATGCAAGAAAAATGAATTTGTGTATCTAATAAAATTCTTGCACAGTGATGCAAAGAATGTACAGTGAATTTGATACTATCTGTGTTTTCTGATGTTATTCTTATAAAACATGCAAGATCAGTCATAAATCTTACATTTTCTTCAGTTAGGGTGGGAGAGCTATATACAGGTAAAGATTTTTCACTACCTAAATGACATTGAAGTAGTTGAGAAGGTACAGCATTGGGTCACCAGAATGGTCAGGATGTTGAGAGGCTAAAGCTGTGAGCAGAGGGTTGTGATTAGAGCTGTTCAGAATATACAATTTAACCAGCAGAATACTCACAGAAATACTATTCTGATTCTGTGGAATTTCACAGAATTTGTGTGAATATTCTGCAGAATTTTGGCAAATTTTAAGTTTCAGTTATTGTGGTCTCATTTTTAAAGCACATAATGACAACAACAATGACAGATATACAGGAGATGATGGTTTACATATGTGTGCCAAATTTTAGAGACCTAGATTGAAAGGGAGCTGAGTTACGGGTGGCCAAAGATTAAATCAAAATTTAATTCAGTTTTTTCCATCAAACTTTGAAATTACTCATGCAATTTCTCCATAATGTCAGGATTGAGAGAAACATGCAACATGGTTATGTGCATCAAGTTGTAAGTATCAAGCTTTAAAACTGGTTGTGCTATAAGTAGCCAAACAGCTTGCCAAAATGTAGGTTTTAGGTTAATATCATTTTGAAAGCATTCATTGAAATGTTATACAGTTTGCAGGTATGTGGGTAATTGCTACATGTATATATTTACCCACTTTCAGATCTCTATCTCCAAAGGTGCCTGAGATACAGACATATAAAAAGATAAACATTTCCATGAAATGTTCAAGCAAAATTAAAATGACAGATTTTGAGCACCTCTCATTTTGAGGTGTTGTGTCCACAAGTCATGATATTGAGCACACCATCGCCTATCAGCAATTAGTTATACTAAATTTCAGATATATAGCTCAATAGAAGGCTGAGTTATGACCAAATTAATAAACTAAAAACACACACAGAATTTCATCAAATTTTAAATTTCAGTTATTTTGGGCTAGTTTTCAAAGTATGTATCTCAATGATAACAAATCTTGTAGGTATATAGGTAATAATTGCTTTCAAAAGTGTGCCAAATTTCAGAGTCCTAGATTGAAAGTTGGTGAGTTGTGGATGGCCAAAAATTTAATAAAAACATAATTTTCTGTCATTGTCATCTAATTTTAAAAAGTGTTATCCAAATGTTACCACAGTGTCAGAATTTAGAGAAATGTGCAACATAGATATGTGCACCAAGTTTTAAGTATCAAGCTTTAAAGTGGGCTGTGCTACAGGTAGGCAGTTTGCCAACATTTCAATTTTAGTTATTTTTATATAATTTTAAAAGCATTCATCAAAATATTATAATGTTTTGCATGTATAAGGGTTATTACTACATTTATATATGTGTCTAGTTTGGGATTTCTAGTTACAAAGGTGCCTGGATTACGTGCAGATAAAATTTTTCATGAAATTTCCCACAGAAAAAATAAAATAACAGATTGTGAGCATCTATAATTTTGAGACAATGTGTCTTAATTTCCAGCTATTTGGCACCCCAATAGGGAACCTATGAAAAGGTAATTCTGCCAAGTTCAGATCTCTAGCTCAACTGACAGCTGATTTATGGATAACTGAATACATTTCAAAAACTCTGCTAAATTCCAACTAAATTCTACATTTTAGAGAATTTTGCAGAATTCTGGAAAAATTCTCCACATACAGAATGTTTTCATTCCAGCCAGATCTAGTTGTGACTGTTAACATGTTCTTTTCACAGGAAAGAAAGCTAAGATGGGAAATATCTCAAATTTAATGAATGGTCATGGGTATTGGCAAAACTGAACAGACATAGAGGCTGGATCTGTTGTCCTTCAGTAGGGCATGGGGACATGACTTGAAGTGCAGAGGTGGTACAGTAAATTCAGAAGTAATAGTAGAAGGTCCTTTTCCCAGAGGATTGCCAATATGAAAAGTAGTACACCATAAATATACTATAAATATTACTCTACTTTACTTCTGTTATACTACATGAAAGTATACTTGAAAACTCATGAAGTTTTAGAAGATTTTTCATACTGATAAAATACTTATTTTCAGTGTTGTGCAAAATTTTCGTTTTCCAGTGTAATGAAATTTCACAGAATTTTTTTTAATTCCACTGAAATCCCACAGAATTTTATCGGAAGTGGAATGGTGGAATTCTACAGCAGAAAAATGCAGAACAAAGTTTTCCACAATATTTTTGCAGAATTGTATTCCCTGGATCTCAATATTTTCCGTGGACATGGTTGCAGAATGATTTTCCCTGGAAAAAATCCTGTTCTGTAGAATATTATTCCAAGGATCATAGCACGTGGAATTTTGTAGAAGAACCAGTGAAATTATGGCAGAAATTCTGCCAGTGGAATGGTAATTCTGAGCTAATTTTACAAGTTGACTTCCACATTCTGTATAGCACTACTTATTTTATTTGGAGTATATTATGTAATAAGTGTACTAGTTACTTCAAGCAATGAGAGTGTATCAGTGATGTCATGCATAATGCAGCATCTCACCCCAGAGTTGTTGCCTCAGTGACAGAACTTGAGAATGCTAAAGTCAAACTCTGCAGTGCGGACATGAACCCCCTGGCATTCTAATGGCAGATTTATTTCTCTGCTTAAGAGATCAGTCAAACTGCAGTCCTGTTCCAGTCCTTGTTTCTAGGTTTTGAACTTCCGTTTTATTATTTCGTAAAATGTATAACTTAGTTAATATTCTACATTAGCTTAACTTAGTTTTATACCTTTTGTTTTCTTATATTGTAGCACTTTCCTTGGTTCTGTAATATTTCTGAGAACTGGAAAAAAATGCAGTTTGCATTGGTTTCCAATTTGGGCTTCTGATATTTAACCTGTTAAAAATGAACTTTTTCAAATTATTGTATTCTTTTTTCTCCCCTGAGCTCCTGACAGGCCTCTTTTGGTTCTTTGTCTATCAAGCCCCATCATCTGCCTTTTGTGGGACTTCTCTCGCTCCTTGTTCCCCTGTGGATGACCCCCCCCCATGGAAAGGGCTGCCTGGGGCTATGCCCTTACTCTGGGACAGAACTGAGCTTTGGTTGGGGAGTGAGATCCACAATGTCGGCATTGCAGAGTCTGCAGCAGGGCAGCAGACAGCATCCTGTGTAGTTGGGGGAGTTTCATTTTTCCTCCCCACTCTCCAGCATCATGGAAGAAATGCAGCTGATGCTGTGGCATTAGAGTGACGACTACCCCTCCCTGAGCCTGGCTCCAGCAGGCACTGCCACCTGTGTTCACCTAAGTGACAATATTGTCATGGAGACCAGGGCTCTGCCTCACTGAGGAGGTGAACATCCATGGGGTGCTCAACCATCCTCCCTATGCTGGTCCTTCACTGATCCAGGCTTTTTCCCTAACACAGGTTACTGGCATCATAAGTGGTAGAGCTACCGCTGTGCCAGCAGACCAGCGAACACTTTTTTGTTTAAACTGACTTTATTTTTAAAACAGCTGTGCCTTTTTTGAGCAAACAACCACAGTAAGCAATTCTGGTATCTTTTCTGGTCAGATTGTCTTTATAGAGAGGCCTACTAAGAAGAGTGGTCTCAGGATTCAAACACTGCAAATCATGTCAGCATTGTTTGTCGAAAGCAGATGGCCACTACCTTTCATTTGATTTTTAAGGCCCAGACCATAAATATGAAAACTGGGAGCTCTGCAAACTTTTCTGGCCCAAAACAAAGACAAAAAATGGGCAGCTCAAGGGTAGTTATCATCTGTACCAATTTTCACACCTATTTCACAAGAGTGCTCACCTTGAAAAAAAAATAAAAATGAACAAAAAGAAAGGTTCTACTGAAGGTCGAAAGTATGCTTCAGAAAGCACTTCTCTGCAGCAGTCACTGGGACACTAGAAACTGAAAAATGCTGCAAGCACTGATCTGTAAAGTCTCTGGTCCCCAAGGAGGGAGATACAGCTGCAAAGCTTGCATTCAGTAATTAGTAGAGGGTGTTGGCAGGGGGATCCCTTGTGCTTTGGATGGCAAGAAACTGCAAAAGGCTTTCAGATAGTGGCCTGATACTACTTCTGGCAAAAGAAATTAAAAAGAAAATCACCTTGTGGTTTCTTTGCCTGAAACGTAATTATTGGAACCAGTGCCTCAAAGAGGAATATGCCATCCTTGAATGACATTAAAGGGAACTCCCTCAACCTATTCTCTGCATAACTGTGTAGTTTGTAGGCATGAACAATTATTCCTTTTCTTCCATCCCCGAAGTTCATATTAATTTAAATATACTGTATATGAGGTTGCTTAACTTTGTTCTACCATGGTGTAAAAACCTGCTTCACTCCATTGTAAAGGTCATGACCTGACTCATGTAAGGCATCCTGGAATTTCATGATGTTTTAGTTCAAAAGCCTACAGAAGTTATACTGTAATAGTTAATGCTGCTGTTATCTTCTGTATTTCTTACATTCTTGTCTTATGCTGGTCATGAAACTTTTCAAGGCATAGTAAGTGCCCTGCAGTTTATGGTAGTTTAAAGTGTATCTGAGTTACAAAAAAATGCGTTTAGATAATACTGGGACTTCACAAGACATTTAACAGAACTGAATGAGAGTATAGCTTCTTTTGGTTTGTGTAGGTACACATCAACTCTCATGATGCCGTGCATGAGTGGGGTCATGACCTTTGGAATTAAGGCAAATAGGTTTCCACACCAGAAAATGACAGAGTGAAGCAACCTAATTTATATATAAATTATGATGAAATTTGGGGGACAAAAGAGAAGGAATCATTGTTCATGCCTACAAAATACACAAGTATACAGATAATTGATTGAGGGGACTTCCCTTGTAAGAACATGTTGCAGTTTTTCCTGACAATGCAACTTTTTTATAAAATGGGCTAAGATTTTGAGCAATCTGATTGGTTGTTAGCCATACTGGTTGTTAGCTGTGCATTAAGTGTCTAACTCATGGCTAAAAGTAGTCCTGCCAAATAGGACATAGTACTTGTTCAAAATCTTTGGGCAAACAGAATTTTTTAAGAATGTCAGTCACCATTGTTTGTCCCACTTAGCGAAACAAGTTTTATGAGACCCAACCCTCCTGCCAATGGTCCTTGGTGCCATGAAAGAAATAGGCTGCCCGAGTAAGGATGAAACATACTTGTTATGTATTTGGTTAATATTTACTTATTTTACTTACATTTAGTGAAATGACCATTGCTGCTGTACTTCATTCATTGCAGCTTTCACACTGTGTGCCTGCTCAGACTCTCTTGTACCTGCCTGCTCATGCGGAAAAAATAATGGCAAAGATAGGAAATATGAAATGTAAAATATACAGCAACTGTGCCAGATAAAATACACATTTAAAATGACTCCCCCATCCACAGTGAGATCCACAGCTTAGCTACTCCACTCTTGTCTTTCCTCCCACCTGCCTGCTCTAACCTGCACCACTCATTAGCCCACTTGCACCTGCCATTACTGGAAAGAAACTGAATATATAAAAATTGTGCTAAAATGTAAAAGATACTTGTTAATAAATGAAAACTAATCACTAAAACTAAAAACTAATCATTGTGTATGGAAGGGGGGTGCTGCATGGCAACCATGACAACTAACTTCAGGAATAGTGGCCACAGTGGGGGAAAAGTCCTAATAACAACAAAAAAAAATACAGCAATGTTTGACAGGCAGAGGAACTATTCTATAACAAAAACGCATGAGACATTTAAAGTTTTTCAGTATAAGCATAACATTTAAATTTCTACATGAATGTAAAATACACTGCTCCATTTTATAAGCACGATAAGACACTCCGGGGATGTGGCATTTGACACTTCTAACCCACAGCCAGGGGCTGAAGGCACAAGGCCTGTAGCCTTGTCCTACTACACCCCTGGTCATGCATTAAAAGTATCTAATGCACAACCCATCATGTCTTATTGCTTGCGTATTGCCTATCCCTATATCCCCTCCAGTCCATGCCCAGTCCATGCTCAGTATGGAAGTATGAGAAGGATGATCCAATATTTCCAGGTGATGCTGCTGAGGATAACTTTGGTTTTCCACCTAGCGTTAATGAAAATTATCACTCATGCCCAGCATTTTTGGGCCAAATAGTTGGAATTCTACAATCCACAAAACATACATGGATGTAGAAGTTGAATTTAGGAGCATGCCAGGGCTTACCCTCAATCAAAAGGTTGTCAATCTCCATACACAAAGCACTGCACAAGCCCTCAATGAACATTTTTGATGTGCCTTTTATATCTGCTCCATAGACAAGAAGATGGAAAAAGGTATGTGGTGACCAGGGAGGGTTCTGACTATACCTTCATCCACCATGACCCAAAGGAAGTAAATGAAGCAGCTGTATGTGAAAAAACAAGTCTGGCCAGAGCCGGTATGGCTGCAGCCAAGGTCATGGAGGAACACAGCATTGTCCGCCATGTCCAAGATGGCTGCCGGAGTTCTCTGCACATGTGGGATGACTTGCACATGCACACTGAACTCCGGCAGCACATCAGCACAGTCTGCCATGTCCAAAATGGCCACCAGAGTTCTCTGTGTATGTACAATGACTCATGTATGTGCACTGGGCACCAGTGGCCATCTTGGACACAGTGGACTGTGCTGCTGTACCGCTGGAGTTTGGTGTACATGCACGAGTCATAGGGCTTTGGCAGAGAACTCCAGCAGCCATCTTGGATATGGTGTACAGTGCCTTGTTCCATCGATGGAGAAAATAGTGCAGTGGACATGCAGTGATTGCAGTTCGCCTCCACTATTTAAAATTCAGTCCGGTATCTGATAAGCTCCCTTTTCTCTACTGTGCTTGCAAGACATCTGCAGCATTACCCCCACTGCAGCCATAACAAAGGTTGATCTGGGAGCTGCACTCCCTGGTAAAGATTCCAGAAAGCTGAAACTCATGCCAAAAATGCATATACTACCTTTACCCTATTACTGATGTCATCTGTCTACCTAAGCTATTCTGCACTGCAGGCACTATAGAATGCAATCTTGCCTTTATGAGAGAGTTTACCTCCCCAGGAGACACCAAGTACATACTCTGAAAACTGATTTGGTGGCTGTAAAATATCAATTTCAAATGGGTGTTGATGTGAATGACACTGCTTCTAGGGGCATAGCAAATGCATTGACTGCCAGGAGATTTGCAAGGCTCAAGACAATTGAGTTGTCACAAGACATAAGACTCAAACAAATTGACCACCTCTTTGAAGGTACCTTCTTGTTTGATGACAAAACTAAGGCCTACATGAAGAAAGCTGATGAACAAAAAGCAACTATTAAAATCTAACTGAAAAAAGTGGGCCTGTATGCCATACAGGTCCTGTTGAAAGGGAGGCACGAGAAGGGACTATTACAGAAGAACCTATGTGCACTTTGAACACCCACTTTAGAGGGGCACTGGGAGACACAGAAGCAGGAGAGGAGTCAGGCAAAAATCTGCCTCAGCTCAGCGAGCCTAAGAAAAGCCCAAACCTTGACAATTCTGCCCTTGTCAGCATTGACCCATTGCCAGAAGAAGGGCGCTTGTCTTACTGCCTCCATGAGTAGAAAAATGATTACCATAGAAAAGTGGTTCCTGGAGGTAATAGAACAAGGCTTAACTCTTCAATTTGTAAGATTTCCAAAGTTAAGCAACACCAGAGTGTTTCTAGCTTAGAGTCCAGAACTCCAAAATCTGCTGAACTTGGAGGTATTGTAAGACAGTTAATGTAGCGCAATACAGTGGAAAATACAAATTCTCCAATTAGGGAAAGCCTTCTTTTCTGATACCTGCTGACTATGATGAAAAAATGGGGCATAGTGGCCACCCATTCGTGACCTACAGTTCCTGAACATGCGTGTGATAAAAAGAAAAAAGTCAGAATGGTAACACTGCAGACTCTGATTCCATCTCTGCAGAAAGGGGATTGGTTAGGGTCACTGAATTTGAAAGAGATTCAGGGAAAGATGTGTTCAGTACCAGTTCAAAGCAATATCCTTTTGCCTGACTTCAACACCTAGGTTGTTTTAAAAAGTGCTTGCCAGTAGTGACAACACATCCATGCAGGCAAAGATTAATGGGGTTCCCTTACCTGGATGACTGGCCAATGTGTTGGAAAGCCCTGAAAGAAGCAATGGGCTAAATTCAAATGGTAATGAACACAATGCAAAACTTCTTTTTTTTTCAAAGTATAGAAAAGTCACACTTAAAACCCAGACAAATGCTTAGATTTTTAAACACAGAACTGAACACAGATATGAGAAATGCTTTCCTGCCTCTGAAAAGTGCAGAAACTCTAATTCAATGTACAAACACATTCCAGGAACACCGAAAAAAGACTGCACATGAATTTGCCAGATTTTCAGTCCATATGGTATCCACAACTGCTGTGGTGCCATAGGCAAGGTTACAAATGAGAGACATCTAGTACAACCTTGGTTGGAACTGGTGCCAGAGAAGTACAACACATGATCAGCAAGTGCCGGTGCCAAACAAGCTGACACAAGCACCAGCATGATCAAATAATGTGAGGAACCTCAGGGAAGGTATCTGATGGTTTTAATGCTCACAACAAAAAACTTAACTAAAGATGTATCCCTGCTATGCTGGGGACTACATCTCGAATGAAGCATGGTGAATGGGTAATTCTGCCCACAAAGCAGTTAGGGAACACATAAACCCCTTTGAACGCACAGCTGTGTACCAGTCTGTGATGTATTTCTCCTCTGTGTTACAGGAAAAACAGCCCTAATATAGACAAATAACTGCCATATATTAAATACAATGGTGCTTGCCAGGATGCAACACAAAACTGCAGCATACTGCAGGAAAGCTAATGCAGTAACAAGGCAATTTCAATGACAGTTAATCCCTCTTGTCATGCAGTGTCGCAGGATACTGTATTGCATCCAGGCCAGCTGGATCCTGGCATATAGTACACACTGAATGCAAACCTGTCTGCAGTACATTGAGCAGGCAAGGCAAATATGTTAGTAGTTGTACTCAGCATGATGGGTCATGCCACTCATAAATGGTCTCTGAACCAAGAGTGGCTAAATTCAGATGTCACTGAGATGGGGTATGTTAGAATTGGACCTGTTTGCCTCTTGGGACAACAGGAAATTGTTCCAATTTTGTTGAAGCCCTCCCTTGTTGGGGATAGTTCAATAAGATCTCCTCATTCTCCCATGGAAGGGCAAATTTGTTCATTTCCTCCATTTCTAGTAATCCACAAGGCATTGCTGAAACTGAGCAGAAAGTCAGCAACAATGATTCTGATGAGATGTCCCTGAAAAAAAACAGAAGCTCTGTACCTACATTATACCTGCTCATTTATCAATTAGAGTGGATGTATATGTCATATAGTAGCTGGCCAAAGAGGTCAGCAGAGGGTTTGTGTTGGCCACAGGCCTAGAACCAGAGCATCAGTTTCATGCTCCAAGGGGTGCCGCTGGATGCCAGGGCACATTCAGGGGGAGTGGGAGAGGGTTGACAGCTACTTGATCCCAAGGAATTTTCATAAGCAAGGAGGGGTGCCAACATACACCAGAGAAATTGACATGGTAGGGAGGTGTGACACCAAGTTTATTTGAATATTGGGAAGATGGCATAGATATGTAGCAGACCTTGAATGAACACTGACACCTTATATGCCGGCTGCCTTAAACATGTCCTTACATTGGTTTCAGTGTGGCAGACACTGTTCTGTATCGTCAAATCTCACCCTTCTCATGACCTGGACACCTCCCTTGCACTCTGCAGCTCACAGCCTTGGTACTTGGTAGTTAGGACAAAAGAAGGTCGAAGCCCATCGAGGATGTCCTCCACACAGTGTGGATCATTAGTAGATTATGTTCTCTCAAGAAGACAATTATCAATTTTAATTTTAAACGTATTAATATTCGTGCAGTCCACAATTTCCTGAGGTAATGAATTCCATATCTTTGGAGCTCTAACAGTAAAGAACTGTTGTCTTTTGCTTGTTCTTGTTGTCTGGATTTCTATTTGTTTGTTATGTATTCTGGGTACCATTTTCTAGATGCAAGGATAAGCCACATGAACTCATTAATGTGGCTGATTTTGAATTTTAAACAGCTGAAGGAGATCTCCCTAGTCTTCTAAATTCTAGCTTAATATAACTTTGTTTTATGCAGTCTAGTTTCAGTAGTTATAACGGAGAGAGACGAAGTAGGATCTTAGTGGCCCTCTTTGGACTTTCTCCATTCTTTGAAATGTCCTTGGCCAGATAGGTACTCCATAATGGTGAACCGTAATCTAAATAGGGTCTAACATGGGTTTTATATAGAGCCATAATACATTCCTCAGATTTAAGAGTAAAAGTATTGTTAATCCTACGTAAGAGGGCATTGGCCTGATTAGCTACCTTGTTATAATGATTTGAGAAAGATAATCTGTTATCAACCAATATACCCAGGTCTTTTTTGACAGGGATTCCTCAAGTTTTATATTATTAAGGTGGTATGTTTGTTTTAGATTTTTTTTACCAAAATGTAATACTGAACATTTGGACACATTGAATTGCATTTTATTGGTTGCCGCCCATAATTCAATTTTTTTAAGATCATTTATAACGGAACTTCTGTTAATTTCACTATCAACTCGTCCTCCCAATTTAGTATCGTCTGCAAATTTGGATAAAGTATTCTGTGATGAAATGATAAGATCGCTGATGAAAATGCTAAATAAGGTGGGGCCCAACACTGAACCCTGAGGGACTCCACTTAACACTGATTTCTCTTCTGATAATTCCCCATTAACTCTGACAATTTGAGTTCTATTATAGAGCCAGTTATTAACCCAAGATACGATACAGTTAGAAAAACCTAATGCTATTAATTTATTTATTAATATGAAGTGTGAAACCTTGTCGAATGCCTTACTATAGCCAAGCAGAATAACATCCACCGGTATATTTAAATCGAGATTACTGCTGACTAAGTTATAAAAAAGCTAACAAGTTAGTTGTACAGGAGTATACGGATTTAAATCCATGTTGTGAAACATCAGCTAGTTTTAGTACCATTATCTCCTCTTCAATTAACTGTTTAATATGTTTTTCTAATAATTTACATGAAATAGAGGAAAGGCTGATTGGTCTATAATTTTCAGCCTTATGGTGCACCCCTTTTTTAAAAATAGGTGTAACAATAGCTCTTTTCCAGTGATGGGGAACATTAGCTTCTCTAAGAGATTTATTAAAGATAATGGTAAGGGGGACAGCAATATTATCATATGTTCCCCATAAGAAACTTGGAAGTAATATTATCAGGACCAGGACTTGTTGTTGGCTTCAAAGTTTTTAGAAGTTTAAGTGTATCAGAAATACTGATAGTATAACCAAAATGAATATTTGTATTGATATATGATATAGGTTCCATATCTTGTTCAAAGACAGAACAAAAATATTCATTAAACTCAAATGCAGTTGCCTTATCGGAAAAAATAGTTATATTATCTATGATTAACGGACCTATTTTATTTATGTCACCCTTTTTATTATTTAGATATGAATGCAGACTTTTGTATGAATCCCTAGTGTGAGCGATTCTGAATTCAGATTCCGTTTAGAAAAAGTGATTGATGTTTTAATTCCTTAAGTGATTTCTTATACTTGATTAGTATTCCTTCTGATTGTTCAGGTTTGCACTTTTTAGGATTTTAAATAATTTATGCTTAGAATACTAAGTTTTTTAATTTTATTGTTATACCAGGCAGGAACCTTGCCTTTATTGTTGTATTTTTCTTTCTGGTACATAAAATTTTCTAGATTATGTACAATTTCTTTAAAGAGGATCCAGGCATCATTAACATTAAGAGATGAAAGTAATGAGTCCCATGGTATATCTGTAAGATGTTCATTAATTCTTGAAAAATTAGCCTTCTGGTATTGTTTAATCATATGGTTGTTTGTAAAGTTTTTATGGGTCAAAAAAATGGAAAATTGAATTCTCATATGATCACTGTTGCCCAAAGGGTCTAAAACTTGTAAATTAGATACAGAGGCATTCATATTGGTCATTACTAGATCTAGAATGTTATTCCCACATGTGGGTTCCCTAACTTGTTGGGTAAGACCAAGATCGGTGATAATTGAAAGTAACCGTAAATCATACTGATTGAGTCCAGAGAGTGTATCCCAATTTATTGTTGGTGCTGCTTTCACTTTGTATGGAACAATTTGTCATGATAATGACACATGGATTGGTGAGTAAAGAGTTGTTCGGGCCTTGCGTTTTGTATAGGGTCATTACCATTTTATATACTGTTTGGGTTTATGCAGATTGACACCACACTATTTGTGAACAAAAATGGAATTATCTGTGCAGCCCCATGTTGTGCATTAGTGAAAGGATGAGGTGCTTCTGGGAGTCCCAGGATTCAGTTTGCCTTAGTGGTACTGCTGGTAGCACAACAGAATGGTATTCTCAGCAGCCTGGGTTTAAATCCTAGCTAAGGCACTTATTTGTTTCTATCTTCTGTTTCTTTGGGTTCTATATATAATATGCACACTGCACCCTTGTAAATAAAAAAAGTATATTAGCAACTGCAAGGAATCAGTTGTTGTTAAAATTAGTCATTTCCTTCTTCTAACACATATTGTATTTGTCAAAGCTGTTAAAGTCAGGTTTATTTATTTATTAACAAGATTAACCAGATCTACAAATGGTGTTCAGTATTGTGGTAGGGTCAGTCCCTGTTGAACCTGGGAGGATTCTATACTGTCATTTATTTTGGAAGACTGTTGCAACAGCATTTTTTTTTACATTCTGTTCTGTACTATCCTAGTATTTCTTCTTGTTTCTGACAGGCTGGCCACCTGCAGAATCCCCCATTCTCTCTATCTATCTAATACTCACTTTATTTTCCTTTTCCTCCTTTTTTTCAGTCCTCCCATGATGTCTAATGTGCACCAGTGCTTAAGAAGGTGCACATGCATAAAGCATGCTAGCCAGCATAATGAATTGAAACAAGCAACAAGTTAAAGTGCAGACTGCAGTTAAAGTGCTGGAATTGCATTAAAACCCATATAATAAAGTGAATGAGCTGTTAATGTAATATTGAATTGTCTGGGCTACTGTTATAATACTAGTTGCCAAATAAGGGAACAGAAAAATAGATAGCACCTTGTTTGCTGTTGATTTTTATTTTAAAAGCAAACTGTAAGAAAGCAGTACAATTGAATGTATATGATTATTTTTGAAAGATAGCCTTCGAGGGAATATATACTGAAATGAAGATTTATGTGTAAAAAACAGTCATAGAGTGCTTGAAAAATAGAAATAATACAGAGGAGCTAGTCCAAACCCTCTGTTCAGCAGGTCTACTTTACTAGAGTCTCGAAACAGAGATTAGTAGACTGCTGGGAAAGCTTTGTTTTTTCCCCTTTTCTCTCTCTGTTTTATTTTGTTGTAAAATGCTTTAAAAAAGAAGTCAATGAATACAGACTGCTGTTGGGATATTTATTAATAAATAAAGAAACATCCCAAGCACTGAATTTGGAATAACACTTAGCATGCTTGTTTTTCTTTTGTTAAAAACCTTGAACTGTATCCTGAAGCTAACACTGTAGCCTGTCACCCGAAATTGCTTCTATATGAATGACTGATGCAATATCTGTCCTGCCTCTCATTCCAACATTATTTTTGGCACAAGCTGTATTAATTTAGGTAGCAGGACCATTTCCTTTTGGTATACAAGTACTGTCAACCTCTTTTTTGGGCAGCTTTCCAGTATCCATCTATCATGGAGCTCTCTTGGCTGCCTGCTTCCTGAATCTCAGAAAAAACTAGCAGGCTGCTCTGTAAGACTGATTGCCCTTTGTTTTGTAGCTCATCAAGAAATAAACATAGCACCATGATTTTGAATGTAATGTTGAAAACTGTTTTGCCAAGTTGCAGGCTACTAAAAAGATAAAGTATTCTTTAAGTTAATATATGTTTTCAAGTCCAGTGGAAAAGAGAGAGATGCTGAAATTGACAAAAGACAAAGAACTCTCTCTCTCTCTCTCTCTCTCTCTCTCTCTCTCTCTCCACTCGCTGCTGGCTTGGTAAAGAAAAGTGACATAAGTTTTCATCCTTAGGCAGCATAAGGGAACCAAAGTAAAAACTAGTTACCCTAAAGGACACTCTCTTTGAAATCGGGAAGTAGCGAGGAGAGAGCAGTTCAAGTATATGAAAAAAAGCATGGTCTTTCTCTCTCTTTCTCTCGCTCACTCCTGCTATCTGTGGTGCAGTTCAGAGGCTGCAGCAAACCGTAAAAACATATGCATCCTGTTCATAATAAATTAAAAGCCGCAACAAGTAAATAAATAAATAAATAAATATATTTATACAATGGGGGTGAGAGCAATATGAGTGGGATAACTTCAGTTACTTCCACTGCAGTGAAATAACTTACAATGACATCACCAGAGTTAAAATAACTTACAAATATACCTACTCTGCCGATGTCATCACTCACTCTCTCACTCATTCACTCACTCACTCTAGCCTGCATACTTAATTGAACTTCTCCACAACTCTGTTTCTCACTGCTACTTGCAAGTAACTCAGTTAACACTGCAAAGGACATTCAGTTGTTTCCAACAGTGTGTGTAAAACTCCCAACCCATTACTATGCTATTGTCATTTTCAAGAAAGCTTACATTCTAAATAGCAATGCCTCACAGTTTCTGTTTATCACTGCTACAGTACTTGCAAGTAACTCAGTATTGCAAAGGACATTCAGCTCTTTCCCATAGTGTGTGTAAAACTTCCTGCTCATGACTATGCTACAGTAATTTTCAAGAAAACCTGTGAATCATAGTGCCTCACAGTCCGTTTCTCACTGCTTGCTGACACTAACTCAATTAGCACTGCCAAACACATTAACCTGTTTCTAATAGTGTGTTGAACACTCCCAGCCTATTCAAAAACACTTACACACATTAAGAACACAAACAATGCTCTCAATTAGAGATGCAGAGAATTTAAAATTCGCCAGCGAAGTGAACGCGAAGTGGGCACTTCGCGTTGCTGCTCCGCTACATGAAGTGGGCAATACAAAGTGCTCACTTCACCTTGTCATTACCACTTCGCGTTAAGGCGGAATGGCAACATGAAGTAAGGTGAAGTCATTGTTTTTAATGGACTTCGCATTCCTCATTAGGATTCTAAGTGATCCACTTGGTGTTTCAGAATTGGAAGCCCAACCACACATCACATGGCTTACAGTACTGTAAGTCACATACTCTTTAGCTAGGCAGGAAGAAAGTGAGTCATACAAGCAGACACTTTTACTTTCTCCTGTGCAGATGGAGAGAGAGGAGTGTGTTTTGTGACTGCTGAAACTTTGAGATCTGAGCGAGGAGGAGATTAAAACTTTGATTTAGACCCAACAGCTTTTTTAAAAGCTACATTTTTTTGTCTTTCCTGTACTCTGTTTTACTTAATTTGTTCTTTCTATAAATTTTATTTTTCTTACCTTTATAAGTAGTTAGTTGTTTGTCTGTATGACTGTGTGTGTGTGTGTTGTGTGACAGTGTGAGTAGTGATTGCTCAGACTGAGGGAGCTCAGTAGGAGAGATGGACCAGGGTGAGGGAATGTCTGGGACGGGGCAACCTTGGGAGAGCATGGTAGTGGTAAGCATTGTACCGTGTGCATGTGTAGCGGGCATGGGCACCCATTCCTGTTGGACTGCTCAAAACTTGTGAGTGTCCACCCCCGAAGCAGGACCAGCACCGCCTCCTGTCCTGACTCTGAGGCATTTGAACCACCACCACCACCAAGTCCATAACCAGGTCCTCTGGAGCAGGATGTGCCTGTTCCCCCGGGCCCAGGTGTGCATCCCATCTCTGTTCAGCACCGCAACCAGCAGGCTTACAATACATCTAAGTAACTATTAAAAAAAAGTTATGTTGTGATTCATGATGTGATCATAAATTGGGATTTGTGACTGCATTTGTGACCATGATAATGAAGAAACGTGAATGCCTATGGCTGTACTTCCCCGGGCCCCAATGAGCTGTAGCTTAAAACTCCCAGACTTAAAAACACATATCAGTGAGTACAATGGAGGGGTGGTGAAGCCTCGAGAGATACTACAAAACAGGCTTACAATACATCCTCCAAGTAACTAGAAAAAAAATTAATGTTGTGATTCGTAATGTGACTGCATTTGTGACTGTGATGATGAAGAAACATGAATGCTTACCACCTACGGCTGTACTTCCCTGA
This sequence comes from Neoceratodus forsteri, assembly GCA_016271365.2. Classification (NCBI taxonomy): domain Eukaryota; kingdom Metazoa; phylum Chordata; order Ceratodontiformes; family Ceratodontidae; genus Neoceratodus; species Neoceratodus forsteri. The sequence continues at coordinate 855,016,882 of CM057459.1, read as the reverse complement.
TGAGCTGTAGCTTAAAACTCCCAGACTTAAAAACACGTATCAATGAGTACAGTGGCGGGGTGGTGAAGCCTGGAGATATTCTACGAAACAGGCTTACAATACATCCAAGTAACTAGAAAAAAAATTAATGTGATTCGTAATGTGAATGATCGTGAATCGTGATTTGTGACTGCATTTGTGACTGTGATGATGAAGAATGTGATTTGTATCATGAGTGACTCATGATGATGGTCCTGACTTAAAATGCATATTAATGAGTACAATGTTCATGCAGAATTAAGCACCACACCTTTCCAGTACTCTGAAGGGAAGCCAAAGAAACAACTGTGACTTAAGTTACAGATGGAAATTGGGCCCTAAAGAGATGCAAATGCACAGACAGATTAAGATTGCACTGTGCACTGAAGAGATGCAGACACAAAGGTACAACACCTAACCAGTGCTCACCATCAGAAATTCAGATCTGGAAAAGAATACCTTTACCGGTTGGGGCGGGCCGAGCGGGGGGGGGCAGTGTACTATACTGCTGCAGTAACAGTCACTAGTTCTAGTACCAGTACCAGTAAAGATACCACAAAGAAGTGCAAAAATCACACAGCTGCAGTGGATAGCAGCTTCACATTGCTGAAATTATTATGTGGCACAATAAAAGGTGTCTGATTTGATGACACGCGTCACACACATACTCACACACACACTAAGTAATGCACAGCAAATTGAAAACTTCAGTAATATAACCACATATTTTAAACAAACTAAAATTATGCGCTGCTGCACCACAACAATCCGCAAAAGAATGGCAAGAAATATTGAAAATATTACTGTGTGTACATTAACACAGTTAAACAAGAAAAATATCACCAAAACAGAAAGTACTGTCTTTTTCTCCAAGTTAATCTACCTACACCACAGATACACCCCTCCCCCAAAGCACACTTCCACTGTCTTTCAGTACACAGACTGAATGTTGTACATTAACATTCAAAATCCATACACAAACAATAAACACTCGATGATATGAGCACAGGGGGGTTTCCTATAATCAACAAACTAAAGTTTCAGCAAAAAAAATTACTCAAAAAGGCTTTTTTAACAGCTTTTTGAAGGTTTGAATTGCAGAGAGCTCTCAGAGCAGATTGTCTCCTACAGCTTCCGACACACACTACCCCAAACTGAGGCTGTGCAGAACAATCTAGAGACTATGTGACCTGAAATCCCATGAAACACTGCAAAATTCGCCTTTGGAGCTTAAAAACAAGGCGAAGTAAGACAAAGTACATTGTTTTCAATGTACTTCGCCTTAAGTATTGGTGGAGTAGTGGTTTGGGATGGCTAAGTCAATGTACTTCGCCTTAAGAATTGGTGGAGTAGTGGTTTGGGATGGCGAAGTATCGCGAAGTCATTGTTTTCAATGGACTTCATGTTACCCATTTGCAATGCAAAGTACTCCACTTCACATTGTGGAGCACTGCGAATTTGGCTTCACTCCGTGGATCACTTCGCAGAGCGAATTGGGGCCACTTCGCCCACCACTACTCTCAATATAGCCTAGAGGTTACAGTAATGAGCTTTGAGTAAACTTTCTACATCCAGTACACCAAACCTGGGTTTGATTCTCACAACCTCCACTTCCACACTGTGTGACTCAGAACAAATCACTTAAGTGCCTAATGCTCACAAGTCATCTCTAAAAAACTTACCCAGTTACCAAACATTAAAACAAAAAAGACAGAGTACACAGGAAAAGAATGCAAAAAAAAATAGCAACACTTTTGAAGCTCCTACCCCATTGTATAACTAGCACACATGATGAGCAGATCATGGAATATGGAAAATATTGTCACTCCTGCAGAGTGAGCTGTGCATGCTCACTCATGCCTTTGGCACTCATGAGAATACAGAGTTCACTCTGCAGGAGTGAGAATATTTTCCATATTCCACTCCTGCCCATCATGTATCTCCTATTTTTATATATATATATATATATACACACACATATATATATATATATATATATATATATATATATACCAGGAGAAAAACAAGAGCAACATACTGATTTCATTATTTTTAAGCCCACATTTTCGTGCTCACTCCCCCCTCCACAACCCATTTCTGTAACTAACAAACAGGCACACAATTCATAAAAAGGAAAAAAAGGCATTAAGCTGTGGTATTTCTGTGCTCTTACTTTTAAAAGAAATTACTACAGTTACTGGGATGATTACCTGGGGCAGGTCCATCTCTAGTACAATATCTCCCTATAGGAGTCTGCGGCTCCTTTTAGCAGGGCTTATATACAGTCCCAAGACAGTATGACATCAGAGAATGGAATGAACTATATCTCATTATCTGCTTATTAAATATTCACCTGGATTTCAAAGTTATGTATTAAAGGAATTTCATGTTACAAGTGAATAATAACAAACTACTATCCAACACTGTTCAGCTTTCATATCTTTGTTTATTGTATCAAAGTATGAACTGTTCAAATGCATGTTGTTTAAAAAGGGTCTGATCACCTGGTCAAGGGGAGTTATAAAATCCCTTCATTTAGCCTTCAGAATCAGTTTTATGGTCAGATGGAGTTTGAGTAGAGAAGGAGCAAGACATGCGCAGTTTCATGTCCTAGCTTGGAAAAAGGCCAAAACAGTTCCTTGCTTTGGAATAATAACAAGGAAGAAGTGATCCAAACCTTGACCTTTGTCAAGTTTTTTTTTTTATCTTTTATTTTTAGTTTATTATTTTCTTCAAAATGAAACCATGCAGATTTTGCGTTGTACCAAACTGAGTATTGTGCAAGCCTATCTGTTTTCCCATGACCTCTGACATAAGGTGGCAGTAGTGGGATTACTGGGTTGTCCAAACTGGAAGGGGTTGCCAGTCCTGGTAACCAGATAGGCATATGCATAAGAAGGATTCACCAGAGGCCAAGTGCCATGGGGTTCTAACCAGAACCATGGCTGAAAAGCTTGGAGAACCACTTAGTCCAGGGTTAGGTTCAGGGGCCCAGAGTAAGACAAAGTCTGAGGTGTTTGGTGCCAGTATTAATAAGACTGGAGAAGAAATGTCCAACAAACCCCAGAGAACATCAGTGAACTGCTAAGGTGGTTATGTGTCAAGCAGGTGAAGGTCAACAAGCAGAGGGAGCTGAATTTGGCAGCACCAAGATCAATGGTGGGCAGATATCATGAGGGCTCTGAATATCCTGGGATCCAACCAATAATCCATCTGAGGACATAAAACTGATGAAAATGTCAGAACTGGATGATGTCAATTCATTTTTAACTACCTTTGAATGATTAGCCAGGCCTGCTCCTGGCCAAAAGAACAGTGGGTGGTAAGATTTGCCCCTTATTTAAGCGGTTATGCATTGCTGGCTTACAGCCACATGAGATGCAGGAATGCTGAGAACTATGACCTTGTAAAACAAGAAGTATTGAGATGGTATGACATAAATGCTGAGACATTTTGCCAGAGATTTCGGTCTCTGAGACTGCAGGCAGCTTACACCCCCAGAGAGACCTATGACATGCTAAAGGAGTTGTGCAATAAGTGGCTACAACCAGACAATAAATCCATGGAGCAGTTGATGGAGATGACTGTGAATGAACAGTTTACTCAGATCCTGCCCTATGATGTCCAGATTTGGGTCCCTGGACACCACCCGGAGACAGCGGAAAAGACCATCGCATTAGCTGAGGATTACCATGCAGCTCAGAAGACCAAGAATAGGAATTTCAGTGGGACTCAGCCTAACCCCAACCCAGTAAGACCTACTACTTTTTTCCATCTATAAGCAAGCAGAAAGGGGAACCAGGCAGAGGGAGAAGACCTATTCCCAAGATACATATAGCCACAATTGCCAGGGGAAAGGGGCACATTGCTAGGAATTGCCCTAGTTAGTGACAGGACTACACCCATCTGGCCTTGGCAAATTAGGGACAATATGTAATGGATGTCTGCATTGGCATGCACCAGGTTCTTGGACAGATAGACTCTGGGAGCCAGCAGACTCTGATGCAAGCCGATTTGGTTGAGAAGATCCAGCAAGATGGAACAGAGACTGGGGTAACGTGTATGCATGGAGATTCTCACTATTAACCCACAAGCACTGTAAATACAACTGTACAGGGGAATATCCATCAAATGTCAATAAGCCTTGTTCCAAGTCTGCTAGTACCAGTAGTAATAGGGAAAGATTACCCAGACTTTGAGAGTCTAATAAGGGTTAATGCATTGTCTGCTGTTACTACAAGGGCACAGACCAAAAGAGAAGATAAGACAAAGTACAAGACCTCTTTCCCTTTGATGATGAAGTCCTGGGACACCCAGGAAAAACAAGACTCTCAAAAAGGGAAAGAAGAAAGAGCAAGTTACAATGGAGTATGAATTGTAAACAAAATGAAGAATGTACACTGGAAAAGACTTTGCAGGGTTGTGACATATTTGGTGTACAGAAATCTGATATTTCATTGACCACTTTATTCCAACAGGTGGGGAAGGGAACAAATGGTAATGCATCTAAATATGTGATACAGAATAATGTCTTGTACAGGGTATGTGTAAACCTGAAAACAGGGGAGACAGTGGAGCAGTTGGTTGTTCCTGATCCTTGTAGTTAACAACTATTGTATCTAGCCCATGACATACCACTGGCAGGTCATGCTGGTCAAGATCGCACCCTGACCTAACTGTTGCAAAGGTTTTACTGGCCTGCAATCCATGACCAGGTTCTCATCTATTACAAAACATGTAATGAATGCCAGAAGATGGCACAGGTGGGCAAACAGGATAAGGTGCCCCTAACCCCCCCCCCCACTGTAACAACCCTGTTTAAGAGAATAGGAATGGACATTGTTGGACCACTGGATAAGAGCTCAAGAGGGAATAGATTTTGGTAATCTGTAATTATGCAACAAAATATCCAGAGGCTATTCTCCTAAGAACTGTAACTGCTCCAAAAGTAGCATAGTTGCTTTCCAAACTTGATGGTATGGTGGGAATCTCAAAAGAAGTGCTAACAGATCAGGGGACCAATTTTAATGCACAATTGTTAAAAGAACTATACAAGTTGCTTAGGGTAGTATCAGTACGAACATCCCCATACCACCCCCAAAATGATGGACTGGTTGAGAGGTTCAATCAGACTTTAAAGAGATGATAAGAAAGTTTGTACAGGAGGGAGGAAAGGAGTGGGACCAATACTTGCCCTTTTTACTCTTTGCCTACAGAGAGGTGCCTCAGGCCTCAACAGGATTTTCTACATGTTATCTGCTATATGGGAGGAACCCTATGGGTCCCCTTGTAATTAAGAAATGTTGGGAAGAGGGTAAAAATGCTGGGGTCATGACTGTATCGGAGTACATGATGCAACTACAGAAGCTTCTGATGAAATATGTGGAGTTGGCCCATGAAAAGAATGGCCAGAGACTGAAAAAAAAAGTTTTCCAGGTTGAGATAAGGTTCTCCTGTTATTATCCTCCTGTGAAAATAGTTGCTAATGAAGTGGCAGGGAACCTATACAATGATGAGGCAAACAGGGCCCATGAATTATAAAATCTCAACACCAGAAAAAGGTTGCAGAAAAAAGTGTATCATGCCAACCGGTTGAACAAATTGCATGACAAACCAGTCCCTACTTTTTTGATATACCCTGATCAGGACAGTACTGATCTAGAATTGGCCTATCACAGACTTGAAAGACCTGGGGAATTATCAGAGCTTAAAATCAATTCTGATTTTCCCCCTGCCTGGAAGAATGAGTTACAAAAGGTGTTGCAGAAGTTTCAATGTACCTTCAACATCCCAGGATGAACTAAGGGATAGAACACCAGGGTTTTGTAACACAAGAAAGACCTAGTATCCAAAAAATGTATAGGTTACTTGGGGTGGTCAGAGGGGAGGTGGTGGAAGAAGTGAGAAACTGGGGATTATAGTACCATTCAGAAGTCCCTGGGCATCACCTATGGTAGTAGTTAATAAAAAGGAAGGAGGTCTCCGGTTATGTCTTGATTTCAGGAAACTTAATGCCATTTCCTTATTTGATGGCTAGCGCATGCCTAGGATAGATGACATCATAGACCGATTTGGGAATGCCTAGTATGTCACTACCCTTGACCTCGCAAAAGCATACTGGCAGATCCCTTTGAAAAAGTAATCGCAAGAGAAAACGGCCTTCATAACACCAATTGGCTTATTTCAGTTTATGACCATGCCCTTTGGGTTACATGGCGTGACAGCAACATTCCAAAGGTTTATGGACCAGATCCTCATTACTCATACCCAATACTGTTCAGCATACCTGGATGATGTAGTGATGTTTAGCACTGACTGGGACTCACATTTGAAACATCTGACCGCAGTCATCTCCGATGCTGGTCCAATGGTGAACCTCACAAAGTGCACCATTGCAATGCAAGCAACAAGGTATCTGGGATTGTGTTGGGTAAAGGTCAGGTCAAGCCTGAGATTGGAAAAGCGGAAACAGCAGCCAATAGCCCTATTCCACAAACCAAGAAACATGTGAAGTAATTTTTAAGGATTGGCTGGGCACTATCATAGGTGAATACCCAATTTCTTTGAGATGGCCAGCCCTCCAACTGACCTTACAAAGAAAACATATCCAAATAAAATAAAATGGTATCTGACTGTGATAAGGCCTTCAGACCTATAAAAGCCACTTTGTGCTCCTCCCTGTTCTGAAAGGCCCAAACTTCACACACATCTTTGAAGTGCAAACAGACTCAACAGAACATGGAACTGGTGTGGTGTTGCCACAAACTATTGAAGGGGAAGACCATCCAGTATTTTTTATCAGTCAAAAGTTACATGAAAGAGAAAAAAAATAATTGATTGTGTCAAAGGAAGGATTGGCTGTGAGATGGGCCATAGAAGCACTAACATATTATCTGTGGTGGAATGAATTTAAATTAGTTACGGATCACAACCCTCTCTATTAGCTACAACTGATGATGGACAAGAACACTTGCATCATACACTGGTACCTGGCTTTACAGCCATATAGATTTGTTGTACACCACAGGGCAGGTTCCCAGCATAAAAATGCTGACTTTCTGTCCCAATATGGAGCCGATATCAGGATTCCAGAATAAGTAAATGAACTAATGGTACTTTGTCTGATGAGGACTGAATCAGACATTTAAAACCCAGGGCATAATGAATGTACTGAATGGTGATACTATATATGTGTGATGTAAAATATCTTATTTAGTACAGCATTGTAATTAAAAGGGTGCCCAGGGGTAAAGCTTCTGAAGAGGGTGGGTGGAAGCTTCATCCCTACCGATGTTTGGTAGGAAATCAGTCCTGTTTTGAAGAACTACTTCCCTCTTCTGTAGGGGGGTATATGGTATGATCAGTCTCTATTGAACCTGAAAGGATTCTATACTGTCATCTATTTTGGAAGACTGTTGCAACAGCATTTACTTAAACTTTTTATTCTGCACTATCCTAATATTTCTTCTTGGTTCTGCCAGGCCAGCCACCTGCACAATCCCCCCAACCTGCAGAACCCCCCCCCCCAATTCTCTCTATCTCTCTAATACCCACTTCATGTTCCTTTTCCTCCTTCTTTTTCAGTTCTCCCAAGGTGTCTAAAGTGCACCAGTGCTTAAGAAGGTGCACTGGTATAAAGGATGCTAGCCAGCATAATGAATTGAAACAAGCAAGATGTTAAAGTGCAGACTGCAGTTAAAGAGCTGGAAGTGCATTAAAGCCCATACAGTAACGTGGATGAGATGTTAATGTAATATTGAATTGTCTGGGCTACTCTTATGATACAAGTTGCAAAATAGGGGAATAGAAAAATAGATAGCCCCTTGTATGTAGCTGGCTTTTATTTTAAAAGCAAACTGTAAGAAAGCAGTACAATTAAATGTATATGATTATTTTTGAAAGATACTCTTCTCTGAGGGAATATGTACTGTAATGAGAAAATGTATGTGTAAAAGCCAGCCATGGAGTGTTTGAAAAGTAGATATAATACAGAGGAGCTAGTCCAAAACCCTCAGTTCAGCAGGTCTACTTTACTAGAGGTTCTGAATAGAGATTAGTAGACTGGTGGGGGAGCTTTTGTTTTTCCCCTTTTCTTGCACTCTGTTTTATCTTGTTATAAAATACTTTAAAAAAGAAGCCAAAGAATACAGACTGCTGTTGGGATATTTATTAATAAATAAAGAAACATCCCAGGCACTGAATTTGTATTGAAACATAGCATGCTCATTTTTCTTTTGTTAAAAATCTTGAACTGAATCCCAAAGCTAATGCTGTAGCCTGTCTACCTGTCAGGGCCATATTCACAAAAGCACAGATCAATTGGGGCAAATGACCAGTATCCATCCTATGTTGTGCCATCTTGGGTGGCACTGACAATCACACTAGTACTTACTGGAAAAAGCAAACACCTGCAATGCCTTCTTAAGGAGTTGTCCACCTTGCCTACTAGAATTCATTAAATGTCTAGTCGATGGGGTAAATTTTATGGGCTGGATCAGTGTGTGGAAGAGAAACCTTAAAAGAAAACATACCAAAAAGACTGTTAGAATCTACCCTCACATTAAGATTGGGGTTTTGCCACCCAACACAACCAGCCTCCTCCAAACCATAGATACAAGAGTCATCAGAAATTTAAAGGGACATTACTGAACTCTATGTGCACTCAGATCATTGGGGTGATAGATAATGGGATAACCTCACAGGCATCTTCAATAATGAAGGCTCTTAATGATCTGGATGCAATCTATATGGTAGAGGAAGCCTGGCAGTGTCTAATAGATCTCTGCCATCAGCAATTGTTTTAAAACAACTGACTTAGGAACTGATAAGAACACTACACCTGGTGAGCCCCCAGCTGATACCCAATCAGAGCTATCCAAAGTTGTGACACCACATTTCATGCCCTTGGAGGTTTTTGTTGAATTCGAGGACATTGATAGAGAGGTTGCTACTAAGGGGATCTATCACATGTCAAAATCTGCAAGCCAGTAAAATGGATGCCATCGATGAATCAGATGCTGAGACATTGAACCTTGCTGGACCTTGAAGATGACTACCACCAGTGCCAGTCAATCATCAGGAAGTGCTGCACATGTGCACTCCATGATGTTGTGGTGTACACAGAAAGGAGAAATGAATGTGGGGAGCAAGCTACAAATTCTGGAAGGAACACTAATCAGTCAGATATGCTCTGATTCAAAACAGAGCCAAATCTGTTTTGTTTTTTTTGAATGATCCTTGAATGAGTCTAATTCTGTTTTATGTTTGTTGTCTTCTGCCTTTGTGATAAATCAGCAAATGTACTGCACTCCCTCACACACTTGCTTGGCCACTAGCTTAGTTGGCATGATACTGTGTCTTTGACTATTTTTTCCTAAGCTTTTATAAGCTTCACAAGTGATGTACTGTACTAACAATGTTTAAGTTGCTAAATAAAATAAAGATTATAGAAGAATCAAAATAGGTTTTGTAGTAAATTTCATATAAGAAACACACTACTTCTGATAAGTGGGATGGCATCATAATAGAGATAATTTGTGCTCCATGAAAGAGCTCCAATTAAGCATAATCATCTGTACTACAAAAATAGCTAAATACTCAAAACTTCAGGTGATGATGAAAATATGTGGTGGAGGAGGGGGCTGAGGGGATGAAAACAAAAGACTAAACATTCCAGAAGCAAGTAAAACCTTATCAGATCCAGAAACCCCCTATCATGGCACCCTATTGACATTGAGATTATTTTACCAAACAATTTAAGCTATTCAATTAAATCAAATGCTTTCATATTGTTTTAAACATTACTTTAATTTTCAGTTTTTGCTTTTATTTACCAAGATATCTATTTTAAAAGAACAATAAGACACTATGGGGAGCACATTGTGCTGAGCAAATGTATTTCAAGGGGCTGAAGACACTCAGTCAGTGGCTACATATCTTACTATGCACCTGGGTGTGCATTTTTCTCAGTACAATGCACTCCCTATCATATTGTATTGCTCATATACACTTAGAGATGGGTGAAGTGGCCCCAATTTGCTCTACGAATGGAACACGGAGTGAAAGTGAATTTGCAGAGTGCTCCGCAACACGAAGCGGAGTACTTCTCATTATTAATGGGTAACACGAAGTCCACTGAAAACAATGACTTTGTGTTACTCAGCCTTCCCAAACAACTACTCCACTAATCCTTAAGGCGAAGTACATTGAAAACAATGTACTTCGCATTACTTTGCCTTGTTTTTAAGCTCCAAAGGCAAATTTTGCAGTGATTCATGGGATTTCAGGTCACATGGGCTCTAGATTGTTCTGCACAGCCTCAGGCTGTGGTAGTGTGTGTAGAAAGCTGTAGGAGACAATCTGCTTTGAGAGCTCTCTGTGATTCAAACCTTCTAAAAGCTGTTAAAAAAGCCTTTTTGAGTAATTTTTTTTTCTGAAACTTTAGCTCATCGATTATAGGAAACCCTCTTGTGCTCATATCATCGAGCGTTTATTGTTTGTGTGTGTATTTTGAATGTTAATGTTCAACATTCAGTCTGCGTACTGAGAGACAGTGTAAGTGTGCTTTGGGGGAGGGGTGTATCTGTGGTGTAGGTAGATTAACTTGGAGAAAAAGACAGTGCTTTCTGTTTTGGTGATATTTTTCTAGTATAACTGTGGTAATGTACACACAGTAATATTTTTAATAATTCTTGTCATTTTTTTGCTGATTGTTGTGGTGCAGCAGTGCATAATTTTAGTTTGTTTAAAATATTTGGTTATATTATTGAAGTTTTCAATTTGCTACACATTACTTAGTGTGTGTGTGAGTATGTGTATGATGCATGTCATCAAATCAGACACCATTTATTGTGCCACATAATTTCAGCAATGTGAACCTGCTATCCACTGCAGCTGTGTAATTTTTTGTACTTCTTTGTGGTATCTTTACTGGTACTCATACTAGTGACTCTTACTGCAGCAGTGCAGTACACTGCCCCCCAGGCCTGCCCCAACCAGCAAAGATATTCTTTTCCAGATTTCAATTTCTGATGGTGAGCACTGGTTAGGTGTTATGCCTTTGCATCTGCATCTTTTCAATGCGCAGCGCAATCTTAATCTGTCTGTACATTTGCATCTCTTTAGGGCCCAATTTCCAGCTGTAACTTAAGTCACAGTTCTTTCTTTGGCTTCCCTTCGGAGTACTGGACAGGTGTGGTACATAATTCAGCATGAACATTGTACTCATTAATATGCGTTTTTAAGTCAGGACCATCATCAGGAGTCTCTCATAATACAAATCATGTTCTTCATCATCATGGTCACAAATGCAGTCATAATTTACGATTTTCGATCATGTCACGAATCACAACAGTAATTTTTTTTACTAGTTACTTGGATGTATTATAGGCCTGTTTTGTAGTATCTCTCCAGGCTTCACCACCCCACCATTGTACTTATTAATAAGTGTTTTTAAGTCAGGGAGTTGGACAGTGTCTGCAGTACATACGCAGACTGGAAAGAAAACTGCACCCATGAAGTTTAGCACAGTATACTTCCACTGCTCAGAATACATACGGAAGACAACAAAAAAAGGGCATAATTACATACAAGGGTCGGGGATGGTGGAGTAATACATTTTATAATACAGCAAGGAAGGTGCAGGGGGGCACATGGTGTGAGGAAAAAAAAACTAATGTGGGATCCCATGGTGATCCAGCAGCAGTTCCAGCATGGACATAATTTGCAACTGATGTCCCTCTATGTAAGAAAAATAAAATTTACAGAAAGAACAAATTAAGTAAAAAAGACTACAGACAGAAAAGAAAAAAAATGTAGCTTTTAAAACAGCTGTTGGGTCTAAATCAAAGTTTAAATCTCCTCCTTGTTCTGATCTAGAAGTATCAGCAGTCACAAAACACACCTCTCTCTCTCTCTCTCTCTCCATCTGCACAGGAAAAAGTAAATGTGTTTGCATATATGATTCACTTTCTTCCTACCTAGCTAAAGAGCATGTGACTTACAGTACTGTAAGCCATGTGATGTGGGTGTGTGGGGGGGCTGCCATATCTTAAACACCAAGTGAATCACTTAGAATCATAATGAGGAATGCGAAGTCCATTAAAAACAATGACTTTGCCTTACTTCGCATTGCCATTCCGCCTTAAAGTGAAGTGGTAATGATAAGGCAAAGTGAGCACTTTGCATTGTCCACTACGCATAGCGGAGTGGCAATGCGAAGTGCCCACTTTGCGTTCACTTCGCTGGTAAATTTTAAATTTGCTGCATCTCTATATACACTTGCAGTCTCTTTAGAGGTCATTTTGAAATCTAAAACTTCATTAACAACTGTGCATATATTCTTTATAAATGGAACAATACAACTGTGACAGAGAGACAATCTAGGTTGTGACTATGACGATGAGCGTAATATGCCAATTAGTAATCCTTTTGCATACAGGCCTGAACACCACCGCATCCAAATGACTTATTTGCCCCACCATCATATCCATGACCAATAGTGTTGCTCATAACTAATCCATGAAAACTATGCTTATTCTTGAAGTAGTTTAGAATGCATCTGCTGTACCTTTCTGTGCCCTTACAAAACCAATGAAGTTTTCTGAACAGTAAAATCTATGCGTGACACATTATATGAACAGAAAAACATCAGCTTTGCAGTTCTCATATCACAAGTTTTATCAACCAGTAAAGGAATTGTGCCTGCAGCTTTACATTTTTCTGTAATCTATCTGTGGATTTCTGTGCTCCATAAGTACAGTGATAAAGGCCAGGATGCAATGCAGTACTGCAGCATATTGCAGTAGAGTTACTACAGTAAACAAGAAACACATTTTTTCAGTTCTGTTTACTGTAAATATACTATTTTAAATGTTAAGGCTTTCATAGGGTGCCATTTTGGAGCATATTTCAAATGCTGTGGCAAAGCTGCATCTATTTCCATTCCATATACCATTAATGCACCAAAGTTCCTGTTTTCCTAGGTATCACGTTGCAGATTCAAAGTCTAACTTGAACAGCACAGAACTGGTTTCGCTGTTATTTCTAATGCTTTATAAATTCATTCTGCTTTGTCTTTTTTTTGTTTTGTTTTTAAAGCTCTACTCTTTATTAAGATTTTCAAATGAATACAATAATCAACAAACAATAATACATCTCAATAAATTCTTATCAACAAACAATCATCCCCTTATCTTCCCTAACCCACTCTCCTCCCCCCAGCTCCCCTGGGAGCGATATATCTAAAACTAAATTACAATACCTTTAAAACTAAAAAGATATAGCAGAAGTATAATGAAATTAAATTCCCAAATTAAAATAAATAGATGCTATCCTCTTAGAAAAACTCAGCAGAATCATAAGAAAGCAAATAAAATCCTTGGTGGAGAACAGGTCAAGATAAAAAATAGGTAAACAAATGAAGATTGTGGTCAATAGAGTCCTAAGGGCTGCGTTCAAGTGGTTAGGTATAAATTTCAGTGTGTCAAAGGTTGGCAACTGAATTGAAAAGATTGTTCCATAATTTTAAGAAGGACGTTCATTTATTATGGAAGTAAGACATAATATGGATTAAAGTTAGATTATATCTAAACTGAACCTTCCACTCTTTAAAAACAGGAGTAGATTGGTACGGCCAATGTTTAAGTAGCAGTTGAGTGGTTGTGGCCCCTATAAGCACTATTATGGACTTTTCAACTAATGACAAATCCGATGTATAGTCACCTAAAATACAAGTGTGCAGGTTAAACTCATAGTTTTGGATTAACCTGTCTAATACATTACCTTTTATTTCCTGCTAGAGCCTTTGTGTATGGTTACAAGACCAAAGCAAGTGATCCAATGATCCAATGTGTCCAGTTTAGACTGAGTCCCATTTTATGTAATGTAATGTAATGTAATGCATTCTGAAGAACTTTAAAGAGAAATAACATCAAATTATCAAGAGGGATTAACTTGTAGATATTGTTCCATAAATGTGACCAGGTTAGAGAATAAGACGAGAAATGTTTATCCCAAAAAGAATTCTGTAAAGGTTTATCTGAGAATTTTTCTTTCAGAAGAAACTTATATAATCTAGAGATTGTATAGGATTTTGTAACCATACTGCTCAATTCTGGTATAGTATTAACCCCTCTATTAAGGAACAAACTAGTACCAAAATAAGATTATAATATAAGTTTTAATATATGGAAATTAACAATATGTTTCTTGGACCAATGAAAGTCTTTAGTAATTTCAGAAAAAGAACAACATTTCCCAAGTTCTAGAAGATCATTACTTTGGCTTTGATATTCTACCTATGCTTTGGACACGACACTACTCGATACTGTTTCTGTTATTACTACTGTCACTTAAGACTAAACTCTGAATGCATGTAGTAATATGTCCTTTTGAATTAGAATGTTTTCTATTTACTTTCTGAGCATTACTCTAGTCTTTTAATGGTCTGGATACTAAAGTCATGCCAGGACTACTAAACACAAAACACATAGCACCGTATATTTTATCCCTAGTCCAACTCTAATACAGTGTGAACTATTTAGTTAGTTAGTTTTTATTTGCCAAGTAAGTGTGCTAGACAATCAATGCCTATTTTCAGGCCTGACCTGGAAGTAAGCAAAAGTGAGCACTTGTACAAATTATTGCAAAAGTTTGAAAAATAGTGAAACATATCCAGTACATAACATGTGTAACAGTGATACAGTTACAGTGAAATTACAAAGTAGTTACCTACAATGTTTTTTAGGAAGGCAAAAACCTTTCCAATAATTTGATCCATAGTCATTACCAGACCCAGAGGCATAAACATGACTACCTAAACTACCCTCTGGTTGTCACAGATGTGGCACTTGTAACTCCTGCCCAACGATTGGTAAAAGCTGTGCATCTGCATCAACTAAATTATCTAAGAAATGCAATAGATACTTAACACACCAAGAAATTTGGGTCTCCTCCCATGATGGGAATGAAACCTGCTGTAAAGTCTTTTTCATTTGCATTAGTATCAAGTGGATTATGGGCCATGCTTTGGATTACTTATGTGAATGACTGGATATGGTGGCACATGCATAGCATTTGAAGACTTAGGGTAATGCTATTGCTTTGTCATTGTGATTGCAAGCACATAAAGGTGGATGGGACTGCAGTCTCACTCTCAATGTGCACAGGCTTAGACTGGGGCAGAGGGAAATGGGATGAAGGAGGAGAGGGTGAAAGAAGACAAAAACACACTTAGACTAGCATTCCTCTCATGCTCTGGTTCTTTTAATAGTGCAACAGGGTTACATTTATTGTCAGTGACCGTGCTAACTATGACCTCCACTCTTGCTAAGGTGGTTCTCTTAGTGTTCTGTCACTACTGCTGGAACACCAGTGGTTTCATCATCAGCACCATTTACCTTTCTTTTCCTTTTGATCTGGTTTAGACAACACATGATGGACATGGTGCTATGGTGAACAGCAGGTTAGCATTAGTTAGTCACAAACTTCAAAATGTAGCTGTGATCACTGGTGAAAGTAATGACTCAGTCATTACTGAATCAGAATTCTAATTGTATTTTTGGAACAAAACATACTATCTGTGCTTTATGAACTTCTCAGAGCCTGCTGGGATTTTTTGGGGTTCTCATCCTTGCCTGCTGCTACCCTATCTGCAGTACATGGTCTGCTGCTGCTATGGCTGCTGTCTACTGATACTGTTTTAAGGTCCATCACTTGAGGCTCAGGCTGACTGATTCTGTGATGATCCCCAGTCCAGATCCTTCAATGTTTTCTCCACTCAAGTCCTAAACAGTGTGAAGGTGCCAGGAGTGGTGTTGTGATGGCTCTGTCTGGAGCTTCCAAGATGTGCAAAGTAAAAGGAAACTGAAAAGCAGTATAGTATAGTCCCTCTCCTGTCCACAACAATCCTCTGTGTGACTAAAGACTAATAAAGCCTGGGGAGAAGGTCATTTTGGGGCCTCAATCTTCATTATTTTATTAAGCATGACACACTTTATTGTTTTATATTCATTTGGCCAGCAAAGCAAGCAGGTGATATAGTCAAAGAAATAAAATATGTGCAGTGCAGGGTGGTGTTCTGTGTAAGAAGTAGTTATTGTTTTATGATACATGAAAAATAAAACAATGTCTGCAGTAGCAGCTAGGCTCAGTCATGATGATACATTTATGGCAAAACATACTTTCAGGTCTGCTGGGTGCTGATGACAGTCATAATGCCACAAGTACACATTTAGTTCAGTAGCTCAGCTCTGCTAATGATTCCCCTAGGAGCTGTCACTCAATCAAGGCATGATGCTGTGTGGCACTAAGTAATGTCCCCGAGCCCCAACAGAGAAACCACTGGTGCTAATCTATGCTTATGCTCCCCTCCACAGAGCACAGAAATCACATCTCAGATGAACCTAAGCACTCAGAAGATTTAGGCTCTGTACTGTAAGTGTAGAACATCATTTATTTATTTAGTTAGTTTTTATTTTGCATTTGGTAACCAGGTTGACTCTTGACCAGAATCTACCTGTTAGCAAAAGTAATCTGTGAGACAATATAAGCATATACTATAGTAAGCATAAAAATCTCAAATATAAATATTGATATAAAACACTACATTGCAAGTATTTCACATTTTAATGTTAAAACAATGGCACTGGTATGCTGAATTAAGGTAAGTTCTAACAGATATTTTAGTTGTGCCTGTTTTTCTCTTTATGGTTCTTGGTTTCCTGTTGTAAAGCAAATGAAAACCAAATTTTACTGTACATATAAAAGGGTTCCAAAAACCGACTGGGCTACTTACTATTTTTACTCTTCTCACTTTGTGCACTTTACAGTCAGAAAATATGCAGATGGCAGATGTTTTTCATGTAGCTTCTTCCTTTTACTTGCAGCACAGCCATAACTGACTTTTCCAAGGATGGAATCACAAATAATAATAATAATCTTGCACAGTTCTGCAGTACACAATTTTCTGTTTGCTTCTCCCAGAAATGTATTTACATTTTACTTATTTAATTAGCATAGAAAGTCATCATCATCATCATCAGACCCCATCATCCTGTTATGGAACTTTCCAGTGCTCTGCCAGTCTGTACAGGGCAGGCTCCTCTTAAGTTCCTTTAGTAGCATATTTTAGAAGCATAAATACTATTATAAAATGGGTACACACAATCCTTGCTCCTGACTGACTAAGGCAAGTTAACTTCCATGCATTTTTCTCAGCCTAATGCCTGGATAAAAAAGTACCAGTGCCAAGCTGCCAGAATGCCAAAATCAGTATGCACCCTTAAAACATTCAAATTTGTTTTACCCATAATCTTGTTTTCTTGCTTAGCAAGACTCTTATAGTCACCACCCTCCCACATTTTTGTCACTTCCAACCACAAATCAACATTATTTTTCTTTTAATAGGTATGTTTTCATAACATATGTTACGAGTGAGCCACTCGCTGTAGTACTCCACTGAATGGCTGTTCCATTCATCCACACCACCTACCGTACCTCTGCCATCACCTAAGCCACCACCTGAAACAACTGTATCCTGATCATTCCCTGTCCTCATAGTGATGGTGAAGACTAGGAAACATTACTGCAATGGAAACACTGACATTCTGTCCAGGTGCTCAGTGTAGGCAACACGGACTCCGAGAAACATTAAGGAAATGGCCACAAACCAATGGAAAACACATGTTTAACCTCCCAGTCTTCAGAGCTGGCATCTGAAACTGGAGAAAACACAAATAGCCACAGTACCCTTTTGCCACAGATCACTAACTGAAAGACTACTTTTTATAAAAAAGCACTGACCAATGGCAATCATGTGTGCTAGTTTGTATTTGCTGTGTAGTCATTGGACATACATGGCAAAGCAGTTAAAAATAAAAACAAGTTTTAATAGTGCAATTGTTGTGACTGGAAAATGAACAGGTTCACACATAACTTTGTTATTTTCTTAGATTGTTACCCCAAATATTCAAGATATTATATTTATTACCCCAGCATATGAACATGACAGGTGTCATTTATCAAACCTCACCCAAAAACAGATTTTGCAGAACAACCACAAAATCAGGTTTGGGGGGAGGATGAAGTAAGTGCCAGTGTATCACTCACCACAGCTTTAGCTAAAAATGACATGTACCGTGTTCACAAGGTAGCATTATAAAAAAAAAGAGAGATGTTGAAAAGGTGAGTTTAAAATGTTAAAAATATTACAATGTTGTGAGTAAACATTTAAATATGTAAATGTTTCTTCATAACTTTGCTGTTTGAGAATCTGACCCTACATTTGGTTTCGATTTTCTAAGCCAGTGCATCTGCGACAAGGGACTTGTGGCAGAGAGTTTGATGCAAGAGGTGACTCAAGCCTATACCGCAGCACAAGTTTGGAAACAAGCTTGCCGCAACCCCTCTACTGCACGTCCCTTGTGGTGATGCAACGCAGTTCTGCCAGCTCCCCCTGGTATGACTTTGTGCCAGTGGGGGAGCCGGTTTATGGGGCTTGCACCACAGCTTTGGCACAAACTGCCATAAATTAAAGGGCACTGTCAACCTGCATCTGGGTTCCAAAATTGGGTGCAAGTTACATCGAACCCTTAGACACAGGTGCAGCATACTTTGTGGGGATGCAGGTCTTGGTCTCAAACCCTGCGTCCCAATTTGAAAATTGGGCCCAGGACCAATTTTCAAATGAATTGGGATGATGCAAGGGACTTGCATCAAAATAGTTTGATGCAGTCAGTGACTTGTGTCACCACTTGCATCAAATGCAAATTTCCAAATCAGCCTGCATCTGGTCCAGACACTGCTGTACCAAAGCCCCCTTGAACCAGGGTTGTAACAAACAGCCAGGTGTGCCAGCATGCAAGGGTGCTGATGCCATGGTGCTGTAATATCCCCTTTTTTGGGAATTTAAAAGCCACACCATGGGTGCAGCAAGGGTGACCACTTAGATCAGACAGGAGCTGGTCTAAGTTTTTTGTATCAGTGGAATGGTGTCCAAGAGGGGTGCCAGGGGTGTGTCAGGGGCCAGGGAGATGGCAGTGTGAGTGTCAGAGAGAACTGTATAGTATATGTGAGCACCTGTTGGGGTGCTGGTGCATGATGGATAATAAATTAAAGTAAAAAGCACTGCACATATGTAATAATGCCTCCCCATCCCTGAAGTCACCTAAGAAAGCAGACCCTCATCTCTGATTGCATAGTGGACTCTGATCCCTGATTCCTGCCATGCCACTGCAAAAACCCATCCAGGAGGTTCAGAGGACTGCCATCCTCCACTCCAGCTCCCGCGATCACCCCCTCTATCATTCCATAATTATGCCTGGTGGCCCAGTGGACCCCTGAGACAGGGTGGCCCCTGTCGTGGGATGGTGCCATGGTAGGGATATGGAGGTCTTCCCTTACCCCCCCAGTTCCCCATTTAGTGCTTTAAATGCATTGCCTGAATATAAAGAAATCAGTAATGTGCCAAGTGCTTATAGTGTTTAATTTATGAATATCCACACTCATCCACACTTGGTGTTAGCAGTGCGATACTGACTGAACATCTACAAAATCCAGGGGGAGTTCAGTCAGGTGGTGCTAGGCCTGGTACCACAGGATAACAGCAGAAAGTGCATGGTGCCAGTAGAGATGAGGATGATGGCTAGAGCTGGTGACCTGGGCGAGGCACCTTGGAAGAAATACAGATTTCAAGACCGGATGGAAGAACTGGTGTGGCTAGTGCACTGGTTAAGTGGGTGATTGCTGAAGGTGGACCAGCACTGGAGTGATGCAGAGCACAACTGCCGGGTGCTGCTGGATGGTTCCCGACTGGAAGAATTAGAGGAAGCAGCAGAGAACCAGGATCCATGGGTTCTAGAGGAGGAAGACCACCCCGATGGAACCTTTTTTGCCAGTATTACCAGGGATCCCATTGTTGCCCATTTTTCTAGGCTGTTGCTGGTTGGAAGATGACGAGATTAAGGCTTAAGGTAAGACTAAATCAGGACATATATATATTGGGGAGAAGACTGTAAGCATCATAGAAGAAGCCATGGTGGCTGAAGGGACTATGCAATGTTCTGAATCCCTTCTCATGAAACATAATGGTTCTCCTAGTGTTAATTGGGGAAATCGCGGGGCGTGGTTTTGGTGCCGAGGAAGATGGATGCTTAGACTGAGAGCTCCATTCCCCAACAAGCTAAGATGGCAATATCCGAGGCTAGTTGTTTTTTTTTTTTAGTTCGTAAGATAGAACCACAAATGTCCCGAACCCATGGAAAGTCCGTTCTTATAATTGACTCACCGGTAATAGCTACGTTGTGCTGGTCGGAGTGTTATCTGATCTAAGTGGGAGGTAGAGACGTAGGCCACATTCTGGTGCCTAGGCTACCCGTTATTGAACTACAGTGCTGCTTCCACCGGGCGGTCTTGCACAGAGGATAAGCAGGGGAACTATAATCGGGAACTGTGGGCCTGAAATAGTAGTTGCTCGCTATCTCGCTGGAGGCACAAGCTATGGAGGGAATGGATCCGCTACCAAGTAGGACACTGTCTCAGCATCAGTCACTTGAGGAACATACTGCGGAAACAATGGATGTTGGGGCTTCCCTCCAGCATATCACCTCCATGCTGGAAACTATTCTCACCAGGGTTGACTCAATAACCACTACTCTATCAGGGACAGTTATGGAAGTTAAAGGACTTACTGATAAAATGAATGTAGTGGAGCAGCGACTAGAGGATTCTGGATTGAATAATGCAAAACTCTGGCAAAAATTAAGGGAGCATGAGGAGAGATTGGCTACTTTATGGAAGAGAGCGGAGGACCAGGAGAATAGAGGGAGGTGGAATAATATTCAAATGTTGGGCTTTCCAGAAGGGGTCAAGGGCAAAAACACTTAGAGGTTTCTGAATGAAGGGATTCTCTGGATCTTAGGGGACAGATGGACTGGGCCTGTGGAAGTAGAGCGAGCACACTGGGTTCCGAGCAAAGCCAAACGTCGTCAGGGACCTCCTAGGCCTATTATAGCCTACATCCTGAGGTACTCTGCCAAAGAACGAATTCTCAATACGGCCAGAGATAAAGGGGAACTGGAATGGTGTGAGGCCCTCATCTCTTTCTTTAGGGACTTCTCTGCGGAGGTAGCTGCCCAGAGAAAAACATTTCTACCTCTCAAAAAGCTGTTATCAGAACAAGGCTTTCAATATGGGTACTGGAACCTGGCATGTCTTTATGTATCTAGGGACAGCAGAGAGGAAGGCGGACCAGGTAGTTTCACGGTCAGATGGTTCCCCCAGATCTTCTCCGCCACCTCGCAGCATGATGGAAGGCACTTCAGTTCACAGATTCCCTCAAATGGATACAGAAGCTGCAACCCTAGCTGCTCGACCCCAAAGAGGCACACTCCAACCCAACAGAGTGTAGCAGCTCTCTCTCAGTGAGCAAGACTCTCCTACTAAAGCTCTCAGGGGTGCACCACCAGCCAAGTACAGCAGAGAGGATGTGCATTGCACCAATGATTCAAGTGAAATCCCAGATGAAATGATAATTGAAGCGACTGTGGAGAGCTCACAGGCGGAATCAGAACAGGATGTGGAATATAAGGACTTCCCGGTGCGACTTGGACTGTTAACATATGCAGCTGTGGCATCCATGGAGGCTAACCCAGTAACTCACTGGGAAGATGCTACTGTTAATGACTGAGGCCCTGGAAAGTTTTGGCTTAGTATGGATTGTTTAGGCTATATTCCACATGTTTCTTTCCCCATCTAGATTGGCAAGTTCACTTGGCCCAGTAGTCCACCCCAGTACCCGGTGTTAATGCCCGGTTACATCGGGCTTACACTGCAAAATGGGTGCTCTTCTTTTTATCCCCCCCCCCGCTTTCCTGGGTAGTAGATCCATCCCAGGCCTCTAGTAGCCATGGGTTAGGTGTGGGAGAAGGAAGGATCCCTTCAGCTGGTTAACCTCAGGGTTTAGGTGGAGCCAGAGAATGTATGGCCAATCATATTAAGGGGTAATCATTTTTCTTTTCCCTATTTTATCTCCCTTCTGGTATCCTCTCACCCTTTTTTCATTAACTCCTCCCCTCCTCCTCCCCCTTTTCGTCAATGGGAACTTAACTACCCCCTGACGACTCTCCTGAGTCGTGTCTTGTTGGGGATGGAGAAGACAGTTTCTGGTTGGTTTTCTCTCTCTACCCCTTTCGTTTGGTGATAGGTCAGTGCGGCTGATTGCCTTTTCCTAGTGACTGGCATTGCGCACATACACCTTTTTCACTGTTAGATTGGTGTGTTCTTTTACACTAGAAAGTTTTTGATTGTTATAAAAGTTATCTATTCCTTCAACAGGTAACTCTGTGTTGGGTATAATTTTTATTTTGTGGGGTACAATCTGTATTGGTTGTTCAGTTTATAGTATTAAAGTATCTATTTATGTTTGTATACTAGGTTCTTAATGGGAGCTGCATTGCTGTACAGAGCATCTTCCTCTCTATTTCTTCTGTTGCCCTCTCATCTTTAAATTAGGGTATCTTCTGCTGTTCTCCTTTCCTTTACCTGGATTCAGAAGGTGAGTACTAACCTTTTTTTTCTAAAACAAGAATATGGCACGGAGCGCATGGGGGGGGGTGTCAATCTGGTATCTTGGAATATAAAAGGTTTAAACCACCCAGTTAAAAGAAATATGGTCCTTCGACATCTTCATTCCTTGCAAGCTATATTGCTTTGATCCAGGAGACACATCTCACTGCAAGAAATGTACAGTGTCTCAAGAAGACATGATGGGTACAGTTCTAGCAAGCTCAGCCCCCAATAAGACCAAAGGGGTGGCAATTCTAGTTAAAAAATCATGCTCATGGGCTCAGGAACAAGTGATCACTGATAACCAGGGTCGCTGGATTGTGGCAAGGTTTGTTTTTCCAGGGGGGTTGGGTGGTGTTGGCTAATCTATATGGCTCTAATACAGATCAGCCTGAGGTCTTGCTGGATCTTAATAAAGCCATAGAATCTCTAACAGCGGACTATCAACAGATTCCAATCTTTTGAGGTGGGGACTTTAACTTTGTCCTGGACGCTTTCATGGATAAATCAAGAGCGACCCCTCAATCGCATCCTAGGGCATGGAGGACAATACAGGAAATTATGGAGGAGTGGGGCATGCAAGATATATGGCACAGAGATCACCCATCTGGGCTAGACTACTCATTCTCCTCGGCAGTCCATTCAATGTGTAGTAGGATTGACTTCTGGTTGGCTAATCCAGCTGCAGCTCAGGACACATCCTGTGGCAAAATGCATAACTTCCTTGTATCGGATCATGCACCGGTCACCTGCTGTTACACCCCGTCAGGCCAGGGAGGGATCAGTACTAGATGGAGGTGTAATTCTCTTCTCCGTCATAATCCTGACTTCTGTGCCCGAATGAGGAAGGTTACTAAGGACTACTTTTCCCTTAACTATCCGGCAGACACCTCCGCTGCCACGGTGTGGGAGGCTTTTACAGCAGTGTTGCAAGGGCACATAATAGCCTACTCTGCACATCAATACAAGATGAGGCGAGCAGAATTAGATGAGCTGCAATGGGAGGTGGCAACACTCAAGGCTACGTTTATAGGCCTAGGGAAAGGGGGAATGACTCAAATCTTTTAAGAAATATAGTGGGGTTAAAATACCGCATTAATACCATATTTTACCAGAGGGCAGAATGGGCACTTTTCAGATCTAAGCATCTCCATTGGGAAGGGGGTGAGAAAGAGGGGAAATTATTGGCATACCAATTAAAAAAGCAGCAGGCATCCTCCAGGATACATGCCATTAGAAATGCAGATGGTGTGGTGATTTCCTCACTTCAGAAACTCAATGCATGCATGCAGCACTTTTATGAGAGGCTTAATCGAACGCACTCTACTGTGCAACCTAGTCCGTTAAAGGTGCAGGTAGGGGACTTTTGTGCAAAAGCTGATACTCCTAAACTACCGGATGACTTACAGAAGGAGCTGGATCAGACGTTACCAGAGGGGAAGGTGCTGACAGCCTTATCTCAATTGTCTTCTGGTAAGTCTCCTGGGCCAGATGGGATGACCGCAGAGCTTTACCAGATGCTAAGTGAAGATATTGGCACTCCCCTGCTTGCTGCATTACAAGAGGCACACAGGACTGGAATCCTTCCACCTACTATGAGGGAGGCTCTGATTTCCCTCCTTCTGAAAAAGACGGATGATCCTCTCAACTGTGCTAACTACCGGCCAATCTCCCTTATCTCAGTGGACAGTAAGATAGTGGCTAAAGTGCTTGCTATGAGGCTAACAAAGGCGCTGCCCTCTATTATTCATCCCTCACAGGTGGCGTTCACGAAGCGGTGAGGTACTGCAGACAATATTAGGTTGGTCCTGGATCTGAAGTGGGTGGCAATACACTCCAAAGACCCCATGGTAGCAGTAGCGGTGGATTTCACTAAGGCATTCGACTCAGTCGAATGGCCCTACTTGCATGAGATCTTGTATTGTTATAGATTTGGCCAATACTTTTGACAATGGGTCAAGGTGCTATATAATGCCCCGTCAGCTAAGATACTAACCAATAAGGATATCTCCCCCTCCTTTTCTCTGCAGAGGGGCACCCGGCAAGGTTGCCCACTATCTCCTCTCTTATTCTTGGTGGCTCTCGACCCGCTTGTCCGAACACTCCTGGCCACGGAGGAGATTATGGGCATAAAGGTGGTCCAGAAGGAGTATTTTACAGCCTCTTATGCAGATGATTTGTTATTAACTCTGACCCATCCTCAGGACTCACTCCCTAAAGTTCTTGAGATATTAGAAGAATTTGCACGATTATCTGGGCTGCGGATTAACCAGTGTAAGACCAGTGTAACACCACTCAATGCAGCCGGTGCTGGGCTGGGACGACAGAACCTTACATTGGCTTGGGCTCCAACTGGTTTCTTGTACCTGGGTAGTCATATTCCTACTCAATGAAATAATCTTATATCAGAGAACTTTAACCCTGTAATCTCCTCACTCTCGGTGGAGGTTAACAGATGGAAGCGCCTTAACCTCTCTCTTCCTGGTAAAGTAGTGACAATCTGTATGTTGCTACTACCCAGAATGGCATATCTGCTTAATAACCTCCCAATTGTCCTGCATGTCAGGTGTTTCATAAACTAAACAAAATAATTGCCTCCTTTATATAGGAGGGTAAGACTCCTCGGTGGAGCCATAGAAAGTTGCAGGCGTATTGGACCAAGGGAGGACTGGGGCATTCATAGCTACAGGGGTATCACTGGGCCTATACCTCGG
Source organism: Neoceratodus forsteri (assembly GCA_016271365.2). Classification (NCBI taxonomy): domain Eukaryota; kingdom Metazoa; phylum Chordata; order Ceratodontiformes; family Ceratodontidae; genus Neoceratodus; species Neoceratodus forsteri. The sequence continues at coordinate 854,991,587 of CM057459.1, read as the reverse complement.
CTCAGGCCACAAAATGGTTTGTCCCTTTGTGTACTACTCCTCCACAATGGGTATCGTTGGAAGCCCAGTTATTGGCCACAACTCCCTTGGGGACACTGCTGACCGGGGTAGGCAAGTCTATAACTCAACTTACGCCAGTCATGGCCGAGACAAGGTGGGCATGGTGCAATATTACGGCAGCCTCCAAAACCCCAAAGACAGCTAGATCTATTCCCTACCATTACCAGGCACTTTGGCATAATCCACTTCTTACAGTGGATAATGACATGTTCCACTGGATGGAATGGGAAAATAAGGGGATATGCATCATTCAAGATCTGTATATGTACAACTCTGATGCTCTAATGTCCTTTGCACAGCTGAGGGCCAAATATTCTTTACCATCCAAATATTTTTGGAGGTATTTACAGGTCTAAAGGACAATTCATGCAGTTAAGGCAGTATCCACAAGAGATCCTGAATGGGACTGGCTGGCGCAGCAGCATACTAAAGTAGACTTAAAAGGGACGGCCGGTAAATTTTACAATACCTGGTGAGAAGAACAGCCAGACTGCACTGACCCTTGTAGGAAGGCCTCGGGTGAAGAACTCCACCTCACCATTACTGGGGAAAAGTGGTCCAAATGTCTTCACCTCACACATTCGGTGTATCAAGATGTTAGGAGTCAGCAGATTCAACTTAAAATGTTGCTCAGGTGGTACCGTACACCTGCGACCCTTCAGTCTTGGGGTATCTTACTGCATGCTCAATGATGGAAATGTGGGTGCAGCCTGGCAAACATGTTGCATATCATGTGGACATGTCCACATTTGACGAGCTTCTGGAATGCTATAGCAATGGACTGTTCGGGAATTTTAGGGGTCCCCATAGATATCTCCAACCCACACCTTCTGTTGGGGGATCCATCTCCTGTGGGTTTCCTGCCATGGCCGCAATTAAGCTGGATGTTGGCCGCCCTGATGGAAGTGAAGAGACTGCTGCCTCTGTCTTGGAGACAGCCACAACCACCACCCCCAATTTCCCAATGGCATTCGGCGGTAGCCAGGCTGGTCACATTTGAAAGGCTTACGTATACCAATAAAGGTAGATTACCTTTTTACTATTTGAAATGGGGATTGTTCCTGAACTCTGCACTGTGCAAGGTCCCCTTTCCCCTCTTAGGCAACCCACCTGCTACCTTTGGGTGTGCAGCACCCAAGGACTAATGTGGAGGAGCCTAAGAGGTATAAGATGAGGTATGTATATTTGGTTGAGGAAGGTAACTTTTCTCTTACTGTCTCTTTTTCCTTATTCCTTTTCTTGGCTATTCTTCTGCCTCTCTTTTATTTTATTTATTTATCAAGTCTAGGATTACAAATACCTTTGAGCCATGGCTCTTTTACAAAGGTTCCATGTCAGAGAAATACAAATTATGGGGAACATCAAGACAGGCATTACAACAATGTGGACATTGCAAACAGAGTACAGATTAATACAGTTCAAGGGTAGCATTGTAACAAGGCAGCCAGCGGCATTTGTCAGAGAAAATAGACAACAGATAAAGTGCCAGAGTCATAGGGAGAGGGAAGAGGGTGGGGGAGAAGGAATGTAGGAAGGGTGGCAAGAGGGTGAAAAGTGCAGCATTGGGTATACCAAGATGTGAGGGTAGAATCCAGTAAGGAGGGGGGACAACTAGAGCAGAAAGGGAAGTGGAGAAACAAGGTTAAGTTGGGCAGTCACAGGAGCTGTTGGTAGTGAGATAGTCCCAGAGCCTAGTTTTAAACATACCAATAGTTGGGGCAGAAGAGATGGTTGGGCTGAGGCCATTGAACCAGAGTGGCACTTGATAAGCAAAAGAGCATTGTCCCTGTGAAGTGTGACAGTGGGGGACTTTCAGTAGCTGTAGCGTGGATCTCCTAAGGCACCATTTGTTAATTCGATGTTGTAACAGAGTTGAGACCCCAGAAGGTGCAAGGCCAAGGTAGATTTTTTTCACCATGGAGCAGGTGAGAAACTTTATGCAGTTTGATAGTTGGAGCCAGCCGGTCTGAGTGTACAGGTCACATGTGTAGGTGAGACGGTGAGCACCAGTGATGAGCCGACATGCTTTATTTAAGGTAGTTGAGAGGCATCCAAGGGTTGTGGTTGTGGCCGAGCCATAAATGATGAGACCATAGTCTATTACAGAGATCACAGAGCTCAGAACTGCAACTTTCAAAGCTTCTGGCATGAGATGTGGTCTGTGTTTGTAGAGGAGACCAAGCGTGTATTAGCAGCTCTAGCTACATTATCTACATGAGGTCCATAGGAGAGATTAGGGTCAAGCTGTATCCCTAAGTATTTGAAGGACCCCACCTGATCTAGAGTGTTCCCCTGGGTGGTGGAGATAGCCAAGTGGTGTAGCTTGTGTGGGTTATGAGAGCTGCAGAAGAGCATAGATTTGGTTTTCTTGTCATTGAAGACCAGTTTATGATTAAGAAACCATGTCTCTATAGAACTGAAACCAAGTTGAAGGTTGTGTTGAAGAGTTGCAGGATCTTTGTGAGTGGAGAATACAACAGCATCATCGGCATATAGTATGATCTGCTCAGAGCAGTGGTAAGGAGGGAGTTTAAGAAAAGGCTAAAGGAGGGGTCCCAGTGGATCCCTGTGGGACACCAACGAACAGGCAGGGTGTTAGAAACAGCGTCCATAATTTTACTCTCTGTGACCGGTTTTCTAAGTATCTTTTAAACCAGAGAGAAGAGTCAGGTGATAGCCCTGCATTCAGTAGTTGGTGTATTAATAATCCATGGTGTACTGTATGAAGGCCTTGGAGGTGACAGCAGCCTGTGAGAAGGCCGTTGTCAAGGATTATGCAAAGCTCCAGTGAACTCAAGAAGGGCTGTGGTGGTGCTGTGACCTTTCCGGAAGCTGTGTTGTTGTGGATAAGGTATATTGTATTTATCCAAGTGGTCCAGTAAGTTGATTCAGCCACAATGCGCTCAAGTGCCTTAGAGAGTGGGGGCAGTATGGAGATAGGGCGATAATTTGAGTGAATCGTCCTGTCCCCACTTTTATGGATGGGTGTCACGGTGGCTGTTTTCCAAAGGTCCAGGAATTTTCCACGGCTGAGAGAGAGGTTTAGGATTTTTGTTAATGGATGAATTACATCATCGAGGGTGAGCAACAGAAGCTTAACGTCCTCTTATCTGTTTGGAGTCTGTTACCCATAAAACTGTTTGAATGCAAGGGTAATACCTTCTCACACTAGCTACATGAGCTTCATGTAAGGATGGTTGTGTAAGTTGTAGTTATGTTAAAATATTATGGAATGCTCTTCATTAGGTGAGTTTTAGAATGGTATTATTCTCACTGTAACTCAAATCAGTAGCACTTCTGTCAACCTGAGATGTGCAAGTGTATCAATGATGTAGATGTAGAGGCAACACTGTAATGTCTGTCCATGAAAACTTAATAAAATATATCAGTGACAAAAAAAAATTGGGGAAATTGCTGGTGGAGGATCCTGAAATAACCCTGTTAGGATAATACATTAAAGTCATAGATGTGATGTAACCGACTGGTGGTATGAGAATAGAAAAGAGGTTCTGTACCATATGAGGACCAACTCCTGGACAAAACAGGTGGACACTAGGGTTGTGGTACCCGTGTTCTTAAGGGAAATGGTACTGGAGACTGCAAGAGGCAGCCAGCTGAGGCCTTTGAGCCATGGGGAGGTACTGTCTCACTTTACCATATTTTATTTTTGGCCTGGGATGTACCGGCAGGTGGCTAACGATCATTAAACTGGTGCTGAGGAGAGTCAGTTGGGGGGGTACCAGAATGGTGTAGCGGTGGAGTGACTCACAGGGTAGAAGGCCAAAGAAAGCGGCACCCATGGAAGTGAGGGAGTATCCCACAGAGGGCAGCCTGATCAGGGTGGTACCCTATGTTACACCTTTAGTATACCAATGATTGGGTATTGGGACCATTTTTTAGAATGACTTCCAAAAGGTTTTTCTGTTAGGGAGTAAGCTGTTTGTTCAGCTTGAGGAAATCCCTATTATACCTACTAGGGACTGGAATCACCTGAGATAGGTAAACTTGGTTTTTGGGGTCTATGTAAAAAGGTATGCATTTGTATGAAATGTATGAAACATGAAATGTTTAAAATGTATACAACTTTTAAGGCTGGGTATACATATCCCAGGAGAAAATTTGTAGTGTGGACCTGTTTGAATGCCCAGCTTGATGGAGAAAGCCTGAAGTCAGCATAAAACTACTGTATACTACTTTCTCTGGTATACTGTACCTCTTAATAGGGGTATGAATACAGTATGTGTCCTATGGCATATGTAAGATAATGAATAAGTTTCCAGGTTGAATTTGTTTTCTTTATAAGGGACCCTGAGATGGAGCTTATGGAGAGGGTGGGCCATAGCTCCATCCCCTTCCAGAGATAGAGAAGGTGGATACTTCCTGCCACGAATTATGGACCATCTTTTTCTCATGCAAGTGAAAACTTCTGTTGCAACAGTCTTTTCTTTTCTCATACTTTTCTAAGTCTGATAGTTTGGCCACCTTTGGGTGAATTCCTCTACCTCTTCTTATCTGTTCCTTCTGCTGATCTGCTTATATATTTGTTATGGTCCAGGAAAAGGGAGGTTACAGAGTATGACCTCTGGGTATATATCAAAAGGTGCACTCTTCTGAATGGGTGCCTGATATTACTTGAGAAATGCCTAGATTCTAATATCCAGAGTTATGGGGTAAACAGTGAGTATAGACTGAAACTGTTTTCTGAATGCCTAAATAAATACTATGCTGAGTTGTATATTAGCCCCAGGGTAATGTTGTATCAGTATTGTCATATTGTAGAAACTTAGTGTGGTGGACAATACTAAAAATAGCTGATTTAGGGAAGGGGTGGAGCTTCATGGTGAGGATGGGCCGGAGCTTCTCCACACCCTTCTAGGGTACTGATTGAGGTTGGATAACCATAGTACAGTTGCCCTGTTGTGCGGGGGGATGTGTGACAGGTTGGCCACTGTCTTGGGATGGTGCCCTGGTGGGGAGATGGAGGTCTTCCCTTACCTCTCCATTTAGTGCTTTAAATACATTGCCTGAGTATAAAGAAATCAAGTACTTATAGTATTTAAGCAAGCAAGCAATAATACCCGACAGGTTGGTCAGTATTGGGCCATACCGGACTGCCCAGGGGCGTAATGAGGCCTGATGCCACAGGTGGAGGGTCTTATAGCCCTTGGGCGGTCTGGTATTGCCTATACCGCCTACCATGGAGGGTATAATTGCTCTTAGAAAATGGGCATCTGTGTAAATTTTAATTAGGTTATTGAATAAAAGAGGACATTATTTTGAAATTGGATAGAAACAGCAGAAAACTATTTTTTATGGTAAAACAGTCCTTTGTTTTGTGCTGTTCCATCTGTTGTTGCACCCCCCCAGCTATTCTGTTGTAATTATCCCCACCTCCCTCTCCCCACACACCACTGTTTACGGAAGCACAGAAGGAGTATTTTTTGAAGTTCCCTCCAAGCAGTTCATTTTGGTATTTTAAAATGCAGCATTTTTTTTTTTTGTGCGGTCCAAAGATGCGGTGTTTAGCCACACAACGTTGCACGACTCTGTTACGGGAAACCAGGAAGTGGAGAAGCCAATCCTGTAACAGGTGTACGGTGCTTAACTTCCACAGTGTTTTTTTTTTAAATCCAGGCAGAATAGTGAAGCAGTTTAATTAAGGTAACGGAGAGAGAACGAAGGGCTAGTTGGGAGTGTGAGCATGAACGGGAGCCAGTTGTTCAGTTTCCCGGTCCTCCCCGCCTGCTGTAACTTCCAGGACTCGGTTATTTCTGTTTTTTTTTTGTTTTTTTTTATAAGTTCCTGATGCTTGCTGCCTTCCATGAGGACTGGGAGTGTGACAAGGAGTGTCTGGTTTGTCCAGTGAGAGCGAGTGAGCCTGCGTGAGATACCGAACCAGAGGAGCTGTAAGTTAAACAAATCAGTCAGCGACAAGAATGAGCTGCATGCTGTGGGCATGTTAGGAGAAGTTTGTATGCTGTGGCAATGTTTTCTCTTTTTTTTGATCAGCTAGGGAGAATGAGGGCACAGCGCAGTGGTGAATGATCATACAATGGAGGTGGCATGCTTGGTCATTCGCTCCATAAGCGAGCGGAAAAAAAAAACACGTTATTCTCTAATCACTGTATGTTTAAACATTAGGGTATGGGAGGCTGTTTGATTAATTTTGTGTAACCGGGTGACTGCTGTTACTTCTGTTGTATGTGGTGAGAGGAGTGGGGTCCGCTCACTCGCTAAGTGACCTACAAACAATGGCAGTAGTTTGACATTTTCCAGGGTACTTTCACCCAATGAGGAAGCAGGGTGGGCACCAGGATATCAGAGAGGGTGTAGGGGCCAGTTGGACTGGGGCTTTTTATTTGGTGGGCATCTATGGAAAAATAGATGCCCACCTCAGCCATGTTGTCAGCCAATCAGCTTCCAATATTTTTCTTTGTCATTTTCTAATGTTTGAATATCCATACCTGTCCACAACCCCTGCCACCCCACCCTGTCAGGTGTTGTCTTACCATCCCCACACCCCTCCAATTCCAAATAGCAGCTAGCAGCCAGCACAACCCTCCTCACACCACCACAGCCTGCTGCTGACTGGGCTTGCATGGACCGTGTACTGAACACAGTATCTCAGTGAGTGACAGCTCATTCACTGAGCTACTGTATACAGTAGGTGGTCCATGCAAGCCCAGTCAGCAGACAACCATGGTGGTGTGAGGAGGGTTGTGCTGGCTGCTGGTTGCTATTTGGGATTGGGGTGATGTGGGATGGTGAGACAATACCTGATGCGATGGGGGTGTCCACTGGGCCACCAGGCATGATTATGGAATGAAAGACAGTGGTGATCACAGGGGCTGTGGTGGAGGAGGGGAAGTCTTCTGAACTTTCTGGGTGGGATTTTGCAGTGGCATGGTGGGGATTGGGGTCCACTATGTGATCAGGGCTGGGGAGTCTTCTTTCTTAGGTGACATTGGGGATGGGGGCTTATTACATATGTGAAGTGCTTTCTACTTTATTGTATTAAATGGCACACACCAGCATCTCGACCGGTGTTCTCATATACTATACAGTTCTCCCTGATGCACACACAGCCATCTCCCTGGCACCTGGCTCACCCCTGGCACCCCCCTGGCCTACTGTTTCTCTCCCCTTCCCACCATCCTGGCTCTTATAGTGTTGCGCTGAGGGGGTGACAGGTACTTGTGCCACATCACACAGATGCGGTCAGGTATTTGGCACATCTTGCATTCTGTGGCAAACCCAGGGAGCTTGGCATGGGTGCCCTGATGATATAAAATCTGGCACAAGGTCCCTGCTGCAACTGGGGTTTACTGCAGCCCTTAAAGCATTCCGAGTTGCATCACTCTAAGGGGTCTGAAAATCAGACCCACATTATCAAACTTTTGGAAAGCTTGAACAAGAAAGCAAAGATGGATGATGGGGACAGGACTCAATCACTGTTTCTTTGCTGGTTGAGCTCATGGCCATTGGGTCAGTGACTCGTGGAGGGATCAACTGACTGGGAGCAGGGAGGCAACAACTGAACTGCTGACCAAGTAGCCGGCACTGTGGTTTGGTGGGAATTGGGATTGGGTTGTGGCAGGGTCAGTGACCTAACCAGATCCTGATTTGCAGTTTCTCTCTCTCCCATAGTATGATGGGACAGGACCTGATCACTTTTTTTGTGCTGGCTGGGTTCATGGCTCTGGGGTTGGAGACTCAGAGAGGGATTCACTGACTGGAAGGAGGAAGACAGGGACAAACTGAACTGCTGGCGGAGTGGCCGATGCCATGGTCAGGTGGGAACTAGGTTTGAGCAGGGCTAGTGGCCTGAACACATTCTGATTTGCAGCACAGTTTGATTTGTAAGTCTAGTGCAGACTCTGTCTCAGCTACTCATGCAGCTCTGATAAACTAGCATTATCGTAATAACTGAACCTGGAAATGAATAGGAAGTGATTGTGGCAGCAAAAAAATAGTGTGGAGGCAGAAGGGAGGGGGAGGCACAACAGAACAGCACTGTAATAGTGGAGTGATTGTGCTTCAACTCCAAAATATTGTGCTTCATTCAGAATCCAGTGACATGCTTCCAGAGATCCCTTCACTCTCTCTCTGTAATAGGAATAACAAGACATCCTGCATAGCTCCTATGCAGCTATAAAAACTAATAATGTATACAATACAGATGCATAATCTCTTAATTTATCTCACAAAGCTACACAGCCTAACAAATTTGATTAGTCAGAAAAGACATTTTCTCAGCATGTTACAATCACAAAATATCCTATTGGAAATTTGAAGAAGGGGTTTATTTTGTTGCTTTTCAATGAAAAAGGAGCTGCTTGATAAACCAGGAACCAAAAGTACCACACCAATGTTTCTTGTGTATGTAATACAAATTGGATTAAACAAGGGCATCATGATGGCCTAAGCAAGTGACAAAGCTAATTATATGATATCAGAATTTGCAATCCCTGACAGCACGCGAGAACTACCAATAATTCATAATTAGGATGTATAAACATGGTAACATACTCTGACTACAAGGAACATTGTAAAGTACACCTCAAAGAGAGGTACAGCCATGATAAAACATGGTAAACAGTATACTTGTTAATATGAGGTCTGGGGAGACGGAGGAAGGGACTCCAAAGTGAAGGTGGCTGTCATTCTAGGCTCAGTCTGGAATATACACAGATCCAAAATAAAAGCATGTCCAAAATTAAGGGGCTAATGCTAATCCCATCATATGGGAAAGTCATTTTGCCTAGACTAGGGGCAACTAAGTACTCTGTCACCTCCTCCACTCTCACAGGAATGGCACTATATCGAGGAGGTCATAAAGACTTGGGAAATTTCTTGTTCCTAATTTAAGAATCCCAACCCCCTCTCACTGTGATAATTTATTATTGTGTGAGCCTCCCCCCATAAGTGGTATGATCTCTATCCCCACACTTCGTATTACAGTAAAACCCCAGTTATCCAAATCTCAGTTAACCAAACCTTTCATTTATCCAAAACTGAGGTGTGTCTTCCAGCTTAATATACTTCAGTGTAAAGTTCTCTCACTTATCCAAAACATCATTTATCCAAACAATTTCATTGTCCCCCTGCACATTTGGATAAATGAGGACATACTGTAAATGTTCATCAGGGTTCCTTAATTTTTTTATATATTCTGGAAGAATGCATTCTTCATTTGTCTGTTCAATTGCCCTAGCATGCTCTTGACTTCTGATGTTGAACATTCTCTATTTTATTCATATAATATACCCCACAGCTACAGGTAATGAGGTGTTACTCATGGGTTGTGATGTAATTAATAAACTGCTTGATCTCCATCATTTTGCCAACTACTGGATTCAGAAATGTTTGTTTTGTGGACCACCAGGCAATACTTACAGTAATCACATTAGTAGCTACCCTCACAGAGGAGTCCCTCTCCTCCTCTTCCCAATCCTTATATTAATGGCCACATTTCTGGCAGTTCTTGTGTGCTGTCAAGATTGCAAGTTCATATTTTTTTACAGTTGGCTTTGTCTCTTCTTGCCCATGGCATGATTTATTATCAAGTAGTGACCTCTGTTCATTGATGGTAGTCATGTAGTAGTAGTAGTAATAGTAAACCGTTATTGTAAAAAATAACAAGCATTAGTCAATGCCAAAAGTTCACTGTTGGTAAGGCATTGGTTCTATATTGTTTCTTCAGATGTTGACCTAATAGTTTCAACATAATGTGCTAATGAGTACTTCTTCTGAGCATGAGAGGTGTCATGTATAAAACAATGGCTGAAACATCATTGTACACCACAAGTACTAAAGTACTTTTTGGGTAGGATTTGAGAAATGACAGCTGTCACATTCATGAGGTGATGATAAAAAATGGCTATCTTGAAAAGCTGGGGTCAAAATATTGAAAATTACTATAGTTATGAGTGTGTGTTGAAAAATTGCAATGTAGACTCATAACTTTTGTAATGCTCCAGTAGGTATGACCACATATGGGAACAGCTATACTATGTGATACAAATTCTCTGTCTTTAAGCAGGTGGCAGTTTTTCTCTTTTGTGGGTTTGAATTTGGGGTGGGTGCTGAGTTGGAGAGTCAGGTGGGAGTGATGGTTACAGGGGTGCCAGCAACAGACTGTGATGGACCATTTTCTTGCAGGTTATTAAATACAAGGGATGTTATCTTTATTTCAGTGGACACTGAGGGATTTGGCACCCCCAGTGTCAGTGTTATAAATGGTGGGGGGAGTTGCGGTTACAGTGGCACCTACAACAGACATCAATGGACCATTTTCTTTTTTTCAGGCAATTAAAACAAATATGAGGGACATTCTTTATTTCAGTAGACTCTGGGGGATTGGGTACCACCAATGCCAGTGTCATATTTAGCATTATCAGCAGTGGGCTCTCCAGTGCTGCATAACTAAAATGTGTGGGGGGAGGGGGGAGTTTTGGTGGTGGTGGAAACAGACATTGATTTAAAGTTTTCTGTTTTGCAGTGTTTTTTTAAACACAAACATCAGGGATAGTGGGGAAGGGGGCATGCTCTGATGAAGAAAGGAGAAAGAGCCAGGAAGAGGTGGCACAACTGAAAGCTACTCAGTTGTTTGCTGATGCAGCTTCATGCAAATGTATTTATTTTTTATTTGTTAGTTAGCTTTTGGTGACCAGAAAAGGAGAACTAGACCATTTTTGCCTATTTTCAGACTCATCCCAGAGGAGGGGGGATATGCAGATGGATGCCAACTGACACTGAACCAGATTAAGCTGTTGGTAGTATTTTTAGTGAATTGGGGAGATTTGGTCAAGACACCAGGGAAATGCCACTACTCTTTACTAGAAGTGCCATGGGATCTTTAACATCCACCTGAACTACCACTAGACCAGGCAGATGGGACCTTGGTTTAACATCTCATCCAAAAGATGAATGAAAGGACCAAAGCCCTCTCTGATTGGATTGGCTTTGGTCCCTTGAAGTACACAAAGTCTCAGCCCACAAAAAAGAGAGCTGCATCAGAAGTACAGTGATGGTTTTTGGTCTATGCTGCTGAGCCCCTGCTATTTTAAACTGCAATGGGCTTGGCAGCAACACACCCCTCAGAAGTACTCTCATAGGAAGATGTTCCCTGCACATGGGCAATGAACATAAAAACTGAAAGGAGTGCAACTTGCCAACTGGTTGTGACAGTCCTACACAGTGTCTTCCATGCCAGAAAACAGAAGCAAAGGCATTCCCTTCAAAATGCTATTCATGCAGTTCTGTACAGCCTGTATGAGCCAGAGTGGGCTGACAGCAATATTTGGTGATCAGCACACTAGTGGCCTCATTGATGGGATGCTGTTATTGGTGGAGCCCCAGTCTACCCTTACCAGGCACTTTCCATGTTGGAAACAAACTTACACAGAAGGCATTATGTAGTTGGGGGGCTGAAAAGAGTACTTTATCATGTAAGCATCACCCATAAAGGGTTGTAATGATTCTGTATTCAGGGAAAGTGGATTTGTATATTTATATGGAAAGGGAGGAATTTAACACAGGGCAGCTCTGAGTGAACTACAGTTGTGTACATCTAAAAATGACAGAAAGACATTCTCACTGTCACTATTCCACTCACTAATACTCAAAGAACAGAGTGAATTTAAACTTACAGATATTGGATAGAGAACTATAATAACAAGGAATGATAAAACAGAGAAAACAAATGAAAAGGGGTTATGAAAAACAAAATGCAACATAAGGAAAAAGAGCTCAAGGGAGGGGGTAACAAGGGGAGGTAAAAAGAAGCTGAAAGTGTAAGGAGAAATTTGAATGCGTGGAGGAATTTGAAACTGAGCAGGCATATGACAAGTACAGTACAGTATGAGAGGTGAAAAAATGGTAAAAGATGAAATGCAACATGTAATGACAGTGGTGAAAGAAAAGGAGAACAATTCATGTCATATGACTGACATATGAATTCATATAAGCATATTAATGGAAAGGAATGAGTGGTCTAACCATACTCACAGCAGTGATGAGAATGAACAACAGAACATATACACATTGTGACAGGATTTTGAATTAAAAAAGACAAATGAAATTGATTTAAGTGTGAGGCAAAATTAAGTAATAGGTATGCTATTAGTCTAACAATTGCAATACAGCTTAGAAACAATGCTCTATCAACAAAAGAAACTTAAAATGTCCAGGATTTCAGGCTATTGATAATGTGATCTGTGTCATTGCTTGTGCATAATTGTGTCTCGTACTTGATTACCACTCCTATTGTAGCACCCTGCCAACACCCACAGAGACAGAGCACTGAACTCTCTGCTATGCATGTGAGCTTGTTTTATCAGCATGGCACTGCGTCTTATCTGTTGAAGCTGTGGTTCTCTTAATTGGGAGTTCTGTCCTTAAACACATTTGCTTTTCTACATTTGCTCTTCCTGTTTCTTTCGTACTTTGGCACCATACCTCTCAAATGTCCCTGATTTTCAGGGACTTCCCTGATTTTGCCTTTGAATTTTCCTCTGTCCCTCATAAAATTTGTGTTTTCGTGATGGAACAGTGGGGATTAAAATCACAAAATAATGTCAAGCATTAACATTACAGACTTCTTCTTCAGAAAATGTATCTTAACACAAATTCCCTTATTTTATTAGATTTTGAGTGACTAGTACCATTTTTTAAGATTTGTCCCTGATTTCGAGTCTTTGCCCTTTAGGTTTTTAAGCCTTGCCCCTGATTCATGAGGCAAGAGGTTGAGAGGTATGTTTGGCACTGTGATACTGCCGACACAATTTCACAGACAACTCGCACAAAACTTGTTTTGGTGGGGGGGGGCACACATGATGACACTCAACAGGAATCCCCATTTCCCTCACTGATCCCAACCCCAACATGTCACTTTGCTGCCGATCGCTGTGCCTCTCTTGTGCATGCTGAGGTAAGTACACAGGCAAACGAAGACACAGGGCACTGCCTCAGTCGCATGACTGCCCGGATTTCCACACATCTGTCTGTCTGTCTCCTGAACATGTGGTTCACTCTCCTCACTGGTCCCAACCCCAACATATCACACCTGTGGCTGCAACACTCTCCCTGTCACTCTTTCTGTTTAGACTGTACAGCTACATCTCCAGAAAATGGAACGCAGAACTCTGCAAAGTACCTGCTTGGGATGGGGCCATACCATCGTACTGAGCTACAGCCTGGCACTCTCTCTCTCTCTCTCTCTCTCTCTCTTCTTTGGAAGGGGAAGGCAGGGACAGCATCAGCTGATTCTGAATGGGTGCATGGTAGAGGCATCCAGACACCTTATAAACATCACCTCCAGAAAGACAGTAACAGAAGGCCATTCTGTGGGACAACAGGTACAGCACAGCTACATGTCATGCCAGTCGCTCCTCTGTTGTGCTCTGTTGACTGTGTGTGGTAAGCATTGGGGAAGGGGGACACAATGCTAAACTTACAGACCCACCAGAAATGAAGAATAGGGGATGCATCTTAATGCATTCATCTGCCCTGTCGGAGAAAAGAGAAGCTTGGGAGAGAGCAAGCAAGCTGTCTGGAGTGACAGAGCAATACCCAACTATGTGAGCCTGTCCCTTGCAACTACTTCTATGATGGACCCTCTGTCACTCACTGGGGACACTACAGTGCCTCACATTGACCGACAACATCACTGACTTGCCTCCGTCTCCAATCCTCTCTCTCTGACTCCTCAACTCGGCCTCCTCCTCTGCTAGTTCTGCTGTGGGCTGTAGCTCCTTGTTTCTCAGCTCAGCCTGCTAGGTGGGTGGCGAACGCTGGGTGGCAGTCAAGAAAGAAGGGTCAGAGTGCAGGTGGGCTGGAGTGAGTTGACTGGGGCAGGGCAAAACAGAGGGTTATCACTCAAGGAAGGGTGGCAAAGTGGTGGGCAGGCCGGAGTGGAGCTAGTGAACTGCTGACTGCGGGCCAGGCGCTCAGTGTCTCGGGCAGCAGAAAAAAAATAGGGGGTGTGAGGCCTTAGGCAGCTAAGCTTTTCCTTCATGAATCCCTCCCAATTTAGAGTTCCTCATGCATGCATGTTGGCTAATTTAAAGCAGTGCAATGAAGCTCAGTAAAAACATGATGTGTGCTGTATGTTTAGGGTGATGGGTTAAGTAAACATTCCAGTTTCTTGCTATGTTTAGGGTTTTGGTTTTGACTGGTTTTTTTTTTAATATTCTGGTTTGAAATTAATTAATTTGCATGAAAAAAATTACTTGTCTGCAATGTTTATAGTCTGCACTGTACTCCTACAATACTTTGGGGACCATGCATTAATGCTGTGTGCATGCTCGTCCCTGAGCTGCCAGCTGGTAAACAAGGAAGTAGCATTAGTATCTGAAAAGATCAATAAGCAAATCAGAGATACCAGCTTTTAGCTTTAAAACTGAAGTGATCGAAATACTTAAAAAATAAATATAGGTCTTGGCTCTAACTTCTTTAACCTTTTGTATCCATACATTGCCTGAGTTGATTATACATATGCTCCCACCAGTGCTTCTTTCATGTACTGTCTTTAGCAACCTTTAGTGCCATGGCTAAGGTTTTGTCTGTGCTATATTGCCTGATTTAATTGTGGTTTTCTTTTTATGCATTTATTCATCTTCCTTGCAGTGCTGCTCATTCTGCTTGTTTTTGTCGCTGCTGCTGCCTTGCCCCACCTCCCTTCATACTCCCCACTCCCTGACCCCCCCGCTCCCTAATTGCAACATTGCCACTGGTGTTTGATTAAGAACTAGTATCTGTTACTGTTGGGCTTTAATTATAAACTAGTTTAGAGTTTCATTTCTATTAGGATGCTCTAATAGTCTGAATTTGCTCACACCCCTAGATGGGAGATACCGCAGGGGTGTAGCCAGACAATATAAACATGTACACCAGGACCGTGTTTGTTGCCCTGTGTGGCACAATAAATACAACTTTTGTACCTCATGACACTGGTTGCTGCCACCCTCCATGCATGGGTAAATGTAGATGTCATACATTGCTCCTTAAGACACCAACATACCAGCCCAGAGCCTGTAAGGCTGTATAGTCCTTGGGATGCAAAGACGGTATCAGTGACCAATCCTTCTAGTTTTGACTAATATGAATAAAATTACAGGATGGTTCTGCTGGTTCTGTTTTGTTTTCATGGACAATGGAAGCTGTTCAGAGCCTATTTGCTGCCCTCCTTAAATAAAATTGTACACCATGGAGTACATGGAGTATGCCTGCCTACACCCATTATATCACGATTCTTGTCCTCCTTCAGGCTAAGCAAATTCCTATTTGAAGCCCTTTCACAAGTTCACAACACTCCTCAGTGCTGCTGTGCATCCACTGATGTTACAAATCAGTTGTCATCAGGACTAACACATTGGCAGCCAAGGGTGCAGGAAGATAATAAAAGTTGAGGGGGCTGAGGATTGAATGGGCATTTATTGGAGTAAAAAGAGCACCTTTTCTAAACCAGTTTTTGCCATATCAAAATATAATAAATGCACATTTATGATGATGATCATAATGTTAAGAATGCAGTTATACCACATATGAATATTTAATACAGTATATTA
This sequence comes from Neoceratodus forsteri, assembly GCA_016271365.2. NCBI lineage: Eukaryota > Metazoa > Chordata > Ceratodontiformes > Ceratodontidae > Neoceratodus > Neoceratodus forsteri. The sequence goes on along the minus strand of CM057459.1, from coordinate 854,975,958 downwards.
AGAACTTAGCTGTCAACCCGACATATATTCCTTTTGTTTATTTTTCTACATTATTGTTACAGAGGCCTATGAGTTCACTTTGTGCTCTGCACCATCACTGCAAATTTGGAAATATATCCATTTGTTGAAACAAAAGGTATTTCACATCATGGCTACTTCCAGTGCCTTGTAGTTTGCTATTTGGCTATATTATAATGTCCTCCCTTACTGCAATACTCTTCCCTTGGTCAGCCTAGAAACCAGTCTCTTCTCATTATACCAGATAGATCACAGAGAGGTTAAGCAAAGGGCAGTTAAGTGAGTTGGTCAAGGTCACACATTAAATAGAAGTGGTGGGATTCAAATTGGAGTCCCTACGTTCACAGCTCTGCTCTAACCACTAGACTAAACAGCCTGTACTGGACAACTGCCCTCTCTAATTTACGTTTACTGGGTAGCCCATTGAACAAAAATGTATAGCTGGCCTCCTGCTAGTCTTGCCTCCCTCCTGACACTCCTAGATGCCCTCTTTCTCCCACTATTCTGCCAACCTGTATGCCTGAAGCATCTTGCCCCCCACATCCTTGATTCCAGTACTTGACTTGGAGAGAGTCTGGTGGGAAGCAAGCTCAGTAGTTCTGCACTTTTATTACAGGCTCTAGCCCAGTCACCCCTGCCCCTTCCCCAGCAGCTTTCTACTATGTCAGTAGTTAAATGGCACACTGATGTTCGCAGCATGGAACACATATATTCTTTCTTGTATGAGCAATAGGGATCACAGACAAAGAGACTGATAAGCTCCTATTGAAAATCTCTCCTCGCACAGACACAGTCAGAGCTGCACTAACCAGTTCCATACAAACAACACATTTTAAAAAAATAAAGGAAACAATATGGGGTAAATCTCCCAAAACCTCCACTGGCATACTGTGTGAATTGGTTTTCTATAATACAGGATGTCATGACCCATAATGTTTCAGTCAGAACTGATAACATACTGTATCCCAGAGCTTTGACATATTTTTTCTGGGTTAGTAGTGAAATTCTTAAGAGTTTGCTGCCTTCACAGTATTTGGGTCAAGCCCCTATTGTCATCCGGAGGGAGAAGACATTGACAGGATCTGTTGAACTGATTATAACAGACTGTTTATCCCCTTCCAATCTCACCAGAATTAAACAGAAGTCAACTGAAAAAGAGCCATGTATGCCTCTCTTTGGTTGTGACGTGGTTAATTAGTCACACTTCAGTGAAGTGATTTGTAGCTTTCTGGGCCAGCAATAACCCCCCCCCCCCCAGCAGCATCACTTTGGCCTGTCTCCAGCATTAACCCCTTCTGACAGGAAGTAAAAAGAAGTCAGTAGGGGGCGAAATAAGGATTTTACAATCAAGAACCAGAAAGATCTCCTGGGTATCAACTTTCTTGCTGACCAGGAGCTACTTTAGTAAAACCAGTGGGTGACTTTTAAATATCGATAGGAGGCAGTGTGGTCTAGTAGGTGGCTGGGGGGTGTCTTAGGAGGCCATGGGTTGTAGTGATTAGAACACTGGCCTGGAAATCAGGAGCCAAAGGTTCAAACCCCACTAAAGCCAAATACCCACAGTGTGACTCTAAGCAAGTCACTTAACCTCTCAGTTCTCTAGTCTGCCAAGTTGCAGAAATGGGTAGAAGCATGATCCCACTGGAAACGAGATATTTCATTGCAGCTGGGCTATCCTGGGTAAATTGTCAAGTAAAAAGTGTATGAAATAACTCTACTTTTGAGTACACTGATACAGTAATGACTTACCTATTGGGATTTTATTTTCTCAGTTAACCTGGTTGGCATGGGGAGGGGGTGTCTGCCAGCTTCTTGGTTTGCATCCTCTGTTTTTTCTTGGTTTTGGGGGGGGGAGGTTGTAAGAGCTGAATATCTTTCTCTCCTGTTGTGTTCCAGGATATTTGGCAGTGGAAACAAATACAATACCTGTAACCTGTCACATTAAAAATTTCCATTCTCAAAAATCAACATGTTGTACTTTCATAGGCTATTACAGAACTCATGCAGGCTCTGCTCTAGTTCTAGCAAAGCAGAAACTGTAATGTTCTAAGAGGCTAACATGCTATACAGCTCCATTCAATGACCCCAGAGCTAGCCCACTCACCCTTCCTTTTCTGTGCTGTCTGAGTGGGCCTGCTCATATTTCAACCATTGAAGAATGCACTTCAAATCTCTTATAAACAGCAACTGTCCAGAAACTGCAAAGGTAAATACAGTATGTTGCATTAGGGATGTGTTACTGGTAGAGCACTATAGCATATTCTAAGTACATAGCCAATCATCTGAGTATACCTATTCTAGAGAGTCCAGTTAGGAAGCCTTAAAGGATAACTACCATTGATAGTATAACGCCACTGCTAGCATTAAGTACATACTACCAAACTATCTGGATCCTATGCAGGTTTTGAGATTTCTATCCTTATTTTTTAGACTTTCCCATCCTTAAACACTAACTGTTGATTCTGTATGCGACATGGCACTGTGCTATATTTTTTTCTTCTGTATTTGTTCTACTGTTCACTATATTGTGTGTATTTCACCTGTCCTACCCAGGACCTCCTTGAAAATGAACTTGATCAATGGAATATTTTCCTGGTCAAATAAATAAAATTGATTTGAAACTGAGTTGCGTTCTCCTCGCATAGCACACCATCATTTCCAAACTGCTTACCATTGTTTACATACCCCCCCTTATCTCCCCTCTCATGCTTTGGTTTGTTCATATACTCTCATGCTCCTGTTTGTTTACATACTCAGCAGAACCTCACCCTGCCTCTCTTCACATGTACTCTCTTTGCAACTCCACAGCACTTTACACCAGCAGAATCAACCCACCAGCAAGCAGCCATTTGAAGTCTAGAAATTTTACACACATCCTATTCTATTCAGGATTCTATTCATGCAGGCAATGCACAGATTATCTACACATTTGAAACTGCTATGTATCATTTATTTTATCATCAATCATTCGTCTATTCATTTTCATGGGCAAAAACTAGTTCTTATCACAGACAACATGTAATGTAGATACTAGATCAGTGGATATGACAAACAGCTTAAAACTGCTGACCTTTCTTTTTAACCTGGGGCAGACAAGTCACACCAGGGTGTTACCTGCCTCAGACTCTAAATAAGCAGCTGTTTTGAAATCATATAGTAATTAACTAGTAATTTTCTTTGTAGGGCTGGCTTGTAGTCAGTATGCTTTGGAATCGCTTACTGTTGTTCCTCCTCAGAACAGTATTTTTAATTTCTATGATATGAGAGCTACAGTGTGTCCAATATACCATGCAGTAGAACCGGATAGGTTGGGCTGTTATTGTCACTTTATTCAGCTAAGCAGGCCACCTTTCATTGTCAAGGTTAGTATCATGTTTACTATAGTACATCAACCAGCAAAAAAATGCGCTCTGTAACCCTCGTGGTTTCTGGGCCTCCATTGGGTCCTTCCTGAATCCAAAATCCAACAAGCAAATTACTCAGCTTGCATCAACCTCTGGTCCCATTTCTGACCCTGCAAAAATTGCTGATTTTTTCAATACTATGTTCACAGACCTTACCCCACACCTAAGAAAGCTGCCCTCCCAAACTCCCATTAGCAGTGATGGGCTTTATCCAACATTTCTGAAACTCATCTCCCCAGCCATTGTCAAACCTTTGACCTTTATTTCAACCTATCACTCTTAATGTTCTCAGTGCCTAACTCTTGGAAGCATGCACAAGTGGTACCAATCTAGAAAGCTGGAGACCCCCTTGCCATGGAAAACTATAGACCCATCTCACTCCTCCCTCACCTCAGTAAGTTATTGGAAAAAAATAATTCACATCCAACTGTCTGAGCATCTGGAAAAATATAATCTTCTGTGTCCACTCCAGCATGGTTTCCACAAACATCACAACACCTCTTCTGCCCTCACCCTTTTCTCCAACCACGTCCTGAGAAACATGGATACAGGCAAGGCCTCAGGTGTGGTATTTGTAGACCTATCAAAGGCTTTTGACTTGGCTTACTATCACCTCCTTCACTCCACCTTGTGACACTTCAGTTGCTCACCACACACTGCTGCATGGTTCTGCAGCTACTGTACTTGTCAAATAGGTCCCAATCTGTTCTGATTGGAAACATGCCCTCTGCCTCACTACCCACTTGCACTGGAATCCCACAGGGCTCCATACTCGGCACTCTGTTGTTCTCTATGTTCATTAATGCTCTTCCCCCCGAAAGCATGAACTGTAAGGCACTCCTCTATGCCAATGATTCGGTACTGTACCACAGTGACAAATCCCTCGATTCTATCTCACCCATCCTAACTACTAACTACAGTGCTGCCCATGGCTGGTTCCTCTCCAGGAAACTACTTGTTAATGAAAGAAAAACCAAAGCCATGCTGTTTGACTCAAAGCCTTTCCTAGCTAAGGTTGCCAGGTAAAAAACATCCCTACTCATACACTCCCCAGCTGGTCCAACACTCGACACAGTCTCCTCTTTCAAATACCTAGGGGTGATCCTTGACCCCTTCCTTGCTTTCAATGAACACATAAAAAAACATGATAAGTAAAATACACCAGAAACTTTGTGCGGCCTACAGAACCAAGCAATTTCTATCCCCAGAAGCCTGCCTTGCCGTAGAGCAAGGTAACCTCCTCCCTTTGCTTGACTACTATTCCCCTGTATATTCCTTCGCTGCCACCTCCTTCCTTCCCTCTCACCTCAGTACAGCGTACAACTCCATCTGTCACTTCATTCTCCAAGCACCCTACTCTACTCACCACTGCACACTTTATAAACCCTAGGGTGGCCAAACCTTCAGGAACGTTTTGAATTTCACCATGGCCAGCCTAATTGATAACTCACTTAGGAATTGTCATCTGTTCCCTTTCTCCTCACTACTCATAGATAAGGTTGTACCCAGAACCCTTAGGTCTTCCTCCACTCCTCCCCTAGAGGTCCCATGCACTCATTCTGTCATGGGTAGTAAAGCCTTCTCTGTGTCTGCCACCTCTCTCTGGAACAGCTCCCACTATCAATACGCTCCTCCCCCTCCCACATTTCCCTCAAAAAAAATCTATGAGCCTGGCTCCTGACTGAATCTTCCTATAACTGTTATCCAGGCCATGCCTCGGCCCGTGACCCACCCTAGCCCCCTTTGTGTTTTGCTTTCCTGCCCTGCCTTTCTCTATTCTCATCAGTATCTCATCATCCTCTATCTCATCCTCCCTATTTCTGACTGCACTCATATATATTTCTGGTGCCCGTTTCTCTAATATTTCTCAGGGTTGATCAGGGATGTACCTGACCAAAAAACTGCTGTACCTTGTATGATGTTATCTTATACTTCAATTAAGCCACTGTATATAAATGTATAGCTTGATATTACAACTCAGCCACTGTATATAAACCTTTTTTTTTCTGTTTATTTGTACTAAACCATTTGCTCTGTACAGTTAGAACTATGTACTGTTACCAAGCTTCCATTTTCTGTATCCTGTATGTTTCTGTGCCCTGTACATGGACATGTATTACTGTCTGGATATGCACTTTTGTACAGTTACTGATGTTTGTTTGTTTTGCTGGCCTTCTGTTTTGGCCTGGGTCATGGCTAAAATTGGTTCTTTTGGATCAGCCCACCTACCTGGTTATCAAAGACATATATAAATAAATAAATTAATACATACATACATACATACTTACAGACATGCATACATACATAAATAAAATAAAATAAAAGGTAGTCTGCTAAGTTGTGTAAAGTTAGTATACGCACCCCACCTCCTACTGCTGCACTTTACATTGAACATCCTGTAACCATGTCCTTCACTTAGTATTGTCAAAATGTTGAATTGGGTCACAGCTGCAGCTTGTGACTCCAACGCTTACTGAATATATACTGGCCCTATTAAGGCTTTTCTTGAACTAATTACTCAAGAAAGATATTATTTAAACAGCTGTTGTGAACCTTAATGTGATTTGCCTGTGGCTGCCCCAATCATGTCAGCTGCTTCTTAAAGCACGATACCTCCAATGCATAATAAGATTTAGTCTGCAATTCTTTTATAAAGTTGGCAAATAGTGTTTTCTTCAGTATACATGTCTGCAAAATTCTCCCCAGTACAACATGGTCTGGGCTTTCTTCTATGACACAGAATATTACTATTTTTTCATTACAGAGCACAGTGACATTTGAAAAATAAATGAAGACTACAGTACCAAGCATTGAGGAAAGGGCTGTGAAACATATACAGTGGCGTGAAAAAGTATTTGCCCCCTTCCTGATTTTCTCTATTATTGCATATTTGTCACACTGGATGTTTTCAGGTCTTTAGACAAAATATAATATTAGATAAAGGGAACCTGAGTGAACAAATAACACTTTTTTTTTTTACTTATTTCATTTATTTAATGAAAAAAGTTAACCAACACCAACTGGCACTGTGTGAAAAAGTAATTGCCCCCTAGTTAAATCAACCCAATTAAAGGGATAATTAGAGTCAGCTGACTGAACACAGCCAGGCTTGATTACAGCCAGCCCTGCTCAATATAAACCTCACTTATTTTGACCCTTACCATCAGAGTCACGTTGCCAGCACAAAGATTCAACAAGCACATTATGCCATGATCAAATGAAGTTCCTGAAAAGATCAGAAAAAAATTTGTTGCCCTCTATCAGTCTGGAAAGGGTTACAAAGCTATTTCTAAGGCTCTGGGACTCCATCGAACCACAGTGAGAGCCATAATCTCCAAATGGAGAACACTTGGAACAGTAGTGAATCTTCCCAGGAGTGGGCGGCCTGCCAAAATTACTCCAAGGGCGCAGCGTAAAATCACCCAGGAAGTCTCAAAGGATCCTAAAACAACATCCAAAGAACTGCAGGCTTCTCTTGCCTCAGCTAAGGTCAGTGTTCATGACTTCACAATCAGAAAGAGACTGGGCAAAAATGGGCTTCATGTGAGAGTAGCAAGGCGGAAACCACTGCTAACCAAGAAGAACATAAACGCTCGTCTCTCATTTGCCAAGAAGCACCTGGATGATCCACAAGCCTTTTGGGAAAATGTTCTATGGACAGATGAGTCCAAAGTGGAACTTTTGGACGACATGGATCCCATAATGTCTCGCTGTAAAGCAAACACAGCATTCCACAGTAAGAACACCATACCAACAGTCAAACATGGTGGTGGTAGTGTGATGGTGTGGGGATGCTTTACTGCCTAAGGACCTGGATGACTTGCCATAATTAAAGGAACCATGAATTCTGCTCTGTACCAGAAAATTCTTAAGGAGAATGTCCGGTCATCCTTCCGTCAGCTGAAGCTGAAGCGTAGTTGGGTCATGCAGCAAGACAATGATCCAAAACACAAAAGCAAGTCCACATCAGAATGGCTAAAAAGAAGTAAAATTAAAGTTTTGGAGTGGCCTAGTCAAAGTCCAGACTTAAACCCAATAGAGATGCTGTGGCAGGACCTGAAACGAGCAGTTCATGCTCGAAAACCTACCAAATGTTACTGAATTAAAGCAGTTCTGCGGAAGAGGGGTTAAAATTCCTCCACAGTGATGTGAAAGACTGATATTGAATTATAGGAAGTGTTTGGTTGCAGTCATTGCAGCTAAATGTGACAGTAACCAGTTATTAAGTGTAAGGGGGCAATTACTTTTTCACACAGTGCCAGTTGGTGTTGGTTAACTTTTTTTCATTAAATAAGTGAAATTAAAAAAAAAAACAAGTGTTATTTGTTCACTCAGGTTCCCTTTATCTAATATTACATTTTCTCTAAAGACCTGAAAACATCCAGTGTGACAAATATGCAATAATAGAGAAAATCAGGAAGGGGGCAAATACTTTTTCACGCCACTGTATAACACTCTGTACTCTCTTCAGGGAGGATTTGTGATGCTTACTGCTGCATGATAGCCCCCCCATGACCCAAATAATAATAAGGGGTGGGACGATGACATACTGGGAAGGCTGAAGACTTACCTTTTTGGTCACTTAATGCGTGCCACAGCTCACAAATGCTCATAAGCATGTAGCCATAATGGAGGCATATAATAAAATAAAATTATTAATGAATGTGCCTGTTGGTTGTCATGTTCATTTGCAATAATAGCACCAAAGAGGAGCAACAGAACAGTTACAGGCAGCAGCAGAGCAGAGTGGATTCCTTAAGTTCCCGGCCTGAATAATTGGAGGTAGGTTAACTTAGCTAGCAAGGCAGGAGTCAGCCAGTTTGGAGCACAGGGAGAAATGGGATGCTTATGGTGAGGAGCTATGTTTATTATACATCACCTGAGTTGGAGCATTGCGTGGGACCTTCTGTTCACAAAATAAAATAATTTATTTCATCACCACACCAGTTGTTACTTGGTGCATACATGGAGGCACCAGCACAGGCAGGAGGGAGGACACCTTATCCGTCAAGTCCTGAGAATCTCCTCTCCACAACAATAAAGTGTTAAGGACAGGGGAGGGCTGATGAATGGGCAAGCAAGGCTCCTTAATTAACAATAGATGGGAGCTGAAAGTTCCACCAGAGCTATAAAACTCAACCAATTTTGCTGTCAATCATCTGATATTGACCCTACTTTACAACTCTGTTTTGGGACTAGGGAAGGGATTCAGCACTTACACTGAGACTGGACAGCGTGTTACAGACGGTGTTCTTTTGTTTCATTAATCTTTTGCTTAGTGTGTGGAGTGGGCGAGTGCAAATGGTGAAGAATAGAATCTATCCTGGCATTTGGAGAGACACTTATGCGCATCTATCCAGTGAAGGATTTGAAAAATGCATATAAAGCTCTAGAAAAAATGTTACTCTATGAGGGCCTGGAATTAAGTATTTGCACAAGAATTGTGTACAGGTCTAGACAGCTATTCACAAGAGATAATAAGATGTTTAAGTATTATGAAATGATGCAGTAGTATCAAATTAAGTGATAAAAGACATCTCCTGATAAAGCATACTATGTACTGTAGGTGAAAAGTCAAGATTGTTGGCCATTGGAAGTAAGAATAAAGCAATTTTATACTATTTGAAACCTAGTTCTGTCTACAGTATATTTTTTGCGCCTCCTACTGGAACTCTGATTTAGAGAACTTTTTGCTACTCTGTGGGAGAGGCTGTGTTCTGTCACTGGCTGAGTTTTAGTGTTGTTTAATTAAAGCTTGATAACACACACAAAAATGGGAATATTTGGGGTAGGGTAACAATCAAACTGCAACTGCTCAATCTGTAGCTCTGTTCTGCTCACTAGGTGCCAAACTGCCGATGCTACATATGCAGCTACCAGGAAGTAGCAGGGTCAGAGTGCTATGTGTTGCATGAACACTAAATAAACTGTATCCCATTCTTTACTAAATAGGCCATTTGAACTGTGTGCACCTAATACCACTCCTGATGACTTCTTGTGAACGCGCAAACCTACTGAGCTGACTTATGGGAGTCTTGAACTGTATCATGGTAACCACCACAACTAAGAAAAAAAAACAACCATGATGCTGCTCATTTCAATATGGCAATCCTGGTGAGGGTCTCTGTGAATTGTGAGTAGACACAAAACAATTAAAATAAAATAAAATTGTTTCTCAGATCGAAAACCATGTTAAGTATAAAAAAATAAGCAATGCCTTCATATTATAGGAGTACAGACACCATTGAGCTTTGTTGCACTGCGGGGGGAAGAGAGGTGACATCAGCCGAGCTGATCAGCTGTTTGCTGGGTGATGTCCTGCAGATGAAAGGAAAAAGCCACAGTATGATTAGTGCAGCTTTTTTCTTTTCATGTGCAGACCACTTCAGTCAAAACAGCTTCACAATCAGCCTGGCTGATGATTGGTGTGATACTGTCAAGCCCCTTGCAGAGCACTCTGCATTGGACAGACAGTGTCACACCCCTCAAAAGTCACTCATAGCAAGAAGTTTGCTGCACATGCACAAACCTAAAAAGGAGAGAGCTTATTTCTGATATAAGAAGAGCACAGTCTACTTTCTTTAAATTAAAAAGTAGAATATACTCATCAGTATATACTATTCATAAAGCATTTCTGCTAGCTACTCTCTTTTTTAAAGCGGAACAGTCTCAAGTAGTAAAAAGAGCTCCTTTAATTTTTTTTTTTCAATCACAACAGTATTTGTCACTTCCTCCTTGGACCCAGCAGGGGCAACCTTCCCCCCTTGGAGGGGTACAGCCTCTTGTCCATTGGGGCCATCATGGCTCCTGCCAGGTCCCAGCATTTTTCTCCTCTGCCCCCACACCCATGCAATGGGCCCAGCAGCCATCTCCACCTCCACAGAGGCAGCCAAGCACAACTGGGCACGGGGTCGAACTCCTCTTGTGCTGACTCACACAGTACACAAACCCCCCACTCCTAGGAAGGAGAGCAGTCCTCCGGACGTTCAGTCCTTACCTCCCCAGCTGACCCCGAATGACCCAAGTCCATTCCAGAATCTGGGTCACAGGCATGGTGTGAGGTGTGGCATCCAGCGCCTCAACCCTCAGCACCACCGGGCTGGCAAAAGAGCTCCTTTCTGACATAAGGACAGCACAGTCTGCTTTCTTTGGGTTGGAAAGTACACTGAACCCAGTAACAACCTGTTTGTACAGTGTCACTTATGAGAATTCTTGTTTATGGTAGCACTTTTCAGTTATCAAGGCCAGCCATCACAAAACAGAAGGCATTCAATGTTAGCTTATTTTGAACATTTTAATCAATGTTATGTACTGCATAAAAGTGCCTAACATTTATTAGAATCTGTTGAATTGTTTAATTTGCTAATTTTAATGTTACTGTAATATTGAGATTCTTGTATTCTTGGTAGTAAAATGGGATAACCTTGTTAGGCTTATACTGTGTGAATATACAATCTTGTGAGTAATAAGCATATAGAAGGATCTGATGATGTATATAGTGTGTGTTATGGATTCATAGGAAGGCAGAGCTGGGCAGCAATCAGACATGGACAGTCCAGGATTTGAACCAGGAGTAGCACAACCACATGATCACATCAGGTGGCTGGCTGGGGGAGGGGTGGGTTTAAGGCGGATGGCCGGGGGGGGGAGTGGTTGGGCGCAGTTGGCCAGGAGTGCCCCTTGGTTGCTGCTGTGCATAGGGACATGGCAGTGTAAAGCCAGCTCTGCCGCTCATGCAACAGTCAAGCTGCTTTCTCCTACTGGCTCCACTTCCTTTAGAACCTGCTCCCATCTCCTCTTTGTCTAACCTACTCCCCTAGTATCACTATAATGCCTACTAAGACTCAGTCCTCCTCCTCCATGTACCTGTCACCCCTCCAACTCATCTGTTCCCTTTTCTTCCACTGCTTCCAATCTCCCATCTAGGCAAAGACTCCTATTTCCTGACTTCTCTATATTCCTGGTCCTCTGTCTGCTCTCACGAGCAGCTTAATCTCACTATTGTAGTAGTAGTAGTAAAACAACTTTATACAGCCAATTATTTGACAAGCAAATATTACACCATAGGGACAAGCAAGCTCTGTTTTCAAGGTGTTCCTGTATTTAACATTATAAGTTACAACACAATAAATACAACACAATAAATTACATCAGAGGGATAGAGCCTAAAATTCAAATACATCATACAGGCTAATAATTTACATGTTAATCAACATGTATCCCAGGAAACGTATTCAAAGATACTATAACAGAACCCTAATAGCAGAGACATTCATGCAATTTTGGTTTCACACACTGGGCCCAATTCTAGAAGGGTGGCGCAAGTTGCCGCTGAATGCAACTTGCGTCACCAGCAACTGCAACATTGACCCTGTTCCCTATTCTAGAAGGGTCAGGGTCTCCACAGCAAAGTCCTGTGACTTGTGACATGCTGCAGTATACACCGAACAGAGGGCATACCTGGCTAGCATGTTGCAACCCACTGCCGCAGGACGCAAGTGCACCTCCCCACCCATGCCCGACCCCCAGGTCACCTGCCGCATATGCGGCATGTCACCTGCCCTGATAGTCCAGTGCCCCCAACCATAAAATAATAAAAGATCCCTGTTTTCATGGTAGTCTAGTGTCTCCCCCCCAAACTGTACGTTACTATAATAACAAATATCCCTGTATCCCTGGTAGTCTAGTGTCCCCTCATAACTGTACATCAATTAAATATCATATATTCCCATTTCCCTGGTAGTCTAGTGCTCCCCCAACTGTACATTAATATAATAACATATATCCCCATATCCCTGGAGTCTAGTACCCCCCCCGAACTGTACATCAATATAATAACATATATCCCCGTATCCCTGGTAGTCTAGTGGCCCCACCGAACTGTACATCAATATAATAACATATATCCCTGTATCCCTGGTAGTCTGGTGGCCCCCCAACTGTACATCAATATAATAACATATATCCCTGTATCCCTGGTAGTCTGGTGGCCCCCGCGAACTGTACATCAATATAATAACATATATCCCTGTATCCCTGGTAGTCTGGTGGCCCCCACGAACTGTACATCAATATAATAACATATATCCCTGTATCCCTGGTAGTCTGGTGGCCCCCCCAAACAGTACATCAATATAATAAACAACAATCCTGTTTCCCTGGTAGTCTAGTAGTCCCCATCCCCCACCCAGCCATGCCAGCCCACCCAGCACCTACCACCTGTCCTCAGCCTGTGACTGGCACAGCCCACCTCTCACCTCCATGGCCAGCAACCAACTGAGTGCATTATTAGCACTACTGCACAAACGAGCTCAGAAGTTGCTGGGTGGCTGGCAGGCACAGCTGGGTGGGGGGCCACTAGACTAACAGAGAAATGAGATTGTTGTTTGTTATATTAATGTGAATATACTGATGTATATTATTATATTGATGTACTGTTTGGGGGGGCACTAGACTACCAGGGATACCGGGATATTTGTTATTTGTTAATATATAGATGTACTGTTCGCGGGGGGTAACACTAGACTACCAGGGATATGGGGATATTTGTTATTATATTGATGTACAGTTGAGGGGGGACACTAGACTGCCAGAGCTGGATTATTGCAGCATATGTAGTGGGCGACTCGCGGCTCGGGGCATAGGTGGGGGGATGGCAGCGTCGCCCGGCACGGCTTCTGCCAATGGCTGTTTTGGGGGGCAAGTGGTATTACCCATACCACTTGCCCCCCAAAACAGCCATTGGAAGAAGCCCTGTGAGGCTCCTCTGGGGTGTGCTGGGCATGGGGAGGGAAACTGTGCACTGTCCACTGGACAGCCGATATGTCTACAGGACGCCATGGGGCATCCATAAGTTATACCAGCTAAATACTGGTATAACATACATTGCTGTAACTCCTCCTGGGGTTCTTGTAGAACCCCGATGTGGGCACTTTGTGGCTGTCCTTCTAGAATGGGACGCAACTACTGCTGTAAACTTCCTAGCACCATGTCGCAGGGGGTTTATGTGACATAACAGCTGTTCGGCACAAATGCCTGTGACATGTCATGCCACTATATTTAGGGTTAAGAATGTACTTCTAAGTTAAAGTCAAAATTTTGGGTGTTAATAACTTTGGACCCATTCAACGGATTTGCCTGAGATGTGGAATGCACGGTGGGGCATGGTAGATCTCTTGATCTGCCACATTTTGCTTCAGTTGGACTTACGGTCTTTGTGCACGAAAATGCTTAAAAATGCGAAATTATCCAGTTTTGGAGGCACTTTTTGGGATTTTGTCCATGGCCCTGCATGGCTGTGTGGTGCGCTGCTCTGCGAGATGGCTCATCTGAAAGAGCTTGGCTGCCCAAACATGTCGCTTTTCATTTGGTGAAAAAATATTGAGGCAATCAAAAGTTATAGTACTTTTAAGCTCCCCATTATTAGTCAATGGGAAAATTGATATGGTTGTTTTGCGAGCCTTACTGCAGTGCTTAACTCCATTCAGTGTAAGCTCCGTCCTTTAGAAAAACAATTAAAAAAATAAATACAACTCCCGTCTGAGGCTAAATCGGTTAAATTAATAGCATTGTTGTAAAAAAAAATGCCTTGCAACAGACTACTAGTTGAGTAACTGCTGTTGGGTTGTTGTTAAAAGACAAAATGAGCAACTCCATCTCCAGCATTTATAGTCCTGCAAAGTAAGTCCAGCAATGCACTTGAAAGTTAAAAGTCTCTGCTCCCATTCGGTCTGCACCGCCCCTCCCCCACTGATGACACCGACATCCTGATGGTTAAGATCTACAGCATGTTGTTTTTTTTAATAGGCCCTTGCCTCTCTCAGTTAGATTTGCGCAGGGATGCACACAGGCTAGTTTTCTTCTGGGTTGAAAAATGTAAGTCGGAAGTTGGCTTTGAGTTGACTTAGTTCTACCTGTCAGAGCACCGAGACTCACAAAGAAAAACGAAAACTGGCTTCCTTATGTTTATTTTTCTATCTCTCTCTCTCTCTCTCTCTTTCTCTCTCTCTCTCTCTCTCTTTTAACAAACCATCAAGTCTCAGTTTATGTTCATGCTGGGATGCAGGTTCATTTTGAGTTAGTCATACTACGTATTTACAATGCTGATTGTGAATAGAGTGCCGACTGCAGTTAGAATGAATAAACTGAGTTGTCATCATGTTAGCAGCAGGCTCGAGCAGTAAACTGAACCTTGAGGCACGGCTTCACTGTTAGTAGCCATAACATGTATTGAGATCACACAAATAGATACCAAGACACAATAAATCATATGTAAGTGATTTTATTCTGCTTGAAATTGCACAATTAACCATACTGGAGCCAACAGCTACTTTTCTGTCCCCTTTAAATATCTCAGAAACGGTTGGTCTTTTTACTTGAAATTTGGATGGTGTTCCCGGGATGTCCTGTAGATGTGAATTATGGTATTTATGTGTCGGCGAAATTTTTTTTGTGGAGATATTGCGTGTCACAATTTACGTGTTGCAGACAGTGTTTTGCATTGTGCTGGTGGCTTGAAATTAATAGGGTACCTAGTCTTAGTGTCATGGATGTAGTTTTCAGTTGTTGTGCCTGTAAAATGTTAACAGATACAGAATTCTGCATCTCTGATGAATGAAAATCTCAAACTTTTACATGTTATATCTTGGACATGGTTTGGTGTTTTACATTGAAATTTGGAGGGTGTTGATGGTACACATGTTTACAAGTTGGAGGGATTGCAGGACCCAAAGGGCCTGCACTCCCACCAATTTCCACAGGTTGATGGGAGTGCAGGGCCCAAAGGGCCCTCACTCTAACCAAGTTCCGCAGGTTGGTGGGAGCTCAGCTCCCGAAGGGCCCGAGTTCCCACCAACTTCTGCAGGTTGGTGGGAGCACAGGGCTGGAAGGGCCCGCACTCCCACTAAGTTCCGCAAGTTCTTACTTTTCTATTCTTTCTCATAAAGTAAGGAAATTCTATGCAAAAAAATGCTTTAATGCATCATTTAGGGTTAATGCACAAAA
This sequence comes from Neoceratodus forsteri, assembly GCA_016271365.2. NCBI lineage: Eukaryota > Metazoa > Chordata > Ceratodontiformes > Ceratodontidae > Neoceratodus > Neoceratodus forsteri. The sequence goes on along the minus strand of CM057459.1, from coordinate 854,960,533 downwards.
AGTCAGGAAATGAAAAATCTTTAGGGTTGCCTCTCCCCCCCAGACCCGCCAATCATCCCAAGATTGACAAATGACAGGGTGTGTAATTGGGGTCATGAGGCCTAAATGTCACCCCATTCTTTTTTGCTATCCCTTGTCAATATGATTACACGTTGAATGGGGTGACATTTAAGGCTCATGACCCCAGTGACAAACCCCATAATTTGTCAATCTTGGGGTGACTGGTGGGTTGGGGGAGGGGCAACCCTAAAGATTTTTCATTTCCTGACTTTTTGTGCTTTAACCCTAAATGATGCATTAACACATCTATGTGTGTGTATATATATATATATATATATATATAGATATCTTTTGTTTTGTTTCTTCCTGGTGGCTGGAGATGGATGCAATTGGGGGGGGGTTGGCACCCATCTCTAGCCACCCATCCAGCACCATACCCAGACACCAGGCAGCATCCCCTCTTCCCCCATGAATTACCCCCCATTGCGGGGTGGCATAGTGAGGAGCCCCCTCTAGCTCAACTCAGCTCTACCAAGATCCAGTTTGGGAGTGCCATTCAAGGTCAGGGTCTGTGACTGGTGGCTGCTTCATCCTGATCGACCGGCAGGACCATTTTTCTTGCTTGCACCCCTTACTTGTGAGGGGAGTGCAATGACACTACTAGAGGGAGCTCACACTCCAGGTGTGTGCTCCATCTCAGCCTCTTCTTTGCAGCATCAGCACAATGCCCAACCCAGCCTCCATTGGGGCCAGAAGCACGCTGACCACTGGGGTACCCCCTCCTGGAGAGGGAGAGCAGTCCCTCAGATGCTTGATCCTTCTCCAACCCTGCCAACCACCAGCTGCCCATGCCCATTCCCAAACATGGGTCACTGGTGTGGTGTGAGGCAAGGTGTTCAGTGCCTCAGCCCTCAGCACCAATGGGCCGGTCACACATTTTATATATAATTTATATTCATTGCAAAAAACTTAATTAATGCAGCAATTAGGGTTAAATTAACAAAAGTGAGGAAATGAGATGTGAGGGTAGAGCCCCTAATCCCCCACTACCCCACCCCGCAGACTCCACAGACTGACAGATGCTGGGGTATGCCATGGGATCATGAGGCCCAATTCTCACCCCATTCCATGTGTAACCAGGTTGACATGCTACAGTAAAAGAGAATGGGGTGAGAGTTAGGCCTCCTGAGCCCCTGGGCACACTCACCATCTGTCGGTCTATGGAAGGATGGGGAAGGGGTCTTGGGGGTCTTGGGGCTCTTTCCTAATGTCTCATTTCCTCACTTTTGTCAGTTTAACCCTAACTGATGCATTAACAAAGATTTTTTTGTAATGAATTTCCTTGCTTTTGGAAAAAGTGTACTATAACTAGTAAAGAGCATGTGTTGGTAGACTCTGTGCTCCCACCAAGTTGCTCATTTCTGCATAACTATATACATCTGTGAGAATGTGTGCCCTCGGGGCTCTTCGCTCTCACTCAAATGCAACTACGGAGCCGTACAGCAGCCATATAGGGCAAGGAACCCTTGTGCCATTAATGTGCCAATATCTCAGCAGCAGTAACAGGTATAAAGACAATTCAAATGTCATTGTAATCATGACAGTGAGACCTCCACGTGCACCAGAATGTCGACAAAACCTCTATCTTGCATAGTTTTTGAGTTAGAGGCTCCACAGTGGCCTCAATTCAGCGGATGCATATAACTCAGGCATTTTTAGAATTCTTTCCACCCAATTTTCAACACAGTATTTTGAGGACCCCATGTCATGAACAATGACACTGACATTTCATTAATCTGTCACAAAAGTTGAGTTCACACAGCGAATGAGCCATTCTGCACCACAGGTGCAAAAACATGTTTCGGGCAGGATGTGAAAAATAACGGCTGTATAATGTTGATGAGGAGGTGTGGAAAAGGGTAATGTTGAAAACCAGGAGGGAAAATATGGAAAACAGGTGAAGTTATGAGCGTGCATAGAAACTGCATGACACATGCTCATAACCTGGTCTTTTTTTGGAATTTTTTAACCAAATTTTCAACATGTGCTTTTTGGGAAATCCCTTCATGAGCACTGGCACTGTGATTTTTGTTAATCCATCCCAAAAGCTGATTTTGCACAGCAACACACCATTCTGTGGCAGAGGTGTGAAAACACACTTCCAGCAGGATGTGAGAAATGGCAGCTAAACTGTTCATGAGGAGGTATGAAAAAATGGCAATGTTGAAAATCTGGAGTGAAAATATTAAAAATTGGTGAAGTTATGAGCATGTATAGAAACTGCACAACACATGCTTGTAATACTGACATTTTGGGAAATTTTTGCACCAGATTTTCAACATTGGCTTCTTGGGACATCCCCCTCATAACCAGGATTGTAATTTTGTTAATCAGTTCTGAAAGGTGATTTTACATCCTAAAAGTTGATTCAGTGCAGTGACTGTGAAATCACCATACTGGATTGAGTAACGAGATGACAGTAGCATTGTTCATGAGGTAGGGTCCAATACCACCCTATGGCTAACTTGGGTGATATTGGAGGCAGGGTTACATGGGTTGATATCGGAGGCAGGGCTTACATGTGGTGATATTGGAGGCTGGGCTTACATCGGGTGATATTGGAGAAGGGGCTTATATTGGGTGATATTGGAGGCAGGGCTTACATGGGGTGAGATTGGAGGCAGGACTTATTTGGGTTGATATTGGAGGCAGAGCTTACGTGGGTTGATAATGGAGGTGGGGCTTACATGGAGTGAGATTTGAGGCGGAGGTTACAGGGGGTGATATTGGATGCGGGGGCTTGCATGCTGACTATGTGGCAAAATCAGATGCTCTGACACATGCAGTTGCTGGTTCAGGAAGCAATGTACATCAGGTGGCTGTGGGATTCAAATATAGGACTATGAGGTATTTTGGTTTTTAACTCAGTGCTTTAACATCTGCACTATTTTGCAGAACCAATCAAGTAGGCAATTTTAATTTTTTTAAAGTAATCATTGGGGTCATAGTGTAAACAATATAGCAAGTGAAAACAGGAAGAGCATGGTGAAACCATGATAATAGTGACTGCATAAGTCTTGAGTGTCCTTGATAAGGCAGTATAGAAGTGCACTCATCTAGAGATCAAAGCCCTGACTTTTTGCTTGTAAAGCCAAGACACATCCTGTGCACCACCTGAGGAGCTTGGTAAATTAGCTGGTCTAGTCTTTAATAGCATGTAGCTTGCTAATAAGTGCATATAGCATAGTAAGTTTTAAGAGGAATGGGCTGCTTGCTGTTAGAAGCATGAGTATAACAACAGCACAGTATTTGAGTATTGCTCATTTATTATTTGAACAGAATTCAGGGTAGCCTAGGTTCAAATTGTAGCCAATGAACATATTTTTTTTAATCTCTTCTGTTTCTCTGGGTCCCACTAAAGATGTGTATACTTTTTATGAGAGCCAATTTGATTGCCTACATATTTTTACTCAGTCCACTTCCCCATTTGCAGTTTATCAGCACCACACACTAGAGGGTGCCCAATCTTCGCATTATATAAATGTGTTTTTATCTATTATCTTCCCTGATGGCTGGAGATGGGTGCAGACCTGGGGGGGGGTCAGCACCCATCTCCAGCCACCCATCCAGAACTGTACCCCAACATCAGGCAGCATCCCCTTTTCCCCCATGGACTACCCCCCATTGCAGCGTGGCACAGCAAGGAGCCTCCCCCAACTCAACTCAGCTCTACCAGGATTCAGTTCGGGGTGTGCCATTCAAGGTCAGGACCTCCGGTGGGTGGCTGTTTCATCTTGATCATCCAGCAGGACCATTTTTATTTTTTGCACCACTTATGTGTGAGTAGCATGCAATGAAACTAGTGAAGGGAGAGTGCATGCATATGAAAAAGCTCCTCTGGGTGCCTGCTCCATCTCAGCCCCTTCTTTGCAGCATCAGCGCACTGCCACCCAAGCCTCCATTATGGGCCAAAAGTGAGCTGACCTCTCTAGTCCCACCTCCTAGAGATGGAGAGCAGTTCCTCAGATGTTCGATCCTTCTCCACCCCTGCCAACCATATGCTGCCCATGCCCGTTCCTGAACATGGGTCACCGGCATGGCGTGAGGTAAGGCGTCCAGTACCTCAGCCCTCAGCACCAATGGGCTGATCACACATTTTATATATAATTTATATTCATTGCAAAAAACTTCATTAATGCATCAATTAGGCTTAAACTGACAAAAGTGGGGAAATGAGATGTGAGGGTAGAGCCCCTAACCCCACTACCCCACCCCCACCCTCCACAGACCAATAGATGCTGGGGTATGCCACGGGATTTCAAAGCCAAACCCTCACTGCATTCCATGTGTAAACAGGTTGACATGCTACAGTAAAAGAGAATGGGGTAAGATTTAGGCCTCCCGAGCCCTTAGGCACACTCCACCGTCTGTCAGTCTGTGGAGGACGAAGGATGGGGTGTTGGGTGTGTTGGGGCTCTATCCTAATGTCTCATTTCCTCACTTTTGTCAGTTTAACCCTAACTGATGCATTAACAAAGTTTTTTTTGTAATGAATTTCCTTACTTTTTGAAAAGGTGTAAGATAACTAGCAAAGAGCATGTGTTGGTGGACTCTGCGCTCCCACCAAGCTGCTCATTTCTGCATAACTATATGCATCTGTGGGAGAGAAGCCCCTCCGGACTCTTCACTCCCACTCACACACAAGTACGGAGCTGTACAGCAGCCATATAGGCAAGGAACCCTTGTGCCACTAACGTGACAATATCTTAGCAACTGTAGCAGCTACAAAAACAATTCCAATGTCATTGTAATCATGACAATGAGACCTCCATGTGTGACAATATTGATGAAACATCTATATCGCATGGTTTTTGAGTTAGAGGCGCCACGGTGGCCACAATTCAATGGACGCCTGTAACTCGGGCATTTTTAGAATTCTTTCCACCCAATTTTCAACATGGTATTTTGAGGACCCAACATCATGAACAATGTCACTGCCATTTCATTAATCTGTCCCGAAGCTGAGTTCACACAGTGAATGGACCATTCTGTGCCACAGGTGCAAAATCATGCTTTGGGCAGGAATACAGTGCAGGGTTTCAAACAGGCATGGGATAGGCATAAGGGAGCAATACAAATGACTATGAATAGATAGGCCACTGACAGAGCAAAGGCCGATGGCACATTTATAAGGTAGAAAAAGAAAAGGGCAGACTGGATGGACGTTGCGGTCCTTATCTGCCATCAACTTCTATGTTTCTATGTTTCTATGTGAAAAATGACAGCTGTATAATGTTGATGAGGAGGTGTGGAAAAGGGTAATGTTGAAAACCAGGAGAGAAAATATGGAAAACTGGTGAAGTTATATGCGTGAATAGAAACTGCGCAACACACACTTGCAACCTGCTCGATTTTTGGAATTTTTTAACCAAATTTTCAAAATGCACTTTTTGGGAAATCCCTTCATGAACACTGGCACTATGATTTTGTTAATCCATCCTGAAAGTTGATTTCGCACAGCAAGGCGCCATTCTGTGGCAGAAGTGTGAAAACACACTTCCAGCAAGATGTGAGAAATGACATCTATACTTTTCATGAGGAGCTATGAAAAAATGGCAGTGTTGAAAATCTGGAGTGAAAATATTAAAAATTGGTGAAGTTACTAGCGTGAGTAGAAACAGTGCAACGCATGCTTGTAACACAACCGTTTTGGAGTTTTTTGCACCAAATTTTTAACATTGGCTTCTTGGGACGTCCCCTCATCAGGACCAGGATTGTAATTTTGTTAATCAGTTCTGAAAGGTGATTTTACATCCCGAAAATTGATTGTGTGTGGCGACTGTGAAATCACCATTCTGGATTGAATAACGAGATGACAGTAGCATTGTTCATGAGGTAGGGTCCAATACCACCCTATGGCTAACTTGGGTGATATTGGAGGCAGGGTTACATGGGTTGATATTGGAGGCAGGGCTTACATGTGGTGATATTGGAGGCTGGGCTTACATCAGGTGATATTGGAGGAGGGGCTTATATTGGGTGATATTGGAGGCAGGGCTTTCATGGGGTGAGATTGGAGGCAGGACTTACATGGGTTGATATTGTAGGCAGGGCGTACATGGGTTGATATTGGAGGTGGAGCTTACATGGAGTGAGATTGGAGGCGGAGCTTACTTGGGGTGATATTGGAGGCGGGGCTTGGATGTTGACTATGTGGCAAAATCAGATGGTCTGACACATGCAGTTGCTGGTTCAGGGAGCAATGTACATCTGGTGGTTGTGTGAAACTACCTTCCCTGCAAGATCACCAGCTTTTTATTTCCATGGGGACGCTTGTGCAATATATCCTGAGTGGCTGCTATCTAAGTCTTCTTTGGGTACTGTCTGCTGAAAGAGAACTGTGTCATCAGAACAGTCGGGCAGCTTGTTTGATGCTTCAGCAAATGATTGTGAGTGCAGCATATGTGTGATTTAGTGACTGAAACTGCTTTGATTTTTCACCTCGCTGCTTTGCTGAACTGAGGGGAAGTCCCCAGGTGTGTACAAGAGGTCAATTACCTGCACGTAATTTCGGGGCTCAGGGGTGAGCCAATAATTGAGCAGGTTTGCCTCTGTGGGAGGGTTTGCTTCTGTATTTAAACATCGCGCTCATGCATAGCGCGAGCGTGAGTGGCGTGAGTGCCACTCGGAGTAGGTTTTGCACAGGAATTTGAAATTATAAAAGATAGGGATTTTATTCCAAATAAGTTTTTATTGGTTATTCGGTTTTACATTGTGGGTTTCGGCTTTGAAGTTGCGGGACTGGTCGTTTTCAGGTGAGTGGGCTCTCTATAAACTTAAGGAGTGATTCCTTTGGAAGATCTATTTACTTAGGCAGCTCTCACCTGATTTCGATTTCATTTCTCAAACCCGAACTCATTAGTTTATAAATTTGCTGCCTTTTGACATTTTATTTTTTTGTTGAGTTAGAATTCGATTTTTAGGTTTATTTTACATTATAAAAGACATTTTCCTTTTTCTTTTTATGTACACTTGCAGTGGTAAGATGGTTAATAAAACTGCCAAGGGGAAAAATAAAGGGAAACAATGGTTAAATCCCAAAAAGAATAAAAAAGGTAACTGTTGTGTATACATTCAGGAATTGGTTATTACAGCTTCGACCCCCAAGGAATTGGCAGAAAGCCCTTTATCATCACATCCACCTCACTCCTTTAAGGAGCATATGATTGAGAAGCATAGATTACATTCAGGTGGAGATCATTTAGAGTTTAATGGAAGAAACCAAAATTTGATGATTAAGAATTGGGATAAGAATACTTTGGACAATATAAATGAAGATATCATGGTAAAACCATTGGAGAACCAATATAGTGGTAGTGAAGGGAATATAAGGGAATCGAGGGGGGTAGATCAATTAACCTTTTATGACAGTAAAATTACAACTTTGGATTTGGAAGTAATCAGAAGTCCAGACATTGGCGCTAAAGCAGCGTCTCAGGGAAAAATTACTGATTTAAAAAAAAAAAAATCTTTCACTAAAGCACCTAATAATAACTCTCAGGATTTTTCAAAAATGAATAGCCCACATATTTTATATAATACGGATGGTCAAGTTAGTACCACTTTGGGGGAGAAAGCAAATATAGTGGATTATTCAAAGGTTTTTAGACATGATGAGTGGGTAGGGGAGGTAGAATTTAGTCAGCAAAGCGTTTTAGGTCATGGGGATCATGTAGATAAGGATGAGGGTATTTCATATTTTCCCTCTGGAATAAATTTGTTCAGCCCATTAGAGATATCAAGTGAGGTAGGGAGCTGCATTATGGACTCCAAAGAAACGCTGTATTCATCTTTTAATGGTGCTCCTGATGAGCTATTTCAAAAAATGGATAGAGAGGTTCAGGATATTCATTTAGATAAAGACTTTTTGGCTCAATGTCCAGATACTATATCGAAATATACTATTAAGGCCCTTGCCCATCCGGTGATGTCCAATGTTGTCCTATTGGAGGCATATAATGGTATTAAGACAACCTTAGAAAATCTCTCTTGTTTTTGTGCTGCGAAGTTTGCTGCACTTGAACAACAAATTTTACAATTATCTGAGGAAAAGGAAGTCTATAAACTTGGGCAAAACTTGTCATTTTCTTCCCTAAATACCCATGTGCCCCTAAAAGGTAAAAAGGGTAAAAAGAGGGATGGATTAAGCAGGAAAAAAGGGAGGGGGAGAGTAAGCCCGATTAACTTATTCAATTAGGAAAACAGAATTATGAAATAAAAACTAAGGATGAAAATATCAATAAAGTTGGGATTATAGGTACCATTATAACAGGAGAGACGCAGATAGATAAGAGAAAGAATTCTGATGAAAAAACAAATCTATCTCTGCGGATCGGATATCCACAAAAGAACAGGGAAAAGGGATGGGTGACCCCATTGTGAAACAAAAGACAAACTCCAAAGAGAATCCAATTAATACAGATAAGCTTAATAAAGACCTTTGCTCAAATCCATTGTTGGCCAAGGAGGACAGTAACCCCAATGGGTATGATTTGGAAGCATATAATTTAATATGCACAGGCAAGGAAGTAGTTTTTAAATTAGATAAGATGTATTTTAAACATTATGAATCTACCGTATCATTGACTAACATGATAGCCCATATGCTGAGAGCAGAATTGGGGTTATTAACTGTTGCAGATGCTCTTATTATGGTGACCAGGGATACTTCTAATCCCTCTAATTTGGTTTATTTTATGCTTCCTAATATGGATATGGAAAAATTAGTCTGGGCTAAGCAAGGCCTGGTAAACTCTCTGGGATTACTGTTATCAACACCAGTGACTTGGTCGACAATTTGGAAAAATGTTTATGATGGGGCGAAAATAGGGAAAATGTTAACATATGATACATTCAAAGCTACTCTTGTAACATTGAACTGGGAGTTTGGAGTCTCCCCTGAAATTTCAATGATTTCTATTTTTGGGCTAGAAATACTGGAGGGAGAAACTGTTGCTAACCTGTCTACATTTCTGTGGATGATTCTATCAACCATTATTAAAACTCATATACTTTCAGAAGAATTTGTGGAGGTGAATAGAGTCTGGAATGATAAAGTGGGTACTCAGATAAACTGTATTATTGGTTCTGCACAATTGTTAGCATTACTTTTTGAAAATAGATATATGTTGGATGAGGTGGGTATTTACTTGGTGGAATTAAATGAGTGGGATATACCAGCACATTCCAGAACTGTACAACCTTGACTATATTTTCCAGAAATTCAAAGTAATGATACCTCATTAGAGCAGGAATGGGGGCCAGAAAGTAATTCTGGTTACAATGTTCTTAACTGGAATATACCAGGATTTTATAATAAGTTTATGGACCCGCAGTGGGTTACTTTCATTTCTCGACATGAAGATATTATTTTCCAGGAGACATGGGTATTAATATCTCCCCACCTGAATGGACACGAAACCAGTTTTGTTCCAGCAATTAAAGGAAAAAAGCATGGGAGAAACAAAGGAGGTTTGGTTACTATGATTAAAATTAGGGAGGGATTAAGGGTAATAAAAATCTATTCCCCCACTCCTGAGATTCTCAGGGTAGTAGTTAATTGGAATCTTTGTATAGTTCTGATTGTAAATATTTATATTCCAGCAGGTTTTCACACTTATTCAACATATGATTTTTGGTCCAAATTATCGGTGGAAATAGATTTAATAATGCAATTAAATTTGGTAGATATTGTCCTTTTAGCAGGGGATTTTAATGCTAGGATAGCAGAGTTTGATAATTTATCAACGTTACAAGAATTATTATACATGGCAGACTTGGAAAAAAGAAATACAACTGATATGACTGTTAATGAGGCAGGGAGACGTTTTCAAACCTTTATTACAGATAATAATCTCCTGATACTTAATGGGAGATTAGAAGGGGATCGACGGGGAGAAAGTACTTTTTTCTCCTCAGTAGGTAAGAGTGTAATTGATTTTATATTATGCTCTCCCCTTAGTTACCATTTCTTTAGGAGATTACATGTGGTTATGAGAACAGAAAGTGATCATGCAGCAATTTTGTTGGATTTCAGGATCTCTGATAGTAATATTCCCTCTTTAAAGAAGCCTTTGCCAGACATTGAGATTAGTGGGAAAAAGAGGCTAAGATTGAATAATAAGATGATGTATGGAGTTCTGAATCTTATATATTCTTCTACTTTTGTTGATTTATATCAGCAGGTACCTACTGATTCTAAAGGTGAAAGGATTAGTGAGTTACTAAATTTAGGGTATCAACAAATTAACACAGTGATTTATTCAGCTAATAGCGTTAAGCCTCAGTTAATATCTTGGTTTAATGAGCATTGCAGGAGAGAGAAAAGAAATCTGATAAGGGCCATTAGGCAGACCAAAAAAAATCTGAGTAAAATGGTGATTATAAATCTAAACAAAATGTGAAGGGAGTATAAAGAATTTCTTCTCCAAAAAAAAGAGAATTTACTGAAAAACATTGGGGAGTAATGTATAGAGTTATTAAGGAGGGTGATACTAGGCTTTTTTGGGCCTTAGTGTCCAAGGGGACTGTTGATCAGAATTTTAGACCCCCTATATATATTCCTAAAGAAACCTGGAAATCTTATTATAGTTCACTATTTAATAGACATCTTACCAATGGTGATGATGTGATAGATAATTTTAATATTGGGGGGGGGAATATACACCGCTAGTGTTTTCATTTGGAGAGGTGGAAGATGTCATTGTGAATTTATTAAATAATAAAGCACCTGGACCTGACTTGATACCGGGAGAAGTTTATAAAGGGCATCTGAATTATTGGGTAGTTTTTTTCACAAACTTTTTTAACATTTGTTTAAGAGAGAGATTTATTCCACCATCTTGGACAAGAAATATAATAGTTCCAATCCATAAAAAGGGACAGTTCCATCTGCCATCTAATTATCGTCCAATCAGTCTTATTGACATTAGTGGAAAAATCTTTGCTAAAATAACATTACATAAATTACAAGGTTGGGTAACTGTAAATTCCCCTCTATCGATGTTTCAAGCAGGTTTTCATAAGGACTTTTCTACGATAGACAATATTTATATCTTAGCCCATTTGATAGAAAAATATAGGTCATTTCATAAAATGAAGTTGTATGCTGTGTTTGTAGACTTTTCTGCAGCATTTGACTCTGTTAATAGAGCCAAGTTATGGGAGATATTAATAAATAGACATGTACCTTTAAATTTATTGGTCCCTATTTTTATGCTATACTCACATACAACATCAGCCATTAGATATGACAATAAGGGTAATATTACTGATTATTTTAGTACAACTTCAGGAGTCAAACAGGGATGTCTTTTGGCTCCCCTTTTGTTTAATTTGTATATTGACTCTCTTTTTACCTATAGAGATATAGATAGTCTTGATTCTCCCAGAATTAAGAATATGCCAGTACATTGTCTTGCTTACGCAGATGACCTGATTATTCTTGCTTTATCCGCTCAAGGTTTACAAAATAAAATAAGTCAATTTTATTCTAAATGTAAACATCTGGACTTAATAATAAATATGAAAAAAACTAAGCTGATGACCTTCGCCCCTTTACAGGGACATCGAATCAAACCAAGGATCTATTTAAATAACGAACTTATAGAGGGGGTAACCTCTTATACATATTTGGGGTTGAAGTTTGTTTCAAATGGAAATTGGATAGAGCATTGGAGGGAACAAGTGATAAGGGCAAAATTGATTGTTAAAGCCCTTTTATGTTTTGGCAGGAAATATGCAGGTTACTTAGTTTCACCAGCATTGATTGCTGGTGAGGCAAAAATTAATCCTATTCTTACATATGGAGCAGAGGTTTGGAACAATAATGTCCCTTTATGGTTGGAAACCACTCTCCCTTTATTATAAATCTCTACTGCAGGTACCACTTGCCACTTCTAATGTCATAGTTAGGGCAGAATTGGGTAGAGTTCCCATTACCACAATAATCGATATACGCTCTATGAGTTATTGGTTAAAAGTTATTAATCAACAGGTAAATTCTTTGCCTTTATTATGCCTAAGAGAAAAACTCTCTTGGCATAAACAAAATTTTAGGTCATCTTGGGTCAAAAGTATTCAGCGCATTTTGGGAAGTGTTGATATGTTTCATCTTTGGACAGATTGGGAGAAATCAATATCAATATCTCCCATATTTAAGGAGTTTGTTAAAAAGAAAATACTTAGGTCTGCCTATGATAAGCAAATGGACCTTCTCAGAGTTCAACATCAGGCCAGTTGGCTTGCTCAAAATAAGATTGATGCATTTATAGAGAATTATTTAACCCTTGGTTTGACCCCGTTAGAAAGGAAAATGATCACTTGGGCAAGAATGGGAATTATTTGTTCTAAATATGTGTTTTTTAACAAGATAACTTTACCCAATTTAGGATCAGAACTATGTAGGTGTAATAGGGGCTTTCAAGAAAATCTTTATCATATTACGGTATAATGCCCCTTATATAAAACCTTACGGTTTAATTTGTTAAATGATTTTCTTATTAAATATGTTAATGCAAAATATGATCCCCTATTTATACTTTTACACCCTCAGACATTGGAGGAGGCTAAGATGGTTTCAAGTTTTTTTTTTTATCAGGTGTTGAAATATAAAGAAAAATGTCTCTCTGCCTATGATAATTAATTTGCTGATGGATTTTTATCTTTTATGTGCTAAAGTTTAAATGCAGTATTTTGATTTTATTCTCTTTTTTTTATATAATGGTTTGTTTTTAGAATGTTGTAAAGGCTTGATTGCTGAACAATGATAACTAACTAACTAACTGGTGGTTGTGGGATTCAAACCTAGGAACATGAGGTCTTTTGGTTACTAACTCAGTGCTTTAAAAAAATGCACTATTTTGCAGAGCCAATCAAGCAGCCAATTTTTTTTTTTTTTTAAGTAATCATTGGGGTCATAGTATAAACAGTATAGCAAGTGAAAACAGGAAGGGCATGGTGAAACCATGATAATAGTGATTGCATAATTCTTGAGTGTCCTTGATAAGGCAGTGTAGACGTGCACTCATATAGAGATCAAAGCTCTGACCTTTTGCTTGTAAAGCCAAGACACATCCAATACACCACCTGAGGAGCTTGGTAAATTAGCTGGTCTAGTCTTTAAGAGCAAGTTGTTTGGTAATAAGTGCATATAGCATAGTAAGTTTTAAGGGGAATGGGCTGCTTGCTGATAGAAGCATGAGTATAACAACAGCACAATATTTAAGTATTGCTCATTTATTATTTGAACAGAATTCTGGGTAGCTTGGGTTCACATCATAGCCAATGCACTGATTTTTTTAATCTCTTCTGTTTCTCTGGGTTCCACTAAAGATGCGTATACTTTGTATTAAAGCCACCTTGATTGCCTGCATTTGTTGTATTAATCCACTTCCCCCATCTGTAGTTTATCAGCACTACTCACTAGAGGGTGCCCAATCTTCACATTATATAAATATGTTTTTATCTATTTCTTCCCTGGTGGCTGGAGATGGGTGCAGACCGGGGGGAAGGTCGGCACCCATCTTCAGCCACCAATCCATAACTGTACCCCGACATCAGGCAGCATCCCCTCTTCCCCCATAGATTACCCCCCATTGTGGGGTGGCACAGTGAGGAGACCCCCTAGCTCAACTAAACTCTACCAGGATCCTGTTCGGGGCATGTCTTTCAATGTAGGGACCTACAGCGGGTGGCTACTTCATCTTGATCATCCGGCAGGACCATTTTTCTTTTTCGTACCCCTTACATGTGAGGGGCATGCAGTGACACTAGTGGATTGAGCGTGCAAGCATCTGCAAAAGCTCCTCTGGGTGCCTGCCCCATCTCAGCCCCTTCTGTGCAGCATCAGGTCACTGTCCCCACTAAGCCTCCATTAGGGGACAGAAGCATGCTGAACACTGGAGTCCTCCCTCCTGGGAGAGGGAGAGCAGTCCTTCAAATGCTCGATCCTTCCCCACTCCTGCCAACCACTGGCATGGCATGAGGTAAGGCCTCCAGTGCCTCAGCCCTCTGCACCAATGGCTGGTGACATGTTTTATATATAACTGATATTCATTGCAAAAAACTTCATTAATGCATCAATTAGGCTTAAACTGACAAAAGTGGGGAGATGAGATGTGAGGGTAAAGCCCCCACTTTCCCACCCCCATCCTAAATAGACCAACAGTTGCTGGGGTATGCCACGGGATCGTGAGGCCCAACTCTCACCCCATTCCATGTGTAAACAGGTTGACATGCTACAGTAAAAGAGAATGGGGAGAGAGTTAGGCCTCCCAAGCCCCTGGGCACACTCTGCCATCTGACGGTCTGTGGAGGATGGGGGATGGGCTGTTGGGTGTGTCGGGGCTCTATCCTAATGTATCATTTCCTCACTTTTGTCAGTTTAACCCTAACTGATGCATTAACACAGTTTTTTATGTGATGAATTTCCTTACTTTTTGAAGAAGTGTAAAATAACTAGTAAAGAGCATGTGTTGGTGGACTCTGCACTCCCGCCAAGCTGCTCATTTCTGCATAACTATATGCATCTGTGGGACAGAGGGCCCTCCTGTCTCTTCGCTCCCACTCACACACAAGTACGGAGCCCTACAGCAGCCATATAGGGCAAGGAACCCTTGTGCCACTAATGTGCCAATATCTCTGCAACTGTTGTAATTCAAATGTCATTGTAATCATGACAGCACGACCTCCACGTGTGACAACGTTGACGAAACCTCTGTCTCGTAAACTTTTTGCATTGGGGCACCACAGTGGCCACAATTCAACGGACGCATGTAACTCGGGCATTTTTAGAATTCTTTCCACCCAGTTTTCAACAAGGTATTTTACAGACCCCACGTCATGAACAATGTCACTGCTATTTCATTAATCTGTCCCAAAAGTTGAGTTCGCACAGTGAATGCACCATTCTGTGCCACAGGTGCAAAATCATGTTTTGGGCAGGATAAGAAAAATGACAGCTTTATAATGTTGATCAGGAGGTGTGGAAAAGGGTAATGTTGAAAACCAGGAGGGAAAATATGGAAAACTCACAAAGTTTTAAGGGTGCATAGAAACTGCGCAATGCATGCTCATAACCTGCTCATTTTTTGGAATTTTTTAACCAAATTTTCAACGTGCACTTTTTGAGAATCCCTTCATGAACACTGGCACTGTAATTTTGTTAATCCATCCTAAAAGTTGATTTCGCACAGCGATGCGCCATTCTGTGGCAGAGGTGCAAGAACTCACTTCCAGCAGGATGTGAGAAATGGCATTTATACTGTTCAAGATGAGCTGTGAAAAAATGGCAATGTTGAAAATCTGGAGTGAAAATATTAAATTGGTGAAGTTGCGAGCGTGCGTAGAAACTGTGCAACGCATGCTTGTAAAACGGCTGTTTTGGGAGTTTTTTGCACCAAATTTTTAACATTGGCTTCTTGGGACCTCCCCTCATCAAGACCAGGAGTGTAATTTCATTCATCAGTTCTGAAAGGTGATTTTACATCCCAAAAGTTGATTCCATGCGGCGAAAGTGAAATCACAATTCTGGATTGAGTAAGGAGTTGACAGTAGCATTGTTCATACGGTGTGGTCCAATACCACCCTATGGCTAACATGGGGTGATATTGGAGGCAGGGTTAAGTTGTTTGATATTGGAGGTGGGGCTTACATGTGGTGTTATTGGAGGTGGGGCTTGCACGTGGTGATATTGGAGGTGGGGCTTACATTGGGTGATATTGGAGGAGGGGCTTAAATGGGGTAAGATTGGAGGCAGGACTTACATGGGTTGATATTTGAGGTGGGCCTTACATGGAGTGAGATTGGAGGCAGAGCTTACATGGGGTGATATTGGAGGCAGGGCTTGCATGCTGACTATGTGGCACAATCAGATGCTCTGACACATGCTGTTGCTGGTTCAAGGAGCAATGTACATCTGGTGGTTGTGGGATTCAAACCTAGGAATATGAGGTCTTTTGGTTTTTAACTCAGTGCTTTAACATCTGCACTATTTTGCAGAACCAATCAAGAAGTATTTTTTATTTTTTTTTTAAGTAATCGGGGACGTAGTATAAACAGTATAGCAAGCGAAAACAGGAAGAGCATGGTGAAACCATGATAATAGTGACTGCATAAGTCTTGAGTGTCCTTGATAAGGCAGTATAGAAGTGCACTCATCTAGAGATCAAAGCCCTGACCTTTTACTTGTAATGCTAAGACACATTCAGTGCACCATTGAGGAGCTTGGTAAACTAGCTGATCTAGTCTTTAATAGCATGTAGTTCGGTAATGAGTGCATATAGCATAGTAAGTTTTAAGGGGAATGGGCTGCTTGCTGTTAGAAGTGTGAGTATAACAACAGCACAATATTTGAGTATTGCTGATTTCTTATTTGAACAGAATTCAGGGTAATTTGGGTTCAAATCGTAGACAGTGTACTGATTTTTTTTTTATCTCTTCTGTTTCTCTGGGTTCCACTAAAGATGCGTATATTTTGTATTAGAGCCACCTTGATTGCCTGCATTTTTTTAATTAATCCACTTCCCCATCTGCAGTTTATTGGCACCACACATTAGAGGGTGCCCAATCTTCACATTATATGAATATGTTTTTATCTATTTCTTCCCTGGTGGCTGGAGATGGGTGCAGACCTGGCTAGGGGTCGACACCCATCTCCAACCACCCATCCAGAGCTGTACCATGACATCAGGCAGCATCCCCTCTTCCCCCAAGGATTACCTCCATTGCGGTGTGGCACAGCGATTAGCCCTCCAAGCTCAACTAAACTCTACCAGGATCCTGTTCGGGGCACGCCATTCAAGGTTGGGACCTATGGCCGGTTGCTACTTCATCTTGATCGCCAAGCTTGACCATTTTTCTTTTTTGCACCCCTTATGTGTGAGGGGCATGCAATGACACTAGTGGAGGGAGCTTGCACACATCCGCAAAAGCTCCTCTGGGTGCCTGCCCCATCTCAGCCCCTTCTTTGCAGCATCAGCACATTGCCTCCCCAATCCTCCATTAGGGGACAGAAGCATGCTGACCACTGGAGTCCCCCCACCTGAGGAGGGAGAGCAGTCCCTCAGATGCTCGATTCTTCTCCACCACTGCCAACCACTGGCTGCCCATGCAAATTCCCAAACACGGGTCACCAGCATGGCATGAGGTAAGGTGTCCAATGCCTCAGGCCTCAGCACCAACGGGATGGTCACATGTTTTATATATAATTTATATTCATTGCAAAAACTTGATTAATGCATCAATTAGGCTTAAATTGACAAAAGTGGGGAAGTGAGATGTGAGGGTAGAGCCCCTAACCCCCCCAGTAACCCACCCCCATCCTCCAATGGACTGAGAGTTAGGCCTCCTGAGCACTTGGGCACACTCCGCCATCTGTCGTTCTGTGGAGGACGGGGGATGTGGTGTTGAGTGTGTTGGGGATCTATCCTAATGTCTCATTTCCTCACTTTTGTCAGTTTAGCCCTAACTGATGTATTAACAACTTTTTTTTTTTTTTTATTGCCTTACTTTTTGAAAAAGTGTAAAATAACTAGTAAAGAGCATGGTTGGTGCACTCTGCTCTCTCATCAATCTGCTCATTTCTGCATAACTATATGTGTCTGTGGGAGAGAGGGCCTTCTGGGCTCTTCGCTCCCACTCACACACAAGAACGGAACTGTACAGCAGCTATATAGGGTAAGGAACCTTTGTGTTACTAACGTGCCAATATCTCAGCAACTGTAGCAGCTGCAAAAACAATTCAAATGTCATTGTAACCATGACAGCGAGACCTCCACATGCGACAACGTTGACGAAACCTATATCTCGCATAGTCTTTGCGTTAGAGGCACCACTGTGGCCACATTTCAATGGACACATGTAACTCGGGCATTTTTAGAATTCTTTCCACCCAATTTTCAACATGATATTTTGGGGACCCCACGTCATGAACAATGTCACTGCTATTTTATTAATCTGTCCCGAAAGTTGAGTTTGAACAGCGAATGCACCATTCTGCACCACAGGTGCAAAATCATGTTTTGAGCAGAATGAGAAAAATGACAACTGTGTAATGTTGATGAGGAGGAGTGGAAAAGGGTAATGTTGAAAACCAGGAGGGAAAATATGGAAAACTGGCGAAGTTATATGCGTGCATAGAAACTGTGCAACACATGCTCATAACCTGCTTTTTTTGGGAATTTTTTAACCAAATTTTCAACATGCTCTTTTTGGAAATTCCCTTCATGAACACTGGCACTGTAATTTTGTTAATCCATCCCAAAAGTTGATTTCGCACAGCGATGCGCCATTCTGTGGCAGAGGTGTGAAAACACACTTCCAGAAGGATGTGAGAAATGACATCTATACTGTTTATGAAGAGCTGTGAAAAAATGGCAATCTTGAAAATCTGGAGTGAAAATATTAAAAATTGTTGAAGTTATGAACGTGCGTAGAAGCTGCGCAATGCCTGCTTGTAACAGGGCTATTTTGGGAGTTTTTTTCACAAAATTTTTAACATTGGCTTCTTGGGACCTCCCCTCATCAAGACCAGGATTGTATTTTCGTTAATCAGTTCTGAAAGGTGATTTTACATCCCAAAAGTTGGTTCCATCCGGCGACCGTGAAATCACCATTGTGGATTGAGTAACAAGGTGACAGTAGCATTGTTCATGAGGTGGCATCAAATACCACCCTATGGCTAAAATGGGGTGATATTGGAGGTGGGGTTACATGGGTTGATATCGTAGGTGGGGCTTACATGTGGTGATATTGGAGGCGGGCCTTATATGTGGTGATATTGGAGGCGGGACTTACATTGGGTTATATTGGAGGAGGGCCTTACATTGGGTGATATTGGAGACAGGGCTGACATGGGGTGAGATTGGAGGCAAGACTTACATGGGTTGATATTGGAGGAGGGGCTTACATATAGTGAGATTGAAGGCGGAGCTTACATGCGGTGATACTGGAGGCGGGGCTTGCATGCTGACTATGTGGAAAAATCAGATGTTCTGACATATGCAGTTGCTGGTTCAGGGAGCAATGTACATCTGGTGGTTGTGGGATTCAAACCTAGGACCATACCTCTCAAGTGTCCCTCATTACAAGGGACATCTCTCATTTTGCCCCTTAAAATTGTTCTGTCCCTCATCCGTCCCTCATGGAAAAGGTGCTGCCCACACAGAGGATGTGCTGTAAATTCAGACTTTAAAGCAGAAACTCTTAATATTCTAAAATAGTAAATCCAAAATAAACTTTGCACAGGTAAACACTATGGTTTTCATAGTGTTCTGAGCCTGTATCTCCATGTTTAAGGATGTGTCCCTCATTCTGAGAGTCTGTGTCCCTCATTGTCCCTCATTTTGAGCATCCAAAAATGTCCATGTCACTCATTTCAGTGACAAAAGGTTGAGAGGTATGCATGGGACTATGAGGTCTTTTGGTTCGTAACTCAGTGCTTTAACATTTGTGCTATTTTGCAGACTTAATCAAGCAGCCAAATTATTTTTTTTAAAGTAATCATTGAGGCTGTAGTATAAACAGTATAGCAAGTGAAAACAGGAAGGGCATGGTGAAACCATGATAAAAGTGACTGCACAATTCTTGAGTGTCCTTAATAAGACAGCATAGATGTGCACTCATCTAGAGATCAAAACCCTGACTTTTTGCTTGTAAAGCCAAGACACATCCAGTGCACCACCTGAGGAGCTTGATAAACTAGCTGGTCTAGTCTTTAAGATCATGTAGTTCAGTAATAAGTGCATATAGCATAGTAAGTTTTAAGGGGAATGGGCTGCTTGCTGATAGAAGCATGAGTATAACAACATCACAATATTTGAGTATTGCTCATTCTATATTTGAACAGAATTCTGAGTAGTCTGGGTTCAAATCATAGCCAATGCTCTGATTTTTTTATCTCGTCTGTTTCTCTGGGTACCACTAAAGATGCACATACTTTGTATTAGAGCCACCTTGATTGCCTGCATTTTTTAAATCAGTCTATTTCCCCATCTACAGTTGATCGGCACCACACACTACAGAGTGCCCAACCTTACATTTTATTATATATATATATATATATATATATATATATATATATATATATATATATATTCTATGCAAAACTGTGATGCCTAAATGACTCCCCATTCCATGTGTAATGATATTGGCAAGGGACAGCAAAAAAGAATGGGGTGACATTTATGCCTCACAACCCCAATGACACATCCCGTCATCTGTCAATCTTGGGATGATTGTCTGGTCCAGGAGGGAGGAGCAACCCTAAAGATTTTTAATTTCCTGACTTTTTGTGGTTTAACCCTAAATGATGCATTAACACAATTTTTTACATAGAATATATGTATATATATATATATATATATATATTTTCCCCTCATAACATGCCCTTCAAAACCTCCCACCTAGCCCAGTCTGAGGTATCTCCCTCTTTATTGGTTACCAGAAAAGTCTTGTATGGCTTTATTTACAGTGGTTGTATGTGATCATCTGTATCTTTCAGAAGGGTGGGATTTAGCCTCTTATGCTTATTCCCCTCCACCCAGTGAAAGGGTTTTGCTGTCCAAAGTACACTGGCATGGTCTGAGTAAATTATGGGGCCATGCCTCACCTCAGCCTTCCCCTTGTGACACTAAGATCAAATCAATTCTCACATACGAATTATGGGCATGAGAGAAAAAGTGAAGTCTTTTCCTGTTGGATTTTTAAACATCCAGGAGTCAATGAGCACATGCTCCACTATTAGAGCCATAAAGGCCCATGGACCTTTGGTATCCCTATATGGCGCTAGAGATGAATGTTCCATGGCCCCATCTAGGACACAGTTTGCATCCCCTGCCAATAAACTGCTAATTATTAATCCACAAAACCCATTCTGCTTTCAAAATTTCAGAATTCATCTACTGATAGAATTTAGTAGAACTAGGCAGAATTTTCCAAAGTCCCATAGAATTCTGTTTCATTGGAATCTGAAAACACTGCATAGCACTAGTAGTGCTACAGTACATGAAGTACAGCTACTTTGCACAGCGCTTTACTTAGAGCAATATGTAGCAAAGTTGGGACTTCGCTGGGTGAAGAATACACAAAATGCCACTTCGCTGAAGTACTTTGGCTTTTTTTTTAAGAAAAAGAACAAAACAAACATTCCCTTTCCCTACCCCTTTTCAAGCTCCCAAACCACCCTCTGCTTTACCCAGCACTACCCAGCTTAAATACAAAATGCCCTTCCCCCACCTACTGAACAGCATTCTCACCACACCTAGCCTCTGCAGAGAATTTTAGAACCCTTCACATTCTCACTTGCAACACCCAATCCCAATCCCTAATGCTAAATTCCTCCTCCCTTTCCCATTGCCAGATTAGATCCATACAGTATATGCCTTTGACTCAGTCACTAAGCAGTACCTGTCAAGCCTCCACTTCCTCATGTCACCACAAGAAAAAAGGATAAATTTAAAGACAGGGACAGTAAATGGCATAGACCTTCCTCGCACCTCCTTAACTAACTGTCATCTCAATGAATGGGAGCTAGTGTTGCTCAGATATATATAGGACACCAGCAGATACCACTGTTTTGATTGGATGCTAGGAGTCATCAGACATTGATGGCATCTGACTATGGTTCCAGTCTCCTCAGATCCCAAGTGGATCCGTTCATGAGACGAATGATTCGCTGGATCTGATGGTTGGATCACAACACTCCGAGGGGTGGATCCAAGGATCCGGCAGTCGAATCATAACAATCTGGTGGTTGGATCCAAGGATCTGACTGCAGATTACTGCATTCAACCCCATCTGGCCTGGGATCCGGCATTCTAATGCAGTCAAATGGGTGCTGGATCACACAACTGGATAGCATGGCTATCTGTCAGAGTGTACTTGGATCCATCAGATCTGTATCCGAGCACCACTAATGGAAGTGTGCACTCATCACAAAAACATCTGATTATCATTGCACTTCTAATCTTTCAAATGGTAGGTAACTGAGCTGATAATATGAGGGTCTGTACTGGCTACAGTCATTCTCTTCAACTGTATCCTTTTTTTCTTGAGGTGGCTTTTGAGGGTGGAGTGTGGATGGGTGCTGCTAAGTTGATGGGTTGGAAGGTGGTTCCTCTGTTTTATTATCCACGGTTTGGAAAGGAGGAGGTGGGGAATGAGATGGGTGTTGCAAGCAGGTGAGGTGGAAGAGGTCTCATCTTTTCTTCCAGGGCTGGTGGGGATGGTGGTGTGGGAGCTTCTAGGTGGGTGGGTGAAGGAGGTTATCTATATAAACCAGGTAGGGAGTACGGGGTGCTTGTATAGCATGGGAGAGAAAACAGTTGTTGAGAAAAAAACAACTGAACAAAAAAAAAAGGAACTCGCACTGAAATGCAGGCAAAATGCCAATTTTACTGGAATTGTGCATGGCTGCTACAGCATGAAGTTTGATACATTGGTATATTACCAACAATTTGTCAGTGAAGTAAAATTTTGCAGCACTCCTTCCCACTGCTGTAGCATGTCAGAAGAGTCAGTGAGCCCTCCCCACACCTGCAGTAATCTGGAAAATTGCACAGGATGAGGAGGTATACATGTATGTTTAAATGCTTTGCTTTCCCTGTGTTGGTGCACAGTGGATTGTCCAGAAACAAACTTCTGAAGACACCCAATGCCAATTTGCACTTTTACAGACACTGCAAAGTGCACTGCATATATGAGAAGTCTAAGTGGTTGGGAGGGGGGCAAAAACATATCGTGGCAGCTTAGTGCTTCAAAGGACCATTGTACTTCCACCTATACTAGAATCTACCCACATTTTTTGGGCAGGTATGTACCTGTTTTGACCCCTACATATATATATATATATATATATATATATACACACACACACACACACACACAAACACACACACACAATTTGTAACAGTAGGACAAAACTAAAGGGATCAGTTATTACATCCCTAAACACACTGACTCAACACAAAAGGCATCAAGCTAAATGCTCACTGCTCTCTCCTTTCTATGGCTCACTGCTCTACTCTCCTCCTCGTTACTTGTTTATTTTTATATACACATATTTTGGATTTTCTCCCTGATTTTGCCCGGAACCCTTGACCCCAGCAGACACATACACGTGCATGCGTGGTTGCACATGTGCACACCGGGCACCAGCTCGTTCCCTTCCGGCCCATCCCTGGCATTATTGCCACCACTCCCCCTCACCTACGCTTCCCACTAGACCTCCACCCGTGGGGTGGAACTATGGGGGGAGCGACAACCACCCCAGGAGGAGAGCTGCTCACTGCAGCTCACCCTGCTCTGACTCTCCCCTGCTGGCTCCCCCGTGACCGGAGGTCATTCCCGAACCTGGGTCACCAGCATAGCATGAGTTGTGATGTCTAGCACCTCAGCCCTCAGTGCCACCAGGTCAGCATGCTGTTACTTGTTTTGTATGGGTTGGGGTGCTTGTCGTTGTGGCTCCTCCTTCTTGTCTGTTCTTCCATTGATCTTGGGCTTGGCCAACCTGCTGCTGGTGCCCTGTTTCTTTCCCAGCCCCTGGCCAGCCTACAGTCCTGGTGTTGCTGTCCTGTGTTTTTCCTGGATGTTCCCTGCTAGCTTCTTTCTCCTAGGGTTTATCTTCAGGTGGCTGCCTTTCCTTACCTCTGTGTTTTTACTTTTCCTGCTCTTGTTTCCTGACTGGTCTTCCTGTCTTTCCTGTATTTCTAGAATGGAATCCAGTGGACTAACACAACCTTAGCCTAGGTGTTCCACAGCATCGCTCCTCTACTGGACCTCCTGCGATATGTACTGGTGGGTGCCAGATTAAATCCTTTCTTCTACCTTGCCTCTGTTTCATTGTACTCAGTCTCAGAGCTGCTGGGATAAGCAATGTAGTGGCAGTGCAGTGGCTTTGGAAGTGCCATTATGCAATTGTTTGCTAGCCTAACCTGTACTAGGAAGCAGGTCCTACCTTTGAGCATCCCTCTGGATGCCAGGGGTCATCCGCCCTTAGCAGTTACCTCCACTCCGGTCCTCTCGACCAAGTTTCAGTTCCTCCTCAGTACATTCATAAAAAGTTGTGATGAATTCCCAGCTCAGAACTGAAGGATGGTCAGTTCTCAAGCTCATGGCTGCTCTTCAAGCCTTGAAGGTCCCATTTTTGGCATCTGGCAAAAAAACAAGCTTTTTTCAATCTCTACATAGCCACCATATCTGCTAACCTTCTTCCTTCAACTCCATGCTCAGGACCCCCAACTCTGCTTCCTCCCATAGTTCTGCTTATTTCCAGTTTTCCAGACATTGCGGCTTACTTCTTCAAGTCAATTCAGCTATTACCAACTTGGATTCTGGAGTTGCTGCTTTGAAAATTGGGTTATCTATAGCACCAGATCCAGGACCTTCACCAACACCCTCAGGAACTAACAAACTCACTTTACCGATGCTGTCAATGCATTAATTCTGTCAATCCTTTGGAGGAGTATTCTCTGGCCTATGCATGAACAGACAACACAATCATATTCTTTAAACTTGCTTGTCCTGGTACTTGGTTAACTAAGACAGATATCACAGATGCCATTAAATCATTACCTATACATCCATTACTCTAGCATGTAGGCATGTATAGGGGATATAGCGGAGAAACCAATATTACATAGCCATTCGTTTCACCTTTTGAGGTAAATTGGCATTAGCCTGCTCAACTCCTTTTCCAGGTCATTGTGCTGCATTCTTTTGACCATGTATGGACACCATTTTGTGCTGCATATTCTGGATGACCTTTCACCTTTGACTTACCAGATTCCCATCAAGTTGCTAGTATACCTTGCTTCATCATTTGTTTTTCTCACTCAACATCCCGCAGACCAACAACAAACTCAAGGTCCTGTTACAACCATAGCATTTCTTGGCATAGAACTAAATTCCCACAGTATGAAAGCACACTCCAATTGATATCAACACTAGTCATGTCTTTTTCATCAAAATGATCCTGTACACAGAGAACTGTTATTGTTATTGGACTGCCTCAAGTTTGCAATGAGAATAACTGCTCAAGTCAGGAGCTTCATTACATAACCTATTGCTCTAGACCATTTGGTCACCATTCAGAACTATTACAATTCCATCTCTACCTTTGTCCATTCATACCTTACCATGTGGTCCTACTTCTGTATGACCTGAAATGGTTTATCCATGTTCTATAAGGATCTGATGCCCAAATTTAACTTTAAGGAATTTATTGATGCCACTCCAGCCTTTCATTTCTCTGTTATAGTTAGTCCTTCCTGGTTTGCTTGTCCATGGACATCTGAAAGTAAAGTCCTCCCTTATTTTCATTATACTTCCTCCTTGTTCTAAATCCATCCCATTGTTGCTGCTGCACTTGCTTGTGGACACCTATGGAGTAATCAGTTTGTAACATTCTATTCAGACAATCAAGCAGTAGTAGCCATCAGGAACAAAGTATAACCAAACTACCATTCCATATGGAACTTCTTGTGATGATTGACATGAACCTTATAATGTACCACTTCAGAATGTGCTGTGTGTACATACCTTTGCCCTTTAACTTTCTTGCAGATTGTCTTTCTGCTTTCCTTTTCAGCAATTCAGAGCTGTTTTTCTGAAGGCTGACAAGGAAATGACTTCTCCACCACTGTGAGAGCTACAAATGACTTAGCCTTTTATTTAAAACATGCTTCCTCTACCATCTGGATCTACTGTATCAAGCTGCTTTTAGCCAATCTATCTACAAATTAGCATGGGAAAAATCATTGTCTTTTGAGCTGTTCTAAACATTAATTCATTACAATATTCAGTTCCCCACTGTCTGGGATTTGCTTCTTATTGCTCCCAATCATTCAGCTCAAACGCCACAACAATCAAACAATTAATTTAAGGTATGCAGTTCACCATTATGTCCTTCCATTCTGATACTTCCTGCACCTCTTACCTTGTCAAGAGATCAAGACTTCAAGATCCTCTGATGAGAAGGTCAACAGATTACAACCTGTATTCCCAAGTGATGGGCCATTTTAAAAGATGGAATCTTTGGATCCTTCTCTGATCTTAATACCCAAGCAGCCATGACCTTAGTATTTTTCAGATTTCAATGACTAGGAGAATTCACAGCAGCATCTCCATCTTCAGTCTCACAATTCCTCTCACTAATAACTGTTTCAAGAAAATGTCAACAGACCACTTCCTCCTTCTTACCTTTCCAAGATCAAAAACAGATAGCATGAGCAAAAGGGACCACGTGTCTATCATGCAACAAATTCAGCTTGGTATCCTGTCTAAGTCCTCAGTCACCTGCAGTCCATTGATAAACTTCCAGATTCTGCTCATCCTCTCCTGTTTTCTGACAACTACTCCAATATGGCTACTCTTTGATTTGTCCTTCATGTTAGACTGTTACTGTCCCATCTGATGCTCAATGGTTTATATTTTCTGGCCATTCCTTCAGAAATGGAGAGACTACCGCCACTTCCAGAAGAACATCCCAGCACACTTAATGAAGTACTTAGGCTTCTAGCCATCATAGAGCAGCTCATATCCTTCTTTAATGCAAATATCATTTGGGAACTGGACAAACTATTTATTTTACTGATTAACAGAGACAGTTTAGTTTAATTTTCTAATGAGTTCAGCTTCAGCCCGAGTTAACTGAAGCCATGTTTCCTGTAAATGTGGATGTTTGAGCTTAGCTGAATTTTAACTTATTGCTGCATCTTGTTGTATATCAGAGACCCCTCCCCCCAAAAAATGTGGACTTTAGATGATGTGCTGCTGCAGCTCTTTTTCTCCACTAGAAACTAGCTTCTCTTCCCTCTCTGATGGTTTTTCTGCCCCTGTTCCACCTTCCATCTCCCCTCATCTCTTTCTCATACACCTCTCCTGAGGATTCCCTCACCTTCCTGCTCTCTTTTAGTCCCTCTGAGGGTCACAACCATGATGGACTGCATTTCAGACTGTTGCATCTCTCATCTCAGGGTACTGATTCTTCTGTAGCTACACTCCTCAGCTTCTAGTTTCCTCTCAGGACAGTCCCCAGGGCTCAGAAGCTGGACAACATCTTCCGTCTCCACAAGAGTCGGGACTCCTCAGTTTCAGGTAACTACCTTCACATCTCCTTACTTACTTCCTCATCCAAGGTGCAGATGAAGGCAGTCCTTACTCAGCTCTCCTGTTCCCTTGATGTCTCCTCCCCCACTCAAAGTCTGACTTTAAAAATCCCTGTCATTTCTTTCCTCCTCCATTTCACTGACTTTGTCCATACTAGCAATAGTTAAACATTAACTTCTTCCTTAGCTGGCATGGCTGACTTAATTTGCACAGCACATGTTGTAGTCTGCATGCTCTTTTATTTTATTAATATCCTGTTTGCCTTGTACTGTACTGGCTGTACCATTGTCACTACCATAATATATTTCATTATATTGCTCCTTAAGACACACCCAGGATACATCTGGAAACAAGCTGTTACCAGCTCAGTATGCTCTTCATTCTACAACTTTTTTTAAATAAATAAATTAGCGGTCTTTCTCCCAGTCATTAGAGGAGGCAAACACATTTCCTAAATGTTTCCCACACAGCATATAGTTTCCATTAAGCATATATTTAATTGTTAGGAAAATTACTACAATTATTCAGTCAGTGTATTTGTAATTAACTGCTTGATTGTTAATCTGTTTCTTTTTCTATGCATTTTGTTCCTACATGCCAAGGGAATGATGTTTCATGTTATTGCTGGTAGGGGAATTATAATATTTCCTTCCTGTGCAACAATGTTTGTGGTAATACTGATCACCATACAGTACATAGGGGATATACAATGGCCATTCTCCAAATGTGCAATTTATCTTTATGAGTGAAGGGGGCAGGACCATAACTCACAAATGCCAGGGTAATGAGTGAGCTATGAAAGTCCTACCCCCTGACAAATGGAAATAAATTGTATGTTTTTAGTCATGCTATTATGCATTTGATGTATTCAACATCAGTTTATCAGTTAGAAGTTTTAAATCAGATGTCTGTATGGATTTAACTGTTTCTCTTTAAATTCAGTACCTGGTTTAAGGCCATGGCAAGGCTATTATAATGTCATCAGCATTTTGGAAAGCTTGCAAAGCATTGCAGCAGGTGAGGAAGTGTCAGTGGCCCCTCCCTGGATACCTGAACTGGGTAGTTAACTAGCTGGTTGCTTACCTCAGGAAAAGGGCCAGGTAGGGCTGCCCACAGGGTGGAGGCATCCAGCCAGAAGGGTGAGCAAACAGAACAAGAAGCCATGCATGAACCCAATTCCCTCTCTTGCTCTCTCCTTTCAGCTGGAATTCTTGCACAACCACCTTCTGTAAAAGTAGGGCCTTAGGCCAACTTAGATAGAGTAAGGAACCCTGCTGTCTCACTATGCGGGATTGCCTAGGGGTCAGGGAGACATTTTCCTTTTTTTTCCCCTCTGACAGGGTGAGCCTGGGTTTTTCACTTCCTCCACTGGGGACATTCAGTGAGAAACAGCCCACCAAAATAAAACTGTGGGTTCACACACTAGTGAAACACTGGAAACACAAGTGATTCATATGGAGCAGCAAAAGACTTTAGGTACTGCTGGTAAAAGTTTAAACATAGGCACTGAGACTGTACCTGAAACTAGACTAAATATAGCACCAGCAGGTAAAACAGTGTGAGGCAAAGCACTCGAGAAGATGGACAAGGGAAAAAAATGGAGAGGCATGAGCAACCTGCTGACAAACAAAAAGCAGAGAGCAAGAAACAAAATATTGGCCAAACAGAAAGCAATGAGCAGTTCATTAAAGAAAGCACCAACGCCAGCTCCATGCTGCCGAGTGAAGTGGTTCACTCGGCACACTGGCGACCTAGGTTCATGCCCCGAGCTGAGATGTCAGGAGCAGAGTCCGGCAGGGAGGGGATCCAGAGCATCCATTAGATGCTTCCCTCTCAGGGGGGTGGGCAGAGCCTCAGCACCTGGAGGTGAATTGGGCAATGTGCAAGGAGTGTGAAACCTCAACAGGCTACTGCATGTCCCCAACTCAGGTTGTCATTCCATGTAGGCCAAATCAGGGGTGAGTGGAAGGGCCAGAAAATAGAAAATCACCTCCCAATCAGCCAAATGATGGTCGCCAGTCCCAGTTGCCACAAAGCACAGGATTGTCTGGCCCAACCCCAGCAGCATCTGGGCCAATAGAGATGCACCTACCATCACCTTCTCCCTCGGAAGGTGGAACTGTCCAATGAAGGGTTACATCGGGTTTCCCAGCAGGCTGCTGAATATGGGGGCAGTGAATGCCAATGGGAGAGGAGTGGTGGCAGGGTGTCCTATGAGGCCTGAAGGAGTGGCTGATTGGGGGTGCTCAGGAGGAACAATAAAAAGAAAGCACTGAATCTGATAAGCCCACACAGTCTTCGGCTGATAGATTTGAGGACTCAAAGCAGGCTATATAAAAATAAATGAAACTGGGGTTTGGTAATTTAAACTCCATGTTCTCCTCCTTAAACCAAACCTTTTTGGAAATAGCAGATAAGATGGCATCCCTAACAGTATGTGAATTTCCTTTGTTTAACATGATTTTGTAAAGACAACATGGTGATTGTCAACAATAAACTTGAATTGAATTGATAGTATGCACGGGGTAATTCAATCAAAGGCTCAGTGCAGTGGAGGGTGATTTGCCTAAAATGGCTTGCAGTATGGAAAATAATACCAAAGAACTAGAAGGACTGAAACTGAAAGTAGATGATCTTGAAACAAGATGATAAAGAAGCAATTTAAAAATAGGAAATCTTCCTTAGAGAATTGAAGGCATAGATTCTGTTCGATTTTGTGAAGAAATGCTCACCAGTATTATGGACTTGAACTACCCAGAACAAAAAACTGAGCTGGACAGGGCTCACAGGGCCTTTGGATCACAGCATAACAGAGACAGGTCAAGATTTATGTATGTTTGCCCACTGCACTATCAAGACAGAGAAAAAAATTATGCACAAAGCCAGAATTGAGAAGGGCTTATTCTACAAAGGAATTAAATTGCAGGTTTATCCTTATCACTCTCATGCAGTACTAATGAAACAGAAGGCATTCAATTTGATCAGGGGCAGGCTGAGGCGTTAATGACACCTTTCTCATTATTCTACCCAGTGAATCTGTGTGTTAACATAGATGGGAAAATAATGTTTTACTCCCCACAGGAGGTGGAGGAGGATCTCAAAAAGAGATCTGGTTACATGTCAAAGAGCATGGCCCCAAGTGTACCTTATAACGTAATCTAAGCCCCCTGAATATTACTCCTCCCCAGCTAACTCAGAATGTCAAAGTGAGGAAAGTTCAGACACTGTGAAATGTTTAGAAGACACAGTCAACTCACTCTCCAGACTTAGGAGATTCAGCAGGAACTGTAGCAGTAGGATAAAATAGTAGTGGAAAGTAAATAAGGATGGATCTGACAAAATTAGTTATGTTGATGGGAGTCAAATAGGTGGAACATTGATCTTTTAAGATCAAAGCTGGATTAGATGTAATGGTCATCCACTGAGGTAGTCTCAGAAAACACATACTGCAGAGCAGAGGGCATGCCCTCTTCTGAAAAGAAGGGGTGGAGGTTGTTCCCCCAACACTTATTGTGAGGCACAACCAAAGGGGTAGTGGGGGGGAAGTATTTTGTACAGATATGGGGGAAAGAAAAGAATAAATTTAGGATCAGTGGGGGGGGGTTGGGGGCAGGGGAATAAATCCACTATTTTATCTAAACTGAAAGCATGGTTGCATCAATGATGATTTAAGGCTTGTATGTCAGTATCTGGACACGTTTCTGTTGGAGGAAATCAGTTCTCTCTTCATTCTGGTTGCTAATTTAAAGGTTAAAGTGGGGGTCAGGTATGAGGCTTACCAAGGGGTTAAGGATACAATTCATGTTTAAGTTGAAAATTATGCCCTGGAAACTCAATGGATGTAAGGACTAAATAAAAATTTGAAAAAAATTATTAATTTTGTTAATAATAGAAAAATACATTATCTTCTTGTACAAGAGACTCACTTTGGTTGAAGAGATACTATGTATTTTTCAAATTTGTTTTAGGCTGTGGGGGTTTACACTACCTACTCCAACAAACCCAGAGGTACGGCCATCTTTGTTAAAACATTTTTAAACCTTACATTTTAGATTCATATGTAGATCCACAGGGTTGCTTTGTTCTGGTAAGACTATTAGTATTTCAGTCAGAGCAAACACTGGTCAATGTTTATGCACCTAATTAAGAAGACTTACAATTTTTTTCAGATATGTTTTTTTAATTACTCCTTACAATATGCCATATATTATCGGTGGGGATTTTAATCTAACTTCAAGTTCTATTGATAGGGCTTTTGCAATTTTGGAATGCAAGGTCAAGACGGTTAAACTCCTAGAGGGTTATATGCTGGATTTAATTTTGATCAATCCGTCCAGATTTCTTTCACCACTTAGGTAAATTTTCTTTTTATTCTAAAGTACACAATTCTTATTCTAAGATAGACTTTTTTTCCTCATATCGCAATTATTATTACACAGGATTGATTCAGTAAAATACAAATCTATAACGGTCTTTGACCATGCACCTGTAACAGTCTTTCACCATGCACCTTGTCACTTGGGTTTGCAGTTTAAACCTCTAAGCAGACCCTCCATGAGATTATGGGCTTGTTGTGGGGAGGGGCAGGAGGGTGACTTTTGCTGTTGATTTGGGATTAGCGTAAATCTTTATTTAACTCTGTAACTGTTTTTTTATGAGTTTGCTGTTGGTTTAGGATTAGCTTAAATCTTTATTTAACTCTGTCACTGATTATTTGCACATTTGCGGTTGGTTTGGGAGCAGCTTAAAGCTTTCTTTAAACTCTGTAACTGATTTTCAGGAGGACTGTTGCTGGAATTCAGTTTGACTACTTAAATGATCACAGAGCTATTCTGTCTGCTCATTCTGCTTGTTGTGGGGTAGGGAGGCAAGTGAGTTTTGCTGTTAATTTGGAATTAGCCTAAATCTTTATTTAACTCTGTAACTGATTTTTTTTTGAGTTCGCCTTTGGTTTGGGATTAGCTTAAATCTTTATTTAACTCTAACTGATTTTTTGTGAGTTTGCTGTTGGTTTGGAAGAAGCTTAAAGCTTTCTTTAAACTCTGTAACTGATTTTCAGGAGAACTGTTGCTGGCTGGAATAAAAGCCCCCCCCACCCCTTCCACCAGCCTTTCTTAAATACTGGGAAGCCACTGGGAGTTGGACTTGAAGGCTGTGAGGGAGGAGCATGGGGAGCTGCAAACTGCCCATATGAACTAACTCCTAAAGCTAATAGTCAGGTGGTGAAAAGTTCAGACACTCAAGCTTTTGCTAGTTGGATTTTAGGGTTTAAATGTTTTAAAGTTGTAGGTCTGATAGTCAAACTAACAAGCTTGGGTTAAGGAAGAGTAACTGCATATTTTAAAGTTGAAAGTCTAAAGTTCAGACTGATAAGGTCATGTATAAATGTGTTAACTAGAGCTACTGAGCTAGCAAGCTAGGGACATTGGGGTAAAGAAGGACTTGGAAGCAAGCTAGGAGGGTCACATATGGCATCCAGCTATCACTGTACAGACTGTGTGATAAGGAACTGAGGTTACATTTAAGTTAAGTGTGAATTATGGAGGGAAGGATAATGGGGCATTATGGGGGGATCACACTGAGGGGTGGAGGGGCATGAATAAGGGTGGTAGGAGACATCAGAATAGTGATTGGAAAGGGGTTCACCATGGAGTGAGGGGGCAGTCAAAGGGAGGATAGTGGGGTGCAATGATTGTGGGGCAGCTGTTTGGATGAATATACTATGGAAACTGGGACACTGTCCAATTTGTTACAGGCTAAGGAGACTGGGAGAGGAGCTACAGGGGCTTTGGAGGGAGCTGGAGAGGGTAGGGGGGCTGGGTCTAGGGCAGGAGGGACCCCGGAGAGGAGTAGCTGGGAGAAGCAGAGGAGGAACAGTAGGGCTAAATCCCATGAGGATGTAGGGGTGGGGGTGAGGAGAGCAGAGGAGCAGTAAGTGGAGGGAAGGCTCAGGACAGGGGGAAGGAGGAGATGGGCACCACTGCAGGGGTAGTAATAGACTGCAGTGTTGGCTTTAGAGGTGGTAGTGGAGATGTCAGAGATCATGGAGGGATGGAGGGGAAGAAAAGGGTAGTGAAGGCCAAGGAGTCAGAAGTCAGGCTGGGAAAGGAAGAATGGGGAGGGAAGAGCATGGTAGAGGCAGTGGGAGCAGCAGAAACAGTGGGGAAAGATGTAGGAGTTACAAATGGGGTGGATAGAGGTAATAAGGAGCAGGGCAGTGTGGACTCTGGAAATGTGGACAGCAAAAGCAGGAGGAGGGGGCTAAAGGACAAGAGGATGGGGGTACCAGTGCAGGGGGATTTTATATTGAAAGGGGTCAGATGGGGTGGAAAGGGAGATAGGCACAGTTGCCTCTGGGTTGAGGCTATCCTGGGGCTGACCATGGACAGGGCAGGTCAAGCACTTCTCAGGTGCACATGGAGGGGAAGGGAGAAACCTCACATAGTGATGCACATGGGTACAAATGACTAGGTGGGTGAGATGGTAGATGTGGAAAAGGGGAGGTTCAAGGAGTTGGGTAGGCAGTGTGAGGCAGTAGGGGGATCGGTGGCATTCTCTGAGGTACTCCCAGTACCATGTGCAAGTACAGTGAGGAAAAGAAAGGATAGAGGAGTTCAATGAGTGGCTGGGGGATTGGTGCTGTACCAGGGAGTATGGATTCATATCAGACTGGGGAATGACCTGGGACAATAGTGACCTATATGCAGGGGACAGGTTACATTACAGGTTGCAGTGTTAGTGGCTCAGTAGGTAGCACACTCACCTTTGAGGCTGGGAGATCAGAGAGCTGTGGGTTCAGTTCCCACATCTTGGGTTAATATCCCAGTACTGACACTTTAGTGCAGCATGAGAGGAGTGCTGCACTTCTGAGGTGCTGTCTTTTGGATGAGATGTTAAACCAAGGTCCCATCTGTCTGGATTGGTGGTAGTTCAGGTGGATATTAAAGATCCCATGGCACTTATCTAAAAGAGTAGGGGAATTTCCCCAGTGTCCTGGTCAAATTTCCCTCATTCACTAA
This sequence comes from Neoceratodus forsteri, assembly GCA_016271365.2. Taxonomy (NCBI): domain Eukaryota; kingdom Metazoa; phylum Chordata; order Ceratodontiformes; family Ceratodontidae; genus Neoceratodus; species Neoceratodus forsteri. Next base: position 854,926,349 of record CM057459.1, on the reverse strand, counting down.
AAATATCACCAACAGCTTAATCTGGATCAAGGTCAGTTGGCATTCATCTGTATCCTCCTCCCCTGGGTCGTGCCTGAAAATAGGCAGGATTTGTCTAGTGCACTTACCCAGTCAACAAAAACTAAATAAATAAAATAAAATAAATAAACATTTGAGCAGGGAGGGGAAGGGAGTACTAAAATGGGGAATTGAGGGGTGTATATATCAATAAAGGTGGATTTAAACTAGAAGGAAGAGTGGTGAGAAGACTGCTTATAGGAAAGGGACCCATAAAGGGAAGCCTAGTGAGTTCATCCCCCCCCCCAGTTATGGGTAAAGGCAGTGGGGAAGCAGTACAGGGAAGGATGAAGGGGGGGGAGAATAGAGGTAAGGAATGGGAGGAGACAGGCTGGATGGTGGTCTCACTGAATGCAAGAAGCCTAAGGAATAGAACAGCGGAGTTACAGGCTCTTTTTGCGGTGGAGGGGTGGACATTGCGGCGATCACGGAAACATGGGCCACCCAGTAGCAGGACAGGGATATGGTGATCCCAGGGTTTGAGTTATTCAGATAGGATAGGGCTAAGAAGAACGGGGGGGCAATCTATGTAAGGGAGGGGATAACGTCCATAAGGGAGGAAGGGGAATAGGGGAAGACAGAAGCACTATGGATGCAGTTCCAAGGTGCAAAGAGTAGGACACTGAGGCTGGGAGTGGTGTACAGGCCACTGGCTCAGGGGATTGACCCAGACAGAGAATTAGCTGAACAAATTAGGAGGGTCTGCAGGAAGGGGAACACAGTGGTGGTGGTGGAATTCAACCTACCGGGGTGGAGTGGGGCACCCCATCCACCACGAGTGCAAGGGAGTGGGTCCTGCTAGAAGCATTTCAAGACAGCTTTCTGACACAGCTGGTCCTGGGGCCAACTCAGTTAGAAAGGACTCTGGACATAGTACTGGATAAAGTGGAAGCTGTAAGGAATCTGGAAGTGGAGAACCACTGACCGGGAGTGACCACTATTGGTGTGGTTCATGCTCAACATGGGGAGGGAAACAGGGGTATGGGGTACAAGGGTGATTGAGTTTAGGGGGTGGACTTTAAGAAGATGGGGGGAATTTGGGGCAGGCAACTGGCAGGAATGCAGCCTCACATGGATGCAGACCAGAAATGGGACATCATAAAGGGAGGGCTGGCGGAGTCTTGCCCTAAGAAGAAAAGCAAGAAGGGAAGGGCAAAGAAACCCAGTTGGTTGACATAGGATGTTATGGAAGGGGTGAAGGCCAAGAGGGAAGCATTTTGAAAGTATAGCAACTCAGGAAGGGTAAAGATAAGGATATGTACATGGAGAACTCCAGGGAGGTTACCAGATTGGTCAGGGCGGCCAAAGCGTCCAGGGAGCTGAGACTGGTACAGAGAATCAAAAGTGGAGAAAAAGACTTCTTTCACAACATTGGAGAGAGAAGAAAGAGCGAGGATCAGCTGGTGAGGATTAAGAAGGATGGGGTGTGGGTGGAGAAAGAGGTAGAGCAGGCAGAGGCAGTGAATGAATACTTCTGCTTTGAATTCATGCAGGAGAAGGGGGGGCAGATACCCTAGGCAAGGGGAGGAGGGGATGACAGATGTATGGATTACAGAGGGCAGGGTACTAGATGGATTAGGGGCATAAAGGGTGGACAAAGCACATGAATCTGATGAAATTCACCCTAGGGTACTAAGGGAGTTGGCAGAGGTCCTGGCAGGGACACTGGCCGACCTGTTCAATACTTCCCTGGATATGGGATGTGTACCACAGGACTGAAGAATGGCCCATGTGGTGTCTGTCCACAAAAGTGTCCCAAAGGATGAACCAGAAAACTATAGGCCAGTGAGCCTCACATCAATCTTGGGAAAGCTCATGGAGACCATACTAAAAGAGAGGCTAGTGAGCTTCTTAGAGGAAAACGGTCTCCAGGATGGTCAACAGCATGGGTTTAAAGCAGGCAGATCCTGCCAGACAAATCTTGTAGAGTACTACAACTGGGTGACGCGAAAACTGGATAAGAGCCATGCAGTGGATGTCCTGTATTTGGACTTCAGCAAGGCCTTTGATTCAGTGTCACATGGGAGGTTGGGGGGAAAACTGGAATATGTGGGGGTGAGAGCAAAAATGGTGAAATGGATCACAAACTGGCTAAGGGGAAGGCAGCAAAGGCAGGTGGTGGGGGACCTCTCATCTCCGACAGCGATGATATGTGGGGTACCGCAGGGATCAATACTGAGACAGATGCTGTATGGGATTTTTATTGCAGCTATCTCACAGGGGATCTGGAGCAAGATCAGTTTGTTCACAGACAATAACAAGATGGAAAATGTGGTTGATGATGAGGAGGGGTAGAAGGGGTTACAGGAGGACCTGACTAAGCTGCAGGAGTGGGTGGAAACATAGCAGTTGGGGTTCAACACCAAGAAATGCAAGGTTATGCACTTCAGAGCCAGGAGCCAGGGGAGGGATTATCACTTGAATGGGGTACAGTTGGGGAGCTCCACAGAGGAGAAGGACCTAGGAGTGATCATTACGGAGAGGATGAACAACTCTGCTCAGTGCAGGAAGGTGGCAGCAAAAGCCAACAAAATGCTGGGGTGTATTGCAAGCAGGATCTCCTCCAGAAGGAAGGAGGTTATCCTGCCGCTGTATAGGTCATTGGTCATGCCCCACCTGGAGTACTGTGTGCAGTGCTGGTGCCATTCCTGAAGAAGGATATCAGATTGTTGGAGGGGGTGCAACGAAGAGCCACAAAGATGATCCAGGGACTGGAGAGCAAACCCTACGAGGACAGGCTGGGAGAGCTGAATAAGTATTCACTGGAGGAGAGTGTGGCAGGATGAGAATGTCAACATAAAATTAAAATAAAACATTTATTCTTTTCACTCTGTCCTATTCTCTTAAACTTTTCTGTCTATCCTTAATTTCTTGTCAGGGTGGCCAACCTGACAATTCTGTTCTATCTGTGCTGTACCTTTAATCTGTTGTCATTCTAACTATCAAAACTGTCTCATGAAGTTAAAAGCAGATCCCTTTAAAGCCTCCAGCTATGTAGATTCTGTGGAAGATTTTGAATCCCCAAGAATAAAGAGTGTTTCCAACACCAGAGCAGATTGCCAGACAGCCCATTTAAAGCAAGTCTCTGCAAGACTGGAAGATGAGCAAGCAAGCTGTTGCAAGGGAAAAAGAAAACTCTCCTGCAGCTGCTTGTTGTAGATCTCACTTTGCTGCCTAAAAAACAAAGAGAGTAAATAAAAGTTAAAATAAGGACTGCAGCATTAGTGCAGACTGTTCCTGTGTATAAGTCATGATAAGGGGTGTTTGACTTGTTATTGTGTTGTTCAAAGCTATCAAGAAGTGAAGTACAGTATGGGGAGGAAGAGCAATGTTTGCTGACTGCTGAAATGGCAGAGCTGCCATGGGGTGGAGAAATGTAAAACATAAAATGTGTTTAAATACAGTCCTCTATAAACAAGTTTGCTTTTCTTGGTTACTTTACCTGAAATGGTGGCAGGTAGCAAAGATGGCTTCATAGAGCTGGTAACCTAGAAAATGGCTGCTAATATAGAAGTGGTGTGATGATGTCATTAAAAGGAGGGGCTAAAAAGGTCCTTGATGATGCTTTCACCACCAATTAAGGTTCCTCTAAGTTAAAATGAGTACCTACAGAGTATTGCTAATATTATGTTGAAAAAAGACACCATAAGCTTTAGATTTAGAGAAACTGAAGCCTATCTTAAGTTCCAGAGAAGAGAAATAAGGTTTTGGGTATAATTGATAGTCACATGTCAATGATGTCATGATATTTGTGCTATATTAACCTCCCACCAGGAGGCTAATTCAGGTGTGCTGGTCAGTTTCTTCTGACCAAGCAGGGAGAGGAGGTGTGAGTGCCTACACACCAGAGTGGGAAGAAATACTGAATATACAGAAACGAGCAGGAGTCTGAAGAAAGACTAGCCTGATTATTTTGTTTTGTTTTATTTGTTGTTATTTTGGTGTGAAAGTTTAAACACCCATTTATTTACTGTAAATATTTTTTGAACAGTTAATTTTTATCATTTTTGGAAAATAAAATGATAAATGCTACCAAGCATTTTTTATGCACTTGATTTAAGGACTGGTGTCTGTTATTGAACCCACACGCCACACTGGTGTCAGAAGTGGATTCAACCTGGCTGTCAAGGCTGCTTGGGAGGCGTACCAGGGGTGTTGCAGCATAAACACCTAGCAGATGCAAGAGAGTGAACAGTCAGATCAAGTGTACTGCATCTCACAAGGTCAGTGAGAAGGAAGACTGAGAGACCTTGTTACCAGGATTGAACCCTGAGACACGATCCAAAATGAAGAAAGCTGAGGATGAAGAAGAGGTGCTGGCTGCAACACCAAAGCCACAAGCCAGACAGGTATCTCCAACACCTGATGACCCTAATGAACTGTTAAAGTGGCTATGTATGCCCAGCTTGAGATGGAGAACCAGAGGAGGAAGACCAAAGACAGAGGGACGAGGACCAAGACTACAGGCGGAGGAAAGAAGAAGACAGGACCAGAAATGGAATGACACCTTGAAGGCCATCCAAGAGATGTCACAAGCACAGGCAGAACGAACTGTGCCCAAAGACATTAGCTAACCAAATTAATGGAAAGTGATGATATCGGTGATCTCACTACCTTCGAGAGGGTGGTTTAGACTGTAACTGGCCCCAGGACCAGTGGGTAATAAGATTGGTACCTACTTGTCTGGGAGGCGAAGTTGGTATACAGCCAATTGAGTGTGACAGATGCTGCCACCTATGCCAAAGTGAAAGAAGAAATATTGCGAGATATAACATCAGCACAGAAACATATCGTCAGCGGTTCCGTTCACATAAGATGTTCAATTATGACACCCAGGAGACCTATGCAAGTTTAAGGGATTATTGTGCTAAATGGTTGCAACCAACTATCAAAACTGTTGACCAGATCATGGAACTCATCACCATTGAGCAGTTTATCCAGGTTTTGGCTTTTGATGTTCAAGTCTGGGTGAAAGAGCACAAGCCTGAAACAGCAGAGGAGACCATAAATTGGCTGAGGATTACCTAGCTGCCAGGACTTCCCGACCCAGAGGACAGCAAGGTAACCAAGGAACTTCTGCAACACCGGTAAGACCTTTTTATTCTCAAAATATGCAGACCCAGAATCAGAGACAATATGCAAGAAGGGATAGAAGGGGTAGAATCCCGTATTCAGAACTGATTTGCCACGGCTGCCTTGGGAAAGGTCATATTGTAAGAAACTGTCCCAATAAAAGACAGGAGCCGATACATCTGGCTCTAGCAAACATTGGCTATGTTGAGACAGTGGGTATTGGTGATCAACAGACCTTGGGATTACTAGACTCTGGGAGCAGACAAACCCTGATAAGAGCTGACCTAGCCCTGATTGTACAATAAACCAACAGGACACCACTGTTCGATGTGTCCATGGTGATATCCACCAGTATCACACTGCCCATATTGACTTAAAAATAAATAATACTTGTTGTAAAGTGCTCGTCGGTCTGGTACCTAGATTACCAGTCCCTGTCATCATTGGGCAAGATTTTCCCACCTTTGCTACCTTGATGAGTAACCATCAGACATTTACAGAGCCAGTTAATGTGGTTACTAGAGCCCAAGCAAAAGCCCAACTGGACTCTGTGTTTCCTTTGAAGATGACTATTTTGAGACTGTGGGCAGAAGGAAAAGTCTCGAAAGGAAAGAAGAAAGAGAAAAAGATGTGGGAAAGAACAGCATACTGCTGGAATATTAAACAGGTTACCAGGATTATCTAGTAAAACTTCTATGAGGAGCAATTAGCAGATGAGTCATTGCAACCTTTATTTTTACAGGTGTCTACAGGAAAACAAGGACAATCATATTTTATACAGAAAAATAAAATGTTGTATAGAATTGCTGTAGATGTAAAAATGGTTCTGAGACTGAACAACTGATGGTGCCCACAAGTACAGAGAGCAGGTGATGTTCCTAGCTCATGACATTCCCATGGCTGGCCATGAGGGAGGGACAAGACTGTTCAAAGAATCCTGTCTAGGTTTTCTTGGCCAGGTATCCACCAAGATGTAGCTGCTTACTGTAGAACTTGTGCACAATGTCAGCTGGTAGCACAAGGGGGTAAAAAAGACCTGGTACCTTTGCAGCCCATTCCATATGTTACGACACCTTTCGATCGAGTAGCAATGGATGTGGTAGGGCCTTTGCTTAAAAGCTCAAAGGGCAATCAGTATATCCTGGTTATCTGTGATTATGCTACCCGGTACCCTGAGGCTATCCCTATGAGGACGGTAACAGCTCCTCGAGTGGCCGAAGAACTGGCAAAGATATTCAGCAGGATGGGGATTCCCAGGGAGATATTGACAGATCGTGGCAGTAATTTTACCTCGGTCATGTTAACTGAATTATACAGATTGTTGGGGGTGACAGCACTCAGAACTCACCACCATCCACAAACGGATGGATTAGGTGGAACGCTTTAATAAAACTCTGAAGAAAATGCTCCAGAAGTATGTAAATGAGGAGGGTAGAGACTGGGACAAATTCTCCCTACCTTTGTTTGCATAATAGGAGGTGCCCCAAGCCACCACGGATTTTCACCATTCTCCTTGTTATATGGGCGCAATCCAAGAGGACCATTAGATGTGGTCAGGGAACACTGGGAAGTTGGAAAAACTGTTGGGCATACCAATGTTAATGATTACATGTTGTCACTCAGAAAACGGTTAATAAAATATGTAACTCTGGCCTGAGAATGTGGACCAGAAGAGCAGAGCCAAAAAGCCGGTATGATATGGGACTTAAGAATAAACAGTTTGCACCTGGGAGAAAGTACTATTGTTGTTGCCCACCACCGAGAATAAGTTGTTGATGCGGTGGCAAGGTCCCTATGTCATTGTCCGACAAACAGGCGTAGTAAATTATGAGATAGAGATGCCAGGACATAGACCACAAAAACGAGTGTACCATGTTAATTTGTTAAGAAAATGGGAGGAGAAATCAAAAACTGATGTAATTTGCTACATACAGCCAGAACAAGACAAAACAGAGCTGGATATAGCATATGAGTGTCTAGATCCATTGTATAAAGAAACACCCATTCAGATCAACCCAGACTTAACACCAGCACAGCGCCAAGAGATTGATGGTCTCTTAACCTATTACAAAAGTACATTTACTAAAGCCCCGGGAAGAGCAAAGGGGGTGGTCCATGAAATCAAACTATCACAGACCAGGCCCATACACCAGAAACCATATAGGCTTCCTGAAAAGGTTAGACAGGAGGTAGTGGAGGAAATAAAAAGGATGGAGCAAGCCAAGGTTATTGTACCATCACGAAGTCCATGGTCATCACCCCTGGTAGTAGTTAATAAGAAAGAAGGTGGAGTGAGGTTATGCCTGGATTTTAGACGATAAATGCTGTTTCAGAGTTTGATGGGTACCCATGCCACGGATAGATGATTTGTTGGACCAAATCGGATCTGCTCAGTACATCAGTACCCTGATTTAACAAAAGGGTACTGGCAGATCCCCTGGCACCTCAGGCACAAGAAATAACAGCTTTCTGCACACCACTTGGTTTATACCACTTTACAACAATGCCATTTGGATTGCATGGGGCTCCTGCTACCTTTCAAAAATACATGGATCATGTATTGAGGCCCCATAAACCATATAGTCAGCATATCTGGATGATGTGGTGATCTACAGTCCAGATTGGGAAACCCATTTGGTACACTTGAGTGCAGTCATCCAAAGCCTTAAAGATGCTGGTTTGACTATTAACCCAGCCAAGTGTGCCATTGCAAAACTGAAACCCATTATCTTGGTTTCATTATTGGAAATGGAACCATAAAACCTGAAATCACCAAGGTGGAAGCTGTGGCAAACAGTCCTGTGCCTAGTACAAAAACATGTATGCTCATTCTTAGGCCTGGCCAGTTACTATCGCCGATTTATTCGGATTTCTACCATTGCCACCCCTTACAAACCTCACTAAGAATTGTTTTCCCACCAAGGTTAAATGGACAGCTGACTGTGACAAGGCTTTTAGACAAATAAAGGCAATTTTATGCTCTGCACCAGTTCTTCACAGTCCAGATTTCTCCAGACCTTTTGAGGTTCAGACAGATGCCTCTGACACAGGCATTGGAGCAGTTCTTACACAGCAGGACAAACATGGAGAGCATCCCATCCTTTTTCTAAGTAGGAAGCTCCATGAAAGGGAAAGGAGGTACTCAACGGTAGAAAAAGAGTGCCTGGCCATGAAATGGGCCATCGAGGCTTTAAAATACTATCTTTGGGGAATGAGTTCACAATAGTGACAGATCACAATCCACTGTGTTGGCTGAACCTCATGAAAGATAAAAACATGAGAATCATGAGGTGGTATCTGTCTCTACAGCCCTATAAATTTACGGTGACACATAGGGCAGGGTCCCAGCATAAAAATGTGGATTTCTTGTCCAGGTTTGGTGCAGACAACACTGTTTCAGGAAATGTTTGATGTTCTGTATATAATGTTGTCTGATTGTTACAAACTGTAAAATGTATGCCTCAGTTTGTATTTGTACACACCTCAGGGAATAGTAGTTAATTGAAACAATATTGTTTGGATATATAATTACCTAAATTACCTTTTGGTATTTGTTCCATTTGTTTAAGGGTCCCTGAGGGGAACTTCTGGAGTGGGTGGGCGGAAGTTCCAACCCTTCCTAGAGTTATAGGACTGGGCATCATAATAATGTTGCCCTCTTGAATGGGGAGGAATGTGGCAGGATGAGAATGTCAACATAAAATTAAAATAAAACATTTATTCTTTTCACTCTGTCCTATTCTCTTAAACTTTTCTGTCTATCCTTAATTTCTTGTCAGGGTGACCAACCTGACAATTCTGTTCTATCTGTGCTGTACCTTTAATCTGTTGTCATTCTAACTATCAAAACTGTCTCATGAAGTTAAAGCAGATCCCTTTAAAGCCTCCAGCTATGTAGATTCTGTGGAAGATTTTGAATCCCCAAGAATAAGAGTGTTTCCAACACCAGAGCAGATTGCCAGACAGCCCCATTTTAAAGCAAGTCTCTGCAAGACTGGAAGATGAGCAAGCAAGCTGTTGCAAGGGAAAAGAAAATCCTCCTGCAGCTGCTTGTGTAGATCTCACTTGCTGCCTAAAAAACAAAGAGAGTAAATAAAAGTTAAAATAAGGACTGCAGCATTAGTGCAGACTGTTCCTGTGTATAAAGTCATGATAAGGGGTGTTTGACTTGTTATTGTGTTGTTCAAAGCTATCAAGAAGTGAAGTACAGTATGGGGAGGAAATAGTGCAATGTTTGCTGACTGCTGAAATGGCAGAGCTGCCATGGGGTGGAGAAATGTAAAACATAAAATGTGTTTAAATACAGTCCTCTATAAACAAGTTTGCTTTTCTTGGTTACTTTACCTGAAATGGTGGCAGGTAGCAAAGATGGCTTCTATAGAGCTGGTAACCTAGAAAATGGCTGCTAATATAGAAGTGGTGTGATGATGTCATTAAAGGAGGGCTAAAAGGTCCTTGATGATGCTTTCACCACCAATTAAGGTGCCTCTAAGTTAAAATGAGTACCTACAGAGTATTGCTAATATTATGTTGAAAAAAAGACACCATAAGCTTTAGATTTAGAGAACTGAAGCCTATCTTAAGTTCCAGAGAAGAGAAATAAGGTTTTGGGTATAATTGATAGTCACGTGTCAATGATGTCATGATATTTGTGCTATATTAACCTCCCCACCAGGAGGCTAATTCAGGTGTGCTGGTCAGTTTCTTCTGACCAAGCAAGGAGAGGAGGTGTGAGTGCCTACACACCAGAGTGGGAAGAAATACTGAATATACAGAAGCGAGCAGGGTCTGAGGAAAGACTAGCCTGATTATTTTGTTTTGTTTTATTTGTTGTTATTTTGGTGTGAAAGTTTAAACACCCATTTATTTACTGTAAATATTTTTTTGAACAGTTAATTTTTATCATTTTTTGGAAAATAAAATGATAAATGCTACTCAAGCATTTTTTATGCACTTGATTTAAGGACTGGTGTCTGTTATTAAACCCACACGCTTACAGAGAGGAGGGATAGGGGAATATGATTGAGACCTTTAAGTATCTGAAGGGGATAAACAAGATTGATTTTATGTGATAACAGCGAGTCTATAAGACTGCTGATCACATAAAGTGAAACAACAACTGCCCGATGTTAAAAGGGCAAACCGCACAGCACCGACTGTCGCGAATTACAACAGTCACTTATTTCATAACAAAAAAAAAAGAAAATCAACTTTTTCACGAAGGGGGCAATCCTTCCACACACCCCAAAATAAAGATTGTAAACTCCAGGGGGATCGGACTTAGAAGAAAACAGCAACTCCCTCTGGAAGCAAAATAGCTTTCTGCACTGGGATCTGATCCCAGCACAAGAGGCTCCAGGGGCAGTGACTCAAGCCACTATGCCACTGGGCCAACTGGGCAGCGCTTGGCCAAATAAATCTCTTTATCCACTTTTTCGTGAGTGTAGTGCATATCCTTCAGCACTACACTCGCTGTAACCATTCAGTTCTCTTATTCTCCACTCGCTCTACATGGGAGCGGTATTATTGAGTTACTCATATTGAGCCACTCAATAATACTTGACCATATAGGGTGTTACCACAAGACCAACACAGAAGGGATTTTTCTGATTAGAAGTGGGAGGGATACTAGAGGGCATGGACTGAGAAGGGTGGGGGGATTCAAGAGGAAGATGAGGAGACATTTTTTCACAGAAAGAGTGGTGGACAAATGGAACATCTTACCAGACAAGATAGTGTCATGTAACATGGTGGTCAGTTTCAAGAGGGGTTGGGACAGGGTAAGAGTAAGGATACTGGGAAGGGGGAGCGGGGGGCAGCTATGTGATGAGGGGCTAGCTGCACACTCAAGCAGACTCGATAGACCATGAGGCCTGTTTCTGCTGGCAATTTCATATGTTTGTATGTTCATATGGGCACTATATAATACTTTGTGGCATGATAATAAATTAACTAATTCACTGCAGGAGCAAATTAGACAGTTTTTGCAATGGAATGGGTCTGCAGAATTCTCATATCAAACTATATGGGAATCTTTGACAATTTACTTGAGAGGTTGGATTATGGCTTGTAATTATACTAGGAAGAAGCATACTAGGCATGAGTTAAATACATTAGAGCAGGAACCAATGATGGCTGAGTTAGAACACTTGCAGACAGGTTTAGAGAGAGATCTGACTAAAGTTATGTGTGTAAAGGAAAAAATAGAAACAATTCTTAGTGCTCATGTGGAAAGAGCAATTGTAAAGTCAAGGGCCCTTTATGTTTTTCTTTTCAGACTTGCCAGATGAACTTCTACAGTATTAATTAATGTGTAAGCAGCATCAGAATAGAATTCATATAATTAAACTAGAGGATGATGAAACCATTACTAACCCATAAGGTATTAATGAGGCATTTAGAGATTGTTATTCTAATCTATATGTACCAGACAATACCCCAGACATACCTAAGACACAAAATTACTTAAAATGCTTAACTCTGCCCCAGATTTCAGAGATAGATATCGATTTTGTACATAAAGACATTATTCTTGAAGAAATCCAAAAGGTTATAGAGGAAGTACAAATGGGAAAGTGCCAGGCCCAGACTGATTTCCCATTGAATTTTATAAAAATTTGAAGAACACATTGGCACCACTGCTGTTGAGGATCTTTCAAGGAATTCCTATGCAGGGAGCATTCCCCCCTCCTTCAATGTTGCCAGCACCACATTATTACTTAAAAAGGATAAACTGCCAGAATTATGTAAATCTTATGGTCACATTTTACAATAAACAGTGATTATGAGATTTTTGCAAAAATGTTTGCACATATTATCTAAGGTACTACCAAAGATTACAAGTGATGATCACACGGGGTTCACTGAAGGGAGGAGGTTGCACCATAACATAAGAAGAGCCTTTAACATAGTTGGAAGTGCTTCAGGGACTAACACACTAACAATGCTAGCAGTAGTATGAGAAATAGAAACTGATGTGTTTTTTTAGATGAGATTTGCACCAGCTTAGTTTATTTATTTATTTATAATATCTTGGATTAACGCCTTTGAGCTAAGAGCTCTTTATATAGGTTCAACGTCAGAGGAATTTTTTGTGCAGGAGAGCAAACAATTCAAGTAGTAGGCTAGTACATACAATTTACTGATACATAAAAACAATTCAGACAGGAGGCTAATACAGACAAACTACTGACGACATACAACAAAATCCTTATGCTGCATGAACTGTACAGGAGTACAAGGGTATAAGAAGTAGGTTAACTGAAGGCACTATGGGGTCCTGTAAAGCTATCCACTCATGGCATTGTACAAAGTATGCAACAGGTTCGCATAAAATAAGAACAAATTATTGGGAGACACAGGAGCTGGACAGAGGCATAGCAGGAGAGAGGGGAGAGGTGGATCTTGAGGGTAAGATCCATGGTCAGATAGCACTAGAGAGTTGCAATCCATAAGGCAAAGTTGAGGGTGAGTTTCTGAGGCAATGTCAACTTGAGGAATTAAAGGAGTATGAGGAAGAACCATAGAGCACAGGTAGGAGGTGGAGATTAGCAAGCCAGGTAACAAAAGGGTGGAGCCAGGGGAGCAGCCCAGATGGCCTAGTCTAAGGCGAGGAGAGGGGAGCTGAGGAAAGTAGGGTGTAAGAGTCAGGGAGGACATGGGGGAGAATTTGTCCCAGACAGCCTAGTCTAGATGAGGCAGACAGCTGAAGTAGGGAGAGAAGGTGGGGGGTGAAGGGGTGAGGGATGTAAGGAAGGGGTGGAAAGGTAAGGGAGGCAAACAGCTGGAAGGGTGTGAGGTGCTGGTAGGGAGCAGAGGGTCCAGGAATAGCGGGGCAAAAATGTTGGGACACCTAGTGGAAGTAGTCACAGCTGGCAGTAGCAACAAGATGTTGTCTGAGCAGTCGTTTAAAAGAGCCCAACATGGATGCCAAGGAGATGGTGATGTAAAGTGAATTAAACCAAAGCGGGGCCCGATATGCAAAGAATCTTTGACCTTGGAAGATAGGACAGTGGGGAATTTTAAAAACCTGGTTAACCGAACCTCTTGTGTGGCGAAGGTTGGTAAACAGGATGAGGAATTCCTGAACACCAGGAGGCATCATTTCAAGGCCCACTTTCTTTGCTAACAGACTGGTTTGATACATTAGCCTGCCCTTGAAGTGGAGCTAGTTAGCCTGGGCATACATGTTGCAGGTATGGGTCAATCGGGCAGAGCCAGTTAAGAGGCAACAGGCTTTAAGTGCTTCAGTGATGGGGTAGAGGGATGTTTCTGTGGTTGACCCATAGATGACAGCTCGTAGTTTATAAGTGATACCACAGAGCTATGAATGACTAATTTGAGGGCTTCAGTGGTCAGACTATATTTGTGTCTTTAAAGGAGCCCAATGCACAAGTTGATGGCCTTAGCGACGGAGCTCACTTCATTAGTGATTGATACAGGGTAGGAACTATGTCTGTTTTGTGGGTTGGAGAACAACATTATTTTTGACTTTTTGTAGTTCTTTATGAGTTTATGCTTGCTGCACCATCATTCGACATCTACAAAATTTTCCTGCAACTGCCTCTCCAGAACTTTGGGGTCAGAATCACTGGTGAAGACTATAGTATCATCCACATACAACAGAATAGAGTCCTGGCAGACAAAAAGGAGTTTGTTAAGAAAGACACTAAATGGGGGCGTGACCTAGCTAGGCATGGAGGAAGCTGTCCAGACAAAGAGCTCCACATCCATCCAAACTAAGTCTAAAACATTCTACCTGGAAAATTTTTAAATTGGACTAGAAAACCAACAATATACCTTTATAATGGCTTCCAATGCAAAATTGTCAAAAACCCAAGCTAAAATTAGTTTTAAGCAAGCTGGAGATGGAGGGACGGTATCAGGCCTGGAAGTCCCAGCTACGCATGGCAACACCTGCCAGCAACAGGACAAAGGGGAACAATCCAACAAGGATAAATCTTGCAATGAACCCTCTTACAAAATGCTAGAAAAATTGTTCAAAGATCTTAAATACAAACTGACTAGGAAAATGCAAGCTGAATTTGAAAATGTTACCTCATAGCTTCAGCACTTGCAGCAAACTGTTAATTCAGTCTCGGAGATGGTGGACTCCCATGAACAATATATTCAGGAGTTGGAAACTCACACCGGGACACAAGAGGCCGACCTGGCAAGAGTAAAAGCCGAATTACAACAGGCAACAAAATACATCACCTTTCTCAAGCAGGCAATTGATGACCACGAAAATAGGGAAAGGAGGTGCAACGTCCGAATCATGGGTGTCCCAGAGGGTTCAGAAGGTGCTGACTGCCATACATTCCTGAAATCATGGCTCAGTGAAAACTTAAACCTGTCAGCAGCTTGCTCGTTGGAAATCCAATGGGTGCACCAATCCCCAGGACCGAAGCCTCCTCCTGATCAACGTCCTAGGCATGTTATTGCCAAATTTCTGAGATATCAAGATTGGGAATCAGTTTTAGAGGTCACCCACAAAAAAGGCAATCTAATGATGAAAGGATCCAGGATCAGCATTTTCCCCAACTTCTCAAGAAGCCTCCAAAGCCAGCATCAGGCATTTTTGTCTGTAAAGAGAAAGTTGTATGACCTGGACTGGCCATTTGTGCTTGTATACCCTGCTCGGTTGTTCATCCGTAAACTGGGGGTGAAGCAATGAGCATTCCAGGACCCTGGGGCAGCAATGACCTACATCGGTGAAGAAGAAGAGCAAAGAATTCATCGTGGAGTTCAAGACCAAGCTGTCCAGGAATAACGATATGGCCCCACAAAACTAAATCAAAATAAAGGTACTGTTCAACAAACTTTTACTTTACCTGGTGGCATTGTGGGGGGGCATTAAGTGTGCACTCCACAACACAATTGTGGCCTATAAGGCAGGATCGTACCACCACCCCTGCTGGGCTACCAGTGGGCCCAATCATCGGCCTGTAAAATGTCCCTGTTCAGGGACTTATTTATTAAACAAATAATTTTTCACAGGCTGGCTCTAAATGGATTTTGAAATCCTGGATCACAACAATCTTAGTTGGTTAACCTTTCTACCTACACAAGTTTACTTGTCTTTATTCAATGTCTCCCTCTGACAGATTGATAATTTAAGTTGATATAAGGACATTAATCCTTGCTATTTTTCGATGCGATCACATAACGTGATTAAGACATTTGTAACTACTGGGCATTGGGGGGGGGACTGTCTCAAATAGCCTGGTGTTTTGGACTGCTCAATGCTTCTAGTATAAACCACTCCATGTTTAAAAAGCTTTAAGTTTAAAATGCAGATGCATATTGTTGATGATGATAATGATAAAATGCAATGTTTTAGCATGCCAACAGGATATAAAATATGTGGGGAAGAATGATGTTATGTCTGGAAAGTCGCAGAAGGGTATCAATAGTAATGTCGTAATTGGAGAGGTGGGGGGAGCAGGGATGGGAAAGATTTGACTACAGTCTGAGCAATCAAGGCAATATGCAAATGCATTTCCTTTCTGCCGGGACACACAGAGGCATAGTCAATCGCCAGTTAGTGCACCTGACAGGAAGCTCATTCCTTGCACCTCCTCACTCACTAATCTGACACAGGCAGATGGAGATAAAAGTATTCTATCTACCCCTGTAAACTGGATAATTATAGGCAAGCAGGATGAAGACTTTCTCCCCTCTGGAGAAGAAAGAAATTAATATGTAGTTCATTTTGGATGGATGACCCTGCTCCATCCATGAAAGACAGTGGATTTATAGATTCCTACACTGACAGTTAGGGGTGGAGGTAGAGGGTTCAATTGTCCTTTTAGTTCTTGTCAGATCTTTGTTTCTAGGGGAAGAGGGGAACATAAAAGACCCTCAGTGGAGAATTATAAAAAATGCTTGGCAAGGGAGTCTGAAGTTAAAAACTCCGTTTCGACTTTTGGGGAAAGTTGTTTCAGTTTTGACATCTGGGAAGGGGGGAGTTGTTATTTAAAGTTGGGAAGTGTTGAGAATTTCAAAGTTACTATAGGGAAGGGAATTTTGAGTTGGGGGAAATGTTTGAAAAAGAGTCAGCAGAGAATGATACAGATCCATGTTTTCAAGATAAGGAGAAAGTATTATTTGAGAAAATTAAGTAACAGGAACTATGGAAAGTTTGACTTTCATGTCCTGGAATATCAACAGACTTAAAAATGTAGTAAAATGCAAACGTATCATGTCCTTTATTAAAAAAATGAAGGGAGATATCTTTCTGCAGCAGCTTCATACAACCCAGCAGGAAGCAGATAGGCTGGCTTCCATGTGTGTGTGTGGGGGCTCACTCTGAAGACAGCATCATTCTCTTCCAAAGCTAGGGTGGGTTGGAATCTAGTTTCGCTCCACACTTGGATTTGAAATCCATAAAGTTGAAGCTGATAATCAAGGAAGGTATTTAATAGTAGACACCACAGTTAAGGCAATAAGATACACTTTGGTATCCCTGTATGGGCCCAATTATGACTCATCTGATTGTTTCCATCACTTGTCACTAGCTTTGACCTCCTTTTCTGGAACTTTAATAATAGGGGGAGGTTTAACACCCACTGGGACCACCTACTGGACCATTCTGGTTCTTCTTTCAGGGCTCAGACAAGGGGATCAATGGCTCTGTGTGATATGATGAGAGAAAGAAACCTGACTGAAATATGGAGATTTAAACATCCCCACAAGAGGAGTACTCTATCTACTCACATTCCCATAAAATATACTCCTGATTGGATTATATTTTGGTCCAAAAGTGATTCTGGATGCTGTTACTGAGGCACAATGCGGTTCGATCCTGATTTTGGACCATGCCTCTCTAATGGTTACTCTGTTGCTACCAAGGAATCCCCCCCCCCATTCCAGACAATGAAGGATGGATCCAACCATACTGAATGATGACAATTATATCCGGCTAATCTCAGGTAAACTAGAAGAATTTATAAAAATAAACAATACAGGTGAAGTCCCCACACAGATAGTTTGGGATGTAATGAAAGCATTTATAATAGGGGAAACCATATCAAACGTGGCTCATGAATTAATGAAAGAAATAGAGAAACTGGAGAAGCAGGGTGTGACAGATGTAGGTTCTTTGAACCGTTTAAAGGGGGAACTTAACCAATTGTCATCTAGACGTATCGAAAGAGACATAATTCTTGCCCAGTAGCATAACTACTTTGAGGGGAACAAGGCCAGTAAACTTCTTGACTGGCAAATCAAGAAAAAGCAAGCAGATAGGACTAACTTAGAAGCAGAAAAAGATAATGGATCAACCACTGCAAGCCAGCATGAGATAAATTCTGAATTTAGAATTTTTTATCTAAGGTTGTACATCTCTCAGGATCTCCCTAACTCTGACCCTGCCTCTTTTCTGGATACAGTCACTTTACCCTCTCTTTCAGAAAAACATAAAACTCTAATAGACTCATCTATACAAGTAGGTCAACTATGTAAAGCAGTTTTCTCTGCAAAAAAGGGAAGGCTCCAGGCCCAGATGGAATACCCACAGAATTCTATAAAAAGCTGTGAAACACACTGGGTTCCTTTATGCATCTCATGGTTGGTTCAGCTCTGCAGGAGGGAAAGCTTGCTAAGTCCCTTTCAATTGTCACAATCACTGTGCTACCGAAACCAGGTAAAGACCCTTGAAAATGCAGCTCTTACAGGACGATTTCTCTGCTCAATGCAGATTACAAAATTATTGCCAAACTTCTGGCTGCCCGCATTGAGGGGTCCCTCCCAGAGCTGATACATCCAGATCAGGGTTTTTTTGTGGGGGGAAGACAGGCCAAACATAAACTGAGGACAGCACTCAACATTATACATCATTGGTCCAAAAAAGCTAGGTGTGGTGGTCAGGGTCTTTTGGCCTTAGATGCGGAAAAAGCATTCGACAGAGCTGAATGGCAATATATGTTTGAGGTTTTAAAAACTTTCAATTCGGTCCGGTCAGTCTCTCCTGGATAAGAACCTTATATGCTGGTACCAAAGCTCAAATTCTAACAAACAACACAATGCCTACCCCATTTGTATTATCTAGAGGGACTAGACAGGGTTGTCCCCTATCACCTCTCCTCTATTGTCTTAATGATTGAATCCCTAGCAGTGGCCATCCAGAGCAATAGAGACCTGGAAGGGTTTGAATGGCAGGAAACAAACCAAATTATATCACTTTTCACTGAAGACATTTTGTTGTTTATAGCAGACCCAGAAAAAACCCAGAAAATACTAACAAACCTCTTCTTGGTTTATGGAACAATTTCGGGACATAAGGAACAACATTCTGGAGGTGGAGGAGCGGTCGCCCCTAGAGGAGGTGTTTGCTAAATCTCGCATCTCAAAAACCTAAAAACCACTAAGTATTTGCTCTTGGGGGCCCTTCCTGACCCATTTATCAAACTAAAAAGGAGGTGGGGACACTATTTTTCGCCAGACAACCTTATGCAGGATGATTCGGAGAACTTGTTGAGGACTGGGATGGAATGCTCGGTCAACAACAAGTTGAGGGCTATTCAATATAATGTTTTACACAGAGTTTACTTCACCCCAGAATTAACATATAAAATAAATCCTAATTCACCGAACACCTGCCCAAAGTGTAAAGCCCTCATGGGTACATTCTTCCTCATGGGCTGGGAATGCACTAGGGTAGCAGCTTTCTGGCAACAGGTGAATGCTATACTATCCCAAACCATATCCCACCCCGCCGCACTAGATCCAATGGAAATTATAATGGGACTTCCTGGAAGGGTATCCCAAAGAAACAGGAGCAAAACCCCACTTTTAGCCCTGGGGTATGCAGTTTTGTAAAAAGGTTCTGGCGATGCACTAGTACCTTGAATCACTAAACAACGATTGCACAATGGGCCCAAACTCTTCTTCAGTATATGAAACTGGAACATACGCAATTAAAGGCCAGGAGCCAACTGGATAGATACCTTGTCACTTGCAGACCCCTGGAATATGCTATACAAAAGCAGATCTTCCCTGTTCACTAATTTTCTGCAATCAGCTGAGTAGGAGTGGCACCAACTCATGCGATGGAGACCCATTGCTCCTTAGATTAACATGAAGCCATAGGCTTCTGTTATTACAGACTAGTACTGTGAGTGTGCAACTTTACTTTGACATTCCAGACTTTATGCAGAATTACTTATTAAATTTCTCAGATTTTTGTTTTCTCAGTTAACATTGTATATTTAAGGCTGTTTTCTTTGTCTATGATGATGCAAATGTACCAATATCTGCTCAACGGCTTCAGAAAATATGTTAAACTCTCCTTTTTGTGCTATAATGATGGTATCTGGAATTCATGAATTGCTGACTCAACCTTAAATAAAGTTTACAAAAAAAAAAAAGAAAGACAGTAAACAACAGGGGTCCCAGAATGGAGCCTTGGGGGCTCCAGAGTGAACAGGTTGACTCTCAGAAAGCATGTTCCCAATCTTCTCCTGCTGTGAGCAGTCACACAGGTAACTGTTGAACCACTTCACCATGCTGACTGAGAGACCAATTGCAGAGAGTTGCTCAACCAGGCGGGCATGATTCACCATGTCGAATGCCTTGGCTAAGTCTATAAGGGCCACACTGACAAGGTGACTTTGATCACAAATGGCAAGTGTGCAACATGCGAACCTGATGTGATTTTTAGAAGATGTTTGCATCGGCTTACCTGCTGCACATGTCAAGCTTGTATCATGAGAACCTGATGTGCTTTCTAGACCTGGTTCACATAGGTTCACTTTGTGTATGCAAACCGCATGCAAACATTGCACAAGTAAGCATGTGGCATTCATTCTGCATGTACGTAGTACACTTATACTTTCATAAGGGTTACCTCAAGTCTGGTGTGAGTTAGATGTGGGTTTGAGTAGGTTTTGAATGTATGGTGGTGTTAGACCAAGGAGTTTTTTTTTATCCCCGAAGAGATAGGTCTGGTATTAATCCTCTCCTGAAGATTAACCCACTTGGTCTGGGTGTACAGGTCACAAGTATGGGTGAGCCTGGGCACACCTAGGACAAGTGGACATGATTTGGTTGGGGCTCTTCTGACTCTTTTTAGAGCTATATCCATAGCAGTGCAATACATAATTAGTCCATAGTCTATTACAGAGACAATAGAGCTATTGACTGCCAGAGATAGGGCTTCAGGAGTCATATTCTGCCGGTGCCTGTAAAGCAGTCCAATTCTGGTGTTGGCTGTCATAACAACATGATCTATGTGATGGATACAGGAGAGGGGGCCATCAAGTGTGATGCCTAGATATTTGAAGGTGCTGACTTGATCAAGTGGCTCTGTTTGTTGTTTAGGATAGTCAGCTGGCTGGCTTTGTATTTGCTTTGGGGGTTAGCAAACAGAATTACTTTAGTTTTGTTTGCAGTTCAAGAGAAGTTTGTTCTGAGTAAACCATACCTCTATTATGGAGAAACTATTTTAGAGGTTGGATTCTAGCTGGTGTGGACTAGTGGAGCAGATGAAATCCAAGATGCTGAATTTAAAGACCACATTTGATCTTATCACCCTGGTGCTTCAACATCTGAATACCTTTTCCTTATGGGGCCTTTGTCCCAGCTCCTTTACCCACCTTGTACAAAAATTATTGCAGGGAGGGAGCAAAGCATGTGCAAACCCAAAGCAAGTGCAAAAAGCAAATAAATGTGTTCAATTAGAAAACAAAAAAGCAATTTCTGTAACAGATGAACCAAGAAGCTACTCATTGCTTGAGAAAATTATATATGCTATTATCAATTGTGGGAGTGTCCCCCATCAATCACAGTGATTCCTTCAGTTGCATGTGTGAGGTACTCTTATTACCATAAGAGTATCTTACATGTGTAACAGCTTTAACAAGATTCTCACTAACCACTCATGCTGTCAGTATTTAAAAAAAATGTTTTTTTTTTGTTTAAAAATGTTAGCAATCTATAATAATTTTAGTGGTCTATTTGGAGGGCCTCATGACTCTTAGAGTGATACCTCTTACATCCTTAGGGCCACAAAACTGCTCACCTTTGGTTTGCAGTCCCCTGGTCCTACAAATGCATGAGGTGACACTCTTCTATCCCCAAGAGGCCCTCCAACTGGATCCATAAACTTATAATACAACTTGTAAACAGGGCTAGTCAGAATTGCAGTACTGACCAAGCTTTCATTAGAAATGTTAGGGACTTGAGCAGTAGGTTCAGAGTTAGAGGGTATGAGAATCTGGACATTAACAAAACAAGTAATAAGGCAACAGTATACCAATAGGTTGGATCTTTTGTCGCACAAGTTCCATGGGTCGAAAAAACAAATGAGGTATGTAGGCTTATCTTTGTGACAACATTCAGCATGCAGTATACTGAGATGGAGGGCATTGCTGCAAAGCATTGAGGCATTTTGTGGAGGGAGGAAAAGTAATGAAAACATGTAGAACAATTTCCAAGAATGGTGACCAAGAGAGCACGCAACATTTTGGACCATGTCACCCATAGTTTGCCCCAAGTCCACAATGTAACAGCTGACTTCCACCCCTACTGTCAGAGGTATAAGCTCTGTGATTGTATTGTGGTAACAGACTCATTTGTCAATCCCTCAAATACTGAGAGGTTAAGGATGATCATGTTCATAAACTGCGATACCACTAACATAGTGTATGTGGCAACCTGTAAATGTAGCTCCTACTATGTAGGAAAAATTAAGGGGAACCTCAAGAGAAGGTAGGAGACCACATGAGGGATATTCAACATGGAAACATGGAATATCCCTGACTGCTCATGTCCATCATGCCACTTAACCAAATGTTATTGGTTGTAATTTTACTGCCATTGTGAAGGTCACGGTTGGGCCAAGAGTAGGTGACTTAGAAAACCTGCTGTCATGCAAAGAAAAGTTTTGAATATTCAAGATGCCAGCATCAGTGTTTTCTGGACTAAATGACACATTTGAGGTTGCACCCTTTCTGTAATTGTTTAAAGTATTGGTTTTTTAGCATCTCTTAGTACCCCGTACTTTCTCTACCTTTTCCCATTCTTGTAACCCTTCTTGCCCATCCCTCTATTATAACCTTACACCCACCCCATCTTCCAAAACCCTATTTCTTTTTTCAAACATGCCCTTCCCCCCTTACATACCTCTTTAGCTCTTTCCCCTTATGGTATCTGTCCACATGTACATTTTTTTGCTTCTCTCCAATGCCAAATCTAGCTAAAATGCTATTAAAAGGTATTGTAAACACAATTACTAATTTTGTGTCATTTTTCAGATTGGCACTGAGAAGGGTACCTTTTGCCTCTTAACTCATCAGCATATAAACATAGTTTTATTGATTCATAAAAATCGAAACATACAGCCAAACTATTTTTCATGGTAAGATCATACACAGTCAAGTCTAACAAATCAACTGTAGCAACTTCTCTCTTTCCTCCAGCACAATTATTAACCTTCTGGTGGTTTGAGAGGAACAGACTTAACCTGTACTGCAATTTTGCCAATCCACCTCCCTCCAGCAGGCAGAAGAAACCTCATGAGCTGAATCTTAACCACCTATCAATTTGCAAAGAGAGACCCAGTAACAACACTGTACAGTGTCCATTATAGAAAGTTACTTAGCAATAAAATATCTTTAAACACTTATACCTGCATGGTTATCAGAAACTTGCATAACAAAACAAAAATGCAACAACAAAAGTAAAAACTTTAAATAAAAATAAAAATGTATTGGTGCCATTCATTTCCGTAGTAGAGAAGGAAAGTGAAAACTTTCATGGAGTGAAATTCTGGCAGCCAGGAGGAACCCCAGCAATAAAGTTCACCCTTGTGTCACATTTCTTATAAAAAAATGTGAACATTATTTGATTCCATAACAATGCACAGTTTTCTCTATAGATGCACAAGATACCATAGCAGCAAGTGTTTGTGCCAGAACAGGTGAAAAATCTTGGTTACACACTCCTGCTTTTTGGGTTTGGATATAGCTAAATATACAAACTGTTCCTGCATCAATTCACCTCAAAATACCCTACACAAACTTGCTGAACTGACAATCGAAAGGGCTGTTGTAGAATTTCTCCCATAGCTTTTTCATCATGTCCTCAATAAGCACAGAGTTCCTGACAATCGTAGATCATGTCCATGTTAACCCTTTCTAACCCAAATCTTGAACACCCAAGAATTAATTTACCTGATTGAAATGTAGTCCTTATTTCAGTGGTATAATACATTTGAAATAAGGTCTGATATTGAATAAGCCTGAGTCATCTGGACCCCGATATTCAAAGCTTTGTGTCGGAGCGCAAAGTGGTCATGCCTGCTTTGTGTGTAGTTTGCATTCAAACTACAATATTCAAAGGAGATCTTTGAGCACACTCAACCCGTTTGCTTCCTTCCGTAGAGATAATGTATGCAGTGTGCAAAGGCAGGGGCAGGACCATGCATATCAGTGCAATGCAATATTCAGCATGTTGGTGCTGTGCAGAGAAGTTAGCAAAGGCCACTTAGGGCTGCTCAATTAATGTCTATAAAAAGATTGACTTAAACCAGGGCAAACCCTATAGGTGGGCAGAGATACTGCAAGCCACAGTTCAAGATTGCACTCAGGGAAGCACACATAATGTACCTGATGCAGCATCTCATATAGGATAAGGACAGGGCCAATGCCCACCCTGGGTCTATACATAGGCCACAGAGGTGTTATGCTGCACACAGACAGTACTATCCACGAGTCACATATGAAGTCTTCAGTGATAACTAGATTATTGGCAGGAACACGTTCAGCAGTCCCATGCTCAGGCAGCTGTGTAAGCTGCTGCATGACCAGCTCCGGACAGACATCAAGTGCAGCCATGCATTGGCCATAGAGCTGAAGCTGACGGTTGCAATGTGTTTACTGGCCACTGGAACATTCCAGACACTGGATGGGACACCACCAGTATCTCGCAGTCAGCTACCTCATGCCTGTTAGACCAGTTGCTAGACTGTTTGCTGGATCATGCTGGTGAGTTCATTGTATTCCCTGGCACTCTACCAGAGTGAACAGCAACCATGCAGCAGTTCCATTGAGTTACACACCTACCATCTGTATTCAGTGCCATTGACTGCATGCATGCTGCCATCTTGACACCCACTGCTGATGCAGTGGAGGCCTATCTGAATAGAAAGGGGTGCCACTCCATTTGCCAGGTGCTGTGTAATGCAACAGGGCACATCATCAATGTCCTGTCATAGTACCCTGGCAGCACCCATGATGCCTTCATATGGCACAATTCCATCCTGTGCCTGAGATTTAAACACTGGGAAATCCCCAGTACCCGCCTCTTCAGTGACTATACCCTACAGCCCTCTCCCCTGCTGCCCCACATGGCACATGATGGGTTAGAACCCTCTATGGCAAATAGGTTCAGGGTTTGTTAGGGTTTGTGGGCAGACTGGATGGACCTGTGGTCTTTCTCTGTCATCATTGTCTATGTTTTATGTGACACTAACTTATGTACTTTTCCTACACAGGGGCAAGTGCCTATCTCCTGCATCTCTGGCTTCTCAAACCTGTCCTCCACCCCACATCTGGGGCAGAGGACAGGTACAATGCAGCACACACCATCACACACAACATTATTAAGCATGTGTTTGGAATGCTCAAGATGTGGTTCTGGGGCCATGACCATTCCAGTAGTGCCCTACAGTATGTTCCTCAGAAGGACTGTGCAATAGTCTTTGCCTGTTGTATACTTCATGACATGACATTCAACCATGAGATATGCATGATGGCCACAGAGGAACAACCTGCATTGGATTTGGAGTCAGAGGACCAGAGGATACCGGAGCATCTTGACAGGCATCAAACCAGAATGGCCAGGAGGGCAAGGGATACAAAGCCAGAATCACAAGAGACAGCTTCGGACATGGCAGGTGAACACAGACCATAGAAACATAGGAACATAAAAACATAGACATTGTTGGCAGATAAGGACCTCCTGGCCCACCTAGTCTGTCCTATTTTCCCTTCCTACCGAGCTACCTCACACCCTATTCTGTCCATGGTTCCCTCCCTCACTTGCTTGACTTGTAGGATCCCCTTGTGTCTATCCTATACATTCTTGAAACCCATGACCATTTTGGCCTCTACTACTTCCACTGGTAGACTGTTCCAAACACCCAGCACCCTTTCAGTGAAGAGGAACTTCCTCACATTTCTCCTAAGCACCCCCCCCCAGCTTCATATAATGGCCCAGTGTCCTTGAGCATCTCTTTCACTGAAAAATGATCCCTTCCTGTACCTTGTTTGTACCTGTAAGCTATTTGAATGTTTTTGTTATTTCTCCTCTTTCCCGTCTTTCTTCTAGTAGTACATAATTAAAGGTCACTGAATCTTTCATCACAGGGCTTCAGGTGTAGGCCTTGCACCATTTTGGTTGCCCTCGTTTGTACACCACCATCCTGTCTATGTCCTTGCAGTGGTGTGGCCTCCAGAACTGGACACAGTACTTGAGGTGGGGCTCAGCAATGATCTATACAAGGGTATTATTACCCCCTCTTTCTGATCGTGTTCAATGCAAAAAAGTGCAGAATCATGCACTTGGGGCATGATTTTTTTTTTTGCTCCTACTTTTTCTGCTGCTCTGTAGAGAACCACAGTAGTTTCCTTTTCCTTTTGCCCTTGCTAACTTGTCTGACACAAAGATTTGTAGTCTTTTCTATATCTTCTTTAATTTTTGCCCACTGATCCTCGACTCCCTCTAGTTTCCCTATACCAGCCGGGGTGTACCTGAGGCAATCTCCGATATCCTTGAAGTTGGCCCTCTTGAAGTCCAGGAACCTCACCCTTGTGTGGTTCAGTTGTAGTCCAGTCTTTATATTAAACCTCTCTGCACAATGATCTCTGGTTCACAGGTGGTCTACCACCGTGACGTCAGCAACACTGTCCCCATTTGTCAGTATTAAGTACAGCAGTGCCTCCTCGTGGGTGGGCTCCTATACAAGCTGCCTGAGGAAACAGTCCTGCAGGGGAGTTAAGGATGTCCCTACTCCTGGTTGTTGCCATGGCAGGGAGGCTCCAGTCCAAGTCTGATTGATTGAAATATTCCACTAGTAACACCTCTCCCTTTTGAGCCATGCAGTACTTTGGATTACTTCCATCATTTCCCCATCCACATCTACCTCCTGTTGTTGAGGTCTGTTGATTAATCCTAAACTCCTCCTGCACCCTTCCTAATCCTGCCTCATCTGTAGCCAGGTCATTTGTCCCCAAATGGACAATAACATCTAGCTCGGCCCTCCTTGCTATCACACTAGCAATCCTCCAGATCCTGTCTCCTCCATCCCCTACCAGGAGTTGCTTTTCTTGCCCTCTGAAAACCCTTGCCACCCTCACTTGGAGCTCCATTATGGCTCACACAGGAGACTATAATATAGTTAAGCATGTATTATCAAACAACAGTGCATAAAAAGCATCATGCTAAGCGGGGGGATAACAAAATGGGCAATACAGAAATGCATTGCCATCAGGCAAGGGTGGAGGGTTTGCAAATAGGGCACACACAAAGAGAAGTCCATGTTAGCAAGGGGTTCTAAATGAGTGTCAACAAAATACATGCCATCCAGGTGGGGATGGGATGTGGGTCACATGGCATAACAGGCTTGCCATGCGGGGGGGGGGAGCACATAGGGCACCACACAGGCCATGCGGGGTAACAGGGTTGTACACAGAGATTCCCACCAGTCAGTTGGGGTGGGGGTTATAGAACAGGCAATTCATGCCAGGGTTTGGACCACCTGGTCTACGTCATGGGGCAGATGGCAGTGTCAGATGGGAACAGTGGAGGAGGGTGAGGAACCATGTTGGCTGGGGTGGCCATGTGCAGCCTACTTCTGTACCATACCATCACCTCAGGTATGGATGGTATGTCTTCACTGTCTCCTGTATTGATGTGGGGAGACCTCATCCACAGTATGGGGAATGAGCATAGGGACAGTGTTACCTGCCCCAGGCTGCGGCCCCACAGGATACTGTCACAGGAGAGGAGCAGATCATGACTGGTGCGCACAGTGTCCTCAGTGACATGGGAATCTTGGGTGTACAGGGCATTCTTTGTCCCAGTACTACATGGCATGGGCATATGCAATCCTCCTTAGCTTGTTCCCCTGTGAGCCTGCTTTAGCTTCACGCTCACCTCTTTCTTGCAAAACTCTCCCCCTACATACTTCCCCAGCACTCCTTCCTTTTCACCTTACTCCCACCCCATTCCTCCTCTATACCACCTTACCCTCACTACCCACTCTCTGCTGCTTGGCCAAGGTGACTGACAGGGTTCTCTGTATCCTGGAGGGTTCTAGAACCTAGGTAAACACCTTCCTGGCTGCCTACCCTACCCTATTCTTTCCTGAAAGGGCTGGGTCTCGGCCCTCTTCTCTACCACCTCCTCTCTCTTAGTCCTTCAAGCCAACTCCCATTGCTGCCTACTTCTCTCCTATCCTCTCTACCTCTACCTTATGCAAGCAGGGTCCACTGCATACTGGAGGGCCAGATCCCAGCAGACCTTTCTCTCCCCCTTCCTGATGTGCTCTAACTCCCTGCCTGTGGCCTGCTTCCTCCTGTTCATGCTTGACTTCTGCCTGGTGAAAGCAGGGTCCCCAGCATTCTGGAGGGTCAGGCCCTGGCAGACCCTTCTCCTCTATCCTTGCCTTCCCCTCCTCCAAATCCCCCTTTCCCCCCCTGCTCTCTGCCTAAATGCCCCCACCCACCCACCTTTCCCCACTTCCTTCCTAGTCATAGTTATTGGCTAACCCCTAATCTCTAATGCACTTATAGTCAATCTTGCACTTTTATTACACCTTGCAAATGTTGTTATAGCTGTGTCTCTCCTCACAATCTTGCCCTAGTTCGACCTCCTTGTAGTCTATCCAGCCATTTTCTAACTACAAAGCTATATCCCACCAAGTGTTTGCCAAAGATATTTGTGCTATCGTATCTATCTAGTTTAAGACTGTTAACATTGTATTCCATCTAGTTCATACCTGTTAGCATTCCTCCTTTTCAGAACTTCTGTATGGTCTGCTCACTTTATTGAATGTAATCAAATTGTATATCTATTTGTGTACCAAATCTCTGTATACTATCCTCATGTTCCCCTACCCCGCAGGCCGCACCGGGAGATGAGCAACTTGTTGCTCAGTGTGCCTTCCTGGTGAAACATCTCAATAAATAAAAAATAAATAAATAAATATACAGTGGTATCTGTTGTGGGGTGGCACTACTTCTTCTGGACAGGCCAGTTCTATGGCCTGCCCTTGCAGTAACTGCAACCACGGCTGCAGCCTCCAGCACAGTGTCACTAAAGTCAACCCTGAAGGTGGTCATGCCAGCATCCACAGCCTGGCACAGTCCTTGCAGGGCTGCCACGTGCTCCATGTGGCATGCCTCCACCTGCTGCTCAGCACACTACATGTCCTCATGCACCATGTGACAGAGGCATGTCAGCTCCTGCTTGCGATACTCTTTGCTTCCACAGTAGACCACAGCATCTGCCTGTTGTCAGCTGTGTCCTGCTGCCATGGGAGACTGTCCATTGGGACAGGGACCAGCTGAACCCATGAACACTGTGTGGGGTGGGACTGCACAAGGGTAGCTGTGCTGTCTGAGATGGACACTGTGGGCTGGCTGTGGCCAACCCCATGCAGTGGGCACAGGGCTGCAGAGCTGTGGCAATGGAGGAGGATGCATCATGGGGAGCATCAACAGTAGCTGGCCCTGCGGTATTGGTCAGGTGTAGCAGGTTGATGGTCATGCCGAGGTTGGGATCCTTGGGTGGCACACTGGTGGCTAGTACTGTAGTGGGCTTCACTCCTGTGACTGCTGGGCCGTGTGGGGACTGGGCCCCCTGGTATGGTGGCGGGGGGGGACAGCTTCTGTTGGTTTGAGGTGGGTCCCGCCTGTCACATGCTCTCAGTGTAGGTCTCATAATTTTTCTCTTCCACATCCTCCTCACTGCAGTCTGCTGATTGGCACATATGGGTGTTAAGTTGGGGCTAGAGATGCCAAGACAGTCCTGGGGAATCCTCCTCTGTGTCTGATCTGACATGCTCTTCTGTTGGGAGAGGAGAGGGGAGTTATATAGTACTGTACTGCACAGATCAGTGTGCAGGCTGAGGCAGCATGCATTCCTGGTGTACAGTGCCACAATCACCCAAACTGTGTGTACAGTGCACCACATATACACTGCAGGTAATGACACACCTCTACATTGGTGGGCACACACTCTGTTAGCATGAGGCATTCAACCCAGCACCAGTGTGGTCATACCTCCACACTTGTGTACATCCACCTAGTTCCAGTGAGTACATGCCCATCCACCAGATAACACTCATCCCATACCATACCAGTGGGCACACATGCCAATACTAAGGAACACACACAAACATCCTTCCTGTGGAGCATACATACAAAAACAGAGAGCACATGGACAACACCACGGGGGCATGGTCATGGACCTGCACACAGATGGCTACACACTGGGTGACAGGGAAACAGTAGTGTGGCCTACAGACAATGTGTTATCCAGCACTGGTGTATGTGTGCACCCATATCTCTACATACCAGACACACACACACATGGCCTACAGGATGTCTTACCGCCAGTCACTCATATGGCTTAGCAGGTCTCACTTGGCCTTTGTAGCCACCACCCACCACTGTCATCATCTCCACTGGCTGTAGGGTGCATACTATGGCCTCCTATGCAGGACCTAGGGAATGTGCTGTCGCCGATGCCAGTGGGCCCCTGCCTGTTGCATGCAGCTCCCTGCACTCCATTGTCATGATTCTGCTTTGTGCAGCTCCTCATGTTCCTGAAGCACTTTCTCACTGCATCCATAGGTCGGTTGTGGCCATCAAAGGCATTGGCCTCCTCAGTCATCTCCTCCCAAGCCTGCTGTACCGAGAAATCCATGCTGTTGCTCAGGGAAGGACCTTCTCCCTGGCCTTGCAGGCCTGTGCCAGTACATGTAACTCCTCCATGATGAAGCAGTGGGCCTGAATTTGATTGGTATCCTCCATTGTGCCTGCTATACAGGGAAGTGCAAACAGGTGACCAGAGGTAACAGTGGCACAAAGCTGAATGGGACTGTGGTGCAGCAGGGCCATTGCCAGGATTTTTCCAAGGGGGTTCTTTTATGCAGTCTGTAACCTTTTATTTATTATTTTTATATATACATTTTTTGTTTTTCTGTTTTGCTCCCTACCCTTCTCCCCAGGGCCACGCATACACATGCATGTACGGCATGGAGGCACACACCAGGATCCAGTGGCCCTTCCACCCCTCCTGACTTCTGTCACTGCCCATTCTGCCTACTCACCCACCGGACCTCCACCCGGTGGGGAGTGATACTATGGATGGGCAGGCAACCACCCCTTTGAGGGGAGAGCCATGGCTCAATCATGCTCCAGCCTCCCCTAAGCCGGCACCCCAGTGACCCAAGGTTGTTCCCAAACTCAGGTCACCAGTGTAGCGTGTAAGGCACCAGTGCCTCAACCTTCTGCTGTACTGGGCCAGCTTGCAGTCTGCAACCTTTAAAAAAAAAGCTGTGGGTCTTAGTGCCGCCAGGACACCAGACGCCATGGGGTCCTAGATGCTCTGCGGTGCATTTTGTGGCTTATTATGAAGCTAAAGAAGTCATATCTGAGACCTCCTACACCCCTTGCTCTAAGAAAAATTATTATCTGGCTGGCTGCAGGGTGAATACATATATGTATTCAGTACCGGAGCACAGCAAGATGCTGCTACTGTAGTATATCTAAGGCATTGTCTCACATATATTATGTTATCAGTTTTAATATCTGCAGCTGTATCTACTGGTGTGTAGGTAAGGGGTTTGGGGGTGCCAGGCCCCCAAAAGCTCTGGGGTACTAGATGCTCTGTGGCTCATTGTGTTGCTTATTTTAAACCAAAACAACTCATCTGTGAGCTCCCCTCCACCTCCTGCTCTAAGGACAATTATTACTATCTGGGTGGCACATACCCTGTGTGTGTGTGTGTGTGTGTGTGTGTGTGTGTGTGTGTGTGTACATATATGCACTGCACCTCAATGTGGAGTCTGTTGCTGGTTTTAGCTGGGTATTGTACACTACTAACTTACTGCAGTGCTGGCTTGCTTCTAGGGCAGGGGTCTGGGGCTGATAAGCTCCCAGAAACCATGTGCTACTGTATGCTCTGTTGTGGCTTATTTTAAGTCTATATAACTCATATCTGAGCTCCCTTTACCTCTTACTGTAACCTTCCCCCTCCCCAACTCAATATACCATCTAAGCAATTGAGTCAGTGCAACATGGCCTACAGCAAGGCTAGCAGGATGCTGGGATGTATCACTAGGGGTATTGATAGCAGAAGAAAGGAGGTAATACTTCCCTTCTACAGATCCCTGTTGAGGCCTCACCTAGAGTACTGTGCCCAGTTCTGGAGTCCTCACCTCAGAAAGGATAAGGATAGGTTGGAGACAGTGCAACACAGAATAACTAAAATGATTCAGGGACAGTAAGGCAGATCCTATGAGGAGCACCTCAAGGCACTAAATATGTACTCATTGGAGACCAGAAGGGAGAGGGGAGATGTGATAGAGACCTTCAAGTTCCTTAAAGGAATTAAAGTGAACTGCAGAGTATTATTTATAAAGCCTGTGTACCAATTCGCGGTCACATGGGCGCAAATGGAAATTAACAGAGGTAGGTTCAGGAGAGATGTGAGGAAGTACTGCTTTACGGAAAGGGTGGTAGAACTTTGGAACAGTCTGTCAGCTGAATTGGTGGATGCAAAACAACCAGAGGATTCAAGCTGGGCTGGGACATAATGAAGGGAATAGTGGTTACTGGGGGCAACAGGACCAAGGAGGAGAATAGAGAGAGGATGTGGAGGCTTAGTACCCTGGAGAAATGGTAGGTTCCAGGGACTTGGGCAGACTGGATGTACTTCTGTCTTTTTCTGCCGTCACTGTCTATGTTTCTATACCAGGCACCCTGCTTGGAAAAAATCTGTAACATAATTCTTAGTTCAGTATTGGGTACTACACTTGTTGCCCCCACTCCATTTTCCAATGTGGTAGGCATGACAAAGGGAGTGAGGGGAAAGGTAATTTGACAGTGGTGGGGATACCCAGTGCAAAGTTACCATCTCTAAATGCCTACCCTCCCACCCCGCCCCTGCCCCACCATGCTTCCAAAAGTATAGTGGGTATTTTCATACTACTGAACTGTAGCAACAAATGTCATTCTACTGACACGTGGTCATCTGGAGAAAACGCTTCTCACAACTTATTTGTTTTAACAGCGTCTGACACAAATGACACAGACAAAAGTGGACCTCAATGCCAATAAAAATGGGACCACAGTGAAGGCCTCTCTGAACAGCACAATTAGTGAAGTGGCAGTGTAGATCCCAGACAGACCCTTCCACACCCTTGCATTGCCTTTCCACTGTGGTACCTCTTTTGCTTAACTTATGAAAAGCTAAAACAGGCATATGAAACATGACAACTTTGTATAGAGGAGGATTTAAGTAATTTATTTCTAAATCTTCAGCCCACCCACCGAACAGCTCCCTTGCTCAACTGCACAGCCTATCCCTTGATATGCAGTTATTAAGGGACACATCTTCAGCAACAGTGGCCAGCAAAATTTACCTGCTGGTGACTGATAATATTATAAGTCGAGGTCCTATACTTCTTTTTTGCTCTCCTGGAGACGTCGTCTCTAAGCCTGCCACCATGCTACATCTTTCTCGAGTGCTAGCTGACAGTGTGAATTGTGGGCAGCGGCCATGCTGTATTCCAGTCACATTCAGGATACTGACGTGAGCTCAAGTTGGCCAGCCAGTCATAGGGGGATGGTGCGGAGAAAGACTCACAAAGCAGCTCCAGTCATCTTACTGGCACTGAGGGAGCTGATTGGTAGCAGATGGGAGGGGCATACATGCAGAGAAAAAGTGCTGAGGTTCATCATGTGTGCATAAGCACTCTGCGACAGTCACAAAATATACAGAAGTAATGAAAAAAATGTTACAAATTATGAAAAAGGGAGTTTATAAAGGGGTTCTTTCGAACCATCACGAACCCGACAGCGGCTGTGTGTAGTCACCCATCCCTGGTAACATAAGTGTCCTGGAAATTCCTACACTGACACAGCCCTAGGCCACCTAACACTGGACTACCCATGTGTGCTGCCTCCCATTGTGACAGGCAAAGACATGCAGGAGTGGATAAGAGCAGGGGCCTTTAGGCCCCAGGGCCACCACATTCACATATCTGTGAGGGTGTGACTCTGTTAACATTGTGGACCATAGACTATAGTAGAGGGTTCTCCCACCCTGACATGGCAGCACCTCCACCACTAGATGTAGACACTATTAGCCACCACTGCCATATGTCCAGGGTACTACTGCACACAGCACACACAAAAGGGTTACACTGGACAAGATTCACAGAATCTTCATTGAAGTATGTCCCCAACTCATGTCTGACAAGCACACCTCCACTATCATCCAGCCCCACTGAGAACTATTGGTGACTACCACCACCACATACAGAGTACATGCCCACTAACTAGAAAGCAGGATGTGATGGGTTCCTATCTAACAGTACCTATGTAATAGAGCCCCCACCTGTCCAGGACATACTGTATAGTACAGGTAAAGGGGACATATACATGAACAATGTCTCCATGGTGTTAGAGTGGGTACACAGGACAGCTGACTACATTGTCCTCCATATTACGTGATGGAAGGTTCTGGAACACTGTGGACCCTTCCCTGGAGGAACAGTGACAGTCCTCTCAGATTGCCAGATTGCTGTGGAATGTTACCTGTAGCTCCATGGCACGAGTTCAATGTTTTCCTTTGAGTGTACATTATGGCCTACTGAAGAAAATGGCTTGGTTTCTCTGTATGACCTTTGCATCGCTATGGGGACACGTTTCCTGTAAATGACTACATTTTCTTGTAAAGAATGTGAATTCTGTAGATCTGGAGCCATGCCTTGAATATGAAACATGAATTGGGCAGTCATTGGAAGACAATATATATACACAATCTACTACACACCCATGAATCTAGAGGCCATTCTGAAGCCAATGCATACATACAGTCCACTGCACACCCAACCCTTTCTAGGCCATTCTACTGGACACTTGCCTCCATTTGCCTGCAGTTCTGCTGTGGTACCAAGATGGTGCACTGTGCTCCTTTATATACAGCAGGCACAATCAGGCATACAAATGTATGCATATCTGCCGGTAATGGCATTAAAATGTGGTTATTTGCCCATGGACTGCAATTTGACCTCATTTGCATACACTGGCTGAGTATTGCATTTTTGCCTGGCACACAAACCCAGTTTTCCACCATTGCATCTCACCTGTGTTTGCACATCTTCTGGTCATGGCACAGCCATGATGTCATGTGCCATCTCTGATGTCATCATACTGCGCTGTGCAGCCATGTGCACCACACCAGTGTATAAGCATATTGTGCAGCACTGCACAATATGTCCTGTGCACATGCTGTCCCATGCTGGCCACATGCCCCTGGGCCAGGCTCTCCACTGGATGAGCAAGTTGCATAGTGCAACATGACACCATGACACTCTAACATGACAAAGTGCCATGCAGTAGCTAAACATGTCGGAACCGGGAAGCACCATGGCTTCAGACTGCTCTGCCAAGAGAGAGGGAAACAATGGCTAAGCAGCAATGCAGGGTTGTCCAGCAGTGCAACTATAGATTGCCCAGTGTGGAGCTGGCAAACCTCAGTTGACCACATAGGTGTGAGGGTGAACCAGCTGCTGGGGAGACAGCAGGGTCAGACAACTACCCCTGAGGTGTGGGTGTCAGTGGAGTGGCTCTTCACGCCAGACAGGGCCCACCTGCGCTGGGTACCAGTGCAGTCATTGATACAATGATCTGCAATGGAGGAAGGCATGCCACCTGCGGGAACTGTGGTCCATGGTGAATGGTGGCACAGTGCCCAGGCCAGGCAAGTAAAGATGGTTGTATTGTGTGTGTACTGTCCTGTGTGTAGGCCTGTGACATGGTACTCTGTGACAGGGCTAGACCCCAGAGGCACTGTGCACATCACTAGTGTGTCCTCAATATTCCCCTTGTCTTTTTTGACATGCCCCACTGCATGGCCTGCCAGGTTGTATGCAGCTGTCTGGGTTCCCTGTCCCATGGGATGCCCTTGTGCCCTGTACAGTACTGGACCCACTGTGGTGGCCTGAGGTGTGTGTCTGCCTTGGCTGCCTGACTGTGGGCCATCACAGTGACATGGCAGCAGTGTTATGGGCATAAGGCCCATATTTACTTTCATGACATGGTAAGCAGAGACTGTGTACCAGGTACAGCAACCAAGACATGTCAATAGATATTTCTTCTTATGACCAGGGAGTGAGTCACATGTTTTATTAATTTATGCATTTATGTATGTATTTATTTATTTATTTATGTACGTATTTATTTATTTACGTATTTATTTATTTAAGGATTCAGAGAAGACCTTTGAGCACAAGCTCTTTTACAAAGGTTCCATGTCAGGTTGACAGACAATAGACATATTACATCAAGCAGGTATAGAAAATACATAGGTTACAATATTTAAGCAATAATACCGAGAGGGTGGGTGGTATGGCAATACCGGACCGCTGAGGCGTAATGAGGCCCGGCCGCGCGGGCGAAGGCCTGGAAGGTCGGTATTCCCGCCACCCTCGAAAAGTGTCAATAACGTTAAAAAATGGGCAGTGTAAAAAACATAAGTTAAATAAAAGAAAATTAATAAAATAGTTTAAAGTCATTTTGTAAAAAATAGTTCCTCCGCCTGCATTAGAATGATGTTTTTGGTTTTGGGGCCCTCTGAAGAGTGAGAAAACATGCAGTTTGATTGTACTGTGCTTTTATTTAAATGTGCCCCCAGTGGATTCAGAAGACCGAGCATGTCAAAGCCCTTCCAGTCGGTAAAACCCAGTGGACTCAGAAGACCGAGCATGTCAAAGCCCTGCCAGTCGGTAAAAAAT
The DNA here is from genome assembly GCA_016271365.2 of Neoceratodus forsteri. NCBI lineage: Eukaryota > Metazoa > Chordata > Ceratodontiformes > Ceratodontidae > Neoceratodus > Neoceratodus forsteri. The sequence continues at coordinate 854,890,186 of CM057459.1, read as the reverse complement.
ACAGCCATAAAGAAATGAAGAATACTTTTAAAGTTAACAGCCAGCATATTTACGGCTGGTAATGTGTTGCTGTTGCCGCCCTGATGCCCAAGCCTTCAGTTTGTCTTCGGGGTCGCCAGTCCGTAAAAATACAGCCCGCAAAAGAAATGAAGAATACTTTTAAAGTTAACAACCAGCATATTTACGGTTGGTAATGTGCCGCGCTTGCCGCCAATTTGATGCCCAAGCTCAGTTTGTCTTCGGGGTCAAGGACATCCCTGTTGTAACTGAAGCAAGGAAAGTGAACGCAGCCCAGCAGAAGGAATGTGTTTGGTGGGAAAGACAGAGACAGAGCAGCAGTGGCAAGCCGGCAAGTAAAACAAAAACGTTTTCTAAGCCACTGTGTGATGACAGGGGATGAAAGGACATGTGGTGGGGGGCAGAGCAGTTGCAGATGAGATCGGGACACAGGAGAAGAAAGCGCAGTCAGAAGCTGATCGGTCTAACGGCTTTTTTTTTTATTGCTTCGTTCGTGTTTTTTTTTTCTTCATGTAGGCAGACGTGAGTACCAGGGAGGTGTGGTGCGGGTTCATGTGGTAGCTGGCACTAAATTGGGCAGTGGGAGGGTGCAGGATCTCTCGCTAAGCAAGAGAAAAAAATGGTGGCAATTTCGAATTTCATATTATGATTCTAGCCAATTAGGAAGCATAGTGGGCACAGGAATAGTAGAATTGGTGAAGGGGCATTGTAGGCTGGCACTTTTTATTTGGTGGGCATCTATTGAAACTTAATGTACCCCTGTGGAATGGGTACCAGCCAATCAGATGCCTCCAAATAAAAGGCCCATTTTCTAATACAGTGTTATCACTAGTGCCATGGAATAAGTACAGCATCAGTAAAGGATATAAAAAAGCAGTGGTGAGCTGCTTGGTGAAAGCAGGGGAAGACCCCCTTTCGAGTTGATGGGAGACTTAGGAAAGGTAAGCAGCCTCATGTTGGGGCTTTGTCAAAAATAGGAGGGTGAAATAGTGGCTGGGGGGTGCCAGGGAGGAGGGGAGGAAGGGTAAGGTGGCACCAGAAGGAAAAGTGCTTGACTAAATGATAATACAGGGGAAATGAGGAGGGAAGTGGTGCGGGGGTGGAGTTATGATGAAGGGAGGTACTCAGGGAAACAGCAGGGGTGGCATGCTGAAAGCCACATGGGGGTGGGGTTGGCCCTAGGCATGTCAGAAGAGGTGGGGGAGCAGAAGGGACCGGGAGGTGGGGAAACAGAGTGGATGCCTAGTGTCAGTTCAGGTGGCAAGGTGTAGGTTGATGGAGGGGAAAGTACCATAGGAGGGAAGAGTGGCTACTACAGAGAGCAGACACTAGCTGTACAGAGGAGCGGGGTGCAGCAAGGCTGCCATATAAGCAATGAAGGAGGCTAAGGAGGGGGAGAGACTAGCCTTCAGAGGCAGTCACACTCTGTGATTGATTTAAGGTGTTGCCTTAGTCCAGTTTTGAAGTGTGATAGGCATTTGGAGGTTTGAATGGGCACAGGGATTTCGTTAAGCCACTGGGGGGGCCATATAGGTGAAGACTCATTGTCCAAGTGCAGTACAATGGAAGGGTGTTGCTAGGGCCCCCCTCATCCTACTTCTGGTGTCATAGAGGGTAGCAATCAGTGAAGGATGTTGGATACGGGGGGGGGGGTTGCCAATAACACCTTCTTACCGGGGAGGCAGGTTTGGAACTTGATACTGTTCTTTAAAGGCAGCCAATTAGTCCATTCATACAGACAGCAAGTGTGCATATGATGATCCACAGCCAGGGTGACATGTGTCTTATGTATAGCTGCCCTGAGAGGCATCTTCAGCAGGACATGGATGTGGCCACTGTCAGTGTCATGCACATTGTCTGTACAATGCTGCATAGCCACAGGTATGTATCTGCCAGGTAAAGCATGGGATGCCACAGTACTGTACTGGGGTCCGAACATGTACTGGCCACTGTGCTGCCCCACACCTACTGTATCCAGGCCCCTCAGTCATTGTGCCGGTATGCTGTAACTGCCATACCTATGCATACTCTGTCTGAACATGGTCTGGGGCCAACATGCATGGTCTGTGGTACAGCGACTGGGTAGCTGGCAGGATGCAGACACTCCACAGGCTGGCATACACTGTGGTAGGCCCTGCCTAACACAGACGGAGGTACCATACCTTCTGCATGTGTGCCAGGGCATATGTGTGTGTGTGGTGCCACAAATGGTACTACTGGTACATTGCAGGCCTGCTCAACCTGTGCACCTGCCTCATGCATATGTGGAGGCTGGTGCATGGTACAGGCATGTGAGTGTATACTGACTAGTATGCTGAACGGTGCACTGTGTATCACTGCAGGATACTGATCACACCTTCATTTTCCTTCTCTATAGATCTCAGTGGCACCTGCCCTGGATGGGACCAAAAGCAATGCGAGTAGCAGTGCTATAGGGAGTCTCACATAGGTCATCAGGCCATGATGGGGCCCATGGCACTACACAGGAGAGGCATTGAGAAAATTTCTCTTCACTGTGTGTTGCACCAAGGGTGTGTGTATACACATATAGGTGTTGGAACAGGTGGTGCTGCTCTGGTCATGGTCTTAGTACTGTCATAGGTGTTAGGGCCAGGCCCCATCTGTTGAACTTATAGCTGTATCTGACACTGATGAAAAGTGCCTTGACAATGCCACACATGCTGTCTAGAGGGTTGCGTACACAGCACCACCTGTGTAGCATAATGGGTGTCTGCACATTGGGGATAGCAACACCACTGGTTTTGCAGGTGGGGTGAGCAGGGGTCCTGTCCTGCTGGATGTCATGGCACAGTTTGTAGGCATTACCAGTGTAGACGATGTGCCAGGCCTTTTTGGGGTAATAATGCACATGGTGACGCTGTTGGTGAGTGTGAGGAGATAACCCAATTTTGCACCACTGCTCGAGGGGCTCTATGGACGTTGGTGACTACAGGCACTGAGGGGGTATTCATGCCTGTCCCACTATTGTGTAGATCCATCCTCCACACATCTACACATGTTGCATGTCTCTGTGGCGGCAACAGATGTCTCTGACTGAAATGCAATGCAGGATGTGTGACTGTAGTAGATATCACCTCATGGGTTGTGGTGAGGGACACTCACCCTGCACATGGGGTGTTGTTCCACTATAGCTACTGTGGTGTGTCATGGTCTGTGCAGTCTACCACAGTTCATCTACATGCTGCCTTGTGTCTGTCTACCACACCATGGCATGGCCTCCACCAAGTGATTGTGAGAACCCTGTACCACCACACAGATGCCATGATGGGTGGTGGTAGTGAGCACAGCCCCAGGTGTGTCCCCTCACAGTTGGTTGGGCCCATAATACCATGTACTCAGAACTATACTGTATATACCTGGCTTTTAGCAGGTGGTTGGCACTGGTAGCTTTAGCTGTGGTATGCCACCATGTCTAACCACGTGTGTCAGACAGCCATAATCATAATACACCTGTGCTGGTGCAATATTCTTTGCCACGTGCAGTGTGTGACATGCCTCATCAGCTCAACAGTGACCCACAGTTGTGGCATGGGGTCAGCAGATGGTGTGGTCTTCAGTGAGTATTGCATGTAGGGTATCATGTGTGAGCAACATTGTTCTGCAGCTACAGCAGTGACAGACACAATGATGACTGAGATATGATGATTCCATTGTACATGGGTGGGGCCAGCCGTACAGTCAGATACAACGAGGCAATACAGGGCTAATGACCTGCAAAGGCCCTGTACTGGGGACAAACTCAGGGTCAGACTTAGGTATAGGGGGCCCACCTGGACAGTGTATACTGGGGCCCTCCTAGGCAATCAATAGGGGAGGAACCAGGGTGACACACTAATATCAGTATTCCATGTAAATGTGATAATGTAGTTTTGTGTTTGTACCTTATAGTTCCCTACTGTAGCCCATATATCCCAATGAAGTAAAAGAGAGAGATGATACCTACAGAGTGTGTCAGGGTTTAGAGGGTGGCCAGGTACCAGCAGATGGGGGTACAGCTGGGCATTTCCAGGTATCCTGGTGAGCTAGTCCAACTCTGGCCACACTCTATGTAGGCTTGCAACTGTGACCGAATGGATGACAGCTGCCTCCAGGCTGCACTGCATCATACACTGGTGCTATGGTGACTGGGGCACAGTGTTTCATGCTCCTTCCCACATTCACCACTGCTGCAGTCATGTGTCACCATGCCTGCTGCACACAGTCTAACCTGATGTTCAGACCATGTACATGGGTGCTGTGCACCACGTGGTGTGCCTCTGCTTTGTCATGGCTGTGACTTGCAGAGGCACCTGGATGTCTGTGTCCTGGACACCAGGGTTGTCCTGAGCACTGGATGCCTGATCAGTGACTGGGGTGTGTACACCTCCACTTGGGACATTGCACCACTGTCAGACTCTGGATTGATGCTGCTGTTGTATATGATGCATTCATACCCTCTGACATGACCTCTGATGGTGTATGTGCATCTGAAAGCTAAGTTTGCTCTTCAGCAGCATGGCACAACCATTGCATATGCATTCCTCCACTGTAGGGTCCATGGTGCTGTCAATGGTATGCCATGCCTTGATCATTGTGGAGGTCAGACACCTGTCATCCATGTGTGGCATGATGGTATATGTGTCAGATGGTTATACCTTGGCTGCATATGGTAGGCAACACACGTGTTTCTTGTCTTGTGTGCATTGCTGGCTGAGGTCACTGATTTTCTGTCTACAGGTGCCCAGAGGGTGCCAGCCATTGTGGTAATCCCAAGGACTTGGAGAGAGGATTACCTCCTGTGAAAAATAATCCACCAGTGGTGACTACTTTTTACCAGGTGGTGGACATCTGAGTCCATGAGGAGTTAGTGGCAGCTCACCGGCAGCAACAGCCACCACCACCACCACCAACAGCAAGTGTCCTGTAACTGTGAGTGCAGAGATGCTCCTGTTCTACCCATGGGTCCCCCCACACATTCTGGACAGTTTTCACATTGTTTTCCCATCCCTGATCCCCTGATCTATTTCTTGTTCTTGTTTTTTGTTCTGTTTGTGTGGCCTGGTGCCATTTTGTTTGTATTAAAATGTATTTTTGATAGTGAAGCAGCTGTGTCATGTGTCTGTCACTGGTGCCCTCCTCATCCACCCTCAGCCATCCCTCAATGTGCAACTCTGTACCAAGTGCTTTGAGCATGGCTGTGCCACTGCTTACCATCTCTGTGGTCTCTGCTGTCCTTAGTGCTATATTCACAGCTGCATTGTTGTAGTGCACTGCACAGTCACCTGTTTGTGCAGGACACAATCTTCCATATATTCAGAGGAGTTAGTGCTGGCATTATGCTTCTGAATATGGCAGGCTAAGGGACCAGAATGAGCTCAAGACCAAGCACAAAGCAAACATTGCACTTATGTTAGGTTTTGAATATCTGATCTCTGAATGAGAATGTTCCCAATCCTCTACAATGCTATCAGTCACTTAGAGAATCATGGAAACATAGAAGCTGTTTGAAGAAAAGAACCTCTTGGCCCACCTAGTCTGCACTAAAAAAGAAAAATATGTGGCCTTCTTGGGAGTCCCATAATTTAGATAACCTTTAAAGTCATCCTCCAACACCCAAAGTAACAAATTATATATTACGGAGGCTGTACCTTTTTCCTGATTAACAGCTGAAAAACACTTCCTACAGTAAAGGAACCAGGTAATTGCAAAGATTCCAGAACAGCCAAGATGATGTGCCTCACCGGGTGACATTTAAAAATCTGCATAGTAGGTAAATGAAATTTAAAATGCAGGTCAGTAAAAGATAAAAATTGGCCATCTTGGAATAAATGGCCAATATAATATAGGCCTTGCAACCTCCACAAAAGAAATTTGGGATCCCTTAAAATGTCAGGTAAACAGGGATTGTCTGAAACTCAGTATTCATAACTTTGCCCTCCAACTCAATCTGTCATGAACATGGTGCCAATTTTCTGTTTTTTAATTTAACACATTTATTTGATTTTTGTACTTCCTTTGTGTTTTTTCCATGCACTGCTCTCTGCTCACTGTATCTTTATATGAAGAAGAAAAATACGTTTATCAATCAATCAATCAAAATCTTGCCCAGAGATCCTTCTTCTACTGAGCCCCCACCTGGTTCAACTCCCTCCCTAGCTGCATCTCCAACTTGCCAAAAATTGGCTTCTTAAAAACAGCCCTTCGAAACCATATCTTTAATACCCACTGTTGTAGGTGCAACTAACCCCCTGTTGTAATCTGTGGTACCCACCTGCCTTGCCCCCTGGCTCGACAACGTCCACTGGACAGCCTCTCCCTCCCCCCAGACCAACTCCTTCCCTACTAGGTCCAAACAGGGATGTAACCCGCTGTCTTCTCTGTGGATCTACTATATCCATGAGTGTAACTCACAATTTTATAACACTATGTAACCTAAGTAACATACAAACTATTACATTATGTAACCTAAGTGTATCTATGTTAAATGTTCCTTTTACTGCACCTGTAATGTTATCCTCTGTTTTAATCTGCACTGTAATAACTGTCTTGATGTCTGCCCCCCCCCACGATGAGGTGCCTTTGTAAATAAGTCTCTGACTCAAAGGTTGTAAACCTGATTTGTAATGAATAAATAAATAAATAAACATTCTAGAGCACAGAGATTGTATCTACTTGGCAAAGCATAACCCAAATGTCATCCTATCCAAAACTTCCCAGAGATGGTCCCACTTGACACAGTCAAAAGCCTTTTCCACATTGAGTGAGACCACCACCAAATCATCCCCCTGCCAGAGCTAAATCAGTATGTTTACAAGTTGTATTAGCATATATATGTTTCTCAAGCAATAATTAACTTATTGGTTTATTTCTTCTGAAACAAATTTTCTGTTTTTTAATTTAACACATTTATTTGATTTTTGTACTTCCTTTGTGCTTTTTCCGCACTGCTCTCTGCTCACTCTGTCTCTATATGAAGAAGAAAATACGTTTATTAATCAAATAATCAATCAATCAGTCAAAGTCTTTATTTATCCAGGTGAACATCATTGAGCAAGCTCATTTACAAAATGGACCTGGTTAGCGCCAGGTCAAATGGTACAATGCATACAACAGAGCCAAATAACACAAGTAAAAAACAATTAATGCAAGGAAGTACTCAATGTTACATCAGTTATATCAGTTCAGAGTGCTTCTGTAATATTTAAGGAGGACATAAGATGAGGCTTAGTAGGAACTTCAGAAGGGAGAAGTAATCGGCCTCCCATGAAGGGAGCTGACGCAAGCACAGAATTTCAAAAATAGTGTAATCACACAGCATCACTAAATATAACACTCTAAACAGAAGGATATGGGTCTAAACAGTTAAGGAGAAAAGTAATTACAGCTCTTTTTTGGCATATTTCAGCATGGAAATCAGATTTATTCTTGGTTTAGAATAGACACAGAAGCAGACTGCAGGAACCAATCGGAAGCCAACACCGAACAGCGTTCATGTTCTGATTTGATGGCTTCTAATGCCATACTTTGCTAATGGTGAGTCTGAGCTTAGGTTCTTAGGTGGTGGAAGAGGCAGCGCCAACTGCCTGGTGCCTGGGTTTCCCACTACTATGGGCAGGGAGCCCTTGGAGAGCTATTTTTGGCAGGGGATGGAGGAAGGGGTCAGTATTAAGTACTGGGCCATGGACAATGAAACATCTGAACCAGTGGGAGGACCAAAACAGCAGGACAACAGAATTGGGTATTCCTTGATGCCTAAAGACTGGCCCAATCACAGAAATTCAGAAAGGAGTGTAATCAAACAGAGTCCCAACTCTTGAGACTCTAAACAGGAAAAAATAGAGGTGCTTCAAGAAGACTTTATAAGTCCAAAGGACTGTGTTTCTATTACGCCTAAGCATAAGAGAGGACCACCCTACAGCTTTGTACAAGGAACAATGATGGGTAGAGATGGGGAGACCAGTAATAAACTGGATGGCCCTGTGGTAAAGCATATCCAACTTTGCAAGAAAGGCTTTGGGACATTGACTGTAGAGGAAATCTGCATAATCGATCAACGAAAGACAAGTAGTTTGGACAAGGTGCACTTTTGCATCTCTAGCAAGAAACTGGTTAATTCGAATGACTAGTCCCAGCCTCAGCCTTAACTTCTTTACAAGGTCCTCAACGTGCTCAGTGAATGATAGATTATGGTCTAACCACACACATAGGTATTTAAACTTTGAGACAAACTCCAGTTTTTCTCTAAGAATTATGGTAATCTGAGGTAGTGCTCCAGAGCTGGCAGGATTCATCACACGGCTATAGGGTGAGAACAACATTGTTTTTGTTTTTTTAGCATTTAGAAGAAGTTTTTTATGGAACAGCTGGTTCTGGAACTGGTTAAATTCCTCCTGGAGGTTAGCAAGAGTGGCTTCAGGTGTTGGATGACTTATATATACAACCGTGTCGTCAGCAAACAGGTGAATGTTGGCCTTGTTAATACTCTCATCAATGTTATTACCATAGATTGTGAATAGTAAGGGACCAAGTATGAATCCTTGCGGTACTCCTCTCAGTAGAGGTTTGAGTGGGGATAGCTCACCCTCAGCCTTAATTTGCTGATGCCGTCCTACAAGGTACTCAGTGAACTAATGCAAAGAAACTAAGTCCAGGCCTATACTCTTCAGAGAAGAGAGAAGCAGGCTATGATCCACTGTATCAAAAGCCTTACTAAGGTCTTGAAATACAGCATGATTACAGTTTCTGCTGTCCAGTTCTTAGTACCAATCATTTGTTACTTTGGTAAGGGCAGAAATAGTGCTGTGTTTAGTTCTAAAACCAGATTGCATAGGGTTTAGTAGGTTATTAGTTTCGAGGTAGTCCCTTAGTTGGTTGCTGAAAATCTTTTCCAGAAGTTTTGACAAAGTTGGGAGGAGGAAATTGGTCTATAATTGTTAAGGTTGCAGGGATCCCCTGATTTAAAGGAAGGGATGACATGAGCAATTTTCCAGATCTGGGAACTAAGCCCTTGGGACAATGATACATTAAATATGTGGGTGATAGGAACAGCTAGGACATGATAGGCAATTTTATGGAAATAAGGATCCAAAGAGTCAGCACCAGCACTTTTCTTAATATCCAATTGGAGCATGAGGTCTTCGACCTCTTTCAGAGAGATCGGTTGGAACGAGAAGCCAGATACCGGGTCAGGAGAGTCTGAGAATGGGACACTTAATTGGCAGCAGACCAGGGATGCAGGGGAATTGTCAAAAGCTAGACCAGCTGTGGCAAAATGATTGTTAAATGCAACTAGGATTCCCGGTTTATCATTGATAGTAGTACTCCCAGTTGTAATCTTAGGTGGCAAGGAATAACCAGGTGAATATCTGGACATGTCCTTGATTGTCCTCCAGAATTTGGAGGAGAACTTTGCTGCAGAATCCAATTCGATAAGATAAAATGCTGCCTTAGCATCCCTGACCATTTTTATACAAGCATTGCATGCCCTTCTGAATTGACACCAGTCTGAGTCAAGCTTAGTCTGGCAAGCTTTTTTTCACAACTTATCCCTACCAAACAATGCAGCTTTCAGCTCGGCAGAGAACCAATGACATGTTTTGTTTTTTACACAAATTTTTACCATGGGGCATACATATTTAGGGCCCCAACAAGTATATCATGGAACATATCATATGCCGAGTTAACCGTGTTAGCTAAGTAGAAGTCTTGCCAATGTGGCGAGTGTTACAACTCATAGACATAGGCAGCCAGCAGCATCAGCAGGGGTCCTTTCACGTTTCTTGACAAAGCACACTAGAACAAAATGCTGGGACTGTTTTTCTGCTTTCTTACATGTCTCCTGCTGGATTAAATAAATGTTGTTTTTCAAGCTTTTGAGCATCTAGCTTCTTTGTTGTCAATGGCTGACTGTTCAACCTTTTTGTCCTCCAGTGTATCTGATTTGATGGTTAGATCCTGTAGTGGTCCAGTTTGTTTTGCAAGCAAATAATTTATGTTTTTGAGATAACATTTATTTCATTCAGAATCCATGTTATTTTTATTTCAAGCATGTTATTCCCAATTAGAATTTAGAAATATTTTATAACTGAAGTACAATGGGCTAGATACAAAGATTAAAATGGAAAGAAAAGCAGTTTTAGCTAAAAAGGTAAAACACTAATGAAAACATTAAAAATAGTGTGGTACTATATATAACAAAAACAGTATGGTGTGTGTGGGGGGGGCAGAAGTACTGCTAGTCACCCTGGAGAAAGGGAATGGTGTCACTATTCACACTGATGTGATCTACAGACCTCCATCATAGGGGGGAGATAGATAAGGTACTAGTGGAAGCCACTGGTGAGATAGCAGGAAAAAGTGGAGGTGCTGCTGGTGGGGGACTTCAATCTGCCAGATGTAGATTGGAGCCTCCCAGCTGTGGCTTTAGCTAGAAGCAGGGACATCCTGGATTCCCTACAGGGGGACTTCCTCAGGCAACTAGTCTGTTAACCCTCTCATGATGGGGCAAAACTAGACCTAGTACTCAGTAGCGGGGATGATGATGCAGATGTCAAAGTGGGACACTACCTGGGGACCAGTGAACACCATACAGTGTTGTTCAGTATAAGGACAGATGTAGAATTGAACCATACAGGGTGAGGGTCTTGGACTTCAAGAGGGCAGATTTCATAAAAATGGGTGAATGCCTCAGGGATGACCTGGCAGGGGACTGATGACATGGCTGGAGAGAAGGAACACTGGCCAAAGAGAAAAGGGAGGGCATAGTGAAAGTAGCAAACCTCTCCATCAAGCAAGTGAGCAAAAGTAACATGAAAAAAGAGACCACCATGGTTCTTGAAAGAAGTGGCTGAAAAAGCTAAAAGGGTAGCATTAAGAAGATATAAAGAGACACAGAGAAAAGAGGATAGGGAGTTGTATCTGGTGATACAGACAGAAACAGGGAAAACAGTTAGGAGCACGAAGGTGCAAACTGAAGAGAAAATATCCCAAGTGGTAATAAATGGGGACAAAACATTTTTTTAGTTACAGTATGTAAGTGAAAAGAGGAAGGCCAGGGGAGGGACTATAAGGTTAAAAAGGGATGGGGGACTGGGTGCCAACAGGCATTCTCAGTGTACTTTGCTGAGTACAGTAAAATCTGGAAAATCCAGAAGCAACATGCGCCTCAAGCCAGGGCAACAAACACAAATCAGAGCCTGATGTACCTGAGGAATTGTATTTCCCCTCCTTGAATGCTTTAGTATAAGTTTGTGAATGATCTATGGAAGATGTGTGCATGCTTAACTTAGGCCATGATTGCACATGTGACCTGATATGGCATGTATTGCACGAGTGCTGGTATGAATGGACTTCTTAAGGCTGGTTACCTTGATGTGGTACAGAGGCTTTTAACATATCTTAAACGTAAGTAAAAGCCAACCAACTTCTGTCTGATTGGTTCTTGTGTGTTTTATAAAATAACATTTTGTGAATTTATTAGGATAATTGACTTACTACATGTTGTTGATGGAAACAGGGGTGGGGCAGTGGTTGTGTGGTGGGGTAGCACATCTTTTGGTTTGCGTTTACAAGGGAAGGGGAGGGGCACAGCAACAGTTCCATCCACTCTAGAGTACAAGTTTAACATTTCAGGGTAAACCCCTGGTGGGGACCAGAAAAAGACAGACATCCTCAGAAATACTTTTCTTCAGTGTTCACAGTGAAAAGAGAAGAGAGGGGTCACAAAAAAATAACAGGAGCGCTAGACAGAGGGAGGTGGACACTAGTGCTTTTTTGGAGGAGACAGTTCTAAAGCAACTTACTAATTTGAAAATAGCAAGAGCAATTGGACCAGATGGGGTACTTCCTAGGGTATGGATGGAGCTCAAGAGTGGCTGCACTTCTGACAGTCTTGTTTAACAGCACACTGGAAACAGGAGTGGATCTGCAGGACTGGAGGAAGGCAGAAGTAGTCCCAATCACAAAAAGTGGTAGCAGGGAGGAGGCTGACAATTATAGGCCAATCAGCCTGACATCGGTGGATGGAAAGTTAGTGGAATTACTGCTGAAAAAAAGGATAGTGGAATATCTTGAATCCAATGGGTTACAAGATCAGAGACAGCCTGGATTTATGGGTGGGAGATCAGGTCACGTAAAATGAATCTGATAAATTTCTTTGATGGGGTGACTAAGGAATTAGAACAGGGTAGAGCAGTAGATGTGGTCTGTCTAAATTTTAGTAAGGCTTTCAACATTGTTCCACATAGGCGAATAGTAAGCAAGCTGGTTTGCTTAGGAGTGGGTCCAAAGGTGGTAAACTGGGTAAGAAATTGATTAGGGGATAGGTGACAGATGGTGGTGGGGAATGGAGTTCACTCGGAGAAGGGGAGGGTGACCAGCGGGCTGCCTCAGGGATCAGGACTGGTCTTCTTTAATGTCTTTATAAGTGACACTGCAGCGGAGCTGGAGGTAAAGCTCGCAATCTTTGTGGATGACACCAAAATATGCATTAGGGTGGACACTCTGGAGGGTGGTGGAAAGGATGAGCAGTGACCTGATAATATTCAAGGAGAGGCCAAAGATATGGCGGCTAGGGTTCAATGCCAAAAAAATGCAAAATAATACACTTGGGGCACAGAAACCCTGGGTCAGAGTATAAAATGGGGAGGGAGTGCATGGGTGTTGGCAGTGATACTCAATGTACTCTGCTGAGTACAGTAAAATTTGGAAAATCCAGGGGCAACCTGAGCCTCAGGGCAGGGGAACAAACACAAACAGAGCCTGATGTGCCTAAAGAACTGTTTTTCCCCTCAGATGCTTTAGTGTGAGCTTGTGTATGATCTTTAGGAGATGTGTGGCTACTAAACTTGGAGGCCCTGATGATATGAGTGACCTGATCTGGTATGTATGCATCAATACTGCTTTAAATTGTTTTCTGTAAGGCTGCTATCTTAATGTGCACAGACACTTTTAATGTATCCTAAACACTGTAACTAAAAGACAGTCAACTTCTGTCTGATGGTAGTGTGCGTGTGTTAGATAAAATAAAATAGTTTAAATCTATTAGGATCATTGGTTTACAACACATTGTTGACTGAAATGGGGGTGGGCATTGTTTCTGTGGCTGGGCAGCACTACTTTTAGCTTGTGTTTACAGTGAGGCAACAGTTCCGTCATCTCTCAAGTGCAAGTTTAAAATTCCTGGCTACACCCCTGAGGGAGTGTTGTTGATGACCACCATGCAGGACAGAGACCTGAGGGTAATCATCTCTGATGATCTAATTGTGGCTAGTAAGTGTAACAAGGCAGTAGAAAGGGCTAGTGGGATACTGGGATTCATATGGAGAGGTGTCACCAGCAGAATGAAGGAGGTGGTGTTACAGTACCTCTGTACAGATCACTGGTAAGACCTCACCTAGAATACTGTGTATATTCTGGAGGCCACATCTCTAGAAGGACATAGACAAAGTGGAAGCAGTCCAATGGAGGACAACTAAAATGGTGAGGAGTCTGCACCAAGAACCATACAGGGAGATATTAAGGAACTCATTATGTACACCCTGGAAAGGAGGGATATGATAGAGACCTTTAAATACCTCAAAAGGGTAAATAAAGTACAGGAGGGAAGTTATTTTTTAGAAAAAAAATGTGCTCAAGAACAAGGGGACATGCTATGAATCTTGAGGGGGAACAAATTCAGGAGAGATGTGAGGAAGTACTTCTTCACAGAAAGAATGGTGGATTCCTGGAACAGCCTACAGGCCAAGGTGGAGGGATTAAATAGTGGTGTTGAAGAAAGCATGGGATAGGCATGAGGGAATCTTAGTGCCAAGGAATGGGGGGTGTTGGATATCAAGTAGGGTCTGCAGTGATATTGTAGGTAGGGAAATATGGGCAGACTAGGTGGACAAAGCAATCCATGTATGCTGACAAATTCTATGTTTCTGTGTATAAATACAGTAGGTGGTTTGAGAACCTTAGGTGACAAACAAGTTTAAGTATCACCTGAAGAAGGGCCCTGTGTAAACTTAAAAGTTTCCATACTGGACATACTTAACTGGTTCCATAAAAGTATCAAACTACCTACAGTACATTGTCAATCTCTAAGTAGTCTGTCTTCTTCTTAATCATGACTAGATTGTCCTTTTCACAATCAGGTCTTTTCATCAAAGCATTTCAGTATTGATACAAGGTGGATCCGTTGACATCTTTACTGAACCTGTGTTTTTTCCTTATTATTTTCTTTTATTATAAATCAGAACACCATTCTTAGCCAATCAGCATATTTATTTCTAAACATTCTAGGTACTCTTTTAACAATAAGAGGGCATTTCATGCTAATGGTTCTAAAGTTCTTTAGAAAATGAGTTGGAGGCATCTTGATTCCTGACTGGCTCGCATCTCCCATAGTACGAGGAAATAACTAGTCCCTGTGTCTACCTGCCTTTTAACTAAATAAAATCATTGTACCCAAAGAGAATGTTGAGTTCTGAGACAGCAGCCTTTTTTTTCACTAACTTAGCACTCACTTAGCAAGCTGGCACCACTTTACCCATGCACACCCGTTACTTCCCCCGCTCTGTGTGACACCACAAAATTTAGAAATAAATAAAACACTTTACTTCAGTATAAAGCTCCTCACTAGTGTCAATGGAGCAACCGCTCTCTATCTGCCATAACCAGCTGTGCTCACGTGTCCCCACTGATGCTATGTAATGCTCCTCATCCGTGCAAACAGGGTGACCACTGTTTCTCTCCACCATTCCTGCCATGCTTATTCATCCGCTGTTGCTGTCCATGCTCACTTGTCCCCACTAACCACACTCAGAGTCTCCAGATCAAGCAACCATGATTACTGTGTTCCCCGTCATGTTCCTCATATCTAAAAACAAGAAGGAAAAGGAAAAATAAGAGAATAAAAAAAAAGACATTCACTTGAAATGGAAGAAAAAACATGAGAATAAAAAAAAGGATGTGAACCTGAACTGACCACTACTGACAGTAGCAGGGCCTGTAGTAATAGTGCCCGCTACTGACAATCCACCCATGGAAGGACAACTTTACAAAAAATATATTTGTTGACATGATTTTTAACATTTTGTTTTATGGTTTTTTTTTTTATTTTAATTTTATAAACATTTTTTTTTCTCAAACATACTATACTTGTCCCCATTTTCTCAGTGCAGTAATATACTCCAGGGTGGGCAGGGTTGTCTATTACTACCCTTCCAGGGGCCGTATGGCCCTTCTCCTGCAGTGCCGAGTCTCAAGATGTTCCTGGGTGGGTGGAAAGAAGCCAGCACTGTCTGCCCTGTCTTGCATTATTGCTTATATAGTTCCAAGTCCCAAGTGTAAGTCCAATTTTCCAAATCTATTTCCAAAGCAGGGGGTTCTTATACTTGCTTACCAAGTAAGTGAAAAAAATGACTGCTATCTCAGATCTTCAGTATTCACATTGCCATTCTGTCACCCAAAGAACTCAGGAATCCATTTTTATAAACATAAGGGATGCATTAACCTGCACCTATAAACATATGAATTATAATTTTTGAAGGGTGAGATCAATTTTAATTGTATTCATAGCTCTTTTTTTACAGGGCGGATTTTTGTCAGACAGCTGCTTTTCCCACATAGCAGTTATTTTTCTGGCCTAGGAGAGTTGCAGATCAGTAGTGAATGTCAGTTTTCAAAGGCACAAGGATTTAGAATGGAACTGATACACATGCAGTAAAAGAAGAAAAAGAGTTGCAGTGTTCGAATTTCTGGAAAACAGTATGTAAAAGTACACTGGAAAGAGATTAGATGGTCCAACAAAAAAGAGAATCTGACTTGAAAGTTATTGTGCTTGGAACTACTCCTGATGACATCAGTAAAGCTAAGCTCTGGGAGATTATTTTATGACATGTAGCACACTGTCCTTATACTGCAGACAAAAACAGGAATATGAAATGCTTATTACGGGTAGCAGCACAGGAAGCAAGTTCTCATAATTGTCTAATCATATGGCATTGATGAACAGTTACTATGAAGTCCTTGATGGCTTGCAGTCATGCATGTGCCTGTCTTTTGTTTTACAAGCCAGGTATTATTGAACCCAGCTTTCACATCCTAATTAACAGGCATCTGTAATTCCATGCTTTCATCATCTTACATTGTTCCTTCAGTGCTTTGAAGCTGGAGGATATGAAGAGGTGCTGATTAGTTTTTATAGATTTTCATTATGCAATATTGGCATAAGCAGTATATTTTAGTTCTTTGCTTGGTTTTATGTAACAGCCAGGGTGCATGCAGTCAATTTGCGGCTCATAGAGAGAAAAGGTCTCATCCAATGCCATATATTATTTTTCAAAGCATATTTTATTTCATTATCTGGGGGAGGGTTATACTTAACCCTAAGGCAGCCCATCATGTAGGCTAGGATCCAGTGTCAGATGAGCGCAAGGACCCATGGGAGTCCTAAACCCAGACCATCATATGGACTGTACAATGTTGCCCGTCAGAATAAGGCACATTAATGTAGATTTTTAATAACATTAACATGGTAAACGTCCATAGGTGGTGCAGGAAATCTCATTAAAATTGACTTTTTTCATTTCAGGGACAGATGAAGCTGTCCATCATTCATCCACAGAAGGTGTCTGAAAAGCTTGAGCATCTACCTTCCAGCAGAATAAGTATCTACAGTACACAAAATATTGCATACTGTACAGAGGGTCAGCAATCTGGGACCCATTAATAAAAAGAGCTCCCACCCTGCATTGCAGCACCCACTCCCAATAGAACCAAAGGCCAAACTGCCCCCCAAAAAAATAAACACACACACACACACACACACACACAAAACAACCTAAAACCAGACTGGATTTAAAAAAAAACAACATAACAAATCCACCTGTCTACTGCTGCAGCTCGTGATCCCAACAGAACCTAAGACCAAACTTCTCCTTTTAATTAAGAAAAAAACAAGAAATATACCATCCTCCCTCTGGTGCTTCCTCCCCAAACAGTCACAGGGCAGACTTCTCCCAACTCATCAATAAACAAGCATTTGTCAATGCCAAATGTTGGCTTGCTGGCATTGGCATTGGCAGTGCAGGAGTTAGAAATGCAAAATAGGAATGGCAGTGAAGTACTGAAGTAATGCCAACAACCCCCCCCCCGCAGAGACTGGAAGGCATTGAGAGTGTGGCTTTGGGTCACCTATAATGCTTACGCCATTCCAAATCACCCCACCCTGCAGAGCGTACAGGTGTCAGGGTGTGCAATGGGGTTGGTTGGCCCTTATGCTCACCCCATTCCATAAAGAAATGAGCTGAGATGGGTGTAATATAGGAGAGTGGGGTGAACGTTAGGGTGACAGAACCCAAAGCACACCTCAATGCCTGTCAGTGGCTGTAGGCTGGGAAGTGGGAGTAGAATTCTGTGAACATTATGGCTGACGAACCCAAGTTGATCCCCAATGTCTGTCAGTCTCTACAGGGTGGATGTACAGTTGGAAACCTTAATGCCCCAGGTGTTTGTTGGTATTTTCACTCCAAATTTTCAACAGCGGCTTTTCGGCACCCCACCTCATGAACAGTGGTGCTATCATTTCATTACTCAATCCTGAAAGGTGTTTTTGCACAGCAAATGCACTATACGGAGCCACAGGTGTGGAAATACAATTTGGGCAGGATGCAAAAAAATTACAGCTGCTCTGTTCATGAGGAGGTATAAAAAATGGCAATGTTGAAAATTTGGAGAGAAAATATGAAAGATTTGCAATTTACGAGTGTGCGTAGATACTGCGCAATGCACGCCCACAATGCAGTCATTTTGGAGATTTTTTTTACCAAATTTCCAACATGGGCATTTTGAGACCCTCCTAATGAACAGTGTCACTGTGATTTTGTTACTGTGTCCCGAAAGTTGATTTAGCACCGTGCCCATTGTGCGCCACAGGTGCAAAAACATGTTTCTGGCAGGATGTGAAAAATGACAGCTGTACTGTTCATAAGGAGATGTGAAAAAATGGCAATGTTGAAAATCTGAAATGAAAATATTAAAAATTTCGAAGTTACGAGTACGCGGAAGGTGCATAACGATGCTCTTGACTCAGTCATTTTTGAATTTTTCACCAAATTTTAACAAAGGCATTCTAGGACCTCTGCTCATGAACAGTGTCACTATGATTTTCTTAATATGTCCAGAACATTGATTTCACACAGCAATTGTGCCATTGTGTGCCACATGTGCGAAAACACATTTTGGGCAGGAAGTGAAAAATGACAGCTGTACTGTTCATAAGGAGGTGTGAAAAATGGCAATGCTGAACATTTGAACTGAAAATATTACAAATTCTCGAAGTTATGAGCGTGTGTGGAAACTGAGTAATGCATGCTCATAACACAGTCATTTGTTTTTAGAATTTTTACACCAAATTTGCAACATAGGCTTTTTGGGAGCCCATCTCATGAACAGTGGCAGTGTCATCTAGTTAATCAGCCCTGAAAGGTGATCCTGTGCAGTGACCGCAAAATCACCATTCAGGACCAAATAACGAAATGACAGTGACTGATTTCATGAGGTGGAGTCCCAAGAACCCCATGTTGAAAATTTGGAGCCAAAAGTTAAAAAATGGACGCTGATATCCAACTAGTTGAAACCCCCCATTTATGTCATTATACAGCTTATTGTCATTTCTTCCGCTCGTGGTCGGTCTTGAAGAGTGCAGAGGTGTTTCCGCTCCACGAAGATGGCCGCCAACCTCAGAGAGTGTATGGGGTGGTGGTGGGTGTGGGGAGGTGGGTGCACAGAGGTGGGTGCAGGTTGGGAGAAGGGGCACCACAGACAGTGAGGGACCATTTTCTTGTTTACAGGTCAAAATAAAAAAAAAACACTTTGTGGGAAGGTTTTCTTTTTTTCAGGTAATACATTGGGCATGCTGGGGTGGCTCCCAGTGTGCCACCTGGGCTTTTTAGTGGGGACTGGAGCAGACTGGGATTGGGCACCCAGTCAGCAAAGAAAGAGTGTCTGTGTTTGGGGGGGCATGATGCCGAAGGGGATTGGGCACCCCCGTTGGCAGACAAATTAAACTAGTGGGACATTATGCTGATGGGGATTGAGCACCCCCATTGGCAAACAAATTGAACTGGGAAGGGGGCATGCTGACAGGGGGATTGTGCACCCCTGAAGTCAGCCTCCTAGGGATTGTGAGAGGTGGAAGCAACAGCCGCTACCATGTTTATTGAAATGTTTCAGCAGGCAAGACATGTAGGGGAGGCGTGTCAGACCTGCCCCTGCAATGACAAGCCTGTCTCTCATTGCAGCAGCAGATTTCTTTCAAGTTGGTGGCATTCTATGAAACTGCTGTCAACAGCAGCATGCTCACTGGTTGGCAGCTGAGGGACACACTGGCTGAAGCATCCCTTGGATTCGCCACAACACTGACACACCTTTGAAAGTGCTAGTACAGTGCTTCAACCACAAAATGTTGCTTGTGCATGCATGCACAAGCCAACATAAAAATAAACAGTCTCACAAACTGTATCCCAGATTTAATAAATAACCAATCTTGTCTCCTCGATTCTGCAGGCTGCGCCTGCCGCAGGAGAATCATGGAAGCTGTGGTGTCTCAGGCTGCTGCTGATGTGTTAAACTGCTGACCTAATGCCTCTCCTCCACTCCTCCTTTCTGCTACATGACCAATGGCTGGACTACATTATGTGAAGAACAGTATTGGTAACAAATCCTTCCTTCTACCACTGCAGCTCCCCATGACTCTGCCCGACAGAACTACAGACTGGAAGGTTCCCTGACTAAAAGAGTCTCACAAACTGTACCTCAATGTTCATAAAAACAAGTCCTCTCACTTCCTTCTGCAGCTCCCTCCCACATCTGAACCACAGATTGGACAGCTCCTGACTCATTAACAAAAAAAATAAAATAAAAATAATAGTCTCACAATCTGTACCCCAGATTTAATAAAAAACAACTCCCCCTCCTCCATCTGCAGCTCCCTCCTACAGGGAATGGTGGGATGTTGTGGTGTCTCAGGCTCCCACTGATGTGTTTAGCTGCTCACCTTATGCCTCCCTCCATCACTCATTTCCCTAATGGAACCAATGGCTGGACTCCAGTATGTACAGTACTGTATTAGTAAAAAATCCCCCTCCTCCCACTGCAGCTCCCTGCCCCAACAGAACCACTTATTGCAGTGCTTCAGACTGATTATTAAAAAACATATATGTATAATAGTCTCACAAAACCATACCCCAGATTTAATAAAAACTTCCCCCTCCCCATCTGCAGCTCCATCCTGCTACAGTGACTCTTGGAAACTTGTGGTATCTCAGGCTCCTGCTGATGTTGTAAACTGGTGATCCAGCCCCTCCCTCCACTAGTCCTTTCCTCACAGAACCAATGACTGGACTCCAGTCAGTATGTACAGTACAGTATTAATAACAAATCCTCTGTCCTCCCTGTGCAGCTCCCTTCCCCGACAGAACCACAGATTGGACTGCTCCCGACTCATTAAAAAAAAGATAACAGTTCACAAATCGTACCCCAGATTTAACAAAAATAAATCCCCCCCCTCTCCCCATGCAGCTCCAGCCTGCCACAAAGGATGCTGCAGTGTTTCAGGCTCCTTCTGCTGTGTTAAACTGCTGACCCAATGCCATTGTCATAGTACTCTGCAGGGGACCACAGGGTCAGTGATTATAGCATTGTGGGGTCACTGCAAATGAAAAAAATGTAATCAAAGTCACAGCAAATGTGGAGACATTAATAATCATCTCTCTTTCTCTCTCCATTGCTTCTTTCCCAAAGACAACCAAGACTGATCTCCAATATGTACAATACAGTATTAACAACAAATCCTCCCTCTGCAGCTTCCTCCAACAGAACCACAGACTACATGACTCTTGACTTATTCTTAGAAAAATAAATGAGTCTCACAAACCATACCCCAGATTTACTAAAACAAATCCCTACTGCTCTCACAAACCATACCCAAGATTTACTAAAACCAAATCCCCACCGCCTTCAGGCAGCTCCCTCCCACAACTGAACCACAGAATGGACTGCTCCAACTCACTAAAAAATAAATAAATAACAGTCTCACAAACCATACCCCTGATTTAACAAAAGCAACTCCCCTTCCTCCCTCTGCAGCTCCTTCCTACCATGAAGTATCATGGGATGCTTCAGGGCTGCAGGCTCTCTCTGATGTGTTTAACCACTGACACAATGCCTGTCTCCACCACTCCCTTCCTCAACAGAACCAGAACACCCATATCCACCGTACAGTATTAATAACAAATCCTCCCTCCTTCTTCTGCAGCTCCTTGTCCAACACAGCCATAGACTGGACTGCTCCCAACTTGTTATGAAAATACAGAATAAAGTATGGGGTGGTGTGTGTAATGAGAAATTTACACACACTCAAGGTGTTAGATGCTACATAAACCCTGAAAGCAAAGCTGGAGGGGTTTGTGAAAGCATTTAACACCGAGGGTGTGTGTAAACTTTGAGTTTAAATGCACTACCCCATACTGTATTTTATATAATTGCTGGGTTTCCCCTTTTCGCCACAGCAATTATATAAAATTGCAGACATTCTGGTGAGGCCACACTTTAGTTTTGTTTTAGCCTGGTCCACACATTTTCAGTATACAAAATGTGTACATGTTTTAAAATGTTTAACTGGCTTCCCCTTTTTCCCATAAGGAAACTGTAGTGTGATTTGCCATTCTAAAGGAGTGTTTATAATGGCAAACATGTGCATGGTTTCCCTCACTTGTGCGTGTGCATGCTGCAACTCGACCACTCTCGCCTCCTTCTCCTAAACTGCACCACCAGAAGAACTCAGCAGGTTATTTTTGAAGCACCTTCAATACTAGAAACTTTGAAATGTGGAAAAAAAAAAAACATTTAAAAAACGGCTGATTCAAATGTGGGCACCAGAAGAAAACTAAGCTGAACCGCAGCCACACTGGAACATCTTTATTTTATATAATTGCTGAGGCAAAAAAGGGAAACCCAGCAAATATGGGGTAGTGTGTTTAAACTCAAAGTTTACACACACCCTCATAGTTAGATGCTAATATAAACCCCTCAAGCTTCGCTCTCGGGGTTTATGAGCATCTAACCCCTTGGGTGTGTGTAAACATCTTATAATTACTAGTTCACGTTTTTTCCCATAGTAAAAGCTGGTTATAATTTGCAGTTATAACCAGCTGGGCTGGTTATAATGGCAAACATGTGCCGCTTTTACTATGGTAAAAGCACAAGCAACAGCAACTCCACTTCTTCTGAGCTTTTCTTTTTCGCACTGTCTGGGGCTGTAAATGAATTTACTTCTCTTTTTTTTTTTTTGTTAAACAGGTCGGTGAGAGACAGACTGCATGTACTTTTATGCTGGCATAGTAAAGAACAGCTACATCTAGGGACATTTCTGTTGTGCCTAACGCCTCGTCCATTTTTATTCACCGCCACCGCTGCACTACTGTCTGTACCTCCTCCTTGGCTCCATCTCCTTATGCTCCAGCTCTTTAGCAGGCTACTGCCAAAACTGACTAATTTTAACTTAAAAAATGAGATGTTCAGCACCCTCACTGCCAGATCGCAGTCATCATGGAACCGCCTTACAGGTACTTCTCCTCCTCTTCTTGTCACTGCCTCTCACCATATTTTATATAATTGCTCAGGCGAAAAAACAGGACCCCAGCAATTATAAAAAATAAAATATGGGGTGATGTGTGTAAAATTCAATTTTTACAAACACTCTTGTTGTGGGATACATTTCATAAACCAGCCCTCGGGGTTTATGTAGCATCCCACAACTCGGGTGTGTGTAAAACCTCGTTACACACATCACCCCATATATTATTCTCTATGTTACACACACCACACCATACTTTATCCTATATGTTTAGCCTGGTTCAACATTTGGAAAGGTGTAGCATTTTTTTTAAATGACTTACTGCTGAGTCCCACTGGTGGTCGAGTTTGGCAAGCGGCAAGCAGTGAGGATCGGAATACATGCGGCAGGTGCATGCGCAGAGTGAGGGAAACCAGGCATGTGTTTGCCATTATAAACATCTTTATAATGGCAAAATTTGCCACAGTTTCCCTATGGGAAAAAGGGAAAGCCATTAATTATAAAAATTAAAAAAAACACAACAGCCTTGCAAACTGTACCACAGAATTAATGACAAATCCCCCATCCTTCCTCTGCAGCTTCCTCCTGCCACTGAGAATTATGGGATGCTGCAATGTTTCAGTCTTCCACTGCTGTGTTCAACAGTTGACCCAGTACCATTGTCATGGTACTCTGCAGGGACAATGGGTTCAGCAGTTCTGTAACTGTGGAGGCTCTGCAAATGAAAAAATTGTAAAGTCACAGAAAATGTGGACCCATTAATAAAACATACTCCTCCAACTCTCCTTTCCCATCAGAACCAATGACTGAACTTTGGTAGGTACAGTACAGTACCTCTGCAGCTCCTTGCCCCAACAGAACCACAGACATTTTATTTCTGTAAGTACTTTGGCTTTTTCCTTTAAGTCTCACTCCTGCGTGTCCCTGACGTGATGCATGCATGTGGAGGCATGCATACACATGCCTTGTGGGATGCCCCCCACCCTACAGGTTGCACTGTTACTGCCTATGCCTATCACCAGACCTCCATCCAGAGATGACTGGACTATGGTCAGGTGACCCCCCCTTCCTGGGAGAGGAGAGCCATCACTCGATCCTGCTCCCTCTCTCCCCCATGCCAGTCCCCCGGTGATCCGAGGTCGTTCCCGAACCCGGGTCACCAGTGCAGCATGAGGTAAGGCATCCAGTGCCTCAGCCCTCAGCTCCACCTGGCTGGTCCACAGAACCACAGACTTGATTGCTCCTAACACATTATTAAAATAACAGTCTTGGCCCAGTGATGCTAACTGCTGAGGCACTGGATGCCTTGCCTCATGCCACGCCGGTGACCTATGTTTGGGAATGAGCACAGTCAGATGAGGTTGGCAAGGGAGGAGAAAGATTGAGCATCTGATGGACTGCTCTCCTTCTCTGGGGGGGGTTGCCAACAGAGACAGGGGACAGTGTGCCATCACTGTAGAAAAGGGAGAGGGGATGGGGCAGATGCTAGGAGGGAGCACATGCAGATGTGTGTGTGTTCTCTCTGCAGGCATCATTGCATGCCTCATCTCCTGAGGAGAAACCAGAAAAATGGGTGCTATGGTGAATGATGGAGGGCTCGCAGGCTCTGCACCCAGCTAGCCATGACGCTGACCACACTGGAAGTGGTCTCTGGTGTGGGTTGGGGAACTCTGCAGGCCTCTCCAGTGGCGGTAAGCCCTTGGGTTATGGGCCAGTGCCAGATGGTGGATGCCGGAGACAGGGTGGGGGCCCTCTGGAGGAGGGCTGGCATCAGGAGAAAGAAAATAGCAAAAAAAAAAAGATAAATAAAATAGCAGTCCCACAAAGCATACCCCAGCTTTAACAAAAACAATCCCCCCGGTAGCTTCCTCCTGACATGCAGTTTTGGGATGCTGCAGTGTCTCAGGCTCTTGCTGTTGTGTTAAACTACTGACTCAATGCCCCTGTAACATTACTCTGTAGGGGACCATGGTGTCAGCAGTTAGTAACAGTATTGTGGGGGCTCTTTACTTTGAATGAAAAAAATGTAAACAAAGACACAGCAAATTTTGGCCCAATAATAAAACATCTTCCCTCCACCACTTCTTTTCCCCAATTGAACTATTGACTGACTCCAGTATGTACAGTACAATATAAATGACAAATCCTCCTCCTCCCTCTTCAGCTTCCACCCTAACAGAACCGCCCAATGGACAGCTCCTGACACATTATTACAAATAAATAAATAAGTCTCATACACCTTAACCTCAGATTTAATAAAACAGCTCCCCTCCTCCCTCTGAAACTCCCTTCTGCCACGAGGAATCGCAGTATGCTGTGGAGTCTGTCTCCTGCTGATGTGTTAAGCTGCTGACCTTAATGCCTCTCCACCACTCCTTTCACCATCAGAACCAATGATTGGACTCCAGTATGTACAGTACAGTATTAGTAACAAATCCCCCCACAGCTTCCTCCCCAACAGAACCACAGACTGGACAGTTACAGACTCATTATTGAAAAACAAATAATAATAAGCTCAAAAACCACAAATTCCTTCCTCCTATCTTGGCAGGCAGCTCCTTCCCCCAACAAAACCAAACACCTGACTACGGGATGTAGTCTGCTGTTCCCTCCCCAAAGTCACCAGCCAGACTGCTCCTGACTCATAAAAACAAAACAAAAAAGTCCCACAAACCACACCACAGATTGAAAAAGAAAAGAAAAACAAAAGCAAAAAAAATTCTCCCCCCTATCTGCAGCATTTTTTTAGTAAAATCAAAACTCCAACTTCATGCAAAATGAAGTACGGTAAAAATTATGCAATAATGCAAAGCACTATGCAATTTGCTGTTTCTTAGTTCATTTCATATAACTTTATCTTGACATTTTAATGTTTTAATAATATAAACAGTTAGTACAATTTTATGGAGAACTTGGGATAGGGCACCACACAGGCCATGCGGGGTAACAGGGTTGTACACAGAGATTCCCACCAGTCAGTTGGGGTGGGGTTATAGAACAGGCAATTCATGCCAGGGTTTGGACCACCTGGTCGTCATGGGGCAGATGGCAGTGTCAGATGGGAACAGTGGAGGAGGGTGAGGAACCATGTTGGCTGGGGTGGCCATGTGCAGCCTACTTCTGTACCATACCATCACCTCAGGTATGGATGGTATGTCTTCACTGTCTCCTGTATTGATGTGGGGAGACCTCATCCACAGTATGGGGAATGAGCATAGGGACAGTGTTACCTGCCCCAGGCTGCGGCCCCACAGGATACTGTCACAGGAGAGGAGCAGATCATGACTGGTGCGCACAGTGTCCTCAGTGACATGGGAATCTTGGGTGTACAGGGCATTCTTTGTCCCAGTACTACATGGCATGGGCATATGCAATCCTCCTTAGCTTGTTCCCCTGTGAGCCTGCTTTAGCTTCACGCTCACCTCTTTCTTGCAAAACTCTCCCCCTACATACTTCCCCAGCACTCCTTCCTTTTCACCTTACTCCCACCCCCCATTCCCTCCTCTATACACCACCTTACCCTCACTACCCACTCTCTGCTGCTTGGCCAAGGTGACTGACAGGGTTCTCTGTATCCTGGAGGGTTCTAGAACCTAGGTAAACACCTTCCTCGCTGCCTACTCCTACCCTATTCTTTCCTGAAAGGGCTGGGTCTCGGCCCCTCTTCTCTACCACCTCCCTCTCTCTTAGTCCTTCTGAAGCCAACTCCCCATTGCTGCCTACTTCTCTCCTATCACTCTCTACCTCTACCTTATGCAAGCAGGGTCCACTGCATACTGGAGGGGCCAGATCCCAGCAGACCTTTCTCTCCCCCCCCCTTCCTGATGTGCTCTAACTCCCACTGCCTGTGGCCTGCTTCCCTCCTGTTCATGCTTGACTTCTGCCTGGTGAAAGCAGGGTCCCCAGCATTCTGGAGGGGTCAGGCCCTGGCAGACCCTTCTCTATCCTTGCCTTCCCTCCTCCAAACCCCCTTTCACCCCCCCTGCTCTCTGCCTAAATGCCCCCACCCACCCACCTTTCCCACTTCCTTCCTAGTCATAGTTATTGGCTAACCCCTAATCTCTAATGCACTTATAGTCAATCTTGCACTTTTATTACACCTTGCAAATGTTGTTATAGCTGTGTCTCTCCTCACAATCTTGCCCTAGTTCGACCTCCTTGTAGTCTATCCAGCCATTTTCTAACTACAAAGCTATATCCCACCAAGTGTTTGCCAAAGATATTTGTGCTATCGTATCTATCTAGTTTAAGACTGTTAACATTGTATTCCATCTAGTTCATACCTGTTAGCATTCCTCCTTTTCAGAACTTCTGTATGGTCTGCTCACTTTATTGAATGTAATCAAATTGTATATCTATATTGTGTACCAAATCTCTGTATACTATCCTCATGTTCCCCTACCCCGCAGGCCGCATCGGGAGATGAGCAACTTGTTGCTCAGTGTGCCTTCCTGGTGAAACATCTCAATAAATAAAAAATAAATAAATAAATATACAGTGGTATCTGTTGTGGGGTGATCTACTTCTTCTGGACAGGCCAGTTCTATGGCCTGCCCTTGCAGTAACTGCAACCACGGCTGCAGCCTCCAGCACAGTGTCACTAAAGTCAACCCTGAAGGTGGTCATGCCAGCATCCACAGCCTGGCACAGTCCTTGCAGGGCTGCCACGTGCTCCATGTGGCATGCCTCCACCTGCTGCTCAGCACACTACATGTCCTCATGCACCATGTGACAGAGGCATGTCAGCTCCTGCTTGCGATACTCTTTGCTTCCACAGTAGACCACAGCATCTGCCTGTTGTCAGCTGTGTCCTGCTGCCATGGGAGACTGTCCATTGGGACAGGGACCAGCTGAACCCATGAACACTGTGTGGGTGGGACTGCACAAGGGTAGCTGTGCTGTCTGAGATGGACACTGTGGGCTGGCTGTGGCCAACCCATGCAGTGGGCACAGGGCTGCAGAGCTGTGGCAATGGAGGAGATGCATCATGGGGAGCATCAACAGTAGCTGCCCTGCGGTATTGGTCAGGTGTAGCAGGTTGATGGTCATGCCGGGTTGGGATCCTTGGGTGGCACACTGGTGGCTAGTACTGTAGTGGGCTTCCTCCTGTGACTGCTGGGCCGTGTGGGGACTGGGCCCCCCTGGTATGGTGGCAGGGGGGGGACAGCTCTGTTGGTTTGAGGTGGGTCCCGCCTGTCACATGCTCTCAGTGTAGGTCTCATAATTTTCTCTTCACATCCTCCTCACTGCAGTCTGCTGATTGGCACATATGGGTGTTAAGTTGGGGCTAGAGATGCCAAGACAGTCCTGGGAATCCTCCTCTGTCTGATCTGACATGCTCTTCTGTTGGGAGAGGAGAGGGGAGTTATATAGTACTGTACTGCACAGATCAGTGTGCAGGCTGAGGCAGCATGCATTCCTGGTGTACAGTGCCACAATCACCCAAACTGTGTGTACAGTGCACCACATATACACTGCAGGTAATGACACACCTCTACATTGGTGGGCACACACTCTGTTAGCATGAGGCATTCAACCCAGCACCAGTGTGGTCATACCTCCACACTTGTGTACATCCACCTAGTTCCAGTGAGTACATGCCCATCCACCAGATAACACTCATCCCATACCATACCAGTGGGCACACATGCCAATACTAAGGAACACACACAAAAACATCCTTCCTGTGGAGCATACATACAAAAAACAGAGAGCACATGGACAACACCACGGGGGGCATGGTCATGGACCTGCACACAGATGGCTACACACTGGGTGACAGGGAAACAGTAGTGTGGCCTACAGACAATGTGTTATCCAGCACTGGTGTATGTGTGCACCCATATCTCTACATACCAGACACACACACACATGGCCTACAGGATGTCTTACCGCCAGTCACTCATATGGCTTAGCAGGTCTCACTTGGCCTTTGTAGCCACCACCACCACTGTCATCATCTCCACTGGCTGTAGGGTGCATACTATGGCCTCCTATGCAGGACCTAGGGAATGTGCTGTCGCCGATGCCAGTGGGCCCCTGCCTGTTGCATGCAGCTCCCTGCACTCCATTGTCATGATCTGCTTTGTGCAGCTCCTCATGTTCCTGAAGCACTTTCTCACTGCATCCATAGGTCGGTTGTGGCCATCAAAGGCATTGGCCTCCTCAGTCATCTCCTCCCAAGCCTGCTGTACCGAGAAATCCATGCTGTTGCTCAGGGAAAGGACCTTCTCCCTGGCCTTGCAGGCCTGTGCCAGTACATGTAACTCCTCCATGATGAAGCAGTGGGCCTGAATTTGATTGGTATCCTCCATTGTGCCTGCTATACAGGGAAGTGCAATACAGGTGACCAGAGGTATACACAGTGGCACAAAGCTGAATGGGACTGTGGTGCAGCAGGGCCATTGCCAGGATTTTTCCAAGGGGGGTTCTTTTTATGCAGTCTGTAACCTTTTATTTATTATTTTTTTATATATACATTTTTTGTTTTTCTGTTTTGCTCCCTACCCCTTCTCCCCCAGGGCCACGGCATACACATGCATGTACGAGCATGGAGGCACACACCAGGATCCGGTGGCCCCTTCCACCCCTCCTGACTTCTGTCACTGCCCGTACTGCCTACTCACCCACCGGACCTCCACCCGGTGGGAGTGATACTATGGATGGGCAGGCAACCACCCCTTTGGAGGGGAGAGCCATGGCTCAATCATGCTCCAGCCCTCCCCCCCCAAGCCGGCACCCCAGTGACCCAAGGTTGTTCCCAAACTCAGGTCACCAGTGTAGCGTGTAAGGCACCAGTGCCTCAACCTTCTGCTGTACTGGGCCAGCTTGCAGTCTGCAACCTTTAAAAAAAAAGCTGTGGGTCTTAGTGCCGCCAGGACACCAGACGCCATGGGGTCCTAGATGCTCTGCGGTGCATTTTGTGGCTGCCATGAAGCTAAAGAAGTCATATCTGAGACCTCCTACACCCCTTGCTCTAAGAAAAATTATTATCTGGCTGGCTGCAGGGTGAATACATATATGTATTCAGTGCGAACACAACAAGATGCTGCTACTGTAGTATATCTAAGGCATTGTCTCACATATTATGTTATCAGTTTTAATATCTGCAGCTGTATCTACTGGTGTGTAGGTAGGTTTGGGGTGCCAGGCCCCAAAAAGCTCTGGGGTACTAGATGCTCTGTGGCTCATTGTGTTGCTTATTTTAAACCAAAACAACTCATCTGTGAGCTCCCCTCCACCTCCTGCTCTAAGGACAATTATTACTATCTGGGTGGCACATACTCTGTGTGTGTGTGTGTGTGTGTGTGTGTGTGTGTGTGTGTGTGTGTACATATATGCACTGCACCTCAATGTGGAGTCTGTTGCTGGTTTTAGCTGGGTATTGTACACTACTAACTTACTGCAGTGCTGGCTTGCTTCTAGGGCAGGGGTCTGGGGCTGATAAGCTCCCAGAAACCATGTTCTGTATGCTCTGTTGTGGCTTATTTTAAGTCTATATAACTCATATCTGAGCTCCTTTACCTCTTACTGTAACCCTCCTCCCCAACTCAATATACCATCTAAGCAATTGAGTCAGTGCAACATGGCCTACAGCAAGGCTAGCAGGATGCTGGGATGTATCACTAGGGGTATTGATAGCAGAAGAAAGGAGGTAATACTTCCCTTCTACAGATCCCTGTTGAGGCCTCACCTAGAGTACTGTGCCCAGTTCTGGAGTCCTCACCTCAGAAAGGATAAGGATAGGTTGGAGACAGTGCAACACAGAATAACTAAAATGATTCAGGGACAGTAAGGCAGATCCTATGAGGAGCACCTCAAGGCACTAAATATGTACTCATTGGAGACCAGAAGGGAGAGGGGAGATGTGATAGAGACCTTCAAGTTCCTTAAAGGAATTAAAGTGAACTGCAGAGTATTATTTATAAAGCCTGTGTACCAATTCGCGGTCACATGGACGCAAATGGAAATTAACAGGAGGTAGGTTCAGGAGAGATGTGAGGAAGTACTGCTTTACGGAAAGGGTGGTAGAACTTTGGAACAGTCTGTCAGCTGAATTGGTGGATGCAAAAACAACCAGAGGATTCAAGCTGGGCTGGGACATAATGAAGGGAATAGTGGTTACTGGGGGCAACAGGACCAAGGAGGAGAATAGAGAGAGGATGTGGAGGCTTAGTACCCTGGAGAAATGGTAGGTTCCAGGGACTTGGGCAGACTGGATGTACTTCTGTCTTTTTCTGCGTCACTGTCTATGTTTCTATACCAGGAATCCTGCTTGGAAAAAATCTGTAACATAATTCTTAGTTCAGTATTGGGTACTACACTTGTTGCCCCCACTCCATTTTCCAATGTGGTAGGCATGACAAAGGGAGTGAGGGAAAGGTAATTTGACAGTGGTGGGGATACCCAGTGCAAGTTACCATCTCCTAAATGCCTACCCTCCCACCCGCCCCTGCCCCCACCATGCTTCCAAAAGTATAGTGGGTATTTTCATACTACTGAACTGTAGCAACAAATGTCATTCTACTGACACGTGGTCATCTGGAGAAAACGCTTCTCACAACTTATTTGTTTTAACAGCGTCTGACACAAATGACACAGACAAAAGTGGACCTCAATGCCAATAAAAATGGGACCACAGTGAAGGCCTCTCTGAACAGCACAATTAGTGAAGTGGCAGTGTAGATCCCAGACAGACCCTTCCACACCCTTGCATTGCCTTTCCACTGTGGTACCTCTTTGCTTAACTTATGAAAAGCTAAAACAGGCATATGAAACATGACAACTTTGTATAGAGGAGGATTTAAGTAATTTATTTCTAAATCTTCAGCCCACCCACCGAACAGCTCCCTTGCTCAACTGCACAGCCTATCCCTTGATATGCAGTTATTAAGGGACACATCTTCAGCAACAGTGGCCAGCAAAATTTACCTGCTGGTGACTGATAATATTATAAGTCGAGGTCCTATACTTCTTTTTTGCTCTCCTGGAGACGTCGTCTCTAAGCCTGCCACCATGCTACATCTTTCTCGAGTGCTAGCTGACAGTGTGAATTGTGGGCAGCGGCCATGCTGTATTCCAGTCACATTCAGGATACTGACGTGAGCTCAAGTTGGCCAGCCAGTCATAGGGGGATGGTGCGGAGAAAGACTCACAAAGCAGCTCCAGTCATCTTACTGGCACTGAGGGAGCTGATTGGTAGCAGATGGGAGGGCATACATGCAGAGAAAAGTGCTGAGGTTCATCATGTGTGCATAAGCACTCTCACGACAGTCACAAAATATACAGAAGTAATGAAAAAAATGTTACAAATTATGAAAAAAGGGGGAGTTTATAAAGGGGGGTTCTTTCGAACCATACGAACCCCCGCAACGGCTGTGTGTAGTCACCCATCCCTGGTAACATAAGTGTCCTGGAAATTCCTACACTGACACAGCCCTAGGCCACCTAACACTGGACTACCCATGTGTGCTGCCTCCCATTGTGACAGCAAAGACATGCAGGAGTGGATAAGAGCAGGGGCCTTTAGGCCCAGGCCACCACATTCACATATCTGTGAGGTGTGACTCTGTTAACATTGTGGACCATAGACTATAGTAGAGGGTTCTCCCACCCTGACATGGCAGCACCTCCACCACTAGATGTAGACACTATTAGCCACCACTGCCATATGTCCAGGGTACTACTGCACACAGCACACACACAAGGGTTACACTGGACAAGATTCACAGAATCTTCATTGAAGTATGTCCCCAACTCATGTCTGACAAGCACACCTCCACTATCATCCAGCCCCACTGAGAACTATTGGTGACTACCACCACCACATACAGAGTACATGCCCACTAACTAGAAAGCAGGATGTGATGGGTTCCCTATCTAACAGTACCTATGTAATAGAGCCCCCACCTGTCCAGGACATACTGTATAGTACAGGTAAAGGGGACATATACATGAACAATGTCTCCATGGTGTTAGAGTGGGTACACAGGACAGCTGACTACATTGTCCTCCATATTACGTAATGGAAGGTTCTGGAACACTGTGGACCCTTCCCTGGAGGAACAGTGACAGTCCTCTCAGATTGCCAGATTGCTGTGGAATGTTACCTGTAGCTCCATGGCACGAGTTCAATGTTTTCCTTTAGTGTACATTATGGCCTACTGAAGAAAATGGCTTGGTTGTCCTGTATGACCTTTGCATCGCTATGGGGACACGTTTCCTGTAAATGACTACATTTTCTTGTAAAGAATGTGAATTCCTGTAGATCTGGGAGCCATGCCTTGAATATGAAACATGAATTGGGCAGTCATTCGGAAGACAATATATATACACAATCTACTACACACCCATGAATCTAGAGGCCATTCTGAAGCCAATGCATACATACAGTCCACTGCACACCCAACCCTTTCTAGGCCATTCTACTGGACACTTGCCTCCATTTGCCTGCAGTTCTGCTGTGGTACCAAGATGGTGCACTGTGCTCCTTTATATACAGCAGGCACAATCAGGCATACAAATGTATGCATATCTGCCGGTAATGGCATTAAAATGTGGTTATTTGCCCATGGACTGCAATTTGACCTCATTT
The DNA here is from genome assembly GCA_016271365.2 of Neoceratodus forsteri. Lineage (NCBI taxonomy): Eukaryota > Metazoa > Chordata > Ceratodontiformes > Ceratodontidae > Neoceratodus > Neoceratodus forsteri. Next base: position 854,856,953 of record CM057459.1, on the reverse strand, counting down.
GCATACACTGGCTGAGTATTGCATTTTTGCCTGGCACACAAACCCAGTTTTCCACCATTGCATCTCACCTGTGTTTGCACATCTTCTGGTCATGGCACAGCCATGATGTCATGTGCCATCTCTGATGTCATCATGCTACGCCTTGCAGCCATGTGCACCACAATTGTGTAAGCATATCAGCAGCACTGCACAATATGTCCCAGTGCACATGCTGTCCCCATGCTGGCCACATGCCCTTGGGCCAGGCTCTCCACTGGATGAGCAAGTTGCATAGTGCAACATGACACCATGACACTCTAACATGACAAAGTGCCATGCAGTAGCTAAACATGTCGGAACCGGGAAGCACCATGGCTTCAGACTGCTCTGCCAAGAGAGAGGGAAAAACAATGGCTAAGCAGCAATGCAGGGTTGTCCAGCAGTGCAACTATAGATTGCCCAGTGTGGAGCTGGCAAACTCAGTTGACCACATAGGTGTGAGGGTGAACCAGCTGCTGGGGGAGACAGCAGGGTCAGACAACTACCCCTGAGGTGTGGGTGTCAGTGGAGTGGCTCTTCACGTGCCAGACAGGGCCCACCTGCGCTGGGTACCAGTGCAGTCATTGATACAATGATCTGCAATGGAGGAAGGCATGCCACCTGCGGGAACTGTGGTCCATGAATGGTGGCACAGTGCCCAGGCCAGGCAAGTAAAGATGGTTGTATTGTGTGTGTACTGTCCTGTGTAGGCCTGTGACATGGTACTCTGTGACAGGGCTAGACCCCCAGAGGCACTGTGCACATCACTAGTGTGTCCTCAATATTCCCTTGTCTTTTTGACATGCCCCACTGCATGGCCTGCCAGGTTGTATGCAGCTGTCTGGGTTCCCTGTCCCATGGGATGCCCTTGTGCCCTGTACAGTACTGGACCCACTGTGGTGGCCTGAGGTGTGTGTCTGCCTTGGCTGCATGACTGTGGGCCATCACAGTGACATGGCAGCAGTGTTATGGGCATAAGGCCCATATTTACTTTCATGACATGGTAAGCAGAGACTGTGTACCAGGTACAGCAACCAAGACATGTCAATAGATATTTCTTCTTATGACCAGGGAGTGAGTCACATGTTTTATTAATTTATGCATTTATGTATGTATTTATTTATTTATTTATGTACGTATTTATTTATTTACGTATTTATTTATTTAAGGATTCAGAGAAGACCTTTGAGCACAAGCTCTTTTACAAGGTTCCATGTCAGGTTGACGGACAATAGACATATTACATCAAGCAGGTATAGAAAATACATATTATATATTAGTTAATAATACTTTGAGAGGGTAGGTATTACATTGACCGCCCAGGGCGCATGAGGCCCGGCGTCGCAGGCGGAGGGCCTTATAGCCCTGGAAGGTCCGGTATTGCCCATACCGCCCACCCGAGGGTATTATTATGCTTAGAAAAATGGGCAGGTAAAAAAATAGTTAAATAAAAAGAAAATTAATAAAAAATAGTTTAAAGTCATTTTGTAAAAAATAGTTCCTCCGCCTGCATTAGAATGATGTTTTTTGTTTTTGGGGCCCCCTGAAGAGTGAGAAAACATGCAGTTTGATTGTACTGTGCTTTTATTTAATGTGTCGCCCCAGTGGATTCAGAAGACCGAGCATGTCAAAGCCCTTCCAGTCCGTAAAACCCAGTGGACTCAGAAGACCGAGCATGTCAAAGCCCTGCCAGTCGGTAAAAAATACAGCCATAAAGAAATGAAGAATACTTTTAAAGTTAACAGCCAGCATATTTCGGCTGGTAATGTGTTGCGCTGTTGCCGCCCTGATGCCCAAGCCTTCAGTTTGTCTTCGGGGTCGCCAGTCCGGTAAAAATACAGCCGCAAAAGAAATGAAGAATACTTTTAAAAGTTAACAACCAGCATATTTACGGTTGGTAATGTGCCGCGCTTGCCGCCAATTTGATGCCCAAGTCAGTTTGTCTTCGGGGTCAAGCGACATCCCTGTTGTAACTGAAGCAAGGAAAGTGAACGCAGCCCAGCAGAAGGAATGTGTTTGGTGTGGGAAAGACAGAGACAGAGCAGCAGTGGCAAGCCGGCAAGTAAAACAAAACGTTTTCTAAGCCACTGTGTGATGACAGGGGATGAAAGGACATGTGGTGGGGGGCAGAGCAGTTGCAGATGAGATCGGGACACAGGAGAAAGCGCAGTCAGAAGCTGATCGGTCCGCAGCTTTTTTTTATTGCTTCGTTCGTGTTTTTTTTTTCTTCATTGTAGGCAGACGTGAGTACCAGGGAGGTGTAGATGCGGGTTCATGTGGTAGCTGGCACTAAATTGGGCAGTGGGAGGGTGCAGGATCTCTCGCTAAGCAAGAGAAAAAAATGGTGGCAATTTCGAATTTCATATGATTCTAGCCAATTAGGAAGCATAGTGGGCACAGGAATAGTAGAATTGGTGAAGGGGCATTGTAGGCTGGCACTTTTTATTTGGTGGGCATCTATTGAAACTTAATGTACCCCTGTGGAATGGGTACCAGCCAATCAGATGCCTCCAAATAAAAGGCCCATCCTCCTAATACAGTGTTATCACTAAGTGCCATGGAATAAGTACAGCATCAGTAAAGGATATAAAAAGCAGTGGTGAGCTGCTTGGTGAAAGCAGGGAAGACCCCTTTCGAGTTGATGGGAGACTTAGGAAAGGTAAGCAGCCTCATGTTGGGGCTTTGTCAAAATAGGAGGTGAAATAGTGGCTGGGGGTGCCAGGGAGGAGGAGGAAGGGTAAGGTGGCACCAGAAGGAAAAAGTGCTTGACTAAATGATAATACAGGAAATGAGGGGAGGAAGTGGTGCGGGGTGGAGTTATGATGAAGGAGGTACTCAGGGAAACAGCAGGGGTGGCATGCTGAAAGCCACATGGGGGTTGGGGTTGGCCCTAGGCATGTCAGAAGAGGTGGGGGAGCAGAAGGACCGGGGAGGTGGGGGGAAACAGAGTGGATGCCTAGTGTCAGTTCAGGTGGCAAGGTGTAGGTTGATGGAGGGGGAAAGTACCATAGGAGGGGAAGAGTGGCTACTACAGAGAGCAGACACTAGCTGTACAGAGGAGCGGGGTGCAGCAAGGCTGCCATATAAGCAATGAAGGAGGCTAAGGAGGGGGAGAGACTAGCCTTCAGAGGCAGTCACACTCTGTGATTGATTTAAGGTGTTGCCTTAGTCCAGTTTTGAAGTGTGATAGGCATTTGGAGGTTTTGAATGGGCACAGGGATTTCGTTAAGCCACTGGGGGCCATATAGGTGAACTCATTGTCCAAGTGCAGTACAATGGAAGGGTGTTGCTGAGGCCCCCCTCTCATCCTACTTCTGGTGTCATAGAGGTAGCAATCAGTGAGAGGATGTTGGATACGGGGGGGGGGGTTGCCCAATAACACCTTCTTACCCGGGAGGCAGGTTTGGAACTTGATACTGTTCTTTAAAGGCAGCCAATTAGTCCATTCATACAGACAGCAAGTGTGCATATGATGATCCACAGCCAGGGTGACATGTGTCTTATGTATAGCTGCCCTGAGAGGCATCTTCAGCAGGACATGGATGTGGCCACTGTCAGTGTCATGCACATTGTCTGTACAATGCTGCATAGCCACAGGTATGTATCTGCCAGGTAAAGCATGGGATGCCACAGTACTGTACCCTAGGGTCCGAACATGTACTGGCCACTGCTGCCCCCACACCTACTGTATCCAGGCCCTCAGTCATTGTGCCGGTATGCTGTAACTGCCATACCTATGCATACTCTGTCTGAACATGGTCTGGGGCCAACATGCATGGTCTGTGGTACAGCGACTGGGTAGCTGGCAGGATGCAGACACTCCACAGGCTGGCATACACTGTGGTAGGCCCCTGCCTAACACAGAGAGGTACCATACCTTCTGCATGTGTGCCAGGGCATATGTGTGTGTGTGGTGCCACAAATGGTACTACTGGTACATTGCAGGCCTGCTCAACCTGTGCACCTGCCTCATGCATATGTGGAGGCTGGTGCATGGTACAGGCATGTGAGTGTATACTGACTAGTATGCTGAACGGTGCACTGTGTATCACTGCAGGATACTGATCACACCTTCATTTTCCTTCTCTATAGATCTCAGTGGCACCTGCCCTGGATGGGACCAAAAGCAATGCGAGTAGCAGTGCTATAGGGAGTCTCACATAGGTCATCAGGCCATGATGGGGCCCATGGCAGCACTACACAGGAGAGGCATTGAGAAAATTTCTCTTCACTGTGTGTTGCACCAAGGGTGTGTGTATACACATATAGGTGTTGGAACAGGTGGTGCTGCTCTGGTCATGGTCTTAGTACTGTCATAGGTGTTAGGGCCAGGCCCCATCTGTTGAACTTATAGCTGTATCTGACACTGATGAAAAGTGCCTTGACAATGCCACACATGCTGTCTAGAGGTTGCGTACACAGCACCACCTGTGTAGCATAATGGAATATCTGCACATTGGGGATAGCAACACCACTGGTTTTGCATGAGGTGAGCAGGGTCTGTCCTGCTGGATGTCATGGCACAGTTTGTAGGCATTACCAGTGTAGACGATGTGCCAGGCCTTTTTGGGGTAATAATGCACATGGTGACGCTGTTGGTGAGTGTGAGGAGATAACCCAATTTTGCACCACTGCTCGAGGGGCTCTATGGACGTTGGTGACTACAGGCACTGAGGGGGTATTCATGCCTGTCCCACTATTGTGTAGATCCATCCTCCACACATCTACACATGTTGCATGTCTCTGTGGCCGGCAACAGATGTCTCTGACTGAAATGCAATGCAGGATGTGTGACTGTAGTAGATATCACCTCATGGGTTGTGGTGAGGGACACTCACCCTGCACATGGGGTGTTGTTCCACTATAGCTACTGTGGTGTGTCATGGTCTGTGCAGTCTACCACAGTTCATCTACATGCTGCCTTGTGTCTGTCTACCACACCATGGCATGGCCTCCACCAAGTGATTGTGAGAACCCCACCACTCCAGATGCCTGGATGGGTGGTGGTAGCAGCACAGCCCCAGGTGTGTCCCCTCACAGTTGGTTGGGCCCATAATACCATGTACTCAGAACTATACTGTATATACCTGGCTTTTAGCAGGTGGTTGGCACTGGTAGCTTTAGCTGTGGTATGCCACCATGTCTAACCACGTGTGTCAGACAGCCATAATCATAATACACCTGTGCTGGTGCAATATTCTTTGCCACGTGCAGTGTGTGACATGCCTCATCAGCTCAACAGTGACCCACAGTTGTGGCATGGGGTCAGCAGATGGTGTGGTCTTCAGTGAGTATTGCATGTAGGGTATCATGTGTGAGCAACATTGTTCTGCAGCTACAGCAGTGACAGACACAATGATGACTGAGATATGATGATTCCATTGTACATGGGTGGGGCCAGCCGTACAGTCAGATACAACGAGGCAATACAGGGCTAATGACCTGCAAAGGCCCTGTACTGGGACAAACTCAGGGTCAGACTTAGGTATGAGGGGCCCACCTGGACAGTGTATACTGGGGCCCTCCTAGGCAATCAATAGTGGAGGAACCAGGGTGACACACTAATATCAGTATTCCATGTAAATGTGATAATGTAGTTTTGTGTTTGTACCTTATAGTTCCCTACTGTACATATATCCCAATGAAGTAAAAGAGAGAGATGATACCTACAGAGTGTGTCAGGGTTTAGAGGGTGGCCAGGTACCAGCAGATGGGGGTACAGCTGGGCATTTCCAGGTATCCTGGTGAGCTAGTCCAACTCTGGCCACACTCTATGTAGGCTTGCAACTGTGACCGAATGGATGACAGCTGCCTCCAGGCTGCACTGCATCATACACTGGTGCTATGGTGACTGGGGCACAGTGTTTCATGCTCCTTCCCACATTCACCACTGCTGCAGTCATGTGTCACCATGCCTGCTGCACACAGTGCAACCTGATGTTCGCAGCCATGTACAGCGGTGCTGTGTGCACCACGTGTGTGTGCCTGTGCTTTGTCATGGCTGTGACTTGCAGAGGCACCTGGATGTCTGTGTCCTGGACACCAGGGTTGTCCTGAGCACTGGATGCCTGATCAGTGACTGGGGTGTGTGTGGGTACACCTCCACTTGGGACATTGCACCACTGTCAGACTCTGGATTGATGCTGCTGTTGTATATGATGCATTCATACCTCTGACATGACCTCTGATGGTGTATGTGCATCTGAAAGCTAAGTTTGCTCTTCAGCAGCATGGCACAACCATTGCATATGCATTCCTCCACTGTATGGGTCCATGGTGCTGTCAATGGTATGCCATGCCTTGATCATTGTGGAGGTCAGACACCTGTCATCCATGTGTGGCATGATGGTATATGTGTCAGATGGTTATACCTTGGCTGCATATGGTAGGCAACACACGTGTTTCTTGTCTTGTGTGCATTGCTGGCTGAGGTCACTGATTTTCTGTCTACAGGTGCCCAGAGGAGTGCCAGCCATTGTGGTAATCCCAAGGACTTGGAAGAGAGGGATTACCTCCTGTGAAAAATAATCCACCAGTGGTGACTACTTTTTTACCAGGTGGTGGACATCTGAGTCCACGCAGGAGTTAGTGGCAGCTCACCGGCAGCAACAGCCACCACCACCACCACCAACAGCAAGTGTCCTGTAACTGTGAGTGCAGAGATGCTCCTGTTCTACCCATGGGTCCCCCCACACACTTCTGGACAGTTTTCCACATTGTTTTCCCCATCCCCTGATCCCCCTGATCTATTTCTTGTTCTTGTTTTTTGTTCTGTTTGTGTGGCCTGGTGCCATTTTGTTTGTATTAAAATGTATTTTTGATAGTGAAGCAGCTGTGTCATGTGTCTGTCACTGGTGCCCTCCTCATCCACCCTCAGCCATCCCTCAATGTGCAACTCTGTACCAGTGCTTTGAGCATGGCTGTGCCACTGCCTACCATCTCTGTGGTCTCTGCTGTCCTTAGTGCTATATTCACAGCTGCATTGTTGTGTGCACTGCACAGTCACCTGTTTGTGCAGGACACAATCTTCCATATATTCAGAGGAGTTAGTGCTGGCATTATGCTTCTGAATATGGCAGGCTAAGGGACCAGAATGAGCTCAAGACCAAGCACAAAGCAAACATTGCACTTATGTTGAGTTTTGAATATCTGATCTCTGAATGAGAATGTTCCCAATCCTCTACAATGCTATCAGTCACTTAGAGAATCATGGAAACATAGAAGCTGTTTGAAGAAAAGAACCTCTTGGCCCACCTAGTCTGCACTAAAAAGAAAAATATGTGGCCTTCTTGGGAGTCCCATAATTTAGATAACCTTTAAAGTCATCCTCCAACACCCAAAGTAACAAATTATATATTACGGAGGCTGTACTTTTTCCTGATTAACAGCTGAAAACACTTCCTACAGTAAAGGAACCAGGTAATTGCAAAGATTCCAGAACAGCCAAGATGATGTGCCTCACGGGTGACATTAAAATCTGCATAGTAGGTAAATGAAATTTAAATGCAGGTCAGTAAAAGATAAAAATTAGCCATCTTGGAATAAATGGCCAATATAATATAGGCCTTACAACCTCCACAAAAGAAATTTGGGATCCCTTAAAATGTCAGGTAAACAGGGATTGTCTGAAACTCAGTATTCATAACTTTGCCCTCCAACTCAATCTGTCATGAACATGGTGCCAATTTTCTGTTTTTAATTTAACACATTTATTTGATTTTGTACTTCCTTTGTGTTTTTCCATGCACTGCTCTCTGCTCACTGTATCTTTATATGAAGAAGAAAATACGTTTATCAATCAATCAATCAAAATCTTGCCCAGAGATCCTTCTTCTACTGAGCCCCACCTGGTTCAACTCCTCCCTAGCTGCATCTCCAACTTGCCAAAATTGGCTTCTAAAAACAGCCCTTCAAACCATATCTTTAATACCCACTGTTGTAGGTGCAACTAACCCCTGTTGTAATCTGTGGTACCCACCTGCCTTGCCCCTGGCTCGACAACGCCCACTGGACAGCCTCCCTCCCCAGACCAACTCCTTCCCTACTAGGTCCAAACAGGGATGTAACCCGCTGTCTTCTCTGTGGATCTACTATATCCATGAGTGTAACTCACAATTTTATAACACTATGTAACCTAAGTAACATACAAACTATTACATTATGTAACCTAAGTGTATCTATGTTAAATGTTCCTTTTACTGCACCTGTAATGTTATCCTCTGTTTTAATCTGCACTGTAATAACTGTCTTGATGTCTGCCCCCCCCCACGATGAGGTGCCTTTGTAAATAAGTCTCTGACTCAAAGGTTGTAAACCTGATTTGTAATGAATAAATAAATAAATAAACATTCTAGAGCACAGAGATTGTATCTACTTGGCAAAAGCATAACCCAAATGTCATCCTATCCAAAACTTCCCAGAGATGGTCCCACTTGACACAGTCAAAAGCCTTTTCCACATTGAGTGAGACCACCACCAAATCATCCCCCTGCCAGAGCTAAATCAGTATGTTTACAAGTTGTATTAGCATATATATGTTTCTCAAGCAATAATTAACTTATTGGTTTATTTCTTCTGAAACAAATTTTCTGTTTTTTAATTTAACACATTTATTTGATTTTTGTACTTCCTTTGTGCTTTTTTCCGTGCACTGCTCTCTGCTCACTCTGTCTCTATATGAAGAAGAAAAATACGTTTATTAATCAAATAATCAATCAATCAGTCAAAGTCTTTATTTATCCAGGTGAACATCATTGAGCAAGCTCATTTACAAAATGGACCTGGTTAGCGCCAGGTCAAATGGTACAATGCATACAACAGAGCCAAATAACACAAGTAAAAAACAATTAATGCAAGGAAGTACTCAATGTTACATCAGTTATATCAGTTCAGAGTGCTTCTGTAATATTTAAGGAGGACATAAGATGAGGCTTAGTAGGAACTTGAGAGAGAAGTAATCGGCCTCCCATGAAGGAGTTGACGTAAGCACAGAATTTCAAAAATAGTGTAATCACACAGCATCACTAAATATAACACTCTAAACAGAAGGATATGGGTCTAAACAGTTAAGGAGAAAAGTAATTACAGCTCTTTTTTGGCATATTTCAGCATGGAAATCAGATTTATTCTTGGTTTAGAATAGACACAGAAGCAGACTGCAGGAACCAATCGGAAGCCAACACCGAACAGCGTTCATGTTCTGATTTGATGGCTTCTAATGCCATACTTTGCTAATGGTGAGTCTGAGCTTAGGTTCTTAGGTGGTGGAAGAGGCAGCGCCAACTGCCTGGTGCCTGGGTTTCCCACTACTATGGGCAGGGAGCCCTTGGAGAGCTATTTTGGCAGGGGATGGAGGAAGGGTCAGTATTAAGTACTGGCCATGGACAATGAAACATCTGAACCAGTGGGAGGACCAAAACAGCAGGACAACAGAATTGGGTATTCCTTGATGCCAAAGACTGGCCCAATCACAGAAATTCAGAAAGGAGTAATCAAACAGAGTCCCAACTCTTGAGACTCTAAACAGGAAAAATAGAGGTGCTTCAAGAAGACTTTATAAGTCCAAAGGACTGTGTTTCTATTACGCCTAAGCATAAGAGAGGACCACCCTACAGCTTTGTACAAGGAACAATGATGGGTAGAGATGGGGAGACCAGTAATAAACTGGATGGCCCTGTGGTAAAGCATATCCAACTTTGCAAGAAAGGTTTTGGGACATTGACTGTAGAGGAAATCTGCATAATCGATCAACGAAAGACAAGTAGTTTGGACAAGGTGCACTTTTGCATCTCTAGCAAGAAACTGGTTAATTCGAATGACTAGTCCCAGCCTCAGCCTTAACTTCTTTACAAAGGTCCTCAACGTGCTCAGTGAATGATAGATTATGGTCTAACCACACACATAGGTATTTAAACTTTGAGACAAACTCCAGTTTTTCTCTAAGAATTATGGTAATCTGAGGTAGTGCTCCAGAGCTGGCAGGATTCATCACACGGCTATAGGGTGAGAACAACATTGTTTTTGTTTTTTTAGCATTTAGAAGAAGTTTTTTATGGAACAGCTGGTTCTGGAACTGGTTAAATTCCTCCTGGAGGTTAGCACAAGTGGCTTCAGGTGTTGGATGACTTATATATACAACCGTGTCGTCAGCAAACAGGTGAATGTTGGCCTTGTTAATACTCTCATCAATGTTATTACCATAGATTGTGAATAGTAAGGGACCAAGTATGAATCCTTGCGGTACTCCTCTCAGTAGAGGTTTGAGTGGGGATAGCTCACCCTCAGCCTTAATTTGTTGATGTCAGCCCTACAAGGTACTCAGTGAACTAATGCAAAGAAACTAAGTCCAGGCCTATACCTTCAGAGAAGAGAGAGAGCAGGCTATGATCCACTGTATCAAAAGCCTTACTAAGGTCTTGAAATACAGCATGATTACAGTTTCTGCTGTCCAGTTCTTAGTACCAATCATTTGTTACTTTGGTAAGGGCAGAAATAGTGCTGTGTTTAGTTCTAAAACCAGATTGCATAGGGTTTAGTAGGTTATTAGTTTCGAGGTAGTCCCTTAGTTGGTTGCTGAAAATCTTTTCCAGAAGTTTTGACAAAGTTGGGAGGAGGGAAATTGGTCTATAATTGTTAAGGTTGCAGGGATCCCCTGATTTAAAGAAGGGGATGACATGAGCAATTTTCCAGATCTGGGAACTAAGCCCTTGGGACAATGATACATTAAATATGTGGGTGATAGGAACAGCTAGGACATGATAGGCAATTTTATGGAAATAAGGATCCAAAGAGTCAGCACCAGCACTTTTTAATATCCAATTGGAGCATGGTCTTCGACCTCTTTCAGAGAGATCGGTGAACGAAGCCAGATACCGGGTCAGGAGAGTCTGAGAATGGGACACTTAATTGGCAGCAGACCAGGGATGCAGGGGAATTGTCAAAGCTAGACTAGCTGTGGCAAAATGATTGTTAAATGCAACTAGATTCCCGGTTTATCATTGATAGTAGTACTCCCAGTTGTAATCTTAGGTGGCAAGGAATAACCAGGTGAATATCTGGACATGTCCTTGATTGTCCTCCAGAATTTGGAGGAGAACTTTGCTGCAGAATCCAATTCGATAAGATAAAATGCTGCCTTAGCATCCCTGACCATTTTTATACAAGCATTGCATGCCCTTCTGAATTGACACCAGTCTGAGTCAAGCTTAGTCTGGCAAGCTTTTTTTCACAACTTATCCCTACCAAACAATGCAGCTTTCAGCTCGGCAGAGAACCAATGACATGTTTTGTTTTTTACACAAATTTTACCATGGGGCATACATATTTAGGGCGCTATAAGTATATCATGGAACATATCATATGCGAGTTAACCGTGTTAGCTAAGTAGAAGTCTTGCCAATGTGGCGAGTGTTACAACTCATAGACATAGGCAGCCAGCAGCATCAGCAGGGGTCCTTTCACGTTTCTTGACAAAGCACACTAGAACAAAATGCTGGGACTGTTTTTCTGCTTTCTTACATGTCTCCTGCTGGATTAAATAAATGTTGTTTTTCAAGCTTTTGAGCATCTAGCTTTTTGTTGTCAATGGCTGACTGTTCAACCTTTTGTCCTCCAGTGTATCTGATTTGATGGTTAGATCCTGTAGTGGTCCAGTTTGTTTTGCAAGCAAATAATTTATGTTTTTGAGATAACATTTATTTCATTCAGAATCCATGTTATTTTTATTTCAAGCATGTTATTCCCAATTAGAATTTAGAAATATTTTATAACTGAAGTACAATGGGCTAGATACAAAGATTAAAAATGGAAAGAAAAGCAGTTTTTAGCTAAAAAAAGGTAAAACACTAATGAAAACATTAAAAATAGTGTGGTACTATATATAACAAAAACAGTATGGTGTGTGTGGGGGGGGCAGAAGTACTGCTAGTCACCCTGGAGAAAGGGAATGGTGTCACTATTCACACTGATGTGATCTACAGACCTCCATCATAGGGGGGAGATAGATAAGGTACTAGTGGAAGCCACTGGTGAGATAGCAGGAAAAGTGGAGGTGCTGGTGGGGGACTTCAATCTGCCAGATGTAGATTGGAGCCTCCCAGCTGTATATTTTAGCTAAGAGAGGACATCCTGATCCCTCAGGGGACTTCCTCAGGCAACTAGTCTGTTAACCTCCCATGATGGGGGCAAACCAGACCTAGTACTCAGTAGCGGGATGATGATGCAGATGTCAAAGTGGGACACTACCTGGGGACCAGTGAACACCATACAGTGTTGTTCAGTATAAGGACAGATGTAGAATTGAACCATACAGGGTGAGGGTCTTGGACTTCAAGAGGGCAGATTTCATAAAAATGGGTGAATGCCTCAGGGATGACCTGGCAGGGGACTGATGACATGGCTGGAGAGAAGGAACACTGGCCAAAGAGAAAAGGGAGGGCATAGTGAAAGTAGCAAACCTCTCCATCAAGCAAGTGAGCAAAAGTAACATGAAAAAAGAGACCACCATGGTTCTTGAAAGAAGTGGCTGAAAAAGCTAAAAGGGTAGCATTAAGAAGATATAAAGAGACACAGAGAAAAGAGGATAGGGAGTTGTATCTGGTGATACAGACAGAAACAGGGAAAACAGTTAGGAGCACGAAGGTGCAAACTGAAGAGAAAATATCCCAAGTGGTAATAAATGGGGACAAAACATTTTTTTAGTTACAGTATGTAAGTGAAAAGAGGAAGGCCAGGGGAGGGACTATAAGGTTAAAAAGGGATGGGGGACTGGGTGCCAACAGGCATTCTCAGTGTACTTTGCTGAGTACAGTAAAATCTGGAAAATCCAGAAGCAACATGCGCCTCAAGCCAGGGCAACAAACACAAATCAGAGCCTGATGTACCTGAGGAATTGTATTTCCCCTCCTTGAATGCTTTAGTATAAGTTTGTGAATGATCTATGGAAGATGTGTGCATGCTTAACTTAGGCCATGATTGCACATGTGACCTGATATGGCATGTACTGCACGAGTGCTGGTATGAATGGACTTCTCTAAGGCTGGTTACCTTGATGTGGTACAGAGGCTTTTAACATATCTTAAACGTAAGTAAAAGCCAACCAACTTCTGTCTGATTGGTTCTGTGTGTGTTTTATAAAATAACATTTTGTGAATTTATTAGGATAATTGACTTACTACATGTTGTTGATGGAAACAGGGGTGGGGCAGTGGTTGTGTGGTGGGGTAGCACATCTTTTGGTTTGCGTTTACAAGGGAAGGGGAGGGGCACAGCAACAGTTCCATCCACTCTAGAGTACAAGTTTAACATTTGCAAAATCCCTGGTGGGGACCAGAAAAAGACAGACATCCTCAGAAATACTTTTCTTCAGTGTTCACAGTGAAAAGAGAAGAGAGGGGTCACAAAAAAATAACAGGAGCGCTAGACAGAGGGAGGTGGACACTAGTGCTTTTTTGGAGGAGACAGTTCTAAAGCAACTTACTAATTTGAAAATAGCAAGAGCAATTGGACCAGATGGGGTACTTCCTAGGGTATGGATGGAGCTCAAGAAGGTATTGGCTGCACTTCTGACAGTCTTGTTTAACAGCACACTGGAAACAGGAGTGGATCTGCAGGACTGGAGGAAGGCAGAAGTAGTCCCACATCACAAAAAGTGGTAGCAGGGAGGAGGCTGACAATTATAGGCCAATCAGCCTGACATCGGTGGATGGAAAGTTAGTGGAATTACTGCTGAAAAAAAGGATAGTGGAATATCTTGAATCCAATGGGTTACAAGATCAGAGACAGCCTGGATTTATGGGTGGGAGATCAGGTCACGTAAATGAATCTGATAAATCTTTGATGGGGTGACTAAGGAATTAGAACAGGGTAGAGCAGTAGATGTGGTCTGTCTAAATTTTAGTAAGGCTTTCAACATTGTTCCACATAGGCGAATAGTAAGCAAGCTGGTTTGCTTAGGAGTGGGTCCAAAGGTGGTAAACTGGGTAAGAAATTGATTAGGGGATAGGTGACAGATGGTGGTGGGGAATGGAGTTCACTCGGAGAAGGGGAGGGTGACCAGCGGGCTGCCTCAGGGATCAGGACTGGTCTTCTTTAATGTCTTTATAAGTGACACTGCAGCGGAGCTGGAGGTAAGGCTCGCAATCTTTGTGGATGACACCAAAATATGCATTAGGGTGGACACTCTGGAGGGTGGTGGAAAGGATGAGCAGTGACCTGATAATATTCAAGGAGAGGCCAAAGATATGGCGGCTAGGGTTCAATGCCAAAAAAATGCAAAATAATACACTTGGGGCACAGAAACCCTGGGTCAGAGTATAAAATGGGGAGGGAGTGCATGGGTGTTGGCAGTGATACTCAATGTACTCTGCTGAGTACAGTAAAATTTGGAAAATCAGGGCAACCTGAGCCTCAGGGCAGGGGAACAAACACAAACAGAGCCTGATGTGCCTAAAGAACTGTTTTTCCCCTCAGATGCTTTAGTGTGAGCTTGTGTATGATCTTTAGGAGATGTGTGGCTACTAAACTTGGAGGCCCTGATGATATGAGTGACCTGATCTGGTATGTATGCATCAATACTGCTTTAAATTGTTTTCTGTAAGGCTGCTATCTTAATGTGGCACAGACACTTTAATGTATCCTAAACACTGTAACTAAAAGACAGTCAACTTCTGTCTGATGGTAGTGTGCGTGTGTTAGATAAAATAAAATAGTTTAAATCTATTAGGATCATTGGTTTACAACACATTGTTGACTGAAATGGGGGTGGGCATTGTTTCTGTGGCTGGGCAGCACTACTTTTAGCTTGTGTTTACAGGAGGCACAGTTCCTGCATCTCTCAAGTGCAAGTTTAAAATTCTGGCTACACCCCTGAGGGAGTGTTGTTGATGACCACCATGCAGGACAGAGATCTGAGGTAATCATCTCTGATGATCTAATTGTGGCTAGTAAGTGTAACAAGGCAGTAGAAAGGGCTAGTGGGATATCAGATTCATGGAGAGGTGTCACCAGCAGAATGAAGGAGGTGGTGTTACAGTACCTCTGTACAGATCACTGGTAAGACCTCACCTAGAATACTGTGTATATTCTGGAGGCCACATCTCTAGAAGGACATAGACAAAGTGGAAGCAGTCCAATGGAGGACAACTAAAATGGTGAGGAGTCTGCACCAAGAACCATACAGGGAGATATTAAGGAACTCATTATGTACACCCTGGAAAGGAGGGATATGATAGAGACCTTTAAATACCTCAAAAGGGTAAATAAAGTACAGGAGGGAAGTTATTTTTTAGAAAAAAAATGTGCTCAAGAACAAGGGGACATGCTATGAATCTTGAGGGGGAACAAATTCAGGAGAGATGTGAGGAAGTACTTCTTCAGAAAGAATGGTGGATTCTGGAACAGCCTACAGGCCAAGGTGGAGGGATTAAATAGTGGTGTTGAAGAAAGCATGGGATAGGCATGAGGGAATCTTAGTGCCAAGGAATGGGGGGGGGGAGTGTTGGATATCAAGTAGGGTCTGCAGTGATATTGTAGGTAGGGAAATATGGGCAGACTAGGTGGACAAAGCAATCCATGTATGCTGACAAATTCTATGTTTCTGTGTATAAATACAGTAGGTGGTTTGAGAACCTTAGGTGACAAACAAGTTTAAGTATCACCTGAAGAAGGGCCCTGTGTAAACTTAAAAGTTTCCATACTGGACATACTTAACTGGTTCCATAAAAGTATCAAACTACCTACAGTACATTGTCAATCTCTAAGTAGTCTGTCTTCTTCTTAATCATGACTAGATTGTCCTTTTCACAATCAGGTCTTTTCATCAAAGCATTTCAGTATTGATACAAGGTGGATCCGTTGACATCTTTACTGAACCTGTGTTTTTCCTTATTATTTTCTTTTATTATAAATCAGAACACCATTCTTAGCCAATCAGCATATTTATTTCTAAACATTCTAGGTACTCTTTTAACAATAAGGGCATTTCATGCTAATGGTTCTAAAGTTCTTTGAAAATGAGTTGGAGGCATCTTGATTCCTGACTGGCTCGCATCTCCACCGTATGAGGGAAATAACTAGTCCCTGTGTCTACCTGCCTTTTAACTAAATAAAATCATTTTATCCCAAAGAGAATGTTGGAGTTCTGAGACAGCAGCCTTTTTTTCACTAACTTAGCACTCACTTAGCAAGCTGGCACCACTTTACCCATGCACACCACATTTCCCGCCCTGTGACACCACAAAATTTAGAAATAAATAAAACACTTTACTTCAGTATAAAGCTCCTCACTAGTGTCAATGGAGCAACCGCTCTCTATCTGCCATAACCAGCTGTGCTCACGTGTCCCCACTGATGCTATGTAATGCTCCTCATCCGTGCAAACAGGGTGACCACTGTTTCTCTCCACCATTCCTGCCCATGCTTATTCATCCGCTGTTGCTGTCCATGCTCACTTGTCCCCACTAACCACACTCAGAGTCTCTCCAGATCAAGCAACCATGATTACTGTGTTCCCCCGTCATGTTCCTCATATCTAAAAACAAGAAGGAAAAGGAAAAATAAGAGAATAAAAAAAAAGACATTCACTTGAAATGGAAGAAAAAACATGAGAATAAAAAAAAGGATGTGAACCTGAACTGACCACTACTGACAGTAGCAGGGCCTGTAGTAATAGTGCCCGCTACTGACAATCCACCCATGGAAGGACAACTTTACAAAAAATATATTTGTTGACATGATTTTTAACATTTTGTTTTATGGTTTTTTTTTATTTTTAATTTTATAAACATTTTTTTTCTCAAACATACTATACTTGTCCCCATTTTCTCAGTGCAGTAATATACTCCAGGGTGGGCAGGGTTGTCTATTACTACCCTTCCAGGGGCCGTGTGCCCTTCTCCTGAGTGCCAGTCTCAAGATGTTCCTGGTGGGTGGAAAGAAGCCAGCACTGTCTGCCCTGTCTTGCATTATTGCTTATATAGTTCCAAGTCCCAAGTGTAAGTCCAATTTTCCAAATCTATTTCCAAAGCAGGGGGTTCTTATACTTGCTTACCAAGTAAGTGAAAAAAATGACTGCTATCTCAGATCTTCAGTATTCACATTGCCATTCTGTCACCCAAAGAACTCAGGAATCCATTTTTATAAACATAAGGGATGCATTAACCTGCACCTATAAACATATGAATTATAATTTTTGAAGGTGAGATCAATTTTAATTGTATTCATAGCTCTTTTTTTTACGGAGCGGATTTTGTCAGACAGCTGCTTTTCCCACATAGCAGTTATTTTTCTGGCCTAGGAGAGTTGCAGATCAGTAGTGAATGTCAGTTTTCAAAGGCACAAGGATTTAGAATGGAACTGATACACATGCAGTAAAAGAAGAAAAAGAGTTGCAGTGTTCGAATTTCTGGAAAACAGTATGTGTGCTAAAAGTACACTGGAAAGAGATTAGATGGTCCAACAAAAAAAGAGAATCTGACTTTGAAAGTTATTGTGCTTGGCAACTACTCCTGATGACATCAGTAAAGCTAAGCTCTCTGGAGAGTTATTTTATGACATGTAGCACACTGTCCTTATACTGCAGACAAAAAACAGGAATATGAAATGCTGTTACGGGTAGCAGCACAGGAAACAAGTTCTCATAATTGTCTAATCATATGGCATTGATGAACAGTTACTATGAAGTCCTTGATGGCTTGCAGTCATGCATGTGCCTGTCTTTTGTTTTACAAGCCAGGTATTATTGAACCCAGCTTTCACATCCTAATTAACAGGCATCTGTAATTCCATGCTTTCATCATCTTACATTGTTCCTTCAGTGCTTTGAAGCTGGAGGATATGAAGAGGTGCTGATTAGTTTTTATAGATTTTCATTATGCAATATTGGCATAAGCAGTATATTTTAGTTCTTTGCTTGGTTTTATGTAACAGCCAGGGTGCATGCAGTCAATTTGCGGCTCATGAGAGAAAAGGTCTCATCCAATGCCATATATTATTTTTAAAGCATATTTATTTCATTATCTGGGGGAGGGTTATACTTAACCCTAAGGCAGCCCATCATGTAGGCTAGGATCCAGTGTCAGATGAGCGCAAGGACCCATGGGAGTCCTAAACCCAGACCATCATATGGACTGTACAATGTTGCCTGTCAGAATAAGGCACATTAATGTAGATTTTTGCATTAACATTAACATGGTAAACGTCCATAGGTGGTGCAGGAAATCTCATTAAAAATTGACTTCTTTTTTTCATTTCAGGGACAGATGAAGCTGTCCATCATTCATCCCACAGAAGGTGTCTGAAAAGCTTGAGCATCTACCTTCCAGCAGAATAAGTATCTACAGTACACAAAATATTGCATACTGTACAGAGGGGTCAGCAATCTGGGACCCATTAATAAAAAGAGCTCCCACCCTGCATTGCAGCACCCACTCCCAATAGAACCAAAGGCCAAACTGCCCCCCCCCAAAAAAATAAACACACACACACACACACACACACACACAAAACAATCCTAAAACCAGACTGGATTTAAAAAAAAAAACACACATAACAAATCCACCCGTCTACCGCTGCAGCTCCGTATCCCAACAGAACCTAAGACCAAACTTCTCCCCCTTTTTAATTAAGAAAAAAACAAGAAATATACCATCCTCCCTCTGGTGCTTCCTCCCCAAACAGTCACAGGGCAGACTTCTCCCAACTCATCAATAAACAAGCATTTGTCAATGCCAAATGTTGGCTTGCTGGCATTGGCATTGGCAGTGCAGGAGTTAGAAATGCAAAATAGGAATGGCAGTGAAGTACTGAAGTAATGCCAACAACCCCCCCCCGCAGAGACTGGAAGGCATTGAGAGTGTGGCTTTGGGTCACCTATAATGCTTACGCCATTCCAAATCACCCCACCCTGCAGAGAGCGACAGGTGTCAGGGTGTGCAATGGGGTCTTTTTGCCCTTATGCTCACCTCCCCATTCCATAAAGAAATGAGCTGAGATGGTGTATTATAGGAGAGTGAAGAACGTTAGGGTGACAGAACCCAAAGCACACCTCAATGCCTGTCAGTGGCTGTAGGCTGGGAAGTGGGAGTAGATTCTTGTGAACATTATGGCTGACGAACCCAAGTTGATCCCCAATGTCTGTCAGTCTCTACAGGGTGGATGTACAGTTGGAAACCTTAATGCCCCAGGTGTTTGTTGGTATTTTCACTCCAAATTTTCAACAGCGGCTTTTCGGCACCCCACCTCATGAACAGTGGTGCTATCATTTCATTACTCAATCCTGAAAGGTGTTTTTGCACAGCAAATGCACTATACGGAGCCACAGGTGTGGAAATACAATTTGGGCAGGATGCAAAAAAATTACAGCTGCTCTGTTCATGAGGAGGTATAAAAATGGCAATGTTGAAAATTTGAGAGAAAATATGAAAGATTTGCAATTCTAGTTTGCGTGAGATACTGCTGTAATGCACGCCACAATGCAGTCATTTTGAGATTTTTTTACCAAATTTCCAACATGGGCATTTTGAGACCTCCTAATGAACAGTGTCACTGTGATTTTGTTACTGTGTCCTTAAACTGATTTAGCACCGTCCCATTGTGCGCCTACAGGTGCAAAAACATGTTTCTGGCAGGATGTGAAAAATGACAGCTGTACTGTTCATAAGGAGATGTGAAAAAATGGCAATGTTGAAAATCTGAAATGAAAATATTAAAAATTCTCGAAGTTACGAGCATGCGTGGAAGGTGCACAACGCATGCTCTTGACTCAGTCATTTTTTGGAATTTTTTTCACCAAATTTTTAACAAAGGCATTCTAGGACCTCTGCTCATGAACAGTGTCACTATGATTTTCTTAATATGTCCAGAACATTGATTTCCCACAGCAATTGTGCCATTGTGTGCCACATGTGCGAAAACACATTTTGGGCAGGAAGTGAAAAATGACAGCTGTACTGTTCATAAGGAGGTGTGAAAAATGGCAATGCTGAACATTTGAACTGAAAATATTACAAATTCTCGTTATGAGCGTGTGGAAACTGAGTAATGCATGCTCATAACACAGTCATTTGTTTTATTTTTACATTAATTTGGTAACATAGGCTTTTTGGGAGCCCATCTCATGAACAGTGGCAGTGTCATCTAGTTAATCAGCCCTGAAAGGTGATCCTGTGCAGTGACCGCAAAATCACCATTCAGGACCAAATAACGAAATGACAGTGACTGATTTCATGAGGTGGAGTCCCAAGAACCCCATGTTGAAAATTTGGAGCCAAAAGTTAAAAAAATGGACGCGATATCCACCTAAGTTGAAACCCCCCCATTTATGTCATTATACAGCTTATTGTCATTTCTTCCGTTCGTGGTCGGCTTTGAAGAGTGCAGAGGTGTTTCCGCTCCACCGAAGATGGCCACGCCAACCTCCAGAGGAAGTATGGGGTGGGTGGGTGTAAGGAATTAGGTGCAGAAGTGTGGTGCAGGTTGGGAGAAGGGGCACCACAGACAGTGAGGGACCATTTTCTTGTTTACAGGTCAAAATAAAAAAAAAACACTTTGTGGGAAGGTTTTCTTTTTTTCAGGTAATACATTGGGCATGCTGGGGTGGCTCCCAGTGTGCCACCTGGCCTTTTTAGTGGGGACTGGAGCAGACTGGGATTGGGCACCCAGTCAGCAAAAGAAAGAGTGTCTGTGTTTGGGGCATGATGTCAAGGGGATTGGGCACCTTCTGCTGGCAGACAAATTAAACTAGTGGGATATTATGCTGATGGGGATTGAGCACCCCTATTGGCAAACAAATTGAACTGGGAGGGGCATGCTGACAGGGGATTGTGCACCCCTGAAGTCAGCCTCCTAGGGATTGTGAGAGGTGGAGCAACAGCCGCTACCATGTTTATTGAAATGTTTCAGCAGGCAAGACATGTAGGGAGGCGGTCAGACCTGCCCCTGCAATGACAAGCCTGTCTCTCATTGCAGCAGCAGATTTCTTTCAAGTTGGTGGCATTCTATGAAACTGCTGTCAACAGCAGCATGCTCACTGGTTGGCAGCTGAGGGACACACTGGCTGAAGCATCCCTTGGATTCGCCACAACACTGACACACCTTTGAAAGTGCTAGTACAGTGCTACAACCACAAAATGTTGCTTGTGCATGCATGCACAAGCCAACATAAAAATAAACAGTCTCACAAACTGTATCCCAGATTTAATAAATAATTAATCCTGTCTCCTCGATCTGCAGCTGCGGCCTGCCGCAGAGAATCATGGGAAGCTGTGGTGTCTCAGGCTGCTGCTGATGTGTTAAACTGCTGACCTAATGCCTCTCCTCCACTCCTCCTTTCTGCTACATGACCAATGGCTGGACTACATTATGTGAAGAACAGTATTGGTAACAAATCCTTCCTTCTACCACTGCAGCTCCCCATGACTTGCCCGACAGAACTACAGACTGGAAGGTTCCCGACTAAAAGAGTCTCACAAACTGTACCTCAATGTTCATAAAAAACAAGTCCTCTCACTTCCTTCTGCAGCTCCCTCCCACATCTGAACCACAGATTGGACAGCTCCTGACTCATTAACAAAAAAAATAAAATAAAAATAATAGTCTCACAATCTGTACCCCAGATTTAATAAAAAACAACTCCCCCTCCTCCATCTGCAGCTCCCTCCTACAGGGAATGGTGGGATGTTGTGGTGTCTCAGGCTCCCACTGATGTGTTTAGCTGCTCACCTTATGCCTCCCTCCATCACTCATTTCCTAATGGAACCAATGGCTGGACTCCAGTATGTACAGTACTGTATTAGTAAAAATCCCCTCCTCCACTGCAGCTCCTGCCCCAACAGAACCACTTATTGCAGTGCTTCAGACTGATTATTAAAAACATATATGTATAATAGTCTCACAAAACCATACCCCTAGATTTAATAAAACTTCCCTCCCCATCTGCAGCTCCATCCTGCTACAGTGACTCTTGAAACTTGTGGTATCTCAGGCTCCTGCTGATGTTGTAAACTGTGATCCAGCCCTCCCTCCACTAGTCCTTTTCCTCACAGAACCAATGACTGGACTCCAGTCAGTATGTACAGTACAGTATTAATAACAAATCCTCTGCTCCTGTGCAGCTCCCTTCCCGACAGAACCACAGATTGGACTGCTCCCGACTCATTAAAAAAAAGATAACAGTTCACAAATCGTACCCCAGATTTAACAAAAATAAATCCCCCCCCTCTCCCCATGCAGCTCCAGCCTGCCACAAAGGATGCTGCAGTGTTTCAGGCTCCTTCTGCTGTGTTAAACTGCTGACCCAATGCCATTGTCATAGTACTCTGCAGGGGACCACAGGGTCAGTGATTATAGCATTGTGGGGTCACTGCAAATGAAAAAAATGTAATCAAAGTCACAGCAAATGTGGAGACATTAATAATCATCTCTCTTTCTCTCTCCATTGCTTCTTTCCCAAAGACAACCAAGACTGATCTCCAATATGTACAATACAGTATTAACAACAAATCCTCCCTCTGCAGCTTCCTCCAACAGAACCACAGACTACATGACTCTTGACTTATTCTTAGAAAAATAAATGAGTCTCACAAACCATACCCCAGATTTACTAAAAACAAATCCCTACTGCTCTCACAAACCATACCCAAGATTTACTAAAACCAAATCCCCACCGCTTTCCGTGCAGCTCCCTCCCACAACTGAACCACAGAATGGACTGCTCCCAACTCACTAAAAAAATAAATAAATAACAGTCTCACAAACCATACCCCTGATTTAACAAAAGCAACTCCCCTTCCTCCCTCTGCAGCTCCTTCCTACCATGAAGTATCATGGGATGCTTCAGGGCTGCAGGCTCTCTCTGATGTGTTTAACCACTGACACAATGCCTGTCTCCACCACTCCCTTCCTCAACAGAACCAGAACACCCATATCCACCGTACAGTATTAATAACAAATCCTCCCTCCTTCTTCTGCAGCTCCTTGTCCAACACAGCCATAGACTGGACTGCTCCCAACTTGTTATGAAAATACAGAATAAAGTATGGGGTGGTGTGTGTAATGAGAAATTTACACACACTCAAGGTGTTAGATGCTACATAAACCCTGAAAGCAAAGCTGGAGGGGTTTGTGAACATTTAACACCAGGTGTGTAAACTTACAAGTTTAAATGCACTACCCATACTGTATTTATATAATTGCTGGGTTTCTTTTTTTCTCGCTTACAGCAATTATATAAAATTGCAGACATTCTGTGAGGCCACACTTTAGTTTTGTTTTAGCCTGGTCCACACATTTTCAGTATACAAAATGTGTACATGTTTTAAAATGTTTAACTGGCTTCCCCTTTTTCCCATAAGGAAACTGTAGTGTGATTTGCCATTCTAAAGGAGTGTTTATAATGGCAAACATGTGCATGGTTTCCCTCACTCTGTGCGTGTGCATGCTGCAACTCGACCACTTCTCGCTTCCTTCTCGCCGAAACTGCACCACCAGAAGAACTCAGCAGTAAGTTATTTTTTGAAGCACCTTCAATACTAGAAACTTTGGAAATGTGGAAAAAAAAAAGAAAACATTTAAAAAAAACGGCTGATTCAAATGTGGGCACCAGAAGAAAACTAAGCTGAACCGCAGCCACACTGGAACATCTTTATTTTATATAATTGCTGAGGCAAAAAAGGGAAACCCAGCAAATATGGGGTAGTGTGTTTAAACTCAAAGTTTACACAAACCCTCATAGTTAGATGCTAATATAAACCCCTCAAGCTTCGCTCTCGGGGTTTATGAGCATCTAACCCCTTGGGTGTGTGTAAACATCTTATAATTACTAGTTCACGTTTTTTCCCATAGTAAAAGTTGGTTATAATTTGCAGTTATAACCAGCTGGGCTGGTTATAATGGCAAACATGTGCCGCTTTTACTATGGTAAAAGCACAAGCAACAGCAACTCCACTTCTTCTGAGCTTTTCTTTTTCGCACTGTCTGGGGCTGTAAATGAATTTACTTCTCTTTTTTTTTTTTTGTTAAACAGGTCGGTGAGAGACAGACTGCATGTACTTTTATGCTGGCATAGTAAAGAACAGCTGGGTTAATTCAGGGACATTTCTGTTGTGCCTAACGCTCTCGTCCATTTTTATTCACCGCCACCGCTGCACTACTGTCTGTACCTCCTCCTTGGCTCCATCTCCCTTATGCTCCAGCTCTTTAGCAGGCTACTGCCAAAAACTGACTAATTTTAACTTAAAAAATGAGATGTTCAGCACCCTCACTGCCAGATCGCAGTCATCATGGAACCGCCTTACAGGTACTTCTCCTCCTCTTCTTGTCACTGCCTCTCACCATATTTTATATAATTGCTCAGGCGAAAAAACAGGACCCCAGCAATTATAAAAAATATGATATGGGGTGATGTGTGTAAAATTCAATTTTTACAACTCTTTGTTGTGGGATACATTTCATAAACCAGCCCTCGGGTTTATGTAGCATCCCACAACTCGGGTGTGTGTAAAATCTCGCTACACACATCACCCCATATATTATTCTCTATGTTACACACACCACACCATACTTTATCCTATATGTTTAGCCTGGTTCAACATTTGGAAAGGTGTAGCATTTTTTAAATGACTTACTGCTGAGTCCCACTGGTGGTCGAGTTTGGCAAGCGGCAAGCAGTGAGGATCGGAATACATGCGAGGTGCATGCGAGAGTGAGGGAAACTAGTAATGTGTTTGCCATTATAAATATCTTTATAATGGCAAAATTTGCTACAGTTTCCCTATGGGAAAAAGGGAAAGCCATTAATTATAAAAATTAAAAAAAACACAACAGCCTTGCAAACTGTACCACAGAATTAATGACAAATCCCCCATCCTTCCTCTGCAGCTTCCTCCTGCCACTGAGAATTATGGGATGCTGCAATGTTTCAGTCTTCCACTGCTGTGTTCAACAGCTGACCCAGTACCATTGTCATGGTACTCTGCAGGGGACAATGGGTTCAGCAGTTCTGTAACTGTGGAGGCTCTGCAAATGAAAAAAATTGTAAAAGTCACAGAAAATGTGGACCCATTAATAAAACATACTCCCTCCAACTCTCCTTTCCCCATCAGAACCAATGACTGAACTTTGGTAGGTACAGTACAGTACCTCTGCAGCTCCTTGCCCCAACAGAACCACAGACATTTTATTTCTGTAAGTACTTTTGGCTTTTTCCCTTTAAGTCTCACTCCTGCGTGTCCCTGACGTGATGCATGCATGTGGAGGCATGCATACACATGCCTTGTGGGATGCCCCCCACCCTACAGGTTGCACTGTTACTGCCTATGCCTATCACCAGACCTCCATCCAGAGATGACTGGACTATGGTCAGGTGACCCCCCCTTCCTGGGAGAGGAGAGCCATCACTCGATCCTGCTCCCTCTCTCCCCCATGCCAGTCCCCCGGTGATCCGAGGTCGTTCCCGAACCCGGGTCACCAGTGCAGCATGAGGTAAGGCATCCAGTGCCTCAGCCTCAGCTCCACCTGGCTGGTCCACAGAACCACAGACTTGATTGCTCCTAACACATTATTAAAATAACAGTCTTGGCCCAGTGATGCTAACTGCTGAGGCACTGGATGCTCTGCCTCATGCCACGCCGGTGACCTATGTTTGGGAATGAGCACAGTCAGATGAGGTTGGCAAGGGAGGAGAAAGATTGAGCATCTGATGGACTGCTCTCCTTCTCTGGGGGGGGTTGCCAACAGAGACAGGGGGACAGTGTGCCATCACTGTAGAAAAGGGAGAGGGGATGGGGCAGATGCTAGGAGGGAGCACATGCAGATGTGTGTGTGTTCTCTCTGCAGGCATCATTGCATGCCTCATCTCCTGAGGAGAAACCAGAAAAATGGGTGCTATGGTGAATGATGGAGGGCTCGCAGGCTCTGCACCCAGCTAGCCATGACGCTGACCACACTGGAAGTGGTCTCTGGTGTGGGTTGGGGAACTCTGCAGGCCTCTCCAGTGGCGGTAAGCCCTTGGGTTATGGGCCAGTGCCAGATGGTGGATGCCGGGAGACAGGGCTGGGGGCTCCCTCTGGAGGAGGGCTGGCATCAGGAGAAAGAAAATAGCAAAAAAAAAAAGATAAATAAAATAGCAGTCCCACAAAGCATACCCCAGCTTTAACAAAAACAATCCCCCCGGTAGCTTCCTCCTGACATGCAGTTTTGGGATGCTGCAGTGTCTCAGGCTCTTGCTGTTGTGTTAAACTACTGACTCAATGCCCCTGTAACATTACTCTGTAGGGGACCATGGTGTCAGCAGTTAGTAACAGTATTGTGGGGGCTCTTTACTTTGAATGAAAAAAATGTAAACAAAGACACAGCAAATTTTGGCCCAATAATAAAACATCTTCCCTCCACCACTTCTTTCCCCAATTGAACTATTGACTGGACTCCAGTATGTACAGTACAATATAAATGACAAATCCTCCCTCCTCCCTCTTCAGCTTCCACCCTAACAGAACCGCTCAATGGACAGCTCCTGACACATTATTACAAATAAATAAATAAGTCTCATACACCTTAACCTCAGATTTAATAAAAACAGCTCCCCCTCCTCCCTCTGAAACTCCCTTCTGCCACGAGGAATCGCAGTATGCTGTGGAGTCTGTCTCCTGCTGATGTGTTAAGCTGCTGACCTTAATGCCTCTCTCCACCACTCCTTTCACCATCAGAACCAATGATTGGACTCCAGTATGTACAGTACAGTATTAGTAACAAATCCCCCCACAGCTTCCTCCCCCAACAGAACCACAGACTGGACAGTTACAGACTCATTATTGAAAAACAAATAATAAGCTCAAAACCACAAATTCCTTCCTCCTATCTTGGCAGGCAGCTCCCTAACAAAACCAAACACCTGACTACGGGATGTAGTCTGCTGTTCCTTCCCCAAAGTCACCAGCCAGACTGCTCCTGACTCATAAAAACAAAACAAAAAAGTCCCACAAACCACACCACAGATTGAAAAAGAAAAGAAAAACAAAAGCAAAAAAAATTCTCCCCCCTATCTGCAGCATTTTTTTAGTAAAATCAAAACTCCAACTTCATGCAAAAATGAAGTACGGTAAAAAATTATGCAATAATGCAAAGCACTATGCAATTTGCTGTTTCTTAGTTCATTTCATATAACTTTTATCTTGACATTTTAATGTTTTAATAATATAAACAGTTAGTACAATTTTATGGAGAACTTGGGAAATGTTACAACTCAACCCACTGATTAAACTGGGTTTCATACACTTTGAAAACTTTGTTAGAGCTTAAGAATTGTTAAGCTTTTGCTAGTTTTTTTTTTTTAGGGAGTTGAAGGTTTAAACATCTAAACGTCTGATGCCACATGCCATACTAACCAGATTAAACTCTGCTAGTGTAGGTCTTGTTCTCACAGTAGCAGCATGCCTAACAAAACCAAAGAGCAAACTGATTGACCATTTTCTCCAGCTGACATTATGCAATGCAGCACTTCCAGTTAGATACACAAGCAGATCAGCAGTTGCAGACTAATTTAATATTGGATTAGCAGAAATCCTTAAATTGTGCACAGAATCTGTGAAAAGAATAACTTGTGAGGTGGTGGTGGTAGTAGTGTAAACACCTGGCACTATGCTCCCAGGGATCTTCAAAGGAGTTCAGATTAAGGCTGACAAAAAGGATAAATATATGCAGCCTTGATGCTCATCACTTACCGTAATCTGGGTTCAGAAGGCTGTCTGCCTCCACAGACAGCATACAGAATTTTTGGATCTAAAATAAAAGTGTTTTTTTTTTTTGTTTAACGCAGGATACCTTGTTTCCTTAGCCTTGATTGCCATACTTGAGGGGTGACTTATGACTTGATGCAGGTTATAATAACAAATTCTACTTATAGAATTCAGTGACAGCTCCACAGAAGCTCTATGTTTGTTTTATTCATAGAGTAAAATAAAGTATGCATCATAGTTATAGCCACAGATTAAGTGTGTTTGTGTTTTTGTTCCCTGTAAATGAAATTCACATCACAGAACTGCCCTTTTCATAGTTGTGCAAAGGCAAGCTGTCTTAACTCCAAAATGTTCTTGATGAAATTGCCTGGTGATCAAATTGCTCCTCCAGGAAGGAGTGATTGCCCCCTCAATTTGCAAGATGCATCCTGCTTCAGTGACAGGAAACCTGTAGTGTTCCTGCTTGCTTTTTAGTGGCCCTTGTAGTACATATGAATACACTGAGTCCTAAGGTCACCTTTTAAGTACAGCTGTGCCCACCATGTGCCCAACAGCTCCGGTGATCCGGCTCCTGATCGGGCTTCCTGCTCTCCAGTGGCCCGCAGCTTGGAGTTCTGCTAGCTGCACAGCGCTAGCAGCTCTGCCTGACACCTGCCCAATAGCTTCAGTGATCCAGCCCCTGACCAGGCTTCCTGCTCTCCAGTGGCCTTGGCTTGGACTTCTGCTAGCCACGCCATGCCTGTAGCTCTGCCCGCCACCCACCTAAGAGCTCCAGTGATTCAGCCCCCTGACTGAACTTCCTGCTCTTAAGCAGCATTGGCTTGGACTTCTACTAGCCATGACATGCCTGCAGTTCTGCCCACTGCTCGTCCAACAGCTCCAGTGATCCAGGACCTGACTGGGCTTCCTGCTCTCCAGCGGCCACGACTTGCGCTTCTGCTAGCTGTGCCTGTAGGTCTGCCCGCCGCTAGCCCAACAGCTCCAGTATTCCAGCCCCTGACCAGGCTTCACACTGTCCAGTGGCTGTGGCTTGGACTTCTGCTAGCCAGGCATGCAGCTCTGCCCACCACCCACCAACAGTTCCAGTGATATATACCCTGACCAGGCTTCTGCCTCTCCAGTGGCCGCAGCTTGAACTTCTGCTAGCCACACCAGCAGCTCTGCCAGCCACCCACCCAACAGCTCCAGTGATCCAGCCCCTGACTGGGCTTCCTGCACTCCAGCGGCTGTGGCTTGGACTTCTGCTAGCCGTGCTGCTCCTTCAGCTCTGGTCACTGCCTGCCCAACAGCTCCAGTGATCCAGCCCCTGACCGGACTTCCCACTCTCCAGCAGCCGTGGCTTGTACTTTTGCTAGCTGCTCCTGCAGCTCTGCCCACCCAACAGCTCCAGTGATCCAGCCCCTGACAGGGCTTCCCGCTCTACAGTGGCCAAGGCTTGGACTTCTGCTTGCCATGCCTGCAGCTCTGTCCACCTCCCACCCAACAGCTCCAGTGATCAAGCCCCTGACTGGGCTTCCCTCTATCCAGCAGCCACGGCTAGGACATCTGCTAGCCATGCCATTCCTGCAGCTCTGCCCACCACCTGCTCAACAGATCCAGTGATCCAGCCCCTGACCAGGCTTCCTGCTCTCCAGCGGCCATGGCTTGGACTTCTGCTAGCTGTGCTGCTCCTTCAGCTCTGGCCACTGCCTGCCCAACAGCTCCAGTGATCCAGCCCCTGACTGGACTTCCCAATGAAGGGGAAAGGTGGAAGGGAGGGGAAGCTACAAAATTAGGGTGCTAGCTGCACATTCGAGCAGACTTGATAGACCTCTAGGCCTTTATCTGCTGGCAAATTTCATATGTTTGTATGTTCGTGTGTTCCTGCTCTCCAGTGGCCATGACTTGGAATTCTGTTAGCCGTGCCTGCAGCTCAACCCACCACCCACCCAACAGCTCCAGTGATCCAGCCCCTGACTGGGCTTTCCACTCTCCAGCAGCCATGGCTTGGACATCTGCTAGCTGTGCCACACCTACAGCTCTGCCCACCACCCACCTAACAGCTCCCGGTACACTGCTCTCTGGGGAATTGAGTCCCAGTAATTTCATTAGTGCTAACTGTTCTGATGCTGCCTGCCACTGGATGCTCCTCCACACCGGCATACTACTGAATGTGTTCCAGACTCTGACAGGGCTTCCCGCTCACCAGTGTCCATGGTTTGGACTTCTGCTAGCTGTGCCGCATCTGCAGCTCTACTCATCGGCTGCCCAACAGCTCCAGGTACGCTGCTCTCTGGGAAATTGAATTCCAGTAATTTCATTGGTGCTAACCATGCTGAGGCTGCCTACCATTGGATGCTCCTCCACACCAGCATACTATTGAATGGTCTGATTATTTTTAAGCTATGCTCCTGTTATGAACCCTGCTCCTACTCTGAACAGTACTTTTTACAGTTGAATTTTACAGACCTGAATTTTAGAGTTTTTTCTTTTCTTCATGAAGTAATGCTGAATTAATTTTGGGTAGAGAACCTGTGTTTAGAGCTTGTACTTCACTGCCTGCTTTTCCCTAACTACAGATCCTAACTCTCTGTTCTCGGACCCCACTCTTCCTGTCTTCTTCCCCTGCTACACTGTAACCCATTCTGTTTCTCCAACTACTTCTTTGTCTAGGATGATCATTAGCTGAGTGCTCCTGCCTGTTCCTTTCTCACCAGCCTCCCCTGGCACCATAGGCCAGACAGCCCCCACACACACTGCAAGAAACCTGCCTGCCTGCCCCCACCTTAACTGGTTTCTTTCTTTTAGCTCAGACCATTGTTTTCAGCCTGACCCACCCACCAATTAAACCCTCAGGATTTGCACATTAATCTAACCCTTCCTATCTTCCTCCCCCATTAGTGATCCAGCCTCTGACTAGGCTTCCCTCTCTTCAGCTGCCACAGCTTGGACTTCTGCTAGCTGCACATGCAGCTCTGCCCACCACCTGCCCAAGAGCTCCAGGTACGCTGATCTCTGGGGAATTGAATCCCAGTAATTTCATTGGTGCTAATCATGCTGAGGCTGCCCTGCCATTGGATGCTCCTCCACACCGGTATACTACTGAATGGTCTGATTATTTTTAAGCTATGCTTCTGTTCTGAACCCTGCTCCTACTCTGAACAGTACTTTTTACTGTTGCATTTTCTCTCACCCACCCCCACCCCAGAACTCTTTAAATCCACTTTCTGCACATTTCTGCCCCTCCCTTCATTCTCACTGATACAGTTGTGCAGATTATAGGCACACTCGCTGTCTTAAATGCACAATCCCTCTCTTAAAGGAACAAACTAAAGTGTGTCTACTAGTATTAACTTAATAGGGTCTGGCACCTGCTGCTACCAGTCGTGTCCCTGAGTAAGAAACTAACAAATAAGTGTATTCTCAGCTATCACAGGCTGTTGGCAGTTTGTTTTCTTTACCACATTAATAATGGTGGATATTGACAAGCATCGGTCTCCACCCCCCCCAAAAACACACTTAGTACACAAAGCCCAATAACACAGCCACCTGGTACAACATCAGGGATGAATGATACATTTCTGTACCAACTCCTTTGCAAATTCCTACCACTACCATTCAGGACAACTACTTATGCATCTGCCTTAATTGCAGAATTACTTCTAACCCACTCATGGGCTGGTAATGCCAAGAAGCACAGTCAAGCAAAGCACATACAGCTATGCAAGAACAAAGCCACCTGGTAACACTTCCTTAAAAGATTAATATTCCTCCTTCTCCTACTATCAGGGAATGTACACCCTAATCCAGGTCTGCCTAGACCAGTGATTACTAAAATGCAAGGATATCTGAAAATTGCCTCAGTCAACATTGGGAGACTACTACCTAAAATACCTTAGTTTCAGCATGTATTGTGCAGCACAAAGCAGACATTATCTCCATCACAGAAACATACCTCTCTCCCAAGACACCAGATACCTCTGTATCCCTCGATAGCTATATCATCTTTGAGCAGGAAAGACTGTACAAATGAGGGAGAGGCTGCCTAGTGTATCTGAGTAATGATCTCAAAGGCCAAATGATGCCAAACAGTATTACTACAAAGGAGGTTCAAATTATATCCATAAAGCTCACAACTGGTCACCAGTGCAAAAAACTCATGCTCACAACAGTTTACATTCCACTAGGGAGACAACATTGAACAGTTTGTTGACCATTTTAGACAGGGCATGCAAAACTGGGAACATATTATCTTTGGGGATTTCAATACAAATTGGCTAGCCCAGGATTCTGTGACCATTAGAGACCAAATTGCCAGCCTGTATCTAACACAAATGGTCCCTGAGCCAACCAGGAGAAACTACCACAATGGAACCTGCACCCTTATCAATTGGCTTCTTGTCTCCTGCCCTGAACACATAACTAATGTATCAGTGCTTCCTGACTCCATAAGTGACCACTCACCAGTGGTCTGCATGTGGTCAAACAAGAGCCCGAAAGTCCTTCCTTAGTACACAAGAAACTGATCGCTAAAAAGAGGCAGTGAGAGACCCTCAAACAATATTTAAGAATAACTGACTGGACTCCTTTGGATAGTAAGGATGATGCTAATCAGGCCCTCGACTTATTCATAACAATAGTCAACAATGCTGGCAATATATTCACCCTGCTCAAATCCTCTAAAGTAAAAGGGACAACCAAGCCATGGATCACAGTCTCCTTATCCAACAATTGAATCATCGTGACAATCTATGGTCCAAGGCCAGGGCAACTGGCAAGGTAGCTGACTTTACTGCTTATTAAGCAGCAAGGAACAAGTGCACAAGACAGATCAGGAATGCAAAAGCTAAGTATTATAAAGATTTATTGGGTAGGTCCTGGAGCAATGGGAAAGAGTTCTAGGGCAATATAAAAACTGTAACCGGCAGGGACTCCAAAACTCCCCCAGATTAAATTGTTACAGCAAACATCACTTTACAGAAGCCCATTGACCTGTCAAATAGATTCAACATTGCATTCATGGACCTAAGTACAGTTCTACCCATGGAGTATCTGACAGCCCAACCCCCAAGCAAGCCAGCATCGGTCAACCCACCTCCAACAGGAAACACTGGAAAACTGTTATTTTATTTCAAACAGATCTCCAGATCACAAACCATTAAATACTTTAGAAGGGTCCTAGGTAAAACAAGACCTGGAAGTGACCTGCTAAAAATGAAACTTGATCTTACACTGGACAAAATAGCCCAACTCCTTACTAAGTTATTCAATATATCTCTTAGAATTGGAGTTTCCCCTGATAAGTGGAAGATCACGCATGTCACCCCAGTGTTAAAAGTGGTGACAGAAATAACCTGGGAAACTACAGACCCATATCAATATTACCTCTCTCTCAAAGGCCATAAAAAAAATTGTTTCAGATCAGCTCATAGAGCATCTAGACAAATACAGCATTCTATTTGCACAGCAGCATGGGTTTCTGAAGAACCACAGTACTATCACCACACTTGTAGACTATACTTCTCATCTGTATGATTCTCCGGACAGTGGCAAATTGGTGGGGTCTATATTCATAGACCTCACCAAAGCATCCGACAGTGTGAACCATCAGATCCTACTCTATAACATCCTTACCCTTGGTTTGTCCCATGACACAGTAGCC
Organism: Neoceratodus forsteri; assembly: GCA_016271365.2. Lineage (NCBI taxonomy): Eukaryota > Metazoa > Chordata > Ceratodontiformes > Ceratodontidae > Neoceratodus > Neoceratodus forsteri. Next base: position 854,823,566 of record CM057459.1, on the reverse strand, counting down.
TGGTTCATCAGCTTCTTATCCAACAGGTAATAGTGTGTGAAAATTAGAAGTGTGACATCCGAACCTAGGAATTTTAATCCAGGTGTTCCTTAGGAGTCTATTCTTGGACCACTGCTCTTCAGTTTATTGATCAACTTGCTACCTTCTGCATGCCCGGCTAGCATGTTGATGTACGCAGATGATGCTGTAATATCTGCAACAAGCTATCAAATGTCTGAAATAACAGCAACTCTCCAGGATACAGTAGCTTCAGCAAACTGGAATCATGGTTCACTCTAAATAAACATCTCCAAACCACAAAAAACAAAAGCTATGCAATTTTCATTGCCTCACAACAAGAAAAGAAAAACTGACCTTCTGAGAAGCCTTAACCACAAAGTAGAGTTGCTAGAACAGGTCACTAACTTCAAATACCTGGGCAGCCATCTCGATGATACACTGACCTTCAATTCCCATATTGACCATATGATTAAAATAGCTAACATCAAACTTGGTATACTCCACTGCCACAGGCAGTTGATGACCCCTGAGGCCTTAAGCCTAGTAACAAGGAGCTCTATACTGTCCACAGTAGAATATGGCCCTGTCATATATGGCACTGCCACAGACTAAGCTTTGAAAAGGATTAAGCTACTGCTTAACAAGGCCTGCCGTCTTGTTCTAGGGGCTGATTGAATGACACATACCTGTAGCCCTTACTCCGAGACAGGGTGGCTACCATTGCACCAAAGGATCAGATATCAGGCCTACCTACTAGGGAAAAAATCCTTACTTGGTCAGACACCAGATTCTACAGCTGGTATTTTCCAATGCTTACAAACCTCCAAAACCACATGTAGATCAACTAAGGGCGCCCTCCATGTTTCTTTTAAATATATCATATTTGCTCAGCGTACCCTCTTATACTGTGGGCAGCAATGGGTAAATGACCTCCCTGCATCCCCTTAATTGAGCGTAATAAAATCAGCCCATTCAAACATGACCTCCACCACCTCCTAGCCCAGTCTGCAAAATGTGAGTGCCAATACTAAAAGTGTATTCTGCCCCAATTCCTATCCCTCTCACTCTCCTAATCACCTCACCTCCCCCATCTTGTACAAAGTCTACTCTGGCTGCTACCTCCCTCCTCTACCCATCCTGACAAAGTCTATCTAGGCTGCCACCTGCCAACTGACCTGCACTTGGTAACTCAAGTGTTATTTCAGTGAATAGACTTGGAACCTTTGTAAAAGAGCCTCTTGGCTCAAAGGTATTAATTTGAACCTGAAATAAATAAATAAATAAAAAATAAATAAAAAATAACTTAAACATATTTAATAAAGGCAAAACATATTTGGAGTTACAGTGCCATTTAAAAACAAATTAGGTCTTAATGTGCCAATCTGTGCTGCTGCTTCTAGTATGAGAGAAGCGTGAATACACAATTTATTTCTCTTTTTAATGAAATCTCCCTAGCAAATAGAAGCCTTGTGTGCATTCCAGAACCTTATGTGCCAGTTTGTGGGTGATATAATCTGCTAATGTTTGAAAAGGGCAGATGTTAGTGGGGTGCTTTTGTTCCTAATAACCTCAAGCACTAGCTTCAGTCGTGTGTACCCCTACAGATTACACTGGCAAGGGATTGTGAATGCCAAGTGTTTTACACAAAACTATCTGTGTAGCAAGCCCTTTTTTGTTATAGGGATTTGAACTATGCAGAATCCTTAGTATACTGAATATGAGTGTAGTTTGCATTCAGATTTGAGATTTAATGCTGTATCACAAAATATTAGGCCAAAGTTATATAGATTTCATCAAGTGTATAGTGATCAACAACAAGCTATTGACAATTACTGTGTATTAGTTTAGTATATAAATATACATTAATATACTAAATATATAAAGTTGCTAAACACATCAAATAACTACATCTATTGAAGCTATAAAGAACTTGTGATTAAAAATGTATTGGTCTACAGTATTTATGTGCTTGACCACTATAATAAATGTTCACTGGATTTATAGACCACAGAGTGTAGAAAAATCACAAGGATAAATGTCAGGCATCTTATAAAAAAAGAAAAGAAAAAGAATTTACAGAATTCGGTAGACTGCATCTAGAGAGTTCTAGATGTTGTTAACCATCAGTTTAGAAATGGATCAGAAACAAGTTGAAAATATTTTGCCAATTGTTAAATAATCTGTTGCTTTTACATTATCAGTTTTTATTAAACTACCCATCTAAATGTCAAGTGTCTTAGACTTTCGATCATCTAGGCAGACCAGTAGAAGTACTGTACTTTCAGGATTGGTACTATACTTCTTTCTAGATACTTATCAAAATGAAGTTAAAAATGTTAACAAATAATGACAAAGAGTATAACTTTACATTGACTCAGAGGCAAAGGCATAAAGTTGTTTCCCCATGCCACTTGTATGTAGCTGTTTGAATGTACTTCTAGCTCACTTACCCACCTGACTTGTCCTTGTCCAACACATTGGCACTTATTTGCAGACTGAGGAAGTGCAGTGCCAGGGCGGCAGCCCATGTGCCTATCTGAGCAAGTAGGGAGGGAGAGAGTGAGAGAGACAAATGCAGGCATGGCCATTTGCAGATGTAGCATATTAGCTGGTCTGTGAGGCACAGGGTAGCAGTGTAATCACTGCTCAGTAAATAGATATATAGATACTTCTATATTGGTGTCAGAAAAGGCTTTTGTCCTACCTAGATTGCCCATCCTATCTAACTGCAGAGCCAAGGAATTAAATATTGGGGGCACTTAATGCAGAGTAGCTAATTGATAATTTGATATTTGGAAGGTGTTGTTTTGAGAACTGTTCATTTGCTACAACATGGATAGTGGCATACTTTAAAAACATAAGCAATATCATAATCATGTAGCTTGGCAAATGCTCTTCCTTGACAACAATTTATATTTCTATCCAAAGATGCTATATAGGAAAACCAGGGGTTCAATATCCCTTAACCTCCTTCCTTTACTGGTTTATACATATGGTTCCTCTTTATAGGGATTAAGTGACTGTCCTACAGGAACCTGAATAAAATACTTTGCCATCTGGTTTCCAAGGGATGGGGGGGGGGCTTAAATAAGTAATCATTGAAGGTAACCTCTTTTATGTCTTAATCATTCTTAGTAGTGTGTCAGCTGTTGAATTTATTCTTAGTGTTGTGCCAGCTGTTCCACTTAACCTGTTGGTCAGGAAAGTCCAAATTAGATTCCCAGTTCAGTTGGCACAAGTCCCCTCTCTTCAAAGATTGCCACCAGAACAGAGACTGTATTGCCCGTGATTTGCATTCTACCTACATATAGTAGCTGAAGCAAAGAGGAACCCAAATCTAATAACAGCCCCTTACTTTTTACTAAATTTAATTTCAACCATAAAAGTGCAGAAAATCATGGAACAAACTAATAGTGTCATAGCTAGTTACAGTAGGACAACAGCAAACAAATGGCATCTGCATACTGTATGTAACTGATTTCATGGGTGAAATCCTGCCTTGCACAACAAAGCCCTGAATGTTCTCCAGCTGTGCTAGTTTCCTCAAAATGGGGTCTATACAAAACATACACAAAATAGGACATCAAGATTTCTGCTGAACTCCTCTTTTCACTCTGCAAGGGCCACCTAAATGACCATTTCCCAGAGGGGAGATATACATGTATTGTAGGTACACAAATTTGAGACAGTCAGTACAATATCCTGGTGTTAGCCAGTTTCCCTTTTGCTCGAAGTATGGCAAGGATGTCTGTTCAGTTCCTTACTTTGTGTTTTCTGTATGGAACCATTGTTATGGAAACTAGACAACCTATGAAAGGTCGTCTGTCTGTCATCTCTGCTGCATTCTGCTGTCATGACACATGCAGATCATATTTGTTTCTTTTTGTCTGATGAAACTTCAGTCCGAATTTTAACTTAGGTTCTGCCCCTAAGGATGCCACCACATGATGGTCCACCTGGGTTAAAACATGATTTTTGCCTTTCATCGAGAAATGATATACTGGTGTTTTTTCATCTTCCCAGTTTGCTGTGGGCTCCAGCAATGCCCAACTAGTTTACAGTTTGTTGTTGTTTAGTGAAAGACCATTGCAATATGAATAAAATAAAATATTTTAAAAACAATCAAAACAAGCAACAATAAGTGAAATTATGAAAAAAAATCATATTGTAGCAGTTCTTCATACATTATAGTGACAGATAATAAAAATTGTAGCAAGAATACAGAGACTTTAAAATAGTTCCCAAGACCAAAGAACTAGGTTTTCCTTATTGGGCATGCATAGTGCCATTGGAATAGCTCCTAACTCAGTGTTTGAGATGTATTTTATTACAATTAAAAAGGTAATCAGCCACTTTGTCTGTTTATCTTCTGCAGTGAACATGATAATTTAAAGTGTATCCTTGTCTTGGGTCTGTATTTTTCCCCATAATGGGCTAACCAGATCTGTCTAGACCTAGAATACCAAATGCAATTAGAGATGGTATGTTGTAAATTTTCATATTCCAGGTAATTACATGCACATTGTTTTTCAGATTGGTCTATTAACTTTTTTATATATCTGGCCCTTCAGATATTACTATTAAAAAGTTCCATCCAATACATTGTATACAGTCTTTTAACAGGATCTGTTATTACACGTAAGTAATATCTATAAAAAGTGTCAAATGTCATTCCCTACTAGCCAGGGAGAAATTTTGAGCCTGGCTATCTTTTCCATATATTATGACTGGCTGATATTCTCAGTCATTTTCTTTATATAGTTTTTATTTTGAGGGATAAGTAGAATACCCTGTTTTGCTCATTTATCCAAAAAGTCAAGATCCTTGTTTATTCTCCTTAACCAGTTTGACTGTCTACAGCCCAGTTGTAGCCAGCTGTTCTTTTCAGCTAGATATTTATAGGGAAATCTTTGAGATGGTAATCTGATAAATCTAATCTAGAAATGTAATCTCTTAATTGCAGCTAATGCCACAAGACTAGTTGTGCCTGGCAGGTGCCAAGATGGTGATGCATAGGAAGCCACACTAAAAAGCCCTTATCAGTCACTTTTCATTAAAGCCTTTACTTAATTCTATCATGAAAAAATTGGCAGTGCATATATTTATGCAAAAATAAATAAATAAATAAATAAATAAAAGCAGAGCAGCAGAAGAAGATGAAAGATTTCTCCACTTCGGATCTTGATACAGTGATCCACACAGAACCGTTGCACCACTTTGTTACCAGTTTACCTGATCTTGGGGAAGCACAACTGCTGACTGGTGTGAGGAGCTCATCTGTAACCTCAAGAGTTCTACAAGTACCAACCTGGAGATGCTAGAAGTACCTGTATTTTCACTCCCTGTCTCACAAGGACTATCAAAGTTAAACAGAGTCACTAACTGAATGAATGAATGAATGAATGCTTTATTTATAAAGTGCCTTTCTTAAAACCAAGGCATTGTACACAATACAAACAGATAAAATTAATACTTAAATACAGAATAAAATATCAGACGGAAAACTACAAAATTACAAATATCAAATCACATAAAACAGTTAAAATAAACTCGTTTACTTAAAACTGGTCTGGGTAAGCCAAGCTAAATAAATGTGTTTTTAAGGTCATCTTAAGCCAAGTCTGTAACAGCCAAGTCACTGAAGCTGCAAAAATCATCCGACATTGGAATCTCAGAAACTCCTTGGAGTAAAAAACACAGGTGAGACTTTTATGGTTTTGGGCAAGGTAAATGTAGGAGAGATTGTGGCTTCTCTTAACGCACAACAAACTCCCCCTCTCTACTTCAGTGAGACCGATGCCCCCAAATTTACTGCCATTGCCTCTACAAGCCAGAGCTGAATTTAAAAGTCTAAAAGAGGCATCTTTTTCATTCTCAAATCTGTTTACTTTTTTGTTGTCTTTTGATAGGAAGCTGGATTTGCTAAGAGGTCTGACATGTTGGATATGGAACTCAAATCAATAAAAGGTCCAAAGTGAAAATGGTGCAAGTCCAGAATAATATTTAAAATGAGGTGGTGGTTATTAAAGGTTATTATGGACGACAGCTCAAGTGTTTCCACTACTTAAGGCAGGTGATCCCATGGACCTCAACAACTATAGGCCCATTTCCATCTTACCAATACTGTCCAAGATGCTTGAAAAGTTAGTAAACTTTCAGTTAAGTGCCTACCTTGATACCAACAATCTCCTTAACCCAGCTCAATCTGGGTTTAGATCTATGCACAGCACCATCTCTGCCTTAGCAAAAGTTACAAATGACTGGCAGACTGCCTTAGACAAAAAGAATAACACCTGTGCTGTGTTCCTGGATCTAAGCAAAGCCTTTGACACTGTGGACCATGAACTACTAATCTCCTCTCTGAACTCCATGGCCTTGACTCCTCTCTCTTAAATGGTTCAGATGCTATCTCGCTGGAAGATTACAACTGGTAAAAAATGAAGGTGACCTATCTACCTCTAAACCACTCCTAAGAGGTGTACACCAAGGCTCCATCCTGGGCCCCATCCTCTTTGCCATTTACATCAACAATATTGACTCAATCTCTCACAATCTAATATTCACCTTTTGCAGATGATACTGTACTATATGTCAGTAATCCTCACCATCAAAAAGCCTGTGAGCTTTTACAGTCTGAGTTCTCCTCCTACAGCACAACTTACTAGAAAAGAAATTACTACTAAATGCCAAGAAAGCAGCTATGTTCTTTGCCACCAAGAGCTGCTCTTCCACTGTCCCATCATTCACCCTCCCACAATTATCTACCATCCTTGGTGAAAATCTGGAATACGTGGACAAATTTAAATATCTTGGAGTCTGATTGACAATAAACTTGACTACACCAGCCACATTGAAGAGCTCCTGAAAAAGCTAGACAAAGACTTGGCCTATTTTATAGGATCAAACACTACCTGACCAGAGATTCCAAACAAAGGCTAATCCTGGCATCATTCCTATCCTCATTGACTATGCAGACTTCCTCTATGGCCACTGCTCCCTCTCCCATTTAAATAAATTAGACACCTTGTATCATAGAGCTATTAGATTCATTACAGATCTTCCCCCAGCACCCATCATTGCTCTCTCTACAATGCAGTCAGTTGGACATCCCTACAACATAGAAGAAACAAAATGCTGCTGTCTGGATCTACAAAGCTCTGACAAACAAACTCCTTCCTACATCTCAGACTGTTTCAACTGGATCACATCCAGGCCTTACACCCTAAGGATCAATAAACTCATCATGCTGAAGATTCTATCACCTGCACCGGTATGGAAGGGCAGCAATCAGCTTTTCTAGCACTTATCTGGAATTCTCTTCAAAGACCTTGAAATTGGATACCCTCATTCCTTTAACATCCTTCAAAAACTGTACACTAGTCTATTCCTAGAATCATGCAACTGCTTCCATAAGGCCCTAGTCCTCTCACACCCCTCCTTCCCCACCCTTTTATGCTACCACTATTTCTCTATAGTTCTTCTAGCTTGTTCTCCAACCTACTTCATACAAAAATGCCCACCCAAGTCCAACTACCCGAGCTTTATCCCTACTATACTGTTTGTTTCTTTCCTTTTAATATGATTTAGGTTTATTGTCATTTTGCCTTGTATATATGTAAATATTTGTTTATCTGTCTCATTCATAAATCATTGTATTTGTGTTTATTTAGTACCATGTTTTTGTGTAAAATTTGTAACCTTATATTGTTATGACCACTCAGGTCCATCTTGTAAATGAGCTATGCTCAATGATGTTCGCCTGAATAAATAAAGATTTTGATTGATTGATTAAACAAAAACCACTTCCAAATGCAACCCTTTCAACCACAAATTTAAAGGCAATTGTGGCCCTGCAAAGGAAAACTGAGGTAATGGAGAACTCTATGTGGTTTAAAAACTTAAGATTAGTAGGGGTTCCAAATTCCTAAGATAAGGGATTTGAGTCCCTAAGAGAACTTTTGAAGGACCTCTTTGTTTCTGTTTTTATGCTACCTGAGAGTAACTTACCTTTTGTGGCTAGAGTTTTTAGAGTTCCAATGAGTAAATCTTACTCTGTTTCTCAACAGAAAGCTACAAATCAAGATACAAGTTTTGAATTGCTCGCCCCTGACTCTGCATCTGTGTTTAGTCAGGCTCAGAACTCTTCTAATCTTATTAAATACACTTTGGGTACAAGAAATACTAATTTTTCACTAGCCTTTGACATGGACCGTGACCTAGTTCTTAACACAGCCAGAAAAATGGGAGCTTCACATTTCATGGAAATAATTTGCCACATCTTTCCTAATATAGCCCCAGCTACACTGCAGTGCTGTCAACAATTTCTACAATATAAAGATGAACTCAATGAAATAAGAGCTAATCTAAAAGTTTTGTTCCTGGCTAAATGCTGGCTCACATGTGGAGAAGATAAAAGACTATTTTTTGAACCAGAACAACTGAAGGCATATATTATGGAAAGAAAATACAGAAAAGGGATGAGAAACAGAGAAGAGAAGCTTGACAGGGAAGAAGAAATGCCTTTCTTAGAGGACAAAAAGGAAGGATGATTTTTTTTTTTGCGACATACATATTAGATAATGAAGCACTTATAAAGAATATATATGTGTGTGTATATATATATATATATATATATATATATATATATACACGTATATAAAACTCCCTTTAATGCACCAGTTAGGGTTGTTCCACAGTGACAAAAGTGAGAATTCAGTGTTAGGGGTTGAAAGCCCCTTGGACCCCACCCACAACTGGCATTGAAGTGTACGTTGAGACCATCAACTCCTAACCCCCATCACATGTAAAGAAGCTGAGGTATAGGAGAATGGGGTGAGAGTTAGGATTGATGACCCCAACACACACACCAATGCCAGTTGTGGGGGTGGGGTGGGGGGTCCAAGGGGGGCTTTCAACCCTAACACCAAATTTCCTCGCTTTTGCCGCTGTGGAACAACCCTAACTGATGCATTAAACAGAGTTTTTTCCCCTCTAATTTCTCTTCTTTTTGAGAATGAGTACGATAAATAGTGAATGTAATGTAGTGGCCGGAGCGGTCTTGTCACATCGTAACAGGAACAGCAATGCAAATGCAAGCGCCAACAGTTACACACAAGGTAACACAAACATAAATGGTAAAATAAACGTTAATAGAAATGGAAGCGCAAAGTGATGCCGAAGCAAACAGAGACTCAAACGGACATGCAAGAACATACAGAAATGCAACTGGTAATACACACAGTGATGGCAGTGGTATTATAAATGCAAATGTTAAGTGTTACAGCAAAAAAAAAGGCCAAAGGGAAGAGAACCGGAAACGCGAACACAAACGTGCACATAAATGCAAACCATAATGCGCTCGGGCATGGTACCACAATTGTAAATGCAAATGGTAAAGTTAACATGAAGAATAATGCCAAAGGAAAGAGAAACAGAAAAGGAGAACAGAAGTGCGTTCAGAAATGCAAACCATAACGCGCACGGGCACAGTACCACAATTGTAAATGCAAATGGTAACGGTAACAGCAACAGTAACGGCAAAGGAAACAGAAATGCAAAAGGAAAAGCAAACGCATATGGAAACGCAAACCATAATGCACACGGGCACAGTAATGCAATTGCAAATGCAAATGGTAACAGTAACAGCAATGAAGATGCAAAACGAAAGACAAACACAAATGCAAACAAAAGAGCTGCTGGAAACTCAAATGGCAATGTGTACGGTGACGCAAACCAAAACACAAACATAAACAGTAGTGGAAATGCAAATGGTAACAGTAACGCAAACACAAGTGCAAACAAGAACACGAAGGGTAATGCACGTAGTGGCGTACAGAGGAACAGTAAAGCAAACGGGTACGGAAACTCAAGTGGTAACGCTATGTGTAACTGTTACGTAAGCACACACACCCTGTTTTTGCCCAACAGCTGCATAGAGAAACACAGTGTGTACAAAGAATGTATGCATAATAATGGGCCTCAGAGCAGAAAATGAGCTGTTGGAAGACACAATTGCTTATATCTCAGGAACCGTATGATGCAGGAAAATGTTTTTTTACATGAATCATGATTTTCCTGGCTATGTGATCGCTGAATATGTAGCAATAGGCTATGCATTGTCATGACAAAAATTCCGTATCTTGCACCGTTTTCGAGATATGAGCCCTGAAAGGTGAGGCGTATGCCACCATGTTAGTCTATGGGAAAAAATGCCAACTGCGGAGTGCTGTAACTTGGCATCTGTGCAATATTTTTTCACTAAACCATGAAAAGACACATCTGTAAGATGTTGGCTGCCTTCCTTCCAAATTTCAGCCCCAAACACCAAATGGTTCTTTTGCAGCAGGGTGGCAAAGAACTCTTGTCATTTTGGCCATGATCTGGAAAAGTAGTGTCGCAATTTGCGACACTTTTTGCAAAAATTTGTGAAAGTGTCTCAGGTGCGACACTACTATTTTCAAAAATTTGAAAAACATATTTCTGGGGTGCTTAACCCCAAAATAAAGACATGGCTAGCATCTTCAGTGTCCGACTAGGTGAACACAGAAAGAATTGTGTCCCTAGAGGGTCCTAATTTTAAATGCCAAACATTTTTCTGATCACTAACTGTAAACAAAATGGCAGATTTGTGACACTACTAGGGCCATTTGCGACACTTAATAGTGCATTTGCGACACTCAAACTTTTTGTTAACTTTTCCCATTGACTTATAATGGGAACTTGTTTTTTGAATAACTTTTGAACCGTTCAATACTTTTTCATGAAATCTTCAAAAAGCACATTGGGGACCCCGGCCACATATTCTCTGAAGTTTTTGGACTGGTTGCACAAACCATTTGACCTGTAGGTGAGAGCAAAGAATTTGCAAAAAAGCATTAATTGCTCTTTTGGTTGTTGCTTAATAACTCTGTAGCCGTATATCTGACTGGTACGATAGTTGGCAGATCCCAAGATCTACCATGCCCAACCATTATAGGCAAATCTGTTGAATGGTGGCAAAGTTATTAAGGTGCAACATTTTATCCTTTAACCTTAAAAGTGCTACTCAACCCTAACTATGGTAGCACTACCGCATACCATAATATATATATACAAATATATATATATATATATATATATATATATGTGTGTGTATATATATATATATATATATATATATATATATATATATATTGAATTCAGATATCTATTTCATTACAAAAAAAAAAAAAGGAAACAAAAATAGATATTGACGGCTTGTGTTAAGGTGTGAAGATTAATGTTTGTTTTTTTCTTCCCGGTATTAAATTCTGTAAGCTTGTGGTTAATACCCAGAGTAATATGAATTAGTATTGCAAAAGACTTAATATTAGAAGTTTTTTGCCTAATTAAGTAGCTTTTATATACACTTTCATTTCTTTTTGGTTTAACGCATGAATAGCTTGGCAAAAAGCCTAAACTAAACGTCACTGGGTTTTCAGCTCCTGAATTGAGGACTTTATCTTTTAAGTTACAGGCATGCTAGAAATAATAATTGCAATGGATATTACAATTAAGTTAATGTAATCCTGTTATGTTATGTATAAATAAGTGCTTTACTGTTGTAAAGTTATTGAATATAATAAAAAATAAGACTAGTTGTGCCTAGTTCAGCCCTCAAAAGATAAACCAGGACTGTATTACCCTTGCCCAACATAGATCTATATAATTTATTTGTAGCAATATCTAGAAAGTCATAATTCAAAGGAATCCATATTTCAATGTGATATATTGCTCTGGATGCTTCCAATAAGGGTTCAATGGTATTACCCCTAAACTGTCTATTGAATCAGGAGAGAGCTCCTGCTGTTTAATGTATTGTAATTTAGTAGAGAGGTCTTGCACATGATTAGACCAAAAACCATTGGTTGCAAAGGTAAGTCCTATGTATTCTCTGTCTGTTTCCTTGGTTCCTAATTCTCAACTGTTGCCTAATTTATTTGATCTGAAAACAATAACTTGACTTATTTTAATTTTAAAGTTGATATTTATCAGCATAAGACATTAACATGTCTAGTTTCTGCTGTAAGCCTAATGTCAATTGACAATAATGCCAAATCATCGACATAAGCAAGCACTGAACAAATGGTACTACTGATTTTTGGAGAATCTGATACTGATTCTAGCTGTAAAAGTAATTTCTTGAAGTATATACAGAAAAGGGTGGGTGCAAATAAGCAACCCTGATGCTCACCCATTATAGCTGGAAAAAATGGCCAACAGCTGACCTTTAGTGCCCTGCCAGATCTGTGTCCAAGTATTGGTATATAGCTCTGTGATAATGCTGAGCAAATTTGGTTTGATACCCCATTGTAACATAAGTTTTCATAGGGAACACTGAGAAATGGTGTCGAAAGCTGAGCTAAAGTCAATAAATGCTATATAAAGCTTTTGCTTCTGTAAGGCTACATACTGTATTTCTCATACAATTAAACTGGAGAAGTGCACACTAGGACTGGTGATACTCAGGAAACAGAAAGTCAGGCATAAACACAAAATTTGGGCACTCACCACCTCCACAACCTTTGACAAAGGACAATCCCTGTCCAGAATATGTCAGGCGGGATGTATGTAGTGGTGTGAGCACTTGGTCTGTATCAATAAATTACATTTTAATGTGATTAACTAGAGCTGTTGGTGTCAATTTGTCTTGCAGGCTGTGAGTGCCCACATGCTGTGTTTATGCCATATTTCTCATACAGATGATTTATAAAGAAACAGTTATGTAGTGTACAATAGTTCACTCTAAACCCAACCTGTAATTCTAAAAGTCCTCCTAGTAAACATACTTGGTCTAATAATCTGGACAAAATAGTTAAGGCAAATATTTTGCCAGCTATATCTAAAAGAGTTATAGGCCTACACATCTTTGGATCTTTCTTATCTCCTTTTTAAGGCTGCAGTGGACATAGTCCTGCAGGCCTCTTGCTTTCAAAATAAGACTCCATATTCCTTGCATTCTTTGTGACTGAACTACATGTTGGAGTTGCACCACAGTTGGCTCCACATCCATGGAAAACTCTGCTTGCACTGTACTGCTTTTTCTTGGAAAAAAAAACATGGTAGTCCTTATCAGGACACCGGAGTATTGGGTACCCCCAGTGTCACTTTTATGCTTTGGGGGGGTGGAATGGTGGGTGCTAAGAGGAAGGGTCAGGTGGGGGGATATCTCTAATAAAAAAACAACAAACAAAAAAAGAAACCAACGGCAGTCACATCAGAACATGGCACATTCCGACATCTCCAAGTTGGAAGCCACACTCTACTGCACATGTTTGACTACTAGCGCATATGTAGCATAGCTCAGTGGCAATCTTGGTCATGGCAAAGCGTGCAGTATTCCACTGTGACCACTGATTTCTTTTTTTTAATTATTCATATACCCCCTACCAACATTCCCTGTCAGCACCCACCTCCCACCCCACCCCCAAAACATAACAATGACACTGGGGTGCCCAATCTCCCAGTGTCATGATAGTGTTCTGTGACCTTCCAAATATCCTCCCACCGATCCTCCTCTCAACATCCAGACCCCCAGAAACATAACAATGACACTGAGATTGTCCAATCCAGCAGGGTCAAGATGTGTTCTGTGCCCCCTTTATATATTTTTACTCCGACCCCCAGAACATAATAGTGACACTGGGGTGCCCAAGCCAGTGTCATGATGGTGATTCCTCAGTCCTTTTGTTTTTACCCTGTAAAAAGAAAAAAAATGTCCATCATTGCCTTTTGTGCCGTTACCATCTCCAACCAACCCTCCCACTCAGCACACCACCCCGCACCCCCAAAGCCTTTACTTACCAATCAGGGGTCCAATGCTGTAATCCTCTCTGGACCACAGACACGTCTTCACTCTTCAAAGCTGGATCACACACTGAAGAAACAGTTATGCGGTTCAATGTACTTCAAATGTGTCTTTAACTTAATGGCATAACGTGAATATTTTTACATATTTTTGGCCCAAGTTTTCAACATGCTTTCCTTGGGACCCTACCTCATGAACAATGGCACTATCATTGGGCAAATATGTACTGAAAGGTGATTCCATGCTCCCTGCACAAAACCACCTTTTGGGCAAGAGTTGAAAATGTTCACTACCTTTGTTCATGAGTGGGTTCATAAGAAGACTATGTTGAAAATTCAGTGTAAAAATATTAAATAATAACAACGTTTGAGCCTATGCTCAGGTTTGTGAATGCAGGCCAATAACTTTGGTAATTTTCAATATTTTTACCCCAAATTTACAACATAGCCATATCTTTACAACACTTTATGAATGAGGCAGCTAAATCCTGGTCAATTTGTTTTTTACATCCTGAAAGCTGACTTTGCTGTCCCTGTATGAAATCACCCTTCAGACAGGAGTTGACAATTTTCTCTGCCAGTTGTTAATGAGGTTGGATTGGAAGGCTTATTTTCTAAATTTGGTGAAAAATATTTAAAAAATTGTTATGAGGCTATGTTGAATTCTGAAAATGCAGGTGTGTAAGATTGTAATATTCAATATTTTTACCCCAGATTTTCAAAATAGCCATTTCTTTACAGCACCTCATGAATGTGACATCTGTCATTTTTTCAACTTCTGCCCAAAATGTGTTTTTGCATCTTGAAATTTGATTTCACAGTTCCTATGCAAAATCACCTTTTGAGCTGGAGTTGAACATTTTCTCTGACATTCTTCATGAGACAGGGTCATAACAATGCTATGTTCAAAATTTGGTTGAAAAATATTACACAAAACAATAAATTTATGACACTAAATTACATTTTGCTAACACAGGCTCGTAACATTGGTAATTTTAATATTTTTACCCAAAATTCCTCGACTGCAGCCTTATTGGCTCTGGCCAGAGTTTGTTTACAAATAGATATGATGGTTGCATCTTTCCAACCATTGGAAATTAATCTATTCATAATACATAGGTTAAAGAGGGGAATAACACCATAGACCAAAGAGGTGGAGCCAACAGAAAGAACTCAGGGGGGTAGGTCATGATCACGGGCTGTGTTCTTTTTAAGTGATGTAATTGCTAATAATGTTCTCTTGCTTGAAATAAAACAAAATTTGACCCGATTGTCAAGGAATCCCACAAGGGGGTATCAGTTCTAATTGTCAGATTATTAAAAATGTTAGTGTAGTGTTTTATCCATTGGTCCAATGGAATATCAGAATCCCATTGATACAGGTTATTATTTGTACCCTTTGCAACTAATAGCCCCAAAAGGCTTGTGCGTCTTTTGTTGTTTATAGTACTGAGCATATGATTCCATTTTGAATTCACTTTTTTGTTTCAGCAGTAGCTTGTATTGTTCTCGTGCTCTCTAAAACTGTAGGAGAATTCAAGAATGCATGGAACAGACATAAGGCAATTCTTGTGAGGGTAAGAAGAAATAGGCTGTTGGTTAACTAGGATCTGCAGCTTATCCTGTAGGTAGGGGAATGGCCTACTAGGTGGCCAAGTGGTCCTTATCTGCCACCAAAGTCTATGTTTCTATGTTTCTTGCTTTATTTAACAATTTATAATGATTCATGTCTGTAATTGTTTTAGTAGTCATTATTTGAAACAGTGCAGCTTTTGCCCTCTTACAGTCCTTGTAAAATCAAGGCAACCCCATATGAGGCAGTTTTTGTTCCAGCCAGGCTGTATACAATTGTTTTTCAAATAATTGTAACACTGCAGAAGTTTATCATTTGGAGCTGTGAAACATTGAGCTCCAGATCTGGGACACAAGTGGTGATAACATTATGTCCAAAAGGTTGGTTAGCTTGTGCTTATGAGTTATATTCCACTTAATTTTGGAAAAGTTTATAATTTATGTAAATTGATTCAGAGTTAACTGAACCATAGGAACAAAGTCAGCCTTTGGATTTCCCCAGGCTAAGGTAATGGGAAGATGAACATTCTTGCCCCTAACAAATGACTTTGCAGTAGTCCTATATTTCCATTGGCCCATTCCAAAGAGCCTGAAGAACTGTAAAAGGTGGGATTGCCAGGCACATCACCTTTGATTCTGCTGCTGACAATAGCTATATTATAGATTTTCAGTTTTCCTCCTGACTTATTAAGTATAGAATCTGAAGACATTTCTACATAAGATGAAGTGTCAGCATTTAACCAGTTATGAATTTCATTATTAAAATAGCCTTTGAAGTTACTATTTTTTGCGTTAAATTCACCATACTGTAAGATATTCTTTGTACAAGCATTAGGGATTTTGCTTCCATGGAATTTCACAAAATTCCACAATTTTCGCAGACTTACACCTTATATCCACCACCAGCGAATTTCACATTTTCTGTGAAATTCATTGCCAAAACTGCAGAAATAATATTAGTACTTCAGAAAATATGTAGCAAATCACGGAACTCACAATTAGTGAAATAATCCTCTGTTCATGATGCTGAAGCTGTGGAATAATATATTTTGCGAGCTGTTTGATTATGTAATTCCACTAATTTAGGAAGAAATTAGTTATAAAACGATTCCAGTTTACTGTCACTGTCTGTCAGTTAAATGCTGTAATTTTTGTGCTGTTAAATCAGACTTCCTATTGAATAGCACAGCTGTTTCAAAACATTCAGATTTTAAAAATTTCAAGATAAATATTCTGCAGTTTACAATGAAAATCCACCATTTATAAATTTATTCCATGGAACATCCTTCAAAAATTCTGCAATTACTTGACAGACTGATTTAGGTTCCATGAGGCAGGGCTTCTGTATCAAAGGTCCATGTTACTATAGCAGCCACCCTATCCTCTCAGTCAAGCAACTGCTGCTCCTTGCCTTCTGTGCAGTTCTTTAGAGTCTGGTGAAGTGGAAAGTTCTGCTGCTCTGTTTGTCTGCATTTCTTGCATTCTACTAGAGAAAAAAAACAAACCCTTTGCATTTCAATATTTGATTGAAATTCTTTGAAATTCTTTTGTTGTTGTAGGATCCTCCTTCAGCAATGTGATGTATGATTTCTGATATCTTGATTAACTGCTTCAATTGTTAGTTAATATAGGTATACAAGACAGGAGATTGTGTGTGTGTGTGCAGTTTTACTTTTAAACTGGAGTTTAGTATTTGAAAGGAAAGGAAATACTGTGAGAGGCTGTTCTTATTTTTCCTGAACAGTATTGTAATCTACTTAGATTGATATACTGATTTTGGTGTGATACACTTTGGTATATAGAGGTTGCATGATGGGCAGGATTGTGATATGGGAAATATCACGATGAGTGGCTAGTAACCTCATGATGCTCACAAGTGGTGGAGCGTAGTGGAGCCATGAGTGGAGGTATCCTGAGGTCAGTAGCCACGAATGGTGATATTTATAATATCACACTCCTGCCCATCATATGTGTGATTTATACAATAGGGCAGGAGTGAACAGGGTTTGTGATATTTGCATTTTATTCCTTTGAGTTTGCTTCATTTGTTCTGGTGTTCTTTTTTCCTTCCATGTATGTGAGCAGTGCTCTGTTTAGTGTGATTGGTATTGGTGCATTTCTTGAATGCGAGTGTGATAGTGGCTTTTCATTTCTTGTTGTTGCAGTTCCGATTGGTTGTGTTATTTTTCATTTGATTGAGGAATTAGTTGTGCAGAATGTGGAACATCTGTCATGATTGGTTATGTTTTGTTTGTGGGTGGAGTTTATTCGGGAACTGTAGCATAGCAGTTCTGTGTTGTCGATGGTGACTTTTTCGGGATTAATTCTTATTTATTTTTGGGACTGTGCATAATTTTTTATGTGATTTCTGTTTTTTTCATTTTGGCTTGTTTCATTAATTGATCAGTTGACTTCACCAGAATATTTTTTGAAACAAACGTTGGGAAATTATCTGGTTACTTTCACTGGTGTGTTATAGGGTATGTGTTTGGGGTATGTTTATTTTTTATCTTTATTTTTCTCATGTTTATTTTAGGGTACTTCTGCTTCACTTGTGTTAGTCACTGTGGCTCTCTGATGAGAGAGGTTTGCTTTGTTTTCTTGGTGGACTGTCGTATTTGTTTCCTGTGGAGAGAAAGAAATATATGATTAGTTCTGTTGTTATACTGTATGTGTTTAGTTTTTTAGTAGTGTTGTTTGAATAATTACCTTGGATGATGTTAATTGTTATGTGTTTCACTGAAATTGTGGGGTGGTTAAATCATGCGGACATGCCTTCTACCAATGGAGATAGTGGAGCCGCTTCAGATTTAGTATTGTACTTCACTTTAGAAGTAGATACTTGTGGCAGTGATGATACTGCTGGGATTTCAGGTGCAGTGAAGGAGTTTATTTCAGAGGTGCTTGGTTGTTCTTCTGAGTGGCTGCTTAGGGAGGGCGATATATTTTTTTGCTTGCTTTCTTTTATACGTGAATAATCATCTAAGGATTGAACCTTTCTATGGCCAGATATTTGTATAATGTCTGTAGGTGGCACATTGCTATCTACTAGTTTCTGCACTAGATGTTTTCAAACCAAGTGGTTCATGAGTTACTTTGCTGTTTGTATGCTTGCTGCAGTTATGATATTTTTAATAATTTTCCCAAGGCTGTTAATACCTACTGGTTGGTTTTTATACCAACCTTAAGGGTATGATGCTTTAGGTGAATAATTTACTGCCAGAAAAACTGGAGAGTTTTCAGTATTGCAATTGGATGGTCTCTCATTTTTGTATAGAATATAGTTAGCTACAGGACACCATTTTTGGTCTTTAATTTTATAAGCTTGAGGTTTTAGCACTCTGTTGTCCTTTGGATTGGATCTGGTGTGAGTCTTTGTTTGCCTTTCTTTTATGTATTTGATGAATCTGGTGTTTCTTTCATCTGTTCCTAGTCGGACATCACCTCACTGTAGGTTTCTGGCTTCCGTTGTTCCTCTGATTCCAAAGAATTGGATAACATTAACCCACATTTTGTTTAGTAGTGAGAGAGGGTAATCAGGTCCCAGTATATTTTGGTATAGAGTTCTTCAATTAATTAATTGATGAACTCATCTGCTGCTTGTGGCCTGTTTCCTTTGCCTTGTACTTTAAATATTTTTTGTTTACATAAAAATACTTGTCTTGTTTTTATGAACACAGTGGACTGAGAGAGGGATTCACTGTACCCCTGATCCTTTAAGTGTCTTTTAACACTTTTTTTGGCATGTTATGAAATATTTGCATACGAACTGATCAAGTTGAGCAGGTGTAATTTTATGCATATGTTGAATTATTCCTATTTCTTCTTTTAGGACACTATCTGTGTGCTATGTCTGTTTCCGTTTTACATTTATTTTCATTTTTTGTGGTATTTATGAATTGTTCAGTGTAGTTACTGGCCCTGATATTCAGAATTGCTCCTGACAATGGTGCATGTAGTGGCACAGCGCAACTGAGTTATACTGGTGCAAATCAGGGGTATATTCAAAAGAGATGAGCCATCGCACATCTCCTCCTAATATATCATGTAATGCGCACTGCACAAATAGGATGTACTAGCACTCCCCCCCAACAGGGTTGAATACCAGGAATGGGAACTGAGCCAGTGCAACAGAGTTACACTGTGCGCAAATTCCTGATATTCAGCCAGCAGTATGCAAATGGGGACATAATACATGCAAGGTGCAACTGGGCCATTTGCATGTCATTATGGCCCCATTTGCATGTGTTGTGCATGACAGGCTGGCAAAATGTGCATGACACCCTACACAACATGTGGTGCTGCCAGAGGGGGTCTCGTGGTACCCCTTGACTGTCCCATAGCCACAATCCCTGTACTATACCCTTTTCATAATTTTCTGGTAGTCTAGTGGTCCCCCCACCCTTCCCAAAGCACCGATACCTGTAAAATACCCTTTTCATAATTCCCTGGTAGTCTAGTGATCCCCCCACACCTCCTGTAGCTATGATCAGTGAGAAATAAATGTAAAATAATTCCCTAGTAGTCTAGTGGTACCCCTTCCCTCCTTGTAGCCTGATTTGCAAGAAATAAGTATATTATAATTCCCTGGTGGTCAATTGGTAGCCCCTTCACATCCCATAGCCCGATTGCTGTGAAATAGGTATATTATAATTCCCTGGTGATCTAGTGGCACCCCCCCCACACCTCCCATAGCTCCAGTTGCTGAAAACGAAATATTTAATAATTTCCTGGCAGTCTAGTGGAACCCCCACCCCTCCCACAGCTGAGATCACCTGTAAAACTTTTGGCAGTGCATCCCTGGTGGTCCAGTGGTACCCTCCACCCCCTCACACACAGGACTCCCTGTCCACACAGCTCCCCCCATCATTGGTGGGCAGCAGCAAATCCACCTACATATTTCCATGGCTGCCTGCCGAATGACAGTTTACAGTAACAGCTGCAAGCCCATTAGTCCACACTGTAATATAATTCACAAATATGTGAATGAATGGCTTCATTCACATATTATGAATGGGTTTACAGCATGCACTGACCTATTGGTCACAGTGTGGACCAATGGGTTTGCAGCTGTTACTGTAAACTGTCATTGGGCGAGCAGCTGCAGAGGTAAGGGTGGGGTTTTCTGCCCCTGACGATGATGGGGGAGCTGGGTGGCAGGGGTCCTGTGTGGTTGGGGGGGTGCCACTGGACCACCAGGAATGTATTGGCTATGGTTTTACGGGTGATCACAGCTATGGGAGGGGTTGGGGGGTTCCACTAGACTACCAGGGAATTATTAAATATTTATTTTTAAGCAATTGGATCTATGGGGGAGTGGGGGTTCCACTAGACCACCTGGGAATTATAAAACACTTATTTCTTGGTGATCAGGCTATGAGGAGGGAGAGGGGTACCACTAGACTACCAGGGACATTGTAGGGTGCTTGTGCACTGTGTACTGGGGGGGGTGTCCACCTACAGCTTTGGGTCTGCTGTGATGTACCTTGCATTACAGCAGCTCACCTGTGGGTGGCCACCATTTGAGTCATATTTTTTAGTCTCAATCTTGTGCACCAATCTGCAGTGCATCTTAGGGTTGCACCAACATATGCGCCACACGGGTCTATGTGATAACGGTGAATGCTTAAAAGGCGACACATTGTTATCACTCAGACAGCATGCCAAAAACATTTTTGGCACTCTGAAAACCCCAGAACCTAAGGACAATGGTGCAAGGACACTATTTTACTGCTTTGCTCCCTGCACTCCCCTACTTAAGGATTCTCAACTCCAGGGGGGTGCATGTCGAGGGGGGGTGAAAGCAGGGAAAAAAAAGGTTCGGGCTCGGTGCAATACAACTGCATCAGTGGCCAGACCCTAACCCAGTACCTCTCCTGCCACATCCACTCACAAACCCCCGACACCACGATGCAGCTCGGCCAGCCACTGCAATGCCACCCCCCACAGCCTCTCCCCCTCCCAGACCACACTCACCGTACTCTCTTCCACCCCCACACGCATACGCATAGTGACATCCTGTCACCCAGTTCACCCACAGCCTCATCCAGTCACCCAACCCTCCCCATCGCCGTGAGGGATAACACTGGGAAGGTGTTGCCATAATGGATGGTGCCCTTCCTCATGCGCCCACCTCACGGGTTACCATGCCTCACATCCTAGGCTGAATATCGGGATGCACTGCATATGCAAGGGCACACCCCCTGGAGATGTCTTGCATACATTATCTTTGCACCCCGGCACATGTGAAATTGTGCTGCTCAATTCCCCCTTTTGAATAAAGCCCAGGGGCACATTTCTGGGGTTGCACTGGTGCAACACAGTTGCACCAGGTGCATTCCCTTTGAATATCTAGCCCACTGTCTATTTCTGCAGTCACATTTGTTCTTGTTTTATTTTCTTTTGGTTTGTGTGTTGTGTTGTTCGGGTTTATTTCAGATTCTAGCCGAGGTTCTACATCCATTTCAAAATTGACTGCAATTGAGGTAGACTTCTTCTGTTATGTTAATTGGTTTGTCAGGTTTCTTTAGTTTCAGTTTGTCAATTTATTCTGTTGTCGAGTTGTTAGTAGGGTACATTTTTTGAATAGTATTTTTATTTATGAGTTTGAAAGATGTTTTAATTTTCTTTTGTTCTGCAGGTGGGTTTTGCTGATGCAATTTCTCCCCCGTGTCGGTGTGTCAGCATATCTGTTTTAGCATGGGAATCTCACCTTTTCTTATAAGCAGCTGCGCTATTAGGTGAGTTCAATTAATGCTGTTGTTATTGGGAAAACTATTTTTGACACTCTTGTTAGTGGTTGAGGTTTTGGAATAAGGCATTTGAACATACTGATGTGACGAGTGTTGAAAAATGGCATTGTGACATATGCATAGTATAGGTAAATGTTGCAGATGGCTTTGTGCATACATCACCTGTTTTTTGTACAACAAGGGTGGAGATACATACTTTTTATCCAGTTGGAGATTCTCTTACCCCTATTGTATGAATACACTTATTGAAATATTTTTTTCTGTCTGCTAATTAAAATCAGAATTAAAAAAATGGTAGGAAAGAAGACAGGTAGTACAGGTAGTGTGTGTGGTGGATGTTGATGTGGACATGGTAATTCAGTGGTTCCATTGAGTTTTAACTCTCCTTCTGAAGATCTGGCTATAATGTCTCACAATATGGATATTGAATTTGAATCTGGTGCAGGTTCTTCCAGCACCAGCACTGTAGGTCTTTTGGTTGGCAGTACAGTCGGTGCAGGTAGTAGCAGCAAATTAGGTACAAAATTGTCTCTGATAGCTCAGCCTTCTTCTGGTGGAGCAGTAGGTAAGGGCAGAATCAGTATTAATTACTTTTTTGGAGTGCAGGCAATAGTACCAGTACTGGGGCAACAAAATTGGTAACGCTAATGAGAATGAAGAAGCCAAGTTAAGTGCAAGGGGAAGGGGAGGGGGGGGGGACTGAAATCTACAGTTGATGTTGCTGCATTAATGCATGATTCACAGGATGATTCTCAGCATGGAAGTCAGAATTTGCTGTTATCTGGGATGGATTCACAGTGTTTAAGTAGCAGTTTTGAATGCGATAGTCAGGACAATGCTCCCACAGACACTGTGGTCAGTAAAAATATTGAGTGCAGTGATAGTGAACCTGCTGGTTCGCCTAATAATGGCATTTTACTGGTGGTTAGTGAGGAAAAGGAGGATATGGTAGAAGACATTACTGATGTCAGTGATAGTGTGGAGGATCATGGTTTTCTGGATGTTCAAGATGACCCTGTAATAGACCCTGATTACCAACCTCCCCATGTCTCTGTTAAGGATTCCTCTACCTGTCCCCAGAATGTAACTGTGTCACAAGCACCAACTGAAAGATCAGTGACTGTCAACATGCAATCACAAAAAAAATATTTGTGTCAGTAGTATGTAACACAAGCGCCCACAGCAGTAGGTGAGACATGAGTCACAGCAGCAGGAGCAGCAGCAGTGATGCAGAGTGTGATGGCCCCTCTTCTGAAAAGCAGTGTACAGTGGTCAAATCTCTTGTTTGGAATTTTTTTTCATTGCAAGACAATGATGACAGTACAGCTAGTTGCCAAACATGCAGAGCTAAAGTGAGTCATGGCAAGGCAGGGTCATACTTAGGCACAAGTAGCATCACTCACATCTGAAAACCAAACATACCATTTATACCATTTTCTGGCAACAGCGTAAATGCCAGGCCTCCAATGTAGAAAGCCACTACTCTGTTCCCCTACACAAGTACTTACTAGACCCAGTTCATACTGACGGTAGTGTTGCCCCACCACAACTAACGTCCACTCCCAAGCGGTCTGACTCTGTAGTGCTAAGTCAATCATCATCCTGTACCTCATCCTCCTCTGTATGTTCTGACTTCCCTCGATGCAGTATTATGCCACAAACTCCTTTCAGTTCCAAAGTCACCCATACACAATTGAGAATTTCCAAGTCAGTGGTCACTTTGAGACAACTTAACATTAAGGAGGCATTGTCAAAGAATACCAAGTACCATAGGAATCATCCAGTTGCAAGGCACTTGAATGCAGCAGTTGCCCAAATGCTTGCAATGGATCTTCCTCACTCTTTTGTTGAAAAATTTGGTTATTGGCATCTCATGAATAAGGTGGTACTCAAATATGAGCTGCCAAGTTTAACATACTTTTCGATGAATGGTGTCCCTGAGCTGTACTACACACTTTTTTGTACAGTTTCTCATTCATTGTCACACTCTGTGGTCAGCAATGTGCATCTTACCACCGATATGTGGGGACCAGTGGTCTGGATCCACAGTCAGCTCCATGTGTGCTACAGCACATTGGGCACACATTCCTGGTGTGTATGGTACTTCACCTTGTCCTGCAAGAGACTGTCGTTTGAAAACTATATACGGAGGCAGTGGTGGTGTGTATCAGCATGCAACACTAAGCACGCAAAGTATGCATGGCTCGCACACAGCCGACAGAATTCTAAAATGTCTAAATGAGGCAATTTCTTATTAGCTGAAACCACATGGACTCACAGTGAGTTTCATTTCAAGTGACAATGGGGACAATGTTGTTAAAGCCATAACTGATGGTGGTTTTCAATGCATTCCATGCTTTGTCCATATTTTAAATCTGACTGTATGTGAGTTCTTAAAACATGAGGCAGTGGACAGTATGGTGACCATTAGTCATTGAATTTGTGGACATTTTAGCCGTTCTTCAAAAGCTTGGTCTGAGCTTAACGTGTTGCAGCGTTCGTAAGGTGTTCTGCAGCATCATCTTAAGCAGGATGTTCCTACAAGGTGAAACTCCACTCTTTATATGTTGGAATGCTTGTTTGAGCAGTGTCAACCTGTCAATGACTATGTCATGCAGCTTTGTGACCCCCGACTCAACAGGCAATGTCCCCTAGTCCATCGCAGTTGAGGGTCATGGACAGAATCATACAGGTTTTGCACATTTTTTAGCATGCAATTCAGGTTGTTAGTGGCAAATCCACCTGTCTTAGGTCATTTCGTTGTTGTGTGTGCTGAAGCAGTCACTGCTCAATTTGTGTGACCAATTTGAAGGTGCAGCAGATGAGGTTGGTGTTGACCTGCTGAACCTCATGATGGACATCTTAGAAAGTGATGATCGTGTGTGTGACATGTTGCAGAGTGATTCATACAAGATGGCCACTTTACTGGATCCCCATTACAAACATGGTATTGCATCACTTCTGCCAGGGGGTAGTGTAGAGGTTGATCATTGTGCATTTGCTGTTCGTGAGAAAGTGCACAACATTATGCTACAACAATCAGATGTCATGAAAACTAATAAGCAAAGTATTCAGCAGCATGTGCATACCAGTTCCCAACTCTCTGTGTCATCTAAGTCATCATCTTCATCAGTACCCAAACCCAGCTGTAATCCAGTGTGGCCAATATTACAGCAGGTGAGTGTTTCCAAGCCCCAGACGTAGGAATACATTAGCAAACTGCAGATATCAGCAGCAAACATGGTGATTGCCTACCTTGGTGGCCTAAAGCAGATTTCTGTTGAGGATGACCCTTTGTTGGTATACTGGCAACACAAGGTTACAGTCTGGCCTGCACTGGCATCAATTGCACTGGAATTTTTAAGTTGCCCTTCTTCCAGTGTAACATCTGAAAGGGTGTTTAGTGCCACGGGGCCAATTGTGTCAGACCATCATACATGCCTGTCTGATTTAAATGTTGAGTGACTGACATACATAAAAATTAATGAACATTTTATTCTCCCTCATTGGTCTTTGTCTGGCAACACTGTTACACCTAGTGATGACAAGGAAGTCATGGATGATGCTGAAAATGATATCAGTCAGTTACAGGGTGTGTGTTCGGATGGTGAGGATACAGCAGAGAGCCACATCTTTTTGTTTACATAATTTTGTACTGAGTTTGATGGCAACAATGCTGACAGCACTTATTTCTTTATTTTGAGTTACCAAATTTAAAGTCCAAATAAGCATTGTTTTTTCATCAGACATTATTTAAAAATTCTGCTCCACAGCAAGTACAGTAAAGGCTATTGTTTACATTAATGATAAATGTGCATTGCAATATTTCTGTTAGAAGCATGAATCTATTTTCATATCATTTGAATAATTTTAAAGTCTTCTCCCTAAAGTACCACACTAACTCCTCTAGAAAATGGATGGCAGATGTGACATGGAATGACGTCATGTAAGCTAGAGCTAGACTGCTGTTTGTGCTGCTAAAATAATACATTTTCTAAATACTATTCCACCATGTATTTCAGAGTACATAAACTTAAATTATGGAAATCATGACTTTATGATCTTTTGCCAATATACATGTTAAGAAATGACATTGATTAGTTGCTTTTTCATTATTGCAGAACAGTAGGAAATACTGCGAACCATATCATGTGCTCAGTGCAAAAAACAGCAGTACAGGATGTGTGTGCATTCTAAATATGTTTATCTGTAGCATGGTTGCTGTTTATCCCATCCTGCTGCATGCTATGTATTAAGATAATCTATTAAGTTAATCAAAAATCCATCGTTGTTGCTTTTAAAAGTAAGTGTGATGAATTTATGCTACAGGCATATACACGTTCAACAGAGTGCCCGTCCCGCTCACCAGCTGATGTCACTCACCCACAGCTTCAGATTCTCCTCTTGTAATCTGAAATGAGATATATTTTTCTCACTAATATACCTGAAAATCATAAGCATGCCATTGAACATAAACAAAAGACTCAAAGCTGCATGTAGGTTGCATCCTTCTTCATAACTGGCATCGTTAAAGGAAGTATTATGTGGCATGTGCCAGTGACACTCAAGAAGCAATGATGAATGTCATGCCTGCAACTTTGAGTTTTTGCTTTACAATGGTGTGCTTCTCAATTATATATTACTGAAATCAATATATCTCATAAGGGGCTTACATCGGATAGTCTATCATGCGCTGCAGAATAGCGGCAGCAACTGCTGGGCATGCCCATTGTTTGAATCGGAATATGATGGGGGGCTGTAATATTCAGTTTCACAGAGTTACCTTGCAGAGCAATAATGATGGATTTTTGATTATTTTAAGTGATTGTCTTACCACAGAACATGCAGAGGAGGCATATACAGTAACGGGACCACCAGGTTCATTCTTTTTACAGCACACCCTGTAGTGATGTGCTGTTGTGCTCCCACAGCCCATTCAGAGATTCAAATAGAAAACAATTAAAATAATCACCAAACAAGTTAAAAAACAGAACTGATCAAAATTGTAGATTAACATGCATATGGAGAACAAAAGATAATTTTGAAAAATTGGTATCCAATACACTGTTGCAGAAAATTTAGAAAATGTATTATGTAACCAGCACAGACAGCCATCTAGCTCTCACATAAAGGTCGTCATTCCATGACACGTCTGCCGGCCATTTGTTAGAACAGACAGTTTGAACAATGTACAGTTAAAGTAATATGCCCAAAGCTGGTGATGCTGATGTGCACACTGTCCACACACCTGCATCATCCATGATCACTACTGCTGAAATGGCCACAGCAAACAACATAAAGATGAAATACTGGGCCCCAACCTGGTGCTTCTGATGTGCATGCTGTCCAGTCCACACATGTGCATCATCTATGACCACCACTGCTGAAATGGCCACAACAAACATAAAGATGAACTACTAGACCCCCACTTGGTGTTGCTGAAGTCTATACTGTCCAGTCCACACACCTGCATCATGCATGATCACTACTGCTGAAATGGCCACAACAAACAACATAAAGATGAACTACTAGACCCCCACCTGGTGCTGCTGATGTGCACGCTGTCCACATACTTGCATCATCTATGACCACTACTGCTGAAATGGCCACAACAAACAACATAATTATGAACTACTGGGCCCCAGCCTGGTGCTGCTGATGTGCACGCTGTCCACACACCTGCATCATCTATGACCACTACTGCTGAAATGGCCACAACAAACAACATAAAGATGAACTACTAGACCCCCACCTGGTGCTGCTGATGTGCACTCTGTCCAGTCCACACACCTGCATCATGCATGATCACTACTGCTGAAATAGCCACAACAAACTTAAAGATGAACTACTAGTCCCCAACCTGGTGCTACTGATGTGCACTCTTGTCCACACACCTGCATCATCTATGACCACTACTGCTGAAATGGCCACAACAAACAACATAAAGATGAACTTCTAGACCCCCACCTGGTGCTGCTGATGTGCATGCAGTCCACACACCTACATCATCTATGACCACTACTGCAGAAATGGCCACAACAAACATAAAGATGAACTACTAGATCCCCACTTGGTGTTGCTGAAGTGCATGCTGTCCAGTCCACATACCTACATCATGCATGATCACTACTGCTGAAATGGCCACAACAAACAACATAAAGATGAACTACTGGGCCCCAACCTGGTGCTGCTGAAGTGCATGCTGTCCAGTCCACACACCTGCATCATCTATGACCACTGCTGCTGAAATGGCCACAACAAACAACATAAAGATGAACTACTAGTCCCCAACCTGGTGCTGCTGATGTGCACGCTGTCCACATACTTGCATCATGCATGATCACTACTGCTGAAATGGCCACAACAAACATAAAGATGAACTACTGGGCCCCAACCTGGTGCTGCTGGTGTGTAAGCTGTACTCCAACCTGCATCCACTACTTCTTTGATGTCTGCTGCATTGAACCTGATGAAGAACCAGTAATACACAGCTCCGCCACAGAATAAAGGGATGACGATGATGACAATTCCAGATTGATGACAATAGTCCATATGACAACAGAATTTACATGCCAATCTATCAGGTTGGGAAGGATTTATAATTTTATGTTCAATTTATTTTATTGTTTGCTTAATTTATTGTATATTAGCCTAAAAATAAATGTGTTGCTCTTTTATAGCACTGAATTAAATAAATGTAATGACATTAGCTTTATAAATTCTACATATTATTATTATAATTTAATATGTGGATGCTAGCATTGCTTTTAAGTTTAGACATAAAATTTTATTAGGCTGCTAGTACTAATCTGGCCTTTGCATCTTCGTCACTGTTTATGTAAGATTGTGTTTTGCTAATATGTATTTTATTTGATTTATCTTTACACAGACGTATACTGCTATCTCTCATATTATATCCTGTCCTGCTAATATATCTGCAAAACTGTTTACAACAATGTTCACCGTATTACTGGTAAATATAATGTTTCAATGGTCACAATTTTGCCTTCCTTTTTTTAATTATTAGTATTACAGTATGTTATACATGTAGAGGTGTCAATAATATGCCATACCTGTATACCTAGTACCTACCTTTTGAGGTTGTCTGTGTGGGGGGCGGGCTAATGAGATGTAGTTACAGGACAGCATGAGTTTCATTATGCACAGTACTGTTAGAGATAGGAAAGGATTATTGTTGTTTAAGCTGCTGATGATGGACCAATCAGCATTTTCTCATTGAAATAAATGTTACTTGCCGTGTTGTTTCTCTGCAATTGTCTTTCTGATTTTTTTTTCAGGTATGCCGAATAAATTCTTCTGCCAATATGTCACTGCTTCTGCTGCTCCTGCTGTCCATAATCAACTTTCTGTACCTGGACACTGGCAGCCTGCAGTGTTTTTCACTTCCTGGTAAGGTAAGTATAGTTTTTTTTTGGTGGGGTGGCTCTGTAGATCTTTTCTCCTTCAATGTAAAACACAATAGTTAAGTCAGATTACTCATCATTGTGCGTTGTATGCACATCCTTTATGCATTGCTGAGGTAAGCTGGTAGTAAAGTGTAACATGGTTTGTGGGGGTTGGGATGCAGTGATGTATCCTCAGACCACTGCTGTGATTATTATGTTCAGTCAGGTTAGACATTTGCCTAGGAATTTGTTGTTTAAGCTGCTGGTGCTGAACCATTCATCATTTTCTAAGTGAAATAAATGTTACTTGCCGTGTTGCTTCTCTGCAACTCTCTTTCGAATTTTTTTTTCAGGTCTGCCAATTCAATTATTCTGCCAATATGTCACTGCTACTGCTGCTCCTACTGTCTGTAATCAACTTTCTGCACCTGGACTCTGGCTTGCTGCAGTGCTTTTCACTTATTGGTAAGGTAAGTATATTTTTTGGGGGGTCTCTTTAGATCTTTTCTCCTTCAACCCTTCAACGTAGAGCATAATAACTAAGTCAGATAGCTCATTGTACGTTGTACGGACATCCTTTATGCATGTGGAGGTCAGCTGCTATTGGTAAAGTGTCAGGTGTTGGAGGGGGGGATGTAGTGACTAGCCTCAGACCACTGCTGAGATTATTATGTGCAGTCAGGTTAGACATTGCCTAGGGTTGTGGTTGTTTAAGCTGCTTAACCAATCAGCTTTTTGTAACTTAAATCAATGTTATTTGTTATGTTGTTTCTCTGCAATGCCATCACTCTTTTGTCTTTCAGGTCCAGCAATAATAAGAACTTGCTCATATGGTGCTGCGGCTGCTGTGACATCAACAGTCATGTACTCCCAACTTAAGTCCTGACCTGTGTTCCTTTAGCCAGAACAAATGATATCCAAATTAATAACTGATATATGCCTTGTACTGATGCTACTGCTGCTGCTGATGATCTAACCACCACTCCTGCTGTGCCATCAAAGCCTGCACACTGCCACCACTGACAGTATGGAAGTAAGGAACACCTTAATGAAGAACTACTAGGCCCCAGGCCCCTGCTGCTGCTGCTGATCTGACCACCACTCCTGCTGTGCTATCAAAGATGGCACACTACCACCACTTACAAATTGGAAGTAAGGAACACCTTAATGGGGAACTACTAGGCCCTGAACCACTGCTGCTGCTGCTGCTGACCTGACTACCATTGTGTCCATCCAAACTGCCCAGGTAAGTCATTTTTTTTTTGGTGCAAGCTTTCTATTCTAATCCCTTGTTTTCATTTCCCAATGACAACCAGGTAATCAGGTAAGTACTGTAGTGGTATTCTTACTGTCATTCCTTACGAATGTGTTATGGATAGTGATGGGGTGATGGGGACCAACACAAGGCTGAGGTTATAGGATAGTCGGTGGGGAAGGCAGGCACAGTTTGCACTGATAGTACTGTATCTAGGAACATGTGCATAAAGTCTAATAAGAGTTGATAGTCTTCGCAAGCAAAATTACTTTTGTTCCTGTAACTATTGCACTCTGGCTTATTTTCTTACCAGGTCTGTCATGCGCTGCTGCTGCTGCTGCAGTTGCTGCCAGGCTTGTACCTCATGCTACCATCCCTGTTGCTTCATGTTGTGTTCATCCCAACAGCCCAGGTAAGTAATGTTGTGAAAGCTTTCTATTTTAAAATAAAACCTTATTTTCATTTTCAGACAAGGAGATGTATGTCAGTTTAATCAGATGGCTCATTAATGGCCTGTACCTTCCTAAGGATATTTTAAGGACCAGGTAAGTAGTATTGTTTATTATATTTTGCTATTATTTGTTCCTCAGAAGTACAGCATCATAATCGATTCAGTTGGCTGTACATTGTATGCCAGATCTCTATCTAGGGTGAGGGAGTCTATGGAAAGTGGAAGGGTGGTGGAATGGGATTGTTGAGCTGGCAGCAGAGCACTGATATGCTTAATATGTAATGTAAGGTTACAGAATGCCAAGAATGTTTTCATTTGCTGATGATGTGATCATCAGCTTGTAATATAATAAGCAAGTTATGATTCCTTTAAGTTTCCAAATACCCTGATGTTTTCTTTTCCAGGTCTCCATATAACAGGCTCCTCAGCTCCTATGCTGCTGCTGCTGTTCCTGCTGCTGCAGGGAACCAACCATGGCCCAACACGTCTGTGGCCTACTTACGTGTCCCTCTCACAAGTGACCAGGTAAGTACATGTTATTGTTTCATACAGTAAAAGATGTTGTCATTTTGTTGGTCAGTGACACGAGCCAACGATTGCGATAGTAGCAGATTTGGAGGTGCTGTCACTGTTGGGCGAATGCAGGGAACACATCAGTAGGTGCGTCCCTCATTCCCCAATCAGCCTGCATGCTGGCACCACACCATGCATACTTAATGTGATGATCACATCAAAGGAAAGGTCCACTGCAATGCGAGCAAAGCTTGTCATATGTAGCTGACCTCCCGACTTGCTTTCTCTGGTGGTGAAAAAAGATTAACCTGGCGGCATACTGCCTGCCATATTGCCATCTTTGGGGGTGCCCAATCCCCCAATCCCCCTGTTGGCATGCCCTGCCCCAATGTATGTGCCGATGGGAATCCCACTCCCAGTCAGCATAATGCACCCCCATTTGTTATGTGCCGGGGTGCCCAATCCCCTCAGCTCTTGCCCCCGCTTTGTTGTTCTGCCGACAGGGGTGCCCAATCCCGCCTGCTACAGCATCCCCAAAACACTTAGGTGGTACGCTGGGAACCCACCCCAGTGTGCCAAATCACCCTGAAAATTAAAAACCATCCCATGAGTTTTTTTTTTCTTTTTAAACCCTGTGAAAAACGAAACCGGTCCCTCGCCATCTTCCTACCCTCCTCCCGCAACCCTCCCACAACCCGCACCCACCTACTGCGCACCCTACCTCCCCACACCCCCCTCACCCCATACTTGTCTCCGGAGTCTGGCGCAATGATCTTCGGTGGATCGGAAACACATCTGCACTCTTCAAAGCCAACCGCGAACTGAGGAAATGCCGGTAAGCTGTATAATGGAATAAATAGTTTTTTTTTCAACTTTGATGCATATCTCAGGCATTTTTTGGAAGTTTTGCACCAAATTTTCAACATGGGGTTATTGGGACCCCTCCTTATGAATTCAGTCACTGTCATGGTGTTTTTCGGTCCTGAAAGGTGATTTCGCGGTCACTGTACAGAATCACCTTTTGGGACTGATTAACAAAATGACAGTGCCAATGTTCATGAGGTGGGCTCTCAAAAGGCCTATGTTGCACATTTGGCGGAAAAAATCCCCCAAAAATGACTGTTTTATGAGCATGCATTGCACAGTTTCCACGCATGCGTAACTTCGTGAATTTGTAATATTTTCACCCCAGAATTTCAAAATTGGCATTTTTCCATACCTCCTTATGAACAGTACAGCTGTCATTTTATATATCCTGGTGGAAATGTGTTTTCGCAAGTCTGGCACAGAATAGCACGTACACTGTGCAAAATCAATTTTTGGGACAGTTTCAGGAAATGACGGTGGCATTGTTCATGAGCAGAAGTCCTAAAATGTCTGTGTTGAAAATTTGGTGACAAAATTCCATAAAATGACTGTGTTACAACTGTACATTGCACAGTTTCCACGCACCCTTGTAACTTCGCAAATCTGCACTATTTTCATGCCACATTTTCAACACTGGCATTTTTTACACCTCCTTATGAACAGTACAGCTGTCACTTTTCATATCCTGCCCTAAATGTGTTTTCGCACCTGTGACGCACAATGGCGTGGTCACTATGCGAAATCAACTTTTCGGACACATTAACAGAATCACACTGCCACTGTTCAGGAGGGGAGGTCCCAAAATGCTTATATTAAAGATGTGGTTAAAAAAATCCCTAAAATAATTGGGTTATTGATGTGTGTTGCACAGTTTCTATGCATGCTCATACCTTCACCAAGTTTTCATATTTTCACACCAGATTTTCAACGTTGCCATTTTTTTACGTCTCCTCATGAACAATACAGTTGTCATTTTCTACATCCTGCACAAAATGTGTTTTCATCCCCGTGTCGCCAAATGGCATAGCCGCTGTGCAAAACCACCTTTCAGCTAACAAACTGATGGTGCCGCTTTTCATGAGGTGGGCTCACAAAAAGCACATATTGAAAATTTGGAGTGAAAATACCAACACACGCCTATGGTGTTAGGGTTTCCAACTGTAGCACCCCACCCTGTAGAGACTGACAGGCATCAGGAGTGTGACTTGGGATCATCGGCTGTAATGCTCATGCCATTCCACCCCCACCCTGCAGCCAGTGACAGGCATTGTGGTGTGCCTTGCACTGTTTGGCCACAAAGTTCACATCATTCTCCCATACTACACCCACCTCAGTGTATTTCCTTATGGAATGGGGTAAGTATAATGCCCAAAGACCCCAAAGCACACCATGACACTTGTCAGTGTTTACAGGGTAGGGTGAGGTACAATGCCATGAGTGTTATAGCTGATGACCCAAAGGCACACCCCAATGCCTGTCGATATCTACAGGTTGGGGGTGGGGTTGGCATCACTTCAATACTGCACTGCCATTCCTATTATGCATCTCTAACTCCGGCACTACCAATGCCAATGCCAGCGAGACAATATTCGGCATTGACAAATGCTTGTTCTGTCAGTTATGGTTGTTCTTAGATCATGGCATATGGGTCGAATTGTACACAGGTACAGAGTTACTTCAACCAGTGGAGGGGGCTGTGAAATGTGCAACCCGTGTTCATCAGCTGACTGTGTCGATATGCTGTGCTCACGACATGACCTTTGCATGTTCAGTGCACATGCCATCATTGTGTTTTTCCCTGTTGTGTGCCACCAGGGTGTACCCTCATTTTCCCTGCTCCTCCCCACGGAGATGCTTGTGAGTAAGTAAGACTCAGGACAGTGTCACTGTGGTCAGCAGCACATAGCCCTTGATGATGAAAAAGCATCATCGCTTCCATGGCTTGTCATCTTCTGTGCATGTATTGTACTTATGATCTACCATTTGCAGTGATGCTTAACAGTTGATTGTAACAGTAAAGTGCAGGTATGGTGCCTCAGCAAACATGGCAACCAATTCATGTAAGCTTCTCTTAACCTTGATATAAAATAGGTCAATAACCCTGCCCAGCCCAAGACAAGGATGACTACAGTGATTTGAAAATATAGATCTCTATATTTTAAAACAAAAACTGAATAAGTTAAAACTTTGAAGAAACACAGAACAGTGGTTAAGTAATCAACAGTGAAACAACACATTAACTATTTTCAGGGGTATTAGGGTAATGATACTAACAACAAACAAACAACATCAACAATGTAAAAATACAACAAATTGAAAACTATTTACAAGCGAATGTCACATGACTTGTCAGACTATTTACCAGTGTTGACCGACAGCGCCCTGAGGAGTATGCTGGTGCACTCCATCAAGCCTGAAAAGCAAGACTTTAATTTTTTTTAGTTTGCCCTCAGTTTTCACAAAGTGGTCCTCCACTGACTTAACCCTCTTTTTTTTTGTTTAATTTTTAGGTCCTTGTCCATCCTGCTTTCCTCCTGGTCCAGTTGTGTGGCTGGTGGTGCTTGTGGAGGGGCTTGCTGGGCAGCACCATCTTCAGGCCCAGTGCCTGACACTGGCATGCTGGCTTCTTCCCCTGTCTGGGCCTGCTTCTGCTGTGCTCCTGATCCTGACTCCTTCGCTGCCAGCTTTTCTATGGCCTTTATTATTTTAAGCACAAGTTTTTTCCATCATATACTTTTATGTTTTTGCAGCTGTTCCTAAGCTTGGGACTGGGGTTCTACCGATTATGGTGTCCAGTGCTGCAGTACAGAAGGATTGTGGTCTCCAGTGCTGCAGTACAGAAGGATTGTGGTGTCCAGTGCTGCAGTACAGAAGGATTGTGGTCTCCAGTGCTGCAGTACAGAAGGATTGTGGTGTCCAGTGCTGCAGTACAGAAGGATTGTGGTCTCCAGTGCTGCAGTACAGAAGGAAAAGATGGTAAGGGAGATGAGAGTTCGCTACAATTTCCTCCCTACATTTATGATTACATGGTATTGTGCTGAATGACAGTTATACACCAACGATATTACAGTCATATATTTTTTTAGCAGTGGGACCTTGCACAGTCTCAGCCTAGGATTCCCCCCCCAAAAAAAAAACATCAGATACTATATGCTAAGGGTACACTGCCACATCCCAATTGAACCCCTAAACATTACCGTTACACCTCCCAGATACCAATCACACATATGCTAGAACACTGTGACCTTGCACGGTCTTAGCAAGGGAATGCCCCCCCAAAACACCAGGTACTGTAGGCTGAGGGCACAGCCATAGCCCAATTGAACCCCTAAACGTTACCATTACACCTCCCAGATACCAACCACACGAATGTTAGAACAGTGGGACCTGCATGGTACCTAGCCAGGGAATGTCCCCCTCAAAACAGCAGGTACTGTATGCTGAGGACACACAGCCACAGCCCAATTGAACCCTTAAAAATTACTGTTACACCTCCCAGTTACCAATCACACATATGTTAGAACACTGTGACCTTGTGCAGTCTTAGCCAAGGAATGCCCCACACAAAACACCAGGTACTGTGTACTGAGGGCACAGCCACAGCCCAATTGAACCCCTAAACATTACCATTACACCTCCCAGACACCAACCACACATATGTTAGAAAAGTGGGACTTTGCACAGTCTTAGCCAGGGACTGCCACACAAAAAAAAACACCAGGTGCTATATGATGTAGGCACAGCCACAGCACAACTGAACCCCTAAATATTACGGTTACTTTATATTAATTTTTTATTTATTGAAATGTTTCACCAGGAGGCATACTGAACAACAAGTTACTCATCTCCCAGTGTGACCTGGGAGGGGTGGTACTTTTGGATGAAGAATTAGACATAGTGTTTAACATTTAAAACATAAAAGAAATTAAACATTTAATTACATTTGTAACAAGACAGTTAAAAAAAAATCATAAATAATCATTCAGATGCATTTATTACATAACGTACAATTAAATATATCATACCTATGAAATATGCATTTAATTACAAGTGGCATATCTGAGGAACATAGTACATAGTGGTAAAAGGGGAGGAGAGTGTGCTGAGACACAGGCTGGGGGGGTGGAAGGTTTAATATGTGATGTGAGCCATGGAGAAGAACAGAGGCATAGGAGGACAGTTGAGGGTTAAAGCAAGAGTAGTTAGATGAGAAAAAGTTATGTAAAGCAGAGGCAAGGGAGTGGGAGGTGAAGGAGTGCTGTATTTGGGGGGTGGAGTTCCTGATTTGTGGGAAACGATGGGTAAAGCCTGACTGACCGATGAAAGTGATACGACGGGGGACCAACAAACTGCGAGTGACAGAGGATCTGAGGGAAGGGGAAGGGGGGAGGAGGAGGAGAGAGAGAGAGCAAACATGAGAGGTAGGAGAGAAGTCATCCTAACCAAAATTTAAAAGTGAGTTTGGCAAAATGAGTGAGGCACCTGTTGGCGAGGGGGGGGAAGGGAAATGGTGTGGTTGAGGTCACAGTGATGATTGTGTGATGGAGCATCAAGGGCAAATTGGCAGAAGAAGTTAAATACAGTGTTCAGTCTGGTTAGGAGAATTTGGGAGTGGCACCATAGACTACATCACAGTAGTCAAAAATGGGGAGGATCATCTTCTCAACCAGTTCACATTGCACTGTAGGAGGGATGCAAGAATAGTTCCTGAATAAGGCACCAAGCTTGGGGCACAATTTTTTCAGGATGGCGTCAATGTGCCCAGAAGAGTTGAGATGTTGGTCCAACCAGACCCCAAGGTATCTAAATGAGGAGGTGTCCTCTAATATTGTCCCATCAAGGGTATGGAAAGACAGTAAAGGGTAGAGCCTAGAGATGCTCTGCCTAGTGCCAAAGGTCATGGAGACAGTCTTTTTGGCATTTAGGAATGGTTGATGTGAAGCAAACTGTAACTGAACCTGGTAGAAGTCAAGCTGAATAGTGGTTGCAACATCAGCAGGGCATTTGCCAGATGAGAACAGGACAGTGTCGTCGGCATACATATGGATAGAGGTGGAGGGTGAGCATACTAAGGGCAAGTCATTTAGGAAGATGGCAAAGAGAATGGGCCCACGCACAGAGCCCTGTGGGACTCCAGTGGAAATGGGAGGGTGGGGAATTGTATCCTGGATCTTGACTGATTGTGTTCTGTCTGAGAGGTAAGCTCTAAACCAGTTTTGGGCAGAAGTAGACAACCCAGCAGCCGTACGTGAGTCAAGAAGTAGGGCATGGGAGACTGTGTCGAATGCCTTGGTGAGGTCAACAAAGATGGCAGAGGTAATGAAGTCATTATCTATCCCAGTGAGGATGGAGTCAGGGAGCCTGAGTAGGGAGGAGGCAGTGGAGTGGTTCTTCCAAAAATCAGATTGAAATGGGGTAAAAAAGGAAGAGTCACCAGGGAAGGAGGTTAGCTGAGAGAGAACCAGGTGTTCTTGGAGTTTAGCAAGGGCAGGGAGAAGGGAGATTGGGTGAAAATTTGCAGGGGAGGAGGGGTCACCATCCTTTGGGAGAGGAGGACCAGAGCATGTTTCCAGGATGAGGGGAGAGATGAGGATGAAAAAGAAAGATTTAAGATCAAGGAGAGAGGGTAAGCTATAGCAGAAGCTGAAAGCT
The DNA here is from genome assembly GCA_016271365.2 of Neoceratodus forsteri. Lineage (NCBI taxonomy): Eukaryota > Metazoa > Chordata > Ceratodontiformes > Ceratodontidae > Neoceratodus > Neoceratodus forsteri. The sequence goes on along the minus strand of CM057459.1, from coordinate 854,785,274 downwards.
AGAGGAGTTTAGGGTCAAGATCATCCGGCGATGAGCCTTTGGAAGGATTAAGAGAGAGAAAGGTCATTAGTGTTTCTTCTGGGGAGACCGCAGAAAAAGAGAAGGAAGGATGGGGATGGAGGGGTTGAGTACTGGCTGTGGGAGGATGAGGCGATACCAATCATGCATATGTTAGAACACTGTGATCTTGCACGGTCTTAGCCAGAGAATACATCCCCCCAAAAAACACCAGGTACTGTATGCAGAGGGCACAGCCACAGTCCAATTGAACCCCTAAACATTACCATTACACCTCACATATACCAACCACACATATAACTATTTATGCACACACAGTACTTGCTGAGCCTATTTACTCATTATATATGTTAAGAAATCACTGTATAGATATCTTACCACCAGACAGGGTCTCCACAGCGCTGCTGGCTTCTCCCACAGAACTCTCTACTGCTGGCACTGTGATGCTGAACTCCTCTGCTTGATGTTCTGTAACAGACTTAGGTGCAGCACCTGTTCAAAATGAAAAGAGGAATACTGTATTTCAGAGCAGCTGTGGCAATTTTACTAGGCAACATGAGCTGATTCTTACTATTATTTTCATTTGCAACACTGTCTCAGAACTAAAAAATGTGTCAATTCAGTGTCTACTCTTCACAACTTAATATTAAGTGTGACTTGTCCTGTATCAACTCCATTACACTGTAACATTTTATAAGTGCTTGCTTACTGCCGTCTGTAAACCATATTCCATCTGTGTTTATATATTGTGATCCTCTGACGACTGATGCTGAAGCTATGTAAGGCAATTCCAGCTCAATGGTGTTTATTTAGACAATTCAATTAATAAATTAAAAAAATACAATTAAAGCAGCACTGCAAACCAGAAATCAAACACAAGCTAGCACAATAATCACGCAGTACAGTGTCATTGCAAAAATATCTGATGGCAGTTAATTAGAATATTAAAAGTAATATACTCACTATCACTAATGCTGTCATCTGCCACTCTAGCCATCTTCTTCCACAGAGTGGGCCCAGTGGTGTTGGTCTCTCGCACCTTCTGCTCATCAGTTTTGCCCTTGTGCTTTCGCTGTTTTTTTTAATGATGACTGCACCCCCAAGACCTTCCAACACCTCCCAATCGCAACGCTGTATATCATCACATTTATGCTTTATTTGAGTGGTGCGGCGGGACAAAACACCCTTAACCTCACTGTCCAGTGTGGCCTTTATGGCCTCAAACATTTTATCCCTCTGCTTGAGAGGGAGCCTCTCTGGCCTAAATAATTCATGGACTTGGGTGGTCACCTACTTAACGAGGACAGCCACCTCCTTATGGCTGAATGGGGGAGCCAACTTTTTTGCTTTACTACTCCCCTCACTGGTGGCGGGAACAGCCTACTGGGCCTCTTGGTGTTCTTGATCCACCTCCTCCTGACCCCCACGTTGAACCTCCACTACAGGCACATTCTGTCTCCCACCTTCCTCCTCCATGCTCCTGCTGCCCCCGCCCCCAACCCTACTGCTTCACAAGAAGAGGGCATTTTCAATCTCTCTAAAAATCTCTCTAGTCTCTAAATCTCTCTCTCTCCCACTGCTGTGACCACAACTGTCTGCTGCACCACTGAACCTCTCCCTCTCACCACTAGAAATCGTGGAAAAAAGGAAATGGCAAATTGCTATATCCTGTTCTGCATTTCTAACTGCAGATTTTTATTCCATAATTTAAAGAAAATCCAGCAGTTAGAATTGGAACCCTGTTTAAAACATGCAGAATTAATTTTACTGCATGAATAATCCATAGACGCAGATTAAGTAACATTACTAATGTGTGAAAATCATATTTTGTTTCCATTTCAGTATCCTTTCAGGATGGTGATAATTCTTTGATCTTTGAGACTCGTGGGGAGGATGATGGGTGGGTGGAGGTTGTTGTGGACAGTGGTACTGATAGTAGTAATGGTGAATTACCTGCTGAAGGCTCAGATTACTTCAGCTGCATGTGGGTCATGAAAAGTGATTATATGTTTTTCAGAGTTAGTTGGATTTCAGGTTTGCAATGTGTTTTTAAAACAAAGCAACTTATTGTAATCCCTTCACTTGTGTCTCTGTAACTAAGGGTGTTGTTTCTTTTTCATTTATGACAATGTGATACTTTATGGATGCAGATGCAACCAAGGCTGAATGTACCAGAAAGTATCCTGTCATCTGGGCCTGCATACATGGTTTGTCGGCCGCTACTACAGTGCACAGGTAAGAATCTTTGGTTCTTGTTTCCTTTGACCTTCTTTTTTCCACAGTGCACACACTGGTCAAAATATATTGTATTGTAGTACATTTAATGTATAAGTAGAGAAATAAGGCAGGTATGGAGGTGGGTTTGACAAGGGGGTCACAGGGCTAATAAAGTGGTACAATACTTAGTTGCACATTATGTACAGTAGTGACAGGTGGCCCAGATGGGAAAATAGGTAGTGAATTGACAGTATGTTCAGAATTGTTGTTGGCTCCATGGTGCCAGGTGATAGGGGATCTCCTAACATGCTGGCAACACAGGTTTGTGTCCAAGCCTGGGACATCAGGAGTGGAGGCCAGCAGGGAGGGCTCAAGAGCATCCCTTGAATGCAATCCTCCAAGGGGAAGGGTTATGAGGGGCATCACCCTCTAGCAGATCCTTGTGACTGAATCGCTATTACAGTGGCCTTGTGCTTTGCAGCATAGGTGAGCACACGCCACCTGCACAAGAAAACAAGGACGCTGTGGCATGCCTCCTAGGGGCAGGGAAACAGAAAGCAGGAAAATGGTCACCCATGCTAGCTGGATGATGGCAGCCCATCTCCCTGGCTGTGAAGCTGAGAAGCCCAAGAGTCAACCCCGCACTGACCAAGATACGAGGGGATGCCAACAAGCCACCTTGATCTCCCCTCCCAGATGCCCACCATGGTTGGGGGGGTCCCCCAAAGGGATATGTCCAGACAGTTGACAGCGGGGGAGATCAACAGCAGAATGGGAGAAGGGCGGAGGGTGATAACTTGGCCACCAGAAGGAGGGGGTGGATGGGTGGAGGAATCGGGCATAAACAAAGTGTGAAAAAAAAATTGTTGTTACAGATGCACATACTCAGTGCTACACTACTTAAACAAATGCAATGTTTCATAGGTGTTTCTGCAACTATCTCCACAATGTTTTTGTTCTTAGGTCTGCCACTATAAGGCTTACTGGATGGAAGCTGATGCTGGCTGTGAGCCTGCTGCACTCCTGAATCTACCCTGCCATCCCTTTGATTGTATGAGGGAAAAGAAAAGGAATCAAATGACAAGACCAGTGGTCGATCTGGTCCTACGAATACCACAGTGTTTGTCAATCTGTACCACATGGCCTAAGTCCATAAAGTGTAAACTGAGCAAGTACCGACCTCATCTAACACTTTTCTTGGGAGAGGGCAAATAAGGTACTCTTGCTGCATAATTTTATATTATGGATACCTGAACCATGAACTGCACTGTAGTCAGACATGAATTATCATTGAACTTTTGAAAATATTCACCATCGATAAAGAGACTCATGAAACGAAAGAAAAAGCACAAGGAAGTTAGGTGACTTGCTTAGAGTCACACAGTATGCAAAACAGTGGACTGGTAACATAGTTAGTGTCAAGAATAACTGTTTCAGTTCTGGGGTTGCCAAGGCAGTAAGGGAAAAGAGGTTGGCCTATAGAAAATTCAGGAAGACCGAGAGAGAGGTGAATAGGGAAAATTACCTAAGGTTGGCTAGTGAGGCAAGTAAGGAAGTCTGGCGAGCGAAGGCACAGAAGAAGCTGCAGACAGCTGAAGGAATTAGGAAGGAGGTGAAGGCTTTCTTTCACTATGTAACTGAGAAGAGGGACAAGAAGGAAGGGATTGTTAGGCTTAAGAAAGGGGTGGAGTGGGTGGAGGATAATGAGGGATAAGCAGAGATACTAAATGAATACTTCTGTTCTGTCTTTACCTGGGAGAAGGATGGACCAGTGCCTTCAGGAGAGAAAGAGGTGTGGGGGGGCACAGATGCAATGATAAAGAAGGATCAGTGAGGGAGGGTCAGCTGGCATTGAAAGTGGACAAATCACCAGGCTCGGACAGAATACATCCAAGGATACTAAAGGAACTGGCTGAGGAGCTGGCAGGGCCACTGGCAGATCTATTTAATAGTTCACTAGAGTCAGGCATGGTACTGCAGGACTGGAGAACAGCACATGTAGTGCCCCTCCACAAAAGTGGTCCCAAGGATTGATCCGGGAATTACAGACCAATCAGTCTGACCTCCATTGTGGGCAAGCTCATGGAGAACATACTAAAGGAAAGGTGGTAGAATATGTAGTGGAGCATGGTCTCTAAGACGAAAGGCAGCATGGGTTCATGGGGGGAGAGATTGTATCAAACAAATCTGATTGACTTCTTTGACTGTGTCACTAAGACAGTAGATGGGGCCAAGCAGTAGATATCCTTTATCTTGATTTCAGCAAGGCCTTTGACTCTGTGCCCCACAAAAGGTTGATCAGGAAGTTGAAGGATCTTGGAGTTGGGGAAAAGATGGCCAGATTGGTGGAAAACTGCCTGAGGGACAGAATCCAGAGAGTGGTTGTGGGGGGGAGAGTTGTCTGGCACCAGAGAGGTAACCTGTGGGGTCCCAAAGGGCTATGTGCTGGGGCCAGTGTTGTTCAATGACATTGGGGATGGCATTAAAGGCAAAATGTGCCTATTCATAGATAACACCAAGCTCTGTGGGAGAGTGGACACAGCTGAAAGGATACAGGACCTACAGAAAGATCTGGAAAAGCTGGGGAGGTTGTCCAGGATCTGGCAGCTTGGCTTCAATGCCAAAGAATGCAATGTTATGGATATTAGACCCAAGAATCCCAGGACAGAGTACTACCTGGGTGGTGTCCAAGTATCTGAATCAGAGGAGGAGAAGGACCTGGGAGTGATGATCACTAGTGATCTGAAGCACTCCATGCAGTGCAAGAAAGCAGCAGCAAAGGCAAACAAGATGCTGAGATGCATAGCTTGGGAGATCAGTAGTAGGAGAGAGGCGGTTATACTGCCCTTGTACAGGGCATTGGTAAGGCTGCATCTAGAGTATGGAGTTCAGTACTGGTGTCCACACCTCCAAAAGGACATTAACCTGCTGGAGAAGGTCCAGAGGAGGGATAAAAAGATGATAGCCATCAGCAGGGCAAGGCATACGAGGAAAGGTTCAGGGCACTGAACATGTACTCCCTGCAAGACAGGAAAGAGAGAGGGGACATGATTGGGACCTTCAAGTACTTGAAAGAGATAAATAATGTTGATAAGGAGAGTCTCTTTAAGCTGAGAGGCAACCATAACATGAGGGAGCACAGTCTTAAGCTGGGGGGTGGGAGGTTTAGTAGGGAGGTCAGGAAGCACTTCTTCACAGAGAGGGTGGTGGACACTTGGACTGTGCTGCTGGAAGAGGTTTTCTCATTGAAGACATTGGGCAGCTTTAAGAAGGTTGAGATAGGCATAGGGGGAAGGTAAGGATCATGGGTAGGGAGGATGGGAGGAGTGGGGAGGGAGGGCAAGGACATTAGCTTAAGCTGTGAACCCTGCAGTACAAGCAGACTAGATAGACCAAATGGCCTTCTTCTGCTGGCTTCTTTGCGTGTTCATACATAAGAAATTTGATGGACTGATGACATGTTGTTACATACTGTACATTGCCTCCATAATTTCACACTGTATCCAAGGTGAGCCACGGGCATAATTTAGGGGTAGCCAGGGGGTGCAGTCAAAACACCTGTTATTTATTTGCAACCCCTATGATATCATGCAACACCATGGAACCACTAAAACTGGATTTCTCTTAAATTTATGTATATAAAAGATATGGGTTTGGGACATGTTGCAACCCCTAGGATTCTGACGAAATGATGCCACTGAGGTGAGGCCTTATCAGTGTTTCACACAATGGTATAACATTCTCCTGCATTCTGCTAGTGATCCCTCTGCCTATGCACCGCAGCATCCCACTCTCCCTTTCCATATCCTTTGTGCTCTGTATCCTGAGGGCATAGCCACAGCACAATTAAACCCACAGACACTACCGTTACACCTCCCTGATACCAACCACTCATATGTTAGCACACTGAGATGTTTCACAGTCTCACCCAGGGAATGCTCCCCCCCAAAACACCAGATATCGTATCCTGACGGCATAGCCACAGCACAATTAAACCCACAGACACTACCGTTACACCTCCCTGATACCAACCACACATATGTTAGCACACTGAGATGTTTCACAGTCTCACCCAGGGAATGCTCCCCCCCAAAACACCAGATATCGTATCCTGACGGCAAAGCCACAGCACAATTGACCCCCTGTTCTCCCTCTCTCTAACCTAAGAATCTCTTTCAACTTTCTACTGTGTCCTCTATATGCTCCACCTCCCTTCTCAATATTTGCTCTCAGTCTTTCTCTATCACTGTGCCTTTTCTGCATTTCCCATGATGGGTTTTTGGTTTTCTGGCAAAAAATACTAACCACAGAATATTTGTTCTGCATCAGTCATGTAAAGCAGAAATGGCTGAATTACTGTAATGTAGACTTGCGTAAATTATCTGTACTCAGTTTACTATAAATTAACCACAATACATGGCTCAAAAAAATGCAGTTCTAATTTGGAAATTCCATGGAAGCTGGACAATTGTTTGCAACACTTGCACGGAGGTGAAATTTTAACTTCCATGGAACTTCCAACTGAAATTGTTTCTCCTCACAGTTCTGTTAGTGCTTCCCACAGTATTCAAAAATTACACATATTTCAACATAGCTTATTATGTCTGTATCTCTGTCTCATCCCAGTTACACCAGTTTCTACTCCCGGTTCCACCAGTATCAGTTGCAGCAGTGTCACCTCCCAGTTATTCAGTTTCTCCTCCCTTTTACACCAACAGCACCACTTATCAGTTTTGGTCCCAGGGTCCAAGTTACACCACTTTTTTTTACATAACAAATAAAAGAAAGGCAATCAGTTCCCCAGAAAATAATGTCTGCATTTCACAATATTATTCTACAATACATGATGAAATTCCACATTTTTAATGCAGAATTTTGCAAAATTTTCTTCCCTTTTCATGGAATTTCACAGAAGTGAAATTCTGCATTTCGCAAGAATTCCACCAGAAGAATTTAAATTTCACACAGCCCTAGCCAGCATGCTCATAGATCTTAGCAAGTAAATCCACCAAGTCCTCCCAAACCATAGAGTTATAATATTTGGATGAAATGGATTTTATATAAATATTCATTAAATAACATTTTAATTGAGCAACCTCAGTAAGGAATACCTGTGTATATGAAATATCAAACACAAAAGCCACCTTAAGTTCTTTATCAATTTTATACCAGGACACTGATCCTCAAGAAGGTCTACCTGTTCTAAATACTTTTTTTACCTGGGGTTTGATAATAACAGTATCCATTAAAAGTTACATCCATTTCCTGATTGCACCATGTTTCCTGGAAACAAATAATGTTAAAAGTTCTCATAAAGCTACCCCAGTCTGGGTCCACAAATTTTACGTGCAGACCAGCTTCAGTATATTCCATGATATTCGTGAAAATTTTGAACTAAGATCTACATTATTGTGCAAACTATTGTCATCATCTCCAATATCAAGATCCTTTGGCCCAGATATTCAAACTGCGCTCAAAATGAGCGCGACAGCAGGAGCAAGCACAAAATAGTTGCACAAATGCGCAACAGGTGCGATATTCAAACATGGAGCAGAACAAATTTCGCAAGCAACCAACATCTGAATATCGCACATACTGCGCCATAGCGCAACCAGGAAGGAGAAACTGAGCCGAAATGTTGCACTATGGAGCAACCAGGGCAGCCCAGCTGAGCATTCCAGAGGTGCCATAGCGCAAGCAGAGCCCCCCCCCAGAACAATGGAACTGCACATCCGAGGAGGCAGGCTGGGGCCCACCGCCAGCCATGCCACACATGGGCACAGGAACACACTGCAGAACCCACACCACACCTGCACACCCCAAGCACAGCATCACTGGGGGTGTGACGGATGATCTACTGGCCCATGGGGACAAGCCAACACAGCATAGCGGAGCTATGACACCCCAGCACAACCACTGGCATGCTGAGAGTGCCACACACAGGGGGTAGACAACCACAGTGCACAGCAGCCCCCCGTACGCACAGCACACCCTGCACTGTGACCCCAAGACACCACCTATGTGCAGTGACTGGCACTGCAGGAAACCATGCATCCCCCCAGCACACGTCAACCCCGTGCAGCACAGAAGCCTACAAGCCAGACACACCCTGTGCACCCAGCAGTGGGCGGCAGCAGACGGCAAGACCAACAGAAAGTCACTGCCATGCTGGAGATACCTCCCCATGCACACACACGCACACACATGCACACACACGCCACACACACACACACACACACACACACACACACACACCTAGGACCATACCACCCCAGATGGCATGTACACCCCTGCAACTGAGCACCCATAGCCAGCTGCAAATCAGAGACCAACACAGTATTCATATCAAAATAGAAATGTATTTTTAAAATAGTAAATAACCCAAACAAGAGAACTATTTACAAAGGGGCGGTACAAGGTAGGGGTGTTCAAGAGGAGGATTAAAACCTTGGAGAGGGAAGGCAGGGTGGTAGGGATGGGGAAGTGGGAAGTGTGGGCTGTGCCAGCCGCTGCTGGTCCTCCCGCTGTAGCGCACCGTCCTGTGCCGCCTCCGTCACGAACTCCATGGCGCCGGATGGATTGCAGGATCGCCTGGTTCTCCATTCCCAGTTGTGAGGCCCCAACATCACGAGCAATCCTCCTGAGAACCTCGAGGCCTAGGAAAATGGGAACACAGTCAATGGCTGTGACTGACCACAACCCTGAACACCACCCAACCTGCAAGCCATATAGCCCAATGTCCCACACCTGTGATGGCATGCACCCACCCACAGTGAACATGCACATGGCCACCACAAACAGGCGGCACCAGCTATGCACACCACTGCACACACACACACTGCCCATGTCCATCACAGCACAAACAAGGCTGTCCAGTGACGTGGCAACGTGGTGCGATGCCAGTTACACAGCTATGTGCCCAGTGCATGCCTGGACCACCAGTGACGCATACACAGATGTGCTGTGATACTGGACAGTGATGCATGTCACCTGTGTAGTGCATACATACATAGATACATAGACAGTGTCGTCAGATAAGGGCCTATGGCCAACCCAGTCTGTCCATTTGAGCTTGTAAGTTCACTTTGTTTTCCTAGAAGTCTGTTGCCCCTTACCCCTGACCTCCAGAATTCCTTTATGTCTGTCCCGTGCATTCTGAAATCCCGTGATTGTTTCAGCCCCCACCACTTCCTCTGGCAGGGTGTTCCACTTGTCCACCACCCGCTCTGTGAAGAAATCCTTTTCCATGTGTCCTCTGAATCGTCCTCCCTCCAACTTCATCCCATGCCCTCTAGTCCTGGAACATCTTTTTCACTTCAAAATAGTGTGTCCTGCACCCTGATCCCCCCTGTAAGATACCTGTATGTCTCTATCATATCCCCTCTCTCCCCCCTCTCCTCCAGGGAGTACATGTTCAGTTCCTTCAACCTGTCATCATAGGACCCGTGATTCAAGCCATGCACCATCTTTGTTGCCCTCCTCTGAACCTTCCCTGCCCACTCTACGTCCTTACATAGGTATGGTCTCCAGAAATGTACACTGTACTCCAGGTGGGGCCTCACTAGTGTCGTGTAGAGTGGAATTATGACCTCCCCTGTCCTGCATGGTTGTATTGTGAGGGCTAGTGGTCTTCCCTCCCCCCAGCATGCAATAGCATCCATGAAGTCATGATACTCACATTGCTGAAGCAGCTGTGTCTGCTGCTGCTGCTGTTGCTGCGGCTGCTGCTGCTGCAGCCGGGGTGCGACTCCCGCTGCCACCGGGGCCCTGGCATGGCCCTCCTTAACCCAGCCCTGCATCCTCACATCCCAGCCTGTGGGAGACATATGTTGAGACAAACATCAGTGTGACTCAAAAGCAGAGTGCCCCCTGCCCCAGTGAGAGTGCCTGCCCACACAGCCATACCCATCCATCGCACAGCTGCACACACTGACACAGCCAACCGTGTCTGAGCCATCACCTATGCACAGCCACCAAAGCACACACATACCCCTACAGAGAATACAGGTGCATAGATGGTACACTCACCTGGCCTAGGCACCATGCCCCGCCTGGCACGTGCCCGCAGCCTTGCCAACATGTCTGGCTCCCTCCGGCGGAGGTCACTGTACCGGGTGCCGGCACTGCTCAGCAGACTGGCACTGTCCAGTGACCCCACCAGGTCAGTGGCCACTTGCTGCCACACCTCTGTTCTTGCTATGGTGAGGGGCCTCACCATAGAGTGCCTCATAGTGGGGTTCACTAGGGCCACCAGGTTGGCCACCTCCAGTGGGCTCCAACCAGCCTCCTCCAGCCATGTTAGCCTAGTTTACAGCAGGCAATATGGCACCCTGCTGCACCGTAACACCGCGTAGAGATGTTGCGCAATAGACCACCACAGACTCCAATCAGCTGTTCGAACAGCGCGTCCGCCACATAGCTGTCGCCAGACAGCGCAATGAGGGACGTACACATGGCAGGCGAACAGCGGCAGGGGCAAAGGGCATACACAAGGTCATGAGTAATGATGCAAGGCTACGACAGTGCCATCTGACGAGTAGGTATCCCGCGCGACTGACCAGCCGCGTACCAGTGCCACAGTGGACTATTGCGCAGTAATGCCACAGCGCCATATAGTGGCCAGTGCTGTAGCACCACTGGCACAATGGTGGTCATGGCCTGAATTGCCGATCGCGCTCAGCATGTCAGCAGTCACGACCAGGCGCGTGCGTAGCTATCTGGGCATGCGTAGCAGTGTACCACAGGCACAGATCTGCACCATTGGCTCAGCCGACTCTTCCAGTATATGCAAAGCAGATTTGCGATATTCAACCGACACATGCAAATCATCTGATCAGCCATTCAAGGCGCAGTGGCGCGATTTGCATGTCATTAAAGTTGCTCCACTCCTAATTTGCATGTGTTGCACTATAAATGTGCGACAGTGGGCTGTGCTGGCCAGATTCGGTTACTGCAGGTGAGAGGTGAGTTGCATGCTGTGTGATGTTCAGGACAATGCTCATGGGGAAATGCTGTAGACTGCACAGTGACAGGTGTCCACTTCCACCTATACAGATCACCATGACCGAGCAGAGCCAAGGTGAGGGTGAGGATGGTGGGCGTAGGAGGAGGCCCAACTTCACAGCGGCAGAGACGGAGGCCTCTTCCAGGCCTACCTGGAAGATGAGCCACTACTGAGTGGATGGAGGGCATCTTCAGTCCCGCGGCTGCATGGGAGGGGGTAGCTTGGGCCGTTAACCTGCACGGAAGCCACCAGCGCTCCGTGCAGGAATGCAAGAAAAAGATGGGGACTGACCACAGGAGGTTGAAGGAGAAGGTGGCAGCCTTCAGGGCGGCACGTGCTGGCACTGGCGGGGTCCCGCCAGTGGTGCTGCAGCTGACCCCACATGAGGAGACACTGGTTGCAGCCATGCAGCTGAGCGCCATTGCGGGCATACCAGGCGGAGGATTCCAGACAGGTGGAAGCCCATCACTGCACGGTATGACATGGTGGTGGTGTTTGGGGGTGGTGGCGGTTGTTCACATGCACTCACATGTACTCTCTTTCTGTTACAGATCCTGTTCGTCTTCAGGAGATGGTGGTGGTGGGTCCAGATAGTGATGCTGACCTGCTAGACATGGAGGAGGACCATCCACCTCCACCACCAGCCAGCAGGCACTGCAGCAGCATGCACGCGGCCAACAACCTGGTGTCAGTGATACGGGTGTGGGGGGTGCACAGCCTGTGTCTCAGCAGTCAGGCATGCAAGCATGCCAGCATGCTGTGACCATGGCAGTGGCACGTACCTGCACCATTGATGATAGAAGGCCTGCAATGGGCAGTGATAGGTGTGTGTCCCATGACAGACACACGGCAGGCCAGCACGTACCCCTGGGCCTTTCTGGTTCAAACATGTGTACCAGCATGCTGGCACAGTCCCAGGCTGTGCCTGTCAGCACTGGTGGGGCAGCACCGGTGGTTGTGCAGGTGTCTGGCACTGTTGCCAGCACGGCGGTGGAACAGGTGGACCTGGGGGCACAGCTGTTGGAGGGGCAGCAGCAGCAGTCGCACACCAGGTCTGGGGGTACAGTGTCAAGCAGTGGCACATGTCCACCGCCCTTTGATCCGTCCATACCTGGTCCTGGCGAACAGTGCCCACCCTCAATGGGTGATGTGCATCAGGACCGTCCACACCCTGGGGGTCAGATGCCATTGGGGCACAGTACCCATTGGACGCGCACACCCGCCTGCTGCAGGAATCAGTACAGCTGCAGGGACGGGTTGCAAGGTCCGTGGAGGCACTGTCTGTGTCCGTGGAGAGGCACAGCAGGGAGTGTGCTCGGGACCGAGCCGAGCTGGTCCGTATGCAGACGGATGTGACCGCCACCATTGACAGGCTGACCCAGGCAGTGGTCTCTGTCGTGGATGCATTGGGCACACAGTCAGGTGTCCCTGTACCGCACACCCCACACAGTGCACTCTCCACTCCCCATTCCCGGCGTCGTGTGACACCAGGCCTGTCGATGCTGGGTTCTGCTGTGGGCATCCCGAGCACCCCTGGTGCAGGTTTGTTCGGCGTGCTGCAGACCCCTGTGCGGGCAAGGTCGCTGTCGCAGAGGGGACCCCTGGTGGTGCAACAGTGCCACCCATGTGGCCCCTGCTCAGCCTGCCCGTGTTGTTGGGTCACGGCGGGCCGCATTGCATCCGTGGTGGCTGTGGGACAGTGCTACATGACTGAGCTGTCTCCCGTGCGCGGCCCTGTCTGGTGCTGCCCTGAGTGCAATGTGTCATGGTGGGCAGTGCACTGCTGGGTGCACTGCTCACCACGCCGACATACAGACCACCTGCACACCTCCCAACTGCTGTCCACAGGTGTGTGCATGATGATGCCTGCATTGCACTGTACACCAAGGTGCAAGGGTGCTCAGCATCTGACAACGCATTGGACAGTACAGGTGGTGGGGTGGTCGGTGGTGCTGTGTGTTAGCAATGTGGGTTCTGCAGTGCTGTGCATCTGCCCATGTAAGCTCTGTGCCTGGTGTGTGTGTGTCCATATGAGTGCTCACCCTCCCTGATGGTGTGTTGGTATGCCTGGACCGTTCCACTCCCTGACCGTCATGCACCCCTGGTGTGTTCCCCTGTGTGCCTGTGGTTTGCGCATGGACAGTGTTGGTTGCACATGTCCCCTTGACTTACCAGTGTTGTGCGTAGTGCTCCTCTGTGATGGTGTCCCGGTGCAGCTGGGCCTGCCGGATCAGTCGGGGGTCCCTCCGTCCTGGGGGGGGCTGCTTATCACCATCATCAGCGGCGCCACTGGCGTCCCCATCGCTGTCCCTCTGTTCGACCTGTACAGCTATCCCATGGTCTTTGGCCATGTTGTGCAGGATGCAACAGGCCAGGAATATCCCACAGGCCTTTTGGGGGCTGTACTGTAGGGCACCGCCGGAGGTGTTTAGGCATCGGAAGCATGCCTTGAGCATCCCAAACACCCGTTCTATGATGTTACATGTTGCGGCATGTGCCTCATTATAGCATAGCTGCGCTGGGGTTGTGGGGCGCCAGTACGGTGTGAGCAGCCAGGGACGGAGTGGGTATCCGCAGTCACCTGTATGGAGATAGTGGAGAGCAGTGTCATGTTCAGGTCCATATTGGCCATCTCCCTGTGTGCCACTACCATGGCACCTGTGTCATTCCCACCCTTGCCCAGAGTTTGCATTCCATACATGTGTACTCACCCACTAGATGTCCCATGGGGATGTCCCCACTCTCAAATCGATGGCACAGTGCAGACTAATACCATATGAAGGCATCATGTGCTCTGCCAGGGTGTGTGGCACAGACATTGATTATGCGCCCAGTGGCATCACACACCACCTGGCAGTTGACACTGGAGAATCCCTTTCTGTTCCGATATGCATGGCCATCGGGGCCAGGTGGCGTGCGGATGGCCACATGGGTGCAGTCTATGGCCCCTAGCACCAGGCATACGTGCTACCCTGTGGAACTCCTGCATGTTTGCTGTACACTCTGCGCGGTGCTGGGGAAAAGATGTACTCCGCAGCATGTGGCAGCAGTGCGCTGAGGAATTGGGTGAGGATGCGTGACGTGGCCGACTGTGTGATGCCTGTGGTGTCCCTTGTCGGCCTCTGGAAGGTGCCCGTGGCGAGCAGGCACATGCAGGCTGTCACCTTGGTCTCCACCGACAGAGCGTGACTCCGTCGTGAGGGTTCCTGCATCACATCACTGCACAGCTCACAGAGCCGTCTCAGTATTGCCCTGTTCAGGCGGTACCGGCCCACGATCTCTACATCTGTGTACAGCTCAAAGCTGATGCGGCACTGGTACCGCCTGTCGGGGTATACCACCGACGGGCCCTTCCACGGCCATGTCCCCTGGCATGCATTCTCACCCCTCATTACGGCTTCCATGTGGAAGCTGGCACTGTCCATCTCCCTGGCTTCTGATCCCCCCTGGCTGCTGTTGCTGTGTTACCCCCGCTGTCCTCACTGCTACTTCCACTGCACCGGGCACCCCCCGCTGGCCTCTACAAACTATGGGACACACTTTCCTTGCCTGCCCTTTTCTGTCTGTCTGTCTGTCTCTGTCTGTCTCTCTCTCTCCCCCACTTGGCAGCCTGGTAGCGTTCTTGCGCCGCTTCCTTGAGCCTTTTTATTTTGGCTCATTTCTGCTAGTGCGCAGTTTCCGGCTGTGCCGCTATTGCGCATTGCGCAAGTCTTTGAATATCGCATTTTCGGTTTTTATGCATGGATCCACCTCCCTCGGTTGCGCATGCCTTCATTTTCATTGCGCTGTTGCTCAGCATGTTTTCGGGGGCACAACTGCCTCCTTCTGAATATCACGAAATGGCACAGTTTTGGACTTGCGCATGCGCAACCCTGTTGCGCATGGCGCAACCCTTTTGAATATCTGGGCCTTTGACTGTCAGACATCATGGCTAGCTAGAACTGTGAATCTGTTGCTAATTTCAACAGAAGATGCAGGAGATTGGTTAGGGAATTTTGCAGATCTGGGGGAGTTACAGTTTGTACTGTCTGAGCCTCTATTATATTATAGTCATCTGTATGTTTATGCATAGATGAAACTGAAGGTAAGCCATTGGGTCCTTTCACAATATGCAGGCCCATCTTATTCAAAACATTCAAGTTACTAAGTATCTGGTTATATAGATTTCTGGAGTTAACTATGAATAAGATCTGGTCATATTCTGGATCTTTCCCAGCAAGAATAACTTAAATGATACCTCCTTAGCCCAACCATATCCAGAAACAAATGATTTGAAAAGGTAGCAAAATAAAGCAGTGCCTGAGCTTTCAGACCAACCAAGTCCTTCCTTGGACGCTTATGCCAGTAGTTTGGAAAATAACACCTTGAACATACACAGAACAAAAAAAACAGAAATATCATTAGTTTAAAAGACATTTTTTTAAAAAATAACTGAGGCCCTAATGGAACAACCAGTTAATGCCTTCTGCTAGTTGCTAAATTATTCCTAGGTCAAAGGTCAATAAAGGCAGATAAGAGGAACCTTTCCAGGGGGCAACCATTATGAATGAGTCAGTGTGTTATGTGAATACACTCTTAATTAAAAGCAAAATCTTTAGATTTAATACCCACTTAAGTACATGTTAAAAAATGTGATAGTATCTCACGTTAAAAAAAAAAAATAAAATAAATAAATAAATATAAATCATGGATGCATTATCTCAGTTTCTTGGGGATCATTGGTGTTCTTTTTTATTGGGCACTAATACTGGCATTTGTTAAAATCTTGTAAAAAAAATCTTGTTACAGCACTGAGGGTTTTGATGTTTATGGTATACAGTACAGTATTTTCCCATGGGAGTCTGTGCAGGCTATATAGATTCAGCAAATAACCAACTTCATTGTTATTTTGTTATCATCTGGAGCCAGCTGGTTGGGATCAGGCCAGTTAAGGAAAGAACTCTCAATTACATGCTCTCCAATTCCATCCAAAAGGGAGGCTTTTCCTAGAATTATATCAGCAGCCTCCTTACCTTGTAATAAGATGTCAATTCGGCCTTCCTTATTTTCCTGTTCCCATCTGTGTACATCTAACATTTTGATACTATATGAGGGATCCTGCAAAAAGTGTATATATTAATTACACAAGGATATTTTCAGTGTCCTTTTGTTTTAATTGAGAATTCCTTATAACCAAAAATACTAATCTTGGAAGTATCTTGGAATTCTGATCTACATTTTACACTATGTGCATCCCTTTTAACATATCTCAGTTCATAACCAAATTTCTCAAGGAATTTTCTGTTAATCCAAATATGATTGGCTAATCTTGAGGAAGAACCAAAGATGTATATACAATAAATCCTTAACTCATCTTTATCATTAATTATTTTAACAAAGTCATTCGTGTCAATTTCAGCCTCCATTTCTGCCCAAAGAAGGTGCACAATCTTGTCTTTGATTGCAAACTGTGATATTGTGTTGTCCACTGTTAAACTATATAAAGACAGAATGACACATTTATTAATATCATTTAAATCTGAACCGCTCTGCCTATGGATGCAGATGCCATTTTCAGGGAAGCAATTCCTTATCCATGGAGGCATTTGGCTGAATTGATGGGCCTTTGGTCCCATGAACACTATTCCAGTTACACCAGTCTTGTCTTAGGGTTTTCAGTTCAAACTAAAATTTGATCACTGTGTTTAGTAGTTTTTTAAATGGTTGTAGCATTGTTATTACCCAAATCATCAGTGTGATCTTGCTTATCACACTGGGATGCCATCTCCCGTGGAATACCTTGCAAGGACCACATTAGGGGAGCTAACAGAATGAGCTGATGTGATCTCAGACAACTCCTGTGTGTTCTTGGAAAATGTATTAGTTTCTGGAAATTATTTAATGGTACTGCCCTGCTTTATGTGTTTCTTTAATTTCTTTTTTTTTATTTCTATTTTTTATTTATAGTTTTAGGGGGGATTCTGGGATAATGATAGAAGGGAAATCAGGTCTACCAGGTTTGTCATCTCAAGGAGTAATAGATGTAGATTCGAGCTGTGGTACAATTTTATTAATTTAAACAAAATTTCATCAAGTCTACAACCATTTATGGTGATGTTTTCTTTCATTTTTCATCTGTTCCAAAATCATTAGATGTGCCACATGAGGATTAATCATGGTATTAATAACTGTATCACCCCCTTTCATCGACACCCCAATGGCGAAACACGGAAAAAGACCACTATGGCGACATCCACAGTAATGGTCATTTTTCTGTGTTTTGCCTTCCCCCAGTGATCCGCCCCCACCCTGGACCAACTCTGACCTGGAGTTGGAATCCTAGAGTCTGGCGGGTGTGGGGGCACAGCCCCCCACAGAAAACACCCAGTCAAGAGGCTGCACAATACCTGAGTCGGTACTGTGCCATCACTGTGGGGGAAGTCAGCATTCTCACTGATGGGAATACTTGGTGCTTCCTTAATAATATCTTCACTTTTATTATATGAATAATAGTTAAGCAGCTGAGGCCCTAGGTCCAGTATCGTAGCCCTGTCTTTGGGCTATATATTGCACAATGAGGTTTAGTTGTTATTCCAGTTAATCCATTTATTCTTTAAAGCCTCTTAGAGTGGCCTGGAGATCATTTATTACTTTCTTAAGCTGTTTTTTAAACCAAATTAGCTCTAATCTCAGTTTGTTCATATACATCACCTGAAGTATCTTATTAAAATGGCAAACTCTGTGTCTTCAAGTCTAAGTTCAGGTACAGGCCGCTCCTGTAAAAAAGCTTTCAGCTTAGTGTGCTACTCCTGGTTAAACAACTGAAAAGCAAAAGTTAATAAGGACTGGGGAGGCTTCTAAGCTATTCATATTAGTTTTGGTTGTTTCACTAATGGAAACTAGTGGCAGAATCCTTGTAGGACAATTTGATATTTCTAAGGTTTCTGGTGAATTATCAGCAATCAACTGAGCTACTGTACTTGTATCTCCTCTGAATTAAATATTTTGGGTTGGAGGTGAAACACAAGTCAGTTATATTCAGTGTTCCCATTACTGATGTCTCCCTTTTGTATCCCAGCAACTGAATGTGTCCTACCATCTTTTTTATTTTCTAATTTATAAACATGATTATTAATTTTGGTCTGTTTTGTACTCAACTTTAGATCCATCTTTAAGAACTCTGCAGTTTTATATATACTTTATTAACCTTGGTTGGATTAAAAGGTCTTATCTGACCATTATCCTAACTATTGTTTGGAAAGCTGATAAAGCCCATGGAAGTGTGGGAATGTAAGCAGGGGTCAGATTTCTCAAGTTCGACATCAATACCACTATTTGCAGCCTGTTTTCTGGTCAAAACCATAATTACTGAAGTAAGCTGATGGAAACTGGTTTGATTAAACAGAATCTAATGACAGCTAAAAGCAATCACTTATTTTCATGTGAATCTGGTGATTTACTAGGTTCACTTAAATTAACAATCCAGAGATAATAAATACCCTAGCTATTTGTATGAATACTTCCACTGCATATAATTTAAGGGTTTTAAAAGAATAAACAACAAAATACCACACCATTATAAAATGATGAATATAAAATATAACATAGAGTAAATATAACAAATTATTATTAAAGTTGTCCAATAGTAGTAGATGTGAGGTTTACAAACATTTCCCATAATGCCAGTACATCAAGAGAGTCTCAGGTCAATTACCAGTGATCTTACCAAAGATCAGACTTAGGGAAGAATTGTTCCTAATTTTTCACCAGATATTATAGGATGAGCACTTTAGAGCAATTGTTGAACAGCCTTCCTCTCAATTATGGAATAACATGATCTATACTTTTAT
This sequence comes from Neoceratodus forsteri, assembly GCA_016271365.2. NCBI lineage: Eukaryota > Metazoa > Chordata > Ceratodontiformes > Ceratodontidae > Neoceratodus > Neoceratodus forsteri. The sequence continues at coordinate 854,766,206 of CM057459.1, read as the reverse complement.
AGACCAAAACACTGAACTAGTGCGAAAGCAGATCAGTAGCCAGTCTTGCTGTCTAAACTTCTGGAAGACGTGCCCTCCCTTCAGTCTTCTAGGCACAGTGAATATTAATTTTGATCAGTCCCAATAGGAAGAGTTCACTAGATGTTCCTTTGTATTCCTTTCTGAGGTGGAGCCAGGCATATAAAGCCACAGGTACCCCACTCTAGTTCTGAAAAATGCCTTGTCCTTGAGTTGCCCGAATATCAAAAGGGAGTTTGTCACTTTTTTCTGCAACAAACTGATAAACTGGGCTTCTCTTTGCTCCCTCTTGTTCCTCTGCTTCCTCTTCTCTCTCCACCCCTGTCCCAAGAGAAATGAGTTTTAGTCACTTTAAATAAAATGAGATAGTTTTAAGAGAAGCCATTAGAGCATGATTGTCACTGAAATATTCAAGTTGTTTAAGCAGTTTCAGCTGCTATACACAACACCCTCAGCATACACTTTTATTGAGTTTGTCAGCAAGCCACACACCAAAATGCTACCAGGTGCAGTCTTGTAGTAAGGGGGGAAGCAAATGGTTGTTACCACTGTTACAGCTTCTGTACCAGAAGAACTAGGCTACAATAGTTGCTCTAAAGAAGAAAAAGTAACTCACAAAATCTACTTAAAGCTGTTTTAACTGTGTACCAATTAAGCATAGGTGGGTCAAATGACACTTGGTCAATAAAAGTTAATCAGTATTTACTACTAATCTTATTTAGAGATAAAGAATGGCAAATATAGTCCTTTGCCGCAAGATATTGTTCAGACCTCTAATGAGCGGGATGTGTCATCAGTGGAACATAAATTTACCCCTCTGTCAGCAATTTCTGCTTGTGCAAAGGTTTTCACCAGAGACTGTCAGTATCCACCACCTTTGTCTAAATGGCTTTTCTACTTGTAAACACCACTCGTACGTTAAGAGAACAGGTATGATCACCTGACCAAACCTGTCCTTAGATATGGTGTGAAAATACAAATACAAATGTATGCAATCTGTAATAAAAAACTATCTAAGAATATTTAAAAATGTCCCAATGTGTCTCATTTCCCTCCATAGAAATAGCAGCTCTGTCTAGTACAAAGCATTTTTTAACTACATGTACCATATAACTGCCAACCAGATCCACATAGGCTCAGTGAAATTCTGGCAGATCGGGTAACCACTAGCCAGGCAGCAGAGGGGAAAATATATTAAAGGTACCAAGTAAGTCCTACACACACACACCACTATGCCAAGATTCAAAATAAAAAAAAATATTAAATAAAGTGATAGAAACAGCTTCCCATAATACAAACTAAAACATATTTGGATGACTTCTCACAAAATGCCCATGTCCTTCCTAATGAGACGTAGTCAGGGAAGATGTTTATGGGGGCATTTGGCATCTTGCTCAGCACTCTATAGAGCTCCCTGCTGTCTTCCCATTGGGGAAGGCTTCTCTGCCACCTTTAGGACTCTGAGCTCCTGGGTGAAATAAAAGCAGTGACAGGAGAAATAACATGGTCTACAAGCTGCACAAGTAAGTCTGGAAAAGGAGCTAGAATTCACTCAGTTTAAGGTATTGGTGGCATACTTTTACAGAGTGTAAAAAAACGCCTTCTAACTCTCCTGCTGGAATAACTACTGATACAGCATGCATTAGCTCTGCATCTCACCACTCCAAACTCCTGTCCTGTGAATCAGGTGTGTCCACAGCCAAGTTGTTTCAGGTGCAACTACAGACACTGTGCTTTGCTTAAAGCTACAGTTTGGGGAATTAAGCCAGATTGTATGCTCACTAGTCCTTGAAAATGTCTCTGCTAGGGTATAAAACCATGTACTATAGATTTATGGAAGCAGCATATTTCACTCAATGCACTAAACAAATTTTAAAGATATTACCAGTCTATTATCAGATCATAGGATTCCAGCTTGCATGTGAGATGTATCGTGGCTTAGGTGCCACAACAAACTGACAGTCATGGACTCTCACAGGCATAAACATTTGAAGGTAGAGTTTTGACCCCCCAAAGTGTGTTCAACAACTAGAATCCCAAATGCATCATTATTTACAGTGGCCATATATCACAGATGTTTGGGGGCTTTTGGCTACAGCTTGGAAGGAAACCTTACTCGATGTTATCCCATACAAAGCACTGGTTCTTGGAATATACCCTAAGGGCTGGAAGAAGTACCACGACAGCACCATAAATGTGATTTATGCTATGATTAGGTTTTACATTTGGCAAACTAGCTGTCATTTTATAGTGCACCAAATGCTCACTCCCATTCCTGAGTTGCTGAAAACAATTACAGACTCTGTGCAGGATGTTTATCAAAAGAATACCAATACCTCAGGCAGCAGACACTGTTTCAGCTTTAGCAGAATTCAGTCAGGATTACACATTGACTACTGCATGGGCTTTTGACTTAAGTTTTGCTTACTTTCCACCTTACATGCCTTGTGATATGCTGTTTTTTTAACCTGTTTGGAACTTCCTTTTCAGTTGTTATACTGTTGTATTTCTTTCAATTTAAAAAAAATACTTTTTAGATAGTTTTGTATGGGAGTCTCCAAGTTAGAACTTTTAGAACCCTCCCACCTAGTATGGGAAAGATAACTGCTCAAAATTATTTTCACACTTAAGCAGTTTATACTCCCTGCAGGCACCTCTTTCCATTGCCTCTCCCAGCCCTGTCACCTGGCAGTCCCACGGACTTACAGTAATTCTAGTCCAGTGATTTCCTCACAGCTTGCACCCTGTGGTGGGGGTCGATGTCAGGCACCCAACCACTGACTGAAATGGATCTGGTGCCAGAAAATAGCCCTTCAGCTGATGCAGAGCCTGTGAGGTGACAATGTCATCATGCACTGCACCTGGCCATTTTCTGCATTTTCTTGTCCCTGGAGGAATGGACATGCAATGTGTATGCATATGCCCACACACACACTACTGTGTGAGAGACATCAACAGCCACTACCCCTCTACCCAAAGTGGTTTTCTGACCAGTCACCCCCAAGCCTCCATTAGAGGGCAGTCAAGCACTGATAGCAGCAACCCTCCTTCCCCAGAGAAGGCGAGCAGTTCACGGACACTCAATCCTCCTCTCATCTGGCCAACCTCCCTCAACCCAAGTCTGGTCCTGAACCTGGGTCGCCGGCGTGGGAAAGGTAAGGCACCTAAGGCACCTCAGTCCACTTTGCCACTGGGTCGGTAACTGCTATGCATTAAAGAAGAAATACAGAGTATTTTACGAAGCTAAACTAATAGTATTTGCTAGTCAACAGAAGTATTTACTTTTTTAGTAATAATCTATTTCTGTCAAAAACATCAAGAAATCCATTTTTCTTTAAATTTTATATAATCATATTCCTGATTTGAATTATCTGATTTGTGAAATTAAAAAGGATCCGCATCTTTTTCCATGATCATCAAGAAAAAAGAATGAACCTTTTGGTGTGTTGCATACTGTTTACCATCAAAAGCATGTGTTTTCACCATATGCTGTGCTTTCACAGTAGTGCTGCAGTATGTCATGTTTCTGCACATTGCCTACCTGCATTGCACTTCTAAAGTCCAGCTAGGCACTTTGGGAAAATTCAACATACTGCAGTGATTCCAGGTCCAAAAGACTGCCTTAAGGGAAACACAAAACAATAAATATTATTTTTTTAGTTTTAGAGTTTGCCCCACAAATCGTTGTGCATTCATAAAGGAATTTGTCTTAGCAACTCTTGTTACAGTACGCAAACTACCAGGCTGTCATGATGAGCATGCTTGCCATTATTGTACTGCATATGCTGTTGTGGGTGTGTGGGGTGTGGAATGGGTGACCAGAGGCAAGGTTAGGGATTCTATGCTGACATGATGTGATGGAATATGCTTGCATGACATGAATGGCTACCAGCCTGGTTTGGCTAAGATTGTAATTTTGTGCACAGTATGTAGAGGGCGTGTGTGTGGTTGTATGGCCTTAAAATGTGATATGACATACTGGACTGCTCCTTGGTTTGGTGTGGTCAGTATACATGCTGGCATGATGGACTGTATATTGGTGTGACTGGGTGGGGTGATCATGTAAGGTAGCAGCCAAGTTTGTGTTTTTACGATGCCAGGAGAATATCATTGGGAAGGGGGTGGGATGTTTGTTTACAACCTGGAGCACAGAATACAGTACTGTGACATTACTGCTGACCCCACATTTCTGTGCAAAGTTCCTCCATATGCTTAATTTTAATTCCATATTTTATTATTTTCTTTGGATGCTAGGTGTATGTCAGCATACTGCATAGTGTATTGTATCAACTGCAGTATATCAGTAGACATATGGATTCAGAGAACAAGAAGAGCACTGTTACAATTTATTTTTTGACTCCCTTCTTCTTTGCTTGATTCTACATTACCTTGTCTTGGAGACAGTGGTTGACTAGCTTTGTATTAAAGGGTGCATTAAAGAGTATTACATCTGATAAGAGCTTTGGGAGTGGGTATTCTTTTGTTTGTGCTCCGCTTCTCTGCCAGGGCCTGATTAACACTTCTCACAATTCCAGTCGGTTTCAGTTGAAATCAGTGGTGGCCACAGAGTTATGTGAGGAGTTGTGGGAGGAGTTTGCTGAAGTCCTCAGATCTTCTTACATTTTATGTCATCAGTTCAGTATTTCGTTCTTCAACCCACCCCCATCACCAATGATGTCTGCAGAGTGCACCACTGTGGCTTGTGCTATTGCAGCTCTTAGCTGAGTAATTCCCATAGGTTTCGACTTGCAAGAGAGCAAGATGTTCATAACTACACAAAAGCTGAACAGTTAATCCTGCATAAAAAAATTTAGCTTACACTATATGCAGTTTTGGAGTGACACATTTATGAGCTGTCTGGGCTCTACTTAATTTTAAAATATAAATTTATAACTGCCACTTGCAATACTGTGTGCCATAAACAAGTAATGTTATTTACTTATGATAAAAGTTCAATGATGGGAGCCAGAGAAAAAGTAATGTAATTGCTGGCATGTATAACAAACATGTATTTTTAATACCCTACCTAAGTCAGACTGCAAAATGTGTGCTAATAATCAAATGTATCTCCTACATTCAATTAGTGGGACATGTAGGTGTACAAAGTATTGTACTGTAGGTCAGGCTGTTTGCTAGGCTGTCATCTTCTATCTTGAGGAATGCATTACATCTAAACTTTCCCACTTGATCTCTGGCATGTGTGGCCAAGGGCTAGGGAATAACATTGTTTAATCACATTAAAGTATTGCAATCTTGATTTCACTGTGTGCAAAATGAAGGTTGAATTATTTAGCTAAGTTCCAGTATTTAAGGGTCTTGGTAGGTTTCCCAGTGCACTGGATGATGATCGATAGGATCCAGACTCCTTTTGAATAAAACAGTGATTCGTTTCTGTCCCTGGTATGGACATTTTTTTTTTTTTTTGTGATTAATAAGTTTTATTGATTTGACTTATTAAGATAATATCAACATTAAAACAGTCGGATACATTGCAAAGATCTTATAGACTGTTACATATGTCTGTAGAACCAGAGAACGGAACATGCTGGCCAAATAGTAATGAACTAAATATACTAGCCAGGTAAGCAGTAGGATAATACTCTGTGCCTAGATGTACAACACCTATCCATCTGGAGATTAACTTTGAAAGTATTAGCAGTTGGTGCATTGCATTATGGCTAACTCATACAAACATATCTTACCTGGACCCATCCTGCTAGTTTCTGCAGTATTTGACAAAGCATCAGAAATTATGAGAGGTCCAGGGCTGCTGTCCTCTAATTTAAGTATACAAAATACAAGAGATCACACACACAAGGCAAACAGATCTTCATTTTCAGCGAAGATACTTTCCTTCACTGATATTATACCATGTCATCCATAGAGCAGAGTCCTCTATAACTCATTAACAATCTCTCCAGCACTTGCCCCTAAATGCACCATGAGAGGAGACCATTATAGTAGCATAGTTGTGCCTACTCAGCCGATTCCCTCCCTAGGTTTCAAAAACAGAAGGAAGGGAGTCCAGAGGGCAGTATATTTAAAGAGGGTATTGGTCACAGTATGTGATATTCTGACCCAACTGGCAACTTGAGCCATGCAGGTAAGTATGTCCCCCAGGGAGGGGATTATCTGGGACAGCCATTTATACAGTAGGAGTCTTTTAACCTGCATACTGAGTGTCAGAAGTTGTTTCATCTTGAAGAGATGAAGGTGAGGGGCTGGGGGCCGGAGTCCTAATAACAGCAACTCAGGGGACTGAGGCACAGGCTTCCTAAGTATTTTGGACCCCATCTCACAGGTAGCGTGCCATAGGGGCTGGATCAGCCTGCACGACCAAAGTATATGGAACAGGTCACCTGGGAGTTCTTGACACCTCCAACACAGGTCAGACTGAGCCAGCTTTGCCTTGGCGAGGATTACAGGAGTCCTGTACCAGGAGTGAATTATCTTGTTCTGTATTAATTTACTACTGGTGTCAGGATATGCCCCGTGAGCTAGTTTTAGACAAGACTTCCACTCCAGGTTTGTAATACGGGCATGCAGTGACTGTTTTTTTAATTTCTTTTTTGTTGTTGTTGATGAGTTGGGAAAAGTCCAGTCTGTGGTTGTGCTGGAGGGAGCTGCAGAGGGAAGAGGGAAGAGGAACGATTTTAATCTGTGGTCTTTTGTGAGATTTTTTTTTTTTTTTAATTGTATTTATTTATTTATTGAATTCTCAGATTAAAGACTTTTGAGCTAGACAGCTCATTTACAAAGGTTCCACATTGTAAGGGTACAAATAGTTTACAGTAAAAGCCATTAATTCAGTGGTATAACAAGTCTGAAATAGCAGTGTTAACAATTTGAGAATAAACATGTAACATACAAGAAGAACATAGTGATTTACAATTGCATATGGTACCATTATTCCAATTTAATATCATACAGAAATGGTTACAACTTTATAGCGGGAAAGAAAAACTGCCTCGAGGGGAGGGGGAGCAAATAGTCTGTCCCCGGAGGAGGAGAGTAAAGCATATAGTGAGTTGTGTATCAGGGGGTTAAGAAAAGTTTGGAAGAGAATCAGCCCCAAGACATGGTGTTTCGTCGGTGATGAGGTAGAGAGGTCAGGAGGAGAAACACCCAGAGGGATTATGAAGGTGAATTATGGGGAGAAAATTATCCTGGGGTGGGTGGGTGAGAGGAGTAGGGGTAGGAGATTTAGTGCAGGAGTCATCCAGAGGGTTTTGTTGAAATAGATAGGGGGTAAGGAATTGATTTGGGGGGGTTGTGAATTGAAATAGAGAAAAATGCTAGGTTGAAGATTGAGTTGGAGTCTGTTAGGGTACAGGGTGTAGGGAGGGAATAAGTGCTGTAACAGTGGAGTAGGTGGCATTAGCCTGGTAGCATTAGGTTTGTTTGCTGCAGTCACATTTGCTGTGTGCAACAAGGTATGCTAACAGTTTGGATATAAAGGGGCCAATTTTTGGTTCCATGACTATTTCCATCATGAGAGAATTTGGTCACAAGGGGGCCCTAAACTAGAAAGACCTTTACCCTTGTGTTGTGTGACAAAATTGGATTCGAAAGACAGTATTGCGGGTACCCCTAGTTTGTCTAGGGTTGGTGTTGTAGCTGAGACGCCTCTGTATTCCAGAGGGTGCCAGGCCGAGAGTGGATTTTGTTTGCTAGCAGACAGACCTGGTATTTGATCCTGTTGTCCAGGCTTAGCTATCCTGTGCTTTAGTAAAGTTCACAAGTCTGAGTAAAGCAGTGAGCCACCAAAACAAGCCTGCTGGCTTTGTTACGGGCAACTTTGACCCTCTTGAGGGCAGTGTCAATGCCGGCCCCATAGACTACAAGACTATAATCTAAGACTGACATGATCAAACTATCTACTGCAAGTTTTATAGCATTATCAGTGAGGCAGAATCTGTGCCGATAAAGTTGGCCTATCCTGGCTCTAACTTGCTAGGCAACGTGGGCTATGTGTAGACTATAAGAGAGAGAACAGTCCAAGTAGACACCAAGGTATTTAAAGTTGCTGACCATGTCAAGTAATTCTTTTTAATTATTATGTATTTTGAGAGGGTATGATTTATGGTGGCTTTGATTTGTTGCAAACAACATTGTCTTCATTGTTTTGTAATTGAGTAGGAGCTTTGAGTTGAGAAACCAATCTTCTACTGCACAAAAATCCACTTTCATCAGTTCTTCTAAGGCATCTGGTGCTGAGTAACATGTGTAGAGTAGAGCATTGTCTGCGTATAGCAGGATCTTTTGTTGTCATACATTTGGAAGACCATTCACGAACAGGCTGAATAGCAGGGGGCCCAGTATTGAGCCTTGGGGTAGCCCTGTGATAGCATTTCGATGGTCAGATAGAACATTATTTATCTGGACCTGCTGTGTTCTGTCAGAGAGGTAAGTCCAGAATGAATGCACTGAGTTGGCCAACAACCCAATACTGTTCAACTGATTGAGAAGCAATTCATGATTAACTGAGTGTCCGAGCTGGACACAGCATTACAACAGCTTTCATTGAATTCTCGAACTACATTCACTCCGCCCTAGACAAGGGACAGCTGGCAGGGTCTGTGTTCATTGACATGTCCAAGGCCTTTGACACGGTTAACCACCCCCTCCTGCTGAACACCCTGATGCACACAGGTCTCTCTCAATGCCCCCTAAACTGGTTTGCAAGCTATTTGGCCTCCAGGACACAGTTCGTCAGGATAAATGATACTGTATCCAGCACCTGCCCCACCCGCTCTGGAGTCCCACAGGGCTCCATACTAGGGCCATTACTTTTTAGCCTGTTTCTGAATACGTTTCCCACCTCATGCTCTGACAAGATACTTCTATATGCAGATGACACCATTGTCTGTGCCTCCCATCCAAACTCTGCCAATCTACAGGCCTCACTGCAGCACTCATTCAGCCAAGCCAAGCAATGATTTGCTGAGCACAAGCTAGTACTCAACCAGAAAAAACTAAAACCATGCTGTTTGTGCACGACCAAAGCAAACTAAAAAATGCCCAACTGAAAATCCTGTCCAGCTCACACCACCCCCTAGAGCAGGTCTCATCTTATAAATACCTAGGGATCACATTTGACCCTGCTCTCACTTTTCATGGCCACATCTGCACACTGGCATCTGCATCTAATGCACGAATTGGACTCCTCTATGGACACAGGGACTGTATACCCCCTGAAACTCTGTGTCTAGCCATCACCTCGGCCGTTATGTCACTGGTCGGCTATGGCCTACTGGTCTATGCTGCCATTAACACTACTGCTCTCAACAAGATTAAAGTAACCATCAACATAGCCTGCAGGCTCCTGTCAGGTGCTGATCGCATGACCCACATCTGCACCCTCTATGACCATGCCCAGATCCTCAACCTGGACAAAGGATCCAGTTCCAAGCATTCCTCATGGCCAAAAAATCCCTCCTTGGACAGACACCCCCAGGAGTGTCGGCCTCCTTGCCCCTAGCCACCCCCAAAGTCCATACATGCAGAACAGACACAATAACACTGGCCATTCCCAGGGTCAGCACAACGCTTGCCCAGAGATCATTCCTAGTCATGGCCCCTGCCTGGTATAATGCCTACCATCCTTGGTCACTACCCACACCAAGCTCGGCCCTTTCAAAGTGGCCCTCAAGTATCACCTCTACACCACACGCACCTGCACCTGTCCACTCTAGTCCTACTGCTGTTTCAAACTACAGCCCATTCACTACTAAAGTGGGCCCACACCAAGACAAAGCCTAACCCAAGACTGCTCCACTAAACCCCACAAGGGCCCACTATCCTGTTTCTTCTCTCTTGTTATTCTGCTTAGCTATCACTGTGTGTAAGCCTACATCACTGCACTGCAAAGGATGTGTGTAACCGATAAGATAATACTCTGTATAGGTTTGCAGCAAAGAATTGTAATGCCTGCACTACTGCGCTGCAAAGGATGCACGTAACTGCTTAGCTAATACTCTGTACAGGTACTCATCAATGTATTATAATGCTTAATGATGTTTGTACATCTACAGTCCAACTTGTTATGTAACATTATCTTTGCTGTATTACTGTCATGTCTGTATTTATGTCATCCAATGAGGAGCCTTTGGAAATGAGTCTATGACTCAAAGGATTGTAACTCCGATATTCTAATAAATAAAAAATAAATAAATAAAACTGTAATGAAGGCTTTGGTGAGTTCTGTAAAGGTAACCCCCACCAAGATCCCCGAATCAAGAGCTTTGTGAATATATCCAGTGAACTCAACCAAGGCTGTGGTTGTGTTATGCTTCTTCCTGAAGCCATATTGTTGTAGACATTAGAGGTTGAACTTTTCTAGATAGTCCACTATCTGATCACATACTCTTCTTTCAAGGGCTTTCGAAAGGAGGGAAGGATAAAAATTGGTCACTAATAGGCAAGACTCATTCTATCGCCATTTTTATGTTGATTGTGCACATGCGCAAGAAATATGTTGCGGCAGGTTTCTCCACAAGCAGGTTGTGGAGGTGCGGCACTGTTGTGGCCAATGCCCCCACAGCCTGTAAAGGCTTGTCCCGCTTCCCCCATTGCTGTGGCATGCTGCTGCTGACACTAGTTCAGCCAGCGTGCCACCAACTTGTAAATAATCAGCCGCTGCAATCAGGGGCCACCTTGTCATTGCAACATCAGCCATTGGCTGCAATGAGGGAGTGATTGCAGGGGGGGGGATCTTTTGTTTATGAACATGGCGGTGGCTTGCCATCATGTTCACAAACAATGTTAACCTCTGCTGCCTAGGGGGTGCCCAATCCCCCTCGGCAATATGTGCCCCCCGACCGTGTTTAGTTGCCGATGGGGGCCCCAATCCCCATTGGCTGCAGTGCCCCCAATATTTATGTTGCCGACGGGGGAGCCCACTCCCTGTCTGCATTATGTCCCCCCCCCGCTTTTGTTGTGTGCCGATGGGGGCTGCCCAATCCCCCATCGGCTACAGCTGCCCCCACAAAAAAGAAGACTCCATTGGCATGCTGGGAACTCCACCCCAGTGTGCCACATGGCTCTGCAAAATAAAAACAATCCAGCCATGTCTTTTTTTTTTTTGTAACTTGTAAAAAGTAAACGGTCCCACGGTGGTCTCCCTGCCCCTCCCGCAACCCGCCCCCACCCACTGCGCCTCCCTGCCTCCCCCATACTCCCCTCACCCCATACTTACCTCCGGAGTCCAGCGGGACGATCTTCGGTGGACCGGGAACACTTCTGCACTCTTCAAAGCTGACCGCGAACTGAGGAAATGCCGGTAAGCTATATAATGGAATAAATAGTTTTTTTTCCAACTTTGGTGCGCATATCAGGCATTAGTTGGAATTTTGGCACCAAATGTTCAACATGGGGTTTTTGGGACTCCTACTCATTAATTCTGTCACTGTCATGGCGTTAATCGGCCCCGAAAGGTGATTTCGTGATCACTGCGTGAAATCACCTTTTGGGACTGATTAATGAAATGACAGTGCAAGTGTTCATGAGGTGGGCTCTCAAAAAGCCTATGTTGCAAATTTGGTGGGGAAAAAATCCAAAAAATGACTGTTTTACGAGTGTGCATTGTGCAGTTGCTACGCACAGTCATAACTTTGCGAATTTGCAATATTTTCACCCCAGATTTTCAACATTGGCATTTCTCCAGACCTCCTTGTGAACAGTACAGCTGTCATTTTTCACACCCTGGCCAAAATATGTTTTCGCACTTCCGGTGCTGAATAGCGCAGTTGGTGTGGGAAATCAGTGTTCTGCACAGATTAAGAAACTGACCATGGTACTGTTCATGAGCAGAGGTCCTAAAATGCCTATGTTGAAAATTTGGTGACGATACTCCATAAAATGACTGTGTTACAACCATGGGTTGCACAGTGTGCACTCACGCTCATAAGTTCACGAATTTATAATATTTCCACTCCAGATTTTCAACATTGCCATTCTTCTGCACCTCCTTATGAACAGTACAGCTGTCATTTTGCACATCCTGGCCAAAATGTGTTTTCGCAGTTCTGGTGCAGAATAGTGTGGTCGCTGTGGGAAATCCATGTTCGGGACACATTATGAAAATGACAGTGAACTGTTCATTAGCAGAGGTCCTAAAATGCGTAAGTTGAAAATTTGGTGATGAAAGTCCGTAAAATGAGTGTATTATGAATGTGCATTGTGCAGTTTTCACGCCTGTTTGTACCTTCGCAACTTTGCAATATTTTCACTCCAAATTTTCAGCATTGCTATTTTGCCACACCTCCTTATGAACAGTGCAGCTGTCATTTTTCACATCCTGGCTGAAATGTATTTTCACTCTTCTGGCGCACAATTGCGCGGTTGCTGTGAGAAATCTGTGTTCAGGACATATTAAGAAAATCACACTGACACTGTTCATGAGCAGAGGTCCTACAGTAAAATGCCTATGTTAAAAATGTTATGGTGAAACTCCATAAAATGACTGTGTTATGAGCGTGTGTTGTGCAGGTGCCATGCACCCTTGTAGGTTTGCAAATTAGTAATATTTTTACGCCAGATTGTCAACACTGGCATTTGTTCACACCTCCTTACGAGCAGTACAGCTGTCATTTTTCACATCCTGGCCGAAATGTGTTTCCGCGCTTGTGGTACAGAATACCGCAGTCACTGTCGAAAACCATTGTTAGGGACAGATTAGGATTGAATGACTGAGAGGTGGGGAGTGACTGTGCTCAACTGAGCTCTGTTGGGACTGCTGCAGATGCCTTTGTGGGCCAGAAAAGGTGACAATGCATGCAGGAGCACAGTACAAAAGGGCAGCCTCCAGCGCTGGGAGACACAGAACAAGCAAGTGAGGGAGGGGGAGTGAGTGAGCTCAAGGGAGCTCTGTTGGGACTAGTGCAGATTTGTTTGTGGGCAGGAAAAGGCAGCAATGTATGCAGGGCCTGAGCACAAAAGGGCAGCCTGCAGCGGTGGGACAAACAGAACGAGCAAGCGAGAGAGGGGGACTGAGCAAGCTCAACAGAGCTGTATTGTTACTGCTGCAGATTTCTTTGTGGGCAGATAAGGGTGGCTACGCTGGCAGAAGCCCAGTACAGAAGGGTAGCCTGCAGTGCCAGAAGAAATGGAATGAGCAAGTGAGACTGGTGGAGTGAGTGAGGCCAACGGAGCTGTGTCGGGACTGCTGCAGATTTCTTTGTGGGCAGACAAAAATGCCGACAGAGGCAGGAGCCCAGTACAAAAGGGCAGCCTGCAGCACCAGGAGAAACAGAATGAGCGAGTTAGACAGGGGGAGTGAGCGAGCGACCTCAACAGAGCTCTGTCGGGACAGCTGCAGATTTCTTTGTGGGCAGGAAAAGGTGGCAATGCAGGCAGAAGCCCAGTACAAAAGAGCAGCCTGCAGCGCCAGGACAAACAGAATGAGCAACTGAGAGAGGGGGAGTGAGCGAGCTCAATGGAGGTGTATCATGACTGCTGTGGATTTCTTTGTGACCAGGAAAAGGCGGCAAGGCAGGCAGGAGCCTAGTACAAAAGGCCAGCCTGCAGCACTGGCAGAAATGGAACGAGCGACTGAGACAGGGGGAGTGAGCAAGCTCAACGGAGCTCTCTCGAGACTGCTGCAGATGTGTTTGTGGGCAGAAAAAGCCGGCAATGCAGGCAGGAACCCAGTACAAAAGGGCAGCCTGCAGCAGTGGGAGACACAGAATGAGCAAGTGAGGGAGGGGGAGTGAGTGAGCTCAGCAGAACTCAGTTGGGAGTGCTGCGGATTTTTTTGTGGGCAGAAAAAGGCAGCAATGCATGCAGGGGCCAGTACAAAAGGGCAACCTGCAGCAGCTGGAGAAACAGAATGAACAAGTGAGACAGGGAGAGTGAGTGCATGAGCGAGCTCAACTGAGCTCTATCGTGACAGCTGCAGATTTCTTTGTGGTCAGAAAAGGGCGGCAATGCAGTCAGGAGCCCAGTACCAAAGTGCAGCTTGCACCGTGGGCAGAAACGGAATGAGCAAGTGAGACGGGGGAGTGAGTGAGGCCAATGAGGCTCTGTTGAAACTGCTCCAGATTTCTTTGCGGGCAGAACAAACTGCCAACGGAGGCAGAAGCCCAGTACAAAAGGCCAGCCTGCAGCACCACAAGAAACAGAATAAGCGAGTGAGACAGGGGGAGTGAGTGACCTCAATGGAGCTCTGTCGAGGCAGCTGTGGATTTCTTTATGGGCAGGAAAAGATGCCAACGCAGCCAGAATGCCAGTACAAAAGGGCAGCCTGCAGTGCCGGCAGAAACAGAATGAGCGAGTGACAGAGGGGGAGTGAGCAAGCTCAACGGAGGTCTGTTGTCACTGCTGCAGATTTCTTTGTGGGCAGGAAAAGGTGTCAATGCAGGCAGGAGTCCAGTACAAAAGGCCGGCCTGTAGCCCCCACAGAAATGGAACTAGCTAGTGACGGAGGGCGAGTGAGAGACCTCAACGGAGCTGTGTCGGGACTGCTGCACATCTCTTTGTGGGCAGACAAAGACGCCAACGCAGGCAGGAACCCAGTACAAAAAGGGCAGCCTGCAGCAGCGGAAGACACAGAATGAGCGAATGAGGGAGGGGGAGTGAGTGAGCTCAATGGAGCTCTGTTGGGACTGCTGCAGATTTCTTTGTGGGCAGAAAAAAACAGCAATGCACAAAGAGGCCCAGTACAAAACAGCAGCCTGCAGCGGTGGGAGAAACAGAACGAACAAGTGATAGCAGGGGAGTGAGTGAGCAAGCTCAACGGAGCTCTATCATGACTGCTGCAGATTTATTTGTGTCCAGAAGAAGGTGGCAATGCAGGCAGGAGCCCAGTAGAAAAGGGCAGCCAGCAACACTGACAGAAATGACACGAGAGATTGAGAGAGGGGGACTGTGCGAGCTCAACAAAGCTCTGTCGGGACAGCTGAGGATTTGTTTGTGGGCAGAAAAAAGGTGCCAACGCAGGCAGAAGCCCAGTACAAAAGGGCAGCCTGCAGTGCTGGGAGAAACACAATGAGCAAGAGAGAGGGGCAGTGAACAAGCTCAACAGAGCTCTATCGTGACTGCTGTGGATTTCTTTGTGGGCAGAAAAAGGCGGCAATGCAGGCAGAAGCCCCAGTACAAAAGGCCAGCCTGCAGCACCGGCAGAAACGGAATGAGTGAGAGAGAGAGGGGGAGTGACCTACCTCAACGGACCTGTGTCAGGACAGCTGCAGATTTCTTTGTAGGAAGCAAATCCTGCCAATGCAGGCAGAAGCCCAGTACAAAAGAGCAGACTGCAACACCAGGAGAAACAGAATGAGAGAGTGAGACAGGCGGAGAGAGCGACCTCAACGGAGCTGAGTCAGGACAACTGCAGATTTCTTTGTGGCCAGAAAAAGGTGCCAACGCAGGAAGAAGTCCAGTACAAAAGGCAGCCAGCAGAGCTGGGACAAACACAATGAGTGAGTGAGAGAGGGGGAGCGAGCGAGCTCAACAGACCTCTATCATGACTGCTGCAGATTACTTTCTTTGCAGAAAAAGGCAGCAACTCAGGCAGGAGCCCTGTACAAAAGGCCAGCCTGCAGCACCAGCAGAAATGGAACGAGCGAGAGAGGGAGAGTGAGGTAGCTCAATGGACCTGTGTCAGGACTGCTGCACATTTCTTTGTGGGCAGAAAAAGCCGCCAACAGAGGCGGGGAGCCCAGTACAAAAGGGCAGCCTGCAGTGCCAGTAGAAACAGAATGACTGACTGACAGAGGGCGAGTGACCCACCTTAACACAGCTCTGTCAGGACAGCTGCAAATTTCTTTGTGGGCAGAAAAAACCTGCCAACGCAGCCAGGAGCCCCATACAAAGGTGCAGCCTGCAGCACCGGGAGAAACAGAACGAGCGAGTGACATAGGGGCCACTGATCCAGCTCAACAGACCAACGCAATCAACATTCGTCATTGACAAATGCTTGTTAAATACCGGAGTGACTACTGCTGCTTTCCCAGATTTGGGGAAGTTTTCCAGTAATGAGCGAGAGATTTAGGATTTTAGTTAGAGGTGGTGGGAGAACATCCAGGGTGAGTTCAAGGAGCCTGAGGTCCAGTGAGTCCTCACTGGATTTGTTTTTTCCAAATACTTGAGATAGGTATTTTTTGGCCTCAGCTAAAAAGATTATTTTGAGGTAGAAGGGTGGCATTGGACTGGCTGCTGGATTGAGATTTTGTCTAGGGTTAGTGCATTGTGGGGGTTGTAGGAATTCTGGGGGAAGCACACCACTAAGGTCAGTGAAGGCCTTGTTGAAGGCATCGGCGATGTTCTTGAGGTCTTGGTTAAGAACTCCATTTGTGTTGATCAATTGTGGAGGGGTTTTATTAGATTTACCTGCTAGGGATTTGGTGTTCTCCCAAAATGTACTGCTATCTCCCTAGTAGGAGTTTAGTTTGCTTTTAAAGTTAGATCTCTTAGCATGTCAGATGGCATTAAAGCATTCATTCCATGCTGTTTTGTAATTCTGGAGGTCAGTGAGGGATCCTGTGCTCTTTGCTATGAACATAGATTGTCCCTTTCCCTCATGAGATCAAAGAGCTGTGTCATAATCCATGACTTGCTGGTCCCTTTAATTTTCCTTCTTTTTATAGGGGGCATAACTTTCAGAGGACTTATTAAAAATGTGAATAAAGTGCTGTAGAGCAGTGTCGACGTCTTTGGCATTATAAACCGCCGACCAGTCTTAAAAACTAAGATAGGTGGTAAGGTAGGCAAGCTGCCCTTTTCTTAACACTCTTGTTGATATAGTTTTTGGGTGTGTTTTGGGTGCCTTGTTGGATCAGGTGCAGAGGACTGGTGAATGGTCACTGATTGAGTCAGGCAGCACGGTAGTGCTGGTTATTCTTTGAGGCCAGTTAGTTAGGATCCAGTCAATGAGAGTACTTGCCCCAGTCAGATAGTTAACCCGCATGGGGGACTGTACTAGCTGGAACATGCTTATGGCCGAGATGGTATCCCTATATGTTGCCACTTTGGGAGATAACCAATTTATATTAAAGTCCCCTACCATTAGAACCTCAGAGTTTGTATGGAGCTCAGTTAGGTATTCAAGGGCAGACTTAAATCCATTTGCCTGACTTGTTAGGGGGAATGTATACAGATACTATAGTGAGGCATTTTCCCTGGGCACCAAGTTGCAGCTGAACTGCAAGCAATTGGGAGTTCATTCCATTAGGTGGGGTGGGGAGTGCTCTCCCTTGGAGGGTATCCTTGACATATACAATACATCCACCACCACATTTACCTACTCTATCCATCCTGAAAGACATGTAGCCATCCAATTGGATTGCCAGGTCGAATGTTCTCGGCATCCACCAGGTTTCAACTATTGATAGGACATCGAGCTTGTGTTGCATAGCCCAAACCTGAAGTACATCATATTTTGCCAAAAGGCTGCAGATATTGATAGATGCAATAGTTAATTTTACTGATTTCTTTACTGAGATAGGTTTTCTAGGACCATTGCCTGGGCCAGGGTTGGGGTGGACATTCCCTGAGAGCAGCAGTAGCAGCCAGGTGAGCTGAATGTTTCTTATCTTTAGATATTTTGCCATCTGTCACTTATTTTTGGTGTTGATTTTATTACTGCTAACTTTGACTGAGACTATGTGAATGTTCAGCTGTAACGGGGATGGGGTATTTGCAAATTTTTAGGAGTACTGACCTCATAAGTACATTCTTAGTGGCCTCAGGGCTCCTGGTCCCAGTGGTAGAAAGATGGAAGGGATTACATCCTGGTATTGTGAGGGTTTTAACTATTCTTAGTCCTTGTGCATAATCCTGATATGGAGATGGGGGGGGGGTGTTAGTTTAACAGAGAGTATTAGTAGGCACTGAAGTATTAAATATATCATTTTTGGATTGAAAGGCTATCTGAATGGCAAGGGTGAATTTAGTCTAGTTTGAGGCCAGATGATTATTGCAGTCATGTATGGATAGAGAAGCAGGTTGTAGAGACATGTAAAATAAAATATTGCCCCTTTTTTTTTTAAATAACAAGTCAGAAGCAGTCCAGTCGGTGGTTCTGTTGGGGAATGGAGCTGCTGAGCGAGGAGGGAGGTTTTGCTTTTCTTTAATCTGTGGTTCTGTTTGGGGGATTTTTTTTATATTAATGAGTGGGGAAAAGTCCAGTCTGCAGTTCTGTTAGGGGAGAGGTGCTGAGGGAAGAGGGAGGCTTTGATTTATAATAAATCTGTCAGTCCAGTTTTGTAGGATTGTTATTTTTGTTTTAATAATGATTTGGGAGCAGTCCAGTCTGTGGTTGTGTTTGAGGAGGGATCTGCAGAGGGAGGAGGGAGGCTTTATTTTTATAAAATCCATGGCCCAATTTGTGGGATTGTTATTTTTTTTTTAATAATGATTCTTGAACAGTCTGGTCTGTGGTTCTGCTGCAGGAGGGAGCTGCAGAGGGGAAGAGGGAGCTGAGAGGATTTGTTACTAATGCATACCAAAATCTAGTCATTGATTCTGATGTGGAAAGGAGTGGTGGAGTGACGTTACAGAACTGCTGATCTTGCAGTCTCCTGCAGAGTACTGCAACAATGGCATTGGGGGAGCAGTTTCACACAGCAGGAGCCAGAGACACTGCAGCATCCCATGATTCCCCATGGTGGGATGGAGCTGCAGAGGGAGATGGGGGATTTGTTTTGGCTAAATCTCAGGTAAAGTTTTGGTCTCATGCTTAATTAAACCCTTGTTTGTTTCACTTCATTCATCATACTAATTACTGACACCACCTCTAAATCCCTACCCCAATGCCTTATCCTTTACTTAGTCCTAACCACCACTTTGAAACAGAATTCTTATGCTGGAGTGCAAGATACTCAGGTTTGTAGCTGTGACAGGACAGTGTATGGCCTGTCACAGTTAATTCTTAGGGGATACAGAAAGCAACACTGATTGAAACTGCAAACTATAAACCTCTATGCTGGGTACTTTCTTGCCCCCTCTCTCTATCTCTCATTCTCTAGTGTATGTGTGTGCAATAGGGGCAGGTGGGATTGAGGACTGCCTGACTGAGAGAGCCTCAAAGGCAGTTGAATAGTGCTGTTAGGTCTCTAACTGTAATCCTCTGTGGACCGCAGACACATCTTCACTCTTCGAAGCTGGACTGTGAACTGAAAGGGGGAACACTGTTAAACCAGAAGTAGCACATTAAGCCGAAGCTTGTTTCCAGATGCAAACTGGGAGCACAAGGAAGTAAAGTGACTTGCTCAGAATCACACAGTATGCACCTTGGTGGCTGTGGGATTCAAACCCAGGTCTCCAGATCTGCAGCTTAGAGCCTTAACCCACTGCCTCCAAGAAACAGGTATATGGTTTAATGTATTTCAATGGGGTTTTGAACTAAGTGGCACAACTTGGGCATTTTTGCATATTGTTGGCCCACATTTTCAACACGGCTTGTTTGGAACACTACCTCATGAACAATTGCAATGTCTTTAGGCAGATCTGTCCAATAAGGTGATTTTGTGGTCCCTGAGTGAAATCATCTTTCAGGCAGTGGTTGAAAATATTCTCTGCTCTTGTTCATGAGGTGGGGTCATAAGAAGGCTATGTTAAAAATTTGGTATAAAAATACTAAAAGAAAAACAACAAGGTTATGAGCCCATGTTGAATTTTACGAATGCAGGCTTGTAAATTTGGTAATGTTCAGTATTTTTATTTCAAATGTTTTCTTACATCCTGAAATGTGATTTCTCACAGCGACCACACCATTCATAAGGGAAAGAAGGAACAACAAGGACCAAATAGTGAGGATAAAAAAGGATGGGGGTGGTAGGAGGGAGGGGAGGATAAAGCAGAGGCATTAAATGAGTACTCTGTTCAGATTCACACAAGAGAAAGAGGGGCAGGTACCACAGGGGAGGGGTGGGGTAGAAGGGGGAAGGGGGTGACAGATGAGGGAATTACTGAGGACAGAGTACTGGAAGGACTGAGGGCACTGAGGGTGGACAAGGCACCTGGGACAGACGGAATTCAACCAAGGGTACTCAAGGAGCTGGCTGAGATTCTGGCAGGGCCACTGGCTGACCTGTTCAATACCTCCCTGGACACAGGATGCATACCACAGGACTGGAGGATGGCCCATGTGGTGCTCATCCACAAAGGTGGCCAAAAGGATAAACCAGGAAACTACAGGCCAGTGAGCTTCACATCAATCATGGGGAAGCTCATGGAGACAATCCTGAAAGAGAGGCTGGTGACCTTTTTGGAGGACAATGGACTCCAGGATGGGCATCAACAAGGATTTGTCTTGGGCAGATACTGCCAGACCTACCACACTGAGTACTACGATTGGGTGACAAAGGAACTAGACAAGGGCCATGCAGTGGATGTCCTGTATTTGGATTTCAGCAAGGTCTTTGAATCTGTGCTGTACAGGAGGGTGGGGGAAAGCTGGAAGCAGGACAGAAGATGGTGAAATGGATAACAAATTGGCTAAGGGGTAGGGAGCAGAGTGTGGTAGTGGAAGGGGAACTCTCAGTCCCAAGGGCAATGACAAGCAGAGTACCACAGGGATCAGTGCTGGGGCCAGTGTTGGTCAAGTTAGTCATAGCTGATATCTCACATGGGATCTGAAGTAAGATCAGTCTGTTTGCAGACAACACCAAAATGGGGGTGGTGGTTGATGACATTGAGGGATGGAAGGGGCTACAGGATGACCTAACTAAACTGCAGAAATGAACAGGAACACGGCAGTTGGGGTTCAATGGCAAGAAGTGCAAGATAATTCACTTCAGAGCAAAGAACCATGGGAGAGACTATCAGCAGGGAGGGGTAGAGTTGGGTAGCACCATGGAGGAAAAGGACCTAGGGGTACTTATAATGTGGAGCATGTACATCGCTGCTCAGTGTAGGAAGGTGGCAGAGAAGGCCAACAAGATGCTGGGTTGCATAGCGAGGGGAATCTCCTCCAGAAGTAAGGAGGTACTCTTCCCCCTGTGCAGGTCACTGGTTAGGCCGCACCTGGAATACTGCGTGAAGTTCTGGTGCTCGTACCTGAAGAAGGATGTTAGATTGTTGGAGGGGGTGCAGCGTAGAGTGACAAAGATTATCCAGGGATTGGAGGGCAAGCCCTACGAGGAAAGGCTGAGTGATATGTATTCCTTAGAGGAGAGGAGGGATGGGGGAACATGACTGAGACCTTTAAGTGCTTGAAAGGGATAAACAAGACCTGAACAGAGGGGATCTTCCAATTAAGAAGAGGAAGGGACATGAGAGGGCTCAGTCTGAGACTGAAGGGTGGAAGATTCAGGAGGGAGGTAAGGAGACAGTTCTTCATGGAAAAGGTGGTGGGCAAGAGGAAGACTCTAACACAGGAGGTGGTGGCCTGTATGATGGTGGCCAGAGTTAAGAGGAGATGAGACAGTGTGAGGGGGACAGTAAATCTAAGGAGGGGAGTAGTGGGGGGGCAGCTGTGAGATGAGGGGCTAGCTGTACAGTCGTGCAGACTTTACAGACTGTGAGGCCTATTTCTGTTGGCATTCTCATATGTTCATATTCTGCACCACAGGTGCAAAAACACATTTCTGGAAGGATGAAAAAAAATGACAGCTGTACTATTCATAAGGGGGTGTGAAAAAATGGCAATGTTGGAAATTTGGAGTGAAAATATTAAAAATTGATGAAATTATGAGCGTGCATAGAAACTGTGCAGCAGACACTCATAACACAGTAATTTTGGGAGTATTTTTACAAGATTTGCAACAAGTGCTTGTTGGGACCCCACCTCATGAACAGTGGCACTGTCGTTTTGTTAATTGGTCCCAAAAGGTGATTCTGCACAGAGACTGCAAAATCACCTTTCAGGACTGAGAAACAAGATGGTAGTGACAGTGTTCACAAGGTGGGGTCCCAAGAACCTATGTTGAAAATGTGGGACCAAACTCCCCAAATTGGCTGAGATATCAACTTGCATAACCCCCCTTGACTGGCATTACAGGGCTTACTGTCATTTCTTCAGTTCCTGGTTGGTCTTTGAAAAGTGCAGATGTGTTTCTGGTCCACAGAAGAATGCTGTTCCTGAGCTCCGGTGGTAAGTTTGGGTGAGGAGTGTGCGGGAAGGTGGGGTGTGCAGAGGGAGGGTGTGGGTTGGAGGAGGGGGCTGGTGGGAACTAGGAAGGACCATTTTCTTTTTTTTCAGACTAAAAAAAAAGATCTCATAAGACTGTTTTCTTTTTTACAGGTGAAAGATTACTAAAATGGATTTTGGCACAGTGGGATGGGGTCCCAGTGTACCAGAGTACTGGTGGGATCATTGCCAACTCAGAGATTGGGCACCCTGAGGTCGGCTGAAAACATTGGGGTGTTGGGGGGGGCAGTGCATCCGACACAGGAAGTGGGCATCCTGGTGTCAGAAACATCAAAGAGGTAGTTTTTTGGCACACTGGGATGGGCTCCCAGTGTGCCACATTAATGGGGAAGGGGGATACATACTGACACGGGGATTAAGCACCCTGATGTTGGCAAGGGGTGTTCACTAGCATGATCACGCTTAAGTGGAAGTGCCTTCGGGCACTGAAAACTCTCAGCCTGTATGGAGCTTAGGTTGTGGCCTGCTCCAAACAGGTGAGAGAATAGGAGCAAAAAGAGTCAATGGGAAGTGGAGGAGGCAGGGGAAGAAAGTGCCTCTTCCCACATTCCAGAATCATATCTTTGTAGCACCACAAGAATGTGACAGCTGTAATTTTTCTAATCCTGGCTAACATGTTTTCTTACATCCCAAAATGTGATTTTGTGGTTCATTGCACAAAATTAGCTTTTGAACAGGAGTTGAAAATTTTCTCTGATCTTATTCATGAGGTGGGGTCATAAGATGGCTGTGTTTTAAATTTGGTTTAAAAATATTAAAAAAACAACAACTAAATAATGAGGCTATGTTGAATTTTGCAAACACAGGCTCATACCTTTGGTAATATTCAATTTGGTGGGCCAGTCTGCTAGATCTGTCCATCCACCCTCCATCAGCAACAAACCACAGGAGCAAGAGGTAGACCTAGCTGACAGGTATACATGTTGAAAAAGATTGTTTTGTGCCAGCTGACTTGGCCTCCCTATCCTTTTCCATCATAAGAGGGCAGAACAATTTTTTTTCAACAAGTGTGCCAGTTTGTTCGACCTGTCCCTCCACCCTCCATCTATGACAAACCACAGGAGCAAGAGATAAACCTACCCAACAGGTGTATATGTTTAAAATAAATCATTTGTGCCAGTTGACTTGGCCACCCCACCCTCTTCCATCATAAGAGGGCAGAACAATTTTTTTAACATGTTTGTTAGTCTGTTGTTCCCATCCCTCCATCCTCCATCAACAACAAGCCACAGGAGTTTGAGATGGACCTAGCTAACTGGCATACATGTTGAAAAAAAATTGTTCTGTGCCAGCTGGCTTGACCACCCCTCCCTCTTCCATCACCAGAGGCCCGAACAATTTCTTTCTGCGTGTGAGCCAGTCAGTTAGGCCATGCCAGCCTTCACCCTCCCTTGACCCTCACAATCTTTTTATTTTAATTGGCATGCCTACCTGTGCCCAACCGTTCCCACATCAGCAACATACACTCAACATACCATACCAACCTGAGCTCTCCTTCCACCCCTCAACAACATGCTGGCTTGTGCCCTTCATCTGTCCCTCAGCTACATTTTTAAAATAAATGCATCATGCCAGCCTTTGCCCTCCCTCAGCACTACACTAATGTTGTGCCCTCACTATCAACATGCTGGCTAGTGCCTTCCCTTCTACTGTCACATATTTTTAATACATAATGCCAGTCCTCCTCCACTAATCAACATGCTGGCTAGTGCTCTCTCACCAACCCTCACCTACCTATTTTTTTTTTATATAAAAGCACCATGTCAACCAATGCCCTGCCTCTGCTCCTCAACAATATCCTGCACTCTCTCTGACCCTCACTACACATACATATTTTGTAATACTCTCTGTGCCCTCCTAAAACCGCTCTGATTCCTCATCACTCCTTTGCCCCTTCCTTGCATGTCCCTTACATAGACTTACCAGATTAAGACAGCAGACACTCAGAAAAACAGGGAATCTTTGAGGCAGGCCAATAGCAAACTGGAAGCAGGCAGAGCAGTAACAGTCCCTGAGCGGAATACCTCAGTCAGAATTCAAAAGATTGTAGCTTAGTGTCTACAAAATCTGCAGTGAGAGCAGCTGAAGCTACCGCGGTCACAAGAAAGCCAAAAATTAAAGTGGATTTTGCAGCTCGGCTTGTGACTATGTGGTTCAGTCATTCAGTGGTCAAAGGTCAGCAGTCAGCAACAGGGACATAGCATTTGAAGCTACCACAGTATGCCTTAAGCCAGCCAAAAGTGAAAGTGAAGGAAATTACAGCTTGGCTTATTGACTCTATGGTTCAGTGGCTTAGCTGTTCAGCAGTCATAGGTCAGGAAGAGAAAAATTACAGCACATACTCACAGATCATCTCAGTCAGCAGGTGACAGGAGTGTGAGTCAGTTCTTGCAGACTGCAGCCTATCTATATATGTGGCTTCAGTGGACCTGAGGGGGAAAAGACTCTACAAAGTAGCACCAAATTTGAAACTGTTTTTTACCACTATTAACACACTCCGCCCCTGTTAAAACATCACACACTGATACTGTGAGGTGGAAAAGATGGTGCTCAGACATTTCTGGATACAGACAGTCACGCAGAGTGAACACACTAAACAGCATACAAAAAAGCAAGTTTTTAGGCCATCAACTTTCTGTGGGACACGGAGGGAAGACCAATATCATTAGGGGTTGCTGAGGAAGGCAAAACTTATGGAAAATAGCACAAAAATTGTGCCTGCAATTTTCCAGTGCCTCTCTTCATAGGTGAGCAACAAATAGTCTTAATTGATGTCTTTTTTTTTTGTTTCCCTGACCCTCTGCAACTTTGCACCTGGTGTACCAATTGCCAAAAACATTTCGGAATCCAGAGATCTTGTCACCATTTCTGTACTTGCCAAATTTCAAGTAAATTGATAGAATGGGGGCAAAGGTATTAAGGTGCAAAAATTGGGGTTTAACATTAAAGTGCTTACTCAACCCTAGTACACAGGTGCTGCCACACCTGTATAATAGTACTTATCTAACAGTTGACTACCACAAGGTAAATGTTGAAGTACACTGAGGCACTCCAAGTTTCAATTTTCGTTCTGCCTCAGCATACACAAACATTACCTCAGTACTGATCAGCTTTGGTATGATGTGTGTGTGGGTGTGTGTGTGTGTGTGTGTGTGTGTGTGAAGAATGAGGCTTTTTAGCTGATTTGTGTCTATTCTCCAATGATCCTATTTATATGTAAAATAAACCTTGTAATGAATAAAATGAAAAGAAAATATATAGAATATGTATCAGTATAATTTGAACCAGGTCTCAATATTATGTTTATTAAATGTTTCCCAAAGTGACCAACTCACCTCAGCAAGGATTGCGTAATGCTGTTCATGTATCTTGTAACTTAACTGCTGCCTTTCCAAGGACACCCATGATAATGAGATACTCCAACTCAAAAGTAAATTTCCTGTGGACAAAATAAATACAATAAATTAACATTAGAGACTGGAGCCACCCCAGTGAATCTGCTCATATGGTTTGAGAATCACTGGCCATACTGTTTTCCTTGTCATTCATAAAGTAGACAGGTAGAGAAAATTAGACCATTTAAAGGAAACATATAAATCCCGTTGTCTATATGTATAATGCCATTGTAAGTTTAGGCACTTGTGAAGTCTAACAGCCTTAGTGTATTGTTTCGTGTGCTTGTTTTGAAATAGTTCTGTTTCTTCCTTATTTAATGCCGCAAAATAATGCAGTGTTTTTTTCTAGCTGATGTCACTGGCTCCTGCTTCACTGTAATCAACAGCTCAGCTGATGTAACTGGGTTTCAGAACTCATAAGTAATTAAACAAGCATTTGTCAATGCTGAAAGTTCACTGTTGGTATTGCTGTTATACACGCCTCCCATATTTTTCTGTGTATATTCCTCTGCCTTGCATTTTAAGGCATCACTCTCAACATAAATTTCTCATGTTTTTCCAGCTCTGGTTCACTTCATTAGAAAAACAAGCACTTGTCAATGTTGAATGTTTGCTTGCTGGTATTGGCATTGGTAGTGCAGGAGTTAGAGAGATGCATAATAGGAATGGCAGTGAACGACTGAAGCAACGCCAACCCCCACCCTGCACAGACTGGCAGGCATTGGGGGTGTGCCTTTGGCTCATCAACCATAACAGTCATGCCATTCCACCTCACCCCACCCTGCAGACACTGACAGGTGTTGCAGTGTGCCTTGAGGTCTTCAGCCCTTATGCTTGCCCATTCCATAAAGAAATAAGCTGAGATGGGTGCAGTATAGGAGAATGGGGTAAACGTTAGGGCCAAAGACCCCAAGGCACACCTCGATGCCTGTCAGTGGCTGCAGGGTGGGGGTGAGGTGGAAAGGGGTGAGCATTACTGCTGACTACCACAACTCACACCCCGACGCCTGTCAGTCTGTACAGGGAGGCTGTTAAGGTTGGAAACCCTAATGCCCTGGGTGTTTGATAGTATTTATATAAATATTCAGTATGGGCTTTTTGGGACCCAACCTCATGAACAGTGGCAGTATCATTTCGTTACTCAATCCCAAAAGGTGATTTTGCACAGCAAGTGTGCCGTTTGGCTCCACAGGTGTGAAAACACATTTTGGGTGGGATGCAAAAAATGACAGCTGTACTGTTCATGAGGAGGTGCGAAGAAATGGCAATGTTAAAAATCTGTAGTGAAAATATGAAAAAGCGGCAAAGTTACTAGTGTGCATAGAAACTGTGCAATGCACGCCTGTAATGCAGTCATTTTTTGGAATGTTTTCACCAAATTTTCAACATGGTCTTCTTGGGACCTTCCCTCATGAACAGTGGCACTGGGAGTCTGTTAATCTGTCCCAAAAGTTGATTTCTCACAGCTACCGCACCATTCATAAGGGAAAGAAGGAACAACAAGGACCAAATAGTGAGGATAAAAAAGGACGGGGGGGGTAGGTGGAGAGAGGGGAGGATAAGGCAGAGGCATTAAATAAATACTTCTGTTCTGTATTCACACAAGAGAAAGTGGGGCAGGTACCACAGGGGAGGGATGGGGTAGGCAGGGAAGGGGGCGACAGATGAGGGGATTACTGAGAACAGAGTACTGGAAGGACTGAGGGCACTGAGGGTGGACAAGGCACCTGGGACAGATGGCATTCACATAAGGGTACTCAAGGAGCTGGCTGAGGTTCTGGCAGGGCCACTGGCTGACCTGTTCAATACCTCCCTGGACACAGGATGTGTACAACAGGACTGGAGGATGGCACATGTGGTGCCCATCCACAAAGGTGGCCAAAAGGATAAACCAGGAAACTACAGGCCAGTGAGGCTCACATCAATCGTGGGGAAGCTCATGGAGACAATCCTGAAAGAGAGGGTGGTGACCTTTTTGGAGGACAATGGACTCCAGGATGGGCATCAACAAGGATTTGTCTTGGGCAGATACTGCCAGACCAACCACATTGAGTGCTACGATTGAGTGAACGGGAACTAGACAAGGGCCATGCAGTGGATGTCCTGTATTTGGATTTCAACAAGCCTTTTACTCTGTGCTGCACAGGAGGGTGATGGAAAGCTGGAAGCTGTGGAGGCAGGAGAGAAGATGGTGAAATGCATAACAAATTGGCTAAGGGGTAGGGAGCAGAGTGTGGTAGTAGGAGGGGAACTCTCAGTCCCAAGGGCAATGACAAGTGGAGTGCCACAAGGATCAGTGCTGGGGCCAGTGTTGCTCAAGTTATTCATAGCTCATATCTCACATGGGATCTGAAGTAAGAGCAGTCTGTTTGCAGAAGACACCAAATTGGGGGTGGTGGTTGATGACATTGAGGGATGGAAAGGGCTACAGGATGACCTAACTAAACTGCAGGAATGAACAGAAACATGGTAGCTGGGGTTCAATGCCAAGAAGCATAAGAAAATTCACTTCAGAGTAAAGAACCAGAGGAGGGACTATCAGCTGGGAGGGGTACAGTTGGGTAGCACCATGGAGGAAAAGGACCTTGGGGTACTTATAACGGGGAGCATGAGCAACTCTGCTCAGTGTAGGAAGGTGGCAACGAAGGCCAACAAGATGTTTGGATGCATAGCAAGGGAAATCTCCACCAGAAGTAAGGGGGTAATCTTCCCCCCATGCAGGTCACTTGTCAGGCCGCACCTGGAGTACTGCGTGAAGTTCTGGTGCCCGTACCTGAAGAAGAATGTCAGATTGTTGGATGGGGTGCAGCATAGAGTGACAAAGATGATTCAGGGTTTGGAGGGCAAGCCCTATGAGGAAAGGCTGAGCAATATGTATTCATTGGAGGAGAGGAGGGATAGGGGGGACATGATTGAGACCTTTAAGTACTTGAAAGGGATAAACAAGACTCGAACAGAGGGGATCTTCCAATTAAGAAGAGGAAGGGACATGAGAGGGCTCAGTCTCAGAGTGAAGGGGGGAAGATTCAGGAGGGAGGTAAGGAGACAGTTCTTCATGGAAAAGGTGGTGGGCAAGTGGAACACTCTAACACAGGAGGTGGTGGCCTGTAAGACGGTGGCCAGTTTCAAGAGGGGATGGGACAGTGTGAGAAGGAGAGTAAATCTAAGGAGGTGAGGTGGGGCAGCTGTGAGATGAGGAGCTAGCTGCCCAATCGAGCAGACTCGATAGACTGTGAGGCCTATTTCTGTTGACATTCTCATATGTTCATATTCTGCACCACAGGTGGAAAAACACATTTTTGGAAGGATGAAAAAAATGACAGCTATACTATTCATAAGGGTGTGTGAAAAAATTGTAATGTTGGAAATTTGGAGTGAAAATATTAAAAATTGATGAAATTATGAGCATGTGTAGAAACTCCACAGTGGACACTCATAACACAGTAATTTTTGGAGCATTTTCACGAGATTTGCAACAAGGGCTTTATGGCACCCCACCTCATGAACAGTGGCACTGTCATTTCGTTAAATGGTTCCGAAAGGTGATTCTGCGCAGAGACCAAAAAATCACCTTTTGGGACTGAGAAACAAAATGACAGTGACAATGTTCATGAGGTGGGGTCCCAAGAACCCCATGTTGAAAATTTGGGACCAAAACTCCCTAAACTGGCTGAGATATCAACCTAAGTTGAACCATCCCCATTGTCTGGCATTATAGGGCTTGCCGTCATTTCTTCAGTTCCTGGTTGGTCTTTGAAAAGTGCAGACGTGTTCCTGGTCCACAGAAGAATGCTGCTCCTGACCTCTGGAGGTAAGTATGGGTGAGGGGTGTGTGGGGAGGTGGGGTGTGCAGAGGGATGGTGCAGGTTGGAGGAGGGGGCAAGCAGGGACGACAAGAGACCATTTTCCTTTTTTTCAGGTTTAAAAAAAAAAAGACCTCTTAGGACTGTTTTCTTTTTTACAGGTGAAAGATTAATAAAATGGATTTCGGCACACTGGGGTGGGCTCCCAATGTGCCAGAGTACTGGGGGGATGATTGCCAACCCAGGGATTGGGCACCCTGAGGTCGGCTGAAAACATTGGGGTGTTGGGGGCGCAGTGCATCCGACACAGGGAGTGGACATCCCGGTTTCGGAAATATCAAAGAGGTAGTTTTTTGGCACACTGGGGTGGGCCCCCAGTGTGCCACATTAATGGGGGAGGGGGGATACATGCTGACATGGGGATTAAGCACCCTGTTATTGGCAGGGGGGATTCACTAGCACACTCACGCTTAAGTGGAAATGCCTTCGGGCACTGAAAACTCCCAGCCCATATGGAGCTTAGGTTGCGGCCTACTCCACACAGGTGGGGGAATAGGAGCAAAAAGTGTCAGTGGGAAGTGGAGGAGGCAGGGAAAGAAAGTGCCTCCTCCCACATTCCAGAATCGCTGCTCCAGTGGCAGTATTGTAAATTTATTTATGCCCTACAGGGCTTAAGGTGTCAGTCAGGGGTGCAAGGGGCTGGAGAGGGAAGGGACCTGTGGGGTGGTGAGGGGAGGGGCGTGGAGACGTCAGCCAGGCTGAGCGGGACGCAAACAGCTGTTTGCTATGTGGTGACCTGCAGATGAAAGGAAAAAGCTGACACTTGATTGGTGAAGCTTTTTCTTTTCAAGTGCAGATCACTTCAGGCAAAACAGTGTCACGATCAGCCAGGCTGATGATTGGTGTGATACTGATGAGCCCCTTACAGAGCACTCTGCATTGGACAGACAGTGTCACCCCCCACCCCCAAAAGTCACTCATCTCAAGAAGTTTTACACGTATGCACGAACTTAAAAAGGAATATTAGGAGGAGGAAAAAAGGCTACATTATTATGGGGCCCTAAGTAAGGAAATATTAGTACTATTTCAAAACAAACTCACAAAACTATGCATTGGGGCAGTTAAACAGACTTAGAAAAATGCATAAATTTACAATTACTGTACATTAGTACATGTAAACACCAATTTATGTTCTCACTAAAGGGTCACCATCACCTTTTTAATTTTTTTGACTTCGTGATGTTTTCCATGTTAATGACCCCACTGTGCATGCCCAGAGTCAGGGCTTGAATTTTCAAGCATAAAATAAAGGTGGTTACAGTGCTTGTTTGGGATTCACTTTCCCAAGTTCAGTAAACCATAAAGAGACAGGGAAGATTTTTCACTTCTAAAGTGCACATTTTTACTGACTCATTTGTAAATGAGTGTAACCGCTGGATCAGTGCCATTTTTCAGTGAGGACACACAGGAAATCGGCGATGGCACTGAAGCTCAGACCGACCACTAAATATTTTTGGGAAAAGTAATGAGGTCTTGTAACATTTCATGGACTCAGTAGACACATTTGAATTCTGTGAGCTCAATGGTCCTAAAGGGGTCACAGATTAAATACCATGTTAAAAATTCATGTAGTCAAAAAAAAATCTGACCGTGTCCTTTTTTTTTTTTTCTGAATCTATTGGTATCTCATGTGGTCCGGAACTCTCTCAGGCAGTCCACGCACCCACTGCTCTACCACCCACTGTGACCATCTGCCCACTCAAAGTCGTTAGTGCTCCCCGTGGGCCCCTGGGCCAAACCCATGAAGAGATCAAGGGGCAGAGGCAGAGGCCCAGTGATGGGTATGTGGTGGTCAAGGCACTGGGATTCCGTTGTCTATCTGGCCCACAGAGTTTTTTTTGAATGCTTCCCCATTCCCCGAACATGACGAGATGTGATGTCATGGCACACAGCAACTCTGCTGGCATCAGCTACGCTCCCCCTCGCTGCTGGTCCAGAATCCTGCAGTACCCCTGGTCTCCACTTGGGGTCACTGGGACACCGGACATCCCCAACTCCCTCCCCTGGGAAAGAAGAGCTGTCTAAAGGATGCTCAATCCATTCCCTCCCTTGCCGACCCACAGTACGTGAGCTCACTCCTGAACTTAGGTCGCTAGCATGGTATCTCAACCGTCCACACCACCGGGCTGGCTACAGACCATGTCCTTTTAACATAGCCTATGTCTCTCTTTTGGAACTAAAACTTGGCCCACCAAAGCTAAAATACATGGGGGACATGACTGTGGTCTATAAGTACCATACAGGGTGAACAAGATGCAGAAGGATAGTGTATTTCACAGGAGAAGGAGTACCAGAACACATGCATACAATGAAGTATGGCCGGGGAGTTTAAGAGGGACATAAGGAAATAATTCTTCACAGGAAGGGTTGTGGATGCACAGAACAGCTTTCCAGAAGAGGTGGAGGGGGCAATGACAACGGGGAGCTTCAAGCATGCTTGGGATAGGCACATGGGTGTAATAAGTAGAGGGAAGGGAGGTGAGAGGGACACCTTTGACCAAATAGGGTCCGTGATGTACTAATAGGTAAGGAAAATGGGCAGACTAGATGGGTGAGCCAGTTCTTTTCTGTTGAGACATTCTATGTTTCTATGTTGAAGTAAATACATGTGAACAGGCAAGATGCCTAGTTCCAACAGAAATTTTAAATTATTTATGGAATAACTTTGAGTTTCCTACAGTTCTAAAATCTAAAATTGCCTGCACCGTTTTATGAAGTAGTACTTTACTCACCAGATGATAAAAGAAAATAAATGGAACACAGATTTCACAACACTTAGCAGCCAACATAATCTGCAATGTAGCTGCCTAATTTAAAGTACTTATTTCTTGAATCTGACAAGCAGTTTGGTCCAGTGCAAGCATGTCAAATTGAAAGGGTAGTCATTTGAAAAGGGGTTATTGAAGTTCAATTACTCAAGCTTTGAACATTTCATTTCAGTGCTGACCTATTGACTAGACTAATGTGAGTAATGGAGGTGACAAAGACTAGAAGTGGTTGTGCTTCTCTGAGGTCTTAAGCTATACACAGTATATAAAGCATAACCCCAAGGGAGACATTTAAAATGGGCAAATGATTTGCTTGCATTGCTTACTTTAAATGTTTCATAAATGCACTTAGGTTAAAAAACAGTCTTTATTATCAGCATAAAGTATGGGATCCAACCGAAATGAATGTTATAAATACCATGAAATTTGTAATGTGCCTCTGTAAGCTTTTTTATTGTTTATGAACAAAAATGCCTGGTTCTTTGTTTATTCTCTTTCTGCATTTGTGCTGCTGTTGGTTCCACCAGTACTGTGGGACCAAAGCCTTTTAATGTCTTAAACTCTGAAACAGCCCTGGAATTGTTCTTCCATTTTGAGAAGCAGCAGCCATCTTAGATACATACAGTTAATTGTTTATGTTTTTATTTGATAACTGAGTGAGAACACTGGACCAAAGTGGAGATGCAGCAAATTTAAAATCCGCCGGCGAAGTGGACTCGAAGTGACCACTTCGCGTTAGCTTAACGCTACGCGAAGTGGCCATTGGGAAGTGCTCACTTTGCCTTGTCATTATGACTTCTCATTGTCATTCCACCTTAACGTGAAGTAAGATGAAGTGACAGCAATATAGGCAGCCCCCCACACATCACATGGCTTACAGTACTGTAAGTCATATGCTTTAGCCAGGCAGGAAGGAAGTGAGTCAGAAAAGCAGTTAAAGTAGTTTCACTTTCTTCTTTGCAGGGGTAGAAGGAGGAAGCATTTTGTGTGTAGAGGATAGTTTGGAGTGGTATATTCGTTCCTATCTTGTGAATTGCCTAACAACAAAGAGCTTTTTTAAAAGCTAAATCTCTAGTTTTTTTGTAATGTTTTTTCAGTTCATTTTTGTGACTGATTTGTTTTATAAGTTTTGTTTTGTGTATGTGTATGTGTGTGTGTGTGTGTGTGTGTGTGTGTGTGTCACTGTGTGTGTGCATGTGTGTGAGACTGTGAGTGTGTGTGAAGCAGTCTTTCTTTGCATGAGGCATCAGTCGGAGAGGGAATTAGTTGTGCGTGATGGACCCAGGAGGAGAGTCTGTGGCCCGTGGGCATGGGCAGAGGGGAGTGCACATGCACGGGGGTGGTCGGGTGTTTGTTGTTGGACCGCTCCTGACTGTTTGGTCTTGCCTCTCCCCCTCTGAAATCGATATTCCATAGGTTCCTGTGTACGGTACTGCTGCAGTACAATTGATACCGACATCCAGTGAAGGAGAGTCATTTTTTGTTAACCTGTAAAAAAACTAAATAAGTTTACCATATGTGTTTGACCATTGCAGCTTGGAAAAGCAGCAGAAAACAAAACAAAACACACAGCTAAAGGAAGTTGAATAGCATGAAAAACATTAGTACACATACTCACTTTATAGTTTTATTATTAAGAAGCCTTGTGCCTGTGGCTGATGGATGCGGTCTCCTGTTTGACTCCCTCTGCTTTGGCATGGTCAATATAATGGGAAAACATTGTCAGAATGACACTGGTGATGGGTGCTGGTGGTCATAGCTGCAGCACATGATGACATTCCCTGTGACATCTTCTGCATCTGGTGGTGGTGGCAGTGGCTAACAGCGGTGGTGGTGGTGATGGTCCGGGGGGGGCACACTAAGTAATTCTCTGTGGTGGCAGTGGTTAACAGCTGTCCTCGTGGTGGTCTGGGGGCACACAGAGTCATTCTCTGTGGTAGCAGTTGCTAACAGTGGTCCTGGTGGTGGGGGTCCTGGGGGGCACACAAAGTCATTCTCTGTGATGGCAGTGGCTAACAGCAGTCCTGGTGGTGGTCGGGGGCACACAAAGTCATTCTCTGTTGTGGCAGTGGCAAACAGTGGTCCTGGTGGTGGTGGTCAAAGGGCGGTACGCAAAGATATTCCCTGTGGTGGCAGTGGCTAACAGTAGTCCTGGTTGTGGTGGTCCATGGGGGCACACAAAGTCATTCCCTGTGGTGGCAGTGGCTAACAGCGGTCCTGGTGGCGGTCCGGGGGGGCACACAAAGTCATTCTCTGTTGTGGCAGTGGCTAACAGCGGTCCTGGTGATGGTGGTCTGGGGGCACACAAAGTCATTCTCTGTGGTGACAGTGGCTAACAGTGGTCCTGGTGGTGGTCCAGGGGGGTGCACAAAGTCATTCTCTGTTGTGGCAGTGGCTAACAGTGGTCCTGGTGGTGGTTCGGGGGGGCACACAAAGTTATTCTCTGTGGTGACAGCGGCTAACAGCAGTCCTGGTGGTGGTCTGTGGGGCACACAAAGTCATTCTCTGTGGTGGCAGTGGCTAACAGCGGTCCTGGTGGCGGTCCGGGGGGGGCACACAAAGTCATTCTCTGTTGTGGCAGTGGCTAACAGCGGTCCTGGTGATGGTGGTCTGGGGGCACACAAAGTCATTCTCTGTGGTGACAGTGGCTAACAGTGGTCCTGGTGGTGGTTCGGGGGGGCACACAAAGTCATTCTCTGTGGTGACAGTGGCTAACAGTAGTCCTGGTGGTGGTGGTCCATGGGGGCACACAAAGTCATTCCCTGTGGTGGCAGTGGCTAACAGCGGTCCTGGTGGCGGTCTGGGGGGGCACACAAAGTCATTCTCTGTTGTGGCAGTGGCTAACAGTGGTCCTGGTGGTGGTCCGGGGGGGCACACAAAGTAATTCCCTGTGGTGGCAGTGGCTAACAGTGGTCCTGGTGGTGGTCCAGGCGGGCACACATAGTCATTCTCTGTGGTGGCAGTGGCTAACAGCAGTCCTGGTGGTGGTCTGTGGGGCACACAAGGTCATTCTCTGTGGTGGCAGTGGCTAACAGTGGTCCTGGTGGTGGTCCAGGCGGGCACACAAAGTCATTCTCTGTGGTGGCAGTGGCTAACAGCGGTCCTGGTGGTGGTGGTCCGGGGGGGCACACAAAGTTATTCTCTGTGGTGACAGTGGCTAACAGCAGTTCTGGTGGTGGTCTGTGGGGCACACAAGGTCATTCTCTGTGGTGGCAGTGGCTAACAGCAGTCCTGGTGGTGGTCCGGGTGGGCACACAAAGTCATTCTCTGTGGTGGCAGTAGTGGTGGTAGTCCAGGTTGTGGTTCGGGGGGGCACACAAAGTCATGAAAAAGAAAACATGTATCATACAGCAAATGTCACTGCCTTTTAACAACTTCAGTTAAAACCTGCCAACATTAACCTCGTCATCATCCTCATAAAGAAAGCTGCCCTCACAGTCATCTATGTCTGAAGTCTGACCACTGGGAAATTCTTTCTCCATTGTGTCATTATCTACGTCAGTTGTATGCTGTTTCATGATGCCACTGCCACTGCCACCAGGATGATCCATTTCTACATCACCAAAACCACCATTACTAAGCCGGGGTATGAATACTGAGGTTACATTGTGTGCTGGGATGTACACTACCTGTCAAAAGTTTTAGAACACCTCCATTTTCCAGTTTTTATTGAAATTTAAGCAATTCAAGTCCAGTGAATAACCTGAAATGGTACAAAGGTAAGCGGTAAACTACTAGAGGTTAAAAAAAAAGTTTAGGTTAGCAAAAACTGCTGTAGAGAAATTGCAAAGAAAGCCAAGGTATCAGTGAGTACAGTTTCCTACACCATCAAAAGGAGCTTGGAAACTGGAGGAAACTCTGACAGGAAGAGGTCTGGCAGACCCAAAGCCACAACAGAATCAGAAGACAAGTTTCTGAGAGTCAACAGCTTGCGTGATAGGCGGCTCACAGGACAACAGCACAGAGTGACTGACACCCTGAACCAAAAGGGCTACCACAGCATTTTGCAGCACCATGCAATACCCTCTGGTCTATGCCTAGTTGGTCAGGGGTTCATCCTACAGCAAGATAATGACCCAAAACATACCTCCAGGCTATGTCAGAACTACCTTCGAGGAAAAGAACAAGACGGTAGGCTTCAAATCATGGAATGGCCAGCACAGTCTCCAGACTTAAACCCCATTGAGCTGGTTTGGGATGAACTGGACAGAAGGGTGAAAGCAAAGCAACCTACAAGTGCAACACATTTGCGGGAACTTCTGCAACAGTATTGGGAAGAACTTTCCGAACAATATTTGATGTCCATTGTAGGAAGAATGCCACGAGTGTGTTCGGTGGTTACAGTATATCTGCAAAAGGTGGCTACTTTGATGAGTCAAAAATTCAGATTAAATTTTGTTAAACAAAATGATTCTATGGTTTCTTTTTTATCTCCAATTGTTTATTCGTTCTATACTTTAATTTCAGAGTACATTGAGACATTAACCTGCATAAATTTCAATAAAAACTGGAAAAATGGGGGTGTTCTAAAACTTTTGACCGGTAGTGTACCTCTCATTAATTTTTATGAACGTTAGGAAACAAATATTTGCAGGAGAGAGGTTTGTCCGACAATCCCTAACTATTTCACTTGCTGTGTTGAATACCCTCTCGACACTTACACTGGAGGGTGGGCATGTGAAGTACTTCAGTGGCACTGCAGTCAGCTTTGGTCATTCACTGATCTTTCTGCTCCAGTATAAAAGAGGATCATAAGTTATTGACAGATGCCTGTTTTCAGACAACTATAACTCAACCATTCTCTGTACCGCATTAAGTCCAGTGGTTGATGCATCATCCTGTTCTCCGGAATCATTTATTTCACAAATCCCCACTTTGGACAAAGCCTCCCAGAGTGGGTTGACACCAACCACTTTGGATGACAGACCACCTGGAACTGCAGCCCCCTTCCCCTTACAGGATATGCTTGATACTCCTCCAGGTGCACTTCAGCCTGATTATGCTGCTGAGGTTTGCTGACCTTGGCATGTGACTTCTGTGCCCCATGAACCAAGCACACCAGTTGCCCACTGACATTTTTTACCTGTTCAGGCACTCTCTCCAGTACTGAGGCAATTCCATGTTTGTATCGTGGGTCCAGCATTGTTGCTATGGCAAAGCTGTCACTATGCTGAATGCTGAAAATGTGAT
The DNA here is from genome assembly GCA_016271365.2 of Neoceratodus forsteri. NCBI lineage: Eukaryota > Metazoa > Chordata > Ceratodontiformes > Ceratodontidae > Neoceratodus > Neoceratodus forsteri. Next base: position 854,728,885 of record CM057459.1, on the reverse strand, counting down.
GATTCTGGTCGAATACTGTCAGCATGTGTTTCAGCAGCATACTGCTAGCACTGTCTCCGGCAACATCAAGGCCATGCTGTACATTCACCAATGTCTGCCTCAGCACTCACAGCAGTGGAATTGATTGGCTAATGGAGGCAGATTCACCACTCACTGCCTGTGTGGCATATTCAAAAGGCCACAAAATTGTTATTACAGAGTCCACGAGGAGCCACTATTCAGTCGTCTTAGACATGGAGGCCTTGGAACTGTCACGGCTAGTGTGCATCACAAGATATTCTGAGATGGCTTTGTATTGTTCATACAACCTCTCTGCCATGTACAAAGTGGAGTTCCACCTGGTGACAACTTCCAGCTTCAAGCGGTGCTGAGGGAGGCTGTTTCGCATCTGCAACTGCCGAAGTTGGTCATGGGCCTTTGCAGACCGTGAAAAGTGAGAACAGATACAGCATGCAACTGTCAGCATTTCCTTTACATCAGGGTGCTGCAGAAACTCCTGCACCACAAGATTTAAACAACGGGCCATGCATGGAACATGAAAAAAGCCACCATTTGTGATACATTTCACCACATCTGACCCGTTGTCACTTGCTATGAACCCAGCTCTGAGGGACAGGGGTTCAGCCACTTGTCAATTTCAGTCAGTACCACTTCCAACATGTTTTCACCAGTGTGTGAACAGTGTCACATTGTGCATAGCAATTGTTGCATGCTGTCAAATTCCTGGAAGATTGCTACCACGACACTCCACTTTACTGCACTGATTATTCACACTACCAACAGCACAAACAACCCCCAGCACCTGCACCCAGTGTGCAGTTATACACAAATATGAATTCCCCACTGTTTTGCCACTTGTCCACATATCCATACTTAAATGGATGAATGGAGAGGAGGAATGCTGAAGGGCATGTCTTACTGAGTCAGACACAGTACGGTACAACCCGGGGACAGCACTGGTCGAAAAGTATGTCCTGGATGGGACTTTCCATTTTGGACAGGCACGTGCAGCAAACTGCCGGAACCCAGAATTCTCCTCAAAGAAGAAGAAGGGCAAAAGATCAATTGCCAGCATTACAGCTACAGCAGCATTAAGTTCACATGACACTGTAAGATTGGGGGGGGTACTTCAGTTTATGCGCAAAAACACTCTATAACTACGCTGACTTAAACATTTTATGCAGGGTGTCATGACAAATGGTTCTGCTCTGCGAATGGCAGGGGGCGGAGTGTGGACGTTTGATGAAGACAGTTGCACAAGTGATGATGACAAACCCACAAATGCAGTTATTTTGCCACATTTACCAACCGGGGTTGATGTACCACTTGCACTAGACATACTGCATTCACCACCACCATCACCAAAACTGCTACTCTCACCACCACTGGACAACATTTCAAAACCATTATGCTCCTCCACCTCATCATGCCTGTAGTAATCCTCTGCTCTTATTTCCTCTCTACTGCACACATTTAATTTCCTACTGGATTTAACAGTTATGGAAGGGGATAACATGCTCATTATGGTTAATGATGAGGGTGAATGCCCCACTGTGGTATTAGCTGCCATCTTGTGCTGGGTCCACAGTGCCATGTGCCTATTCTTAAGATGTGTATGCTGACCTCCTGTACCCAGATGGCTCCCCTTTTTACCTCGACTCACTCACACATGGCAAACGTGGCAGACTGCAACCGACTCATCATTTGCATCTTGCACAAAAAAATCCCAGACAAGGGATTATGATGCTCTACTTTTAGCATGTCCCTGATGCTGCTTATTGGACTCTGTTCTTTTAAGCCATGAAGTGGGGTGTGTACTATGTGATTTTTCTGGCAGAACACGCTTGGACTGCAACTGACCACCATGACTACCTATCATTATTACTGGGTCATCATCATCATCACCATCACCATCAACTAAAACTAGTAAATCACAAGTTTTTATGGGGGGTGGGATTAATGCAAACAGACCCAGACACAGACAACTTGAATTTCTTTTTCTCTGGTTACCATCTGCAGTCAATTACATCATCATCATATTCATCAACATCACCCACATCCACATCTTCTGCTTGGATGCTGGCATATGGACTACATGTTGCAACCACAGCAACATCATCATCATCAGATTCATCAACATCATCAACACCACCATCACCTGCTATTTTTTCACCACACTGTGAATCACTACATGGAAAAATGTGTGACCTGAACCGTGGTGGAAGAAATGTTACATTGTATGCTATCATTGACATGATTATCAGAATACTCATGTTCAGTTACTGGGATGTTACTGGGAAGTATGACATCATCTACACTGCCACTCACTTGCACCGCTTCACGCTCCACTGTATTTCTGGACATGGTATACTGCTCAGAAGTGGAACTTGAGGCAGCAATACTCATACCACCACCAGCAGCTGCACTAACACCACCAGCTGGGACAACATCATCTCCAACTATGAGTGAAGCTACTGATTGGGCTGTAAAAAAACATCACAGGAGAAATACCTTTCCTCACATCAGCAATGTACTTCTGCATCTGCGTACTACCACGCCACAGACAATCTTACTACTGGCAGCACTGCCATGGCGAGAACCAGCTTTGCTTGCACATCTCTTTGTGGGCATTTTGGGGGATCAACAACAATACTCTAAACAAATTTAGATTTTGGAACATTCACTCAGGGTGGGGGAGACAATGGATGTGAAGCCAAAAAAACAACTGTGGCTTCAGCAACAGATACAGATGCAAATTCACAAGTGAAAACAACACCTTAACTAACCGGTGGTGCTGAAGTCACACACAATCTAATCTGGAAAAGAATTCCTTTTGCCGGGGGGGGGGTAGCACTGACTGCAGATTTTTACGGCAGTGCAAGCAGCAAAACAAAGTAAAGATACCACAATTGCAGTACAAAATCACGCAGCTGCAGTGGATAGCAGGGTTCACACTGCTGTGCCTGCAATTACACAGTGGCACAATAAAATGTGTATTATTTGATGTCACACACTCACACACACAATTTGTCTACAAGTAATGCATAGCAAATTGAAAAGTTCAATAATATACCACGTATTGTAAACAACCTGAAATTATGAACTGCTGCACCAGATCCACATAACACACCATCAGCAAAAAAAATTCAACAATTACTGACAATATTACTGTGTGTACATTAACACAGTTATATAACAAAAATATAACCAAAAACCAAAAAACTCCCTATTTCTCCAACTTAAATCTGCCTACACCACAGATACGCCCCTCCCCCAAAGCACACTTTCAGTGTCTCTTACTACGCAGACTCAATGTTGTACATTAACATTCGAAATCCACACACAAACAAAAAAGCTCAATGATATGAGCACAGGAGGGTTTCCTACAATCGATGAATTAAAGTTTGAGCAAAACAAAACTACTCAAAAAGGCTGTTTTAACAGCTTTTAGAAGGTTTGAATCACAGACAGCTCTCAGAGCACACTGTCTCCTACAGCTTCCTACACACACTACCCAGAACTGAGGCTATGCAGATAAATATAGAGCCCATGTGACCTGAAATCCCATGAATCACTGCAAAATTTACATTTGGAGCTTAAAAACATGGTGAAGTGAGGTGAAGTACTTTGTTTTCATTCACCTTTAAAATTGGTGGAGTAGTGGTCTGGGAAGGCGGAGTAATGCGAAGTCATTGTTTTCAATGAACTTCACGTTACCCATTATAACACAATTTACTCCACTTCACATTGCGGAGTACTCCGCGAATTCGTCTTGGCTCCATGAATCACTTCACGGAGCGAACTGAGGCCACTTCGCCCACCACTAGATCAGAGGCCCATTTTTAAGTATGACTGGAAAGATAAATGAAATGCTGATAAAGGTTTAGTATAAAAAGCTGAATTAACATACTAAACTAGATTTCTCATCTCATGTCATTGGAGTCTGCAAGTCAGTTAATTTCATGCTGAGTGTCTCTTATAATTTGGGCCATAACCTTACTAAACAAACTTGCCATGCCACTGGCCCTGGGATGCTCCTCCCCAAGCTCCATTATAGCACCCCTGTTTTCTCGACTGTCTCTAAATCTACACCCTTAAGCTGGGATGATACATATAACAATTTTTGTTATTTTGCATTTGCATCTCACTGGCTCACTCATCACTGCTCTTTTTATGACAGGCTAGGTTGGCCACCCTCGTCCTCCCTACTGCATCTTAGCTTTGGGGGTGTGATCATTAGCATTTTGCATAATGGACTGACCAAATGCCTTGGCACATTTTTCAAACCAGTAATCAGTGTCTGCCCCTTGAGATCAAGTGGACGTGCCTTGCTGGCCATCCCTAAGTCTAAACTGAACACTGGTGAATTGTCTTACACCTATGCAGCCCCCAAACTTTGGAACTCCATACCAACTGAAATTCATCTCAGTCACTCAGTGCCAACATTTTGCCTTAGGTACTGTGACCATCTCTTTAGCTTGGCATGCTGCTCTTGCTACTGAACCTAAGCAACATCTGTATGGCACTTATATATGCTTATGTGTAATCACTGTTGATATATTATCATGGTACCTAAACGTCCTTTTTGTAGTTTTATGTGGATGGATACTGTTCTTAAAAATGTCCCTACCTTTGACATGTTATTTCTTCCTTTCCTTGTTCATTGTAGTTCAAAGTGTTGTTATGTTTTCCTACTTTGCACAACTCTTTGCATACTTTATGTAGCATTTACCATGTTTTGATGAATTTGATTAATTGCCTTTCATGTATTTCTCCTCAGTGATGCAATGCCATGTTTCATGTTTCTTCCCCTTGCAGCCGATTGTATTTCAAAGTATATTACTTTATATATCACCATGCATGATATATTTTATGTAATTTCTCATGTTGTACCTGAAAATAGGCATTAATTGCTAGTGTGTTTACCTGATTAACAAAAAATAACTAAATAAATTCATATGTAACAGGAAAGCATATGAAAAGTCCATTTTGCCTAGAAGTTTTCACACCACTACAAAGGTTACACTCTTTTTGATCCAAAACCTGGTTGAGATACCATGTTAGTTAGAGACATGATGCAGAATATCCAGATACATTATATCACAATATATTATTGGAAATGCCCACTATTTCAGTTGTATATTTAGGATTTTCCTGACATAGCCAGATAGTTACTGCATCGTGTAATTGGCTACCTCTGTAAGTTGGACTTTCTATGACCTCAGGTTTTGAATGTACTGAAAAACTAGTTATTACCTTGGATATGTGTGAATTTCACAAAGGTGCTAGGACATACGTATTACGTATATAAAGGCTCATATATGTAGAAACAAGGTATAGGGTAGGGCTGTGTGGAATTTTCTAATTCAAATGGAACTGAAATCTGAGTAATTTCAGAAAATTCTAGCAGATTCCATGGAATTTCATTGGTAGCCCAATTGTGAAAATTTAAAAAGAAGTATTTTTTTGAGGTTTACAGTAAACCATGGATTTCTTGTCAACAATCTGCACAATATAACTCCATAGATCATGTAATCCACAAAAAGTTACTCCAGGGTTTACATAGAGCAGTTTTTTTGGAATTTCTTGGGATTCAAAAAAAAATCTGAATATCATTTTGGAAGAATTGCCTTTCTTCACGAATTCTGCCAGCTAGTATTAGGTTGTTACTATGTGTATGCTAAAATGTTAAACATGAAAAATGAAAGACACATGAAGGTAAAATTGACTAAAGAAAATATTTTTTGAGAGATCTAAGATGGTTGTCAGTACAGGACTTATATTTCAGGGAAAATGTTGCTGAAAATGGGGAACCAAAAGAAAAACGATTCAGAAAAGGACAACCAGCCTTCCAAGAAAAGGAATGAGATGGTGCAGTTGTCACAAAGCTCTAAAATGCCTTTTTCCAGTACAATTTCATGATTCCACTTGTGAAATAAGGGGCAGTCCGTGAAGAAGATGCTATTCAATGCCCAAGGGAGCAAACGCTGCTTCTATATCTTCTGTGCTTTAACAACTGATGCCCCCATGCTCTAGTCTACTAAGGATATTCCAATGGGCATGGCAGAAAACATGTCCGGCCCCTTCAAGCTGTGCCCATGATCTGTATTATAGGGGAGGAGAACAAGTCTTATGCATTACTTACCAGTACATTCAATGACTTTTCAGCAACACTTAAAGACATTACTAAAAAATGACTGTTCAAAGCTGCTTAGCCAAGCTGGAAATAGGGCAGATGTTTTCCAGAAAGACATGTAAAAAAATCACTAAAAATAGAGTCTGCCCCTGCTCTCTCCATTGCAATGGTGATAGACAGTATTGGAACTTTGAAACATATTACAAATTTCAGACTACCTTTAGATAAAAAAAAATACAAGTGGTTAGACTAGTTATATCAGAAGATGAGAAAAAATACGTATGTAATTGCATGTGCAATCTAGTAGTGTAGTCACTGGGATTTCCAAAAGAAAACATTCTTCCAATTTTTAAAGCATTTGTGACATCCTTGCAAAATTTAAAATGAGAACCAGGTAAACCAATGCCTCTTAGTGCTACTGAAAATTCTGACATATTGACAAAGCCAAGGTTAGTAGATCTGATGAGTACCCTACAACCATGACTGAAATCAGCATAAGACATTAGTTCTCAGACTTTGCTATAGTGAGCCTTCCCAATGCCATGGAAAAGATCTTGAGCCTCCCCTAAATATTGAATGATCTTTAGCCTCCCCAAAGAAAAGTAGCATACTTTGCACAGTACATCAGGAATAAACTGAAACCATTTTCAGTAGCTGACTCTCATTTTATGAAGCTTACTGTAACCCTACCTTCCCCAGTCATCCTACTTGCTCTGCTATTTTGACTCTCGATTGAACCATTGTTCACTGGCCTATGCAGTCAGTATAGTGTGATGCTTGCACAACTGTGTTAGCTTGGTTTTGGCCATTTTCACTCTCTATTCCAGAGGAATTACCACCCTGTAGGGGTACAAAGGCAAGGAACCCTTGGAGAGGGTTCCACCCCAGAGGTGCAATGGGACAGTTCTCATGGCTAAATGCACCTTATGAATCCCCTAAGGAGACAGTGCTGCCACTGGAGAAGGAGGGGAGGATGTTGGGGCAAATAAAAAATGCTATACAGAGAGGCTGAGAGGAACTGCTTATATAGCTCAGGAAGTGGGAGTGGCTGGCTGCTTGGCCACTGAACTACAGGCAAGCCTTTCGTTTCACTGGCCTATGCAACCAATATAGTGTGATGCTTTTGCAACTGTGTTAGTTTGGTTTTGGCTGATAACACTCTCTATTCCAGAGGAATTACCACCTTGAAGGGGTACAAAGGCAAGGAACCCTCAGAGAGGGTTCCACACCTAGAGGTGCAATGGGACAGTTCCCATGGCTAAAGGTACCTTAGGAATCCCCCCAAAAATGTAGTATCATCCCAAAAAGGAGGCAACATGAAGCATATGAGCAAGCAGTAACTGTGACATAGGAGTAGTAACTGTAACATAGTAGCAGAGAAGTATACGCAGTTTGATAATGCAATGAGATGCTCAGTTAATGTAATCACTGCCCAGGTCTGCGTAGCATGATACTGATGGTTTGCTTTGAGAGTAGGGGACCCCCTAAGGAGAGAGGGAATGGCAGGACATCCTCCACCTCCATCCAACAATGGAACCTACCTAAATAAACTAGAGGAAACAACTAAGCTAACTAAGTGTTATGACCTGAGGCAACAGAGGAGAGAGAAAAAAAACCCTATGAGAGGAAAATATCTGGGGAGCCAAGGCCTAGGTCGCCTTCCCTCCAGGCTTGGGATAGTTTATTTAGTGACACCTTTGCAGCTGCAATGTGAAAAACCCAATTAAAGGGAGGTGGAAAATATTCCAATTTGGAGGAAGGCTCTCACTCAAACCCTCTAGCGGGAATGCCGTGGAAGGTTGTGAGAAAACTCTGCAATAATACATGCATCCAAGGTGCAGGAGGAGAGCAATAACTGCTGAGGCACTAACCTGGCCTACCCACCCTAAATCAAACCAGGTCGACCAGAGGCAGTCATAGGGAGGATGCGGTGAAGGGTGCCTCGCTATGGAAACCACTAAAGACAATGGCCAACTGTTATAGTGGAACACTAGAGCCAAAGGAGATCGTTGTAACCACCCTTCACCGCTAGTCTTAAATTCTGCACCAGGAGCTCCTGTCATGTAGCAAGCAGCTAAAGCCAAGCCAGGGTGAAGACATTCCCAGCTATGGGCCAGGTGAGAAGGATCCCGCCCTAAGTTGGACACGCTCGAGATGCGAACTAAAGCAGAGCGAGACCATTGGCAGCAGGAACCCTGCACCAGAATAGAATGGCTGGCATGCCCCAGAAAGGGACTGACAGCTGAAAATCTGGTGAGCTGAATGAGCATGGCTTGCTGAGATTGTAATGAGCATTGAGTGCTGAGACCTTTTAAGGTCGAATGCAGATTGTGTGTAGCAGAATCCCAGGCTGAAGCCGAGGGGATGGTAGTAGGCATGAAACAATGGTTTGCGTAAGCAAGGAGCAACGGTTGTGTAAGCAGAGTGGACCTGCACGTAGGTCAATAAGCAGTAGTAGTGATAGGAGGACCTGTATAACATATGGTATAGCAATTAAACAGCAGTGAATTGGGGGCAAGCCAGCCAAACAGGAATAGCCAAATCAAGGTGATGAACACTCTGAGGATTTTCGGCAGTAAGGCAATTTTAATAACAAAACTATATTAACAGCCTCAGCAGAAGCTTAGTTGGCTGACCTCAGAGTTGTACTCCAAGTGCAATAAAACAGGACACAGTGCTTGAAAGCAGGTGTAGCCAGGCAGTGCAATGAAGTTGCAAGTAGAATGAGAGCAGAAATGATCAGCACAGTTAAGGTCAGTAAACTGTGTCAGGTGAAAAGAATTGAGTATGCAACGAGGAGCAGCTATGGCTGAGCTGAAACACATATAATAATTGCAGTTGCATTGCAGGAGTTTGAGCGTGGTGAGCACAGCATAAAACACAGGCATTGGGTACAAAAGTAATTAAAGTATACAGTCAGCAGCAGTGGCTGTAGTTGTACGTAACTGAAAGCAGTAGCATGAGCTCTGCATAGCAGAATACTAGGAGTTGCTGTGCAAGTAATTTGAGAGTTGTAAGTAAAAGGAAGCAGTATGAGCTACAGAGTAGCAGTATGCTAGGAGCTTAGAAACAAAGCCCCCCCCCCCACAAAAGGAAGGAAGCACACACAGCCGAAGGCAAAATACAAACCAGAAGTAGAAAAATAAACACAAAAGCCCAGCAGAGACAAGCAGGAGCGGGGGGGCAGGTCCCAGCCAGCCAGGGAGGCCTAACCAGCTCAGAGGACAAACCAACAGAGCCTTCGGCTGCGAAGAAAAAATGCTTCACAGTGAGACTTAGAGGAACTGCTTATATGGCTCAAGAAGTGGGAGTGGCTGGCTGCTTGGCCACCGAACTACAGGCAAGCCTTTCATTTAAACCTTGTTGCAATACCTTCACAGGTCAGATTGTGTTCTATGTCTGCTTCCCCTCTTTATGGAATAACCTTCCTATCCACCTCTGCCTATCCCCCTCTTAAACTACTCTTAAGCAACTCCTTAGGGATTATTTTACTCCCTCCTACTCCTGCTCCTAGTACCTCTATACTTAACTCTTATATTTGGGCATTCCTGCCACCAGTCTAATTGGCTAATTGTTACCTCTCATTATTTGTTCATTGTTCCTATTTGTTTGCAGTATTGTTTATTTTGTATTGCTTGACTGTTCTGTAGTCACCTTTAGAACTGTAGTCACTCCACCCCTTTTACCAGGTACACCTGCAATGAACTTTGGCTCAGTGTGCCTTTCCTGGTCACTGATTTGTAAGTAAATACTTCAAATCACCTGCTATTATCCACTTTCAGTTTGCCTCATCCCTTCACACAAAATATCAAAAACTCAAAATTTAAATACAGTACTTTTTCAGACTTGTTTGAGCCTTCCCTGAAACAGGTTGGGACTTCCACAGGGAGGCTGACCTCACCATTTGAGATGCCCTGGCATAAGACAAGGGTGGAACAAAAGACTAAAGTAAAAAAAAATACTGTTCTTATGACTTTTAGAAAACAGATATTCTGGAATTAGAAGTATCTTTTTGACTTGATTTTTCTTCAAGGCTATGGTGGGTTATTTTTTGTTTTTATTTATTTATTAAGTCTCAGAATTAACACTTTTGAGCCAGGGGCTCTTTTACAAAAGCTCCCCATCAAACAATTGGGATTATACAGAGGAATGAGTAACAAACACGGGTACAATGTGTACAAATTAACAGGCTAGGTAAGATACAACAAGCAGGGTAATAGACTAAGAAAAATTACCAACTAAAAACAATAAGTGCATGAAGTAGGAGAGATTCAGAGTATGTTAGACAATCCTGGATGCAGGGAAAACCAGATTAGAGGTAGACTAGGACAGTGTTGAGAGAAGCAGAAGATATGCTATAGGTGGAGGTGAAAGAGAGGTAGTAGAGCAGGTGTAGAGAATCCCTGAGAATAGGAATAGTATTGGCGGGTACCCTGAGTAAGTAGAATTGTGTAGGACTGCGGACTAAAGGGCCCACAGAAATTAACAGCCCAGAAGGGGAACTGTCAACAGAGGCTGGGTAGTTATAAGCAGGATGTCTTCTGGATTAAGTTTGGTAGTCACAGCTACTGAGGTTGGCTAGATGTTGTCGAGGATAGTTTTTGAAGGGACCTATGTTGGGAGTGGATTGAATAAGTGCTGAGAGGTTGTTAAACCAGCTGGGTGCTCTGAACATATAGGCTCGTTGGCCTTGGGTTACAAAAACAGATGGTTTATCTTCTTTGATGCAGAGCAGATAGCCCAATCTTAAAACAAAATCAATGTGAGAAAGCTACTGAGAATTCATAAGATACTTAATTTGACTCTGGAGAGTCTGAAGCTTGCAGGCATTTTGGAAGCATCTAAAGGAGTACGCTTTAAAAAGCTAAATTATTCAGGTATTTTTATGAATTAAATTCACTTTTGTTGGACAAGGTAAATACCTATTGACACAGTAAAAATTACACTTTTAAAATGAAATCAAAATTGTAAAAATTACATGATGTAGGCCCAATTCACAAAGCTGCCTTTAGATCGATGCAAGCAGCGACAAATAGCAGCTTGCATCAATTGACAGTGCAGCAGAGACCCTGCACCTGATTCAACAATAATAGGGATACTGGTGCCAAAGTCCCATAGTTTCTCACACCCTCTCCCATGTGCCAAACACATGGTGTATGGGATGGGTTTGCCAAGAGCTGCAGGGCAGTCAGGTGGCAATGGTGGCATTGGCGGCCAATGGCAAAGATGCACCAGCCAGTCACCCAGGAGGCTGGAAGGGTCATGGAGGATGGAACTGAGGACATGGAGAGCAGGTCAGGTTGGGATGGGAGGAGGGGGTGGTAACAGACCCATGACGAGGACAGTGCATGTCTGCCAACATGTCAGTGTGGTCCATGTGAGGGGGTGGCAGCCATATGCCTGGCACCATGGGAGAAACCCAGTGTGCACTGCTTCACTGACATCTCTGGTTGTTGTGATTGTGTGGGATACCACATGCAGGTTGTGAAAAAAGGTGATACAAGCTCCTTCCCACCAAATGACAGCTCTGCAGGTTGTGCATGAGCTGTTAGACCAGTCACAGGCTGGTCAAACTGTCACAGATCATATGCCCTGTGAGGGGGATTTGTAAATCCCATAATAGAGGATATTGCAGCTTACATCCACCGCAAGCCTCTACTGCCATGGCACAGGTGGAGAGCTGGTACACACCTGGCGACTCTGGTGCAGGCGCACCCCCCCCCAGTGCAGGAAGCTTTCTTGAATCAGGAATGACACAAGGCATGGCAGAGGGAGTCGATTGTGTCATTTCCCTTTGTTGCAAGCACCTTGTGTCATTCCCTAGGCTTTGTGAATCTAGCCCTGTATCTTTAAACCATGCAATATCAACTCCCAATGGGACAAGACAACTAACTTAATTAGATTTTTTTAAATACAAGAAAATAATTCTTATTTTCAGAATTTGAGTATCATATAAAAATGTTAATAAATCTTTAAATTAGAATATTTTAAAATCTTAGTAAGATGTTAATTCTTATTTCCAGATATTGGGCCCCACATTCAGACAACTGTGCTAGCACTGAAATTACACTGCACTTGTGCTAGTGCCACTCTCCACCCAAGCTATATTCAAAGGCACTATGCTGGTGCTATTTTGTTTTAATACAGGGCTGACTATGCACTCTGCAAATGTATTGAGCTGGTGCAATGCAATGCATTTGCATAGATCTGAATATTTTGAAATTTATTTATTTAGAATTTTGGCCAGGAGGCCAGTCCACCAGCGCAGTGGCAAGGTGTCTACTTGTGGCGTTGACATCCCGAGTTCAGAGATGGACTTGGGAGTTGGAGGGCCAAATAGGGGTGAGGATTCCCAGAGACTGCTCTCCTTCTCCAGGGAGAGGGAAGATGCATGTCTGGTGCATTGCGGACCTCTGGCAGAGGCTAGGGGGTACCATCATGGCTGGTGCCATATGTCAGGGGGCGGGGCTGACTCTGTTCATCATTGCATGTCCCCCCCAGAGTCCTTGTAGCAAAAGAAAAAAAATGCCAGCCCACATACATGATACCGGCTTTGCCACTGTCCCCACTGCCTACCCGTGTTCGCAGGGGGGGGGTGCCCCACTCCCATGGCCCTAACCTGGGGTGTGAGCCAGATCTCACCTACCCAGTGTCGATTAGAAGCAGTGCCTGCTCAGTGGCCCAACCCAGGGGGTTAAGCCTGGGTATGGTTGGACAGTGGACAGAACTGGGCTGAGCTTCTGGGGAGACCAAGCAACAAAAGAAATGTTTGACAGGAAAGACACACTAAGCCAAGATTTGTTTCCAAGTGCATCCTGGGAACACGGGGAAGCTAAGTGACTTGCTCTGAGCACAGAATATATTACTGAGGATAATGTTGAACACAGTGACAATGCTTTTGCACAGCACTGAATATAGCACTGAAGATAGCACTGAACACAAGTGGCATCAGTGGTTGTCAGGATGGCACCAATGAAAGACACAAAACACTACAGCATAGGTTTCAAAAATAAACAGGTGTACAAAAATGACAACAGGTCATATAAAAAAGTACAACAACAAGAACGATACATAAAACAACAAGTGGGAGAAGAAAAAAAAAAGTAAAAATGGCATCCGCCCATATGGAGCACTGGAGAAAACAATGAAAATGGGCAAACTACCATGGGGGGGGGCAGCAATGGCAACTGCCCACATAAGGTTCCAAGTGTGTGGCACAAAAGACCTGTCCGACAATGACTGGTGTAAATAACTTGGTTTATGAGCATTACCACCAACTACCTTGTGCACCAAGTCAGTAACATAGGTGACACATCATTTCATGGTATAAGGAATGCTACAGCAACGTATACACACATAGGGCAGCATGCCTGTTGTAAGGAGGTGCACAACAGTAGACTGCACAGACCATGACACACCATCGTGTCAGTGGTGGGACAATGCCCCAAGACCAGGGTAATTGTCTCCAACTGCAAATACTTACTGTAGGTGATGTTCCCACAGACATGCATACACCATGGTAAGTTATACATGGACATCTATCTCCAACCGCAGAAGCATGCAGTATTGTTTAGACATGTAACCCATAGTGTGAAACACACAATGCAGGGTACTTACATGGATGCCTGTTTGTCAGCTGGCTTCATTGGGCCCCATCACATCCTGAGGATTCCTCTGGCTGATCCTGTCTATAAGTCTGCTGTACCTGGGCCCAGTCCTGGCCCTGCTGACCACTGAGGACTGTAGAGGAGAACAAAGGAGATGTGATCAACATCATGCAGCAGAACCCATTGCACAGTACCATAAACCCTAAAAAGTATAGTAGCAGTAGTAGATTTTCATTTCTTTATGGCACCCTTCCCTGGAGACTCAGGACACCGGTACAATAATAGAGATAGCAACAAATCACAATAAATAAATACAATACCAAATAAAATAAAATAAAAAAAATCTAAGTATACCATTCAACATTTTTTTGGCAACTTGCTAAAATGTATTGCATAACACCTCACTTATTCATACTTTAGAGACCAATTAGGGAACCTCATTCCCCACTGGCCTGTGCAAATAGGTATGTTTTAAGTCCTTTTTAAAGGCCTCCACTGAGAAGGCCTCCCTCAGAACCCAAAGGAGACAATTCCTAAGAACTGGACCAACAACGTCGAAGGACTGGTCCTGAGGTTTTGAGCCTAGACTTAGAAAAACCCAGAAAACCTTCCTCGACGGAGCAGAGGGGGCACACAGGCATGTATGGGCACAGGAAATCACACAGGTAACCTGGTCCCAGCATGTGTATGGCCTTATAAGTTAGTAACCCAAATGTATAGAAGATACACCACTTCACTGGCAGCCAGTGCAGTTCATGCAGTTGCAGGGAGATATGACTTGACCTCAGAAAGACAGTCAACAACCTAGCAGCTGTGTTCTGCAACAACTGCAGGCACCACAATGTAGCTGTGCTGACCACAAGGTAAAGAGCATTACCGTTATCTAGCCATGAGGTCACAAAAGCTTGCACCACTGGGGGTAACTTCTCTGGGATAGAATAAGCAATCAAATCTGGTTGATATTCCTAAGATGGTAAAAGCCATTCTGGACTGCTGCTGACACCTGAGCCTCTAATGTCAGCCCATTGTCCAGAATGATGCCCAGAGACTTCACTTTTGCAGCAGCCAGAAGCCTAGGGGTGCAGAGCTGAAGCCCCATCTCCCTTTCAGCAACTGTCACTCCCCCTATCTAACCCAGCTCAATCACCAGTTTAGTTTAGTCTCAGCCAGCTCAATGACACCCAGTCCTGGATCTCAGCCAAGTACTGATTTTGCTCATTCTGTGTGCCACATCTCGGGTGCAAAAGACAGACAGAGCTGAGTATCATCTGCATAGAAATGAAACCCAGCTCAGTACTGTTAAATGATCCTACCCAAGGGCAACATGTACACTGTAAACAACATGGGTGAGAGGACCGATCCCTAGGGTACACCACAATGCAGCTCCATTGGAGTGAGGAAAAACTTCCTTCACTACCCCCTGTGTCCTGCTTGTGAGGTAGGACACAAATCAAAAGATGACTTTTCTGGTGAGCCCTACATACTCCCTGAGTCAGTCCAATGAAAGCCCATGGTCCACGGTGTCAAATGGCAAGGAGAAATTGAGGAGGGCAAGAACTGACCACTCTCCTCTACCCCTAACCCTAAGCAGATCATTATGCACCCTGATCAGTGTGGTCTTGGTTCTGTGCTTTGTCCTAAAGGAAGACTAGAGAGGTTCATAGGTGTCAGAGGTCATGAGATGAGCCTCAAGTTGCAACCCAACTACTGTACTTTCCCAATAACCTTGCCAAAGAAAGGCAGGTTGAAGACAGGTCAGTATTTCTTCAAGATGTCTGGATCCAGCTATGGCTTTTTTAGGAGGACTTCACCGGTGCATTTTTCAAAGCAGATGGGAAAATCCACTCTAAAAATGAACATCAGATAATCTCAGTGAACTCCAGGTCCAGCTACCCGATAAAGTGGCATGGGGTCATCTTGCCACTAACAAACATGCATGGCAACGAACGCAGTAAGCAAAAGGGCGTATGCTGAAATAACATTGGATAAAACACTGATGACCACAGAAACAGCACACTCCCTTAGAATATATGGGCTTCCTTGTTTTTTGCAAGGGACTCTGCCCCCTCTGCACCCCCCCCCCCAATGTCAGAGGTTTAATCCCACACACCCCAGAATTTAGATAAAAAACTCTTGGGGGGTCTATAGCAATGGGGAGATGCTCAGGAGGGGAAAAGCTTTGTTTTAAAAAAAAACACCACAAAAAATTGCAGCATGGGGAGACCTGGGAGGAACCAAATCATGGTCCCAGATCTTCCATTCTGCTGTGTGCTGTTACCTTAGTCACTCCACCACAGGAGCAGCTCAGTCAGGCACCCAGCACATGGTAACTTGATCCCTCACAAGAAAAGCATACAGCGATGGGGTAGCGGTAATTTCCTACTGATGTTATACCCCTGTTGCTGTAAATCCATGCATTCTCTACACAGTGCAGTTAATACCTTGCTGTCTTTCTTGTGTGGTATTGACCTGATACCGATGAAGCTCACTAGTAACTGAGTCAGGCCTGGATCCAGTTTGCAAAATGTTGGTGACAACTCCGAGATCACCTCTCCAACCTTATCCATCATTACTGGCAGAATGTCCTCCCAGAACCACTGACTACTAATGCATTACACTGACTCAACACTGTTGGGCTGTAATGGCCCTCTTGGTGAGATCCCAGCTTGAATAGAGGACACTGTTTTCCAAAAAAAGCTCAGCAAACTCCTCACACTTAGAGAATGAGGCAGCTTTCACCTACTCCAAACAGGCTAGAAGAAGAAGCTTGTCTACCATCTGATAAAGCTGAGCTGGTCGGTTCCTTCCAGCCACAACCTCGCTGGACAGAAACTCTGCCTTCTTATGGGAGATTGCCTTTTGATATTCACCATCCTGAATATTCAAAGCCAGTTTGCCCTCCTGGGCCCTTAGTCTCCACCAACAATTCTCCAAGTTCGACAACTTTGCTTTCATCTACTTCAGCATGCCATCAAACCGCAACAAGCCCATGTGTAAAACCAATCAGCATACATGAACTGGTACTATGAGGTCAAAGGCAGCACTGATGGCTGTTTTATAATGTGCCACTGCCTCTTCTGAACCCCCAGCCAATGCTACCAACATACAGTAGTAGCCACGGACACTGCCAGCTATTTCCCAAAATTTCTGTGATATTTCCAGAAATATCTCCTGCTTTCTGCATTTCCACAGTAGGGGCAGCAGAGAGGAACTCTTCAGAAATTTTGCGAAAATATCTGGAAATAGCTGGCAATGTCTGTGGCTACCACAGTACACAAGGTGTCTAACACCACCTGTTGCAGAGGCATAGGTCAGGAAGCATTAGAAAACCAGAAGAAGTTATAAAATTCACAAGTAGCATATTATTTTGGTCAATAACAATAAAATAGAAAAAAATATATTTGGACAGTATAGCTCTTCATATAGCAGTACAAACAAAAACCTTTCCTCTGAGTCTCTCTCTGAAGTGTCGATCTCTCTCTCTCTCTCTCTCTCTCTCTCTCTTCTCTATCTCCAAACAAAACATTGCTCTCTTTTTATGATATGTCTTTTCCCAGCAGTTTAACCTCTGCATCCTGTTCTTGTAATTTCATCTCCAGTTTTCTACAAAATACAACAAGACTTTTTTTCATTGACCTTCTTGTTACCAGCCTGAAGAGTACATTAGTCTTCTTAACAAGTGCAATCAAATAAGACATCCTGTCCCAGGGTTGATTTCCTGCGGATGATGCAAACAAGCTTGTGGAGGTCAAAATGCACCTCAAGGTTAACCTCCTGTGTTCCAGATAAACCCAAATAGCTTTCTGAAAACATTTCAATGACATAATTATATACATTTGCAAACTAAGGGATCTCAGTTTCACATAAAGATTTTTATATATGTGTTAACCACGGAAAAACAAGGGAAGGCAGGAAGAATAGAAACAGAAGTGAAGGAAGGGAGAACACAGGGAGCATTGTGGGATCATCAGACTGGCCAATTCCTAGGTGCCACAAGAAAAATGTGAGTGCACAGTCAGACAAGCAAGAGACAGACAAGTGACAAAAAAGGAGAGGCCAGACTAGAATAACAAAATATTTGTGATGAACTCCACTGGAAACAACTTTCTTCAATCAATCTTCTTTTATTTCTCAATATAGACCATAGGGGGTGACAGTTTTGTGACTTCGCCACTTCCTCAGACCCCACTCTGTTTCCTTTATAGTATGCTGAAATTGTGCACCATGCACTACCACTGTCATTTACTGTTTTTTTCTCAGTGATATCCTTATAACAAAGCTCTCTATGAGCTATATTGAATGTCCGTCCTTAGTTTTTTCTTCATGAATAATTTTTTTTTTATCATATAAAATTTTATTGAACTTATCAATTATCCACAGCCGTACAGAACGGCCGTCATGCATCATGTATACAACATAGTCATACATGCCCAATACATACATATCTATTCTTCAGGACATAACGGACTATCCATAGACATGCACTGCCAATAATATTCTGTAAGCAGGTTCTCCCAAAACAGGATGCAAAGTACAAACCCTCTCAAACTACATGAGATGGGACTCACACAGTAAAGAAGCTAATAATCATAGTCCCTCTACCTAGACCAACAAATTTTTGCAGTCTGGTATTGGGATTTCAAGGCATGATTGCCTGCCGTCTACTGATATAAACATCTACCAGATAGCAGCTACACCCTGAGACCCTTAAATGAGTTTAGATAAGGTTGCCCATCCAATTGAACAGAAAGGGTCAGTACGACCATAAAAAGGTCCAAAAGTACATAACAATATAGATTAAGACAATATAAGTTAAGAATAGAGACAAGAACATACAGCCACAGATGCCCAAATTTGCTATAATCAGACTATGCCATCAGCTATATTCAGGGGGGATTTTGGAACAGCGAGGGTGCCACTGAGCAAATATGAGAATGTAAATAGGCTCCCCATTTCTTGTAGTACTTGTCCAGTCGGCTCTTGGCCGCTGCTGACAGCCTCTCAAAGTTAGCCAGCCTGGACATGGGAGAGCACCACTGTAGAACTGTTGGGGGAGTAGGCTGCCTCCAACACATCAGAACGACCCTTTTCGCTTCTATCAAAGCTACTAGGACCCATGCTGCACTGGAGGGGGAGAGTGGGTTTAGCACCGAGGTATCTCCTAGTAGGAGGGAGTGATTTTGAAGCTGAATTGACTTACCAATTATCCTGGAGCAGTCCCCTAGGACTAGAGTCCAGAAGGTTTGCAAGGTCGGACAGGTCCAGAGGACATGTAGCAAGTGAGCAGGGGAGGACTGACACCGCCAACACTGGTCATGCAGTAAAATCTTCAGCCTGTGCAGTACTGCTGGGGTTTTATACCACCTTAGAAGTATCTTCAGTTGTATTAATTGACTCTTAGAGTCCTCATAGGCTGCATGAGCTGCTGTAATGCAAAGCGGTCATTGTTGTGGGGATATATTGGGTGGAGGAAGTCCTTCTCCCAGGCGGTCTTACTAACCAGAGTACCATCTGGTTGGGGATCTCTAATTGTTTTATATATAATACTCACTAGCCCCTGACCCTTCCTGGGTGAATGAAGAACTTCCAGACAGCCCCAGGAGTTTTGTACTGGAGAGACCTTGAGAAGAGAGGAGAGAGCACTCCTCAACTGTAAGAACCTCCAAAAGTCCGACGATCCTACCCCAAATCTATCTTTGATCTGCTCAAAGGACATTAGCACCAAGGATTTTGGAAGTAACAGGTCCCCTAGCACTCAGATGCCCTTTGATGCCCAATGGGACCAAAAAAGTGGTTTATGATCAACCATGATAAGGCGGTTGTTTCATAGCGGGGCATAGCTAATCGGGGGGTGGTAATCTGACTTCGGGACCCCAGTGATTGCCACCACCCTCCGCCACGCTCTGCATGTTTCCCCCATAATTAGGGTAAGTCCCCTCGCCACTTTCTTCCCGCCATAGAGCAGAGAGAAAAGGGGATTATCTACTGACAAGGAGGCCTCTAATGCTACCCACTGCAGAGTGAGGATGAGATGGGGGTAAACCAAGCTGTGGCTTGGGCCATTCTGAAGGTCAGGTGATATCCTTCAAACCAAGGGAGACCTAGCCCACCTCTAGTCCAATGTGCACAGAGTTTTGACAGTCCCCATCTTGGGGCTTTTCCTTCCCATAGAAAAGAAGCGACTAGGTTATCTAGGGTCCTGAATAGTTTTGAGGTCAAAGGAATAGGAAGATTATTCAGTAAATACGACACCCTGGAGAACAAGAACATTCTGATAACTTCGACTTTGCCTTTGAGAGTGAGGCGGAACTTTTTCCACCACTGGACCTCCGCCGTTAAAGAAGTCAACAAGGGGGAAAAGTTTGTGGACTCCAAGTCTTTCCAAGCCTTAGTAATAAAAACCCCAAGGTAAGGGAACCCTTGCAGGGCCCAAGTAATATCAGTGCCTATAAGACAGGATTTGGTACAGGCGTCATTCAAGGGGGACAAAATGGTTTTCTTCTGATTTGCTGTGAGCCCCGAGAGACATGCAAACTCCTGTAGGATTGCTAAGAGTGAAGTAATGGAAGATTGGGGATCAGAGAGTGTAAGGAACATGTTGTCCGCATAGGCGTCGACCAGGTACGTCGAACCTTTTATAGGGATACCTGCTATGTTCGGGGAGTTTACAAGTTTACGAATAAGGGGATCCGAGGCAATCAGAAAAAGAAATGGGGAAAGAGGGGAACCCTGATGAGTGCCTCTTTGTAGTGGGAAGGGAAGGGAGGTGTCTTTGTTAGTAACCACTCTAGCTGAGGGGGAGTGATACAAGGTGGAGACCCACGAAAAGAAGTCTGCCCCAAAGCCATACAGCGTAAGAACTTTATGAAGGAGCCCCATTCTAGGGAGTTGAAAGCTTAGCAAAATCTATTGCCAAGGCAGTCATAGGGGTTTTAGACTGCATTGCCAGCCATTTAAGGTTCAAAACAAGACGCAGATTATCTGCACTTGATTTCCCCTTTAGAAAACCTGTTTGTGAAGGATGAATTATGGTGGGCAGGATTGGGGCCAATCTGTTCACTAAAATTTTAGCTAATAGTTTGGTGTCCATGGGGAGAAGCAAGATGGGCCAAAAAGTTGCACAAAGAAGGACGTCAGACGACTTTTTAGGGATAAGAGTTATTAACGCCTCCCGCATGGTCGGAGGAGGAAGGGTGTCTTTTTGGGCTTCCTGCAATGCTTGTAGAAGTGGCTCAGTAATGTGATCTTGGAGCAATTGGTATAGCTCTACTGAAACCCCGTCCAGTCCCGGCGCCTTACCCTTCACCATCTGGGATAGTGCTTCTCAAAGTTCTTCCGACGTGATGGGGGCATCTAACTTACGCTGCTGGGCCTCCGAGAGTCGGGGAAGCTGAGTACCCTGACATAGATTATTTAACCGGAGAGATAAATCATTGCCCAAGAGTACATTCTGGGATTGGTAAAGCCCCCGATAAAAATTTTGCATCTCCATGTTGATGGCCTTAGGAGCCGTGAGTAATTCTCCCTTCTTGTTTCTCAACACCAAGATTCTAGAGGAAGTCTGCTGCTTCCTCAGGTAGTAGGCAAGTAGTTTCCCGCTTTCGCCCCCACCTTCCCATACCCTGTGTTTCACCCGGGTTGTCTGCCATTCCACTTTTCTGTTTAGCAGCACATTAATCTGATATTTTAGACCTGTGATAGGGGCTAATAGTGGGGAGTTTAGTGGATTCTGAGATGAGACCTTCAATTGTGATTCCAGTTTTGTTAATTGGTCCTGTAGATCTCGAAGATGCTGCGTGCACTCTTTATTTTTGGCAGCTGCATAAGATATGACTCTGCCCCTTAGGACAGCCTTGAAGGCTTCCCATACCGTAGTTGCTCTTGTCTCTCCGGGGGTATTCAGGGCAAAATACTGGTGTGTTTCCTCCTTTATGTACTCCCTGAATGCTGCATCTTGCAACAAGAGGGGATTGCATCTCCATCTAGTGGACGGGGCCTTTGACCTGGTGGGGTAAAAGTGATTGCAACTGGGGCATGATCAGATATCAAAATGTTCCCTGTGGTCGCATTGCTTACACCTGGCATTGCTACATGATTAACTAACCAGAAGTCTAATCTGCTGTGGGTACCATGCACATTGGAATAGAAAGTGTAGTCTCGCCCCTGCGGATGACTGACCCTCCATGGGTCTCCCAGACCCCGTTCCAACATCAGTGTGTTCAGGGTAGCTACAACTTTGTGATGAGATGGTGGCATGGGAATAGATTTGTCTAGAAAGATGTCAAGAACTAAGTTGTGATCGCCCCTCAGTAGTATAGGAATCTCTGCTCTTTCTTCCAATAGGTCAGTTAGGGCTCGGTTCAGTTCTGAATATGAGTCCCCGACATCAGTATTCGGACCGTAAACATTGGCTAACATAACTTTGCCTCCCAGGTAGAACAGCCTAACCACCAGCCATCTCCCTTGAGTGTCCTGACATTGGGCTTCGACTACCCATGGGCCCGATTTCCGAAGGAGAATGACAACTCCCCTTGATTTTGTGGTTGCACAACTCGACAGAACCGTGTCTACCCATAATTTCTTCAGCCAATGAGCTGTCCAGCTGGAGAGGTGCATCTCCTGGAGCAAGGCCACATCAGCCCCCATAGAGTTTAAAAATTGTAACACCTTAGTGCATTTCGCCGAGTGATTGAGCCCCCTGACATTCTAGGAGACACACCTCCATCCCCGTGGGCCCACTGTGGTTGCTGTCATAACGGTGACCCCCTTAGCTGTTAGCAGAAAATGTAAGGAGTACTCACTCCTCAACTGAGCCTTGGTAAACACACAGCAGCAAGAGAGTAGAAAAAAGATAACCTATAACCTGTGACCGCAGGGTATTGAGGCAGCTCCCAATCAGGAAATCTAGTAGAGAGTACTATGGGCAGTGGCATGTGGTCTTGTCTCCAGCAGATAGAGAACCTGAATAGAGTAAGGATCAAAGACAAAAAGCAGAAATAACTATCGAAACAGTAGCTACAGTAGAAACCAGGCAATTATCAAAATCAATATACTATAACAGTAGTATTTATCTTTAAATTCGTTAACTTAAACTATGTTGGTGGTGTCGAGGTGATCGCATGAGTAGGGGCAAAAGATGCCTGTAAGCCACACTGCTTCAAGCACCACAAGAGAGCAATGGGAAAGGTTACACCTAGCAGATAACAACCTGACCCAGCCTGACTCCATAACATTCCAGCTGGAGAGTCCAGGCATAGCAGGTGACCTTGAGTCGCCTGGGTAGGGAGTAGGGGGGGAGAGGAGAAGGGAGGGGGAAGCCTCTATCAGCTGTTTGTAAGTAGCAAATTTCTAAGTAGTGGGTTGACACATGCTAAATATACTAAACATCCTCCTTCCTAGGGTCTGTCCCTTAGAAGTAGTGGGCTTTCACAAGTAGCTTATTAATACCTGTCCAAACTGCCTTTTAAAGAGATACCCCAATATAACTCTATGCTTGTTAAAAGATTATCTTAGACAGCAGGCTCCCACGCTTCCATACCGCACCATTCCCTCCAGGGAAGGGGGGAAGTCTGGGGGGGCCCTTCATATATCCCACTGCTACCCTTAAATGCCCCCAACGGGAATGGGAGGGAGAAGACTTGCAGCCCAAGTAAGAGGCAGGTAGCCGTAATAGCAAGTAGTGCCTAGGCAAAAGAACTGCACATAATACAGCATTTCCAGAGCCTCATAAAACTAAAGGCCAGCACGGGGCTTGCACCCATCTAAAAGTCACCCCCAGCGAAGCTGGGATGGTCTAGGTATCTGAGTGCTTCATGGCATTCACTGACATAGAAAATTGTCCTGATCCGGTGGGGCTAGCACCCAAGGCAACGGCTTGTGCAAAAGTCTTTGAGCCCGGTTTTAGTAAGCCATCAGCTGCCACGGCTTCCGCCTCATAGTCATCCATTTCAGATGTCCAGCCCAGCGGAGTCGGGTCCTCTAACAGTACAGAAGCTTCTTTCTCTGGCTGTTCCTTCAGATCACTTTTATTCCAGGCTGTAGTAGTGCCTCTAGACTGTTTGGCAGGAGGTGAGTCTGCTGCGACTGTTAACCCCGTGGAGCGTGGGCTTCTGGAGTGTTGCCTCTGTCTGTCTGGCAACGAAATGGCAGTGTCTCCCACAGAAGTGTTGTGCGACTTGCTAGTTGGCGCCCCTTGGTCAGTATAGGTATCAGTCCCAGCTTTGTATGACTTATCCCCCGAGGAATGTGGAGCCCAGAGCTGTTTACTACTGGGGGATGCCTTACTTGGTGAACCCGTCCGGCCCAAATTCCTGTCTCCTGATGCAGCGCCTCCTTTTCTTGTGGTTCCCTGAAGCATATGGTTCCTGGGCTCCAGAAGCGTCTGGGAGATGCAGTCCGTGGTAGCATGCCTGGCCAGTGTGCCTGAATCCAGGCTTCAGCATCGCCTGGGGACTCCGCAAGGAAAGACTGACCATTTTTATTCAGGTACAAAGCAGTTAGGCCCTTAAAGCGGTATTGCACTGCATTGGCTGTTAGGATTTTTTTGAGAGGGATATAAGCTCTACGCTTTGCAGCCACCTCCTTTGTGACATCTCTGTAGAAGGATATGGTGTTCCCCTTCCATTCCAGCTCTCTAGCAGCTCTCAATAGATGCTCCTTGACCGAGAGGCGTAAAAGATAGGCAATAATGGTGCAGGGACCCTTAGTATTATTAGGGTTGCCAGAGACACGGTGGGCCCTCTCTACCCCAACAGGGTCCTTACACTGATCGCCTAGTAGCTGTGGGCTCCAGTCATTCAAAAATCTCTCCATGTGAGGCCCTTCAACTCCCTCAGGTACCCCTATTATTCGGATATTATTTCGTCTGCTTTGGTTTTCTTGGTCCTCCGCTCTATACCACAGCCTGGATAGTTTAGACTCATGATATGATCCCACAGCCTCTGTAAAACATGTAAATGCTGTTTCTCCAGCTCCTCTGTCTGCTATTCTAATACATTGTTCTGATCCTCCAATCTACGCACGTCTGCCACATTAATGGCGAGAGAGGCGCCAATTGTGTCCACTCTACTTAACAGAGCCTCCAACATTTTGATAATATTTGCCAAGGCTTCACCCACTTGCACTTGGTTAGCAAGAGCTGAAATATCTTGGTGAAGAGCTTCCTCTATGATACGACTACTAGGCTCACAACCCGCCAATCTCCCCTTCAGCTCGCAGCTAGTTAGGTCGCGCCTTTTCCTTTAATGGGGAGCAGCCTTAAATCCTACCAACTCTGG
Organism: Neoceratodus forsteri; assembly: GCA_016271365.2. Lineage (NCBI taxonomy): Eukaryota > Metazoa > Chordata > Ceratodontiformes > Ceratodontidae > Neoceratodus > Neoceratodus forsteri. The sequence goes on along the minus strand of CM057459.1, from coordinate 854,703,866 downwards.
ACTCCTTGCTGACCTTGCTTCAGTGATCCCTTTGGAGGAAGAAGGGAGGAGGATGGGGCAGCTGTCGCTTCAGGCCCGCTAAGATGGAGGAGGGGAGAAAGAGTACTAAGACTTTGGTGACCTGAGCTCGGGCCTATACGGCCTACTACTGCGCATTAGCTCCGGAGTAACACCGGCCCGTCAAATGCTGATTAAGAGCGTAGCTCACCTGAATTACATTTCAACAGCGTTAATTGAGGCAGGGAAAGATGTGCGGAATAGCTCAGAGCAAAATCAGTCCAGCATTTAGGTCATTTTAATCGATTTCACCGTCAGGCTGGGGCAGAGAGAAAAGTTTAGGCAGCCATCTCCTCCTAGTCCAAGCCACGCTCCTCTTCATGAATAACTTAGTCTTAATTGTGCACTTATAAACAAAGCTCTATGTGAGTGCTTGTTTGTTGAATAGCCACATTCAATCCGTTCTTCTCGGATCCTTGCGATGCATCTGGGAGGAACAGATTGAATGTGGCTATTCAACAATCAAACAGCTCACATAAAGCTTTGTTTATAAGGGAGCACATTTTCATCATACTATAACAGAAACACAGTGGGGCCTGTGGAAATTATGAAGCCACGAAACTGTCACCCCCTATGGTCTGTGTTGAGATATAAAAGAAGATTGACTGAAGAAAGTTCTATAGTTCTTTTGTCTGACCAATTGTTCTATCTGTTTCTGCATCTGAGGATTAACCCAAACTCTGTACAGTAGCCCATTACATATCTTGAACATTGATTCAAGCTGTTTTACTTTCATCCCCAGCTGCTTAAAATAACCTTGGAGAGAAACATTGTTAGTTTCTTCAGAAACATCATTGCAATCAGTTATCAGTTTACCATCAACATTTTCATATATCAACACCTTATGTCCCTCAATCTTTTGTTGCCTCTGTTTTTTCAATCCTCTTCTTTTTTTTCTGGAATTCCAGATGTTGGAGCTGGGCTCAAACAAGTCTGAATCAAAGTTACCAAAAGGAAAAGAGTCTCCAACATCTGAAATTGTCTTTGTGCTCTTGTTTTCACAGCTGATGACATAACAGGATTTACTCCATCTGTGATTAAATTTGCAAATCCTGGAAAGTCATTTCCAATAATCACAGGTATATGTAATTTAGGTACTACACACACTTTCATTTGATTTGACATCCCATTAATGTTCAGAGTCACTTGGGTGGTAGGATAGTATCAAGTGTCCCCATGAATGCATATGACCTCAGAATCTGGTCCTTTTGCACAGTCTTTTCTCAGAACTTCAGCATGCACTACAGTCTGTTGGCTTCCTGAATTTGTATGTTTCTTCACAGTGTTATTCCCCCACCTTGACATTTGTTAAATACTTGCCCCAACAGGCTCATGCCAAATTTACTCCAGTGATACCCTCCTTATTTTTAAGGAAGTTTCTTGCAGTATGGCCTAACTTGTTACAGTTATAGCAAATAAAATCTTTGGGTGCAGATTTTTTACCCCATCAGAGTTCTTATCACACCTGAAGTTCAATCAGGAAAAAAAGATGAGCTTACCATTTCTTAGTGGTTACTTTACTACTACGGTGTCTGTCTAGCCACCTGATAGTCCTCAACCAAAAAAATGAACTTTTTCACACTGTCTGACCAGTGTTCTTTTACCCAAAGCTGCACATCTGTAGGAAGAATGTTGATGAATTGCTCAATTGTAAATATATCTATGATCTGTGGGACTGTTTTGCCCTATGGTTCGAGCCATTAAATGAGATGTTCTCTGAGTTGGGTGAAGGTTCTCGAGGATTGTTGACTAAGTTGTACTTCAGGAATCAGAATCTCTGCCTGTAGCTCTCCCCTGAGATGTAATACCTTTTAAGGATTTCTCTTTCTCCAGTGTTATACAATACTTTTCTGACTACACAGTGTCCATATTGCTGTAGGCAAGTTGGGCTGTACTTGTCACAAAAGGTACCAGCCTGAGTGCCTTTTGCTGTTGTTTGCGATTGGCAGGCTCTGCCTACCCTTTTACAACTTGTCAGGTATGCTTTAATATCATCCAAGGGACACAACTTTGTAAATTTAAGGTCTTTTAAACAGTTTGTGTTTTGTTAATCTGCTGACCCTGTATCCGAGCCTCCAGCTTTGCTAGCCTGCAAGGCATCCAGCCATTGCTGCTGCTGTCACTGCATCTCTTCTCTCCTTTTCTTGATGTTGTTTTTCTTCTCTTTGTCATATCTTCTCTTCTCTGTGCCTCTAGATGCTCCCTCTCTCTTTCTCTTTGTTTCTCAGTCTCTCTTTGTTGTATAGCCCACCATTTGAAGATGGCAGCCATGCTTTCAGGTTCTGTCCCTGCCTGTTTTTCTTCTTTCATCAATGATGCCAGCTGTACAGTCTCAGTTTGGACTTTAATTTCTGCTTCTAGTTTGGCTGCCATTCTTCTGATTATCACTTCTGGGCTTGTGTTTGTATGATCCATACCTTTCTTTTATGCTTCCCTGATACCAGTTCTTGTACCCATGCAAAAAAAACTCCTGGCTTAGAGTATGCATGGCATAAATACCACTTTGTCTGACACCAACTGTCATACAGACATAGGTCAGGAAACATAGGCAAACCAGGAAAAGTTATAAAATTCACAAGTAGCATTTTATTTTGATCAATAGCAATAAAATAGAAAAAAAAGTAAAGTTGTACAGGATAACTCTTTCTACAATCAGTACAAACATCCTTCCTCTGAGGCCCTCTCTAAAGTCTCAATCTCTCTTTCCAAACAAAACATTGCTCTCTTTATATATGATGTATTTTCCTGGCAGTTTAACCTCTGATGACTATTCTTTCAAGTCTCATCTCCTGCTTTTCAAAAAATGCAACAATACATTTTTTCACTGATCTTCCTGTGACCAGCCTGTAGAGTGCATTGATTTTCTTAACAGGTGCAGCCAATTAAGACTTCCTGTCTTAAGGATGATTTTCTGCTGATAATTCAAACAAGCTTGTGGAAGTTAAAATGTATCTGAAGGTTAACTCCTTGTGTTCCAGATAAACCCAAACAACTTTCTACAAATATTTGAATAATATAATTATATACATTTGCAAATTAAGGGATACCAGTTTCACACAAAGACTGACTTCAGTATCTTCTTAAATAAACTTCCAGGCTCTTGCACCAGTCACATGCTATTTTATGCTGATGATGCTGTCATTTTCACCTGCAGCCCCAACCCCAAACTACTTCAAAATGACCTCCAACTAAGATTTACTGCTGCCGAAACATGGTTTAAGGAGCTCAGACTAAACCTTAACTACAAGAAAACTAAGACTATGATCTTCTCCAGAACCCACAAGAAACACAAGACCTTCTCACTATCCATTCTGAACAACAGTGGTGATGTGCTGGACCTCATGCAGTACTTTAAGTACTTGGGTATCACCCTTGACTCCACCCTGTCCTATGCACAGCACATAGACAACACAGCCAGGGCCATCAGTTCCAGAATTGGGATACTCCATAACCACAAACTCAGCCTTACATATGAAGCACTTAACATGGCCATCACCAGCTCCGTTGTTACCCTCATTGAATATGGACTAGCAGTTTATGATTCTGCACCAGACTCAGCCCTCCATGGCATTTCTCTGACCCTTAATAAGACCTGCTGACTCCTCACAGGTGCTGCACAGCTTACTCACAGCTGTGAACTCTATTGACAGGCAGGGTGGTTCCAGTTAAAGAGCAGAGTTAAGTACCATACCTGTCTACTGGCAAAAAAAATCGCACTAAATCTGATCCCACCAGGAGTACAGAATCTGCTCACGTGCCATGTAACTGCCAGGCTGACCAGAAGCACCCACAGCCAAATGTTTAGCAAACCTAGATGCCGCACTGCACAGGGTCAATGTGCATTCTACTACTGTGCACCACACTGGACCAATGCCCTTCCTTCAGCCATCTCTGATGCCACAGCCACTGTTGCTTTCAAGCGAAAGCTCAGGCTGCACCTTGCCACAGATGACAATTGTGACTCCGGTGGTTATTCATGATGACCAAAACAACTCTCCTACATTTGGACCACCATAAAGCAGTAGCACTCAGTGTTCCACCTAATCCTAGGGCTCCTTCCTTTACAACACTTCACTGTCCCAACCCCCATCTACCCACCTCCCTTTCCCACTGGGTACCCATTCCCCTCTTTGTCCCCACCTTCATGCCCCCTTGTCTGCTGCTTTCCTAGCCCCACTGTCTCCAACCTTCCTTAAATCTGTTCTTAACCCCTTATGCAAGCATACACTTCACTGTGCCACAGTTGTGCCTGTTCTTCACTCTGTTTCTCCCTCCACAAGTAGGCTTCTTGCTCTGATGCAGGCACCATCTCACCAATGCCGAAGTAATGTGTAAATGTTGTGCCTTAAGGTAAATGCTATCCCAGTCTTGTAATCCATACCAATTTATTGTCTACCTAGCTTGTAATGTATTGTTTTGTACCAATGCAATTTTGTATTTGCTTGTAATGTAATGCCTTGTATGTAATGCTATGAACTTGTTCACTTTCTTTTTGCAACTGACACGGAACCTACAAATGAGCATCCATTCATAGGTGTTCAACAAGGTATCATTAAATAAAAAATAAATATATGTTTTAACCACAGGGAAGGAAGGAAGGAAACAGCAAGCTAGAGAAGGGAGAAAACAGGAAGAACTGTGGGATCATTGGAGTGGCCAATTCATAGGTGCCACAAGAAAAAACTGATTGTGCAATCAGTCAGCAAGAGACAGAGAAGTGACAAAATAGGAGAGGAGAAAATAGATGCTTGCTACTTACTCTCTCTCTGCATAACAAATAGGACATGGTCTTACCCAACCCTGTTACACTGCCATAGGTCCATCTGGCCTAAGCCCTCATAAAGGGTGGTACTGGACCATCTCCACAGGGGGCTGACTACAGACGGATGCCCTGAAATCAAACTTGATGACTCAATGATCCAACCAGCTGAATGGATCAATTCTGAAGTTTTCCACCTCAAGTCCCGGAGAGAACACCAAGTCCAATGTGTGCCCATATTGGTGAGTTGCAGCAGTAACTGCTTGTGCAAGGCTCAGGGATTTCATTCCCTAGAGAAAATGATGTTGAAAATCAGAGAGTTCATCATTGAGCCAGGTATTGAAGTCAACCAGAACAATCCATCTCACCAGCTTCAACACCTTGTCAACAACTAAGTCCACTATTTCTCGTAGAAAATCCCTGCTCTTCCCAGTGGCCAGTAAATGATGATCTTGCAACCTGTATCTGGACCCCCCATGGTCAGTCATGCATGTAAACAAAAAGGTATCCCTCACTGGTGTACCACCAGGTTCAATTCAGATACAAAGCAGATAGCCACCCCACTGTGATCCTTTCTCAGCCAGCGCACCATGGAAAATCCAGCCTGAGACAGCTTCCCCCAAAATCAGACCAACATCATCATCAAGTCAGGTCTCCAAGAAAGCCAGACAAATTGACTAAGGAATGAGATATTGAATCCAGTGTAATCATATTCCTCATCAATCTGGCATTGCATAGAACCACTGGAAGAGGACGTGTAGTTGTGGCTGGCCCATCGGTTATCTACCCATTTGGTTTGGTGGGTTCCAAGTGTATGGGAATTAAACATGTCTGGCCTCTCCCAAATGCCTATTTTGATCCATGGTGTCCTGGTCCTCACATTCCTAATCCCCCCTTTTGCCAGCACTCCTCCAATCTCTTGCTCCCCCAAATATACATGACCATTTGCCAGTGCTGTGCACTAGATGCTGCATAAGCATGGTGTAGTTGGACAGGACTTGTAGGGCTCTGTCTTACTATTGTGAACAGCTGTGGCACCACACACAGATAGGTGTGCCATGGCACAGTTGAAGCAGGAATGTTACATCCCACTGTTGCAGGTATGGCCAAGCACAGTGTATGGCATACTGTGAAGTGTCTCTATCCAGCCATGCTCCCTACCCCTCCGCAACATACCCATATATGCCAGCTGCAGGCCATGTACATCTCATAGTATGCAGTATGATTTATGGAGCACCGGGGCTCATACAACAGGGGCACAAGAAGCATGCTTATGCAACAGAAGGGTGAGGACATGGTACCATAGGTGTGGGCCAACTCAGAAACATAGAAAAATAGGACGCAGAATTTGTCAGCAGGTAACGACTGCTTGGCCCAACCAGTCTTACAATTTTTCCCTACTACAGTATCAGTCTAGACACAAATTTTTTTTCTGTATTGTATTTATCCTCCTGGCAGGCTGGCAGCTTATGTCTGCTATCCGAAGCCGGATTTCTAAGGTCATTCGAGCACCTCCTTCTCTCCCCCGGTGGAGCCACTAGAGCCATTGCAGGGGGCTTCATCCAGCTGCAGCCCCCTATTATCCTCTTCTTCTCCCCTGTTCCCCAGAGCCCCCAGACAAGGTCAGCATGTGCATGGAGGCATGCATGCATGCCTTGGCCCTGACTGACTCTGCTCTGCCAATCCCTGGCCCAGCGCTCGGCTCCATACCCTACCTGCACCACCACCATCATGCCTCCACGGGGTGGTGGCCAAAGGCTGGGAAAACCAACCTCCCCTATCTGGGAGAGGAGAGCTGCCAGCAGCTGCTTGATCCTCACCTGGACCTCTCCCACCAGCTGACCCCCAGTATCCCATGCTCATTCCCAAATTCAAGTCACCAGTGTGGCAAGAGGTAAGGCATCCAGCACCTCAGCCCTCTATGATATTGGGCCAGCTCAACTGTAGACACTTTTTGATCTCTGGCTTTATTTTCCCTCCCCCCATTTCTTTTCACTATAATACCCTTATGCATATCACATGCATTCTTGAACTCAAGTACTATTTTTGCCCCCACCACCTCGGCTGGTAGCTATTCCATGAATCCACTATCCTTTCTGTGAAGAAGTAATTCCTCACATCTCTCCTGAACCTACCCCTTCCAGGTTCACAGCATGTCCCCATGTTCTTGTGCGACTTTTTTTTCTGAAAAATGCTTCCATCCTGTACCTTATTTACCCCGTGAGGTATTTAAAGGTTTCTATCATATCTTTTTTCTTTCTTCAAGAATGTGCATATTGAGTTCCTTCAGTTTCTCCTCATATGGCTTGTGATGCAGGCCCTGTACCATTTTAGTTGCTCACCTCTGAACTACCTCCACTCTATCATTCCATAGATGTGTCCTCTAGAACTGTACACAGTATTTGAAGTGAAATCTTACCAGTGATCTATACAGAGGCAGCAGCACCTCTCTCCTTCAGCTGGTGATACCTCTCTGAATGCATCTCAGCATCCCACTAGCCCTCCCAAGTGCTTCGTCACACTGCCTGGCCAGCTTTAGGACATCAGAAATGATTACCCCCAGGTCTTTCTCTCTCTCTCCTTCTTGGTGGTTATCAATAACACTCCACCTATTCTGTACTCTGCTCCTGGATTTCTTTGCCCCAAATGCATTAATTTGCAATTTTTTGCATTGAATCCCAGCTGCCATACTTGAGATTGCTCCTCAAGTTTTCTCAGGTCTCTGCTCATCCTTTCTACACCCCCCACCTCAGATTATCCACCTTATTGAATATTTTGGTGTCATCTGCAAATAGGCAGACCTTCCCTTCCAGATCTTCTGCAATGTCACTTATAAGGACATTAAAGAGGACAGGTCCCAGCACTGATCCCTTACGCACCCCTCTGCTCATCCTCCCCTCCTCAGAGTGAATTCTGTTTACTACCACCCTGTGCCACCTATTCCCTAACCAATTTCTTACCTAGTTTACCACCGTTTGACCCACACCTCGGCTACTCAGTTTACTTAGTAATAAATGCAGTGGTTGGTAAAGGAGTGGCATACCCTGTTTAATGTAATAGTACACCATCTGGGCATGCATCCTATGCAGCATGGGTGCCTGGCATATGCATACTGGCACGCACATTGCATAACATGGACAATGTACATAAAACAGACAGTGGCCACATCCAAGTGCTGTGAGGTACACCTACCACAACAGCTACATGTGGAACACATGTTACATCTTCTCTGGTTGTAACTGTCAATAGGAATTTACCTGTCTAGTGTACCATACCCTGAAGAAAAACCTAAATAAAATGAATACATACAGTACATTAACCAGTCATCCACCCTGATTCTGCAGCCATGGTACTGTGGTTGCACACAACTGTGCTGCCGTTGCAGCTACAATGCCTCAAGGATTCACAGTGGGTCCTGCAATCTACAGGACAATAGGGAAATCACTTGGGACAGTAGACCCATACACCTGCATCCATAAGATCAGGCTATGCAGTGGAACAGGTCCCATAGAACAGAGGGGACACAGCAGGGACCCACAGGTACAGTTAACATTCTGACAGGGACAGTGCCCTGGAGGTATATTATCATGGAAAAGTACTTCACACGGGGCACTACCCAAACCTTACATACAGCCCTCTGTACTGATATGGCCTTGGCATGGAGTCACCCTCCACCATCGCCCACAGTTGTTGCAGGCAGCGTTCCTCCCCCCATTGGAGGTCATTGTATCTGTGGTGACACTAGTCAGCTGTGCAGGGGAGCTCAGTACAGTGTGTCTGGTCACACACCAGCCAAGAGAAGCCTACACCTCACACCTTGGCCTGTCAGTCATGCCCAATTACTCAGTAGTTGGTCCTCCCTGGCCACCACCAGGTCGACCAGGTTGGCCAGCTCTGTTGTGGATCACCTCTGGTCCCACTGCAGCACAACCCTGCTTCTTCTGTCAGACATATTTGTTCTTTATCTAGTCCTAGCCCTCTCTTGAAGCTTCTAGCTCTTGAAAGGTTCTAGGCTTTATGGGTGCATCCTTTCTGTTTGCACAACACACTTCCATTTTATCACTGTGCTATCTTTGATTAGTGCAGTGCAATATGTACTGTGGTCTTCCAGTGTGGGGGTGGGTCCTTCAGCACATGCCAGGCATGGAATGGCAAGTGCACAGTGCATGCTTGGGAAGTGCAGCCATGTGTAGGTCTGCACCTTGCTGTGCAATACCATTACACAACAGCATAGTACACATACATTATGATGTCCGCATTGTATGACATCATGTCTGCACCAAACACAGATGTTGCACTAGTGCAATCTCAGCACTAATGCTTGCACAGTTACAACAGCACTTGCATCAAATCTGCAATATTCAAAAAGAGAATGCAACTGGGCCAGTTTTGCATTCCAAGGGCAAAAATCACATTAACATGTCATTACTGGAATGTATTCATTCATTAGCATGCCTAATTGTACCTGGAGCATATAAAAGGAGCAAAGTGCACCACCAAGATTCCACAGCAGAACTTCAGGTGGCTAGAGGTATATGTTTCATGGAATAGCTGCTGATAAAGACATGGCTGATCACCGTGTATATGTTATATCATGACTAGATTATTGCTGTAGCAGCACATGGCCAGGTGCAGTGATTGGCAGACAGCTATACATGTGTGCTTGAGCCAGACATGCAGGAATATCTTTGGGTCCTGTCCAGTGGGACAATGGTCTTGCACACCACTGAACTTTAGCTCTGTGCTCAGCTGTGTGTAAACAGTGCTCAGTGGTTTCTTTCCTCTCTATTACATACAGGTACAGAGATGGAGGATTAGTCATGCAGAAAGAAAAAGCGAATATTCTCAAAGTAGGGGTTCTCACCCTGGCCCAAGAATGTGTGGACCCTGAAGACCTGGTCAACAGAGGAAGGGGGACCAAGACTGAGATATAACAAGTATGAGAGGCAATAACAGTGGCTGTCAGTGCTGTGGATGGCAGAGGCTGGTCCAGGAATGAGGTCAGGAAGAGTATGAGGGAACTGAAAAGGTACACCAAAGACATTATGGATCTTTTGAAAGCCAGCTGAGAGGTCACAGGAGTTGGCCCGGTGCTGAAGTGCCTCTAAGTCCTGCAGAGGCACTAATGGCCTCAACAGTCAACATGGTACAAATGACCAGAGTACCAGGAGGGGGCTACTAGAGCCAAGTTGGGCCATCCCAGCCATGTGAGTGTTTGTGTCCCACTCATCACATTCAGCCTGTGTATACATATGCAATAGTGGCATTGTGCTTTGTATGCCAGAAAGGGGTGGTGACATGGACCATGACTGGACAAGTGAAATGTGCAGGCACAGGTGTACTCCACAGATCTGTATTTTGCCTACACATCCTACCATAGCTCTATGCATGCATCCTGTATGGGCTGCGGTACACCACACATATTGACATCACTGTTGCATGCCCTCTCTGCCTTGGTTTATATGTGTGTAGTGTTTCAATCAGTCAATCAATCAATCAAGTTTATTGGAGAGCAAGATGAAAAGAAGATTCTCGTTTACAATTGCATCCCGTTAATAAACAATTATAAAACATAATAAAAAATAAAAGTATATGGGATACATACAGTAATAAAACATAGTACATATGATAAATATTGCACATAAATGTCTATGATTGCACCCAAAAACTCATCATATCATCCTAAGCATTCCCATTGCTTGTGTAGAGCACCCATGATGTTTATCTTAAACCTAGAAATAGTGACTAATACTTGTATTTTTAGGGCCCGATCCTAGAAAGAGAAATATGCCAGACGCAAGAAACGCAGTTGCTTAAGATACACAATAGCAACTGCGACATGCGAGATATGTGCGATTCTAGATCCCATGAGAATACACCAAATGCAACCGCGTAAGTCGTGACACACAAGATACACCACATAAAAGTGTGCAACATGCAGTAGTTGCCCAACATACACCTGCAGATACACCACAGCAATGGCACATAGCTGCAGCGGAACGGCAGAGAAGAAAGAGGAACTTTCGCCATGAGGAGGTTAACACCCTGGTGGAGCAGATAGATCACCACCATGCACTCCTCTTGGGCCATGGAGGAGATGCCAAGAAGAGAGAGAAATGGAAAAGGGCATGGAACAGGGTGGAACGCAGGGTCAATGCCATCACTGCACAGCGCAGGACAGTCAGAGATGTGCAGAAGAAATGGAATGATCTGAAGCGCCTGGTGAAGTGCAAGGTGACTCAGAATAGGTGCAGTGCACAGGGTACAGGGGGAAGACCCACCCACAGGAGCCACTCAGCACCATTGAGAGGAAGATAGCGGCACACCTCAGTCAGCAAAGCATTGCCGGAGTCATACAGCTGGACACATACAGACAGCGGATTGCCACAGGTAGGGACAAACAACCAGCAATGTATGGGACAGGCCAGACATTACAACAGCACCCAAGTCAATGGCAAAGATGGGGGGAGTGGGGTGGCAATGTGTAGGCAGTTGCAACGGTGGGGAGGCATGCCACAGGACTGCCACATGGCCACAGCCGGCCACAGAGTGGGTGAAGGGAACCAGAAAATGGCGAGGGGCAGGCCAGGGACAGGCATGTATGCAGCTGACATGTGCAGCAATGCAAAGGAATGACCCATGGGCAACTGTGGAGGGGCTGGCACAGGCCCAAGAACCTGGAAGAGGGGTGCATGCTGAGGGATGGGCTGGGCTGCACTGTGTGTTGTTGTGACCTGCACTGTGAAGTGTTTGGGGGGGCATGCTGAGGGATGGGCTGGGCTGCACTGTGTGTTGCTGTGTCCTGCACTGTGAACTGTTGGGGGGGCATGCTGAGGGATGGGCTGGGCTGCACTCTGCGTTGCTGTGACCTGCACTGTGAAGTGTTGGGGGGCATGCTGAGGGATGGGCTGGGCTGCACTGTGTGTTGCTGTGTCCTACACTGTGAACTGTTGGAGGGCATGCTGAGGGATGGGCTGGGCTGCACTGTGTGTTGCTGTGTCCTACACTGTGAACTGTTGGGGGCATGCTGAGGGATGGGCTGGGCTGCACTGTGTGTTGCTGTGTCCTGCACTGTGAACTGTTGGGGGGGCATGCTGAGGGATGGGCTGGGCTGCACTCGGTGTTGCTGTGTCCTGCACTGTGAAGTGTTGGGGGGGGCATGCTGAGGGATGGGCTGGGCTGCACTGTGTGTTGCTGTGTCCTACACTGTGAACTGTTGGAGGGCATGCTGAGGGATGGGCTGGGCTGCACTGTGTGTTGCTGTGTCCTACACTGTGAACTGTTGCGGGGCATGCTGAGGGATGGGCTGGGCTGCACTGTGTGTTGCTGTGTCCTGCACTGTGAACTGTTGGGGAGGGCATGTTGAGGGATGGGCTGGGCTGCACTGTGTGTTGCTGTGTCTTGCACTGTGAATTGTTGGGGGGGGATGTTGAGGGATGGCCTGAGCTGCACTAGGGGATGCTGTGACTTGCACCATTTGCTTGAGAGGGGGGTACCATGCGCAGGCATGTGCTGGGCAGTAGAGAGGGGGCATGGGTCACCGTCTCAGTGCTTGCTGAGTGCAGGTGAGGGCCCTAGGGGCCGCGCATGGCTGGCATGAAAACTGTAGGCACCCAGGGGTGCAGGCCCCTGCAGCACAGTGAGGCCTCATGGGCATGCCAGTGCATGGTGCCACTGTGCAGTGGGGAGCCATACGGGGCAGCCGTGGACAGCCAGAGTCACCGTACCAGGATGGACAGCACAGCAAGGGCAGCAATGGTGAGGGTCTATGCCATCAGTGCAGGACGCATGTACAATGGAGGCCTACACTAGGTGGGACAGCACAGAGGTGAGGTGGGTGCAATGCCAGAGCACCACGCCGAAGCAGACCTGTGAGAGAAACACTGATCAGGAAGGTGAGGGCACACTGTGATGCGGGGACACACTAACACATTTCCCATCCAACAGGTGCAGTGGCAGCTGGTGCAGGTGGCCCCAGCAGAGCCTTAGGGCTGGAGCAGCAGTGGCAGGGCTGGGAAGGTGCCGGCACGGCCCAGGCCACTGGCATGGTGTCAGATGACAACAGCAGCCCAATGGATGCTGGAAGCAGTCCTGCCACCAGCACACCTGTGGCAGGAATACTGGAGCCGATGTCTGAGTCAGAGGGGAGTGGGGATAGCGACAGCCCCATGGCAGAAGAGGAGGTGGACAGCAGTGAGAAGGACACAGCTGGACCACCACGGGAACAGCAGGGGACCGCCGAGGACACCACCAGAAGTGCCGCCACATCTGTGGAGGTGGTGCAGACACCTGTGGTCAAGCGGGAGGTATCGGACCCAGACCAGCCGGCGGCTGAGGACACTGGCATAGGGCTGTTCAGCACACTGAGCGCACGTGGACTTGAGGACAAGTTGGATGAGGCCGTCTGCGTGCTGCAGGACCAGCTGTCCCCACCAGCATACATCAGGGACTACTTCCAGTAGGTGCTGACCGTCCAGGGGGACTGCAGGCAGGAGCTGGCGAACATATGGCAGGGCATGCAGGAGCACCACACCTGCATGGAGCTGCAGCTAACCAGCATTGCCAGCACCCTGCAAATATTCACGAGATACACAGCGGCATGCATGGCTGGCCTGGGGAATGCCATACAGGGCGTCTGGCACTGTGCCTAACGCCAGACGGTCATCATTGACCACCTCAGCACAGGCCTGGAGAACATGCTGCCACACCAGCGGCACCAGGATACAGTCATGGCCACAGCCATGCAGGCCATAGCGGGTGCACTGCTGCACCATCTGCAAGGCCTGGCCCAGCAGATGGCACCCCTGGCCACTGCTCAGTCCAGCACCCAGACACAGCCACCGGAGCCAGTGGAACCCCTTCCCCCAGCCCCGGCTCAGGCGTCAGTACCTGCCCACCCGCCAGTCATGCTGCCGGAGTGGCACACCCAGCCAGGCACTGCCCACACTGACCTGGGCACAGGACAGTGCCAGGTTGAGACAATGGTGGCGCACACAGGCGTGCCGGCAACACAGGCACAGGCCAGGCTGAGCACCACACACATTCCCACAGGTACAGGGTCAGTCACGGGGCATGCACAGGGAGGTGGGCATACTGAGGAGGGTGCCCCGCAGTCTGCACAGGCCTGAGGTACTCAGCATGGGATGGGGGAACACACCGTGCTGCCCTGGCACAGCCACTGCCACACGTGGTACAGAGGCAAGTAGGCTTGCGTGTGCAGAGGCACAGCAGCCCACCTGTGGGGGTACGCACAGGCCCACAGGGTGCGATGCCAGGGGAGGTATGCCAGGGCACCGCACAGCCTGCCAGACTGGCAGGGTCTCCCACAGCCCAGCACCCAGCACTGGAGGGGTCTGTGCAAGGATGGCGTGTGCGTGGCAGATGGCTGTGAGTCGCGCAGGTAAACTGTGCAGTAGGGGAACTGTTGGGTGGGGCTGCAATGGGGGTGTGGGGCCATATGCATGGCAGGAGGCACATGTCCATGGGGGGCACTGTGTGGTCACATGGGGGTGTGTGTGTATATATATGCATGACTGCATGGGTGAGTGTGGGGCATGTGTGTTGGGTGGAACCGGGGTGCACTGTGCAATAGGCACATGAGTGTAATAATAACCGTGTAATTAAACATGTTTGCACGTCAACCCTATGGTGTGTTGTCAATTTGTCATTGCATTGCTAGGGCCTTACCAGGACCATGTTTGGTAGGGTGTGACCCCCAAGTGCAACATTGCACTTTACATAGAAACATAGAAGTTGACTGCAGATAAGGACCGCAAGGCCCAATCAGTCTGCCCATTTTCTTTTTCTAAATGCTCTGTCAATGGCCTATTTATTCATACTCATCTGCATTGCTCCCTTATGCATATCCCATGCCTGTTTGAAGCCCTGCACTGTATTCATATCCACCACTGCCTGAGGTTGGCCGTTCTGTGCATCCACTACCCTTTCTATGAAAAAGAACTTCCTCACATTACCCCTTAATTGGCCTCCCTCTAATCTCATGCTGTGTCCTCTTGTCCTGCTATTTTTCTTATTTTGAAACATGTTAGACTCTTTCACCTTGTTAATGCCCTTAGGGTGTTTGAATGTTTCAATCTTATCACCTCTCTCCCTCCTTTGCTCTAGGGTATACATACTGAGTTCAGTTAATCTGTCCTCATATCTTTTCTGATGCAGTCCCTGCACCATTTTGGTTGCTCTTCTCTGGACTGCCTCAGTTTGGTTAATGTCCTTGTGAAAGTGTGGCCTCCAGTACTGCAAGCAGTACTCCAGATGGGGCCTAACCAGTGTCTTGTAAAGAGGGATTATTACCTCCCTCTTCCGACTTGTGATACACCTAATAATATACTCCAACATCCCTCTAGCCTTACCTACTGCTTTAGAGGTCTGCTTGGATGATTTCAGGTCATCGGTGATGATGACACCCAAGTCTCTTTCTTTCCTTGTGACTGCCAGCCTATAGGTGGCTTCAGGGTTTCTCTTCCCTATGTGCATGATCTTGCACTTCTTTGCGTTAAACCCCAGTTGCCACTCTTCCGACCATTTTGCTAGTTTATCCCGATCTCTTCTTATTCTTCCCACACCATCTGGCTCATCTACTCTGTTGCAGATCTTGGTGTCATCTGCAAACAGACAAACCTTACCCTCCAGTCCATCTGTAATGTCACTGATGAAGATATTGAAGAGGACGGTCCCAGGACTGATCCCTGAGATACCCCACTTGTGACTTGCATCTCTTCTGACTGTATACCATTTACCACCACTCTCTGTTTTCTGCCCATCAACCAGTGTGCCACCCAGTTGACCAACGTCTGACCCACCCTGAGCCTACCCAGCTTATCAATCAATCTTATATGTGGAACAGTATCAAAAGCTTTGCTGAAGTCAAGGTAGGCAACATCAACTGCCCCCTCCCCCCTTGGTCCACCACTTTGGTTACCCAGTCAAAGAAATCTATGAGATTAGTTTGACAGGACTTCCTTTTCTAAACCCATGCTGTCTTGGATCCTGTGCTCCTACGGATTCCAGGTGTTGCACTATCCTTTCCTTAAGGAGTCTCTCCATAATCTTGCCCACTACTGAGGTAAGACTGACTGGTCTGTAGTTCCCTGCCTCCTCCCTACTACCACTCTTGTGGAGTGGGATCACATGAGCCCTTCTCCAGTCTTCTGGGACCTCTCCTGTGCTCAGAGACTCACTAAACAGTTCTGATAATGGCTCTGCTAGTTCCACCCTTAGCTCCTTTAGTATCCTGGGAAGTATGCCATCAGGTCCCATTGCCTTGTTCACCCTAAGCTCATCGAGCTCTTTTAGGACCCTTTCTTTTGTGAAGGGACTAGTGCACACCTCCCTCCCCCCTGTGTCCATGGTGCAGAGCTGTGGGCCCTGCCCTACCTTCTCTTTAGTAAATGCTGAGCAGAAGTATCTATTTAGGATAGATGCTTTTACATAGTCATCCTCCTCACACACCCCCTTATCCCCTTTGATCTTAGCAATACCCCGTCTGGACTTTCTCCTTTCACTAATGTATATATAGAATGTCTTATCACCTTCTTTTACTGTTCATGCTAGTGTTTCCTCAGTTTGGGCCTTTGCCTGCCTTACTGCCTTCCCTGCTTCCCTTAGGGAAGTTTGGTATGCCTTCCTATCTTCATCCTGCTGCATTCCCTTATATTTCCTGAAGGCCAGCCTTTTGGCTCTGACCTTTTCTGCTACTGTGTTTAAGAACCAAAGTGGCTTCCTTCTTCTTTTGCACTTCCTTTTCTCACTAACACAATGGGATGTTGCTTCAAGTATTGTATCTTTAATGCATGCCCACTTTGCCTGTACCCCCTCACCTGTATTTCTTTTTGCCAGGGCTAGCTTAACTCTGTTGGCCATCTTGTCAAAGTCAACTCCTCTGAAGTCCCATATTTTTGCCTTGGAATGGGATGATTTTGTTCTAGTGGCCAAATTGAACCATACCATGTGATGGTGACTGGCCCCCAGGTGACCTTCTACCTGGAGATCTGTGATCCTTTCCCTGTTAGTCAGTACTAGATCTAGGATAGCCCTGTCTCTAGTGGGTTTTTGTACCAGTTGTTTGAGGCCCTCCCCCTGCAGGGAATCCATCATGTGTCTAGTTCTGGCAGATGTCCCTGCTGGTATTGACCAATCTGTATCTGGCATGTTGAAGTCTCCCATTATCAGAACCTCCCCTTTAGATGTCATATTTTGTATATCTTCTAACAGTAACATGTCTATGTCCTCCCCCTGGTCTGGAGGTCTGTACACAACCCCAGTTCGCATGGCTGTCCCATTTCCTGTTTCCAGGGTGACCCACAGTTCTTCTGGCTCCTTATGTATATTCTGAATTTCCGTAGCTTTGATATTTTCATTGACTTAAAGGGCCACTCCACCCCTCCCCCCTTTTTGCACCTTGGTCTCTTCTGAGTAGTGCATAGTCAGGTACTGAAGTCTCCCAAGTGTGGTTACTGGTAAACCATGTCTCGCTAATGGCTACTATGTCCATTTTGGCCCCTGTCATTATTGCCTGCAGGTCTGGGATCTTGTTTCCCAGACTGCAAGCATTTGGTACATGATTTTCCATTGGTCAGATTTTGGTGTGTTAGTTGTTGGGCCTTTTTCTTTACCTGGTAATGCAAATGAACTACAAACATGCTGAAATCCTGTTTGACCACTAGCTGAGGGGGGAGGGGTGTTCTTCACATTCAATGTTTTGGGTGCTGCACCCCTCTCCCCATTTTCTAGTTTAAATATTCTGCAAAGACATCAAACTTCTGCCCCAATTCACTGACTCCCTCCTTAGTCAGATGCAGTCCATCAAATTTAAAGAACTTTCGCTCCCAAAACTGTTGCCAGTTCCTACAAATTTGTGTCCTTTTTCCTGGCACCAGCCCTTGAGCCACATGTCTAGCTCCCTATCTCCTTCTCTGACCTTCCATCCATCTGTCCCCCTCTCCCAGACTGGCAGGATCTCAGAGAAGGAGATGCCACAGCCAGTGGGCAACTTCCTGCCACGCCCCCCTAGGTGCATGCGCGCACACACACACACACACACACACACAGATACACACACACACACACACACACATGGAGCCCTGCAGGCACAGGTACCACACAAGCAGGGCCACCCACACCCATTCCGCAACTGTGTTTCGGCCGTAAGACTTGCGCATATGCCAGACAACAGACAGGCCATCTGCACGCCGCGGGTCGTTCACTGCGAAAGTGTACGCCATCGACTGCCATCACGCATGCCGCATTTGTGCATCCGTGAAGTGTGAAATGCGATACACATGCGAAAAGCACGTAGGGCACATGCGGTTGTGAGTCAATAGGCCCAGGCACTGTTTAGTGGTACAGGGAATGCAGACCTAGGAGTTGGAGAGAGCTGCATATGAACAGTGCCAGCAAGACTAGGACAGGGAAAGAACCTCAGCAGACTGGTGAGTACTGGGCCACAGCAGACCCTCCCCCCACATAGCACTACTACTTCTTCTGTTACTGCCATGAGGGACTGGGACAGGCATGCATACCTCTGAGCCATTTGTTACCCATTTGTTGTACAGTACCTGTTACACTGTGGAACCCATGGTCTGCATGTGGAGAACTGCAGCAGACAACACCTAGGGGCACAGGCCGCTATTGTACTGTAGCAGTCATGTACAAGGGCGTAGGCAGGTATACGCACTGTACACAGTTTTGTGCAGACATGTGGAGTGCCTGTCATGTTCCATATGCTGTTCACATTGCATTAGCACTCTGATCTGTAGTAGCTCTGATTTTGCCCACATTCAGTCATGGCTCAAGGCTAAAAAGCTTGTTGTCAACCTTCAGAAGACACAGGCCATGCTATTCAGGTCCCTTACTAAGGTGAGAGTGTACCCGGAACCTCTTAAAGTTGTTGATGGGGACGGTGCCCTTGTGACGGTGGTAGACTCCTTCAAGTACCTGGGGTTCACCCTTGACCCTCAGCTGCACCTCTCCCTGCACATAAGAAACTCCTGCAAGGCCACAAACTACAAACTGGGCCTGGCATACAGGGCAAAGAGTTGTCTTACCCCCGTGGCCCATCTTGCCATTGCAAAAGGGGCTCTTCTCCCCACGTTCTGCTATGGGCTCACCTCCTTAGTGAATGCCCCCAAAACTTGGCTCATGAAATGGGACATAGCATATAACAATGTTTGTCACTTTGTCCTTTCAGCCCTCCATCTCACCGATCACTGTCAACTCTACGCTAAGCTGCGGTGGCTCTCCGCTAGTAACCATCGATCATTTATCCTGGGCAACTTTACAGACAACATCCTCCGATCATCTACTCCTCCAGCACTCGCCGACCTGCTCAAACCTGTCCCCTCTGGCTATCAGCTGAGATCTACCGACTCCCAGGCTCTCATGGTCCCAAAAACTCCCTCCTTCCCAGGAGACTGTGCCTTCGGAGCCCTTGCCCCCAGAGCTTGGAACCAACTGTCTGCTTTTGTTCGGACCGCCCCCTCCCACAAGAGTTTCAGGTCTTCCCTCTGGGACCACCTAAAACAAGCCTCTGCCTGCTTCTGCTCTTAGCTGTCCTCCCCTCCATTGTTCCCTGATGTCCCCTCGACAGCTCGTGAACAGCTGTACAGATTGCACTCTTCGAAAAGGCCCTGCTGAGATCTTCTGGCCCCCTGACCACCTCCTGGGGTCGCCATGCCCTAATCACTGCACTTGCTATATATTTGCTCTCTGACTGCACCTGACTGCAGTCTGCTGCCTATTCCTGTCTGTACCTTGCTCTTAACTGTTGCTATCTTGTTTCACAATTTGTTATTTGCCTGGGCTCTCTGCCTGCACTGGACTATACCATATTGACTAAGTGTTACTTGTCTTGGACATGTTGTTTGCCTTTGTAATTCTTCCAGGTAGCACCTGAAAATAGGCACTTGACTGTCTAGCATGCTTACCTGGTAAACAAAAGCTAAATAAATAAATAAATATGTGTTCCTGTAGGCCACTGATGGGTGTCACTGTAAATACATCTGTTGTGTAGGAGGGGATCACATGCATGACTACTGAAGGGTGTAGAGGGGACATCTGACATCAGTCATACATGTTTGGATGGGGGGAGCATTTGCAGGGGATGTGTACTGTTATAGATGGGGGGGCATGGTGTTTGCTTGTACAATACGGAACTGCCTGGCTACACCACTGTACATGTTTCACATGCCTGTCTAGGGGTGACTGTCATAGTGACAGGCAGCATGTCCAATGGAGTGATGCTCCTGTAGGCCAACAATGTATGTGGCACAGGTGTCCGCAGTGTGGCACAGGGAGCCCCCTGTGTGATGCAATGGGGAACAGTCCCCATACTGTGATATGGGTGGGTGGTGTGCAAGCATGGCCCTCCCAAAGATGGATGGTCAGGGGATCTGATACGTAATGTGCAATGGCTATGGACAGTACCAGGGGCTGTGCTGTGGGAGGGGTGGGCAGGGATATGAGGGGCATGTTATGGCCACAGACCACTGTGTGGTGGGCAGTGTACTGGACTTGACACATGTGGGTGCTAACTTGTTGCCTTTGTGGTCCATCACTCACCCATGCAGTTAGGCCAGGCAGGCCCTACCCCATGCCTGTGGTGGGGCCAGACATCCTATGGCTGTGTCCTCAACTGGATGGGACACACAGCCCCCCTCCCACCCCTGAGGATGTTGTGGGACAGTGACCCTCGGGGTGTGGGGTGCCACCCCACGCAGTGGGGCGCATGGCCAGACCACTGTGGCACCCATGGTGGTGAGATGCATGCTGTGAACAGTGGTGATGGGTGTGTTGTGGATGTGGCAACTGGCCAGCGACATGCAGGCACTGCACAGTGGCTTTGTGGGTGACACACTGATCATGTGGGGTGGACGTGGACCAGGGCTATGGGGTGGGACATGGGGTGGGATGGCCCTCATGCTGAGGGGTGTCTGAGAGTGCGCCCCATTCCTCTGAGCCTCTCAGCGGTACTGCCCATGACACATGCTGGCATGCCTGTGCTGCACAGGCCATAGTCACACCCCTCATTGGCCCTTGCAGTACAGGGCTGCGCCTGCTGTAGTTGGGGCCACACAGGCAGCCCACACGTGGTACGCACATCTGCCATGGCTGTGTGGGGTTGGGACACACACTGCCATGCATGCATTGGGCAGGCTGTATAGGCCACTACAGGGTACTGCAGTGAACACCCCATGTCATGGTCTACGCAGGCCCTGGCACAGTGGACAGTGGTCTGGCAGCTGTTTCCCTGGTGTTGGCTGCCCTGCACCTGGGATGGAAGGGTGAGGGGTGTGGGTCTGTCAGTGTGGCACGACACCACTGTGCACTGTACATGGTCCACCATGGTTGCGCCCCCCACTGTGGGCACCCAGGAAGGATTGTACCTGCACAGGTCGGTATTGTGTTTGTGGTGGGCACTATTGCCTGCCATGGAGGGTGTCATGCAGGTGTCCCGTCATGCCTCTGGTGTGTGGGCATGGGTTGCAGGCATGGTGCAATGGCCACCAGAGGTGAGGCGGGGCCCAGCACCACACACACCCTGTTGGACATTGCTGTCACACCACGGTGGTGTGCTGTACTACAGGGTCACATAGGTGTGTCACAGACTGTCCGGTATGCGAGGTTCTGTAGTCCTGTGTTGTAGGTGTAGATGCACAGACAATGTGCCAGAGGGCACACCATGGGTGCACAGTGCGTCTGGTACCGGCCACGGGTATCATGGCTGTGTTGCCATCACGGTGCCTGTACCAGCTCACACAGGTGGTGCCATGGCCCAGGCACACTATCGCTGTGCTGGTGCAACAGGGAGGCATATCTGTTTGGTGGGGGTGTGTCACTGCAGTGGTGAGCTGGCCCACCCACAGGCCTGTGTGCAGTGTCCAGTCATGCTGCACTGTCCAACCTTGTAGAGCCATCCATGCCCATGTGCAGCACGTGGTGGACCATGTCCTAGATGTCCCGCATGGATGGGTCCTGGTGCCACCAGCCATGGCCCAGATTGTGCTAGGTGGGGCCTACACAGGACATTGTCTGTGCCATTCACACAGGGCACTGCCGCCTCCCTGGTTGGCTGTGTGGCACTGTCCCCGTACCATGCCCTCCATGTTACACCCATCGGATCCGCACCTGACCACATCCACCCTGTGCATGGGCGGTCATGGCAGGATGTCCTGGGGGCTGTCCTGGGCCATGTGTGGGTACATGCCTGTGGGATGGAGACAGTGGGGGGAGTAGCAGCATCCAGAGGCTGCTGGCCACGGGGGCACATCCGGCTGTGTACTTACCTATGTCCATTCCCTCCCTAGCTCCACAGCGGACAAATGTGGGACTTTGGTGAGTATATGACATTGTTCAATGTGCACATTCCCAATGCCTGTCCAGCACTGTGTAGCTGACATTCTTGCTCTCTGTCCCCTGTGTAGGATTCAGCACCACCGCACAGGTCCAGGTAGGTACACACTGCCACACCCCAGCAGCTCCTGGGTCCCCGACTGTGCCACATGTTTATGTTGCCCTGCTATTTCCCCATCCAGGTGTGCTCCAGACCAGTCAGCGCCACCCACTCCTGACTCCATGGTGCACATCACAGGTAAGTAACTGTCTGTCTCCATGCCAGCACCCACGGTTGCCATTGTGTCAGCCCCATGTCCACCTGGTGGGTGTGGCCGCATGCAACTACACATGGGGGTGCTGGTGTGGACCTGCGGCAGGGCTGCATGAGGCGCTCCATGCCCACACTGTGCAGGGTTGTACCATAACATGCCTCTGCAGGGGATGGTCACCAAGGTGGTGCACTGCGGTCACTGTGTGCAGCACTGTGTGCCATGCCCCTGCATGGCACGGCTCAGCATTTACACATATCGTGCTGTGCGTGGCATTGGTGTGGGGGTGCCACATGGGGTGGTGGGCCATGGTTGCAGGTGGGTGGACTGGCACCGACCCATTTCCCAAGGCCGGTGTCTGGTGTTGTGCATGGTGGGTGGCGGTGGTCTGCACGGCCATGGTGGACGTATATAGTGATGCATGTGCCATTCCTTCCCAAGTTACAGGTGCCATGCAGAAGACAAGCCGTGATGTCCTCTGGCTCTTCCCTTAGCCTCAGCGGCCGGGTGCCCAACTTCACACTGCACAAGATGGCACTTCTTGTGAATTATGTGCAGCAGTGGAGCCGGATGCTGCTGCCACCTGGGTGCCACGGGAGCAGTGTTGCAGACTGTGAAAGGGCTTGGATGGCCATCTCCACCCACATGGCGGCAGCAACAGGGATATGGCGCACCATCCACCAGCTTACCCACCACTGGTAGGACCTGATGCACAGGGTGGCTGAAGTCCTGCAGCATTTAATAAGCATGGCACGCAGCAGGGACATGGAGATGTGGTCAGGGCAGGACCCCAGTGTTGATATGTATCCCTACAGCTGTTCATCTGTTGCTGCAGTGCTGGCATGGTGGCAATGGCACATGGTGCCTCCAACACACTCACCTGTCCCTTCACCCTACAGGTTCCACAGGTGCATCACATGCCATGCAGCAGAGATGCCTCGCCAGCCTCAGACAGGAGGTGCGTTAGTGGAGGCCATGTAAGTACAGTCCATTGACCCCTTGGGCCGTGGCCTTGCCTGGCGGACACTTTGTGGCCCGTGCTGCACCCTCACATTGCTTGCCTATTTGTGTGTGCCCCCCATCTGGGCCCAGCACTGACCGCATCCTTTACATCCCTACAGGTGTCCATAGCAGGCTGCCACAGTAGCAGAGGGCCCTGCTGCGGGTGATGGCAGCCATCAAGGCCAATGACGCTGAGGAATACCGGATGCACACCCAACGCAGGCAGCGGAGGGCCAGGGTGCTGCCACCATCTTCATCCTCCTCCTCCTCCTCCTCCACAGTGGCAGCTGATGATGGGGACCAGACACCATTGGAGGCACAGCTGGACTAGGGGGACCCCACTGATGGTAGGCAACAGGGGCCGGGTGACCCACAGCAATTCAGCATGGAGAGGGTCTGCAGTGACACAGCGGATGGGGATGGTGCCTTGGCTGCACCACTGATCAGTCCCACAGTTGAGGACATCATGGCAGGGGTGGCCGTGGATGCCCCACCAACAGCCACCATGCCATGTGCCGCTGTCCTTGCAGCTTGGGACTCTGGACTGTGGCAGAAGGTGGCCATGCCAGTGTTGCAGTGGGAGGAGCCATTGCCGATGGCAGCTGAGGGGCCCGCCACCGAACACGTGCAGGGTGGGGGCCCGGACTGGGACCGCCTAGTCGTTCTGGTGACTGCCATCCTACATGACATTTGGCACCTACATAGGTCTGTGGCCACCCTCCTTGGTGAACTCTGATACACATAGTCGTCATGTCCACCACAGCTGGTCATGGGTTGGGTTATCTGTGTGGGTGGGCATGTATATAGGGGTGGTTGTTTTTGCTGGGTCTGTTTGTGTGGGTGTTGTGGGTGGACATTGGGTGGTTGGGTTCGCTTATTGCTGTTTGTTTGTGGGTGGGAATGTTGTTTGGTTGGTGGGCCTGTGTTGGGGTGTATGTGGATGCAGGTTGGTGTTTGGGGGTGTTGTGGGTGGCTGTTTGGGTTTGGTTTACTGTGCTGTTTATGTTTGTTGTTGTTGCCTGTTGTTCATCCACATCCCCCTCCCATTGTTACCCTGTATTCCTGTCCCATTTTGATCATTAAATTGTTTGCCATACCCACTGTCTCTGTGTCTGTTACTGGTATGCTTGGCTGTGTGTGTGTGTGTGTGTGTGTGTGTGTGTGTGTGTCTGTCGCTATGCGCAGGGGTGCACACTGGTGTTGGTGCCTGCTGTCCCCAGTGTTTTCTCCCTGTACATCAGGTTGGTGTGCCATTTGTGCTGCTCAAAGCACAGACCACTGTCCCCAGGCCACATCTGTGTGGTGTCCGGTGTGCTGCAGGTCACCTTGCATGCTATGGTGTCCTTGCCACCTCACATTGTACCTCCCAGCTGTGTGGTGGCATGGTGCCTATGCTGTACCTTTCTGCCTCAGGGTGCCATTATTCCCTGCAGGTGGCACCACTGGCATGGTTGTTGGTGTGTCTCACCACCGACTGTCCACTGGTCTGTGCCACCCAGTGCTGTGTCCCTCTTGTGGTTGCACTGTTTACATGTATCAGTGACCACGGCAGGGGGAGTTGTGCCTGGTGGCGCCATCATCCCTGCATTGTTCCTGTGGCCTCTGTGCTCCCTTTGTACCCTGTGCCACACTGCCCCTGTGTGCCTGCCTTCCTCAAACACTCTCTATCCTATCTCACATGTGTGTTGCTGTGTGTCTGGCCTGTCTGTCCCTGCTCCTTTCTTTGTTGAGTTTGTTACACCTGCTTCCACCTAGTTTATGTTGCGCCATCTGGTCTTGGTTTATGTCATGGCACTGCTGCTTCTGAAATCCCACCCTGGCATTTCTCTGCTGTTTCCTTGGCGTATGTTCAGTTGCGCATTTGCGTACCTGCGGGTTTGTCGCAACTGTGGTGTAAGTTGCCATTGGCGTACTGCATTGCATCAATGTGCATCTCGCAATGTAGAATTGTGTTTGGCATATTTGCTGGACGTATTTGTGTCTTACACCATTCCCACTGGTGCATCTGCGTTACGCATTGGCGTATGCTTTCTAGAATCGGGCACTTAGTCTTTTCCTAAGGTCCTCCCAGGTCTGTGGAGCTAAAGCTGACAAGATGAGCCAGCCCGGTGGCACTGAGGGTTGAGGTGCTGGTCACCACACCTCATGCCATGCCAGCAACCCGGGTTCGGGAATGAGCCTGGGCCATTGGAGGTCAGATGGGGAGGGAGAGGATTGAGCATCTAGATGACAGTTCTCCTCTCCCGGGGGCATAGTCTTAGTGCTTGGCTGACCTCTGGCAGAGGCCAGAGGTACAGCAAGCATGCAGAGCAAACAGACAGGGTTGGGAGTGATGGACATCGGTGGGAACGCCTTGACGTCTGACGCACACCACTCACCAGAAAAGCAGAAAATCATCCGCAGCGATGCTTGGAGACAGGCCCCAGCATCATGAGACCAGGACCGGAGAAGGGTCACACAAACCCGGCCAACACTTGGATGATGGATGGTAGGCTTGGGGGTAGGCCTCCCACCCCACTTGGAGGGTAATCCGAGGGCGATGGCGGGGTGGACGTGTGAAGGGCTCATATCCCAGAAACCTGGCGGGCATGCTGCCTTGGGAGTCCCTGAAGGAAGGTAGACACTGTGGTGATGGGAGGGGGAGAAAATAGAAATTAAAAAAAAAAAAAACTGTCAAGATGAAATCTCCTAGCTTAGTCCACGATCTACTGATGGTGAATTTCTTCACAACACTCGATCTTAAGGTATATTTCTTTGCATGTTCCACGTGCAACAGATTAAGAAGAAAGGAAGGAAGTTTACCCAATACAAAGTTATAGACAAAAATATTTGCCACTCGCACCAGGATGCCCTGAAATTGCCTACACCCCCTCTGTTGGGTTCATGGTCACCTTTTTTCCCAGTATATCTCCTGGCATCTCCCTTCATTTATCTGATGAAATATAGTATTTGTGGCCATGCCATGCAGATCTATTTAGGAGGCATGGACTGTGCTAATGCATCACATCTATCTACCATATTCACATGCATGTGTCATCAGATCCCCTTCCCTATTAATTTCCCTGTTTGTCAGCCTTATCAACATGGTAGCTGTGCCATCAAAGACACATCTAGACCCTGACTGTTGGATGTGTTGCACAATGGGTGTGTGGTGTGGCTGTCTGTTTTGTACTCATCTACCATGCCACATGTGTTATATCCTTTGTGATCACCAGTAATGGGATGGTGGAGTGTATAGAGCACTGGTGGTGTGGCCACTACACAGCACAGACAGCATGGACTGCAAGACATGATTCACTAGGCATGCATTCTGCCATATTTGGAACACAGGTATGCATATTAATATGCAATATCACTCTTTTTCTCATCTCTCACAAGCCCAGTCTATGGCACAGAACACAGTCCTGGAGGACAGCACAGGATCATCCCATCATGTGCTGCCCCTGATGGACACACATGCCCAGGCAGAAGAAAATGAGGAGTGGGAGGTGAATGAGGATGAACCTCACCAGCAGGAAAAAAGGAGATGGTGATGCCACCATACAGATCATTGATGAGACCTCATCTGGAGTACTGTGTCCAGTTCTGGAGGCCACATCTCAGGCAGGACATAGACAGAGTGGAGGCAGTCCAGAGAAGGGCTACAAAAATGGTGACGGGGATGCACCAGAAGTCATATTATGAAAAGCTGTAAGTATTCACTGAAAATGAGGAAAGAGACGGGGGATATGACAGAGACGTTCAAATACCTTAAAGGTGTAAATAAGGTATGAGGGGGTAGCATTTTTCAGAAAAGAGGATAGTCAAGAACTAGGGATCATGATATGAAGTTGGAGGGAGGTAGAATCAGGGGTAATGTGAGAAAGTACTTCTGTATGGAAAGGATGGTGGATGCTTGGAACAGCCTCCATGCAGGGGTGGTGAAGGCAAAAATAGTGGAGAAATTAAAAAAAAAGAGTGGGATTGATATAAGGGGACCCTAGAGACAAGGAAGAGAGGGTAAGCCACAGATCATCTACAGTCTGTGGCGTATAGAATAGGTAGGAAAAAAAGGCAGACTAGATGGGTCAGGTAGTCCTTACCTGCTGACAAATTCTATGTATGATGAGGAGGAAGACATTGCCAAAGACAACAGCACCTTTGTGGAGTAATGAGGGACAGAGGTGTCCAGCTCTTACCAGAAGAGGTTGCCCACCACAGACAGCCCTCCTACACATGTGGCCCAGCCCTCTCCCTAGCACGGCCATCATCGTGCTGTCCCAGACCACTGTCCTTGGCACAACCACAATTGTGCCACCCCAGGACTCCACACAGGGCATGGCACATACCCTGCTTCCATAGGCCAACCCAAAAAGCCCCAACCCACACTGTGCCAGCCCAGAACCCAGCCACCAACACAACCACTGCCCTCCCCACCAGTCAATCCCACTAGTCCAGCCACTGCTGTGTCTACCCAGCCACAACAAATCAGAGTACCTACCTGCGGTTCAGACCCTAGCCACATACCGGCAATAGCTGCAGCCTGACCCGGTCCCAGTGAACAGTCCATGGTGACAGCAGAAGGCAACAAACAACCATCAGCTGCTGTAGTCAGTCACTGAGGTATAGAAGAGTGTGCTGCGGGAACTGGGATGCATACACTGCAGGATAGAAAGCAACATGCTGCATGCGAAGCAGTGTGCAGAGGCATGCCATAAAGAGTACATGACTGACATTCGTGAACTGTGGTAGAACCTGTCTGCCAGCTTGGATCACCTGTGTTCCATTGTGTGAGAGGCTGCAGCCATGGTAGCAGGCACCAGAGGGGATGGCCAGAGCACTGACTGGTCCAGTATGGGTAGTGTAACCCCACTGCAGGCACTGCGGCATACTAGCACACCATGCATTGCTGGCAACGGTACCCACAACTCACCCAGGATGCCATGGACACCACACACCCCTGGCCATAGCTTGCTTCTCAAAGGGATTAGTACTCTGTGAGGCCCTGGGTGGTAAATACCATCCCCATGCTCATCCCCGTTTCCACGAATGGCAAGCTTCCATCCTCTCCTGAGTACAGCACAGTCATACTGTCCGTGACCATGGTGGTAGTAGGGGAGACACCTAGGGTGCATATTGCCACCCCACCCCATTCCACATGTGTCACCTTACACCTCCCTCAAATTACTCATGTGTCACCACCCCCTATCCAATTGGCCTCAAGTGTCTGTTCCCCACCCCACCCTGATGGCAAATTATTTCCTTTCATTCACCCTTTTACCACTCCCCACCTGGATGTCATGTTATTTCATTTGATCCTCCTTTTAACTCCCCCCCCACCTGGATGGCCGTTATTTCTTTTAATCCACTTTTTACACACACCCCGACCCATTCCCCCAGCTGTATGGATTTCTATTTCTGTTTTATTGTATAGTACTTCCAGAATACATTTTCAAAAAAACATTACAGTCTCCTGTGTGGTCTGTAATCACCTTTGGGTTCAAAGAGGTCTGTTATGAGATTGTCTTTGTACTGCTGTGACCATCCTGTAGTTATGCCTGTCAGAAGTGCTATGCTGTGTAGCATGCAACAGGCAAGGAATATGCCACAGGCCTTAAAAAAAGTTGTTTCGTAGGGTACCACCAGAATGGGCAAGGCACCTAAATCACAGGTCGGCAAATCCCATAGCCGACATCCAGGACAATAATTTTTGGTGGGTGAACAATCAGTTTTGCTTTCCCAGGCTGTCTCATGGACAACAAACTCTGTTTGTTTGTTTGTTTTTCATTAATTTGTTGTACTGCCAGGTTCTGGCTGCTTGATGCTGCTCAGTTTTTCCCCAGCCCAAATCGTCCTGAGCCCAGCAGTCACATGATTTCTATTGTTCAGACCCATATGGTACTGCTCACGATTGGAGCGGACAGTGCACTGTGAGCAGCAGGAGTTAATGCATTGAGGCCACAGGGAGAGACATTCTTGAGAGGCAGCCTCTGACCCTCCCCTCCCAGCAAGCCTGCAGCTGCAGCAGCGCAACTGCACGATTCAGCAGGACTGACAGGTTAATCAGCATATAGCGGTGAGAAAACTACCTGTCAGTCCTGGCTAGTGGTCACAGCAGTGGGGGAGGTGGAGCTGGAAGAGTCTGTGGTGTGGCGCACATAGGAAGAGGAGCCATTTCGCTGTTTTCCCTGTAGCAGATTGATGTACTTGCTCACCTCTGTCCTCTCGGTTGAGTTGCACTCACTGGGCTACTCTGCCTTATTGAAACCAGACAGATGCTCACTCTCACAGCAAAGTAGTGGGAAGGGAACAACAAGGAAAAAACAAAAAGGATGTAAGAGACAGGAGTTTAGGGAAACTGGCTGAAACCTTGGTGGGGGGGAGATTGTGAGGAGGGTGGAGAATTTGGAACAACTTAAAGGTGGCTGGGGGCAGACAGTTTGTTTGTTGCTGGACAAAGGAAACTTAACACAAAAGGATTTTAATTAATTAAAAGAAAAAATAGTTTTTAAAAGAACTAAAAAAATGTCTGTTAAGTCAGTGGTGGATGTGACAATGACATTGTGGGACTGGGAGGAACAAGAACATCTTAAAGGTAGGTGGGAGAACAAAGGGACGGACGGCTGGTCTGTCTGACACTGGTCAAAGTAAAAAATAGAATTTTTTTATAGATAATAGAAAAAGGCAAATGTTTGATAAGGGAAAAGGAACTAAAGAACAAGTCAGTTGTGGGTGAGAACATTGGGATTGGGGAACAACTGACAGTGAAACCAAAAAGACGCGAGCTTGGCTACATCGGGTTGGTGAAAAAAACCATTGAGCTTGGCTTATTTAAAACAAATCCATTTATTCAACTGACAGAATAAAAAAGGAGCAGCAGCACCCCTAATGCAGAAACGTCGAACGTTTTTGTGTCATACTGACGCTTTCTCAAGGCATACACCTGTGAATACACACACCTACTTTATAAAGACCCTGCTGAAAGTGACAGTGTAATATATCTGTACAAATAATTACAAAAAACACTACAATCAAATAAGATAAATCTAAATAAAATATCTCTCTCCATTAGTCACCAAAAGTGAACACCTGAATAAAAAATATAAAGAAAAAAGGAAGGGAAAAAAGGGGGGGGAGAGGGGAGAAAAAGAAAAGGGGAAAAGAAAACCAAAAATACACAACATCAATAACTTTCAATATATTACGTTATTCATTTTAAATACTAATGCCTTTGTATTCAATAGAGCTCATTATACCTTCTTTAAACTTTTTTAAAAAAGGAGTCAAACTGAACATAGCATTCAAGCCCATTACTGAATGTGCTCGCAAATCAAATTGCCATTTGCTTTCAGCTTTAAGCAATCTGTTGTTATTTATTTATTTATTTATTTATTGACTTTTGATGACCGGGTAGGCCCGCTGGGCCCCGGGAGGTCCCTTTTTCAGGGGCGACCCGGGAGTAACAATTATTACAGGTAACAGATCAGTACACTCAGATGATTATCATATATGCTAGAAAAAGACCTCATAGGTTTAAAGACAGTAAGTTGTGGAAGACATACAGGCAGTAGGAACATAGTAGTTACACATCGAGAAACATTTTGCATAGTAGTTACAAGTTTTGATTAAGTGTACACAAGGTCAGGGCAAGGAAATTGGCTAGGGTTATGTGGTTCCTTCCTTATGGGCATAAAGGGAAGGGGGACATGCAGACTTGTAGGTGCTCCCCATCCTTGAGGTAGGTGCATTGACCTACCGGGATGGCATTAAATGGTCAGGTCCTGTAACATAGACATGTGCTCCTATCGAGCAAGTGAGACTTAAGTTTTGTTCAGAAGCAGGTGATAGACTCCACTTCCCGCACCTCCAGGGGGAGGTTGTTCCAGTTGGAAGGGGCAGCATACGCGAAGGACACGGACCTGGCTTTTGTCCTTGCCTTAGGGACCACGAGGAGAGTTTGGCCTGAGGTCCATAGATTCCGTGGGCTTAGTTTTACCCTAATGAGACCATTGAGGCTAGGGGGAGGTGTGGGACCCATTAGCTTAAAAAGTAAGGCAGAGGGTTGGATAGATGAGGCGAGCTTCAAGAGACGGCCACCTGAGTCTTGTTAGGGCCTCACAGTGGTGACCCCTAGGGTGTGACGGTGAGGCAAAGCAGATTATCTTGTTGTACAAGGTCTGCAGCTTGCATAGCTCAGTCTTGGCCACACCCTGGAGTGCCGGGGCCGCATAGGTGAGCGTTGGGAGAAGTATGCTCGCCGCAATGGCTGCCCTAGCTTCAGGGATAAGCTGATCCTTTAGTCTGTAGAGGGTTCTGAGTTTCCCATGGATGGCTTTAGTGACTTGGTCCACATGATTTTTTAATGTGAAACCTAGGTCCAACGTAAGTCCAAGGTATTTGGTGGAGGCAACCACTTCAAGTTTTTAACCCCCCCTGGACTGGAGTTGTAGGAACAATGACCTCTCAGGACCCAGGGATCTGGGCCCAAACAGCATCACCTTCATTTTGTTGGTATTTAAGACCATTTTGTTCAAAGTGAGCCAGTCTTCCATCTGAAGGGTGTCCTCTTGGATGGCTGTCCCCAGCTCTGTTAGGTTGTGGGAGGCTCTGTAAATGATTGCATCATCCGCATACTGGATAACGTTGCTGCTCCCACAGTGGGTGTGCAGCTCATTTATAAAAAGTGTGAAAAGAAGGGGGCCGAGTATTGACCCATGTGGTACCCCTTCTTTGAGTTGAATAGGTTGGAATATTGTCCTTCCACATGACCCTCTAGTACGTTCTGAGAGATAGCTCTCGAACCATCCCAGAGCATGGTGTCAGGCCTAGTGAGCACATTTCTTGGAGTAGGAGCTTGTGGTTTACCAGGTCGAGCGCTTTGGAAGGTCTATGAAGACGCGCCTGTATGAACCCTCGTGTAAGCTGTTGCTCCAGTGCTTGATCCGAGAAATTTGGTTGGCGCAGTATCTGTCCCATGCTTGGCTCTAAAGCTGTGCTGGGATGGTGAGATTAGCCGGTGGGCTTCCAAGTATTCTCAGAGCTGGGAATAAACTAGCTTCTCCTGTATTTTTGCAATGGCACACAGCAAGGAGATAGGCCTATAGTTCCCTATGGGCTCAGTTGACCCACCCTTGTGTATGGGAATCACGAGAGCCTGCTTCTAAAGCTCAGGTACAGACCCCTCCTTAATGGACCTGTTTAACAGCCAGGTAAGGGGCTTAGCTAGTGTTGGGGCTCCATCCTTGAGGATTCTAGTCTGGATGCCGTCAGGGCCCCCTGATCCTCTTGAGTTCTGGGATTTAAGGATGTTCAAGACCTCCTTTACCCTAACCAGCCTCAAGTGAAACAAAGGGTGGTCTAGGTCTAGGGGCCGCTGTGCATTAGGCACATTCCTGTTGTCAGGGGGTCCAGTCTTATATTCATCCAGGTTCATGAAGTAGCTGTTTAGGGCCTCAGTGATGAGTGCCCTCTCTTCAATTAATTGCCCATTGGCCTTGATTGGGCCAGGGGCAGTTTTTTTGTTCCCTTTGAGCAGTTCATTAATGTACGACCAGAAGAACCTTGGATTGCCTAGGTTGGTTTTTTGGAGATTGGTGATGTAGTCTTTTTTAGCTATCTTTATGGCTTGTTTACATTGGTTTCTAAGGGCTCTGTAGCTGGCAAAGTCAGCAGGTAACATAGATCTCCTGAACTTTTTCCAGGCCTCGTCATGGGTGATCATCAAAGCTTTTAGAGAGGGCATGATCCACTTATAGCAGCTTCCCTTTACTCGGTGGGTTTTCATCGGAGCTAAGAGATCAACGGTCCTTGTGAGAGTTGTCTGGAAAAATTTTACAGCCTCCTCCAGGGTAGGTAGGTGTCTTATTGGACTCCAGTTGATGCCATCTAAGTAGCCATTGAATTGGTCAGGATGGAATTTGGAGTAGTCCCTGGTGGTAATCACTCTAGGCTGGACTTTATTCGCACTGTTCTTCCAGATAGCAAATATAGGCGAGTGGTCACTCAAGGCATCAGCCATGGTGCCTGCCATTTTTACATTGCTTGGGGTTGAAGCCAGGATCCAGTCAATTGTTGAGTGCCTTCCCGATTTATGGTTCATTCTGGTCTGTTGTGAGATGACTTGGGCAAGGTGTGAGTCATGTAATATGCCACTTATGGCTGACTTTGCCTCTTGGGCCCAGTTTAGATTGAAGTCACCCAATAAGATAAGCTCAGATGCAGTATCTACAACTGGGTCCTTCAGGAGGCGTCTCCAGAGAGTGGGCGCATTGATGAGGGTAATATGCAGCCTACTGTGAGGTGCTTGGCACCTCCTAATGATCGTAAGAAGATTGATTCTATGTCATGGGTCCTGCTGTGGGGCTTGCTAACAAGGGAGGATGTAAGTGTGTCCTTTACATACATAAGAACCCCACCCCCCCTTTTCGAGGGTCTATCCTCTCTGTAGGAGGCATATCCAGAGGCAGCAACCTCGTGATCCAGGATATGGGGCTTTAGCCAAGTCTCAAGACTGCTAGGATGTCTGGTTTGTACTGTGCCAACCACGCTTGAACTTCATGGATCTTGGGCCTCAGACTGGAAATGTTCATGTGCGCCAACCTCAGACCCTTGGCTGCATGCCAGGCCTGGTCTAGGGGGGAGGAAATTAATATGTTAGGCATACCTGGGCCTGGGTTTGGTTGGATGTCCCCTGCCAATAGCAGCAGCACTGCGAACAAGTGGCAGAGAGTGAGGGTTAGGGGTTTTAGAGTCATGCAGAGGGTTATGCTCCTAGTGAGGAGAAGGGATCTATAAAGGATCCCTTTCCTAGAGAATTCATGCGCCACTAGAAGGGAGATGTTGCACCTAGGAGAAGGACAGCTGTAGTGTCTTACCGTGTGCTTTCCCGTCCCCGGCCGGGCATACGAGGAGCAGCAGATACTACTAACGAGCCAGTCCATCCCTAGTAAAGCTAGGATATATATAGATGCCAGGATGATGCCCCTGTTCATGTTCCAGGGTCCCATCTTGCACTTTTCTGGGTTCCCCGCTTGGACCTTGGGGAGGAAGTTCTGGGTTAACCCCTTATTTCAAGTGCCTAGCCTTATAGGTAGTAGAACCTAGTAGTGCGTCGTTGCCTGGCAACAGGAAAACAAACCAGTGCAGGGCAGCTGCGCTCCTTTAGGTTGCATTAGATGAGCAGTACAGTGCAGGTTAGGTGCACTCAGAATTGGTAGCCAATGGCTAGGGTTCGCTCCTTATCCTTTTTTTTTGCTAGGCGATGCGGTACGTTTGGGGCTCTAAGGAGGTGTCTTCCTCCCTAATTTGGTGTGGTAGCAGAAGAGCTACAGGGCTATCCCACTGCTTCAAATTATTGCATAGCGACCAAGCTCATGGCAGGGAGAAGTTAGTTAATATCTCCACCTCGAATATTAGGGGATATTTTCTCTAAACCTTGAAATTTAAATTTGTGACCAACTCCTTTCTGAAGTACATGAGCAGTGAGTACATTGGTAGTATCTTTATTTTCATTACTACACAGATGTTCTGACATCCTATTTTTTAACATCCTAATTGTTTTTCCTACGTAAAAACAATGACAAACACAACTAGCAACATAAATCACATTGGAAGTAGAACAATTGATAAAATGTCTGTTCTTGTAAATTTGTCCGGTAACTGGATGCTTGAAAAAAGTACCTGACTGTACAAAAGTACAGAAAGAACAGTGTCCACACTGGAAAATACCACCAGGTAGAGGCAAATTTGGAGTGTCTGAAGGTGCCATTTACAAACTTGAAACAATCCGATCTGCTACATTCCTACCTCTTCTATACACCATTCTGGCTGGTTTCACTACGTCATTTTTCAATTTCGGTTTCAATGTCAGTAAGTGCCAGTGTTTATCCAAAATCTCTTTAACTTTATGAGTTTCTGGACTAAATTCTGTAACAAAATTGAAGGAAAACTGTTGATTTGTTATATTAGTATCATTTTTCTTTAACAAAGCATTCCTATCTATCAGTTCAACAGAATTTCTAGCTGTATGAATAATGTCTGCATTAAAACCTCTCGCTGCAAATCTCTTGGACATGTCTATAGCATATGATCTAAATTCATCACTAGATGTAGTATTTCTTTTAAGATGCATGAACTGACCTTTATGGATATTTTCTATCATGTGCCTTGGATGGCAACTATCAAATTGTAGCAAAACATTCCTAGAACATGGCTTACGATATATCTTAGTATCTAAGCCCCCCTTGTCATTCTTCAGTATTAATAGATCCAAAAATGAGATCTCTTGTGCATCACTGTTCAAACTAAATCTCAAATTTTCATTAGTAGACTCCAAATAGGAAACGAAACCAGGCAATAGCAAAGGGGGCCACCTCCGCACCAAAAAAATGTTGTCAATAAAATGTTTATATGTTGAAAGATATGGTCTAAAGGGGTTGACTTCAGACAACACATACTGTCTCTCCCAATTAGCTAAGTAAAGATTTGCATAGTTTGGTGTGAAGGAGGCCCCCATAGCTGTTCCTTTAAGCTGTAAATAGAACTTCTTGTTAAATAGAAAGCAATTGGATTTTAGAACTTTTTCAGTAAGGGTTAGCAAACATTCAATAAATCCACTAGTATATGCTGTCTTCTCATAAAGAATATTACTTAGGGCCTCTAATCCCCCCTGGTGAGAAATGTTAGTATATAAAGAATTTATATCTAGAATTACTAAACAATCCTGTTCCTCGACTTTAAAATTCTCCAAAATCTGTAACATCTGTAATGTATCCCTAACATTCACTGACCACAATGGCACCAGATGTTTAATATACTGGTCCACAAACTTAGCCAGGGGTTCAGTGACAGACCCAATGCCTGCCACAATAGGACATGCTGGTGGATCTACCAAAGTTTTATGGATTTTGGGTAAGCCATAAAATGTCGGTCTAACAGGATGTTCAACACTTAGAAATTCATACGTCTGCTTGGTAATAATCCCATTAAGTAAAATCTCATATAAGTAGTTGTCTATTTCCTGTTTAAGACTCGTAGTCAGTTCTCTACTAAGTTTATAATAGAAATCAGTATTAGACAATTGAGCAAGTAATTCCTTCTCATACAGTGCCGACTGCCGATGGCAGTATGCAAATTGCCTACACATTACCACCACTGATTGTGGCGGTGTTTTCCTCAGAACTGTATGACACTGCATCTGAATGGCTGTCATAGACAGCTCGGACATTCCTTGGCACGGTGCAGCCGAGCCTGCAAAAGGGAACAGGGCATTGGAAGTGGGGGAAGCACACCTACAAAAACTCATATGGTGGCACTATGTTTCTTGCACATGCTTGCAAGCAAACATAAAAAGGAAGCATTTTCGGGGAAGTACTGAAGTCACTCAGTTGGGGTAGGTGACTGTGAGATAGTGGGGATCACACAACTGTCATGTTATAGCAAACCAAACAAAAGGAAAAGCATTTAACATTAACATGCAAAAAAAAAAAAGAATCAAAGCATTAAGGGGTGGGAAGTATTGTGTCTGAGCTGAAGTCACTCAGTGGGGGTGTGACTTTGAGATTATGGTGATCAGGGAATGAGTGATAGCTAAAAGTTAACAAAAAAAGGCATTCAAACTTAGAAAAAGAAAATTTAATGGGAAAGAATAGAAGATTATTGTGGTTTTGGGGAGGTGGGCAGCTGGATTAACATTACAATATAAACTTTGTTGTGAGTGTGTTGTGTATGCTCACTGCTTTTTTGCAACTAATAAAGCACTGCAGTTTTTTTACCTGCTGCTGCTGCCCTAAATACCATTGCCACACTGAGTGTCCTACTCCAGTCCTTCTGGCATGAAGTAAGCATAAGCACAGCAGCCAGTCAGCCACAACTGATTTAGCACACAGTTGACAATTATTGTTCTCTGACTCAACCAAATAAAACCCAGGATAGATATTTGCAGAACCCAGTCACTTTGTTGTATAGTCTCTCAGAGAGGGAGCGACAGAGCATTTGACATCTGTCGCATGGTCACTGTGTGAAGTGTACTGAAGTTGTGTAGCTAAGCTTTAGCTAGGTCTGACCTTTTTCACTCTTCTCTGACTAAGTTGGTGATGTGGGCTGGAGGGAAGCCTCCTGAGTCCTGGGATAAAATTACTCAAAACACAGAGATAAATAAAGTTTTATTTAGTTAAATATTGCACAATTTAAAAGAAACAATCAAAGGAATAAGCAAAAACAGACTATTTTCCCCTTTGACCTATCCTGGGCCCTCTGTCTCCTCCTCTTTCTCAACAGGATCAAAAAATAAAGTGCCTTTCTCAAAGCCTGGCTCCTAATGATGAAAATAACCAAAATACTTGTTCCATATCTGGGTCTTTAGTTGTAACAGCTGATCAATCTGGGTCTGTAGCAATATCTAAAGCAACCAATTAATGACAGCAGCAGCTCTTTAGCATCACAGTCATCAGATCTAAAGTGAGCTTTAGATGAGGAAACCAACATGAAAATTGGAAAAAAAGGAAAGATAAAAAAATATGACCTAGAGAAAAGGGCTAGAATGTTTCATCCTCACTGGCTAATTCAGTTCCGCTGGTTAAGATACGTTGATAAAAAATGAGTCATGTACTGCTCAGTATTTGAAAAATATTCACTTGCAATTCCTGCTTATTCAAAAAAAAAAACACACATCTTTGCCACTGGTTCAAATAATTTTAAAACTGAGTCAGTTAGAGCCCATGAGAAATCCATTCCACATATGATCTGTGCGAATCAGTATAGTCATGACACTGGCAAAGGTGCAATTAACTTTAATATTGGTGAAACAGTGATATATCACGCATTTTCTCAACTGTAGGAAACCACAAAAAACCAAAAAGAGGCACATTTTTAACACAGCATATTTCTTAGCTAAATATTTATGTCCTTCCACCAGTATGGAGTGGCTTTGCATATTACAGGAGAAAAAAATGGGATTAAACTCAGTAGCAATTATGCAAATGTCAAGTGAGCAAAAGACTTCTGCAGTACAATAGCAGCTGTTATAACCAATACCCAGATTCAGACAGTCAAAAATACTAAATTTGATACCATTTCAGATGGCAGTACTGCTGCAAATGTAATAGAATGAGAAAATGTTTTCCTCTGTTTTGCAGATGGCACAACAAAACAGGTTACTACTATTTTGATTAAAGCTGTATCACTAGAACATTCATATGCAGAAGGCATGTTTAAAGCAATAAACACTGCACTGGAGTCTACTGAGCTATCTTTTTCAGACCTTAATGATGTGAGCAAGTCTGGGCTGGTTCTCATGTCAGTAAACTTTGGTGGCGCCAGTGTTACGATGGGTCATGCAGGTGCCACCATAGCAAAAATCAGAGAACATATTCCAACTGTAATAGCTATGCACTGTGTAGCTCATAAACTGGAATTGGTGGTTCTTGATGTCATGAATAAAAATCCTTTTGTTAATAAAGAAGAAAACACTCAACAGCATTTTTAAATTTTGTCATTCAAGAGATGTCAAGAGTGTACAATTTGTAACATCACTTTTTATGTTCCAAGATTTCTTGCCAATATTGAAAAATCTGTCACTTGAATTTCAAAAGGATGACCTGCTAATATCCGAAGTCCCCCAACTCATCAAAACATGCTTACTCCAGTTGATGGAGCTAAAAGCAAAGCCTAGAAAATTCATGACATCCTTTCTAAACCAATATAATCATAAAGAGAGAAACACAAGAACTATTTCATTTCAAAGTGAGGCAGTAAGGACAGGATTGTTCCTTTCACCTTCAAAAGCAATCGTCCAGGAATAAAATTTATAACAGATGCAGAGAGGGAAGAAGGGAGGTTGGCCCTGCAATGGGACCTGGACACCATGGAAAGGTGGGCTCACACATGGAAATTAAATTTCAATATCACCAAGTGCAAGGTGTTACATCTTGGGTGGGGAAACCCGAAACACAGGTACACCCTGGGAGGGGAGGCGCTGGAGGCCTCAACAGGGGAAAAAAGACCTAGGAGTCATGGTGGATGCATGTATGAATAACTCCAAGCAGTGCAGGAGAGTGGCTAGCAAAACAAACATGATGTTGGGATGCATCATAAGGGGGATCACCTCTAGGAGCAGGGAAGTGATTCTGCTGCTGTACAATGGATTGGTTAGACCACACCTTGAGGACTGTGTACAGTGCTGGAGACCACACTTGAAGAGGGACATACAGCTCCTGGAGAGGGTACAGAGGAGGGCAACTAAGATGATACGAGGACTAGGGGATTTGATGTATGAGGACAGACTTGAGGAGCTCTGCCTATTTTCATTGGAGGAGAGGAGAGACAGGGGGGACATGATTGAGGTCTTCAAGTACCTCAAGGGAATAAATAGAGTAAACACGGAGGGAATCTTGAGACTAAAGCAGGGAGGTATCACCAGAGGGCATGGTTTGAAGTTGGAAGGTGGAAGGGTGAGGGGGAGAAAGAGGAGGAGGTTTTTCACTGAGAGGGTGGTGGATCCTTGGAACGTGCTGCCTGGTGAGCTGGTTCAGAGATCCACAGTGGAGGGCTTCAAGAGAGGGTGGGACGGACACAGAAAGTGGATGTATCAGATGATGGTCTGGCCCAGGGGGGTGGGGATGGATGATAGGGGTTTCTGGAACACAAGGGAAGGGGAGGGCCTTGGTACCCAACTAGGGATCTGAGGTTCGAGCAGACTCGATAGACCATAAGGCCTAATCTGCTGACAATTAGTATGTTAGTATGTTAGAACTGCAGAGTTTAATAGATGCAGCAATATCTTACATAGAGAAGAGATTTCAGAATTTTTCAGAGGAGCCTTTGCAATTATTTAGTTGCTACATTTCAAAAATTTTGATCTGCAAAGAGAAAAACTTGCAGAATTTAAATGAATTAAATTTGTTACAATACTTTCAGAACTTTTTCACTGATAATCAGGAAAAACAGTGTAACAATGGAGTATGCTGCATTAAAAGCCCTACTAAAATCTGCAGTTGATGAACCATATCAGCAAGGCTATTCCAGATTACAGAAAGAGAAAGACCAACCCAGTTTGCTCACATCCTTGACCCAATAGAAACCCTACATGCTATGAATGCATCTACTGCTAAATGTGAGAGAGTATTTCTCATTCAAAATCTTTTGAAAACCAAAGTAAGAATAAGATTAGCTGATGCCACAGTCCAGTCACTTCTGCATATAGCAACTGAAGGTCTTGAATTAGAAAGTTTTGATCCTGATCCTATTATCGACCACTGGCTCCTCTCTGGTCCTTGGATAAGCCATGTTCACAGTCGCTGTTATGCTACTGCTGCTTCTCATGATACTGTTGTCCCTGTCACTAATGTTGATGATGATGATGATGATGCACCAGCTCCTACTGACTCTTTTCCTGATACTGCTGCTACTGGTCCTCCTCACTATTCTGACTGATGTGCTTTTTTTAATTCTTAGGCTGTGTACTGACTGTGCTGTGCTGTGCTGCACTGCTGCTGCTACTGTTACGTCAATCACAATTCTCCCTAGAGACACTTTGGTTGAATTGGTTACTTTTTCACTGCCTTTTATTGTAAATGTCCTCCTCACTTCTGCCTCCTCATCAATTAAGAAGGATTAGTTGGTTCTAGACGTCCTGAACAAAAATTAATATTAGTATTTTACTATTACCAACCCAAATTACATTCAAAATGTGTTTCTTTAGTTTTATTGTTTTCTCTAAAATATGCCTGTTTTTAAGTGGACTACCAATTTTTACTCAAGACACTTGTCAATGGACAAGTACTTAATTGCAAGATTTGTTGATTCCTGAGCACTCCAAAGACATGTTCAATGATGTTGCATATAGTGATGTGTGCTGCATTGTGCCTGTTGTATTCAGTAAATGCAGGTCATAGGACAAGTGTGAGGAGCCAGGCATGCAGGGGATATGCACTGTCCCCTGTGTAGGTAAAGGGTATGGGTTAGTGACTTCATCGGTAACATGGGGTGGTGGGAGAGGTATTTGGGGTATACTCACTGTCAAAATGCCCACTAGGGATGTCCCCAGTTTCAAACCTCTGGCACATGACGGAATTGTGCCACATGAAGGAGTCATGGGAACTTCTGGGGAACTGTGCCAGAACATTGGTGATGTGCTTGTTACATATCACACCACATGGTAGTTGATGGAATGGCACCCCTTCCTATTCACAAAGGTCTCAGATCCATCACCAGAGGGTGCCTGGATAGCAACATGGATGCAGTTAATGGAATCTAGTGCAGATGGTAGGTATGCAACTCTGTAAAACTGCTGCATGGTTGTTGTATGCTCTGATGGTGTGATGGGGAATATGATGAACTCCCCAGCATGGGTAAGGAGGGCATCTAGGAAATGGCCCAATAGCCATGAGGTGGCAGACTGCAAGATACTGTCTGTGTCCCCCACCAGTGTCTGGAAGGTTCCAGTCACCAGGAAGCACAGGGCAGCTGTCACCTTGAGCTCTATGGGTATCTCTTTGCTATGTTGGGTGTCTGTCGGGATCTGGTCACACATCTGCATGATTATGGGTCTGTTGAACCTGTACTGATCCATAACTATTTGTCACTGAGGACTTCAAATGTGACTCATGGATAGTACTGTCTGCTTACAAAATAGCGCCTCCAGTGCCTGCTTCTGGGCCCATGGGAGCATTGGACCCCTCCTCATCTTGTATGACTAGCTGCATCAGGAACACACTGTAAGCCATTTTGTTATCAGCTGGGTGTATAGGTGTTCTACTATGTGTTTCCCCATCTCTGTGTTTGCCCCATGTTAGGAGTTGTTTTTTCTAGGAGGTACTTACACAGTGCTATTTTGCTGTGCTATTCTGTTAGTGCAGCTCTATGTCTCTTAATATCATGCTGTTCATGATATGCATATCACTGCCCTTTGGTTTCAGCGCTGCATACATTAACCCTGTATTAGAGTGCTAGTGCAAATAACATGCTCAGTGCAATCCATTGAATATGGGAAACAGGTGGAAATAATATGTGCCAGGCACAATGCATTGAATATCTGGGACATCAAGTCTTTTTTAAAGCATTGGCCCCCATTTTCAGAAGTTAGCACATAGCTAAACATGTTAGCAATGCACTAACAGGGTTTTGCTTGATCAGATGGTGCTGGGGCCATCTTTAGCATGCCCCCGTGTAAGGCACTAAGCAGACAGTTCATATACACTGAATATACTGCTGCACCAATGCAATAGAAGGAGCCCTCTTGCATTCAGGGCAAAGTGGTATATTTAGAGGCTTTGGAAGTCCTAAAAGGCCACTGTCACATTGCTATTTACTGTTTCCAAAACCCTACTCTTATCAATGTGCACAGTGGTGTGCAATCACCAGACCACCCTCTATTCCAGTATTGGGTATAGGACTGAAAGCAACAGCTGTCAGTCCTTGTCGTACTATTGGAACTCTGCCCTCCGTGCCCATCCAATGCTTTGAAATAAGTAAAATCCCTTTCCTGGCAGTCTAGTGTACTTTCCACCCCAGATGCCCACACATGGCATTGAAATAAATAGAAACCCTTCCCAGCTAGCCTAGTTGTATCCATGCCTTCTCAATACCCATCTGATGCACAGTTAAATATACAGTTACCCTTCCCTGGCAGTGTAGTGTTTCTCCCACTCCTATGCCCATCTGATGCATTGAAATAAACACAAACACTCCCCTGGTTGTTCCAGAGGACTGGAGGAGGGAAGATGTGGTCCCTCTTCTCAAAAGTGGGAGGAGAGTGGAGGCAGTAAAAAGAAGGGCAACAATGACTGTGCTGGGCCTGCACCAAAAGTCATATGAGGAGAGACTGGCAGACCTCAATATGTATACCCTGAGAGAGAGGAGAGACAGGGGAGATATGATAGAAACCTACAAATATCTAAAGGGAATTAATAGGGTACTGGAGGGTAGCATCTTTCAGAAAAGGAGATGTTCAAGAATGGGGGACATGACATGAGGTTGGAAGGGGGTAGACTAAGGGGTAACGTGAGGAAGTATTTATTCATGGAAAGGGTGGTGGATGCATGGAACAGACTCACAGCAAAGGTGGTGGGGGCCAGCACAGCGGGGGAATTCAAAAATGCATTGGGCAGGCATGGGGGACCCCTAGCTATAGGAATGAGAAGGTAAAGCAGGGGATCAAGTAGGGTCTACAGCTTTTGCAGTACATAGGGAAAATGGGCAGACTGGATGGGCCTATCAGTCCTTATGTGCCGTCAATTTCTATTTTTCTATTTTTATTTATTTTATTTTTTTTATTTATTTATTCAGTCATGGATTACATTACCTTTGAGCGGGAGACCGCTCTTTTACAAAGGTTCCACGTCGTAAAGGGTGGGTATACATACATTGTAGGTTTAAGAGTATCTAGCTAGGTGAGTAAACATAGACAAAAATACATTGTAAATAGGAAACAGAGATGATTTTAACACCAGGATAATTCAGGTAACAGTAGCAGCCTAGGTGGCATTGTCAGGTAAAAGACAGTAAGCAGCTATCCAGAAAGGAGAGTAGGGGGCACTGAGTGGGGGGCATGATGACTATTTAGGGGGAGGTGGGAGAGGAGAGTGCAGGGTATTGCAGGGCAAAAATGGGGACAATTCAGGGTAGAAGGACAAAGTAGGAATAGCGAGGAGATGGTAATAACCTGAAAGGTGAATAAGACTGGGGTCAGAAGTGGGTGCCTGTGGAGTAATTAGAAAGTACAGTCACAGGAGCTTTTCTTCAGTAGGTGTTGTCTTAGCTTGGTCTTGAAAAGCCCCAATCTCTGTGTAGCGTTATGTTCAGTGCCGAGGTTATTGAGCCAAAGTGGTGCCCGGTAGTCATATGACCTCTGCCTTGGGAGGTTCTGCAGCGAGAGATGGTGAGAACCTGATGGTCAGAGTTCTTGGTGTGGTGTGGGCCTATGAATAAGCTTAATAGGCTTGTGACTCCAGGAGGCTGAAGTCCAAGTAGTGATTTTTTAGCTAAGAGGCAGGTTTGGTATTGTATCCTGTTTTCAAGTTGTAGCCACCCAGCTTGCTCATAAAGGTCACATGTGTGCGTTAGTCAGGAGGAATTGGTGAGCAGTCTGCAGGCTTTG
The DNA here is from genome assembly GCA_016271365.2 of Neoceratodus forsteri. Classification (NCBI taxonomy): domain Eukaryota; kingdom Metazoa; phylum Chordata; order Ceratodontiformes; family Ceratodontidae; genus Neoceratodus; species Neoceratodus forsteri. The sequence goes on along the minus strand of CM057459.1, from coordinate 854,659,357 downwards.
TTTAGGGCTACTGCTATCCTACATAGTGAGGTGGGAGTGACTGAGCTGTATGTGACCAATCCATAGTTGATGGAGACAACTGTGCTATGGATTGTGGTTTGAAGTGCTTCAGACATTAGGCATTTCTTGTGCCTGTGCAGGAGCCCGGTTCTTATGTTGACTGTTTTGGCCACATTCTCAATGTTTTCTGCATAGGAGAGGGAACAGTCAAGAGTAATCCCCAGGTATTTGAATTGCTCCACTTGTTCAAGTGAAACCCCTGTGCACTTAGTGATGTTAAGGGATGCTGCTTTGTGTTTGCTTCTAGCACCTCAAAAAAGCATTACGTTTGTCTTTTTATAGCTCAGAACCATCTTGTGGGCTCTGAACCAATATTAAGTTTGTTTAAAAGCATGTTGTAGCTGATAGTTTAGGGTGTGAGGGTCATGTTGAGAAGTAAAAATAACAGCATCATCTACATAGAGAAGTATCCATTGGTCACACGATCGAGGTAGGCTATTTAGAAAGATGCTGAAAAGGAGGGGTCCTAGGATTGACCCTTGGGGGACCCCACAATGAACTGGCAGGGGCTCAGATATGATGTTTCCAATCTTTACCTGTTGGTAATGATCAGCTAGATAGCTTTTGAACCAGTTAATAGCGGGATTAGAGAGGCCTATCGAGGTGAGTTGTTGAAGTAGTAGGGAGTGACTGACTGTGTCAAAGGCCTTTGTTAGATCAATAAAGGCCACGCCAACAAGGTTACCCTGGTTCAGTGAACTGTGTATGCAGCTGGTGAACTCCAGAAGAGCTGTGGAGGTACTGTGCCCTTTCCAAAATCCATGTTGTTCTGGACACTGAATGTTGTATTTATTAAGGTACTCAACCAGCTGGTCTGAGACTATGTACTCCAGCGCTTTTGACAGTGGTGAAAGGATAGAAATAGGTCTGTAACTGGCATGCAGTGCCCAGTCACCGCTCTTGTGCACCGGAGTTACCAGGGCTGACTTCCAAGCTTGGGGGAATTGAGCCAGCTGCAGGGATAAGTTTAGCAGTTTAGTAATGGGAGCTAGGACTTCATCAAGTGCAAGGGAAATAAATTTGAGGTCGAGTGTGTCGCCGCTTTTCTTGGATTTTCCAAGTACCTTACAAATGTACTTTCTTGCTTGGTTATAGTTGACAGATTTGAAATAAAAGGGAGGGGGGATGTTTGAGTGGGCCCTAGGCTTTGGCTTGAGTTTGGGTTGGTTTCTTCAAAAAAATTTGTCAGAAGTACACTGTTAAGGTCAGTAAATGCTTTGTTAAATATGTTGGCAATAGTCAGGGGGTCAAGGGTAGGGGCACCATCGATGTTGAGCATTTGTGGAGCCTCTTTCTTGACTTTCCCTGTTACATCTTTTAGGTTATTCCAAAAAGACTTTTCTATGTTGGTAGTCTACTATCTCCCCCCAATATCCACCTGATGTACAGTAAAACATGCAAATACCCTACCCTGATAATATAGTGGTCCTCTGCACTCCCCATGACCATCCAATGAATTAAAATAAATATAAACCCTTCCCTGGTAATCTAGTGGTCACATAGCACCCAATGCCATCCAATGCACAGCAAAATATACAGATACCTTAAATGGTAGTCTAGTGCTTCCCCCACACACACCATGAAGCTTTTTTCTGATGAATAGTAATTGACATTGCAGATTTCTTTCAGTGGTAGTCTAGTGGTCCCCTCTCTCTGTTCAGGCACAGATAGTAACTGATACTATCCCCATATCCCCCACCTCTTCATGCCCACTCAGTACCCACAACACCCATCCCTGTCCAATCCTGACTCTCCCAAGATATGGTCATCCCAACACCATCCCTGATGCAGTAATGGTGACTGGCACAGTCCTTCAAACAACATCTCGGCTGGTCATGTTCTACATGACAGGGAGTGAGCATGTGAGCACTCACTCCCTGTCATGCAGATGGTGGCCAGCCAAGGTGGTGAGTGGAGGAGTTGTTCCAGTCCTTGTCACTGCTTCAAGGATGGTGGTTGGATGACCATAGCTAGGGTGAGTTGAGTGTGGGCAGGGGAGGGGAGGGAATGGGGTGGTGAGTACCAAGTGGCTGGGATAGGGTGGGGTACAGAAGCAGTATTGGTTACTACTGGAGCAATGTCTGGTAGTGGGGTCTACCAGTTTCACTTGGAATAACAGCTTTTGCTGTCAGTTCACTACTTGGGGTTTGGGCAGAAAGGGAGTGACCAAGGCTCTGCACAATTCCTCCATAAATTCTGTGTGGTGACCTAGTGCAAGGCCACTAATGACTACATGCAAATGGCCCTTTAATGCTTTGCATGCCACATGTGGTCATTAGTATGCAAGCCACCGAATATGGCCTCCAAGAGCAAAGGCACTATCCCCTTCACTCCTGGAACTCACTTTCCTGCGGTAAGCTGTGTTACTTCTACGTCAAGTCACTGTGTGTGTTGCTAACATGGCTTCATATTCAGGCATCAGAAAGGGCATGCTGTCTGTCGGAATATGACTTCCAGGCCAACCATGTGCTATCTTATGCCCACCACTAATTGGTCTGTTGCGCAAACAGCAGGCTCTGAATATTGGGCCATTTAGCTCTTATTTTAAGATATTAAAAGAAAACTGCCCCCATTTACGAAGGTTAGAGTGGCACTAACAGGAACAGTGCTGTGCTAAGTGCACATAGCACATCCAAAAGTGACTGGAGCCATATTCAAAGGCCTTCATAGTGTAGCACAAAGTAGATATCATGATGGAGCTACAAACGTCACTGCATCCATTCAAATCAGAGAACCAACCTGAACTCAGAGCACAATGGTACTGTATAGTGAGAGGATTTTGCTAGCACTAAAAGGTTGCCTCAGCAACGGGTCTAGACAAAATTGTTACATTTCAGAATCACAATCAGAATATCCTCAGTAAATCTCATGCCAAAAATTAGATCTCTAAGTTAGGTTGTTTAAAAGTTATGAGCCTTTTTGTAACCCTGATTTCAAGCACTGTTCAAAAAAGTCATTCAGTGAAGAACAACTAATGATGCTGAGGCTAGGTTATTAGTGGTCCGAGGCACTATCCTACCTATCCTGGACTATGGAAATGTGGTATATAGCTCAGATCCTGAATCCAATCTGCACAAAGTCCATACGACCCTCAACAAAGCATGTAGGTTCATCATTGATGCTGATCACAATTCGCACATCTGCAACCTATAGATTAGGACTAAATGGCTTCTGTTCATTGATTGAATCAAGTTCCGTTCCTGCCTGTGAGGGAAGAAGGCCCTCCTAGGTCGTGGCTCCATCCCTGCAGGCATTGTTCCAACATTCCCCAGCTGTACATGCGATGAGAAGGGTAACGAAACATGCTCTAGCAGTGCCTTTCAGCAGAACTGCACAGGGGATGTGAGCTTTCACAGTCAGGGCCCCACCTGGCTAAATGAACTCCCCCATTCCACCGCTAATCTCTCTCACCTCAGTCACTTCAAATCTGAGCTTCAGAAGTCCAGCTCCCCTCCTGACCACTGCTTCTGCCTAACCTAATCTCCAGCTGAACTGGTAGTGCTCCTGCCCAAGTCCCATGACCCGATCTGCCTGGGACCATCTGAAGCACCCTCTGATGATCCCACTTCATCACCCCCCTCCTACTATCTGTACCATTTCCCCCTCCCCTCCCCTCCACCCTCTGCTGCTTACCCTTTCTACCTTTATCTCCTACCCTCTTCCCCCCAACTTCCCATCTAACCCAGATTCACGATCCCCAACTATTTTCCCATAGACACTCTCGCTTGCAACCTGCAGCTGTTTCCTCCTCGCTTCCTCCTAGCTTTCATTCTCTTGTTGATTGAACCAGCTTTAGTTGATGTTGCTACCCTTAAGGAGGGACAATGCCATATACCTTTAGTATCAACCACCTGTACATATTTGCATTTATTGTGCTTCACCTACTCTCCCTGCCCTCATGACTGTCACCTGTAAGACTGTAATACTTGTGATGTAGACCTCTCAATGTCCCCCTTATGGTTCAAATGTGTTGTGCTATGTCCTTTGTCCTCCACAAAAGGTATTATTTGACAATGCTGCTAGCTGCTAATGTCTCCCCCTTACATATGTATTTGGTTGTTTATGCGAACGAGGATCCTTTGTAAATGAGCTTTGAGCTCAAAGGTTGTAATTCCAATCCCTAAATAAATAAATAATTAATTAAATGTCTTAACCAGAGCTTACAGTACAGTTCTCATACAAACATACAAAATATGCCAGCAGAAAAAGTCCATAAAGTCTACAGTATCTTGTCTGCTTATAATGTGAATCTCTTAGTGTTTACTGAGGGCTCCCCCATTAGGAGCTTCCTCCTTCCCGATAGGAGTTGCCCCATATTTCTGCTTTTAATTGCTGCTCCTCTTTACTTTGGCCTAACCCCTCTTAAAACTGTCCACTGTCTTTAGGGACACCACCTTCTCTGGCAACTTATTCTACTTAGCCACCAACCTCTTGGTAAAAAAGTCCCTCCTCATTTCCCTCTTGAATTGTCCTCCCACCAGTTTAAGGCAGTGCCCTCTAGTGGTTTTGTTACTGCTAAGACTGAAGAGACCCTCAGTTTCACCTTGTTTATATCCCTGAGATATTCAAATGTTTCAGTCATATCTCCCCCCTCTCTTCTATATCCCATGGGGTATATGTTGAGGTTTCTGAGTCTCTCTTTATAAGTCCAGCTCTGCTGACCCTGGATCATATTAGTTGTCCTCATCTGGACTGTTTCCAGAAGACTGATGTATTTTCTTAGGTACGGGCACCAGTACTGCAATCTGTACTCCAGGTATGGATATACCAGGGATCTGTACAGCAGCAGAATAACCTCTACCTTCTTGCTAGTTATTCCTCTGGCTATGCAGTCCAACATTCTATTTGCTTTTGCTGCTGCCTTTCTGAACTGCACTGTGTGTTTCAGGTCACTTGTGATGATGGCCCCCAAATCATTCACCTCTTCTGGTTTAGTAACCTGCACACCATCCTGACAATATTTGGCCTTTGGGTTCTTCCCCCCCCCCCCAGTGCAGGACTTGGCACTTTTTGGCATGGAACCCCAGTTGCCAAATACCTGACCACCTTTCAAGCCTGGCTAGATCTTTCCTGAGATCCTGTATTCCTTCTTCTGTGTCAACCCTCCCACAGAGTTTGGTGTCATCTACAAACAGGCAGATCTTATCCTTTATTCCATCCACTGTGCCACTAATAAATATATTAAGCAGCACCAGAATAAGCACTGAATCCTGTGGGCCCCCCACAGTGACTGCTTTAGCCCCTGAGAATTGACCCCGACCACAATGCTTTGACTCCTGTTCTGCAACCAGTGTTTTACTCAGGTCTTTAGCTTTACTCCCACCCTTTAGCTTTACTCCTATCCCCAGGTCCTTCAGCCTCCTGATTAATCTCCTCTGGGGAACAGTGTCAAAGTCCTTACTAAAATTCAGATACAGGATGTCCACAGCCTGGCCTTTATCCATTGTTTTGGTCATCCAATCAAATAAAGCAGTCAGGTTTGTTTGACACAATCACCCATTACAAACCTATACAGCCTCTCGTCCTGGAGCCCATTATCGTCAAGAAAGCATGCAAGTCTTTTCATCAGTATGGTCTCCATAAGCTTTCCTACTATCAATGTCAGGTTGACTGATTTGTAATTACCAGGGTCATCCTTCATCCCACTTTTCTGGAGTGGCACCAAAAGTGCTTTTCTCAATTCTAAGTGTGCCTCCCCCAATACCACTGAGCTGTTTAACATGTTTGTTAGGGGATACACTAGCACATCTGACAACTTCTTCAGAACTCTAGGATGACTATCATCTGGTTCTGCGACTGTGTCCACTTTCAGGGCCCTTAGGCCCTTCCTTACCCTATCCATACTAATACCCCATCAGTGTCACTTCCCACCCCATTGTCCAATCATTTCTTCCAGTGAGACATCAGACTATCCTTCTCCTTGGTGAAGACTGAGCAAAAATACTTATTCAGCACTTCTGCCTTCTTTTCACTACTTTCTGCCCCCTTCCTCCTTTTTTAAAAACTTGGCAATCCCATCTTGCATATCCCTTTTTCTCCCTGATATATTGAAAGAAGGTTTTCTCCCCCTTTTCATCCCTTCTGCCAGTTGCAGTTCCTTTCTGGCTTTGGCCAAGCAGACTTTTCTTCCCAGCATCCTAGCCTTAACACTGTACACCTCTCTGTCTTTCTCCTTCTGGGTCCTTTTGAATTTCTTGAAGGCTGATCTTTTGTCGCTCACTGCCTGAGCTACCTACCTATCAAAAGAGCTGGGCTTTTTGAACCTTTAGACTGTTTACCTTTCAGTTTCCCCACTCATTAGTGGCTGCCACCAGCCCTCCCCCCACCTTGATCATGGCACATTTCTGGTTCACCCACATCTCTTCTCTGATACTAGCATTGTGACCACTTAGAATCTCTCCTATCCTTTTGTAGTCTGCCTTCCTAAAATCTAATACTCTGGTTTGGGTGTTATTTTCTCCTTTCCTGTGTTGAGATGAAGCCACACTGTGTGGTGGTCACCCCCACCAAGGGGTTCCTCCACTACCACTTTCATTCATCAGCATCAGGTCCAGAGCAGCTCTCTGCCTGGTGGGTTCATAACACATTGTGTAAGGAACCTAATCTGAAATGCATCCAGCATCATTTGTGACCTGGTACAGGAAGTAGCCGGGATCATCCAATCCACACTGAGCAGATTGAAATCCTCCATAATCATCACCTCCACCTTGCTCACCATCTCCATTATTTTGGACCCAGCTCCCTGTCCATCTCCTCTTCCTGGTTTGGCTGTCTATATTATACCCTCCAAGCTATAGTTTTCTCCCTTTTCAGGACTGTACCTGCACCCAAAACACCTCAGTCCTCCCCCGTCTTCTCTTCTGATTTAAAGATTATTCCCTCCCTTACATATTTTTATTTATGTATTTATTGCAGTTTGGGATTAAAACATTTGAGCCAAAAGCTTGTTTACAAAGGCTGTAAGTGACATATAATATAGAACAGAATAAACAATAACAACAGCAAATATACAGAAATACATAAGCATACATAGAAGAACATGAATTCATTGTTACATAATATACATAAGAAAATAAAATAATTGTGCTTAATTGTCAAGCTACATTTTTGGTTGCAGATTGTCAAGATATTTAAATAGAAATTTCCCCAGCAGTCCTACATAAATAGCAAGAGTCAGCAGGAGAATTACAGTGAGCTAGTGCTTGGGTGAGGCAAAGCCACCAGAATGTGAGGTTTTGTTGAAGCTGTAAATGAATGGCAGCCTGAGAGGGCTTTGTCATTGGGGAGAAGGGTTGGATGCAAGGGAAAGGGGATGGGGGAGAAAATTGGAGTAGGGCGGTCAAGGGGTATAGAAAGTGATGGGGGAGGTAGTAGCGCAGAGGGGTGGGGACAACGATATGGGGGAGGTGGTGGAGACATAAGGAGATGGGACCAAGGGGGGGGCAGGGGGCGAAGGTAGATTACAATGGGGGTGTGAGGGAATGACCCAGTCTCAAGTGTGGTCTGACAATAAGCGGGCCTGGGTTCGGGTGAACATCTCCCGAGATCAGAAGCAGCAGAAATAGCAGTTTTCTTAGAATGCTAGCCCAGTATATCCAGTATAGCCTTATATAAAGCAACTTTCCCTATTCTCTCACTCCCATCCCTTCTATATAGGTTGTACCCAGGGATGGAGAGGTCCCAGTCATAGTTCATCATGGCACAAGTCTCTATGATGGATGCCATGTCCACCTCCTCCTCAGCTATCAGCACTTGTAACTCAGCCATTTTGTTCCCCATGGTACATGCAGTCAGATATTGTTCTCCAGCCTCTTGTGTCTTCACGGATACCACTTTACACCATGAGTCCTTCCTCTCACTTCCCCTAGCTTATCTGTCCCTTCATCTAGCTGGCCTCAGATTTTTCATGCTCTTCCTATCATACCCTCATCCCTCCCCCTACATCTCAATCATTCTTTCTCTGTCCCCCCTGCTTGTATCCCCCTGCCCTCCTTCCCTTCAGGAACTCCCCCATCCCTATTGTTAGTACCCCTCCCAACCCATAGATAGATTCCACTAAAACTATCATTGACTGGGGTGGGAGCTGTTGGTCACCACCTCCTGGAGACTAAGGATTGGACACGAGTGCACTAAATCCATCCTTTAAATTTCTCCCTAATTTTCTTATAGACTGTTTATGCAGTAGAATAATACATATGGTCTTGTTTACATCTAGTGGAATACCATTACTATTTTTGCTGTTTCCAGCATACATGGTCCTTTTTATGTTGTCTTGCGCATGCACAAGCAACATCTTGTGGTAGTACAAGAAATACAGAGGTCTGTCAGGGTTGGAGAATGCAGGCCACACTTTAGTAGGTGCATCCCTCATTCCCCAATTAGCCAGCATTGCTAGCACTGACACAAGAATTATGTAAAGTGCCATCAACTTCAAATAAATGTGCCACTGCAATCAGAAACAAGCTCGTCATGCAGCAACATAGGTGGCATGCCTCCCCCTACATGCCTTTCCTGGTGAAACATTTCAATAAACATGGCAGTGGAAGGAGCACCCATCACAAAATCGCCCCAAAAAGCTGACATCGGGGGTGCAATCCCCGTGTCAGCATATCCCATCCCCACATTGTCTGGCACACTGGGAGCCCACCCCAGTGTGCCACAGCTCTCACAAAGCTGACTGTGTCAGCATGTTCTCCCCACACCCATCGTGTGACACTCTGGGAGCCCATCCCAGTGTGGCCAACTTCCCCTGCCCGAAAGTCATGGGGCACACTGGGAGTCCACCCCAGCGTGCCCAACATTTGTTTTATTTTACCTGTAAAGAAAGAAAACAGTCCCACAATGTTCATTTTTTTTTCTGTACCTGAAAAAAAAGAAAACGGTCCCTCGACTTCTCCACGGCACCCCCCCTTCCCAACCCACACCCACCATCTGCGCACCCTACCTCCCCACACTCCCTCATCCCATACTTAACTCTGGAGTTCCAGCGCTGCGATCTTCGGTGGAGAGGGAACACGTCTGGACTCTTCAAAGTTGAACTGCAAAATGAAGAAATGCCAATAAGCTGTATAATGGCATCAATGGGGGGGTAACTTAGTGGGATATCTCAGCCATTATTTTGAATTTTGGCTCCAAAATTTCAACATCGGGTTCTTGGGGCCCCACCTCATGAACACATGCACTGTCATCTCATTATTAATTCCCAAAGGTCATTTTGTGGTCACCGTACAGAATCACCTTTCAGGACTGAATAACGAAACAACAGTGCTACTGTTCATGAAGTGGGGTCCCAAAAAGTCTATGTTACAAATTTGGTAAAAAAAAATTCCAAAAAATGACTGTGTTACGAGTGTACATTGTGCAATTTCCACATATGCTAGTAATTTCAACAATTTTTAATACTTTCACTCCAGATTTTCAACATTGCCATTTGTTCACACCTCCTTATGAACAGTATAGCTGTCATTTTTCACATCCTTCCAGAAAAGTGCTTTCACACATCTGGTGCACAATGGTATGCGTAAAGCGGGAAATCAACATTCAGGACAGATTAACAAAATCACAGTGCCACTGTTCATGAGCAGAGGTCTCAAAATGCCTATGTTGAAAATATGGTTAACAAAATCCCCAAAATAATTGTGTAAAGGGCGTGTGTTGCTCAGTTTCTACGTACGCTCATAACTTCACCAATTTTTCATATTTTCACTCTAGATTTTCAGCATTGCCATTTTTTTGCCATTTTTTACACCTCCTCATGAACAGTACAGCTGTCATTTTTCACATCCTGCCTGAAATGTGTTTTTGCACACATGGCACAGTCGATGGGCAAAATCACCTTTCAACTAACAAACTGATAGTGCCACTATTCATGAAGTGGTGTCACAAAAAGCCTATGTCAAATTCTATGTTTCTATGTTGAAAATGTGGAGTGAAAATACCAACAAACGCCTAGAGCGTTAGTGTTTCCAACCATAACACTGCACCCTGTGGAGACTGACAGGTGTCAGAGGTGTGACTTGGGATTGTCAACTGTATTGCTCATGCCCTACCCCCACCCTGCAGCCAGTGACAGGCATCGAGGCGTGCCTTGGACTCTCTGGCCCCAAAGTTCACCCCATTCTCCTATACTGCACCCATCTCAGCGTATTTCCTTATGGAATGGGGTGAGCCTAAGGCATGAAGACCCCAAGACACACCGCTACACTTGTCAGTGTCTGCAGGGTAGGGTGAGGTGAAATGGCATGAGCGTTGTGGCCAATGACCCAAAGGCACACCACAATGCCTGTCAGTCTGTGCAGGGTGGGGGTGGGACTGGCATCAGTTCAGTACTTCACTGCCATTTCTATAAAATCATCTCTCTAACTCCTGCACTGCCACTGCCAATGCCAGCAAGTTAACATTCAGCATTGACAAATGCTTGTTTGGTTTTGGTACTGAAATGTCAGTTATATGACACTTATAAACTTTTCCAGAAAATTAACTGAATCAATCTGATATTACATACACATTGTCCATCATTACAGTACCTATATTTCCTTTCAGACACCATTTTCTTTTTGCTTATTCATTGTTTTGTCTTCTCCTCCACCCCTTCACTGGTCTTATCTTTCTGCCCCACATTGCAATTGCCCCCTCCCCCCACACTCTTTTCTTTATTTCTCTTTCCAGTTTTTGGATCAGTTGCTTTCCCTTTTTCCTTTGTTCTTCTCTTTTTGATGGCCCGGTTTGCTCTGGTGTTGAGATATTGTAATCTATGTTTCCTGCACATTAGTATTTTTAGAAATGAATTTTAATCTGTGTATACATCCATTCATCACCCCTTTGGAATATTAGCACCATAAATCCATATTGGGCACTTACCTTTATTGTAACACCATAAAATGTTGGTGTACAGAGGCTGGCCCAGTGGCACTGAGGGTTGAGGTGCTGGATGCCAGACCTTGCGCCATGCTGGCTACCCAGGTTCAGGAATGGACTCGAGTCACTCGGTGGTCAGCCGGGGCGAGGAAGAATCAAGCGTCTGCAGACAGCTTTCCTTCCTCAAGGGAGGGGGGGACAGTACATCTTGCTGTAGACTGACACCCAGTGGTAGCTGGGTGCTGGCACAGGTGCGCTGCCCAGAATGTGGAGGGCCCACATCCAGGGCATTAGACTGCCTCTGCAGAGGTGGAGACAGTCACCCTGCTCATTGCATGTTCAAGGGCCCTGGGGCAGAAAATTGGAGGAAAAAGACGGAACTGGAAAAATATGGAGCTGGCAAGCTCCTTGATGGTCGGCTGCACCTGTGCCAAACTCTGGCAATCTGGATGTTAGCTTCTGGGGGTGGGGGGAGGCCAGCACTCCTCGTCACCAGCCCTGTTACAGGGAGGGCAACCCATAGGGAATGGCCGGGTGGGATGGGTGTGGGGAAGCCTGGCTGGAGAGACAAGTCCCCTCTGATGGAGGGGCCAGAGCTGCCTGCCCACTCCGTGGAGGAGCAGAAAAAGTATACTGTATATGAAAAAAAATTAAAATAAATAAAAATGTTTATGTACAACATAAAATATTTTTTCTTTGGTGCTTCACTTAAAACTCTGTCTTTGAATACACCACTTTAAGTCTGCTATGTGGAAGTTCTAGTCATATCTATTTTTTAAACATAAATTTATGTATGGTAATGTGCCAGTTTTTGGTTATCAGAGCTGTCATTAGCAGATGCAATCAAGCTATCTCTCACAGAATGTTGTCACTTCTTGTTTTGATTATTTCTCTTTGAAAAATGTTGCACTTCCCTATCCACTGTTTCTTTTATTCAGGAGTTTACATTGTGCTCTGTCCATCTGATCTGATATGCCCACTGATAAAGACCTTCCAGTCAAAGTGCTGGGGCTGCCAGTTAGCATTTTCCTTGTGGACTCCAATAAACTTGCACCAGCAGAGTTACACTGCCTGAGGATTTATTCTTCAAGTGCCAGTCTGTTTTCTGTTACAGTGATTAAAGTTACTCTGACCCTTGCTGCCCCCACTATCAGTTTAAATGAAGGGTGTGACCCATATAATCCCCCATCTTTACTTTCAGCAATCTGGTGCCCTTCCTACTGAGATGCAGCTTATCCAGTGGATACAGAGCCTTATTTTACCTGGTTCCTTCCCAACTTCCTACACAGTCGTAATCCCCTACCTGCAAGGGTGTAGCCAGCCATTGGCCAGATATGCCGTGGCATGCATAAACTTAGTGCTGGGGGGTAGCAAAAAGCTGCTACGCTCTACCCACCTGAGTCTGCCAATAGAACACGGTGTGTTTGAGCCCATTAAGTTTCACTGGCTTTCTTTGTGTGTTCAGCGAAGGTGGGGGGGCGGGGGGATGGGGCAGGCTAGGAAGGAGAGATGCAGACCATGATGTTGCAGTTGACATCCTCAATCAGGTCCACAGAGCAGTGTGTAGTGTGTAATTGGCTGCAATATTTGGCTCTGATTGAATGGGCGTGACCAAAGTCTGTGGTGGCGTGCTTAAAAAAACAGGAAGCCGGGACCCTCTTCTTCACTTGGAAGTTGGAATTGAAAACTTTTAATTCCAAGGCTGGAGCGCTGCCAACTACAAGAGAAGAGCTGTAATCCTTCACTGTCTTCATCGTCGTTCATCTTTAGGAGTGCTCAGTGAGGAGTTCGAATCGTAACTTGATGGGAAGTCAAGTGGAACCAGGTCCACACTACTTACCTTAGTTCTGCCTTCCGAAGGAGTGAGAGGAGAGGGAGAGAGATGAATTCCCTGACAGCTGATGCCAACATCACCCAGAGTGGTGGATGAGAGAGGGGGAGAGACTAGAGAGTGAGAGAGAGATTACTGTCCCCAGCCAGGCCCAGGAGTAAGTTTCCCTATAGCCTGGGACTCTGGAAAAGAAGACCTCATTGTCACGGGTGTGAGAGAGGGAGAGCAATCTTGGGGCCGGCCAGTTTCTGACTGTCACAGGCTTGCAGCCAGTGCCAGCACATCCATCACAACAGCAGTATAGTCAGCAGGACAAGGGGCTTCCTTGGATTCCCAAATCATGGCTGCTTGTGTGGACAGAGCATCTGACAATCAAGAAGCACCTGCTTCACATCCTCCTTGCTTGTTGTGTGTGACAGTGACTCTGCAGCTAATCAGTCCATGCAGTCCGATTCCTGAAGTTGAGAGTTGTCTGATTCCCTGCCCATGATTTAAACCTTATTGAGGATGGGTAAAAAACGTAGCTGTTGTTTTGTTGGCATCGGGTCCCTGACTGTTAACTGTTTTGGATTTGGAAGCTGACTGTGACTGTCTCATCGGTGTGTCCACAGTCCTTATTTTGTGGAGTTTGCTGCTGTGCTGTCTGCCATGGAAGTGACCATCTTAGCCATCATCAATTGCAGACAGGTAAGTACAGTTTAATTTTGAATTCTATCTATGCTGAGACTGCGAAGCTTATTTCCCTTGTACTGACTAGGTTCCCAATCTCATTTTTTTTTTTTTTGTCACTGCAGCCTCCAGGTACAGAGAGAGACTATATACTGTAGTTAGCATGATTATTGATTTTTGTTCAGTCAATTGATCAGTATTCAGTTCAGTTGTCATTTCTTTCTTTCTAGAGCAATTCCCAATTTTGTGTAAATTTGCCTTGCCTTACTGGTACAATACCAGAAGAAGACAGTGGGGATGCTTCTGCAGAGCTGAGCTGATTCTCTTAATTAAGTTCTGAATGAAAAGGACTGGTATCTTTTTACTGCATATTTATTACCAGTTGTTATATGTGTTGCAGTTCGCACAAGTTTTTAACAGAAGTATTCAGACTTATTTATATTAAGTTTTAGTATTAAGCATTATTAATATTGACTAAAGTGGTCTATAAAACTGTGGATAGCCAGCTTGATACCTGTGATGTTAATAAATAATATGTGACTCAACTTTAGCTAGGCACACATTAGGGCCTCTCTACAGTAAAACTGAATTGGCTGCTGGGCAAAAGACCATACTATTAATGTAGCTACTTTTATCTTTCTCCGTACTTTAGTATAACATAATATTAGGTTCAGTAATTTAGTATGGCCATTTGCCCAGCATCCGTTTCAGTTTGGAGAGTCCAGTAAATGTTTGTTAGAGTCTTTATTCTTGGTTGGCAGGATTCTTACATTGTCCCCCATTTAAGGACGCTTTCTGTGATATGTTCAGTCACTGCTTTTTTGCTAAACGCAACATTTTCATGCTGCTTATTGTACTTGCTGGGATCTAAGCAATATTTAACTTGACTCACATGGGGAATCTCAAATCAGCTGCCTAGGCAACGGACCACACTATTACTGTAGTTATTTGTATTTTTCTCCACTTGGCGCTTAGTGTAAATATAGGTACAGTAATGTATGGTATGGTCAGTTGCCCAGCATGTGATTCAGTTGGGAGAGTCCAGCATATGTCTGAAGTTAAATATATTCCTGCATCCTTTCCAGGAGTGGACTCTTACATTATCTCTAATGTAAGGAAACTTTCTGTGATATGTGCTGTCACCTCTTATGTTGCCCAGTGGAAAGATGAGTAGCAGAATTAACAAGGAAATATTTATATGTTTGCTGTTGCATGGGGAAGTCAAATAACTGACAGTTATGGTGTCAACAATAAGTTACTTCAGGCCTGACTAGGATGCATGTAATGAGTAAGGAGTTATAGCTGGTTGCTCACAGGTGGTCTGATGGTTTCCTATAGTGTGCAGCTGCCAATGGCAATATTACTGTGAAGTGCAGTTCAGGTGTTGCTGAATAAAATGTTTCATTCTTCAGAATCTGGATTGCCAACATCTTGCCATTGCTGTTTAAGTAGTACATCATGCTTGTCTGGTTATGCTGGATGTAAACATAACAATGGATGCTGGGCAACAGAGTATACTATCCTCGCTGTTCTCTCTGCTTAAAGATAGACATATTAAAATAGTGTAGTCAGCTTGTTGCCCAGCATCTGATTCAGTTTGGAGTCTGGTATATGTGTGTTTCAATATAATACTTTTGTCAGGACTCCAAATAAGACTGGATCTTTTGATGGTGTTCTCGGAAGTATGATTCTGTCAATTTATGTTGCCCAGTGTTTAACACAAAGTAACAGAAGTTTCATAATGGAAGTGTATGCCTAACACTATGCCTGTTTTCCATATACCCTATTTGTAAGACTCGAATGCTAGTGTAACCACCATGCGACTCCCAATGCATCATAGTATTCTGTTGGCTTGTAATGTTGCCTACTCACACTGCTTTCCACTTTCAAGTTGCCTGAGGTTCCTGGTTTATGTGCCTGGTTTGAGGCAGCCAGTCTTTAATGTTTTAGGTAATACTCCTTTATTGCAATTGTGGTGATGAGATCTGCTGTTTTCCTCAGTGTTACTTGCGCTGTGCAGTGCTGCTATGGGTGGACAGTCTGGACTGAGATCCACTTGGATGGTCAGCGATGGGGCTGACTTGAGCCATGGACATGCCAGCCAATCTCACTTCTGCATTGAACAGCAGTACAGCTGTTAAACTGCAGAGGGCAGCCAGTAGTTGCTCCTTTTTTGAAGAAAAAAAATTAGCCCTCTTTGTTATCCTGCAGTAGGTCAGTTGGAAGGAACTACTAGCAATCGCAAGGACATCAGAGCTGTGTGCTTTATGGCACACCATTTGTGTACTGGAGAGAAATATTTATTCATGGCATCAGTGACAAACCGTTGACAAAGTGTTAACTGAATTAAAGAAATGGAATGTAGCAAACCTAGGGAAAAAATCTGTCACAGATGAGGGAGAATTTTCCTGAAAATTCATTGGTGGTTCTAACGCTGTTCCCTTATGCTACTTGGACTCAACAGCCCTGGCAATGATTCTGTTTCTTTATGCTACTCAGAATCGAGACAGTCCTGGCAATGGTTCTGTTCCCTTATGCTACTTGGAATCAAGACGGCCCTGGCAATGGGTTCTGTTCCTTTATGCTACATTGGACAGCCCTGTCAACTTTATTTCTGTACAGGGAAGCACTCATTTTCAATTGAAAAATGGAAAATTTTAATTCTTATTTCTATTTTAAATTTAGGGTGCCATCTGTGAGGTTTGGTACACAGCATGTTAGGTACATGGGGCATCAGCTGTGGCGTTGCTTTCAGGGAAAGTGTGTTCTACATAGCAAACAACGGAGTCCACAAAGAGAAAACAACCATCTGGGTCACAGGTCCGAAAGGCCAAACAGGTCAGAATGGAAAAAAATGCACAAATGTCTCGGCTAACATAGTCCTTCATCATCCAACCCACATCTACTTCAGGGTAAGAAGCTTTTCTGATACTGATTCATCCACTAATGTGTAAACAGAAATACCTAATTACATTCTTAATTTACCAATACATTTACTTATTTATTTTAGTAGTAACAATATAGCTACACCACTGGAGATGCAGGAAGACTTAGCAGCACAGGAACCTGTGCTGATTTCATATGCATCTGCCACTGAAACTGAAACCACCAGTGAATCCCAGACCTTACAGTCTGGTGATGTATCCCAAGAACCTGATGAATCTGACCTGCACTCTGTGATGGAGCCCATCAAGATGGCCATTGTGCCACTGACAGATGTGCAGATACCTAGGATTGTTGAAGAGTTGGACCTAAACCAGCAAGATACGGAAGACCTCGGCTGTTTGAATCATGGTCACCTCACTGATGCACAGAAGAAATGCATCCTTGAATACAGTGGCAACCACCATCTGGATTTCAGTTTCCTTCCTGGCTAATGGGTTCAGAAATAGCCAATCAACACTTAAAGTGATTCAATCCACAATACCTGCAGATGTACACATTTGCAAGATATTTCAAGTCTAGATGGTGTGTTTTGTGCCCATTGTTTCGTGTTTGGTACTGCAAGTGGCACTGTCTTGATATCCACACCAATGAGAGATTGGTCAAACAGCCAAAAAATCCTTGAGAGGCACAGCAAATGTAAGGAACATTTAAATGCCACTGCTAAAACAGATGTTTTTCTTTCTGTCTCTGATGGCATGCTGGTGATGGCCTACCAGTCTCTAACTGACCGTAATACAAGGGTGTCTTAACAGACCAACCACTTCCTGTGCAGGACTGTGAAAATCATCTTGTTCTGTGGAAGAAACAATGTTGCCCTGTGAGGAAAATATGCAGATGGGGGAAACTTCCAGGAAATATTATAATACATGGACAAACTGGACCAAGAATTACAAGATCACCTAAGACTAGCCCCTAGAAATGCAGTCTACACATCTAATCAAATCCAAAATGAGCTGATCCAGCTTATGGGCCTGCAACTGCAGTGAAAAATTTTGCAAAATGTCAAAGAAGCAAAATGGTTCAGCCTAATTGCAGATGGTATAACTGATGTCTCCACCAAGGAACAGATATCCTTATGCGTTCGCTATGTCAACCACAACACCATAGGTGACACTGAGATACAAGAAGATTTAGTAGAGTTCACGGAAGGCTTTGAAACTACAGGTCATGGACTAGCAGATCTCTTTCTGTGATGCCTGTCCGCCTGGGGCATTGACATCAACATGATGAGAGGGCAAGGTTATGACAAAGGCAGTAATATGAGTGGCAGATTTAATGGGGTCCAAGCTAATATTAAGACTGGTGTGCCAGAAGCCATGTATACAATCTGCAAAGCACACAGCCTCAATACTGCAATTGTTCACTCTTGCTCCATGAGGCAAGTATCTAACATGTTTGATGCTACAAAAACAATTATTGCCTCATCAAAAGCATTAGCCAAACAAAATAATATTTTCCTTTTGGAAATGAAGGAATTTCGCAACATCCCCAATGGTTATAATGAACCAGTAGATCACATCAGATCTATTCCTGCAGCAGGCAACACAAGATGGATGAACCAGGATGACTCTCTGTCAAGGTTTAAGGATAAATTCTTGGTGATTTGTAATCCGCTGGAGAAGATATCTGAATTTGTGGATGATGCGGAATGGTTTCTTTTTTCCATCACCAAGTTTGATTTTATAGTGACCCTGAGCTGTGTTCATCACATTCTGGCCTTGACAAAACCCTTGCACCTTTATTTACAGTGTGTGGACATAGACCTCATTCAAGCTTCTGAGGAGGCTGCTACTTTGTGGGAAGTATTGAGAAGCATGAGGGAGTCCTCTGAAACTCATTTTGGGGAACTGTACACAGACATCCTTTCACTGGTAGCCTCAGTGTGCACTGAGGAGTCCATTCCCCACACCTGTGGAAGACAAACACAACGCAGCAACATCAGTGCCACTACCCCAAGGAATATTACAGGCTCAACATCTTTATTCCATTTCTGGACAATGTCATTTCAGAGCTACAAGAGCAGCTTATTGAGTGTCAGCCTCACTTCCTTGCTCAGTACCCTGTCCCACAAAAGCTGCATTTACTAAAACATGGGGAGCAAGTGTTGGAGCTCTATAATGCTTACAAGGTGGATTTGGGCAGCATAGAATTTAGAATGGAGCTTGTAAGATGGCATGCAAAGTGGTTAAATGTTCCAGCAAAACAGAGGCCAGAATCTCTAACTATGACAATGCAGCACCTTAACTCTGCACTGTATCCAAACATCAATACTGGTTATCTATCTTGGCAACCATGCCAGTAAGTGTAACAACTGCAGAGAGGTCTTTTAGTGCACTGCAACGGTTGAAGACATGCCTGAGGAGCACTACTGGGGAGTTGCATCTCACAGGATTAGCTTTACGGCACATCCACAGGCATATGGAAACTGATGTGGAACAATTGTTGAAGGACTTTGACCCATGCCAAGACAGGCGCTTTTCTAAGCAATGACCTTGCTGTGTCTGCTTGTAATGCAATAAGTGAGTGAGTCTGGTTTGGACATGGGTGAGTGCATGAATGACTGGTGTGGGTAGGTGTGGGAGCAAAGCTTTACTGCAGTGAGTTAAGTGTGGCGTGCAAGGTGGGTAAATGTTCAGAAAAGAGGTCTGACTTCAAGTCGGATTGTGAATGGCCCTCTGCGGGACTGGCTACCTTATCATGGTGCAGAGGCTGGACACAATTGAGAAATTGTAATTAAAAGTCAGTCTTGGTCTGAATGTGAGTGTGCATTTCATCTTTAGATTTTCATACAGAGATGCTGCAGAACAAATGACGCTTGTGTTGGAGGGGTGGGGCATGGACAACAGTGGTCTGGGGTAGTGGTGTGGCAGATTGGTTTACAAAGATGAAATGTCTGGCTACACCTCCGCCTACCTGCACCACTCTTTCAGTCATAAGTTGAAGTCTGCAATCATCCTTTTCTTGGCTGTACTTCCCCTTGGTACCAGCAGTACTTCAGAGGAAGCCAGACCCATACATATTTTCACCACATCCTTAAATCTTTCTTTGTATCATGCCCACCTCAGATTCCGTGAGATCATTCATCCCTAGGTGGACAATTATGTGCAATTTCCCCCTATTTCCTTTGTATTATTACCTATCAGTGGGACTACCCACTCAGCTGTCATTCCTGATACAAACAAACATATGGATTTGCCAGCAGATAAAGGTCTTATGGTCTATCTAGTCTGCTTGAGTGTGCAGCTAGCAACCCTTATACTGCAGCTGGCCCTCCCTCCCCTCCCCTGACCCTCCCTCTTACCCTATCCCATCTCCTTTTGAAGCAGCCTACTGTTCTAAGGAATACCACTTCCGCAGACAACACATTCCACACAGACACCACTCTCTCTGGAAAAAAGTGTTTTCTCATTTCCCTCCTGAACCTTCTCCCAATCTGAGATTGTGACCTTGAGTGTCCCTACCCCCCTTAACTTGTATAGTCCCTCCATATACAATACAATTGTATACACTGTATACAGTGATGTAATAGCTTCCTGCTGGTGACCTGATTCCCTTTAATCCCCCACCTCACACCTGTTACAATGTGGTGTCCCAAAATCACCACTCTGTCCCCATTAGATCCCCATGTGCCTACTCCCCCTTCTCCAGGTGTCTCTTCCCTCCCTTTCTTCATGCAATCTTCCAAGATACCTTCCACCTCCCTGCCAGCTCTCCTTACTTACTTCCACTCTTTCTTTTCCAGCCATCCTTCCTCCTAATCTGTTTGATTTTCCAACCTCCCATAACCTTCTCCTTAAAAAAACTCCCACCTTCCCCTCTTCTCCCTCTCCTACTCTGCCACCTCAAATACTCCCTTCTCACCCCCTTTGACCATCTTTCATTGTGTTATCTCCCTGCATCGCCACCCCCCCATATCCTGCAATTCTCCATGTTAACCCTAGGCAGTGAATAAAATCTATTCTGCACAGGCACTACTGAAGATGTCCCCACCTTAGTTCTCAGCCTCCTGCCCCCCCAACCCATCTCCACCCTGCCTTGGCTTCCTCACTATCTGGGCAGAGGCACCCAGGGATTCTGTAACACCTCCCCCTCCATCCTCACCCCTTGCTAGCCCCACTATCCTGGAAATACCCCTACTCTTCCCCATCTCCTCCATGTTTTCCTCCCTCATGTAGCACTCCTATAGCCAGCCTAGTGGTTTGTAGAGGCCTGAGGTGCTGGACACCTCACTTCCTGCCACGCCAGAGACCTGTGTTCAGAAATGGATATGATTCACTCAGGGACTGGCCAGGTGAGGAAGGACTTAGCATTCATAGGACTGCTTTCCTCCCTCATGAAGAAGGGTTACCATGGCTTACTGTCTGAATGTCACCTAGAGGAGTATGGGATGCAGTGCAAGTGAGTCACATGCAAGAAAGGGATCCCACATTTAAATTGCTTGGAGCATCTCTGCGAAAGTGGAGCTCGCACATCGCGCTCATTCCATGTCCTGTGTGCCCAGGGAGAAAATTGGAGGAAAACACCTCTGACTGTAGGATGAAACCATACCCCATGTGGGTCCTCACCAATGACTGGACACCCTGTATAGTCCTGTGGCGGAAGATGACAGTGGAAGGTAAGTCCCAGAGAAGCTGGGTGATGGGGCTGGGGGATCATTAAGAAGGGGGAAGCCGGGGCAGTGCAGGAGATAAATGAACTTTTGAAAAAAAAATAACACTCCTATTTAGAGCCCAAGCTGCCTGACCTACACCCTCACCTTACCTAAGTTCTTGTAACATGGGCAACCCCTTAACTCCCACAGTTTACCCATGAACACTGCTACCACACACACTCTGTAGCAAACAACTCTTCTTTTCATCACCTGCCTTCCCAGAATGCCTCCTTCCCAACAAGTTTTCTTCCAACTTCTACTCTACAAACCCCTGCCTATACTCTTTACTATAGCCCTATTCCAGCTAGTGATTAGCTATAGCCCCTTATGCACCTAATTTGCATCCCTACCCTAGACAGAGATTAACTACAGTCCCTTAGAAAACTCTTATGTAGAAATACTGTAGATGGGATGCATCTTCTATCCCTTTGCTAACCCTTTGTCAGACCCAGTACTTTACTTTAAATGCCCTATACACTGTTGCCCTTTAGTGTTTTAAACACACTCCATTAAACTGTTAAAAACACTTCAGCATCAACACATCCATACTATCACAGTGCTAATATAATAATGTGAATTATTCTATTACTTCTATATCTGGTTTCCCTTTTAACACCTTTTGCAAAATGAAGTACAAGTTACCAACCCTTTAATTGTATTTTACTTACAGACTGTCCAAATTAAGCTCACTTTTATACTTACTGTGTCCGATGTAATTTCTCCATGTCAGCAATGTTATAGGACTTGTTCGTATGTTCATAAAGTTTTTTTTTACTTATTATTTTTCTACACCTACTGTCCCTCAACCTCCACTTCTTCAGTCCTCCAAGGAGTATCGCCCTCCCGACCCTACCGACTATCAGGTTCTGCCCCTAGAGTACCACACTCACTGCCAATGGGGCCCTTTGATGGCCCAGATTACCCCCCAGGCAGGGCGAGGAGAGATCCGCCTTTACCTCCCTCTATCCCCTGCAGCGAGCTGTACAGAGAGGTCTGCCCTGTTCGGTCAGCGGGTGGCGAGACTGTCTCCGGAGCACCTCATCTAGATGGGCTAGATGGCTTTTTTCCTCCGAGATGTACTTTCCCCGACATTGGCATACAAGGAGGAGCAAGGCTGCTGGCATGCATGGAGACGCTCGTCGAAGCTGGTCCTCTGCCAGCATCTACCCCTTGTGTCAGGCGCCCCCCAGCCACACCAACCACCCTGAGCATCTCCCAACAGGTGGTGGTACTGCGGCAGAGAGCATGGTCCCCCCTCCCTGGAGAAGGAGAGCAACCGTTGGATGCTCAATCCTTCTCCCTCCCAGCCAACCCCCATTGACCCGAGCTCGTTCCTGAACCTGGGTTGCCAGTGTGGTACAAGGTGTGGCATCCAGCCCCTCAACCCTCAACACCACTGGGCTGGCTATTCATAAAGTTTAAGAGATTGTAGCCTAGCAATTATTTGAAAAAAAAATGACACAGGATTGAGTGCAGTGCATTTGTTTTGAGAATGTTCAGATGCATAGCGATGTACTCTAAAATGCAACAGTAGGTAGTTTTGGAAAGCAGTGATGGACAAAGCTATGAAATGGTAAATTGATGCACAATTTTAGAATGTTGGGGCTGCGTGCAGTATCAGAATGTGGCAGGGAAGCACAATACTGAAATGTGGTGGAGACATTCAATCTTGGAAAGCAACAGGGGTATACATCAAGAAATCTGGTGGGGACTGACAATTTCGTAACAAAGTGGGGATGCACACTGTCTGAATGTGATAGGATACACTACTTTATTTTGAACTTTCCTGTTTCTGACATGTTCCAAATTTGTATGCAGCTACCACATTTCAAAACTGCTCAACGCATCCCCACCACATTCTGACGTTACGTGTCCCTGCCACATTCTGATGTTATGCATTCCTGCCACACTTAAAAAGTGCAAATCCTGCTGGCCCAGTGGCACTGAGGGTTGAGGCACTGGACGACACAACTCGCACCATGCCAGTGACCCGTTTTCGGGAATGAGCACAGGATGCCAGGGGTTGGCAGGGGAGAGAGAGAGGATTGAGAGTCCAGAGAACAGCTCTCCTCTCTCCGGGAGGGAGGACTGGCACTCCTGCCAAATGACTGCCCCAGGTGGAGGCCTGGGGGCAGTGCAGGACTGTGGGCACCATGGAAGGGAGGGTGCTGCTGGACTTCTGTGGATTCGTGTGCACCTCCACATAGGCACATCCTGCGTGTGCGCCCCAGCAATGGGAAGGGAAAAAATGGAGGAAAAACACCTTCGGCTGCAGATGAAGACTGACCCCTTGCAGGCTCTGCACTCAGTGACCAGGTAGGGGTAAGTACCAGTGATACCGGGGTGATGGGGCTGGGGGGTCAGTTCGAAGGGGCAGCCTGGGGCAGACAAGGAGATAAATTGTATTAAAAAAAGTGCACGTCCCTGCAAGATTTAAAAATTGCATGTCCCCACCACATTCTGAAGCTGTGTGTCAATGTGTCATTTTGAAATTGTATCACCACCACATTCCAAAACTGTGTTACCACCAGATTCTGAAATTGTGCATCCCTCCCATATTCCAAAATTGCGCATCACCACATTCTGAAATTGCATGTCCCCACCCAATTCTGAAACTGCGTGTCTGGGAAACAATTTTAAATTTTGCTTGCCTGCCACATTCTAAAATTGCGTCACCACTACATTCCAAAATTGCACATCCCCATCACATTCTGAAAATGCTTGACCTTACCACATTTCAAAAGTATGTATTTTCATAACATTCTGTAATTGCATTTCCATGCCACATTCCAAAACTAGACATCCACACCACATTCTAAAATTGGGTGTCCCAGCCACATTCTGAAATTGTACCTTCCCATCACATTCCAAATTGTGTCACTGCCACATTCCAAAATTGTCCGTCTTTGTCACATTCTGAAAATTCACAATTCACAAGTCATACGAAGATAGACTAAAGGAGTTTGATATGTATACGCATAAGGAAAGGAGGGAGAAGGAGACATGATAGAAACTTTCAAGTACCTCAAGGGAATCAACAAAGTCCAAGTGGGTAGCAACTTTGAGAAAAAGAGATATGCAAGAACAAGGGAGCACAATTTGAAGATGGGGGGGACGGAGCAATGTGAGGAAGTATTTTTTCACAGAGATGGTGGTGGATGCATGGAACGGCCTTCCTGAGGAGCTTGTGGGGTCAAAAACAATGGGAGCATTTAAGAATGCATGGGACAAACATAAGGCAATTCTAGTGGGAGGTAGGAGGAATTAGGCTGTTGGTGAAACTAGGATCTGCAGCTAATCCAATAGGTAGGGAAATGGGCAGACTGGGTGGACCAAGCGGTCCTTATCTGCCGTCAAAGTCTATGTTTCTATGTTCTATGTTTCTATGTTTTTATCCCCACCATATTCCAAAATTCAGCAGCCCCACCACATTCTGAAAATGAGTGTCCCTACCTCATTTCAAAATTGCATGTTCAAATCACATCCTAAAATCATGCATCCCTGCCACATTCTGGAATTGTGCATCACCACCACATTCCAAAATTGTGCATACCTATTAAGTTCCAAAAACGCATTTCCCTGCCACACTGAAAAACTACACATTCCACTACATTCCAAAAATGTGTATCCCTGACACATTCTGAAATTGTGTGTAACCAGCACATTCCGCAACTGTGCATCACAGCCATATTGTGAGATTCAGTTTCCATGACACCTTTTAAAATTGCATTTTGCACCACAATTTGAAGTCATGGCATCCCCACCACATTCTGAAATTGTGCATCATTACCACATGCCAAACTAATGCATCCATGACACATTACAAAATTGCATATCTCTGCCACATTCCACGACTGTGTCTCCCACTTTTCTAAATTGCATATCTCTGCCACTTTTGGAAAATTTAAGACATGACAGCATTCCAAATTTCAGCATCCGTGCCACACTCCAAAATTGTGTGACCCAGCTACAGTACTTTCTTAGATTGTGCCATTGCTGCATTCCACAACTTGTCACTGAAACTGGCTTTTTATATCAGATAATGCAATTATGGTTACAGAATGAGATATTATTTTGGCATGAGGCTGATTGGGGATATGCTGCTCCATATTCTTAATTTACTGATATTAGAAATTTTGGCCACATCATGGTCCATGACCTCCCAGGAGCTCTGGTGCCTGTAACTGAAATAACAAATGCTCCCCCTTCTGCCTCAGTCCATGCTGTATTAATACATATATCCCTGGTGGTCCAGTAGTACCCCACTTTCTCCCTGATCCCATTTGTAGTAATGCATATATCTCAGGTAGTTCAGTGGTACCCACCTCCAACTTCGATCCTGTTATATTAATGTATATATTTCTGGTAGTGAAGTGGTACTTTTTCTGCCCCAATCCCTATTTTATTACTAAGTCACCCCTCTTTCCAGGCCCACTCACTCAGAATTTCTGGTCAGTTGCACCCACTCCCTGTTCCACAAAGCAAGACTACCTCACCCCCCCCAGCACCCTCCATCCCATCTGGCACCTGATTTACCTAATGGAACTCCCCATCGTGGGTGGGCAGAGAGGAAAATGGTAACCTGCACAGACTCTCCTCTCCTCAACTTAGCTGGCCACCATCTTAATGGATGTGACTGAGAATGCACAGTAAATAACAACTGTTTCTACTTTATGTAGCTTCTCAGTCCCATTCTTTCAGACCACAGTCAGTAGAGGTGGTGAGAGAAGGGCCTGTGCTAGTTTCTGATATCCTCTCTGCTCAGCCTCAATGATGAGATTCATTGGGTGGGTCATGTGTCAGACAAAAGGTGGAGTTTGATGGGTGCTTAGTGAGTGGAGAGAGGGTTTGTCTTACTTTGTGGACTGAAGTAGATATATATATATATATATATATATATATATATATATATATATATATAGATATAGATATATATATATATATGTATATAGATATGTATATATCTACATTAATGCAATTGGATAGGATGAGGGTACCACTGGACAACCAGGGATATACACAAAGGGGATCGGGTAAGAAGGGGGGTAACACTAGACAACCAAGGATGCATACATTAACACAAAGGGGATAAAAGTGTGTAGGGGTACAACTAGACTACCAGAGATATATACATTAACACAATGGGGAATGGGGTGGGAGAGCAGTACCATTATCACCAGTGATTTAATTCTACAGGACTTCAGGTGAGGAAGAGCATAACGTCAGCTGATCTGCATAATGTCTCAGAGGATTCAAAGGCAGTGGGGATTGTCCAGAGCTCCTAATGGTGCCATAATGGCATGCAAATGACCGCTTAAGGACCTTGCATGCCTTGTATGGTTATTAGCATTATGGCATTTGAAAATTGCACCCAGAAACAAAGCTACTAATCTATTTGCATCACAGCTGGATGGTCATTTAACCAGCCACAATATGATTCTCTCCAGCTCATATTTAGGAAGAGATATAGTATCAAGACGGCCCTTGTTTGGGTACTAAATGACCTCCTAATAGCGAGAGATCGAAAGACCCATTCCATCTTGGTCTTTCTTGATCTCTCTGAAGCATTTGATACCGTTGACCATAGAGTGCTTTTGGAATGCCTGTGGTTTATCTGTGGACTATCTAGCCTGGTCATCAGTTGGTTTCGGTCATTCCTTGAGGGTAGGACTCAGAGAGTGGTGTCTGGGATTTTTTCTTCGGCATCACTCCCCCTATCCTCTGCGGTGCCGCAGGGCTCCATTTGGGTGCCCATGTTGTTTGCCGTATATACGTTGCCATTGGGAGCGATTAGTAGGTGATACAGCTTGAGTTTTCACTGCTATGCAGATGATACTCAGCTGTACATGTCCTTTATGCCCGACCAGGGTGATGCTGTCTCGGTCTTTAACAACTGTCTCACCGAGATCCAGGACTGGATGACTGTGAGTTGGTTGTGGTTAAACCCTGAAAAAACGGATGTGTTGGTCGTGGACCCAGGTCATCGGGAGGCAGGTTTGCTGACAGGATCACCTTCGGGTCTTTGGCTTGGGAGAGCCCAGTTAGCTACCTCAGACTGGGTGTGGAACCTGGGTGTTATATTTGATGACTGCCTGACCCTTAAACATCAGGTGTTGGCTGTTGTCAAAACCTCTGTCTACCATCTGAGGAAAATAGCCTGGATGAAGCAGCTGTTTCCTGCTGATGACCTTTCAACATTGGTCCATGCCTTCATTACCTCCTGCCTTGACTACTGCAATGCCCTTTATCTAGGGCTACCAGATGTTAATATCCGCCTCTTGCAGTTAGTGCAGAATGCGGCGGCCAGGCTTTTGACCGGTATGTATAGGACCAGTCATATAATGCCTGTCCTCCATGGACTGCACTGGCTGCCAGCACAGTGGCGGGTTACCTTCAAGGTTGGTTTGCTGACCCATAAGGCTCTACACGACCAGGGACCTAGTTACCTGCAAGATCTTCTTCATCCCTACTGTCCCCCTGTCCTCTCTGATCCACCGATGATGGATTGCTAGAGATTTCCAGGGTCAGTTTGAAGACATCTGGGGCCAGATCATTTAGTTTTATGGCTCTGACCCTGTGGGATTCTTTACCTTATCGGGTGCTAGATTGCCTGACTGTCCAAAGTTTTAAATCAGCATTAAAAATGTACCTATTTAGCCTGGCGTACTCTGATTTTTAAGAATATTTTTGTGACTGATTTTATGATACTGTTTTAATTATATGTATTTGATTTATTCATTGTAAAAGCGCTTTGGTCTTGGAAAGGCGCTTTTTAAAAATAAAGAGTTGATTGATTGATTGACTATGCCCACTTTTGCTTTTAAGTGTCTATTGCCAGACAGGTGCTGTAGTGTGCCTTTGCACTTTGCATGACACTATCACAGCCTGATATTTGTACTGTACTTGCAGTGTGCACCAGACAGAGGTGCACTGAATCAGTGAATATGCCTCCCTGATGGCTGGCACTCTAGTGCACAGCACTATGATTTTTGTGGCACTCTGTCACTTCAGAACATGTGGGTAAATAAGTCTTAAGATCTTATTTTAACACCTAATAATATATTATAGTATAGTTAGGGTGACAAGTAACATCTATGTTAAACCTGACTTTTATGACATAAATAACTTTGGAACCCTTCAATGGAGGTGGCCAAGCCATGAATACAACTGCGAATAAATTTTTTTCCAAAGTTCCTACTGTTGCTGAGATATTGCAACTATTGCAGCACAAGGGTTATCTGGAATGGCTCTAGGCATGCATTATGTCTCTATATACCTATGGGTACATGGGAGTACAGGGCACATAAGGTCTCTGTGCTCCCACATTTGGATCCCATTATGCAATAATTGGAGTGCAGGGACCCACATTATGCAGTAGTGGGATGGCTCTGCACTCCCGCACAGAGATGTGTGCCTTCCCACATGAAAATCAGAGACAATTAGAAAATGTATGCATGATGGGTGGGCTCTGCACTCCCACAACCACACAAGAGTAACATGACACTTTCTCAAAAAGAAGGGAAATTCATTGCAAAAAACTTTGTTAATGCATCAGTTAGGGTTGTTGTTACAGCAGCAAAAGTTTGGAAATTCGATGTTAGGGTTACTAACCCTACACCCTACCCACACTTTCCACACACCAACAGATATTGGGGTGTGCCTTGGGGTCATTGGGCCCAACTGTCACCCCATTGTCCTATACTGTACCACTCAGCTTCCATACAGATGGAATGGGGTGAGAGTTATGGCCAACAACCCCAAGACACACCCCAATGCCTGTTGGTATGTGGAGAGTGGGAGTGGGGGGGGTTGGGTTGGTAGCCCTAACACTGAATTTCCAAACTTTATGTCACTGTAGTGACAATCCTAACTGATGCATTAACAAAGTTTTTTTGCAATGAATATATATGTGTATATATTATAGTGGCACGGTCTCGCCACTATAGTTAGGGTTGAGTGGGCAGTTACATACTAAAGTCAAAAGTTTGGATGTTAATAACTTTGGACCCATTCAATGGATTTGACTGAAATTTGGAACATGCATTAGAGCACAGTTGATCTCTTGATTTGCCAAATTGCGTGTGTGTCAGAGTGTTGGTCTTTGTGTACAAAAGCGCTGAAAAATGCTAAATTATCCAGTTTTGGAGGCACCTTTTGGCATTCTAAATGTGGTCCTGCATGGCCATTGTGTGGCATGCCACTCTGCAAGATGTCTCATTTGAAAGAGCTTTGGTAGTCGAACATGATGCTTTTTATTTGGTGAAACAATATTAAGGCATTCAAAAGTTATGGCACTTTTAAGTTCCCATTATAAGTCATTGGGAAAATTTATATGTATATCTTGTGATCAAAGAATCGGGGTTCTGGCCATCTCGTCCCACCTGGGGGTCAAAGAATTTGCAGCCTCATGGTTCAAGAATCTTTGATCCTGAGGAATTTCAAAAATTCTTTTACCGCGAGGTCCGCCATCTTGTTTTAAGTTTTCCAGTTGAACAAATACAAATATCTCGGCTCAGGGGTCACTTCTGACGTAAAACTTTGATGGGTTTTACCCAGGAGACCCCCGATCTATCGAGGAATGACTTTGGTTCTATTGAAATCTGTGAAAAAATAGAGTTATTAGCTTTTAAATTCTTTGTTTACTGCTCGCTAACAATCTCTGATCACGGGCTGATAAATTCTTTGACCGTGAGAATCTTTGATTGCTATCATGTATCGCGAGTGAGGGACGAGATGGCCAGATGAAAAAAACTATTTTCTCATGCTAGGGGTGTCGTAGGAAGTCAAACGAGGGTTGGTTTTACTCAGGGGGGCTGTGTTCTGATGAATTATGGCGGTGATTTACTGGTATCACGTACATTTTGTAAATTTGAAGAGTTTTAATTCTTTGATATTGAATGTGCAATTTCTTTGATCATGATCCTGCAAATTCTTGGTCTGCGAGATTCTTTAATCGCGATCGTGCATTGTGAGCCATGGACGAAATGGCCAAATTAAAAAAACAATTTTCTCAGCCCAGGGGTGTCGTAGGAAATCAAAAGAGGCTGGGTTTTACTCAGGGGGCTTTGTTCTGATGAATCACGGTGGTGATTTACTGGTATTATTTATATTTTGTAAATTTTAAGAATTTTAATTATTTTATCATGAACGTGCAATTTCTTTGATCGTGAGTCTGCAAATTCTTTGACCTCGAGATTATTTTATCGCGATCGTACATCGTGAGCGAGGGACAAGATGGCTGAATTAAAAAAACAATTTTCTCAGCCCAGTTGTGTCGTAGGAAGTCGAATGAGGGTGGGTTTTAGTCAGGGGGCTTCATTCTGTTGAACCATTGTTGCGGCTTACCGCAATTCATTCAAATTTTTGATTAATATGCCTTTTTAATCTTTGTTCGTGAACGTGCAAATTCTTTGATTGTGAGGCTGCAAATACTTTGATCATGAGATTCTTTGATCGTCATCTTTG
The DNA here is from genome assembly GCA_016271365.2 of Neoceratodus forsteri. Classification (NCBI taxonomy): domain Eukaryota; kingdom Metazoa; phylum Chordata; order Ceratodontiformes; family Ceratodontidae; genus Neoceratodus; species Neoceratodus forsteri. The sequence goes on along the minus strand of CM057459.1, from coordinate 854,628,878 downwards.
ATCGTGAGGGAGGGACAAGATGGCCAGATTTTTTATAATGGAATAGATAGGGAAATTTTAGTGAACTTTTATATTACATATCTTGGGAAAGGTTTGGTTTTTTGAGTTGAAATTTGGAGGGAAGAAAGGCAATATCCCACAGATGTGTATTTTGGTGGTTTGCTGAACAGTTTCATCCCCGATTTCCTGGTATTCTACTGTTCACCCCTGCCACCTGATCTGTAAAACAAAAGTTCATTTCATTCTGACTCCTGTGGTAGTCTAGTGCCCCCCCGTCCACATTCGAACTGGACAATATCAAAATATTTTGAATCATGAGTCCCTGGTAGTCTATTGTTCCATCACCCGCTCCTCCTCCAGCGCGCTGTGCTAGCCTTCTCTGCACCTCACTAAACCTGTCCCCAGTTGGTAAGTGGTACAGCATACCTGTCACCTCCATGGGCAGCTGCTGACTGAGTGCAGTATTAGTAGTATTGCAGGTGCTCTCAGAAATTAACTTTTGAGTGCGTCTGTGCAGTAGCGATAATACTGCACTCAGTTGGTGGTTGGTTGTTGAGGTGAGAGGTGGGTTGAGCCAGTTGCCAACTGGGAATGGGTGGGGGGAGGAGTAGGGTGGACTGGTATGCTTGGGTGGGGGGACAGTACAGTACCAGGTATTCTATGCTAGCCCACTCTGCACCTCACTCCACTTGTTCCCAGTTAGTAAGTGGTCCAGCATACCTGTCATGTCTATGGCCAGCTGCTGACTGAGTGCAGTATTAGCGCTACTGGAGTCACAGTCAGAAATTGACTTTTGAGAGTGTCTGTGCAGTAGCAGTAATACTGCACTCAGTTGGTGGTTGGCTGTAGAGGTGAGAGGTGGGTTGTGCCAGTTGCTGACTGGGGATGGGTGGGGGGAGGTGCAGGGTGGGCTGGCACATTGGGGTGGGGGGGTAAGAGTACACTGCCAGGGACTCAGGATTTAATTTATTTTATTATTGTCCAGTTCGGTGGTTGGGGGGGTACTAGACTACCACGGAATCGGGGATGGAATTAATTTTGTATTTGTACAGTTTGGGTGGCGGGACACTAGACTAGCAGGGCTGTCCTATGATGTATGTGCTGTGGGTGATTTGGTGTTTGGGGCATGGGTGGGGGATGGTAGCGACGCCTTGCGGGGCTTTCAGCCTATTGCTGTTTTCGGGGTCTGGGTGTATGGGTAGCTCTGTGGGGCTCTGCTGAAGAGTGGTAGGCATGGTGTAGGTGGGTCACAGTGCACATTCCACAGTGCAGCTGATGGGTCAACAGGACCTTCAGGGGCATCCGTAAGTTAAATGAGCTGAATAATAATGGTATAGCTAATGTTGCTGGATCTCCCACATGTGTTCTTGCTCAATGTCAATGTGAGCACTTTATTGATGCCCTTGTTGGATGAGGTGTGACTGCTGCCATAAACCATCTAGTGCCATGTTGCAGGTGGCTTATGGGGCGTGACTGTTGTTTGATGGATGTGGACTGTGCCATGTTACAGACCACCATGTTGAATTCTGCATGTTGCAAGTGGTGGCATAAGTTGCTATGTGTGCCATTCTATGTGGTGTAACTGCAGTCATGGCAGTCGTATCCCTTCTAGAATTGGGCATGATGTGCAGTAAATAAATAGTGCCACCATGAATGTGGGTGAGTCCCACTCAGATATTATTGTTGATAGCATGTTTTAGAATTGGCTGAAGCATTGGGTGCTTGGTTTGAAGGAAGTGTGATGTTTTGGGGTTTGGGTGAGATATTTGCCTGCGACAGTTATGTTCAATTTCAACTATTAAAGAAAAAGACATATAACAGTGTGGGTTTTCTTGCTCTGCTGGAAGTCCACTCCACTTTTACTCACCTTGTCATGTTGACATTCATATCAAAAGAAACCTTCTCTGTATCACAGGTCTGATGGTGTCTTTCAGCCTCAGTTGTGTAGACAGATGTATGGCTGCCAGTAAGTTCTTCTTGCTTGTCTGTAGTGTTGTAATGTAGATGTGTGAATAGAGCCACAGAGGGATATTACCTTGTTGCTTAGGAATTTGTAAAGATTGCCTCCATACATGTATTGACAGTGTTAGTACTGTATATGGTGAATTACAAAATGATGGTGCAAGTTGACTCTTGTCATCATAAGTTTTCCTGTGACTGAGTTATATCCTTCCAGTTAGTTACTTACTGGGAATGTAATACATTAGTTGGCAATAGCTGATGCCATTCTGGTATAGAGGTCATGTTGCATTTGTTTGATCTTGGACAGATCACACTGGGTTTGCTGTTCATTGCTATTGGGTCAGGTGTTAATGGTTTCTTGGAATAGGGAGGTTGCTATGTGTGTTTTAGAAACATAGAAACGTAGAGATTGATGGCAGATAAGGACTGCAGGGCCTATCCAGTCTGCCCATTTCTTTTTCTACCTTATAAATGTGCTATCGGCCTTTTGCTCTGACAGTGGCCTCTATATTCATACTTGTTTTGACATGCAACCATGTCTGGTAACCTGCACAGGTGTATGCACAGACGCTGTCAGATGTTGCCAGAAAGTTCACAGATTGCAAGGTACTGGCATTCTGAGTGTGTCTTAATATGTAGGCCACATGGCAAGGCACAGTGAGATATGTCTTCTCATGTAGGTATAGAGCCAGAAAGGGAATAGGCATCCTTTTTGTGAACATTTGCAATGACTGGATCAACAGGTGTGGTCACAGAGTCATAAGTAGAGATGGCACATTGCTGATTGATTCTGAGAGTATACTGTGATACTCGATATTTCAGCTTATTATATGTGAGGTGGTGAGTGGGGATGGAACAAGTTAGTTGACAAAATATGATACTATTGTGACTCTGTACCCATGTGAGATCTGTCCTATGAGACAGCTACTTAGGTGTCTTTACCACTTTCCCACTCTCTGTCCCCCATGACCATTTCTAGGAGGTGGTGTTGCTACTGTTCTACTTAGTCTGCATAGTGAATGCTATGCAGTCACTGTGCAATACAAGACATGGCGATCAATATTACAAGCTCATAACAGTAACTGCTCTTAAATAAAACTCAAGACACATAGAATTAGGTTAACAATCAGTTGCATTTGTTCAATCTTGGACAGGTTACGCTGGATTTGTTGTTCATTGCAATTGCATCAGGTATTCACAGTTTCTTGGAATGGGTAGGTTGCTATGTGTGTTCTGACATGCAACCAAGCCCGGTGACCTGTAGGTGCATGTGCCAAGCACAGGTGTATGCACAGACATTGTTAGATACTGCCAGAAATTTTGCAGAGATTCTAGAGGGTTTGTGTATGAGGTTGTGGTGTAGAAATGGAGGAAGTTTTACATCTATCCGTGAATATCTGAGCTATTTTTGGAAATAGGTGGCAATGTCTGTTGTGGCATTCTATGCAGAGTCTGTCACAGAGATTTGAAGAAGCTGCATGACATGATGCAGATTGCAAGCTACAGCCATTGTGAGTTTGGCTCAATATGTGGGACATGTGGCAAGGCATAGTGAGATATGTCTTGTCATGTAGGTATAGAGCCAGAAAGGGAATATGTGACCTTTTTTTTTTTTGAAAATTTGCAATGACTGCATCAACAGGTGTGGTTATAGAGTCATGAGTAGGGATGCCACATTGCTGATTGATGGTGAGAGTACACTGTGATATTTGTACATTCTCCTCATTATCCGTGAGGTGGTCTGTGGCAATTAAAAAGTAACTTGACAACAGTTGGTAGTATTGTGACTTTTCACTTATCTGAGATCTCTCCTATGAGACAGTTAGGTATCGGTGCCACCTCCCCCCTCTCCCCCCCCCGCTGACCATTTGTTGGAGGTGGTGTTGCTACTGTCCTGCTTAGTCTGCATTCTGAGTGCTATGCAGTAACAGTGCAATACAAAACATGGTGATCAATATTATAAGCCCATAACAGTAACTGCATGAAAATAAAACTCAGGAGACATAGAATTAGGCTAGCAATTAGTTTATTATTTAAATAGCATTATATATATATATATATATATATATATATATATATATAGGCTGAATTGATTGGTTGTTTTGGGATGGCAAAAACACAGTTTGTTGCTTATTTCTGTTATCACTTCTCAGGATGTATTTTGTTTGTTGTCATTTGCCTGAGTTGAGATACAGTATTTGCTTTCTGTTTGTACTTTTTTGTTGACACATTATGTTAAGAAGTACGAATTTAAACTATTTGAACAGTACTTTGTATGGGTGTTTATGGTAGACAATATTTTGTTAACAAATGGTATTTTTTCAACATTTATTGCTGAGTTTTATTAGTTATGTGTCTGTTAACAGTAGTTCATTATTAGTCTAAGTTACCAGTTCTATGTTTAAAAAAAATGGATAGTAAGAAATAATAACTAAAGATGTATTTTTGAAGATTAAAGTGGTGATTTTGTGCAACTGGCTAGAATATTGATATTTACTAACTGACCTATATTTAATGGTATTTAATATTTCACTACATGTTCACTTGATAAAGTAAGAAACGTTATCTGTTGGTTATGCTAGCATTATTACATTTTCCTACAGTATCACTACATCTGTAGATTAAAGTAGTGGTGTCATAGTTGCTGGAGATGGTTTACATATGAGCAATAACATTTAGTTAAATAAAAATTGACAATTACATTATGAAGATCAGTGTTAGGCAATTCTTCTATTTTGTGTCAGTTACCTGCGTGATTTTTTTCATGTCTGATTTAAGTACCATTGTATCAAATTTGTGATATGTTGATGTTTGTTGACACTACTTATGTTAAAATAGCAGCTATTTATTGTAAGTTGGATGTTGTAATGTTAGGCAGTTAAAAAGAAAATAAAGTATCACAGACATGTGCCATATTTTTTTTTTACTTTATGGTGTGGCGAGGATACTCATGTCAATATTGTTGGTAAAGCTGATAATAAATGACTTTTTAGAAGTATTATTTGTTCAACTGGAAAAAAAATTCTTCATATGACCTCCAAATATATGGATGATCCTGTTACAGCAAGACCACACCAATTGTTTGCAATCATTGTAAGTATTTAATGATTACTTATGATTTGTATACTTTTGCACAGATGTATAGAGTTTAATTATACTGTGGGAATAAGCCATAAAACCACATATATAGATCTCTTTTATCAGGTATTACTTATGTCAATAGTAGCATTTAATGTAATGCAATACCATTAAGTGCACAGAAATATTCTGTTTGGAATAGTGGTCAGGAAACAAAACAAAGATGCACATTTCTAAGTCTATTAAACTTATGTACATTCATATTGAAGTTCAGTATTATATACAAATACACAAGTCTGAGTCACATTCATTTTCAATGGTTTGTCATATCCACTGCTGTAAGTCATAGACCAGAGACAGATGATGTCATATTCAGTGTTTGGAGTGCAATAACAGTGATAGGAAATTCTACCACATTGTTTTCAACAATTTAAGCATACTAGTAGAGATGACACTGTGGTGTAGGCAGTGATACTCTCAATGTGGGTGTGATAGCTACATTTGCCAAGACATAACTTACTAACTGATGTTGAGTAATATCCAGCGCCCTCGAGTCTGCTTGGATTTGGTTGAAGTCAAATTAGTAAGTATCATAGTAATGGTCAGTAAGGTAGACAACAACAGGAAAAGGAGTCTGAACTTTACCTGATGTGTGCTGTTGAAACAAGTAGGATTCTCAACTGAATATGTTGAGAACAGTTGTTGCATCTCTGATAAGTGTTTAAATAGGTAAATGAATTTGTCATTGCCATGTAAGATAGTACTGTGACACAAGTGAGTACACAGTAATATGTGTGTGGTATGTTAAGTTAAGTAAGGCATCTGCAAAAAAGATATCACTGACTGATGGGCTATTGATTACAGTTCAATACCCTCAAGTCTAATTGAACAGTAATAATGCAGTTTTTTGTTATGAGTATATCTCATTTGCAAATGCTGAATGTTACAATAGAATGTTTTTGAAATTCGATTGTGATTAATGAGCAAAACAATCTTGTTTTGCATCTAAATTATGAGGGTAGCAGATTGATACATAGGGATTTGTGTGTCATAGCTAGTTGCATTGCTGTACTGTTCTGTTACCTTTTTCTATGGCAGAGAAATGTGTTAAAAACAGAATGGGCTGTGGTGCACACATTGGTCACCATGGGTGTCATGAGACACTAGTAGTGTTCGATGAAGTTTGCAATGTAAATGGGTATGTGCTTAATGGTTGAGAAAAAAAATCTGGCTGGGATATGCAGATGCAATGTTATTTTTGCAGACACACTGGTTTACTGATATGCTGTGATTAGATAGCATCACTCTTCCATATGTTGTGCAGCATTGGTGCATCGGAGTATTATGACATATGCATCCTTCAGATTTCTTGGGAGCCTTCCCTTAGGGTGCATACTGTATCATTACACTCCACCCATCCCTTTCTGAATCTTCACCAAGTGACATAGTGTCCAGAGTGAATGGATAGGAATGATGGAAGATTATTGCATGGGTGTCAAATTGAGTACCTGAGAACATAGTTCCTCCAGCAATGAAGTGTGAAATTGGTGTTGTGACTTTCATACCTTGAGAGTTAAAGTGCTGTAGTACAAAAATAATGTATGAACTTGAATATGTAACTCTCAGAGAGCATACACAAGACCGACCACATCTTCAGCAGAGCCGACCAGTTTCTGCATTAGCAAATAACTTGCGAAATTTCACAGTTCTCTGTTCAGGGACATAGACCGAGAGCCACAGCATATCCTGAGTTGTTTGTGATTCTTTGTGTCCACATGACAAACATGTGTACTTGGACACATAATCAATCTTGAAGTGTTGATGCAGATCTATGCCATCATCTGCTAAACTGTTTATTATTCCCATCATGAACTCTGTGACATCTTGTTGTGCATTGTTAGCAAACATAGATTGTCCTGCATATTGACCAAGAGTTAGCCGTAGAGGAGTCAAGCTTTGTAAACTGGGCAGCTCATCTTGAGTACCTCTTATGACTCTCTTTAATGCCTCTGAGAGAGGTGTTGATGGGCAACAGTTTAACACACTAGCAAACTCAGGGATGTGGAAGAGTGCTTGCATAGTTGCATTTGCATAGCAGTTGACTCCTGTACTGTTGTCAAATGTTGGCAGTGTGTTGATTCCAATACATTTTTTCGCAGGGGGGGATGCAAGTAGTCTCTTAAGAGATTGCTGTTTCGTGGAGTAGTCAGGTGATGACTGAGGAGTCTTACTATGTAGTCTTTTCAGTCTGTGTCCTTCATCGATTGTAATTGCAGTGACAGATGCATATTTGGGAACTGGTAGTAAAGGAGCATTTGGTTGGTACAATGTTTGCAATCTGTTGTACTCAACCATACATTTTGTGTCAGCACGTATTTTGCTTTGTGCCAGTTTCACTGTGTGTACTCCAGACAATTGTCTTACATGAGACAGGGCAACATAAGACATGCCATCCTTGAATATACTAGTGCTGATATCTATTATGGCACTATCAAGGCTGAGGCCTTGTGACTTGTGTATGGAGACTGCATAAGCAGCACACAATGGAAACTGTTTCCTTGTCACATATATGTCTTTCACAAGTTCAAACTTAACTGTTACTCTGTATATTGGGTGAGGGATTTCACAGTTGTCAAATTTTACAACTACAAACTCCATAGCTGTACCCTGTACATTGTACATGAACTCTTGGATGTATCCCATGGCTCCATTTACGAGACCTCCATCAACATCAATGTTTCTGCGAAGCATGATATGTGCATTTCTATACAGTGGTAGCACAGCTTCCAGACCAGCTGTTCATGACACATCATTTATGAGCTCTTTCAGAGTATCTGCCATTTTTTATACCATTGTTGTGCTCGAGTAATGCCATCCATGGAATCTATGCATGGTAGAGTGACATTAGGCTGCTATTCTCTATTCATCATGATGTCATTGAACTCTGCACACTGCTTAAGCCTTGGGAATAGACATACAACATGAACCCCAGCTTTATGAACATGTGCAAAGATATCACAAGCATCCTGAATAGGAACATTATCTCTTGTGATGATGTGCTGTCTTAGCATCTCAACATGGGTGGGTGTAAGTGCACCAATATGTTCTTTGTCAGGTAATGCTTTGTAAAACATGTCACCTTGTTGTCTCATGTTTTGAGAGAGTTCAACATATGAGAAAAATTCTCACAGATTGACTCTACCAATGCATCCAATTGTTTTCTTTGCCTCTTCAATGGATAAACTACAGAAAACATGCTTGTCATTTACAAGGGCCAGCTGAAGGAGGTCTCCAAGAACAAGTATGTTCTTCCATCAAATGGTACGTTATCATTGGTTCCGAGTATCTCCTGTAGATGTAGGCGGATGAATGTGAGTAGAACATTTGAGACCATGCTGATCTCATCAATTATGAGCAAATGCATTTTGTCAAACATTGACCTCAGTTCACTAGCAACATCATATGACAGTTTCCTGTAATCACCACTCTTTCCATGCTTGACTGGCAACATGAATAACCTATGGAGTGTGATGCCACCAATGTTATAAACTGCCAATCCTGTAGGAGCTGCAACAGTAACAGATGTTGGTACACTGGTAAGGTCACGCACTCCTTTGCTTAAGGCTTCAATCAAGAAACTTTTACCAGTCCCAGCAGCACCACTTACAAACATCATGATTGGTGTTTGTTCCTCGCAAAGACACTGCTTTTGACAGTGCTGGATTGCATGTTTAACTGCATGCATAATAGAGTGATACACGACTGTTTGGTGTGAGTTCAACTTGTTGACAATGTCGGTGACTATCTCTGACAAGTACATGCTTTGCAGCATTGTGCCCTCAACCTCTGACATCAGCACAGATGGGTCATTAGCAGGAAGAGGAGCACCACATGTGCCTTCTCCTTCCACATCAACCATTTCCTGTGATGTAACAGGTGTGTCATCATCTAGGACTTTCTTTGTGTTCTCTATCTGGCTTTTTTCCATTTCAAGTCTCTCAATGTATGTCTCAGAGACATGATTCTGGAAGGTATGATATGTTTCCATGAACTCTTGTTCATATGTATCAGACAATCCTTTTAACTCAGATTCTGATCTCCAAGGTTTGAACAGAAATAATAGAGCAAAGTAATAATGTTCTTTGCTTTCTGTTGCATTCGAGGTCAGTTTGCAGTGGTCAATTAGCCATGGTTTGCATTTTTTACAAGTGAGCCATCAAAGACAGTGACTTTATATATTCCTTTTTCTGGGTCAGAAGGAACACCCCACTTGTAGTCATACCATTGAACAACTTCAAAGAGACACAGATCATCCATAGCACTGTGCCGCTGTGGATAGTAGTTATCAATTAAGTTGCTCTTAAGAATACTTGTGGATGTTGGTCTTGTAGCAGCCAACTCCTCAATCTCTTCATGGCTCTTAAGAACACAGCGCCTGATCTGCTTGTGATTTACATTTAAGAAATGTATGGAGTCTGATTTACCATATAGACATACACCTATGAGCCGGTCACTTGCTTCATAGGCTCTGCACTCACAATGCAATAGAGTTTTAAGCCCTAGTGACCAAAGTCTGGAAGACATTGACCTATCACAGTTTGACAGCTCTTTCCACATTTCTTGTAGGTTAGTTTGCTCATGTTTAGTAATGTATGATGTTACATACCTCACAAGAGCCATTGAGTTGTCTGCAACAAACTGGATGTCAATGTTTGCTTGCCACATCAATAGAAGAGAAGGACTATAGTCATTGATATATACTTCTGATTCTGTGCAAGGTAGTTCATACACTCGCTTTGTTGACTTTGCTTTCAGGTGGTGTTGCATGGCTGAAAAAACATCATTCAGTGAAGCAGCTAGGCAAGCTCGCCTTGGGAAGCCAAAACTGCAGTGAGTATACCACTGACCTTTGTTCTTAACTTTCCTACGACAGTATTTGTCACAGAGGTGTTGTTGGAATTTCTGGACCAGTTCCCAAAGTGTTGCACTATCATACTTGTCTGGTATCTGACATGTGACATACTTCAAGATGAAGCTTAGAATGTCAAATGTTTCATTGTCTCCAATTCGTGGGACATCGTTAATCCACAGCAACATATGTATGTGTGGGGCTCCACGGGCTTGGTACTCAACCCTCCAGAAGTAGTGCTCAACAATACCGAGGGGAGGATTTTTCTTAGACAGTATGAATTTCAAAAGACTCTGGAACTGGTGGTGGAAGTAACATGAAACGGTTACTGGATCAAGTGAGCAGAGTTCATTGAGAGTCATTGTTTGGATATTCTCAACATCAGAGTTTGCCCATCTGAGTATATCGAGCAGATCATCCCAATAATATTTTGCGCAACTGAGCGTGACAAACCATGTTGCTGGTCCAAACTCTCTCAGCATGCACATTACCTCAGAGTGACATCTGTACCATTATTCCTTGGTACCACGCATGCTAGACAAAACAGAAGAAAGACTGACTTGCAGTGTTTCATCTTTGGTCTGCAACTTGTGTAATAACTGGGCAGCTGTCATATTATTGAATTCTGTCCCAAGTCTCAATGTGTGAGCAATACTAGCAGATAGGACACTGAGTTCACTTTCCCAAAGAACGTGGAACAGGTATGCAATGTTTCTTCTAAACTCACCATCCTTAAGTAGTACTCATGAGGTCCTATACTCAGCTCCTGGTACTCAAAGTTCTCGTTCATCTAATCGACCACCTGAACCAAGTGGGATCAGATCAGAGAAACAACAAGCTTCTAGAGTGGCCTCCCATATACTAACGGAATTGTCCTCCACTTGTTTCATTTGATATAAATCTATGTTATCCATTACTGGGTCTTTGCCGTGCAATGGGTGTATAGTAAATTGCTCATACATATTTTGTACAGTTGTCACATCAACCTTCTCAAGTATTGCCTTGTCAGAGTTGTCAGTGGCAATATCTGATGAGAGACCACTAAATGTGTCAATGTCAATTTCAGCATAGAAAGAATTGTGCTCTTTTAGATATCTCAGAGCATTCTTCACATTGTCTACATTGACAATGTCCTGCCATATTGTTTTGGCTTTTGTTGGCACACCATTTACCAAGATGACTACACTGTTGTCCTGAGAAATAGTGTTGACATTTTCTTGCAAAGGTAAAGGCAGGTAGACAACAGAGCCTTTGAGAAAGTGTACAAGTTCATTGTTTGGTATGTCTCATGTCCTTGTATTCAGCCTGATGATCATTTGAAATGGCTTCATGATCTGAATGAGAATCCTTTCAAACAAGTTCAACATTGTTATCTTATTAGGTGTTGGTTCTACTTCCATTTTATTGAGTTCTGACCGAGGAGGTAAACTATCATTCTTGATTTTTTTATGACAGTAGGAACAGAGTGACACAGTTGTGACTTCTTCAAAGTCAGACTTTAATAGGAGGTATGCATGGAGATGCCCCTACATTTCATTCCAACATGGAATGTTTTGCAGGTCTACTTTGACACATAAGTGCTTATAGAACAATTGTTCACATGACACACATATTGTATCAAATTTCTCTGTTTTGCTTAATTCAAATTTAGCAAACACATGACCAAAATGTCGTAGGAGTTGGTCTTCTTTAACCAGAGATGCTGAGGATTACCTGCTTCTTCAGGAACAGTAGCAGTAGACCTCAATCTTTGGGTTCTTTGCAACTCTTTTATTAACTCACTAAGTCTTTCAACATCTCCATCATTGAGCAATGCTTGGAATTGCACATAGTCTCGAATGACAGATCTCACACAATACAACCTTTGCACAAATTTGCGAATGCCAGAGTTATACACTGCTAGCATACGAAAGTGATGAAATGTGCTATTGCAGTTCATGTTCTCTAAGCATGCGAGGGAGTGACCCATCAGGCCTTTGTGAGGCCGGATTTCACACTTGTCAATGTTATGAAGCAGTGTGTGTTGTTCAGATTTCTTTGTGGTTAGAGTTGCTGAGAGAAAACTTTTTATAGATATAATAGATTCCTCTCTAATGTTACATGCGCTGTCACATTCACATTTTTTGGCTGATGACTTGGGATCAGTTCCAACCTCTTCAACTGAATTGTCATTGTTCAGATGGATGGTTTCATGGGATAGATGTAAGACATTCTGTAGTTTTCCATGCTCATCTACTGTTAAAGTTATGTTTCTATTGTGTGCATTGTATCTCTCTTCCCAGAAGAATGCTTCTGAGTACTCTGAATGAAACCAGTCTCCTTGAAACACAAGACAGATATTTTCTCTGTTTAAGTGTTCAAAAGATAAAATAGTGTTTCTCATCTCCTCAATCTTTGTACTCAATTTATCAATGGCTGACATCATTTCACTCCACAGTCGGGAAGGTATTGCTAGAGCCACATTGACAAATCATCTTGCTCTTAAGCGGAGTTTCATCAATAAGATCTCAGAACGTAGTCTGTTACCTTTGAGTCTCACTATTTTGGAGATCACACGTTCAATCCTAGCTCTGTGAACTAGTTTTTTGAAAAACATTACCTTACTGTGTTGAGCATTAACAGAGCTACTACGCCTAACATTCTTTTTCTGTTTCACATGTCTATGCTTTGGCAATGTCAGTGCTGGACGTTGTAATTGTAATGTTTCTCTAGGAAGGCTACTTGTAGTAGTTTTCTTAGAGGAGGGTTTCTGTTTCTTTAGTTGTGTATGATTAACTGTGTGCATGATGTGGAGAGAAGAGAGTTTTTTATGCTTCTGTTGAGAAGCTTTACCTTTTGTTCTTGCATGGCATGACAGTGAACAAACAATACAGCTAGTACTTTCTCTGTGTGCTCTGGTTTTATGCCAGATGGTCATGATGAAATAGGTGAAGTATTTCTTCAATAGCTTTGTTGTTGTAGTCCCCTAAGAAAAGTGGAAATACACATATTTAGTAGTCAGGAACAGTAGCCACATCGAAGTAAATCGGAAATTTTGCACACAAAATATAATACGAAGCATTGTGCTAACAAGAAAACATCTGATATGATTAGCATTACTTTGTTATGATTTTTTTAAGTATTGTGAGCCTTGTTCTGTGTACTGAATATTCCAACCACTTCTTGTGTGGGCAAAAGTTGATAAAGAAAAATATGTGTGACACGTTTATTGTTTGATGTTTTTGGGTTATGGTAAGTGTTAATTTGTAAAGTTGTAAAATATTACTTGTGGCATTGTCAGATGCACTTATGCTGACATATAATGATGAACATAATAGCAAGTGTTGTGTTGATGGATTGCTGGAATCCTACTATTATGGGTCTGGCTGAATGTGGTGATGATGTCGATAATCTTGTTGTATTGAAACAATATTACTTTATTGATAGTTGGGATGAAATTATTACGAGTCTGATGATGGTTGTCTCTTAAAGTGAATGAATGGAAAGTTGTATAAGTTAAAATTGGGACATTTTAATTTTTTTGTCATGATCAATGAATTTGTCAACTCACGAACAATCCTCATGGTCAAAGAAGGTTGCAATCAAAAAATTTGCAGTCTTGTGAACAAAGAACGCGTAAATCATGTGGTATTAGTATACAAGCTTGTTTACGTTGCTTTTATTACATGGAAAACTTCTGAACTGTCAATAGAGATATGTGCACATTGTGTGGTGACATAGTATCTTAATAGTTGAGTTTTTAGAACTATTAGTGTTTTTTTTTGCTTAAATCACGTGGTTTTCATCACAACCTAAGAATTTGTCAAGTCACAGTTCAAGTTCGCGATCAAACCAAGTGGCGGTCAAAGATTTTGCATGCTCGCTGTCAAAGATCATAAAAAACTCTGCAAATATGTAAAAATATTTTAAAAAACAAATAATGCAAGTATTTTTCTTTTTTAAGGGTAATTTAAATGCTAGGACAATTTCTGTACTGTATTGCTTTTGAAAATATTGGTTTTGCACTGTCAGGAATGTTTAACATCGAAGTCTCACGTTATTCTCGGGATCAAAGATTTTGTATGCTCGCGGTTGATTCTCGTGGTCAAACTGAGTCGCGGTTCAAGATTTTGCACGCTCGTGGTCAAAGATTGTAAGAACACTATAATTATGTAAAAATATATAAATAAAAACAAATAAAAACACTATTCCTTTTACTTATGGGTTATAAAAATGCTAGTAGGGTTTATCTAGCTGTTCTGTTTTTTAAAATATTGGGTTTAGACTGTCAGATATGGTTCACGTTGAAGTCTCACGTTATTCTCACGATCAAAGAATTTGTATGCTTGCAGTCAATCCTCACAGTGAAACCGAGTCGCGGTTTAAGATTTTGCACGTTCGCGGTCAAGATTGTAGAAAATGCAGGAATTATTTTCAAATGTCTTTAAATGATATAAAAACAGTAGTCTACTTGTTTATTATCTAGTATAATGCTATCATGGTGTCTTCTGTTGAAAAAGTTAGTGAAGTATTGTTTTTTCACTGTGAGAGACTGTTAACTCCAAAATCTCGTGTTAGTCTCGCGATCAAAGATTTTGCGCGCTTGCGATTGATCCTGGCAATCAATGCGAGTCGTGGTCAAATAAATTGCATGTTTGTGATCAAAGAAACAGCAATGTTAGTCATGTGAGCTTCCTGAACCAATAGAATTAAAGAATAACACTGTGGTGGCCATTTTAGATTGAATGCTCGAGCAGGCAACAGGGCAGAATTACAAAGTAAGTGCTTGGCCAAAATATGATAGAACTTGGAGGAAAAGTAATCTTTCAAGTTTTAAAAAGTTATTTAATAGTTTTTTGGCAACTTAGGAACTACGGTATGTCTTTTTTAACCACTGATATTGTCAGGAACTGTTTACTTTACTTTGATTATTGATGCAGTTTACAGCACCTTTAATATTTTGATAGCATCATGGCCTGGAATAGTGTTAAGCAGTTTAGCTATAGATTTAAGTGTTTACATATCTGTATCACTAATGAATTGGTTTTGGTAAAGTCATGGAAATAGGTTTTTGAGAGTGTGATTTGTACAAGCAAAAAAATAGCATTTATTGAAAAGCTGTATAATGTTTTATCCATTTTGCAATTTAGTCAGTGAAAATGCTGTTATTGTTTTCTTTAACTAACTTATTGTTCTTGGGATGTTTCTTGTGGCTTAAAATAGTCTTTATTATTTAGTGTTTGCTAGGTATTTTTGGTATCTCAGACTAGCTGATCTGTACAAGTTGACAGTGTGCTAAGGACATTTAGTGTTACTCAGTGCTAGTTTGATTTGTGACAATTGCTGGCTGATCTAATAAGACTGGTGCTTTCTGGCTACATTTGTGTGTGTGTTTTAACTATTGTGGAATCTTGACTTAAAAATATATTGTGTGTTGGTTAGCTTAACCAGGCACTGCTTTTGCACTTGTTATATAGAGAGACAAATACATATATTTAACTTAAGTAATTAAGTCACAGTACTTCTCACTGGAAATAGTTTATCATTAAATTAAACTGTGGTTCTGAGACCTGTACAATCTAATTAGTATAGTAGTTTTGGTTACTGCTGTTCATTATCTCTGTTAGGTGGTAAGAAATGGTTCCACTCACCACTCAAGCAGCTGGCTGAGTAAGAGATGGAATTTAGTTTGACAGATTATTATGACTAGTAACTTAGACCAACCAAAATTTGTGTTATTAGCAAGCTATGAGGTGTGCCAATCAGTTTACAGTATTCTCCCCTAAAACAAAAAAAAGTTTAATAAACATCATACCAATAGAAAGACAGCTTATATGCATGGCTAGGGCTGGTTGACTGAATTAGTCAATCTGTGAACAGGTTATTGTGTAGATTGTTTTGTCTGCATTTCTGGATGATGCAATAGAGTAGTGCTCATTGTGGTTGTTGCAGTTCTTAGTAATTGGTGGTCAGACAGACACAATTGCGATATTTCTACATCTGAGTTATTAAGATTTTTTTACTCAGCATGGCAGAAAATCCACAGTAACTGTATGGATAGTAGGATCAAGTTTGGTGAGAAAGGCAGCAGTGTTCAGTAGATGTAGTCATTTTGGAGATGATTTACACTTACCTGGATGCTCTGTCTCTTGGTTTGAGAAGGGTGGCATGAGGTGGGAGCAACTCATGCCTACCATGTACCATTTATTGGAGACTCATCCACAACCAGACATATTCCATATCCATCTTGGAGGTAATGATTTGGATAACAAAAGGGCCATTGACTTGATAGAGTCTGCACAGTCTGACTTGCATCATCTTATCAGTATGTTGTTACTGTGTAAAATCCTGTATTCAGATATTACACAGCACATGGTCTGGAAAGGTGAGGATTACTGTCCTGCACTTGAAAGATCATGCAGGAAAGTGAATATACAAATATCTGGATTCCTCCATGTTATGGGAATGCACACTATTTGTCACCCCCAAATTACTTATCACAAATATTGGCTTTATCTAAAAGATGGTGTGCATCTTTTTAACATAGGTAATGACATATTTGTCCGGGACCTTCAAAATGGTATCCTTACAGTTTTGTGATTGTGTACCTGTTATACTGTACCTCTTAAAAACATCTCACAGTTTGTGAAACAAAAATTGTTCTTTTTGGAGCCAATTAATATGTTCAAAAAATAGGAAATTTTTCATCATACACAGTATTGTCTGTGTGTTGTATAGTCAGTTTGTGTGGGACATAGGCTCTTTGCTATTTGTATCATGCAGGTCTTACAGTGTCATGTATGAATCCATCTCAGTGATACAAGGTACTGCTGGATGACCTGCTGATACACAGTGTGAAGTCTATGTATGTGCAGTGACAGTTTGCCTACCACAATTTCTGCATTGCATCCACAATTTCAACTGCTTAGTATGCCTCCCCCTCATTTCTGCAGTGCCAACATGCAAAAGCTTTCTTTTTAAAAAAATCTCCCTTTTAATAGCGTCATCACTTTGGTAGCCTAACCCCCCCATCCGCGATTATGCTCATTTAGTTGACAGTGATTTCTTGTACCCAGTGCTCTACATGCCGGCCCATTGCAATTGTCTGGGGGTGGCTCCCCTGCCCTGTCCTGTGTTGTGTTGTGTTAGGGGGGAGTCAACTTTCTCAAACAATGGAAGTGTGACAAGCAGCTCCAGTCTTAAGTATGGAGGCTTCTTTTGCAGAAAAATACATCAGTATAATACAGCCGAAGGAACTCTTTTATTTCAAAAGTCATTTTAAATGTGTTTTTCATTAACTTTTTTTTACTGTGCCTATTTTTGTAAGTGCAATAATAACCTCCAGGATGAGCAGTATCAGGCTATGCTGGACCTTTCAGGGGTATAAGGCCCTACATCTGTGGTGTCAGGCTTCATCACAACGCTGGCAGTGTGGTATAGCATAATACCAGCCACCGTGTTGGGAATTATTGCTTATGTATATGCTGTGCTGTTACAGATCTATTTGTTGGCTCACTATGCAACAATTAATTCTTGTCAAGAATTTTACTGTCCTATTCGCTTGTGTGATGTCTTTTTATATTTTTTTCTCAACAGATATAAAGAAAAGTTCAATTAAAGGTTTAACGTCACGTCACAGTAAGTATTACTTATTTTTTTGGACTTGTTTGGGAAGGTAGCCATAGAACATGGTGCATTGGTAGTGTGCGACGTGTAATGTCAGTGTCACAGTGTGTAGCTGTAAGCAGAATAGCAGTAGAAAGAAATACAGAAGTTAGTAGTATATTATGGTCTTCATCTACATTGGCTGACACTGTGTAGGTATGGGTGTACATAATGTGTGATCTTTGTAGATGGGCATCTGGTTGGTTTGTCAGTGTGGCGCTGTTAGGTGGTGTTCAGTTGGTGGTGGGGTTACAGTAGTGGAGCATTAGGTATGAGTTGCTGGGTGAAGAGATTGCTACTGCTGGAATACTAGGGATAGAATGTATTTGCAAAGGCTGAGAAAGAGAGATGTGTAACCATGTTATGCAGTATGGTTCAGGTGAGTGAGGAGAATGTCCACTGAGGTCTGAATAAATACGTCCTGCACAAACCACTCACTCTCGCTGAAAATTCAAGGAATCCACCTTATAATGTAGAAGGCCAGTACATGAGATGAGCAATGTATGGTCCTCAGTTCACACAGCTCACCTTAACTGCAGCCCCCCCAAGTCAGTTCAGATTTTTTTGTTACAGCAGAGACAAAGGCAAGAGAAAAATGTCTTAAAAATAGCAGCACCTGTTACTGGTAATTGTACCAGTAGAGGGACTACTTTACAGAAATAATTTGTTTTATCATTTTTTTTTATTACTTGTCAAGTAGTTTTCTTTTTATTTTAAATATTTAATATATTATTACACATGTGTCCATTTTCTAAGAGCAATAATACACTCCTGGGTAGGTGGTTTTGGGCATGCCGCACCTTCCAGGGGCTATAACAATGTTCGACTGTGGCGTTGGGCATCATTATGGCCCTGGGTGGTCTGGTATAGCCCAATACCACCCACCCTGTTGGGTATTATTGCTTACATAATTATGTACACATCCATTGTTTTCTTTTGTCAGGAATACTAAGAGGTGTAAGATACAGTAGTATTGATTGCATGTTTATTATGTTTTCAGGTATTATTAATTGCTCTTTTTGTTGCAGATAAACAATGCCAAAGTCCTGGAGTGATAGGGAGGTGCTGGCACTTGTTCAGGCTGTGAGGGAGCATGCCAATCCTTGTATTTTCATGCGTGCGACTAACCTCAGCCTGACACATACATGGGGCAAGGTTGGTATTTTATTTTATGTTCAGATTAATACTTGTCCACACTGATATATTTGACTAATTGCAAGTGGTAATGTATGTGCATTACTGAAAAAAGTTCACCTCTTTCCTGTCGAGTTATCCAGAATGGAAAATTATGAGTAGAGCAGACCTATCGTGCCATGGCGAGGAACAATGGGTCTATAGTCATATTGTACATTGTCACTGAGTGGGTGCCAGCTGGGTTATAGTTGTGGACTTGCTGCCTGCTGTTGATTGGGAGGGAAATGAGTACAGCACCAGGTCTCAGTGACTGTGTATGGAGGGAGGGTACCCCTGTAGGTTTATAGGTGGCATGAATTAAGAAAGCATGTAAGGAGGAAGCAGTACAAATACCTCAATATTCACAATGACTGTGATTGGGCTGGGATGTTGATGTACTGCATGACTACCATTATTTACATCTTAACAATCTCTTTGTTAAGGTACTAGTCAGATACAGTGGAGTTCCACACATTTATATCTTATTACGAAAGTCATGATTAGGTTTAACAAGGTACTGTGGGTGACGAGATATAATGTGTGTATTACAGAGCTTGTGGCTGATTTTTTGAGGTACTTTTGTGCTAGCTGCTGGTGGTTGTCTGTGACTGACAGATGCACTGTGGCATGGCATGAGGTAGAAGTCACATGGATGTCAGTAAACATGCATGTAAATGGCCAATTATTAGACATTATCAAATGAGTAGAACAAATGCTGGTTTTTGATTGACTGAGAGCAGCTTTAGCTGAGCTGTTATCCCAGCAGAATAGGCCAGTTTAAAGTATTGTGTTTCAGAATGTATAATAGTTTTTAAAAATGGCCTATTTCATTATCAAAGTAAGGCACCCAAGGACGTGTGTTATGATGGAGTAATGGCCCTTGTTGGGTGGTGGCAAACCTTGGCTAAGGATTGCACTTCTACGTACCCTGAGGTGTGATGTTAACATAGCATGACACACTGAGTATGATGCCTTGTTGTTTAAGTAAAGATCTTGTTTGTGTCTTGCATTGATTTTTGAGTCATTTATATCTTCATCTTTGAATATGTTTTGTGCTTATAAACTGTGTAAGTGGGTATTGCATGTGCTTGTTGTTTGTACTTTTGCACAATGTATTTACATTTTGCATATGTGTGGTATTTTTGTAGTTAAGGAGATACTGTCATATGTTATTATCTTCATCTTACTATATATTGTAACAGTTTTTTAATTAGTTGTTGTGTTGTGGTGTTACTTTAATTGTTTCATATTAAAAACAACATTCACATTACTTTTCTTTTTCTTTTTTTGTTTAGGTTAGTCATGCCTTGGGGAGACAGGATGTGCAGAGATCCCCTGATGAGCGTAGAAGGAAGTGGAAGATCACCCACCAGACTTTTTTAAATCTAAGGCAGCAGCAGGTGATATGTGACGGAGCATCTGGGAATGGTACGACATAATGTACACCATGTGGGAGGATGCAGGGAAACCGGACTTTAGAGACCGTCATCATACCTGTGAGTATATCTTTCTAATTAGTCATATGTAACTGTGTAGGGTGTTGTACATTATACAACGTGGATAACTGAATCGGGCAAATGTCACAAACTGATTTGTTGGCTGTTAGGTTTTCTCAGCATTGCACATCCTCTAACTTACCCACTGGAAAAACTACCAGACAACTTTATCTTGTGACAATCAATTTATGTATAGGATGCTTCTATCTCAAAGAAGCCCATTCTATTTTACCTGTCATTGTTTCAGTAAGGCACTGTGAAAAAGTTTTAAATAATTACAACCTATTTTGAAGTGTGCAGACCTGGCTGTTTTTTTAAATATTACAAAAACATTTATGTAACAACACTTGCCATTGTGGTATACAGATGTATTGCTCCAGAAGGTGTGTATACTACAAAACTTTACATCACTGGTGCGGTTTGGTCAGTTGTCTTAGCCTTGTTTCCATAGGACATCAGTCATTGTAAATTCTTGTGTGCCCACACCCTGTATAGAGAGACTGTTCACTTGTATGGAGGTGTGACAGTAGCCATGTATTATGTTACTTTTTATGACAAGTGCAGTTTACTTATCACAAACTGATTAGAATTCTTTTAGTCATTCTGTATTTCAAGTAATCGATAAGAACAAACATTTTGTCTTTCCTTGGAAGGATATTATGATATTAGTGTGGTACTATGTTGAGATGTATAGTTCATGAGGTGTTACATATATAGAGAGGTAACTGTAATAAGAATGTAATGAAATACATCAATACATATGTAAGTCTATTTACTATATCTATTACAGTACTAATATAACAGAGACTGTTATGTATTACATCTTTCTTATTCTCTTCATGCTGAGATCAGAAGCTGAACATGGTAGTAAGTAGTAATATGACAGTTTGGGTGTATTCTCAGAAAATCTTACATGGCATATAATTTGTCATACCATAGGACAGATAGATATGATTGCGTAAGGTATTTGTAGTCATATTGTTAATGATACTATGTAATGAATGCTATAAACACAAAGCAAGATAGTAGAGATATTTAGTAGTTTGAATAGTGCAGTACATTAGTTTTCTGGGCAACTGATTGTATTACAGGTGTGTTTTTTCATAGGTGAAAACTGGTACTAAACCTGTATAGTATAGGTTTACCGTGAATATGATAATTTCTAGGAATGCAATTTCATACTGGTGATACCTGTAAGAAGTGTTAGTAAGTTATAAAGGACATTGCTGTGCTACAAAAATATTGTGACACTGATGTTAATTCAGCAATGTCTGATAAGTATGTTCTTATTTTTTTTTCACTCAGCCACAATACCAACGGAATCTGCACCCTCCCATCATGTACAGCTGCAACCATTCCTGGAAGGTGCGGGATGAGGGGCTGCAGTTGAGCAGCTGCTGGTGCTCAGTTCTGCTGGTGAGTATGAATTATGTACTGATGACTATCTTTTTTTCGTTTGTGTGTGTTATTTTTCTTTATCTCATCTGTTACTCCAGTGTGCAACTCTTCTTTGGCCCACCTGGTGGTTCCATGCATTGACTGTTGTCTTCTGCAGGTGTTGCTACACAGATCTCACAGCCGAGCCTTGATAGTACCCAACATATCCCATTGCCTGGCAGGTTGCTGTCCCACGAGGGGTAAAGCACAGGTGGCAGGGGAGACTGGCAGACTATTTATGGCAGTACGGAGGTGCTGCTGTGGTGGAGGGTGCTGTCGAAGGTAACAGGGAAGATGTAGTGAGATGGCCATCATGTGGTGACAATGAAGCTGTTTTTCTAAGTTGCTGGTTGTCCCTCCTGCACTGCTACGTGTAGTTGTCCTGGTCTACACCAGGGTCAATACTATGGTGAGGCTTCACAAGCACTCTTCCAGGATAGGAGAACACTCTTTCACATGTTTAATCATCTCGTTTCGTGGACGTTGTCCAATGGACTGAGTCCATTCCCAAACATGGGTTAATGATCTACTTTGAAGTGTGGCATCCGGTGCCTCAGCACTCTGCGACATCAGGTGCCATAATGAGTGTCTTTGAACTGAGTATGTGGAATGTGTTTCCTATGTAAGAGAATACTATGTCTAACTGAGTGGTGATAGGCCACAGGGTGTGTGTTGTATTGGGATGATATAATGGCTCACATTTTTGGGTAGAATGGTATACAGCAAGTTCATTCAAACCTTTACACATGATGGTATGCCACCACAATACACGCCTGGGATTCTATGATTGGCATAATAGAATGGGTTCTTCTGATAGAGAAAAAAAAACATTTTCAGAAATTTCCTTAGTTGTTGTTGGAAAAATATTTAGTTTTGAAACAGAAGATGGAAAACAAATCACTGAACATTGTTATTGTTGTAAAAATGGTCTACAAGTTTAGAGTGACGTCAGAACTAGAGCAGTGATGTAGTAGTGGGATTACATTAGCTGTCCAGTTGCCAATTGACCACACACAGATCTGTATTGTTTTTTGCCATTCTATTATATGGTTTTGTATATAGAATCATCTTCTTGGAAAAATCAACTTGAGATTGTAACTTTCTAGAATAACAAGGTTTTATGGTAGACTATTAATAGTGTTGTACATGGTGACACCATTATACATGTTAGCTACTGAATGCATAAATGAAGTCTATAATTTAATATTGCCAATTTTTTTATGATTCATTTGAACATGATGTTACATATGTATTCCGATCTTTTGTCTTGTACAGAGAATCAATGAGACTCATTTTGTAATATAGTATTATGCAGTTACATATATTTTGTAGAAAACTGTTTGCTGAAGTCTTTTTGTTTATGTGTGTGGTCTAATGGTTAGTATGGTACTGTGAAAGTATATTTTAAAGTAAAAGACTATGACAATTTATATGTTTAATAGTATATGATAGCATTTTGATAGAGATAATTAATACAACTGTGCCAATGTATAGAATATATGTATATTCCATGATTAGTTCATTCATACATTGTATTATATATGTCAACATAAATGATATTGGGTAACTGGTAGTGATGATGATATGTGTGTGTGTGTGTGTATATATATATATATATATATATATATATATATATATATATATATATATATATTGATATTGACTCATATATTGTTTCATGAGTAACTTGGTTTGTTTTCAAATGTTTTAACAGAGGAAGAACCATCAACAGAGGGTGCTGTTGGAGGAGAAGACTCTGCAGAGGGCATCTAGATAGTGGAAATAGAGCCCTCTGTGGAGAAAACAGCTGACTCTCCAACAACAGGTCATCCATCTGCAGTCGCAGGTGATGCTTGGCCTCCAGTTGAGGAACGTAAGTAGTTGTTACCATGTTTTATTTTTTATTTAAAAAGTAGTACATGTTGTGGACTATACTGATTTGCAATGATGAATAATATAATATATGTGTTTTATACATGCAGTTCTGTATTACTTTTATTCATATAGAAGGTTGAGAAAGCCATAGTGATAGTTACTTAAAGTTACTAGTAGTATTGTTACTCTAAATAATATGCAAGACAATAGTTTGAACTTAGAGATAAATGTGTGCTTGTGAGTGTAGTGTGTGAATCACATGTGTTCTTCTGTCGCTCTAATGACAAAACATGACGATAAAAGGTTCTATAAGTTTAATTTTGAAGATGGGTGACATTATTTAAAGCTTTTGGTTCAGTGACGTATTTTATTTGTGCCTGAGTATTCTACTACAGATGTATTAATATAACTGTTACAGCACAGCCAGCATGATCACCACAACATTTCTGTTGTGTGTGCTGTGTCATTGGCTTGAGGCAAGTTTTTCTGTTGATAAATACAACACCTTTTCTTTCCTAGGTTACCAAGAACTGAGATTCAAGACAAGTACAGTGTGCATTGTCTCTCAAAGTATTATTGAATGTATAATGTTGTGTCATTGTATGTTTCATTGCAATAGTATTGTAACATTCCACAGATCTGATTTCTCAGGAGATGATTGTATACTGTTTGAGAAAACAACAACTAGGTAGAGGTGATAATATAAGAGTATTGCATAACCTTTGGATATATTTCATATATTGATTGAAAACTGCTAAAAAGAATGCCATTGATAAACAATGAGTTAAACAATAAGGAATAACAGACAGTGTTCATAGTACTCAGAGGCTGTGGGATTGGGAGCCAGAAAAATAAAACTTGACTTGCCTTCCCTACATGTCACATAGTACTATTTGATAATGTTACAGTAATTGTGTGACCAACAAAGATTTATAACAGTGTTAATAAATGGATACAGCTTTTCATGCTGTTATAGCTGTAGATCAGGGGTTCTCAAATGGTGAGGCCAGCCTCCCTGGGGAGGTCCCAACCTGTTCCAGGGGAGGCCCAAGCAAGTCTGAAAAATTACTGTATTTAAATTTTGGGTTATACATATTTTGTGTGAAGAGATGAAGCAAACTGAAAGAGGATAATAATAATAGGTGAATTTTATGTATTTATTTACTAATAGGTGACTAGGGAAGGTGAATGAGCCAAGGCTCATTTCAGGTGTACCCGGGAAGGGTAAGGAGTGAATACATTTCAAAAGATAACTGCAAAACAATCAAGAAATATACAATGAGCAATAGTGCAAATAAATATGAACAATAAATTAATGATGAGTGGTGGGACTTGATCAATTTGTAAACTGATGGCAGAACAGCCCAAATACAAGGGTTGAGCATAGAAGTGCTAAGAGCAATAGCAGGAAGGAGCAAAGTAATCCCAGAGGTGTTGCTTAGGAGTAGAGAAGGAGGGGGAGAGGCAAAGTATGTAGGAGGAAACAGAGGAAGTAGTGTGACCCATGAAGGTACTGCAAAAAGGGTTAACAATGGTTCAAGAATGAAAATAGCAGAGCAGGTCAGTTGGCCGGGGTGGTTACCATAAGCTAAATAATAATATTTATTTATTCTATTTATTTGTTATTCAGATAACACCTTTGAGCAGAGGAGCTCTTTTTCAAAAGTTCCAAGTCAGTATAAGACAAAGAACTAAATGTGAGCCAAGCACTCAAAGAGGTTTCAATTTATTCACGGTGTACTGCGCAAAGTACAGTACATCATTTTTCTTTGGGGAGGCCCAAGATTATTTAAATTTTTGGGGAGGCTCAAAATCTTTTCCATGTATTTGGGGAGGCTCAATGTGACAAAGTCTGAGAACTATTGCTGTAGATACATGTGAAGAATTAAGAAAATTAGTAATAGACATATTTGTGCAGCTGATTGTTACAAAGGTGTATTACAGTTTTGTGTATGTAAATGTTCTTTTTTTTCTGTGTTTCTTTTTCTGAACAGGGCAATTAGTCATTCTTAACAAAATGAGTGACACCTTCAGCCAGCTGCTGGAGGCCGTGCAGAGTGGTAATAGGGCTGCTGCCGAGCATACCCATGACACTGCAGCAAAGCTGAATTATTTGGTCGGGCAGACCAATGAGATTATCTCTCAGGGGGGAGAGATTATAGATTTGCTGCAGCGTCACGGGTGTGTTGGGCATGTGGCCTTGGTTGCCACTCGTGGGCTTGAGCAGAGCAACAGAAGTCTTACCAAAGCGATACATTCATTTCACGAATTGAAAGAGGCCTCTGTAGCTTTGCTCTAGTCCATGCACGGTCTCATGGTGCGGCTGGCTGAGAACCAGCTGGAGGCCACAGAAGCGATCCATCAGCTTCTACAGCATGACCTGCTGCACCTTCAGGATGACCAGCCCTCTGAAGATTCCCAGCAGCAGTCCCTTGAAGGTGCCCCTCCTGGAATGGAAGAAACAGTACCAGCAGAAGAGGGGCACCTAACTGCACCTGCTCCAGAGCAACCTTCCTCTTCCTCCTCACCATTGTCTCGCCAAGTCCCTACAGCCTGAACAGTAAACATCTCCCTATCACGCCTGGCAAATATTTGTAAATATGTATAATACTTCTTTTAGATATTTATATTTTTTTATCCTGCCCCAAGAGTAATATTATGAAGAATTTAATTTAATATTTATTTATAAACCCTTTTTCTACCTCTTACCACATGTGAAGATAACATGTATTTGTTTAAATATTTCATTTATTTTAAATACTTGTAAATAAGAGTTTTATTTTTTGTTAAGACAATATTTTAATAAATGTTATACTTTTTTAACAGTGTGTTTGTCTCATTATTAGATATATCTATAGATAGATGTATTGCTTTGACAGGGTTCAGGGAATATAACATGTTGTTATATAATGCATGTTAGTGTCAGACCAAGTAATTACTTGCTATAAAATTGTTATACTGCACACACAATGTAACATATTTAGAAATTTCTATTATTTCAAAGGTTTATATTTTTGCTTTCTATATTATTATACTATGAACAGTAGAAAAGAACACAACTGATATTTCACATGATATTCTGAAATATGTTGCAATGTGTTGGTAAAATAACATAATGTAATACTTGATGTGGAAGGACATTCTGTCAAGCTTTTAAAGGTGACACTTGGAAAAAAATGTTACGTAAAGGTTCATTCTGTTTTAAAGGTGTTTTGAGTCAGATTCTATTTTGCGCTGTTTCTCAAAAAGTGAGGAAATTAATTGCAAAAAACTGTGTTAATGTAAGAGTTAGGGTTGTTTTGCAGTGAAAAAAGCAAGAAAATTTGTTGTTAGGGTTTTCAACCCTAACTCCGGCTTCCTCCCCCCCAACACCACTCCACCCCACCAGCCCCCAGTCCCAATGGCACACACACACACACACACACACACACACACACACAGCAGAAAACATACACACACACACACACACACACACACACACAACACACAACTATGGGGGCAGTACAAGGAAATACAACCAATCACACAGACCCGATCTCTGCAAACACATACACAGAGTGCAACCTGTTCAGAGGAAGGTAAACAAAATGGTGCAGCTTGTACAACATGAGAGACACAAGGAGAAGCTGAATTACCTTAAGATTCATACGACTGAGCACAAGACTAGAGCAGGCACATGGCAGAAATTTCAAGTATGTGAATGGAATTACTAAACCACAACATGGTAATATCTTTCAATAAATCAGCTAAACAACAAAAGGGCAACAATTTGAGTATAGAGGGCAATGCCTCAGAAGTTATTTTAAAGACAATTCTATCACATGCAGGGTTCTTAATGCATCTATTAAGCAATAAGGCAAGACCAAGGATTATCTTAATGGTCTGTTAATCACCCTCTAGGTGTGTTATGTTGCACAAGGTGTACTCGAGTGCCACATGTTCCTAGAAGGTGATTGGCTGACCATTAACATAATCCCTGGCAGTGCCTTACTGCTATTATAATAACATTTTTTTTTAAACAGTGTGAAACCATGTTCAGCATATGGTTAAGCTGTACATGTATGTAAATAAAAGGTTAACATAAGACTGTTAGAATGTTTACAGCCAATCAGAAAGTTCTGTTTCTCACAGCCTTGATATAATGAGACTTCTTTACAATGTCTAAGATTAATGAGGAGTGATAGAATTGTGGAATTCATAAGATATAAGGGTATTCTATTCAGGGTCAGTAAGAACTAATAAGTAGACAAAGTACAATCTGTACCTTGTAGATAGTGCAAGGAAATTGACAGTGTTACTGTGCAAGTATTCCTTGTGTGGTGTCAAATGCAGTCTCTTGAATGTTTCTATCTATGTGAAAATTCTTTTATTTTTACAGTGTCAATGACATATGACTGCAATGTAACAAGACACTGTATATTGATTTGTGCACTGTTCATGGCCCTAAAAAGTATTTACAATGATTTCAGACCTGACTAGAACATTTTGTAAATTATTTTCTCAACAAACATTATAATGACAGTTACACACCATACAGTAGATTGTGATACATGCCTCTGCATTATAAAGGTATTGCCTGTATGTTCTTCAGGTTTGTGTTGTAAGCTCTGAATGATGTTTGTACATCCATTACACAAGACCTGAGATTGATTCTCAGAACTATAGTCTGCAATCTGTAACTGTCAGTAAGTGAGATAAGAGAGTAGTGCTTGTAGTTCATTCTGGAAAACAGATAGATGTGCATACATTGTGTCAGGCTGTCACAAAGCATCACAACATACATATATACTGTATATATATATTACCTTTATAACAATTGTTAAAGACATCTCTTCTGGAAGAAGTTGTACGTTATTTAAGTACTTTGTTCTTGTGTTTATGTATTTTTCTGAAAATGGTATCCTCTTTTGGTTTCTAAAGGATATAAATGCAAAAGATGCTTTATTCTCTCTCCTTGTATCTTTGCTGCTGCACAGTCTGCACCATTTCGTTTACCCTCCTCTGAACATGTTGCACTCTGTGTATGTGTTTGCAGAGATCGGGTCTGTGTGATTGGTTGCATTTCCTTGTACTGCCCCCATAGTTGTGTGTGTGTGTCTTTGTGTGTGTATATGTGTATGTTTCTGCCTGTGCGTGTGTGTGTGTGCTAGTGGGGATGGGGGCTTGGGGGGTGGAATGGTTTTGGGGGAGCTGGAGTTAGGGTTGAAAACCCTAACGACGAATTTCCTCACTTTTTTCACTGCAAAACAACCCTAACTCTTGCATTAATGCAGTTTTTTGCAATATATATATATGTGTGTGTGTGTGTGTGTGTGTGTGTGTGTGTGTGTGTGTGTGTAATATATATGTATATATATTTATTGCAATTGTTTCACCAGGAAAGGCACACTGAGCAAAATGATGCTTGTCTCCCAGTTCAACCTGGGGGAAGGGGTACACAGGGAGGATAACATGCAGATTATCACAATGATTAGATGTACAGAGTTACATACGCAATAGAGATACATTAAACAGATGTACTGTAGCTTGGAAAAATTGTATACAGCATTAGGTAAACATTTAGTAAAAAGCATAAAACCAGTGTATATAGCAAGTACAAACATACAAGCTACCTACATTAAGCACAGATTGGGGCAGAAAACTACAGTCTTGTCAGGACAGAGAGGGGCAGAAGTGCGAGAGGCAAGAAGTGCCTTTGGGAATATAAGCCAGCATCCAGTGAAGGGTGTGCCACTGGTAGGCATGGGAATTGATAGGGGGAGGGAGCCATTTATTAAGGAGTGCAGGTACAGTTTACCATGAGGTAGTTTGCCAGTGTAGCTGATAGGGAATAGGTAAAGGAGGAGTGATGGATTTGAGGGGGGAGAGCATTCCAGAGCTTCAGAAAATGGTATGAGAAGGCTGTTGTTCCAGCTGAGGTCTTACGACTGGAAATATTTAGTAGACGTGTGTCAAGGGATCGGAGATAGTGAGGTGGGGTGGGAGCTGGTAGCAGTGAGCAGGAGAGGTGGGGGGAAGGGTGCCAAGCCAAAATTTTGAGACATACTTGGAGCAGTGCAGTAGGTGTTGATTTTCAAGTGAGGGGAAGGCTAGGGAATGGTAGAGATCACAGTGGTGGGAGCGTGGGGGAGCATTGAGGGCAAAGCGGCAGAAGGCATTGAACAGGGGGTCTAGCTTAGACAAAGTGGCTTTAGGTGCTGCACTGTAGACTATGTCACAGTAGTCAATCGAGGGAAGGATCTTCTTCTGCACTAGTTCCCATCTAACCGAGAATGGGAGGCATGAGCGGTTTCTGCAGAGGGCACCTAGCTTGGGGTGGAGTCATTTTGTGATAGCATCATTGTGGTCAGAGAATGTAAGGTGGCGGTTGAGCCATACCACTAGATAACGGAAGGAAGCAGCATCCTCCAGTGTAGTCCCATCCAGTGTGTGGAAGGACAGGAGTGAGGGGAGTCGGGACAGCCTCTGATGCATGCCAAAGAACATGGTAACAGTCTTTTTAGCTTTGAGCATGAGTTGGTGCAAACTGAACCAGAGTTGAACTTTATTGAAATCAGTCTGGAGGTTGGATGCTACTTCATCCAGGGAGGAGCCAGAGGTGAACAGGATGGTATCATCAGCATACATGTGTATAGATGAAGCTGTGCAGATTAGAGGCAGGTCGTTGAGAAAAATGGAGAACAGGATGGGGCCAAGGACTGATCCTTGGGGGACACCAGTGGACACGGGAAGGGGGGGATGTAGCATCCACAATTCTTACTGATTGTGTTCTTCCTGAGAGATAGGCACTAAACCAATTAGTAGCTGAAGCAGTGAGGCCAGCATCTGAGAGGCTAGTTATTTACAAGGGGTGGGAGACAGTGTCGAATGCTTTAGCAAGGTCGACAAATATAGCCGTGGAGACCTAGCCCTTATCTATGCAGAGAGGATGGAGTCAGTGAGCCTTAAAAAGGAGGAAGCAGTGGAGTGTCCCTGTCTGAACCCAGACTGGAACGGTGTGAAGAAGTTTGAGTCAGAGAGGAAGGAGGTAAGTTGGGTGAGTGCTAGGTGCTCTTGTTGCTTGGCCAGGACCGGGAGTAGAGAGATAGGGTGGTAGTTTGCAGTGAGGGAGGGGGAACCCCCTTTAGGGAGGGGGATGACAACGGCATGTTTCCAGGCCAGGGGTACAGTAGCAGAGGTGAATGAGAGGTTTAGGAGATCAGCTAGAGGTGATGCTATTACTGGTGTAGAGAGGAGAAGGAGTTTGGTGTCCAGCCCATCGGGGGAGTTACTTTTAGATGGGTTTAGGGCCAGTAGGGCCTGGAGTGCTTCTGATTGTGTAATAGGCTGGAAGGAGAAGGTGCAAGGTCTAGGTGAGTATGAGGTATTGTCTGCAGTGGTGTCTAGTGGAGGAGTAGGGGGCAGGAAGGAGAGGAGAGGAGGGAAGAGTCGAGGCACAGGAGGTAAAGTATGAGTTGAACTCGGCAGCCACCATCCCTGAGTCAGAGAGGAGTGAGTTGTTTGCAATTAGATGTGGTGTGGGATTTGCCACTGGGGGGAGAAGAGAGAGTGGATGACCTTCCAGAATTTGGATGGGCTATTTAAGATAGACTGGAGAGAGGAGTTGAAGTATTCAGCTTTAGCGAGTCTAGTTGCTGTGGTACACTTGTTACGTAGCACACGATATTTAGTGTAGTCTTGTGGGAGGTGGGAGGTTTTATGCACTCGCCAGGCTTTGTCACGAGTGTACTGGCAGGCTATGAGTTCTTGAGTTGTCCAAGGCAGGTGGTTACCGCAAACCCTGGAGTGACGCCTTGGGGTGTGCCTGTTCCAGACAGTGAGTAACGTGTCTTGGAAGTGAGCTAAGATGTCATCGATGGATGGGGCAGGGACGGGTGAGGATCAGTTAGTGCGGGCTAGGTCTTAGTGCACAGTGGCTAGGTTGAGGGATTTGTATGAGCATTGGAATAATAACTTGGGGGCAGATTTGGGGTGTGAATTTTCCTGATAAGGTAGATAATGTGGTGGTCACTCAGGGAGTCAGGGAGCAGACCAGCTTGGAAAACCTGGTGGGGGTGGGAGGTGAGTGCCCAATCTATGAACGTGTGGTTTTTAGATTTGGGGTTTAGTCGGGTAGGCTTAGTGATGGATTATGACCGGTTCAGATCAGCAATGTCTGTTATGGTTTTGCTGAGTGAATGGGATAACCAGTTGTGGTTAAAATCCCCTATGGTAAATAATTCCCCCTTCGATGCTAGAGAGGAGATTTGTGAGAGTAGGTCAGTGACAGTTGATGTCGGAGTGCCCGGCCGGCAGTATATGCCAGCTATGAAAATAAGGAGTGAGGGGGTAGTTCCAGTTGAATCATTATGAGTTCATGGGCTTTTGGTGCGGACTTTGTTAAAAGTACAATGAAGTGCAGGTTGGTATTTATATAAATGGCAACGCCACCGCCCCTGCTAGCCCTGTCTTGGTGGGTCATGGAATAGCCCAGGATTGAGACAGAGGTCTCATTGGTATTTTTGTTTAGCCATGCCTCAGTCAGAATGATAATGTCAGGGGCATAGTGGGTGGCAAGCACCTGGAGAGAGTCGATTTTGAGGGCGAGACTTCTTATGTTTAGGTGAAAGAGGCACAGGCCAAGGGGGAGAGAGGGGCCACTGTGGTTTGGGGTGATGGATGGGTTAGGAGAGGGTCCAGGCAAGTTTGGCAGGGTAGGGGAGTGGAGGGGGCCTGGGTTAGGATGTATGTCCCCAGCTGCGAGGAGCAGGAGAACAATGGTCAGGTAGTGCCCAGTGAGTTGAAGCCACCAATAGGTGTTCGAGCGGCATCTTGAGTAGGTGCATGGGTGGCTGTGGGTGGTTCGAAGGGGGGTAAGTAATGTTAGAATTGCCCATGTGTGAGGGGTGGAAGAGGGAGGGGCAGGGATGTATGATACAGTGGACCCACGTATGGCTAAGGTGAGTGGTCATCGGAGAGTATGGGTGATGTAGTCTTATAAGATCAGGTAGTAAAGGAGGTTGAGTTTGAGGGTATATTGGGGTAAGTTGGGGGGAGAGTAGGATGGCAGAAGCTAATGATAGTAAGAAGGGACAGATAACTGAGCTGAAGAGACATTGCTAGTTCCACACAGCAAATAGGGAATGTGGAGGTAGAGAGAGGTTGCGGGAACTGAGCACTGAGGTTGAGATATCAAGTTGCAGGGGGTAACAGTGCCCTCTAGTGGCTAATCTGTATAGGAAGCTTATGGTAAACCAGGGTGATAGTTTTTTTTTTTGTAGTTACTGTGAACTACTGAGATGAGGCTCTATATATCTACTACCAGCTAAGGGTGGGAGGTATTGGGTGATGGGAGCAGTTGCAAAGCGACTGCAGGCTTAGTTACTGGTGCATTTCAGTAGCAAGGAGAGCTGGCGGCTGTTTTTCAGACTCATGATTCAAGTAGATTTGGGGGGAGGGCAGCTCCTGCTCAGCCCTTGCAACCCGGGACCCTTGGAGGATCCAGTCATTAATGCTGCAGTAGTGGTGGGCTGTGGAGACAGAAGGACAGGTATTTATAGCCCACAGTTCATTTGCATTAGCATACAGGCAGTAGCACACTTCTATGTAGTGTGGCACATTAACAGAGCATCAGAACTCTAACAGAGCAGCATAACTCTACAGAATGGAAAAATTGTGTTTAAATTAGCAGGCTAACTTTACTGTAACACACTGATTTAAAACGGAGCAGTAATATGCACAGAGGCAATAAATTAGCAGGCTATCTTCACTGTAACACACTGATTTAAAATGGAGCAGTACTATGCACAAAGGCAATAAATTTGCAGGCTATCTTCACTGTAACACACTGATTTAAAATGGAGCACTAATATGCACAGAGGCAATAAATTAGCAGGCTAGCTTCACTGTAACACATTGATTTAAAATGGAGCACTAATATGAACAGAGGCAATAAATTAGTAGGCTAGCTTCACTGTAACACTGAGTCTTTCTTAAGGCACTATCTATAGGAGATTGGAACTGAGCTATGAGCTTTAAGAGTCCTGGTGAAAACAGACTATCTCGATTGGTGCGCCAACCAAAATTTGAATTAAAATGGCACCAAGAAGTTAGCTATTGGTGTGTTTCAGTAGCGAGGAGAGCTGGCAGCTGTTTTTTTTGTACCTGTGGATTCAAGTAGATTTGGGGGGGGCAGATCCTGCTCGGCCCTCGCGATCCAGGACCCTCGGAGGATCCAGCCATTAATTTTTTTTTTTTTGTGCCCCCTCCTACGTGCCAGATTTTCCGCCTGGTCACGGATCCCCCCTGCTGCGGCATCCCCCTCCCTTGAACCACGCTCCCAGTACCCCCTGGCTTGCCCCCCAAGGTGGGGACGTGGCACCCTCGGCCCTTAGGGTGCCACAAATGTCGTAATAGGCTGGGAGCCGTGCTCTTTTGGGGGGAGCCCATTGCAGCCCGAGGGACAGGCATCATAGAGACGTCGGAGGTGGGCGGAGTTTTTCCCCCTTTAAGGGGGCGGGAGCGTGCAATGATGCCAGCGTCTGCCCCGCCCCATCTGACGTCATGCCCTGAGTGCTTGGGGTTCTCCCGGTCTCCACCAGGAGTCCACCGTGCACCAGTGACTCACCACACCCTTCCCCCCGGATAAGGAGAGCAGTCATGAGACGCTCGATCCTTCTCCCCCGGCCTGCCCTCCGGCGACCCAAGTCCATTCCCGAACCCGGGTCGCCGGCGTCGCAAGCGGAAATCCAACCACTGCGCCAGCGGGCCAGCCTGGATCCAGCCATTAATGCTGTGGTGGTGGTGGGCTACGGATTCAAGTAGATTGGGGGGAAGCTCCTGCTCAGCCCTCGCGACCCGGGACCCTCGGAGGATCCAGCTGTTAATGCTGTGGTGGTGGTGGTGGTGGGCTGTAGATTCAAGTAGATTTGGGGGGGGGGCAGCTCCTGCTCGGCCCTCTCGTGAGCTGGGACCCTTGAGGATCTAGCCATTAATGCTGTCATGGTGGATACGTATATTATGGTAGCATGGTAGTGCTACCATATTTAGGGTTCAGTAGCTCTTTTAAGGTTAAATAGTGAAATTTGCACCTTAATAACTTTGCCACCATTGAATGGATTTGCCTGAAATTTGGCAGGCACAGAGCGTAACCATAAATCTTGGGATCTGGTAACATTTGTACCGGTCGGATGTATGGATGTGGAGTTATTAAGCAACATCCATGCACGCAATTACGTTTTTTTGTGCATTCTTTGCTCGCACCTACAGGTCACATGATTTGGATGACCGGTCCGAAAACTTCAGGGAACTTGTGTCTAGGGTCCCCAATGCGCCTTTTGAAGATTTCGTGAAAAAATATTGAGCAGTTCAAAAGTTATTCAAAAAACAAGTTCCCATTATGAGTCAATGGGAAAAGTTAACAAAAAGTTTGACACTTTCGCAAATGCAGTTTTTAGTGTCGCAAATGGCCCTAGTAGTGTCGCAAATCCGCCATTTTGTTTTTGGTTACTGATCACAGAAATGCTTGGCATTTAAAATTGGGACCATCTAGAGACACAATTTTTTTTATGTTTACCTATTCAAGCCCTGAGGATGTTAGCCATGTCTTTATTTAGGGGTTAAACACCCCAGAAATATGTTTTTCAAATTTCAGAGCAAAGTAGTGTCGCACTTGCGACACTTTCGCAAATTTTTGTGAAAGGTGT
The DNA here is from genome assembly GCA_016271365.2 of Neoceratodus forsteri. Taxonomy (NCBI): domain Eukaryota; kingdom Metazoa; phylum Chordata; order Ceratodontiformes; family Ceratodontidae; genus Neoceratodus; species Neoceratodus forsteri. The sequence continues at coordinate 854,593,620 of CM057459.1, read as the reverse complement.
CGTAAATCACAACACTACTTTTCTAGGCAACGCCCAAAATGACAGGAATTCTTTGCCACCCTGCTGCAAAAGAACGGTTTGGTCTTTTGGGCTGGAATTTGGAGGGAAGGCAGCAAACATCTCACAGATATGCCTTTTGGTAGTTTGGTGAAAAATATTTAATGGATGCAAAGTTACGGTGCTCCGAAGTTGACTTTTTTCCCCATAGGCTAACATGGTGGCATCCGCCGCGCCTTTCGGGGCTCGTATCTCGGAAATGGTGAGAGATACGTAATTTTCACCTAGCCAGGAAACTCATCAATCATGTAAAATTTAATTTTTTTTTTTACATCGTACTGTTACTGGGCTATTAGCAATTTAGTATTACAACTGCTTGTTTTCTGCTCCGAGACCCATTACTATGCATACATTCTTTGTTTTCACTGTGTTTCTCAATGGAGCTTTTGAGGAAAAATAGGGTGTGCGGTCCACTTACTGTTACACGTAGGCTTTACACTTCTCTTTCCATGCCCGTTTGGGTTAGTGTTCCTGTGTACGCCACCATGTGCGTTACCCTTTGCATTCCCATTTGCGCTTGTGTTTGCGTTACTGTTACCATTTCTGTCTCCACTACTGTTTGTGTTACTGTTTTGCTTAGCGTCACCATGTGCATTACCATTTCTGTTGGTCGCCACCCTTCTGTTTCCATTTGTGTTTGTCTTTCATTTTGCATCATCATTGTTCTTACCGTTACCATTTGCATTTCCAATTACATTCCCGTGCCAATGCGCATTACAGTTTGCGTTTCCATATGCGCTTGTGTTTGCATTTGCTTTTCTGTTTCCTTTGGCGTTATTTTTGCTGCTACCGTTACCATTTCTGTTTAGAATTGCAGTACTGTGACCGTGCGCATTACGGTTTGCGTTTCCGTATGCACTTGCATTAACGTTTCTGTTTCCTTTTGCATTATTGTTGCTGTCACAGTTATCATTTGTGTTTACAATAGCGGTACCGTGACTGTGTGCGTTATCAGTTGTGTTTCCATATGCACTTGTGTCTCCGTTTGCGTCAGTTTTTGCTTTGGCGTCACTTTGCACCTGCATTTCTATTAACTCTTGCTTTACAATTTACATTTGCATCACCATGTGTGTAACTGTTACTGCTTGCGTTTGCATTGCTGTTACTGTTACTATGTCACCAAAAATCATGTGGTGAGAGGGCCCCGCGCTTTCACCACCACATTCCATTAACTATTTATAGTCCTGATTCTCAAAAAGAAGGGAAATTAGAGGCAAAAAAGTCTGTTTGATGCATCAGTTAGGGTTGTTCCACAGTGACAAAAGTGAGGAAATTTGGTGTTAGGGTTGAAAGCCCCCCCCCTTGCATCCCCCAGACCGCCTCCCCAACCAGCATAGGGGTGTACATTGGGGTTGTCGGTCCAACTCTCACCCCATTCTCCTATGCCTCAGCTTGCTTTACATGTGATGGTGGGAGTTAGCCGACGACCCCAACACACACCTGATGACAGTTGGGGCAGGCTGGGGGCAAGGGGGCTTCAACCCTAATAATTGAATTTCCTCACTTTTGTCGCTGTGGAACAACCCTAACTGATGCACTAAACAGAGATTTTTGCCTCTGATATATGTGTATATATTTATATATATACTGTATATATATACACACACATATATATGTGTGTATATATATATATATATATGTACACACACACACACACACACACACACAATGGGGTGAGTGGTAAATGAGTGAGATAAAACAGTGTATCATCCACTGCAGTGTGATATTTTTATCCTCTGCTCTACAGTGATGATATCAGCCATTTACACACACAGGTCACAAAAAGTCATCACTCTAGGCAGCTTTCCCCTCAGCATGCAAGAAACACCTGTGCTGTTACCATAGACACAAATGCAGAACTACTTCAGAGGTCTCACTGCTGCCTACAGCTAACTCAGTGAGCATTACAAAACACATCTATCCCCCCAGCTTCCAGCTCATTACTGTGACTGCAACCAGAATTCTAAACAGCACAGCTTCACAGAACAGTCTAAACTACTGCCTGCAGCTAACTCAACTACCACAGAAACACACTTTCACTTGTTCCTCAAACTCTGATTCTCACCCATTACAATTACTGTGATAATTTCAGCTTGACTGCAGCCAGAATCCTAAAGAGCACAGTTTTACAGAACACTCTGCACTCTGCATGCAGCTAACTTAATTACCACTGAAAACAGTATCAGCTATTCTGACACTCTGCCTCTCAGCTCATTACAATTACTGTGATGCTCTCAGCTTCACTGCAGCCAGACTTCTAAACAATAAAGCCTCACTAAATTATGTTTATCACTCCTACCTAAAACTAACTCATTTAGCATTGCAAAACACACTCATGTGTCTCCTAGAGTTTATAACACTGCCAGCCCATTCAGAAAAGCTCACACAGAGAATGAGCAAACACATAAACAGGAACAGAACACAAGACAGCATAACAAAACTTCTAAAACTCTTGGCTCTATTGTATATATTGTATACATGATAGGCAGATCGTGTGCTGTGGCAAATATTGTCCCTCCTGCATCGTGAGCTCTGGATATCTCACTCGCAGGAGCGACAATATTTGCCATACCACACTCATGCCCATCATGTATCCCTATATATATATATATATATATATATATACACATATACACACACAATGGGGGTGAGACATATTCCAGTTAGATAAAACAAGTTCTATTCACTGCAGTGAAATAAATCCTGATGACATCAGTAGAGTTAAAATAAATGGCATTTATTAGACCCACGCTAAACCTGTGCAAGCCACGAAAAGCGGTGAAAACTGTACATTTTGCATCAATGAGGCCCCCATTGTATAAATAGGATACATGATGTGCACTCGTGTGATATGGGAAATACGTTCAGTCCTGTACAATGACCTCTGAAACCTCACTCGTGGCTTTGCCACTCATGAGTATTCAGAGATCACTCTAGAGGAGTGAAAATATTTTCCATACCACACTCGTGCCCATCATGTATCCCATATATATATATATATTATACTGGCCCAGTAGGGCCAATGTAGTTAGGGTTGCATGGACATTTCTATGTTAAACCACAAAGTTTGCACTTCACACTTAACAGTAATCTGTCATATGGGACTCACATCGACAATGTTGCCAAAGCAGCTAACACATGCATTGGCCTGCTTTACAGGCATAGGCAATGCCTAACTCCAGAAGCCTTAAGGATCGTAGTCCAGAGCTCGGTGGTCTCAACTATAGACTATAGCCTCATCATCTGTGGCTCCGCTTCCACCTCTGCCCTCAGGCACATATCTATGGCCCTTAACAAAGCTGGTCATCTCATCACCGGATCCATCATCTCACCCACACGTATGACCTATATGCTCAAACAGAGTGGCTTCAACTCACTAGCTGCATCAAATACCAAACATCAATAATGGCTAAAAAATCATTGATAGGATATGCCACCCTAGAGTTCAAGCACTGTTACAATCTAAACAGAATCCCTGCCTCACCAGGTGCTCTGAATCTCTAATACTGTATATCCCTAGATGCCAGACCTCACAGGGACAAATATCCTTTGCCTACAGAGCTCCTAGCTGGCTAAATGGTCTCCCCAGGGACATCTCCTCCCTACCTAAGCTAGGCCTATTCAAATCTAACCTCATCCTATTCCTATCTTCCTCTAACACATGCAACTGTCCACTCTAGCCTGCTGTTCCCTTCTGGAACTTGTCCCCTCTTATCCACTCACCTACTATCCCCCCTCTACCTAGCCCTCCTTTTCCTCCTCTTACTTGCACTTTTCACTTGCACTTTATGTATGTTCTGACAATTGCCTCTGGCAGCATCTTCTTCCTGTGTCTCCCCAAGTTCTCATTATCAATGTTTTCCCTGTTTTGTGCATGCCCCTAGTATCTCCTAACTGTATGTACTCTTGTGATGATAAAGAACTGTAACCTGTTATGCTGTTATAATTAATGTTATGATACAGAACTGTAACCTGTTATCCTGTAAGAATTAATGTCCTGCTTGTTTGTTCTCATGTTGACATGGAACCTTTGTAAAAGATCCTTGGCTCAAAGGTAACTGTAATCCCAGACTTTAATAAATAAAAAAAGAAATAAAAAATAACTTTGCAACCATTTGTCCGATTTGCCTGTAATTTGGAGAGCAGACCCACCTACAAAAGATCTCTGGATGTGGAAATCATTGTGCCAGTCGGATGTACGGTTGTGGAATGATGGGACACTCAAAAAGAGAAAAATCACCCTTTTTGCAAATTCTTTGGTAAGCCATAATGGACTGAAGAATGAATTTCAGTGGATTCACATTTGTTTGTCTACCTCTCTCCTGGGTTGAATGGGTGCCTTTTCAAGATTTGGTGAAAAAATATTGTTCCATTCAAAAGTTATTCCATTTTTTCATGTCCCATTATAGCCTATGGGAAAATTTATATGCGCAGCTATAACATTTTTACAATCACATTTTTTGTTTTTGAGCTGCCAGAAATTGTTTTTGTGCTGCCACCATCTTGTTTTCAGTTAGAGAGAAAGAAAAAAAAAACATTGTAAATCAAAAAATAGTGCACTTTGGTAAACACCAACAGTTGTGTTTACCTAATCGAGCCCTGAGGAACATGACCCTTGCATTACCTTTTCACCAGTTGGTCTGGAAATGTGTTTTTCACATTTTTGTTCACCATTTTGCTGTTTTTTGTTCACTGCAAAATTTTATGTTATTGCAAAAATAATCATGATCATAAGAAAAATAACCACGACAATATTTTTTATGTTCGTGGTCACATTCCCATTATAGAGATAGAAGTGTCACAAAAACATTTAAAATAATCACGGTAACACAGCATAACCACATTTTTAAATGTGTTGTTTTCTTTGTCACTTCATTGTGGCAAGGTAGATTGTGCTATTGGCCTGACATTTTCAGGGTGGCAAGCCCTAGTACACAAATGTGCCTTTTGGTGGTTTGGTATGAAAATATTGAACAGGCCCATAGTTACAGCATTCTGAATTTAAGAAATTTTCCCATAGGATAACACTGCTGTGCCCATGGTGCCTTTGGGTGCCCGTATCTTGAAAATGGTTTGAGATACGGATTTTTCATCACAAAAATTCTTAGTCCCCCTGTAGGTTGGAAAGCCATTAATGCCATGAAATTTGAATTTTTTTCTGCCATGTACGGTTACTGAGATATTTGGAAATTAGTGTTCCAGTTGCTCATTTTCATGTCTGTGGGCCACTATTACACCCCCAGAGTTAGCATTCACAGTGCTTTTTGGTGCCCGTATCTTGTAAAAGATGCAAGATATGGATTCAGTCAATCTATATTGTGTGGAGGTCTCACTGTCACGATTACAACCACACTTGAATTTTTTTTCTAACTGCTACAGTTCCCGAGATATGGGCAAATTAGAGTTACAAGGGTTCCTTGCCTTATAGGGCTGCTGTATGGCTCCATACTTATATGTAAGTGGGAGCACAGGGCCCAGAGGGCATGTGCTCCCACAAACACATATCATTATGCACAAATGGGCAGCTTGGTAGGCACACGGAGCCACCAACACATAACATTTACTACTTATATTACACTTTTCCAAAAAGAAAGGATATTCTTTCCAAAAAACTTCATTAATGCATCAGTTAGGGTTGTTTCCACACTGACAAAAGTGTGGAAATTCAATGTTAGGGTTACCACCCCACCACCCCACCCCCACGCCCCATCCTCAAAATCCTAACTCCACATTCCCCACCCCACCCCTCCACATACACACACGCAAGACACATGCAACACTGTAAGACACTGTACGAGTCATTCATATCTGTAAGCACAATAATCACTACACTGTACTCATTTCACATAACACTATGTACTGGAAAAAACAAATACAGTATGATCAATTCAATACTGCCAGCACAGTATGATGACACATTATAGCTGGCATATCTTTTTCATACAGTGAAACTTAGTCTGTACAAATTTTCTAAATATTGATTTTTATGTGTCATAATTCAACATTTGGCTCACTGCAGGTATTGCTGCTGCCACACAGGCATATGGTAGCAGGACAGATAGAGCTGACACATACATAGTACTGTTCAGATACTGCTCAGGTATGAAACTAGCCCCATTACATGTTGTTTTACTGCTGCGTTACCTGGAAATACTCATTAGCAGCATGTTATGATTAGCTTTGGATGTTACAACTGTTGCTGTCACATGTTGCTTGTCAACTATACTACAAGACATTACTTTTATTATTACTACCATTTGTTAATAGGACTGACTCACTCTATCTGAAAAAACAACAGACAAACAACCAATGACTGTTGAAAGGGTTATGCAAACTCTTATTTCCAATATAGCTAGCTATAGGTAACATACTGTGTGTTTCATCATTTCTTAACAATTGAAATACAGGCATCTACTTAAATCTTGTTATTGATGTTTGTAACAGAAAAATGCTTACTGTGGGCCATCTCACATGGTTGCCCACCAAGTGTATGTACCCCCAAGCCACTCTGATGGCAGCAGAACTCATACAGTTGGTGGACCATGATGATAGATGTGTCTTGTAGTATGTTTAGTGAGTGTTATGTTACTTCTGTTACCTGATGCTGGTTGTCTTTGATTGATTGTGATGCCTTAGCCTGTCCCCTGCTTGCATATGTGTGTGTGTGTGGTGGGGGATGTGGAGTTAGGGTTTTGAGGTTGGGGGCATGGAGTGGGGTGGTATTGAATTTCCACACTTTTGTCAGTGTGGAAACAACCCTAACAGATGCATTAAAGAAGTTTTTTGCAAAGAATATGTTCATAGTTAGGGCTGTGTAGGCAGTTTAATATTAAACCCCACATTTTGCACATTAATAACTTTGCAACTGTTACACAAATTTGCATGAAATTTGGAATGTGCTGTCTTGCATAGTAGACCTCTTGATTTGCCAAACTGTATTTTGATCGGACTTGCAGTTTTCATGCACCAAAGTGCCAAATAATTCAGTTTTCACCTTTTTTGACCATGTTTGCTGATTTTTGCCCATCATGCTGTGGCCACACTGTTTGGAATTTTGGTCTGACATTTTCAGGGTAGAAAGAGGTTTTCCCAAAGAGCAATCCAGCATTGGTGGTGAATAAATATTAATCCGTTCAAAAGTTAGTTAATTTTGAATTTTCGGGGTTCTGAGCTTGCTCAGATCAGTCTGAGATTTATATGCATGTTTTACAAAAGGGGATTGGGCTTGCGATCAAGGATTGTGTCACCTCACAAATGGGGATTTATAAAATCCCCTTTTGTGAGAAAAAATTCCCCTTTCACAGGCTGCCATCTTGTTTTCATTTTTCCCTACAAACAAAATATTGTAGCTTGCCCCACGGATGTCTTCTCTTGTGATATAAGCATGGGTTTTGTTCAAGATGATGCTCTCTACAAACCCATGCCTTTGGTTTCCTTTGTTTTGGCCAATAAATGGCTGTTTTAAGTTTTAAAATTCTTCATTCGTGACTCACATCCTAGCCTCATTTGCGAGGTGACAAAATCACCTTTCACAAGTTGATTCCCTTTCGTAAGGTAACAGAATCCTTGATCATGACTTAGGGACCAGATGGCCCTATCTCGTGAACAAGGATAAGCTCCTGAATGGGTATTTTGTCAGCTCGTGAAAGGGGATTAGCTTACGAAAGGGGATTTTGATAGCTTGCAAAAGGGGATTGTTTTTTTCAGTCCCCTTTCGCAAGCTGTCAAAATCCCCTTTCATAAGCCAGTCCCCTTTTGCAAGCTGACAAAATCCTTGATCATGATTTCCAGACCAATGGCTATTCTCACGAAAAAGGATTGATAGTTGGGTCTAATGACCCCATGGCACACCCCGATGCCTGTTGGTGTGTGGAGGATGGGGGGGTGGAGTGGTAAGGTGGAGGGGTTAGGGGCTCAACCCTAATGTCTCATTTCCCTACTTTTGTTGCTTCAATCCTAGCTGATGCATTAATGAAGTTTTTTGCAATTTATATATATATATATATATATATATATATATATACTATATATATATATATATATAATAGGGGTACGGTCGCACCCCTATAATTAGGGTTGAGTAGGCACTTTAATGTTAAACCTTAAAATGTGCATATTAATAACTTTGCAACCGTTCAACAGATTTGCACAAAATTTGGAATGCACAGTCTGGTATGGTAGATCTCTTGATATACCAAGTTGTATTTTGGTCAGACATATGATTTCTGTGCAGCAAAAAGCCAAAAAATGCACTTTTCACCAGTTTTGACACTTTTTTGTTGCCCGTGGTGCTTGTGACCACATTGTGTGGTCTTGTGGTCTGAAATATGGAATATAGAAAGAGATGAACATAGAAAGACTCTGGTGTCTGATAGATGCCCACCTGGCAAGGGCTATCAGACAATCAGAGCCTGTGATTTTCTTAGACCATTTTCTAAAATTACTTATCATGTCCCAGACATGATGCTCATCATAATGAAGGATGTCTTCCCCTTCATATCAGCTATAATGAAATACCATACCAAATTGCTATTTATATCACTGCAAAAGAAAATCCTTTTAGTTAAGGGAAAGTTCACATGCTAGCATTTGTACTTAGCTCAGAAAGTTACTTTCCTCCTGTAAATTATCTGTTTCAATCCTAAATTGTAAAAGTTCTCGTTATTGTGATTACTCATATAATTTAAAGTGCAACACAGGCACATCATTAATCACATTAGTTGCTTTCTGAGAGTGCACAAAGTTTTCTTGTTTTTAGTTATTTATTTATTTTTTTTATTTTAACTATTCTTTTTCTTGTTTTAGGATTTTAGTAGTTGCTATCTGTTTATGTCAGTAAGTAAAAAACAATACTCAGAATAAATTGCTTGCAAAAATGAATTTTCTACCCACTGGAAATTTTAAGATTAAAGAAAAAAAATGTACCTTCATTATAGAATGGGCTTGTCTGTGATATGAAATGGAGTTTTCTTCATTACTCGTACATATGTAGAATAATGTATTGGAAACAATGCAACATGGCTGTTTTTCCACCGAGCGGTTACCATGATGGTAGATTGACCTTCAGAGCAAAACTCAAGAGGTCCCTGTCGTCATGGTAACCATGACATGTGTAAACAGTCTTGGTGTATGGTTCCCCATACATTATTTTATATAGTGTATGTGAAATCAAAACGACAGCAGAAACTGAGTGGAACGCCTTGTCACTAATGTACTTACAGTGATACTTATGTAGATACCCAGCTGAACAATGATCATGCCCCTGGTGCAGCCTACCTCTTCACCCCACGTCAACCCACCCCCTCTGACTGTGATCTTCCTCTGTTGAGCTACTATTGCCATTTTACTGCTGTCCCTGTCTCCCACATCTTATCTTCACTTTTTTACCCCAGGAAATCTTTTTTGAGTCAAAATTTCTTTTAAACATTAATGACCCTGTAGTTCACTCTAGCTCGATTGGCAGTAGCTCTAATAAGGAACAGCTGATCGGGACCATTGTATTGTAATGGAACTACTGCAGCAGAACTAAGAGTCATTCTGCTGCAGTAGTTAAGCCATTACTGTAGCAGAATTGCATTTTATGGTGTATGGATTTTCATATACAATGACAACTTCCAATACACTATAGATGTATAATAGATAAACCCTTTTGTTCTTTTTCCTACAGCGATAAATCAAAATGAAAGGGGGATTCATCAAAATGAGAAATGGGAATCATAGGATAGTATATAGTTGATAAAATATACAGCCACTAAAGTGGGAAAAGTCAGAAATATTTATATATTTATTGATTGAGGTCTTGGATTAACACCTTTGAGTAGAATGCTCTTCCATAGGTCCCACGTCAGGTATGACACAAACAAGAATACAGACATGTTCCACAGATAGAGATACAACAAGAAACAATTGAAAACCATTTCCAGGCATAAATTCTAAAAATAGTTATGCAGTCTAAGCATGTGCAGGGTGCAGAGCTAAAACAAAGGCTAATGTTTCACTAGGTAACAGTAACATAACATGAGGATGCATGTTTAAAAAGGAGAATTGTACAACTAAAAACACAGGCAGATAATTGTATTGTGCCTGAGGCAAAGAAAGAAGGAAGGTCACATACCAGTAGAGAGGAGGGACAGGGGAGGGAGGGAGGAGGAAAGTGTGGGGACAGAGAAAGCAAGCAGAGGTGGGGGTAGGATGAGGAAAGATAGGAGGGAAAGGGAAGAATAGTTATATAGTCAAAGTGGAATAAAGGGGAAGAGGTTAAGGGGGAAGGAGGGGTGGAGGAGAGTAAGGCGGAAGAGGTGGTGTAGGTAGTGGGGTGATGATGAAGATACATTAAGGTGGTAGAAATATAGCAGCCCAAACAATAAAAAAATAAAATGGGATGTCTTGGTCATCTGGACAGAAAATAGGACCATCAGTGAAGGACTAGGTCCAATTATGTATTATGATGACTATATATTTTAGCTGTGCATTTGCACCCTGGTCATGCCTGAAAAAGTCTTCTACAGCCAGTGTATTTTCCCAATCAAGAAAGTTAAATAAATAAATGAAATACACAGTCACAGTTTTTTGCTGCAAGCTGCACATTACTGCATAGTACCCCTTTGTCCAAAACTTTCCATGTCCCAGTGTACATATCACTGTGTCTGCACAGTGAAAGGGGCATTTCCAATAGAGTTAAGGAGGGTGCTTGTATATGTGGAGGTGCATTACTATGCACCTTGGCTCCCCAGCACCTCATTCTTGGTTGCATCTGCAGTGACCCCAGGAACAGAAGAACTGTTGAAAGCTGTTACACAAGGGGTCACTGCCTTGGGAGCCTGTCTGGCATTGCAGAGGAAGTGGTGAAGAGGCACACAGTGCTGCCAAACCCTAGACAGCATCAGGATGGAACTAGGAAGGGGGATCCACTGTCTGGATGCTACAGACTTCAGATGTTCATTGGGTGAGATTTGAGGACTATTGAACCACCTACAGAGATTAGAAAAAGGAAGGGAAAGGGAACATTGTTTAACCAGGAGTAGCACACTGAGCTGAGTCTTGTTTCCAGATGTGACCTAGGAGCACAATGAAGTTAAGTGAGTTGCTCAGGATCACACAGTATGCACCTAGGTGGCTGTGGGATTCAAACCCAGGTGTCCAGCTCTGCAGCCCAGAGCCTGAACCCACTGCGCTATACTGCCTCCTTAGGGAAAGGGGAAAGGGATTAGAGAGGCAGGCCTTAAGGTACTGTATGAGGAGGAGGGGGGTGATGGTAGCAATGAGAGCCACAGCATGGCCATGATATGGTACCATTCTCCTAGGGCCCATGCATCTGCCATACTTCAAGCATGTTAACATTCTGATCATTTTGAATGTCTTTTTTTTTAATTGAGTAAACTTTATTGATTTTCCAACTTCAAATAATACATTCTAGTGAAAGTGTTAATAGTTAATACTTAAAAGGACATAGACACAATATCTCCTATACCTTCTTCCACCCCAACCCCCCCGTCTGTTATGTATATAGTAACTTAGTCACACAGGCTGAAAATAAACTAACAGAAATATAGTCAAATATTCACGAACAATAAGAGTCTATTCTGATATAAAGGTGGACAGCCATGCTTCAAGAGTGCTCCAGCGTTGAAGTTTAATCTTGAAAGGAAATCGACACTAACATATGTTCAATGTGTAATATTTGAATAATCCTATACCATTCAGTAAAAGATGGGGTATTTTGATACAGCCAAAGTGTCTCAATATTATCTTTTTTATGACCATTGTAATTAAACTAAAATTGTAACACTTTTGAGCCTTCTAGGTCATGGATGCCCAACCCCAAAATACAACTCCTTGCTACAAAAGCTTTTTTAAGTTCCATATTTGGATCTAATACATCCTTAACTTTCAACCAACGTGGTTGGACCTTGGGGAAGTCCCATAGTATATGCAATAATGAACCATCCACTGGCTTACACCTGGTACCTATCAGTGAACTTAAAATTCCTCATTTATGCAGTTTAGAAGGAACATTTTAACTTGCTTGTATTATTTTTAGTTGAGTATATTGGTAGCCATCAAACTTAACACATCAATAGACATTTTGCTACATAATTGTCCACTGCAATTCACTTGGTGTCCACCTTAATGTTGCAGAACAGTAGTAAGGAACTGAACCATATTTATAAGCCCATGCTTATTGAATTGTTTTATACACATTAGATACAGCATAACTTTCCATACTCAATTTCCCCAGTTTTGCCAAAGTAAAAGGGTAATCTGTCATAGAAATAGGTTTGCCCAATTTGAAGGAGGACAAATAGGGTAATTGCCAATAGAAAATACATTCCTTATTACCTAAGGCATATGTTTGTTTTAGGGATTTAAAAGGAATCCAGTTATTGCCTTGTATTAATTGAAGATGGTTTTGATACCTTTATTTTACCACACAGGATATGATAGCACTTTACCCTTCATTTTAAAATGAGGGTTTAGCCAAAGAGGTTATTCCCATGAGTTTATAAGGGGATTCTTTGTGACCAAGAACCGCTAGAGATACTCCTTTTCATCTATCCCTTAAGTGTTTAGGTATCATATTAGATTTGAGATGAAGGAAAGCTCTTAAGGAAACTCTATTTTTGTAACAAATATCACATTCCATGGTCAACCAAAGGGGAATATAAGAAGTTGATTGTTAACTCTCTTGTATCGCCAATCAAAAATACTTTACATCTTGGGCTGCATGATAGTAAGCATAAAAATCTGAGGCACCAAAGCCACCACTGTATTTTATGACAGAAAGTCAAAGATAACAAAGTCACGGTTTACGGCCTCACCAAAGAACATGTGTTATTATCTCTCGAAGGTCTTGAAACCAATACATTGGAAGTTTGACTGGTAACATATTTATAGGGTAGAGTATCCTGGATAGTATATTAATTTTTATTATACTAACCCTTACCCAGAGGGATAAAGGTACATTTTTCCACCAGTCAAGATCAGTTTTAATTGTTTGAAGGCGAGCTATGAAATTATTTAAACAATTTTTGAGACAGAAATAGTAATCTTAATTCATAATTAAGTTATGTCATTGGTTACCCAGGTAAGTCCTAAACTTTCTACATCACACCGCCTGATATAGTTGTTCAACGGTAACACTTATGTTTTTTATATGTTACATTTATAGTGAGAAATCAGGCCAAATCTGTGAACTTCCTCTAGGACACTTGGTAGAGACATATTGGGTTTAATATGGTGAAGAAGAATTTTATTGACATACACCAAAATGTTTATATTGGTTAGATCCCAGTGAAATACCGTGGATTCATGGGTGAAGTTTGATACTCCTTATTAAGGGTTCAATATACTGTACAAATTAAATAGGAATAGGGAGAGGGGGCAACCTTGGCAAAATCTATTACAAAAAGTAAAGGAAGTTGAAAGGACTTTATTACATTGTACTTTTGCCATTGGGTGAGAGTATAACAATTCAATCCAACGAATAAAGTTATCAGGTAAGCCAAAATGAGCTAATGTACGAAAAAGATATTTCCAAGAGACCGTATCAAAAGCAGTTTCCAAGTCGAAGGAGGACAATACCACAAGGGCCTTGGCATTCCTGGATATGGAAATGATGTGTTGGAGTTTCCAAAGATGATCCACAGCATATCCACCAGTCATAAAACTGATTTGCTCTGGGCTAATTAAAACTGACCAAACTTTTTGAAGCCTAAGATCCAAAGCCCATGCCAAAATCTTTAAATCTATATTCAAAAGTAAGACAGGTTGATAATTGACCACTCTTGTTCAGGCTATGGTAAAACCAAAATAAATGCTTCTTGAATAGAAGCATCTAGCTCACTGTTAGTATAGGCTTCCTCATAAACTCATAAGAGCCACGGAAGTTATTTGTTTGAAAAAGTCTTATCAAAAAGTAGGGTACAGCCATCAGGGCCTGGGGCTTTATCAGTGGCTATCAGCATAAGAGCTTCTTGAAGTTCTAGTAATGTAAGAGGTTGTGCTAACAAGTCTTGGTCCTTCTGTTCCATTTGGGGTGACATTGATCAAGATATTTATCTATATTTTTCATGTCAATGTTTTGGTCTTCTTCTCTACGCAGGAATTTATAAAACTCACAAAATTCCTCTATAATTTGTCTAGATTGATTTATGAGTTGTTGCATCTCAATATTATATAAGTGCTTAATAGTGCACGCCGTTTCTTGTTGTTTAATATGCAATGCAACTAATTTCCCAGCACTTTCACCTGAGGAAATATATGAGGTTCTAGATTTAAGCAAAGTTAACTCAGCTTGGGCCTGATTAAGTTCATGATATTGTTCTCGAGCATTAGTTAACCGTAGTATTATTTGGTCAGCGTATCCAGCTGCAAGTTGAAGCTCCAGAGCTCTTATAACGTGAAGTAGTTCTTTTGATTTAGTCTGTTTATCCTTTCTAGTTTTAGATGTGATCCAAATAATTCCACACCTAATTATACATGTATATGCAGCCCACAAGGTGGCTTGCTTGTCAACTGTACCAGAGTTTTCACTGAAAATGCAAGTGCTGAAATTGTTAAGGTTTGATGTTATTTGACTATCTTTCAAAAGGGCATCACTCATTCTCCAGATGCTATCAATCTGCAACTAGGGTTCCATTTTCAATAATTAATCTACTGGAGGGTGGTCTTAAATAACCAGATGTAATATATCTGCGTGTTTCAGCCCAACCAACAGAGAATGACTTAATAAAAGGTAATCAGTTCTTGAACTTGAGTTATATCAGGACAAGAAAAAAAAGTAAAATCTTAAGTATGGGGATGAAGCATCATCCATGGTTCTTTCACCGAAAAAGAGTCTATCAGCTCATGAAGAGCTCTATGGTTTGAGGAAATAATAACAAGCATTTGTCAATGCCGAATATTTGCTTGCTGGCATTGGCATTGGTAGTGTAGAAGTTACAGAGCTGCATAATAGAAATGGCAGTGAAGTATTGAACTGAAGCCAACCCCACCACCACCCTGCAGAGAGTGACAGGCATTGGGGTGTGCCTTTGGGTTGTCAGGCATAATGGCCACGCCATTTCACCACACCCTACCCTGCAGACACTGACAAGTGTCACGGTGTTCTTGGGGTCTTTTGGTTCTTGTGCGCATCCTCATTCCATCAGGAAATACAGTGAGATGGGTGTGGTATAGAGAATGGGGTGAACTTTTAAGATAAAGAGTCCAAGGCATACCTGATGCCTCCTCACTGGCTGCAGGGTGTGAATGGTATGAGCATTACAGGCAAGAATCCCAAGTCACACCCCTGATGCCTGTCATTCTCCATACAGGGTGGGCGTTATGGTTGGAAACCCTAACACCTCAGGCATTTGTTGGTATTTTCACTCTAAATTTTCAACATGTTTTTTTTGTGACCCCCACCTCATGAACAGTGGCAATATCAGTTTGTTAGCCGAAAGCTGCTTATGCACAGCGACTATGGCATTTAGCACCACAGGTGCAAAAACACATTCCGAACAGGATGTGAAAAATGACAGCTGTACTGTTCATGGGGAGGTGTTGCAAATCTGCAGTAAAAATATAAAAAAAAACTGGTGAAGTCACGAGCGTGCATAGAAACTGTGCAACGCACACCCATAATGTAATTAGTTTGGGGATTTTTTTACAGCAGATTGTCAGCATAGGCATTTTGGGACCTTCGATCATGAACAGTGTCACTGTGATTTTCTTTATCTGTCCCGAACAATAATTTCCCACAGCGACCACGCATCTCTGCGCTGAAAGTGTGAAAACACATTTCGGCCATGTTATGAAAAATGGCAGCTGTACTGTTCATAAGGAAGTGTGGAAAAATGCCACTGGTGAAAATCTGGACTGAAAATATTGCAAAGTCGTGAACTTACGAGGGTGCGTGGAAACTGCACAATGCTCACTCGTAACACAGTCATTTTATGGACTTTTGTCACCAAATTTTCAACATAGCCATTTTAAGACCTCTGCTCATGAACAGTGTAACTGTGATTTTCTTAATCTGTCCCAAACATTGCTTTCGCACACCAACTGCACCATTGTGCACTACATGGGCGGAAACACATTTTGGATGACATGTGAAAAATGGCAGCTGTATTGTTCATAAGGAAGTGTAATAAAATGGCAATGTGGAAATCTGTAGTGAAAATATTGAAAATTCGCAAACTTACGAGCATGCGTAGGAACTGCGCAATGCACGCTCATAAAACAGCCATTTTTAGGAACTTTTTCACCAAATTTTCAATGTAGCCATTTTAAGACCTCTGCTCATGAACAGTGTCACTGTGATTTTCTTAATTTGTCCAAAAAATTGATTTTGAACACCAACTGCGCCATTGTGCGCTACATGGGCAGAAACACGTTTTTGACAAGATGTGAAAAATGACAGCTGCACTGCTCATAAGGATGTGTAATAAAATGGCAATGTTGAAAATATGGAGTGAAAATATTGAAAATTCGCAAACTTACGAGGGTGCATAGGAACTCCGCAATGCACGCTCGTAAAACAGTCATTTTTAGGAATTTTTCAACCAAATTTTCAAAATAGGCTTTTTGAGAGCCCACCTTATGAACAGTGGCAGTGTCGTTTTGTTACTCAGTCCCGAAAGGTGATTTTGCGCAGTGACTGCGAAATCACCCTTCGGGGCTGATTAACGCCATGACAGTGAGAGCATTCATGAGAAGGGGTCCCAAAAACCCCATGTTGAAAATTTGGTGCAAAAATTCCAAAAAATGCCTGAGATATGCTGCAAAGTTGAAAAAACCCTATCTATCCCATTATACAGCTTACTGGCATTTCCTCAGTTCACGGTTGGCTTTGAAGAGTTCGAGGTCCACTGAAGATCATCGCACCAGAGTCCGGAGGCAAGGGGGTGTGGGAGGTGGGGCGCAGTGGTGGGTGTGGGTGGGGCAGACACAGCAAAAGGTTTGCATTTCAGTTTTTTTTTAAAATGAGGAGCAATGGGATTTTGCCACGCTGGGGTGGGCTCCCAGCGGGCACAAGGATGGCTGGTGGGTTATGGAGCCGACGGGGGATTGGCACTTGGCCGGCTATAGCATGTGTTGCCACACTGGGGTGGCCCCCAGCGGGCACCCTGTACTCTGAGGGGAGGAACCAGTGGAGCTGACGGGGATTGGGCATCCCGGTTGGCTATACCATGTGTAGCCACGCTGGGGTGGGCACCGAGCATGGCATAAGGAACTCTGTTTTGGTGGGTGGGGCGCAGCACAGCCGACAGGGATTAGGCACCCTGTCGGCTACACAGTGTGTGCATGGGGGGGCGAGCATGCAGTATGCATGTGTGTGTGTGTGTGTGTGTGTGTGTGTGTGTGTGGGGAGCGCATGAGCAGGCGATATCTTATTGCTGCTCACTGAAGCATAGCTCCCCCTTTCAACTGTATGCCACTGCATTTTGGAGCTGTCATAGACAGCTCCAGCAGGCATTGGAGAACTGCAGCCACACCTGCAAACACACTGCCTGAATTGGAAGCGGGCTACCACACCTCCGAAAACCCGGATGATGGCACTATGTTTCTTGCACATGCGTGCAAGCAAACATAAAAACAGAAGGTTCAGACTTGTCTAAATCACCTTCGAGAATGCCATTTCCATCTCCTACTATTTATGATGTGTCAGGCCATTTTGCTAAATGTAAAGAGAAATCTACAAAACATTGAGGGCCATCCTTATTAGGACCACAAAAATAAGCTAAAATTATCTCCTTACAGTCTAAGATGCCTTGGACTATTATATATCTAGTTAGCAAACCAGCGATAACTTGCCACATGTCAAAATCCACATGCCTTGTGATAAGTATGACTACACCAGCTCTTTTTTTTAACTGTGCCCACTCCAAAAACTTGACCAACCCAGCTGCACCTTAAAGAAGATAAATCTGCCATAATAAAATGGGTCTTCTGCAAAAAAACAACTGAAAGGCTGTATTTATGGAGGTGGGCAAGAATTCAAGATCTCTTTATTGGGTAATTAGCACATTTGATAGTCCAAGAAATGAAAGAATAGTTTGTCATGGATAAGGAATAGTATTCGCACACCAGTATGGGACTGTCCTGTACACATTTCTTTTGCAATGTTGTTTATTCACCACATACTTTACAGTAAGTGCAATAACATTTTAAACAATATGATATGTTTATACAGCACAGTGAGATATCCCCCTGTGTTAGGTTATAAGTAAAATATCTGTCCCCTTTTATCGAATATCCATCCTTAATACTTCCCCCAGAAAAAGAAAAAAATTAACCCAACCCACTAACATGAGTAAAAGTAAGGAATTTTATAAACAGTGTGAAAAACCACAATAAAACCCTCCCCCCACACTACTTTGTGACTGGGGTATCTCTGTTTGGAGGTACCACATGGACAGTTGGATTTATCTCACTATAATGAAATAAATCAGACCTCCTCCATCAGAAAAAAAGAAAATACTAACTTGTAAAGGTTATCTTCTTTAGCTATTCCATTAAAAACAAGCATTTGTCAATGCCGAATGTTGATTGCATTGGTCCGTTGAGATTGCTCACTGCCCTCTGTCACTCGCTCGTTCTGTTTCTCCCGGTGCTGCAGGCTGCTGATTTGTACTGGGCTCCTGCATGCATTGGCACCCTTTTTTGTCCACAAAAAAATCCGCAGCTGTCCCGACAGACCTCCATTGAGGTGGCTCACTCTCCCTCTCTCACTCGCTCATTCTGTTTCTCCTGGCGCTGCAGGCTGCTCTTTTGTACTGGGCTCCTACCTCTGCTGGTGGCTTTTTCTGCCCACAAAGAAATCTGCAGCAGTCCTGACACAGGTCCATTGAGCTTGCTCACTCTCCCTCACTCATTTTGTTTCTCCTGGCCCTGCAGGCTACCCTTTTGTACTGGGCTCCTGCCTCTGTTGGCACCTTTTTCTGCCCACAAAGAAATCTGCAGCAGAACTATCAGGCGATATCATACAGCCCTGATATCTCTATCTGTTAAAAAGGTTATTCTCCGTCATTGGAAAGATAGTGCTGATATCTCTTATTCCGAATGGCTAAAAGAGTTACATGCTAATCTTAGAACGGAAAAAATGGTGGCAAGTCTTAGCAATAGAATGGACAGATACAAAAGGATATGGGAGCCTCTTCACACACTGTTTACCATCTAACAGATAGTGTTTTGATATTAGGGTTAGAGTTTGATGATTATACTGATAGATATAGACTGTGCTGAAATGGGAGGGAGGGTTATATTAGGGAGAGGGGGAGGGGGTTTAGGGTCATGTGGGGGGGGCAGTTCCAGTGTATATGGACTTGTTGTGTCTTTGATTCAATGTACCATACAAATTGTTATTACTGGACCTGTTCTCTTTATCCTAAAAGCAATAAACTTCAATTTGGAAAAAAAAAAGAAATCTGCAGCAGTCCCAGAAGAACTCCATTGAGCTCGTTCACTCCCCCTCTCTCACTTGCTCTTTCTGTTTTTCCCACTGCTGCAGACTGCCATTTTATACTGGGCCCTTTTGTGCATTGCTGCCTTTTTCTTCCCACAAAGAAATCTGCAGTAGTCCCAACAGATCTCCGTTGAGCTCACTCACTCCCCCCCCACTCACTCATGCTGGCCTTTTGTACTGGGCTTCTACCTCTGTTGGCACCTTTTTCTACCCACAAAGAAATCTGCAGCAGTCCTGACAGAGCTCCGTTGAGCTCACTCACTCACCCTCACTCACTCAATCGTTCCGTGTCTCCTGCTGCTGCAGACTGACATTTTGTACTGGACTCCTGCCTGCGTTTGCGGCTTTTTCTGCCCACAAAGAAATCTACAGCAGTCCCAACACAGCTTCGTTGATCATGCTCACACCCCCTCTCTCACTCGCTCACTGTGTTTCTCCCGGCACTGCAGGCTGCCCTTTTGTACTGGGCTCCTGCCTGTGTTGGCACCTTTTTCTGCTCACAAAGAAATCTGCAGCTGTCCCGACAGAGCTCCGTTGAGGTCGCTCACTCCCCCTGTCTCACTCGCTCATTCTGTTTCTCCTGGTGCTTCAGACTGCCCTTTTGTACTGGGCTCCTGCCTCTGTTGGCACCTTTTTCTGCCAAAAAAGAAATCTGCAACAGTCCCGACAGAGCTCCATTGAGCTTGCTCACTCCCCCTCTCTCACTCGCTTGTTCTTTTTCTCCTGCCGCTGCAGGCTGCTGTTTTGTACTGGGCCCCTGCATGCATTGATGTCTTTTTCTGCCCACAAGGAAATCTACAGCAGTCCTGACACAGCTCCGTTGAGCTCGCTCACTCCCCCTCTCTCACTCACTCGTTCTGTTTCTGCTGGGGCTGCAGGATGGCCTTTTGTACTGGGCTCCTGCCTACGTTGCGACCTTTTTCTGCCCACAAAGAAATCTGCAGCAGTCATGATAGAACCCCGTTGAGATTGCTCACTCCACCTGTCTCACTCGCTCATTCTGTTTCTCCTGGCACTGCAGGCTGGCCTTTTGTACTGGACTCCTGCCTCTGTTGGCACCTTTTTCTGCCCGCAAAAAAATCTGCATCAGTCCTGACAGAGCTCTGCTGAGCTGACTCACTCCCCTTTCTCACTCACTCATTCCGTTTCTGCCGCCGCTCCAGGCTACCCTTTTGTACTGGGCTCCTGCCTGTGTTGCCGCCTTCTTCTGCCCACTAAGAAATCTGCAACAGTAATGATAGAGCTCTGTTGAGCTCGCTCACTCCCCTTCTCTCACTGGGTCATTCAGTTTCTCCTGTTGCTGCAGGCTGCCTTTTGGTACTGGGCCCCTGCGTGCATTGCTGCCTTTTTCTGCCCACAAAGAAATCTGCAGCAGTCTCAACACAGCTCCAATGAGCTCGCTCACTCCCCCTCTCTCACTGTCTGATTCTGTTTCTGCCAGCACTGCAGGCTGGCCTTTTGTACTGCGTTTCTGCCTGCATTGCCACCTTTTCCTGCCCCCAAAGAAATCTGCAGCAGTCATGATAGAGCTCCGTTGAGCTCACTCATTGTGTTTCTCCCGGCGGTGCAGGCTGCCCCTTTGCGCTGGGCTCCGGCCTGCATTAGCACCTTTTTCTGCCCACAAAGAAATCTGCAGCTGTCCTGACAGAGCTCCGTTGAGGTCGCTCACTCCCCCGGCTCACACGCTCATTCTGTTTCTCCTGGCACTGAAGGCTGCACTTTTGTACTGGGGCCCTGCAGGCATTGCTGCCTTTTTCTGCCAACAGAGAAATCTGCAGCAGTCCCAACACAGCTCCGTTGAGCTTGCTCACTCCCCCTCTCTCACTCTCTGATTCTGTTTCTGCTAGCACTGCAGACTGGCCTTTTGTACTGCGTTGCCACCTTTTCCTGCCCACAAAGAAATATGTAGCAGTCATGATAGAGCTCTGTTGAGCTTGCTCACTCTACCTCTCTCACTCGCTCATTGTGTTTCTCCAGGCACTGCAGGCTGCCCTTTGTACTGGGTTCCTGCCTCTGTTGGCACCTTTTCCTGCCCACAAAGAAATCTGCAGCAGTCCCAACACAGCTCCGTTGACCTTACTCACTCCCCCTCTCTCACTCACTCATTTTGTTTCTGCCAGGGCTGCAGGCTGCCCTTTTGTACGGGGCTCCTACCTGCATTGCTGCCCTTTTCTACCCACAAAGAAATCTGCAGCAGTCATGATAGAGCTCAGTTGAGCTTGCTCGCTTCCCCCTCTCAGCTGCTCATTCTGTTTCTCCTGCCGCTGCAGGCTGCCCTTTTGTACTGGGAACTTGCATGCATTGCTGCCCTTTTCTGCCCACAAAGAAATCCACAGCAGTCCAAACAGAGCTCTGTTGAGCTTACTCACTACCCCTCCCTCACTCGCTCATTCTGTGTCTCCCGGCACTGCAGGCTACCCTTTTGTACTGGGCTGCTGCCTGTGTTGGTGCCTTTTCCTGCCCACAAACAAATCCACAGCAGTCTTGATAGAGCTCAGTTGAGTTTGGTCACGCCCCCCCCTCACTTGCTCAATCCTAATCTGTCCCAAACACTGATTTCCGACAGTGACTGTGGTATTCTGCACCGGAAGTGCGAAAACACATTTTGGCCAGGATGTGAAAAATGACTGCTGTACTGTTCATAAGGAGGTGTGGAAAAATGCCAGTGTTGAAAATTTGGCATGAAAATATTACTAATTTGCGAAGTTACAACGGTGCGTGGAAACTGCACAATGGACACTCGTAACACAGTCATTTTATGGAGTATCATCACAAAATTTTCAACATAGGCATTTTAGGACCTCTGCTCATGAACAGTGTCAGTGTGATTTTCTAAATGTGTCCTGAACACTGATTTCCCACAGCGACTGCGCTATTGTGCATCGGAAGAGTTAAAACACATTTTGGCCATGATGTGAAAAATGATAGCAGCACTGTTCATAAGGAGATGTGGAAAAATGGCAATGTTGAAAATTTAGAGTGAAAATATTGCAAAGTCACCAGATTTTCAACATAGCATTTTAGGTCCTCTGCTTATGGACAGTGTCACTGACATTTTCATAACGTGTCCCAAACTCGGATTTCCCAAAGCGACTGCGCTGGCAGAGCCAAAACACATTTTGGCCATGATGTGAAAAATGACAGCTGTACTGTTCATAAGGAGGTGCAGAACAATGGCAATGTTGAAAATCAGGTGTGAAAATATTATAAACTCGTGAACTTATGAGCGTGTGTGCAAACTGTGCAATGCACACTTGTAAAACAGTCATTTTTTGGATTATTTCTACCAAATTTGCAACATAGGCTTTTTGAGAGCCCACCTCATGAACACTTGCACTGTCTGTTCATTAATCGGTCCCAAAATGTGATTCCGTGCAGTGACCACAAAATCACCTTTCAGGGCCAATTAACACCATGACAGTGCCAGAATTCATGAGGAGGGGTCCAAAAAACCTAATGTTGAAAATTTGGTGCCAAAATTCAAAAAAATGCCTGAGATATGCATCAAAGTTGAAAAAACCCTATTTATTCCATTATACAGCTTACCTGAATTTCCTCAGTTTGCAGTCGGCTTTGAAGAGTGCAGATGTGTTCCCAGTCCACCGAAGATCATCGAGCCAGACTCCAGAGGTAAGAATGGGGTGAGGGGGGAGTGGGGAGGCAGGTTGAACAGTGGGTGGGCCTGGGTTGTGGGAGGGGGGCAGGGAGACCATGAGGGACCGTTTTCTTTTCTGACAATGTAAAAAAAAAAAAACAACATTGCAGGACCATTTTTTTAACAGGAGCATGTGGCACGCTGCGGTAGGCTCCCAGCGTGCCAAAGGAGTCTTTTTTGGGGGTGCCAGCTGTAGCCGATGGGTGATTGGGCACCCCCGTTGGCATACAACAAAAGTGGGGGGGGGGTGTTACATAATGCCGAAGGAGAGTGGGCTGCCCCGTAGGCAACATCACTTGGGCACTGAAGCCGACTGGGATTGGGGCACCCATCTGCAAATAAACATGGTGGAGGGGCACATGCAGCCGAGGGGATTGGGCACCCCTCGGTGGTGGGGAGTGCCAATATTGTTAATGAACATGGCGGCAGCACCGCCATGTTCCTAAACATATCACTGTTACAGGTTATTGTAATGACGGGTCACTCCGCTGCAGCGGAATGGCTTACACAGAAACATAGAAACATAGACTTTGATGGCAGATAAGGACCGCTTGGCCCACCTAGTCTGCCCATTTCCCTACCTACAGGATAAGCTGCAGATCCTATTTAACCAACAGCCTATTTCTTCCTACCCCCCAACAAAAATTGTCTTATGTCTGTCCCATGTGCTCTTGAATTATCCCAGTTTTAGACCCCACAACCTCCTCAGGAAGGCTGTTCCATGCGTTCGCCACCCTCTCTTTGAAAAAATACTTCCTCACATTGCCCCTGAGCCGTCCCCCCTCTATCTTCAAATGGTGTCCCCTTGTTTCTGCTCAACTCTTTTTCTGAAAGATGCTACCCTCTTGGACTTTGTTGATTCCACTGAGGTACTTAAAAGTTTTTATCATGCCCCCCTCTCCCTCCTTTCTTCAAGGCTATACATAATAGTCTCATTTAGTCTATCCTCATATGTCTTCTCTTGCAGACCCTGCACCATTTTACTTGCCCTCCTCTGGACTGCCTCCATCCTGTCTGTGTCCTTGCGGAGATGGGGTCTCCAGAACTGGACGCAGTACTTCAGATGGGGTCTTACCAACTGTCTGTACAGAGGGATAATAACTTCCTGTTTTCTACTGGTGATGCCTCTCCCTATACATCCCAGTATCCCCCCAGCCCTCCCTACTGCCTTCTCACATTGCTTGCCTACCTTAAGTTCATCTGATATGATAACCCCCAGGTCCCTTTCCATTTGTGTTATTGTTACTACCTCCCCCTCATGGTGTAATCTTCCCCTGGGTTTTTGTTTCCCAGGTGCATTATTTTGCACTTCTTTGCACTGAATCCAAGCTGCCATACTTCTGACCATTCCTCCAAACTTGCCAAGTCTCTTCTCATCCTTTCCACGCCTCCTTGTGTATCAACCCTATTGCAGATCTGTGTCATCTGCAAAGAGGCATACTTTTCCTTCCAGTCCCTCTGCAGTGTCACTTATAAAGACATTAAAAAGGACTGGACCAAGTACTGAAGCCTGCGAATCCCCACTAGTAACCCCTCTTTCTTCACAGTAGGCTCCATTTACAATTACCTTCTGTGTTCTGTTGTCCAGCCAATATTTTACCCAGGCTACCACCCTGGGACCCACTCCCAGGCTGGTTAATTTGACTATTAATCTTTTGTGTGGGACTGTGTCAAATGCCTTGTTAAAGTCCAGGTAGGCCATGTCCATAGCCCCTCCCTTGTCTACTACTTTGGTCACCCAGTCAAAGAAATCAATTAGATTTGTCTGACATGACCTTCCTGCTGTGAACCCATGCTGCCTTGGGTCCTGTGCCCCACTGGCCTCTAGGTACTCAACAATTATTTCCTTCAGAAGTGATTCCATCACTTTCCCTACCACAGAGGACAAACTGACAGGTCTTTAGTTTCCTGCCTCTGTCTTGCTCCCACTTTTGTAAAGGGGTATCACATCTGCCTTGCTCCAGTCCATGGGTACCACATCATCCTCCTATGATTTGTTGAAAAGGATAGTCAGTAGTGTCACTAGTTCTCTCATTAATTCTTTCAAAATTCTGGGGTGAATTCCATCAGGACCTATTGCTTTGTCCACCTTCAGTTTTAGGAGTTCTTTCAGAACCCTTTCTTCTGTGAAAGGACTGGGATCGACCCTCCTATCCAGAGTGCTTCTGTTAAGTGGATTAGGCACCTCCCCCTCCTCCTCTTTTGTGAAAACTGAGCAGAAGGATTCATTCAGTATCCCTGCTTTTTCACTGTCCCTCTCTGCCCACCCACCGTCCATTCTATTCAGCCTCACTATCTCTCCCTTTGTCTTTCTACGCTCCCTGATGTACCTATAAAAGGTTTTATCCCCCTTCTTAACCGAGTCGGCCATATTTTCCTCGGTTTGGGCCTTTGTTATTCTGACTACCCTCCCTGCTTCCTTCTGCCTTAACTGGTACAGTTCTCTTTCCTGTTCCTTCTATGTTTCCTTATACTTGCTAAATGCTATCTTTTTCTCCCTAACCTTCACTGCCAACTCTTTTGAGAACCATAGTGGCTTCTTCTTTTGTTTTGATTTGTTTATTTGCTTCACACAAAGGCTTGTTGCCTCTGTGATGGCAGTTTTGATGTTTCCCCATTGTTGCTTCACCTCTCCATCTAGCCTATTTGCTAGTGCTTTTCTAAGGCACTCTTCCATCTTGCCAAAGTCAGTCCTTTTGAAGTCCAGATCCCTCACTTTTGTATGGCTTGACTCTGTAGCAGAGTTTATCGTGAACCACACTGTTTGGTGGTCACTTGTTCCCATATGGCAACCCACTTCTAGATCTGAGATCCTCTCACCATCCCCATTTGAGAGTATGAGGTCTAAGATTGCTCCCTCATGAGTGGGTTCCAAAACTAGCTGTTTGAGACATGCCACCTGAAGGGCATCGAGAATGGCCCTGCTTTTGGGTGTGGCTGCAGCCAAGGTGCTCCAGTTAACATCTGGCATATTCGGGTCCCCCATCAATAGTATCTCCGCTTTCTCTGCTATCCTAAGGATGCCTTTTATCATATCCTTGTCCATTCCCTCCCTGTGACATGGGGGTCTGTATACAACCCCTGTGTGGATTGTGGTGCCATTTTCAGTCTCTTAGATGACCCACAGTGCCTCCTCTCCTCCCTGTTTACTCTTTTGTTCAGTTGCTTTTATCCCTTCCATTACATAGAGAGCTACTCCTCCCCCTCTTCTCCCCCCCGTCTCTCCTGTAGGTTGTGTACCCTGGTATGTTAACATCCCAGTCATGGTTCTCTGTGTACCATGTTTCTGTGACTGCTATGATATCCAGGCATCCCTCTTCATCAAGGCCACCAGTTCAGGGTGTGTGTTGCCCAGACTATGGGCATTGGTACTCATTACCCTCCATTTCTTGATGGCCTTACCCCTTTTTGCCCCATCCCTGTCCTTATTGTGTTTGTCGTTTTCTCCATTTACCCCTGTCCTTCTCCCTATCAACATCTCTATCTTGCTGTTTACCTCACTTACTACCCTGATAGTTTTTGGGGGGCTAGGATTTCCCTGATCCTTTCCAGTGCCTCCCCCCTTGGTTAGTTTAAATGTTTGCCAATTAAACATTTAAACCTATCACCTAGGATCCTGGTTCCCCTCCTGGACAGATGCAGACCATCACACCAGTATATGTCTGCATCCCTCCAGGTGGACCCCCAATCCCCAATGAAACTAAATCCCTGATCTCTGCACCAGTTTTTCAACCACTAATTGAATTCCATGGTGTGGAGCACCCTAGCCTCACCCATGCCATAGACAGGCAGTACCTCTGAGAAGGTTACCATGTGTGCTACTTTTCTAAGGTCTCTCTCCAACTCCACAAACTCTTCCTGCACTGCTCTGATCCCTTTCTTAGCCAGGTCATTTGTCCCTAGGTGGACAATGACATCCAGCTCCCTCCCCTGTGCAGCTGCTCCAGTGATTCTGAAGATTCGCTCCCTGTCCCTCCAAGCCATGGCTCCAGGCAGGCACCTTACCTCCCCTCCCTGTCCCCTTCCTCTCCTAGTTCTACCTTCCTAACAATGGAGTCCCCCACTAGGAGTTGTTTCCTTCCCCTGCGGGGTCCCATGCTACCCTCATGTAGGTCTCCTTTGTGGAGGTTCGGAGGATCCTCCTTGAACTTCACTGTGGGTGTCTCCATAGAGGAACCTCACTTACACTGCAATGATGAGACAGCCCCTGATGGCAGCGGGCTGAAACCTTACAAGGTTGTGGCATGCTGGCTGAACTAGTGTCAGCAGCAGTGTGCCACGGCATTGGGGAAAGCAAGCCAGCCTTTAAAGTTTGTGGGGGCATTGGCCACAACAGTGCCATGCCTCCACAACCTGCTTCTGGCAACCTACCACAATATGTTTCTTGCACATGCTCACAATCAATATAAAAAATGCTTACATAGCAAAAGCTATTTAAATTGTGTGAAGCTGCTTTAGTGGTTATCCTGTCCAAAATTTACTACAAATGTTGTGACCATACACTGATAGCATATTGATCAAGCCACATAATCCATTCACACAATTTATCAATAATAATATAAAAAAGGAGCATCACAATACTCTCCAAGTAGTACTCACACTTGTGCAAAAACTGAAGTGATGCCAGAAGAAAAAAAAGTATATTAATATTACAATGTCTAGAAATTCATCTTATACTAATAACAAAAACTTATGAGTCCAAATGCTGTAATTGCAAAGATGAAGTCTTCAGGTACCTTTGCAAAACCAAATAAAATGAATAGACTTGACACACACCTTCAGGTATAATAACTGTATAAAATAAACTCTTCAGTTTAAAGTTTTTTCTGAATTTAACACTTATGGAATCATCCTAAAAAAGGAAGATAAAAATTCTTCCAGGAGTAGCCTAAGAATTCTTCTAGTAATGACAAGAAAATGGACTAATCCATACATTGTGCCATCACAAAGTCTTGGACAGCTTGAATGTTCAAGAGGTCAGGAAATGACGCAGAAATAAAGTCAGTGAGAGCATATCTGTATCAATCAACAAGCATAACTTCTAGTCTAAAATGTCCATAAATTGGGCTATCCTAAAACAGTAGAAAGCAATCCTCCCAAAAAGTCCACAAAATGTTATGATTATAAAAAAACAGACAGGGTATATATAATGCATTGCAAAGAAAAAACATAACGATTGACTACAACAGAAGTTAGCTAATGGTGCGATGATAAATAAAATCGATCAAAGCCTAACCAGAAAAGTTAGCAAGCAAAACTAAAGCATTCTAGTTCATAACTTCACTCAAACAACATAGTAAATTGGATCCATTCATGGCTCACTAATAGGAAACAGGATGTGTGCATTAAGAGAGTATACTCAAAATGGGCTGAGGTACCCAGTGGAGTACCCCAGGGTTCCGTCTTAATGCCTTGTTTGTTTAACATTAATGTTTCATCCATCCAATATGTTCATGATAAAGTCTAACTAAATTTGCCAATGACTGCAGGTTGGGGGCCAGTGTTGAAAATCAAGAGGATGCTGTAGCCTTCTAACAGGCTCTAGATTACATTCAGAGATGGACATCAGAACATACATTACAGTTAAACTATGATAAATGTACAGTTATGCACAGGGGGAAATGAAACCGGAAGAACATGTACACATTAAGTTCTAATAGTTTAAAAAAAACAGTAGAAGAGAAAGATGTGTGTATCATAATCTCACATGACCTATCCTTTAAGTCACACTGCAAAAACATAGTTCATAAAGGGAATTTTAATGCTAAACTGTATTCTCAGACACATTGATAGCAGAAGCCGTGAGGTCTTGGTCCCTCTTTATTCATCTTTAGTGAGGCCTATCTTAGAGTATGGAGCCCAGGTATGGTCACCATACAGGAACAGGGAAATACAATTTATTGAAAAGGTTCAAAAAAGGGTGACAAGAGCAATTAAAGAAGTAAAGGGGAAAAATTACAAGGAAAGACTTAATGATTTGGACATGTTTACCCTAGAACACAGGAGATTATGGGGTGACATGTGCCTTGTACACAGGACCTGGTCAGAAAATGATTTATGGGATGCTCTGGGGCTTGAATTTAGGGATCAGAATTATACCACCCCCTCTCAATCATTACAGTTGGCAAAAAAGAACTGTAAACTGACAAAAAGTAATCAGTGGTTCAACCAGAGAGTGGTTACAATGTGGAATAGACTCCCTACTGAGGTTATAGGATATACCACCACAGAACAGTTCAAGAGGAAGTTAGATAATTATGTATTGGGCAGTATGTAACAGTTGCCATTATTAAAGAGAGCACCATTGAGGAACGTCTATTATCAAGCTGTGTACCTACCTATGATACCTATGATGATACCCATGAGTGATATAATAATATCAAAAAGTGGGTATTTTCCTCCATAATCTTATATCAACAAATTAAATCAATATTACGCCACATAATATTCCAATAACTGAATGCAAATTTCCTCATTCAATTAGAAAGGGAAGGAATCAGATTTCATTTCAGTGCAATAGCTGCTTGCTGCTTTTACATTGCTTCTTGTTGATGTCACTTGGTAGCAGGTGATTTTGTCTTACTACTTCTAAAGGGCAAGCAGGGAATTGTTTTGGGACTGTTTAAATTTTAAAATCTATTTTGGTGTGCTTTAAGTGGTGTTATTTCTTGTTGTTTCACATGGTAACAGGCTGAGTTTTTCATACTTCTTAAAAGGGGCTAGCAGCAAACTTTTTGGGAGCTGTTGAAACTTTGAAACCTATTTTGGTGTGCTTTAAGTGGGGGCTGTTATTTCTTTAAATTGGAGGCCCGCTTCTTCTGATTTCAAACCTGTTTTGGTGTGCTTTTGATGGGTTTGGATCTTTGAATTGGAAACCTATATCATCTAATTTCAAGCCTACTTTTGTGTGTTGTTGGCGAGGCTGTTGTTTCTTTGAATTGGAGACCTGTTTCTTCTGGAATCAAACATATTTTTGTGCTTTAGTGCTGGGGTCATTCTTTTTGCTGTCTTCACTAGCTGCAAAGTTTAGTGCATAGTGGAGGAAGGGTGCTAATTGTCTGGCCTTGGGCCTCAGCAACCTGATTCTTTCTGGAGGGCACAGGCTTGGTCTCACCCACCCTGCCTCTCACCCCACCCATGCCAGGCACATCATTTCCTAAATACCAGGGGTTCTAACATCACATCCCCAAAAGGGCAATGGACATGTACCTGTCATAGCAGAAGCAGACTTCCTGGTAAGGAACAGCAGTGAGTGAAGAAGTGACTGCTATCTTCTGGAAAGGGAAGCAACTACAACACATAGTGCTTTCATTTTTACCTGTTTGCATTGATGTTTGCATTGTGGAAAGGAGGGGTAGAAGGGGGCTGGCAATAGTTGATTACAGTTTCTTTTTGGGTGTGGACAGGAGGGATAGGAACTTTCAGCTGCTCAATCTATCTAAAGTGAATGACAAAGTGGGTAAGGGAAATTGAGAAAAGGAGAAGACTGTTTTGTAATGATAGAGGGAGACAGGGGAGACATGGGGGAGCATTGGGTATCCTTCATCTGGAAGGGTGGGGGGGTCACTGGTGGGCAATGAAAGCAATGGGTAGGGTGGTAGGCTGCAACAACTGCAGTGCATCGATCTTTCTAAAAATAACATGGAGCATGGGGAAATGTTTAGTGTGCAACCAGATAGGGAAACTTAAAAGATCAAGGGTCCACAGGAGGAGCTAAGATAGGCCAGACAGACTGGAGGAGGTTATAACCCAACACTGGAGGGAGGAAGGAGGGTAGATGAGGAGGGAGGTCAGTTTGAGCCAACAAGGTAATTAAAAAGGTTTAATTAGTTATTGAATATGTCCAGGGATTACACATTTACTTTGCACTGGCACATGATGCCAGTAAGGCATTTGATTGGATCACTAGAGAATATATTGTATTTGTTCTAAAGAAGTGGAATATCCCCAAAATATTCAATTGATTATACGAGCCTTATATAGCAACCATACATCTAACATCTTAATCAGTGGCATACCATCACCTGAAATATCAATGGAAGCCAGAGTTCACCAGGGATGCCCATTGTATCCCTTAATTTTTATTTTATGTTTGGAATCACTCCTGAACACAATTAGAAAATGTTCAGGGATTACGGGATCAATATGCAAAGACATGATATTAAAGTCAATGTGTTTGCTGATGATACTCAATTGAATCTTTATTAAAAAATATAGATATATTCTTCAGCTTTCCTGGTTATCAATTAAATGAGCAAAAATCCATGATAATGCAGCTAACTAGGAAACCAGAAAGTCTAGAATGTATTACTCTAAACAAATTAAACAAAGTAGACTGAATAAAATAATTAGGGATCATATTAACCAACATATCAGCAATGAGTATTCATCTTAACTATCAAAAGGCCAAATAATAAATTAAGAACAAATTGGACATATGGGGAAAGTTATCATTATCACTATGGGGACAGGTCCAAACAATAAAAATGATGGTATTACTTTATTTGATATTTGTGATACAATCTATTTTAGGATCTCTGGGTAATAAATGGTTTTCAGACACAAAAATAATTTTTTCTAAGTTTCTGTGAAGGGAAGGGGAAACCAGGATAGCATGGCAGATAATGTCTAGACTTATTAAAGAGGAAGGCTTTGGTTGTCCAGACCCATTGTCATACATGTTAGCCCAAATGGTAGCTACTATGTGGGAATGGTCTTTATGCCCACAATCTGAGACTCCAATATTAGAAAAGTTATTAAAAAACAAAAATTCACAACTGTCAACAAATTACCTCCTCTTCCTGTCCAACTATAAAGTATTTAAAGATCAGGTGTATGTATATCAATTAGTTGGCTGTGCAACAAAAGCTAAGGATAGTATCAAAATAAATTTGTTACCTAGATTGCATGCACCTTGCAATAGCACTTTGAAACAAAAAAACAGACAAAAAAAATATTTAACCTTCTACAAATAGAGAGAATCAGAGATTGGAAACATCTTATCATAAAAGGTAAATTTATAACTTATAGACAATTCACATCTGTGGTTCAGAATAAACAAATTCATAATTATCTGAATTATATGATTGTTTAGAGTGAATTTAAAACAGTCTGTGCATCCCACAAAATTAGGTTGGACAACTCAAGCGAAGTTATTAGAGATGAAAAAGAAAGGATAAAATTGTTCCAAGATAAAAGGATATATATATTTTATAAACTAATTGTTTCAGATCCAGAACTGCAAAAAACAAAACAAGATCTTTCTTGGGAAGAATATATCAGTCTACAATTACAAATTAACCAATGATGTGCTATAAAAATTGGAGCAAATAAAAACATAATTTCAGCAAAAAATAGAAATATATAACAAAAAAGTATTAATAGAGCATATATCACTCCTAGTTTATCATTAAAAATAAACCCATCCTATTCAGATAAATTCTAGCTTAAATGTAATGCAAGAGGTACCTTAACTCACAATCTTTGGGAATGCCCAACTATTACAAACTGGTGGGAAGAACTAGCAAAGGATTTATCAATAATGCTAGTGAAGAATGTCCCTTGTACCATATCAATTTTGATTTTTAACCTGTATGACCTAAGTGGACTGGATCATAACCAACTGTAACGTTGGCCTCTCTTGCACTAAAGAAAATTATATAAAAAAATTGGAACAACTAGTGCCTCCCCAAAATGGTCTAAAGTGAATGGAAGTATAATTTAAAGGAAACAATAATTTTTGAAAGACTTGGATATATAATTGAGGAGTTGGATGAACAAGATAACGGTAGCTGGTCTGAACTCATGGCAATATTATCACCTTTACTTAGATTTTAGCACTCTATTTTGATAGGAATGGGTGGGAGGGATTAAATATATGTACTGATTTTTGTCTGTTTTTCTTTTAGTCTCTTGCTGCATCCTAAGAATATCTGTAAACTATTTATGAACAAGATAAGGTTGTATTATGGATATATAATAATCATATAATAGAAAAAAAGTTTGGGCCAACAGGGGGGAGGAGAGGGTCAGAAGAAGGGAAGCACAGCCAGGTGGACCCAGGCCAAGGGGAACGGCATCGGGGGAACCCAGGTCAAGGGAAAAAAGACAACAGGAAAGAGGAGAAAGGGACTGGTGAGGGGAGGAGGAAAAGTGGCAATAGTCATGGAGTCAAAAGGAGGGAATAGGCTAGTATGAGGAGGGAGGAAGGAAGCAGACATAGGAGAAGGGTCTTCAGAAAATCATTTTGCAGTACTAGAGGGAAAGGAGGAGGAGGGAGATGATGAGATTGGAGGAGTAACTGATAGACGTGTGGATGAAACTGGAGGGGGGAGTTCTGCTGGGGGAATTACAATGGGGTGGAAGGGGGAACTACTGTGCAAGAGGAAGAGGAGGAGCTGGGAGCAAGAGGTGGGGAGGAAGGGAAGCAAGCAGTTGGCAATAGGGGTGGAATCCTAGTGCTGGGGGACCCAATACTAAGAGGAGTCAGGTGGAGTAGCAAAGAGGAGTGGCATAGTTGCATTTGGGTGGAGGCAATGCAAGGAATGACAGTGGAAAGGGCTGGATAATCTGTTCTAAAATATGCTAGAAGGGGTAGGGAGAAGCCTCATTTAAATATACATTTGGGGACAAAAGACCTGGCTGACAGGATGGTAGATATAATTTAGAGAAGGTCTGAGGAACTAGGACAACTATGTGAGGGGGGCACGAAAATCAGTAACTTTCTCAGAGATACTTCCAGTGCCCTAGGCGAGTACAGCAAAAAAGCTGAGAATAGAGGAATTTAATGGATGGCTAAGAACCTGGTGTCATGCTAAAGGATACGGGCTGGTGGGGGGTTGGGGAAGAACCTGGGAGTACAGTAGTCTCTATGCCAAGGACAGACTACACTTGAGTGAGGAGGGAAATAAAGTGTTGCAATAGAGGATGCAGGAGTACATAGAGGCAGTTGGGAATTTAAACTGGGAACAGGGGGTGGCAAGTGGGCAAGGGACATGCAGAGAGCACAGGTTGGGAGGCCATATGTGCTTGCTCCCCCATAGCAGTGACAAAGGGCAAGTACTAGTGGTGATTCTAGTAAAGAAGGGCAGGATGGGGGGGAAGGGGAAAGGGGGTGGAAGGTGGTCACCCTGAATGCTAAGAACCATGGGAAGAAAATTGCAGAGCTACAGACTCTCATGGCAGAGAGGGAGGTGGACATGGTGGGCATCACCGAAACATGGGCCAACCGATACAATGACTGGGACCTGTCGATACCAGGGTACAGGATATTTCGTAGGGATATAGTAAATGGGAAAGGAGGGGGGTGGCACTATATGTGAAGGAAGGACTGACTTGTGTATGAGAGGAAGGGGAGGAGGGTAGTACGAAGTCACTATGGATGCAAATCCAGGATTCCAAGAATAGGACTCTCAGGATGGGAGTGGTGTACAGGCCGCCCTCTCAGACAGAGGAGTTAGCAAACTAGTGAGACACATCAGGAGCACCTGCGAGAAGTGTAGTGTGGTGATCGTTGGGGACTTCAACATGCCAGGAGTGGAGTGCAGTACCAGAACAACCAGGAATAGAAGGGAGCAGGTACTGCTGGATGCTTTCCAAGACAGTTTCCTGATGCAAATGGTCAGAGAACTAACCAGATTAGGGAATACCCTTGACCTTCTGCTGGCAAATGGGGAGTTTGTGAGGGAACAGAGGGTGCTGGTGGGGAGTGCCCACCACTCAGTATGGTTCACGTTGGATATGGGTAAGGAAGGAGGGGAATCCTGCACAAGGGTGCTGGACTTCAAGAGGGCCAACTTCAGGAGGATGGGGGAAGTGGTAAGAGGGTACCAAGCCAGAATTCAACCTAGTATGGGCACCAACCAGAGGTGGGAGCTCATAAAGCTGAGGATAGTAGAGGCAACCAGAACCTGCGGCAAGGCCCAGCGCAAGAAGGCAAGGGCAAAGAAACCTAGCTAGATGAGCAAGGAGGTCATGGAAAAGGTAAGGAGGAAAAGAGTTGCCTTTAGGAGGTACAAAAAAACAGGAAGGCAGGAGGACAGGGAGGAGTACCTGAAGGAATTGAAGGAGGTGACAAAGGCAGTAATCGCAGGCAATGCATCTAAGAAGCTCAGGCTGGCACAGGGCATTAAGAAGGGGGAGAATGACTTCTCCGGGTACATCAGGGAGAAAGGGAGCTGTAAGGACAATATAGTAAGGATTAGGAAGGAGGGTGGGTTGGTGGAAGCTGGGGTGATAAGGCAGAAGCGCTAAACAATTACTTCTGCTCAATATTCACTAAGGAGAACTGGTGGGGTGATACCCAAGGGGGGAGGGATGAAGGGCAGGAACTGAGGGGAAGGGGGTGATGGATGCGGAAATCATGGAGAGCAGGGTTCTGGATGGTTTGAGGGCACTGAGAGTGGGCAAGGTGCCAGGCCCAGATGGCATCCAACCCAGGGTACTGAAGGAGCTGGCAGAGGTCCTGACGGGACCCTTGACAGACCTATTCAATGCCTCACTACACTCAGGATGTGTACCTCAGGATTGGCAGATGGGTCATGTGGTGCTCCTCCACAAGAGTGGCACCAAGGATGAACTGGGGAACTACAGACCGGAGAGCCTCACATCCATCATGGGTTAGCTGATGGATACTATCCTGAAGGAGAGACTGGTGGCCCTCCTGGAGGCCAAAGGGCTATTGGACAGCAAACAGCATGGCTTTGTAAGTGGCAGATCCTGCCAAACCAACCTGGTGGAGTTCCAAAATTGGGTAACTAGGCAACTGAATGGGGAGCATGCAGTGGATGTCCTGTGCCTGGACTTCAGTAAGGCATTTGACTCAGTGCCACATGGGAGGCTGGGAAGTAAGTTAGAAGGCACAGGGGCAGGTGCAAAGCTGGTGAGATGGGTAAGGTACTGGCTTCAGGGAAGGCAACAGAGGGTGGTAGTGGGTGCGGATCTCTCATCCTCAAAGATAGTGATGAGTGGTGTTCTGCAGGGCTCGGTGTTGGGACTAGTGTTGTTTGGGATATTCATTGCAGACAAATCATTGGGCATCAAGAGCAAGACCAGTCTGTTAGCTGATGACACCAAGATGTGAGTAGTGGTGGATGACATAGGGAGATGGCAGGGGTTGCAGCATGATCTGGCAAAGCTGGAAACCTGATCAGACACCTGGCAACTGGGGTTCAATGCCAAAAAGTGCAAGGTGTTGTATTTTGGGGTGAAAAACCCAAGGAGGAGTTACCAGCTGGCAAGAGTGCAGCTAGCCGAGACAGAGGAGGAGAAGGATCTGGGGTGCTCATTACGTGGTCAATGAACAACTCAGCACAATGTAGGAAGGCAGCTGCAAAGGCCAACAAAATGATGGGTTGCATTGCAAGGGGTATATCTTGGGGGGGGAGGTTATTCTGTCACTGTCCAGATCATTAGTTTGACCACACCTGGAGTACTGTGTGCAGTACTGTTTCCCATATCTGAAGAGGTACATTAAGTTACTGGAAGGGGTGCAGTGCAGGGCAACAAAGATGATCCGGATGCTGGGGGACATACCATATGAGTGGAGGCTGAGGGAGTTGAACATGTACTCACTGGAGGAGAGGAGGGACAAGAGGGATATGGTTGAAACCTTCAAGTACATGAAAGGAATAACCAAGCCAGGTACAAAGTAAGGGAGGAGAGGGACATCCAGGGCCATGATATGAGACTGGAGGGAGGACGGTTCAGGAGAGAGATGAGAAGACACAATTTAGCAGAGAGGGTGGTAGTTGGGTGGAATGCATTACCAGCAGAAGAGGTATCAAGTAGAACAGTAGGCTGCTTCAAAAGAGGCTGAGACAGGGCAAGGGGGAGGGTCAAGGGAGGGGAAGGTTGGGAGGGAGGGGCAGCTGCAGAGTAAGGGGTGCTAGCTGCACATTCAAGAAGAATTGATAGACCACTAGGCCTTTATTTGGTGGCAAATTTTGTATGTTGTATGTTCATACAAATACCATAGAATAAAAGTATAGAATAACTCGAACTTTTTTTAACAACTTGATGTACTATGAAACATTTACAGTTGTATATTCAGTGTTCCATATTGTCCTGCGGAGGCATCTTCGAAGTTGGTTTTGTAAAGAAATCTGGGAGAAGACTCAGCAGATGTTGTTTTGCAGAATCTGCTGATTGAAAAGTGAAATTGCCATGAAGCAATGATATTACAAGTCTTGCATGGAACTGTATTCTAAATGTTATCCCTCCCTGATGCAGACACTTTTTAATGTCCACATAAGCTCTCTGCTGTTCCGAAACAGATTGGCTTATATCATCAAAAATGTAAAATCGATATTGTTGCCAATATGAGACCTTGCTGCTCCTTGGATCTTAAGCATAGCTTGCAAATTAAGGAGTCTGCAAATTCCCTCAGCTTTTCTCCTTGCTTTGGTTTGGGATGGAGGGCCCTATGTGCTCTATGAAAAGCATAAGTATGTTCATTCTCTGGTGGGCCAGCAATTTGGGAGAAGAGAGAATTAACAAACTGAATAGTATTTGATTGTTCTGATCCCTCAGAGATACCTATAATCAATAGCTTATTTCTCATTGACCTTCTTTTTCAGGTCATCTACTTTTTCCTCCATCTTCTGTAGTTTTCTTCTTAAAGATATTAATTCTTTGTCTTCTGTATTAGCCTGATCCTCCAGTAAGCTAACCCTCACTTCCACACCCATAACTCGAGTAGGCAAAAATTCCAGAGAAGACTTGATAGATTTTACATCAGTGACCAGCACCATTAAGATCAATTTAAATCGAAGCAAATTCAAGTAAGTAGGCATCCTGGTCTGCTTCTCGAGTTTGCTCTTTGGTGGTCAAGGAGCCACTGGTCTTAGAATCTAATTTATGCCATTTAGAGGGTTTTTGTTGATTTGGGCACTGTGAAAAGGCTGTGGGCAGCATCTTTTTCCCGGATTCCTTTTCTGCCATCCCTTAATCACTAACTACAAGCACTATACAACTGAGTCTGGTTGCTGCACAAGTACAATCAATTTACTTTCCAAAGGAGGCAAAATTGTCAAGAACAGCAAATTAATGTCAGTGACCCACCATAGAGTTCACTGCCTCATGACTGATGCCATGGCATTCACACTGGATGTCCAATTGTGAATGTCTGATGAACACAATTATATCTGCTTTATAAAAACAATCAACTTGATAGTTTTAGAAACAATGCTTTTTTGTATTAAAGATTTTTATTTTGAAACAATCATGTGTATCTTCATGTTATGAATGGCATACAAAAGAAAAATGTGATTGATGACAAATATATATAAATACTTCAAATAATGTTTCTGGATCGATTTGTATAGCTGGTAAAAAAGAATCATAAGCAAACATTTGGTGACAACATTACTTGGGTGTGAATATTCAGTAAACTCAATTACAAAGTGTTGCTGCTTTAAGGCACAATGATAAGCCAAGTGTGTAATCCCCTGCATTTTTCATCCTCCCAACTCCACAGCCTACCCTTACCAAACCTTCACAACACATCTGTTGCCTGTCCCCACACCCGACCTGCACATACCCCCCATCCCCGATGTAAGCTTCACATTTTGGTTCTTAACAATATTGGGGGGGGGGACTGGCTCAGTGGTGTAATAGACTAAGGTTCTATATGTACCTTACCTTTTCCAATGGCAGTGACCCAAGTTTGGGAACGTACTCGGGTCACTGGGAGCTAGGGGTTGGGACAAGAGGATCAAGTGGCCATTGAGTAGCTCTCCTGTCTCGGACTGGAGTGGTGGGACTTCCCAACTCTTGGCTGCCACCAGGTGGAGGCCTGGTGGTAACACTAATGTGCAAGAGGTAAAATGTAAGTCTGGGGAGGCAGAAGAAACCATAGTTCTGGAACACATGCACACCTCCATTCTCATTTATTGTTGATGTCTCAAGAGGTCCAGAAGAACAAAGCAGGCAGAAAAAATGAACCGATAAGGGGCTTTGTGAAGTCTGCTGAGTCAATCTGACCCACCCTTTCACCCCTAGCTGGCAAGCCTGCAGGATTTGTATGCGCCCTGGTGGGGATGCTCTTCCCCTTGGCCCCACCACAGATGGGGAGGGAATCCATAGGGGAACTATCCCCCCAGTTCAGAGAGAGGAACTGGATGGTCAGGAATGCCTGAGGAACAGAGCTGAATAGCCACTCCTGTCTGGCTCGGGACGATAAACAACCTAGTATGGAAGAAAAAAACAAAACAATATAATGAGTATTTTGTTGAGGTTTGGTCCAAGAAGATTTTTATACATTTATAATTGGGATATAGCATTCAGTATTTGTATTGGATGCATTTTATTTTGCCACAGAAAGCCTTGTGGTAATTTTTATTAAGTTATTTATTTATTGAAATGTTTCTTTAAGAAGGCAGACTGAGTGACAAATCGCTCATCTCCCGGTGCAACCTGGGGGGAAGGGGTATAATAGGACTGAAACATTAAACATTCAAGTTACAAGGTCAACATTAACATGCAATTCTAAGGCAGATGCTACAAGCAGTGGTACAGCAGTGTTGCGCACAATAGGTAGAAAGAGTGGTCAATAATAAGTGCCGGGTTAATAAGTAAACAAGTGTTGATGTAAAAGTAAAGAAAAGGGGTGTGGGAAGGCAGGGGAAGGGGAAGAGTCATGTTCAAGTTACACTCAAGTTACAAGATCAACATTAGCATACAGATGCAAGGCAGGTGTTACAAACAGTGTTAAAACAGAGTTGTGCATAATATGTAGAAAAAGTGAATCAATAATAAGTGTTGTGTTAGTAAGTAGCAAGTGCTTACATGTAAGAAAAGGGTGAAAGGAGAGGAAGGGGTGAGGTGGAGGATTTAAGAGGAGGGGAGTAGATGAGAGATACAAGCCCCTGGGGGTTAGGAGAGGGATCCATAGAGGGCATTCGGTGTCCCTTACATTATGTGAGAGATCAAGGGAGGCCAGTAAGGGGGGAGAAGTTTGGAGGAAAAGTAGGAGGAGGAGGAGGAGGAGGAGAGCTAGAAATTAGTTAGGTGATGGTAGAGGGGTAAGGTTTATCCAGGGCTTATAGGAGGGAATTAGGGAGTGACAGAGGTACAAGGTTATTCTTGAGGGCAGAGCTGATGGAGTAGGCAGAGGATGAGTGCCGGATTTGAGGGGGGAGTGAATTCCAGGGAGCTCTCCTAACCAGTGCTTGGAAGTGAATTTAGCACAGTGGGAGAGTTGCCTATTTGTAAGAGAGGGGAAGGATAGGGCATGATAAAGGTTGCAGTGGTCAGTGCAAGGGAGGGCATCCAGGGCAAAGTGACAAAAGGAACTGAAGAGGGTGTGCAGTCTGGCCAGGGAGGACTTACAGCACCATAGACTATGTCACAATAGTCAAAAATTGGCACTATCATCTTCTGGATAAGTTCATGTCTAGCAAAAGGAGGGGTGGAACTATGGTTCCTGAAAGGGCACCAAGCTTGGGGTGCAGTTTTTTTCTGGATGGCATCAATATATCCAGAGAAGTTTAGGTTTTGGTCCAACCAAACACCTAAGTACCTGAAGGAGGATGTGTCCTCAAGTAAAGTCCCATCAATGGTGTGGAAAGTAGGTAGGGAGGGAAGCCTAAAGAGTCTCTGCCTTTTGCCAAAGATCATAGAGACAGTCTTCTTGGCATTGAGGAAAAGTTGATGGTTAGCAAACCAGAGCTGAACCTTGTCAAAGTCTTACTGTAAGCTGGCTGTAACCTCAGCAGGACAGGAGCCAGATTCATACAGGACTGTATCATCGTCATACATATATATAATGTTGGAGGGGGAGCAAACAGAGGGAAGGTCATTTAAGAAGATGAA
Organism: Neoceratodus forsteri; assembly: GCA_016271365.2. Classification (NCBI taxonomy): domain Eukaryota; kingdom Metazoa; phylum Chordata; order Ceratodontiformes; family Ceratodontidae; genus Neoceratodus; species Neoceratodus forsteri. The sequence goes on along the minus strand of CM057459.1, from coordinate 854,552,650 downwards.
GAATAGGAGGAGCCATACTACAGAGCCCTGGGAGATGCCAGTGATAATTGGGAGGAGAGGTGAAGTGGCATTCAAGATCTTATAGGGCAGCTGCTGGGAGTGAGTCGAGGAGAAGGGAGTGAGAGATGGTGTCGAAGGCCTTGGCAAAGTCTACAAAAATAGCAGCGGTAATTTGGCCATTTTCCATCTCGGTTAGGATGGAGTCTGTGAGCTGCAGAAGAGAGGTGGTGGTTGAGTGTTTTTTTCCTGAAACCAGACTGGAAAGGGGTGAAAATGAAGTTTCAGATAGAAAAGAGGTGAGTTGGGAGAGGACAATGTGTTCTTGAAGCTTGACAAGGGTAGGAAGAAGAGAAATGGGGCGATAGTTGCCAGGGGATGAGGGGTCACCTCCTTTGGAAAAAGGGAGGACCACTGCATGTTTCCATGAAGAGGGGACTGAGGCAGTAGAGAATGAGAGATTTAGGATTAATGAGAGGAGGTGGAGCAATGGCCGGAGTGGAGAGGGAGAGGAGTTTTGGGTTGAGGCCATCGAGGGAGGCACGTTTAGAGGGGTTGATGGTGAGGAGGGCACTTAGGGCATTGTTTAGAGTTACAGACATGAAAGAGAAGGGGAAGTGGGAGGGTGGTGGAGGGAGCAAACCAGTAGAGGGTAGGATCGGTGATGGGTAGGAAGGGAGAGATTTCAGTAGCTCAGTGGCACAGAAGGTATAGTAGGAGTTAAATACTGCTGCTCCAGCTGGTGGGTCAGACACTAGTGAGGTGTTTACTTTAAGTACTGGGGAGGCAGGATGATGGGGTAAATAGGACATTGACCACCTTCCAGAACTTAGAAGGGGAATTTTTGTTGGTGATGAAGGCAGATTTGAAATATTCGGACTCGGCTAACCGTGTAGCCCTGGTGCAAATGTTTCAGAGCATGCGGTAGTTTGCGAAGTCACTAGGATGTTGGGTGGCTTTATGATACTTCCAGGCTCGATCTGATATCTGTTGCTTTTGGCTTTGTTTTTCTACGTGTGTGTCTTTAAAAGGAATTTAAAACACTCTTTATATAGTGCTGGATGTATCAAGCTTGTATACAAGCTTGATACATCCAGCAGACCAGACCTGAGTTTGATTCTCACAACCTCCACTTGCATACTGTGTGATTCTGAGCAGGTCACTTAACCACCCAGTGTTCCCAGGTCGCCCCAGAAAACAGGCACATGTGCCTAGTGGGCCTAACCCGGTTACCAAAGACTAAAATAAAATAAAATAAAAAATAAAGTATGGTGATTGGTTGTATAACTCCTTTTGAACAGAGCACTAGCCACCAAAACTCTACCTCCAGATAAAGCCATTGACAGCAATGTGCCGGGGCAAGTGGGTCATATATTTCAATTTGGTATTTTATTTTACATAATTACAAAAATAACTGCCCACTCAATTGGACAAAGGTAAAACAATCACAGCGTGACACTTCATCCTTAACATGGTTGTTGCACTGTGAGGGGTAAACCTGACCTGGAAGAATTAGAATTAAATCTCAAATAGAAGAAAGCCAGTGAGCCATTAACAAATAAGGACCACAATGCAGAAAGTTATAAATGCTACAAAAAATTGCATCTCAATGGGGATACACCCTACAGGGACAGATTCATAAAACAACACTGCATTGTAATTCGATGTGATCTGTTTTCTGCTGACTCAAGCTTATTGGCAGACTGAAGCCTTTGTAATACACATGTCTATGTTGTTTCAAGGATAACAATCCTGAACATTTCAGCAGTGTTTAAATACTGTACTTACACAAGTTTTGCCCTAAAATGTAAGCAGTCATAAAATACTTTTGATAAGACAGGCAGTGGCCACTTTTGTGGACACAGATACTGTTGCATTTTGATTTTCTGCAGAAAATGCGTGCCATTATTGTATACCAGTATGGGAGGGGCTTGAATGCCAAATTGAATCAGCAGACTGCAGCTTCGATGCCGTAGGTTGTCTTTGGCTAGCAAGTATGGTACCTTAATATGAAGTAGCAGTGATCCGTGGCTATTTAAAATGAACTGTCCCACAATACATCTCATCAGTATTTGCATAATATTGTAGTGCAGTGTCTGGAAACAGCATCCTGTCATCTGCAATGCATCATTAATACAGTTCTGCTCAAGAAAGACAAAGGTACCTTATATGATGTGTTGAATAAAATGCTGTGTCCATTAGCATTTTTGCACTGCAATATTCACATGTGCTTGCAGTAAATATTAATATCAACCTATGCTGTTCAGTCTAAAATTAACACATTGGCAATGAGCCTTGATTGTGTGTGTGACTTGGTTTGGTACTGATGACGCTACTGCATTGTGTAGAATTAAATGTTTTAATTCTTAGCACTTTTAGATATTATTAGTAATGCTAGGCATTCTGCAGTAAATTTAAAATAAATGCAACAGTGTTGATGCATAGTGTTTTTTAACTACGGTCATTATGGAAGACTGAAAAAAGAAGTCCAAATACTGCCCTGCATAATATAGATTGGTTCTTGATGGAGTACTAAATTTTTAAACTACACTATATTTTAAGGATGGTTTGTTTTTTAAATAAAAAAATACAAATAGCATGCCTAGTTTCTCATCAGATATTAACATTTCATGTGCATTATTGGTTTTTGGGAAAACAACTATATAGAGTTCTGAAATTAATCTAAAAGGGAGCAATAAAGCAGAGCAACATACAATAATAATAAAATAAAAACAGACAAAGCAAGTCCTGACTCCCTAGTGTTGCTTTGCTGCCTGCCTTGATTACCTTAGAGTTCATGAATAGGAGATGGGTTGGGGCCATTCAGCTGCAGTCTACTCTTGTGGGTCGGGTCAGGGATTCCAAGCAGAATTTATGCTGCTGCTTAAGCATTAGGCTATTGCTGAGTATTACATGCCCCTGTGTATGTGTTTACATTAATTAAATATTTTAAGCTAAAGTACAATATAAGAACATACATTCAGAAAGAGAAAGAAGGAAAACCATTGATCTTTCCCTATCAACTTATTGGACATAACAGCTTGTTCGGTTTTTGTATGTATACTTATCTGGCCATACAGAGCCTTTAGATTTTAAACAGATGCTTCCAATAGTTTAATTCTTTTTAATCTCTGTTAAACTGGACTGTTTCTTTTTCTTACTTCTTTTTTTTTTTAATCACCATCACCTTCAGTCAAGACAAAGAAAAAGCTACAAAGAAAGAAAAAGAAACAGCACAGTTTAACAGAGGTTCAAAAAAGAATCAAACTATTGGAAGCATCCATTTAAAGATCATGTGCAAAGTCTTTTCCCCGAAAGTCACCAAAAGTCATAATAAAGATGAATTCCTTATCTAAGTCTGGTGATTTTTGTCATTGTACATGTGTAGTGTGCTGGATTCACCAATTTTTTTATATTTTGTGTTATTTATAAATTGAAGTACCGCCTCTTACGTTCGCGATCTCCTTAGCTCCTTAGTCAGTGCCCCTTCTCCACTGACGTCATTGTAGAGTGGCGCAGAATTCAATCTACTGTATGTAACCTGCTGCTGCCAAAGTTCTTCAGTTAATGCGGACACAGATTCCTTTGCAGCTGGTGCAGAATGTCTTCTGAAGAGGATAATGATCTTGAAAACATTGTGGAGTACATATCCACTGAGGCCTACACATTTGAGCCACTGGTCAGCCAGTCCCAAATTACTTAGCAAGACGAACTGTCTGAGAGCAGAGAGACTAGCGATGATTAACCTGGAATTGATGTGGACATAGATGAATGGTAAATTTTGTTTACCTGAACTTTATGTGCAGCTAGTTAAATCTAATTTTTGTTTCTAAAAGCCTGTAGAATACATGTCTGTAATGTCGATGTGTGTTTATTCTTTGATTGATATGAAATAATGATATCTTTTCACGACACCTCCAGGTTGTAGTCCAAGTTACAGCTTCCATGTACTGCTGATATCCCCGAAACATATGCCAGCATTTTCTAGACAGGTTATACACACACATGCACACACCCCTCAGAAAGCTGGCGTGTTTCCACCTAATGCTCTATTCCCAAATCAGCTCTCCCCATTGCTGGATCGGAAACTGTACCCCCATGATCTCTCTCTCCTAGTCCTGTTTCTCGCTTTGTAACCCAATTCTAAGCAGTGTTGCAGATGACCGATCGCTTTACAACCCCCTCCCCATGTCAGTCCAAAGAAGAAGCAAGTTATCTTGCATGGAAGAAGCTTCCAGATGCACAATACAACTTTCTTGCCTCTATCTCTCCCCTCAAGGCTGAGAAAGGCTTGGAGTGGTTGGTTTCAGTCTTTGCCATTTTTAAAATTCACCACTGGCCCAGGGCCAAAGGGTCTCGGAAAACTGCCTTCTGCATACGTTTTTCGTTCTTAGCAAAGCAAATTATTCAGCTCTCCCCATTACTGCATCCAGGACTATATCCCCTTTTGAGGCACCCTGAACCCCTGTTCTCCATCCAAAGATGTAACATGGTGCATAACACAACTTCCTTGGCCCCCTCTATATCCAACCTCATAATAACAACCTCTTCACATTTTCAGCCTGAGCCCCTCGATTGAAAACTTTTTCCAATTCCATCACGCGTGTTTCCTCATACTGATTTCTTCCAATTCATCTGTACCTTTGTTGGATTGAACACCATACCCCATTCTGCACTACTGGCTGAAGGACAATCTTTTGTGTAAACACATGTATGATACACAGTTGTTGTACGACATCAATAAAATCACCATATTGTCTTGGAGCAGACACACAGTAAGAAACTGCATAAAAGCTTTCAAATTACTCGCCAAATAAAAAGGCAAAAAATACAGTTGGGTTCACACATCAGAAGAAGGATGGAGAGCAGAAACTATACTATCGGCATGATGATCATGACCAGAAATACAGGGTAACACAACTACATAAGTCTGCTTCTCCATTTCTCTTCACCTTCAGGTCCAGGTAATTAATCTGCTCTTCACCTGTTGTGCAAGTGAACATGAGGTACTCATTAGTGCTGTGCAAAAAAACAATGAATTCATTCAGAGATTCTCGGGTGCCTTTCCAGATGAGTATGATGTCATCTATATACAGTAACACTTGATGCAAGAACGGGTTGGTTTGGTGCTGATTGATGACGTCATACTCCCATTTGCCTACGTATAGGTTGGCTACTGATGGTGCTGCAAGTTGCACCCATGGCAATATCCTTTTTCTGCCAGTACATATTGCCATCAAAAATGAACACATTTTTAGTCAATAAATGTTCTAATAATTTGAACACAAATTCAACAGGTGACTCCATATTAACATTCTCCCTGTTAAGAAAAAATGCTACAGCATCTAGGGCCCCTTCATGCGGTACATTCATGTACAGTGATTCAATATCTAGGGTAGCCAACAAACAGTCTTCACCCAAAGACCTCTATGAAAAAAGCACACCACTGGTTAGCACCAGTTACCCTGTACATAGTGTTTTATGTAGACCACACATTGTCGGCTAGATGTTGTTATTGGCAGGTGGATAAATAGAAAGTAACAGTGTTTGTGAGTTTGGAAGTGTTGCTCTGGTTTGAGCAATGAGACACTAATTGATAAGCTTCCTTCATAGGGACCAATGTTTTGCATACCTGTATGACATGCAGATGGTAGACTAGATGCTTTTTCTCCACAACACTGGAAAAACATTACAACATGAATGCTATGTACAATTTAAAATGACCCCCCCCAAAAAGAAGGAAGAATGTGGCACAAGATAATCATGTTTGTCGAATGAGATGCCATAAATTATCATATGACAGCCTCAGTCTTATGGATACTACCGACTAGTCCTTGTAATGCAGACACCACCGAGGGCAGTATTAGGGGGTTCATGCCACATTCTTAATTGAACCTTTAGGGCGCACTACACAGGCAGGTCCTCATGTGGCCAAGAAAACTCACCTCCAGTGGTAGAAATTAACTCTGCTGTGACCGAGCTATAGGGCAATACTACAGTACTGGGAGAAGAAACACATGACAACTTAGAATTGCACAAGAAATGGACAGCATTGATGGCTGTCACCCAGTCATAACTAGGTGCACGGGCAAACTTGCCAGGCACCATGGCCCTGCATAGTTTTACATGCCTTGATAGTCCCAGTGCAAATAAATAGGCTTAGAATCTAGCAGCAGTGGGACAGTCAAATAAAGGGACTGGCACATTATGACTGCGGACCAGCAACTAATGTAGATGCTGTAGAATTGTCAATATTTCCACACATCAGGGTACGGCATTTGTTTTATGATTGCAGACAGCCATGCAGAATGATGTGGAGACGTGCAGTCTCATCATGTGCCCAGCCCACTATTTCCAGCATAAGAGGAACATGTCACATATCGCGGCCGGTTGCCCAGGGCAGAAGAGCAGTAGAGCTGAAGTAGTAAGATGACTTTGGAGGCTACTTCCTGAGACCCCATTATGTACCCATGTTTGTGACTCTGGCAAAGAGTTTGTTATGCCCCAAGGCACAGAAATGGCAGCACATAGTCTAGCAAGGCAACACTGATGAAGGTATACTCCCCACTTGCTCTGCTGAAATGATAACTAGTTGCCAAGCTCCAATCGCAGTTGACTGCCTGTCTGCATGGGCATTAGTGGGCAATTGCAATTGCAGATGACATTGTGGTGAGCATGATGCTTGCGGGTCTCTCTGGTGAAATATGCACTCTCAAATCGGCATCACTGTGAACGGCAACCATTGACAATTATCGGAAATATGACAAGTGGAGTTTGTGCAGTGATGAAATACATTGCCAGTGTGCACCGAGTTCATGGCAAATGGGTCTGTATTTTTAGACTGATAGCTTTTTTCTGGAACAAAATGTTTGTGACGATATTATTTCTTAGTAAGTGGACTTTCGGATACCAAGATGTGTTGCTCTGAGGGAACAGTCTGGTGCTAATCTAGCCACCTGGGAAGAGCAGGATAATAAAATGTAAAATAAAAAGAAATCGAATACGGAGAATAATTAGAGATTTGCTTTCTTCAGGTGGTGATCGGCTAAAAAGCTACAATCCACATACACTGGTCAAGCAAACAGCAATGGTGGAAGAACGAGTTCCGATTCTCTGTCAGCAGTAGGGCACCATATCGCTCCATTATTAGACATGGGCAAGGTTGTACAACAAACTAAAGTTTCTCTATTGTAGCAAGTTGAATGGAAAAGTGCAGCCTTTGGTTCTGTGTGTTTCACCACGCACAAAGTCTGCAGCACAGCTAGAAAATGTCAGGAAAGGAAGGTTCGGTATTGCCACTGCATACATTTCACACTTCGATACCCTTACGTCAGACTGAACAATAAATACAGCATGCAGAAATAATAACTAAACAGTGCATATAGCATAGCTCCTAAGCCAGCAGCTCTACAATTACATCACAGCTGAACATGCCCCACTTGCAGGCACAGTGCGAGCGTGTAGTTTTGCAACCTTGAACTGAAGGGAAGAAAAAGGAGAATAACAAAAAAATACTGGATCAAAGTAGGTAAAACTGCACGGATTAACTGTCGCTGACACAGTCTTGGGTATGGTAGTGTTTGTTCAGGAAAACAATCCCTTGCACATGATTTTTAAACTCTAAAGGTTCCCTATGGCCAGATAAGAGTACGTAGATAAAGGGAACAAGTTGTTATGTCCAATAAGTTGGTGGGGGAAAAAACAAGTCTCCCTTCTTTCTCTTTCTGAAAGTATGTTCCTATATTGTACTTTAGCTTAAAATATTTAAATAATGTCAACACACACACAGGGGCATGTAATACTCAGCAATCAGCCCAAGGCTTACACAGTGGCATACATTCTGCTCAGAATCCTGGATCCGAGCCACCCCAAGAAGAGCCAACTGCAGCTGAATAGCTGCAGCCCCTCTCCTGTCCATGAACTGAAAGATAATCAGGTGGGCAGCACAGCAGCACTAGGGAGTCAGGACTTGCTTTGTTTATTTTTATTTTATTATTATTGTATGTTGCTCAGCTCAGCTGGTTAATTTTAAAGTCAGTGAGGGTCATGGTATTCGAAGTGACAAGGGGGAAGGGAATCAAGTTGGGGGTCAGAAAACTAACAAATGAGCACAATTCCAATTGGCAATTGTAGGGAGAATCTATATATGAAAAAAATGCCTTCTGGATCAGCGGCTTGTTTTGTTTAATTTAGTCTTCTGAATAGACAGCATCTGAAGATTTTAAGTTAAACAAAACAAGCTGTTGATCCAGATGGCATTTCTTGATTTTATTGTTCTAGGCATATGGTTGCTGTGCCGCAGGAATTGGGGAGAAATAGAAAATGGTGTGGCGGAGGGAGGGGGAGAAGAAGAAAACACATTATAGTGAGTGGGAGGATGTAGAGAGATTTTCAGGAAGTTGTGTTTCGATTCCACTCTCTCATAACAACAAAAGCTGTGCTGCATTTGGAATTCTGGTCACAGACCCCTTCGTCTGATAGCAATATGTCAGCATAGCATAATGACGCAATGTAGCCATAAAAAGCAGAAGCAGAAATGAAGTCCAGTCAGCTGGTAAGGCTGCTTCATACTGTTCTTCTTATCTACCATAGGAAGATTGCAGTAAATCTGCCTTTTGTTATTACTTCCTCCCTTCAAGTAGTTGGTTGAGAGCTGGAGCTGCAGAAAGGCAGACTGTTCAAAAGAAAATAAAAGCAAAGTAACTTCTCTAACAGTGAGTAAAAAATAAAGTGAAATGGGGCTGAACTGAAGCAGTTTACAAATTAAAGTGTTTTGAAAACAGAAACATTTAAAGAGACAGGCAACAATTTTGCTTAAGTGCATAATGCAACTTAGAGTGACATTATTCAGTGCAATTTTGTGACTAAGCAATGGCAACAGCAGTGACTTATCAAATCCAGTCACCAGAATCTTTTGAATTTGACAAGCCAGTGACTTTCCAAAATAGCTCTCAGACTCTTGAAAAGGTTTCTTCAAGCAAGCAGCCTAGTGGTGTCAGCAGAGGAGAATCAGGTGACCACCCTGATCTACTGCATAGGGAACAAGATAGATGATATCCTCAAGAGGATAACATTGATTGAGGCAGAAAAGAAAATTTTGATGTGGCTCAGGAAAAATTAAGCAGGTATTTCACAGGCTACAGAAAAGTTATGTACAGAAGGGTAACATTTAACAATGCTAGCAGGAAGCAGGGCAACCCATCGATGACATCATTACATCATTATTTGCCTTAGCTGAGCATTCTAACTATGGAGACGATGAGATGAACTGGTGCAGAACTGGCTTGTCATGGGGATCTGATACAGCATATTGGATGAATGCATGCAGCTTGTCAACAACCTAACTATAGAGAAGCCCATCACAATAGCCCAACAGAGCAAGGTCATATGAATAGCACTGTGGGGTTCATGTTTAGGGCCCCCCAGATGGTTCTGCCCCTATGGAGATGGTCCAGTACTGGTCATTAAGGGTAGTATCCCCAGAGGACCTTTTGGTGGTGCTGGACCTATTGGGTGTTGGGGCAGCTTGTGTGATTGGGTCGGAGGAGGCAGTAGCAGCCTATAATGGGGCAGTTGATGCGGCCTTTGACTCAATCGCACCCTTGTGTGCCTGACTCTTGTCTACTTGTCAGAGATCTCCCTGGAATGATGAGAATCTCCAAGGTTTAAAGACTAGGAGCTGGAGGTTAGAGAGGCATTGGAGGTGATCTGGTCTGGTGGAGGACAAAGTGGCCCTGAGGTCACATTATATGGACTATCTGGGGGTAATCTCCCATAAAAGGGTGGAGTTTCTGTCTAGGGAGATTGCTACAGTGAGAAGCAGACCAGCTCAGCCCTTCTGCACAGTGGACAGGCTTTTATATCCTGCCTGTCTGTATATTGGAGGGGTAGGTTTGAGCACAAGGTGCAAGGAGCTGGCTCTGTTTTTCACTGACAAGGTGTACTCCATCAGGGCTGAGGTCTCGTTGAACATCTCTCAAAAGGGCTGCAGGGTCCAGCCTGAGTGGAGTCGGAGCACTCCTCCTGTGTGGTATGGGTTTGAGCTAATTGGGGTTGGGGAGGTGGTAGAGATAATCTCTAAGCTGCGGCCAACCCATTGTGATTTAGATCCAGGCCCAACTCGCCTTTTGATGGAATGTTTGGTCCTGATTGGTCCTGTGATTGCTGGGGTAGTCTGGAGTTCATTATGGAGTGGGATCTTTCCTCTAGCCTTGAAAGAGGCTTTGGTTAGACCTCTTTTGGAAAAAAAACATCTTTGGACCCAGACTGCCTCAATAATTACAGATCTGTTTCAAACCTTCCATTTTAAGGGAAGGTTGTAGAAAAGCTGGTTGCTGTTCAGCTGGAGAGACATCTTGCTGCTTCCTCCATCTATTAGCCTTTCCAGTCTGGGTTCTGAGCGGGTCATAATACAGGGACGGCCCTGGTGAGGGTGCTTAATGACCTCCTGATGGTGAGGAATAGAAGGGACTGTACCATTTTGGTCCTTCTAGACCTCTCTGCAGCATTTGACATCGTGGACCATGAGGTGTTACTTGACTGACTGCGGTTGGGTGTGGCCTGTCCAGAAATGTCATCAACTGGTTCAGGTCATACCTGACAGACAGAGTACAGAGGGTGACCATGGTAATTTTCTCATCAAATCCAAAGCCTCTGTGCTGTCATGTTCTGCAGGGGTTGGTGTGTCGCCTCTGTTGTTCGCAGTGTATATGCTGCCACTGGGGGACATTATCAGGTGGTGTGGGCTGGTTTTTCACTGCTATGCAGATGATACCCAGCTGTACCTGTCCTGTGCTCCCAATAGCCAGGTGTCAGACTCTGTATTCAACAGCTGCCTTGAGGAAATCCAGATATGGATGACTCACAAATGGCTTAAGCTTAACCCAGATAAGACTGAGGTACTGGTGGTACAGCCGGGTCATCAGGGTGTAGGGGTATGTGACATTACCCCGTGACCTCGTGCTGGGGGGTGTGCCTTTACCCCATCTAGGCAGGTGAAGAATTTGGGAGTAATCCTGTATGGCTGTCTGACACTTGATGCACAGTTGTCGGCTGTGGTAAGAAGTGGCTTTTATCATCTCTGGAATATTGACAAATTCAAGCCCTAATCCCGCCTGATGACCTGCCCACACTGGTACATGCTTTTGTCACTTCCAGGTTGGACTACTGCAATGCCCTGTACCTAGGGATATCTGGAGGCAACCTCTTCAGACTGCAGCTGGTGCAGAATGTGGTGGTGAGATTATTGATGGGGGTGAAAAGATGTGAACATATCACACTGTTGCTCCACGAACTGAACTGGCTGCCAGTCCAATGGAAGGTTGTCTTCAAGATAGGGCTATTGACCTATAAGACCCTGCACAAGATGAGTCCAGTCTATCTGCAAGAGCTCTTTGTGCCGTACCACCTAACCTGGGCTATCCGTTCTGCCGGGGGTGTCCTCCTTGGAGTTCCCAGGGCTAGGTTGTGGCATACGGGTGATAGAGCATTTGTGGCAGCTGCACCTATCCTGTGAAAATCCCTGCCTTGTCATCTTAGGGAGGCCCCCTCGGTAGAAGCCTTTAAGAAGGGCCTCAAAACATATTTATTCAATCAAGCCTTTAATTGAAGGTGTTTTAAAATAATAGCATTTCTATGATGGCTAGTTTTTATTTTATTTTTTATTTATTTATTTAATTTTTGTTGACCGGGTAAGTGCACTAGACAAATCCTGCCTATTTTCAGGCATGACCCGGGGAGGGGGATACAGATGAATGCCAACTGACCTTGAACCAGATTAAGCTGATGGTGGTATTTTTTTTAGTGAATGAGGGAAATTTGGCCAGGACACCGGGGAAATTTCCCTACTCTTTTTCGATAAGTGCCATGGGATCTTTAACATCCACCTGAACTACCACCAATTCAGGCAGATGGGACCTCGGTTTAACATCTCATCCAAAAGACGGCACCTCAGAAGTGCAGCACCCCTCTCATGCTGCACTACAGTGTCAGTACTGGGATATTAACCCAAGTGCCAGATGTGGGAACTGAACCCACAGCCCTCTGATCTCCCGGCCTCAGAGGTGAGTGTGCTACCTACTGAGCCACTGACACTGCAAAGTTACTGACACAGTTAAGCTGTTGCTCCCAGCTGTATTTCTGTATGTTGTTGTTGTTGCTTTAAATCTGTGTTATTGTATCTTTAAAATGTTTTTGTATGATATGTGTGTTCATATTGTGCAGCACCCAGAGCCTTTGGAGATGGGTGCTATATAAATAAAATATCTATCCATCTAAAAATATCTAAAACTATAGTTGGACCTCCGGCCAGAAGCAGGTCCACAGACATAAAAAGGTAACCTAAAAGTGGACCGCATGCTGGGCATACATTTTTCCACTAGAAGGGCTCCCAAGAAATCCAGTACAGCTCCAAAAGTGATGCAGCATCATGGGCATAGAGGGATACTCCACAAGGGAACAGGCATGCAGAAGCCATGTGCAAGATGAGGAATACACCAGCAAACACAAGCACAACAAGAGAGGAGATGATAAGAGTGTACATCAATCAAAAAAAGTACAAGAAGTGTCAGTGTATGCCTTTTGGGGATAAATTCAGGCCCAAAAGATGAGCTGGAAAGCAATAGTTCTCATCAACAAGATACCATCAGAGTTCAAGATAGACTGAGGTGCAGATGTTACAGCAATGCCAAAAATCGTTTACAAGAAACTGCTGGGCAAAACCCACATATCTTTGAGGGCCAGAAGTAATGTCTTGATGGGGATATGAAGATACATGCTGGGTACATGTGCAGTGTTCACTGCTACTAACTAAAGGCAGAAATGCAAATCAAGAGGACATTTTCATTGTGACGAACCTCCATACTAAATTGCTAGGCAGACAAGACACTGAAACCTTCATCTTCATGCCAGACTTGATAGTGTGGAACAAAGCAGGTGGAGTGAGGAGCTCCCAGCATTATTCAGTGGTCTAGGAGAACTGACAGCAGAGTACCATATTCAACTTATACCAGGAATCATACCATTTTCACTGATAGTATCTGGAAGGATCGCAGTTCTGCTGATGTCCAACGTCAAAGACAAACTTTCCAGAATGGAGAATCTGGGCATGGTTACCAGTGTTGAGGGACCCACAGATTGGTATGTTGGAATGGTAATGGTCTTGAAGCCAGATGGAGCTGAACGGATCTGTGTTGACCTAATCAAACTGAACGAGTCAGCCAGATGGGAGAAATGTATCCTTCCCTCAGTGGATCAGGCGCCAGAGATGCTGGTAGGAGCAATTCTCTTCACTAAGCTTGATGTCAATGCAGGATTTTGGCAGGTACAGATCATGTGTCAGCCACAATGAAATGCAGAAACTTGCAGGAATGACATGTCACAAAATCCTGCATGACAAAAGGGCTTACTTGCCATTGCCTTATAATGGCCCCTGCAGTAAATTGCAGTATTCTGTGATATTCTGCAGCATTTCTGCACTTCATCCTGGCTTGACACATCTGTACATCTGTCAAAGGCATCAGAGAAACTGACCGCCTTCACTACACCCTTTGTATGCTACTGCTTTCAAAGATTGTCCTTTGGCATCTCCTCTGCCCCTGAGCACTTTTAATGCATAATGTGTTTAGTCCTGAAAGGACTGAAGAGGGTTGTCTGTCAAGTGGATAATATCCTTGTTGTCAGTCGCACAAGACAGGAGCATAGCCAGATAGTCTTTGCAGCCCTAAGAAAGACCAAGAGTACAGGGCTCACATTGAATGCCAAAATACGTGCATTCATGAAAAGCAGTGTTTAGTTCCTAGGACATTTAACTTTGGACAAAGTTGTACAGCCTGAACATTAAGAGGATGACAAGTTCAACAAATGTTCTGACATCTGAGGGTTCCTGGGAATGGTCAACCAACTGGGAAGGTTCATAACTGCCTTAGCAGAGAAAACAAAATCCCTACAAGAGCTTTTGTCACAGGTTAATCAATGGCTTTCCAGTTCAAGAGCAATGATTTACAACTGTCAATGCAGAGCTTATGGCACCTCCTACCATAGCCTTGTTCAATCCCAACATACAAACAAACATAGTGGCATGTGCATCATACTTCAGTCTATGAAGAGTCCTGATGCAAAAGCATGAAAACCACTGGAAAGCTGTCAGGTATGTCTCAAGAGCACCAACATGAACAGGACAGAACTATGTGTAAATTGAAAAAAAAGACACCTGACCTAGTGTGCACATGTGAACATTTTAGTTGTTGCCTTTTGGGGGCACACTTCATTCTAGAAACATATCACAAACATCTGGTAAGTTTATTGGGCACCAGAAGCCTAGATAACCTTCCTCCAAGAATGCAGAGGTTCAGCGTGAAGTTGATTATTTGTGCCTACACCTGTGTTCGTGTTCCATGCAAGCCTTTCCTTACTGCTAATACCCTGCTGAGAATGCCTCTCAAAGGATAACTTACAGAACATGATACAAACCTCATGTAAGAAATAAATATCCATCTTGCTCAAATATGAGACACCTTTACAGCATTTAGATAACTATAGAATGATCATGTATAGCAGCAATTCATGACATTTTGCCCACATGGCTGGCCACCATGGGTTAAAGGTCTGGATACTATCAAACTGTTCTGACACAAATGACACATCATAAAAGTTCAGGATGGTTTACCTCTGAAGAGAACCAGAATGGTGATTCCTCAACCTTTGCAGGATACTAACCAGATACAACTTCATGAAGAACACAAGGGAATGGAAAAATGTTGCAGGAGAGCACAGCAGACTGTGTAGTGACTGGGGCTTGGTGCAAAACTAACAGTCCCAATCAACGGTATACTGACTGTATGGAAACACCATTACAATGAACACATCAATGCTGACAACATCGACAGTTCACTGTAATGGTCTGCCTGTGACCCCGGCACTCTGTCTCCTGGTCCTGCACCCCCTCCCCGAATCAACTCCAACTTGGAGTTTGAATCCTATAGTTCAGGGTGATTCGGAGGGCAGAGCCCCCCAACTGGGACCTTCAGGGGGCAAGGCCCCTGATAAAAATACAGTGATCTTTGATGGATTTATGTCAACCACAACTTGTGATCAACATAAATCTGTCGCTGCGATGTCTGTCGACAACATAGTTGTCAAACCGGCATCGTAGAGCATTGATCAACAACTGCAAAATCTGTACCAAACTTTGCTGGAATCCAGTAGAACCATTAATTTTGTCTAAATTAACATAGAAACATAGAAGTTGACAGCAGATAACGACTGCAAGACCCATCCAGTCTGCCCATTTTTTTCTACCGTATGAATGTGCCATAGGCCTTTATTCTGTCAATGGCCTATTTATTCAAACTCATCTGTGTTGCTCCCTTATGCCTATCCTATGCCTGTTTGAAGCCTTGCACTGTATTAATATCCACCACTTCCTGAGGTAGGCCATTCCATGCATTCACCACTCTTTCTGTGAAAAAGAACTTCCTCACATTACTCCTTAATTGGCCTCCCTCTAATCTCATGTTGTGTCCTCTTGTCCTGCTATTTTTCTTAAATTGAAATGTTAGACTCTTTCACCTTGTTAATGTCCTTAAGATGTTTGAATGTTTCTATTATATAACCTCTCCCCCTCCTTTGTTCTAGGGTATACATATTGAGCTCTGTTAATCTGTCCTCATATATTTTCTGATGTAGTTCCTGTACCATTTTGGTTGCCCTTCTCTGGACTGCCTCCATTTTGTTACTGTCCTTGTGCAGATATGGCTTCCAGTACTGCATGCAGTACTCAAGATGGGGCCTAACCAGTGTCTTGTAAAGAAGGATTATTACCTCCTTCTTATGACTTGTGATTCCCCTATTAATACACCCCAACATCTCACTAGCCTTACCTACTGCTTTGGTTGTCTGCTTGGATGATTTCAGGTAATCTGTGATGATGATGCCCAAGTCTGTTTCTTCCCTTGTGATTGCCAGTAACTCCCCTCCCAACCTATAGGTAGCTTCAGGCTTTCTCTTCTCTATGGGCATGACCTTGCACTTCTTTGTGTTAACTCATTGCCTTCACAGGAGCTCTCTGAAGTTGAACCACTTGTCTCTTGTATACTGTTAACAGTAAATCCTGGGCCTTTCTAAGCAAAATCAAGCTATAGCCTGCATGCCACAAACAAATCCTAATAGCTCAAGAACCATAAGTGCTAGACACAAAGTATGAGTGGCAAAGTTATTCAGCACAACATTACCTTTCTAATGGTGGTATGCAAATAATAGTATGTAATTTTGTTTGTTTTTCTATGCTGGTTGAAACAGCGAAAAAATATTTTTTTTTCACTAAAAAGGCAACATAAGCCATACACATCATACCATAAACAAATGCAAATAACTCCTAAAGTATACATGATATACACAAAATATCAGTGCAAGTTGCTCAGCACAAAATTACCTTTCAATGGTGGTATGCAAATAATAATAAGTATTTTTTTTTCTATGCTGGTTGAAACAGCAAAAAAAAATATTTTTTTTCACTAAAAAGGCAACATAAGCCATACACACCATACCATAAACAAATGCAAATAACTCCTAAAGTATACATGATATACACAAAATATCAGTGGCAAAGTTGTTCAGCATAAGATTACCTTTCCAACGGTGCTATGCAGTCAAATATATATTATATTCTGTTATACTATATACTAAAATATATAAGCGACTTCTCCAGACGTTGCAAGGGCACACTGGGAGTCAGTAGCCGACTTCTGCTGGCGTCCTCCGGACACACCAGTGTATTTTACTGACGACTACAGGTGTCAGCTAGGAGATAATGAGTTAAACCCCTGTTGCCACTCTTCAGACCATTTTGCCAGTTTTTCCAGATGTCTTCTTATTCTGCCCAGCCCATCTGGATTATCTACTTTGTTGCAGATCTTAGTGTCATCTGCAGACAGGCAAACCTTACCTTCAAGTCCATCTGCAATGTCACTGATGAAGATATTGAAGAAGACTGGCCCCAGGACTGATCCCTGAGGTACACCACTTGTGACTTGCATCTCTTCTGACTGTACCGTTTACCACCATTCTCTGTTTTCTGCCCACCAACCACTTTGCCACCCAATTGACCAACTTCTGACCCACTCTGAGCCTACCCAGCTTATTAATCAATCTTGTATATGGAACAATATTGAAAGCTTTGCTGAAGTCAAGGTAGGCAACATCAGCTTCAACCCCTTTGTCCACCACTCTGGTTACCCAGTCAAAGAAATCTATGAGATTAGTTTGACAGGAGCTTTCTGTTGTAAACTCATGCTGTCTTGGATCCTGTGCTCCAATTGATTCCAAGTGTTGCACTATCCTTTCCTTAAGGAGTGCCTCCAAAATCTTGCCCACTACTGAGGTGAGACTGACTGGTCTGTATTTCCCTGCCTCCTCCCTGCTGCCACTCTTGTGGAGTGGGATCACATGAGCCCATCTCCAGTCTTCTGGGACCTCTCCTGTGCTCAGAGACTCAGTAAATAGTTCTACTGATGGCACTGCTAGTTCCACCCTTAGCTCCTTTAGTACCCTGGGAAGTATGAAGAAGAAGAAGAAGTAGAAGAAGAATCAGCATTTATATAGCACTTTTCATACATCCAAAGCACTTTACAAGCAATGCTAGACTGGTACTGAAGTGACTGAATGTGTGGTGGTGGCCATATCGCACATCATCACCCACACACAGCCTGGATAATTGCATGAACCAGTTTATGGAAGGGGAATGTTGGCCAGGACACTGGGAATGTTCCCTACTCTTTATGAAGAGTGTCCTTGGTTCTTTTACTTCCACCTGGACACCCACCAGGACAACACCAGGATGGGCAGAAGGGACCTCGGTTTAACGTCTCATCCGAATGATGGCACACCCCAGCAGTACAGCACCCCCCAGTACTGCACTCAGATGCCAGCGATTTTTAGGTGCAAGTCCAATCCTGGTGTGGGACGAGAACCCACGACCTTCTGGTCCAGAGGCGGATGTGCTACCAACTGAGCCACGCTGACACCCTATGCCATCAGGTCCTATTGCTTCATCCACCCCGAGCTTAGTGAGCTCTTGTAGGACCCTTTCTTTTGTGAAAAGATTTGTGCACAACTCCTTCCCCCCCGTGTCCATGATGCTGAGCTGTGGGCCCTGCCCTACCTTCTTGTCAGTAAATACTGAGCAGAAATATCTATTTAGGATAGATGCTCTTCCTTGGTCCTCCTCAACACACTCCCCTTTATCCCTTTTGATCTTAGCATTATCCCTTCTGGAATTTCTCCTTTCACTAATGTATCTATAGAAAGTCTTGTCCCCTTCTTTTACTGTTTGTGCTAGTGTTTCCTCAGTTTGGACCTTTGCCTGCCTTACTGCCTTTCCTTAGGGAAGTTTGGTATGCCTTCCTATCTTCGTCCCACTGTATTCCCTTATATTTCCTGATTGCTATCCTTTTGGCTCTGATCTTTTCTGATAATGTTCTTTGAGAACCAAAGTGGTTTCCTCCTTCGTGTGCTCTTGCTTTTCTCCCTAACACAGTGGGATGTTGCTTCAAGTATTGCATCCTTAATGCTTGCCCACTTTGCCTGTACCCCCTCACCTGTATTTCTTCTTGCCAGGCCTAGCTTAACTCTGATGGCCATCTTATCAAAGTCAGCTCCTCTGAAGTCCCATATTTTTGCCTTGGAATGGGATTATTTAGTTCAAGTGGTCAAATTGAACCATACCATGTGATGGTGACTAGCCCCCAGGTGACCTTCTATCTGGAGATCTATGATCCTTTCCCCTGTTATTCAGTACTAGATCCAGGATAGCCCTGTCTCTTTTGGATTGTTGTATCAATTGTTTGAGGCCCTCCCCCTGCAGGGAATCTACTATGTGTCTAGTTCTGGCAGATGTTCCTGCTGGTATTGGCCAATCTGTATCTGGCATGTTGAAGTCTCCTATTATCAGAACCTCCCCTTTAGCTATCATGTTTTGTATATCTTCTAACAGTAATGTGTCTATGTCCTCCCCCTGGTCTAGAGGCCAGTAGACAACCCCAGTTCGTGTGGCTGTCCCATTTCCTGTTTCCAGTGTGACCTGCAGTTCTTCTGGCTCCTTATATGTATTCTGAATTTCTGTAGCTTTGATATTTTAATTGACATAAAAGGCCACTCCCCCCCCCCTTTTCACCTCAGTCTCTTTTGAACAATACATAGCCGGGTACTGAAGTCTCCCAAGTGTGGTTACTGATGAACCATGTCCCGCTAATGGCTATGTCCAGTTTAGCCTCTGTCATTGCTGCCTCAAGACACATGACCATGGCAAGAAGTTGCCAAAGATCTCTTTGACCTGAAGAGTAAAAAATCACTTATAAATGTGGACCATCATTTGTGGTACACTGAAGTTGTTCATCTGAACTTTACAATGCAAGTCATGTTACTGGACACTTAAAAGTAATTTTTGCAGCTAAGGGGTGCCTGAGACTCTAGTTGTTCAGCCTCCGTGATTTTACAAAAGGCTATGGCTTTGTATATCTCACAAGCAGTCCAAGACAAATGCAAGTCAATGGAAAAGCCAAAAGAGCAGTACAAATAGTAAAGAGACTTCTCAAGAAAGTTAATGATCCATTCAAAGCCTTACTTGTCTACCAAGCCACACCATTTGCCAGTGGCTACAATTAAGCCAAACTGCTGATGGGCCAAACTGAGAACAATCATACCTATTTTGCCATCTGTTTTAAATCCAAAACTTCTAGACCAAGTCAAAATCCAAGGCCATAAGCAGTTTTCCAGTTTCAAATGCAAACAAACATGTGATGCATGAGAGAGAGCTCATTCTTTGCCACAGTGTCAGCCTGCAAAACGGTCTGCATTCCAGACATGATGATTTCAACACAGGTAAAAGAACAGTTGTCACCTCATTCCTATCTTCTACAGAGTCCAGAGGGCCAGTTGAGATGTGACAGGTGCCATTTCATTCGGCTTTACTCCAGAGTGAAAGAAGGCCAGGGATCGGACAATCGAATGTCATTGAGTTTAAGGGTAACACCAGATGAACTACCAGAAGATCCACCAGAAAAGGTGCAACCAGTACCACTGGAAATTATGTACCATTACTGAGACAATAACAAGGGTTCCAAAGACAGACCAGTTACAGTACCAGTGACCATGAGATGCAGTGTTATGACCCTATCGGGATGGGGGTAGGTCCAACCTGAAAGACTTGACCTGCAAATAAAAAGGACTGAATGTGTTAAATAATTTCAATGCAAGTGACTGAGAGGTAGAACAATACTCTGATTTAGCCAAAACTGTTTATGTAGACTACCCTGAACTTCATTGATAGCCAATGGTATCAATAACAGAAAAGTTAAAATATAGTTTAAAAAGTTTAAGTTCAATAGTAAGGTGTTCTTATAAGACTATTTGAACTTCTGTAGAAATGTGTACAGTGTATATCCCAAAAGTGGAGATGTGGTGATAGATGGCACTGTGGCTAAACCAGCCTATCTATAGTAGTTTACTATGTGACTTCCAAGAGGAACTTCCCAGAGGAATTTCCTGTTAGTAAAATAGTTGCCATTTTCCCTTCCGCCTGCGTGCAGCATGGTTCTTAACAGCACTCACAACACTTTCACCTAAATTGCATGAATTGACACTCTTGCACCATAGGAGAGAACTTGTGAAGCACATATGAGCACACATAGTAAGCAACAGGAGTTCATAAATATAGGCACTGATGAACTGTTAGTTCTTTTCCCTGTCCACATTAACACTAGATACAAAATGTTGCTACAGTGTACTGCTCAGCTACACATACAATGTATTACTGCAGGGAAGAGGTGGGCCTACAGTATTTCCAACTGAGCTAACCTGTTACAAATGGATGCACATGCCGACTCATAACTATTCCCAATCATGGAGGGGGTGAAGAAGACTTTTAGAGGGGAATCATACCACAAAATGGTTGGGGCTGGTGGGGTATGCAAAGATAATGTCAGTAACAGAAGAGAGTAAATACATCAGTACTTAATGGGGAGTTGTCAGCAATAACATCCTCACACCCAAGTGTGAGGCTGATCCCACTTTGCACATTGTATACAAAAACTTTTTTTTTACTTACTGTTTACTGCAGTATAGTAGAATGTATTAGGCTAATTTTGCTAACTTCTAAGATGTCATTTCCTGTAACCAGAAATCCCAGAATCCCCTGCAGCTGACATCAGAGGAGGACTGCAGACCTGGAGATTCAGTAGTCTTCAGTAGCCTACAGTATACATGTTAAAAATTTTGTAAGCTTAAATAAGATGTTTACTGGTCCTTCTGTGCTTATGGGGATTAGTACAGTCTTCTGTAACTGTACCCAGCCTGAGAAGAACAGCAGATCAGCAAACAGAAGATCACAGTTTATAAAAAAAAAACTCTGACATTCACTGCAGGCTATTGAATCTCCTGCTGCTGCAACCCTCCTCTGATGTCAGCTATAGGGGTGTCTGGCATTTCTGGTTACAGGAAATGTCAGCCTACAAGTCACTAAAATTAGCCTAATACAATCTACTACACTGCAGTAATCAGTATGTAAAAGAAAACGTGTTTTTGCACACATGGAGCTAATTGGGATCAGCTTCACACTTGGGTGTGAGGCTCTTATTGCTGACAGTTCCCCTTTAAATCCCTTTGCAGTCTGTGTTCCTCTTTCCTTGAAATGTAAAACCATCACTTAGTGTACTTTGTGCTGCTCATAAATGAAATTACCTTTGTTAAGAATCCTTACATCAGATCATCAGTAAAAGTAACTCTCTCCTTTCCTGGAGTAATGCTGATGACAAGGCCTTGAACATGTGCTGCATTGCAATGCCAATGCTGAGCTAGTTGTTACCCCTTCAATATGGCCTCATGCTTGTTGGCTACAGGTATGCTGATGGTATATGTCCATGGGGAGGGGGGGATCACCTTGACCTGGCTGTGTTTTCCTGTTCTCCCCGAACAGGGTGCCCCCCCCACCCCGAGTTTCCGTGGTACTGGGATAGAAGTCAATGGCAGTTAGGAACAAACTCTGGCCAAATCCGATAGGGCTGCAGGTGAAGAATTTGGGGTAAAAATATTGAAATGTATCAAACTTAGGCGCCTGCATTTGCAAAATTTAATGTAGACTCACAAATACGTTATTCTATAATATTTTTATACCAACTTTTCAACATAGCCTTGTTATAAAAAGATACAAAATAAGGTACAAGCGGGAAGTATTTTTCAGAAAAAAAGGCACACAGGAACAAGAGGACTTGATATAAAGCTGGGGGTGGTGGTGGTAATTTCAGGAGAGATGTGAGGAAGTACTCCAACAGCTTAATCTGGTTCAAGGTCAGTTGGCATTCATCTGTATTTCACCTTCCCACGGGTTGTGCCTGAAAATAGGCAGGATTTGTCTAGTGTACTTACCCAGTCAACAAAAACTAATAATAATAATAATAATAGTACTTCTTCAAAGAGATGGTTTTGGATTCCTGGAACAGCATTTCATTGGAGGTGGTAGGAGCAAAAACAGTGTTGGCTTTCCAGAATGCATGGGACGGGCACATGGGAATCTCAGTGAAAAGGAGGAGGGAGAACTGACTGGAGATCACGTAGGATCTGCGGTGTTACTGTAGGCAGGGAAAAATGGGCAGACTGCAGAGGGACAAACAGTCCTTATCTGCAAGCAATCTCTTTGCTTCTATGTTTTCCGTTCCAAAAGGGGGGTGGTAACAATACAATGTGCAGGGCCAGTGCTCAGGAAAGTAGAGTGGACAACTCTTAAACACAGAAGCAAAGAATCCAAAAGTCCTGAGCACTCACAAAGGAAACTAGTAGCCAGGCACAGCATAATGCTGAACATTCCTTAATGGCAGTAATATCACAAACTGTGTTAAGTACAAATATCATCCAATACAAGCAAGAAAGCCCACAAGTGCAGTAAATGCTAGATGTAAAGGTACGGCTACAGGGAAAAAAGTCTTCCTGTCTGTAGGAAGCCCAAGTACTTCAACTCTCAACCAGTCTTCCTCAGGGGGTGTGGATAGTTAATATTTAAAAACAAATTCAAATCCCATTGCTTTTTAAACCAGCAGGTGTAATTTCTTTGTAATTCATATCTCCAAGTTGATTTTTCCACAGTAGTTTATTCACTCGCCCCGGCAAAGGACCTACTCTCTCAATGCCTATGAACTTTAATTTTTGGGATGTGAATTATGGCAATTCAAACAAATGACTACCAAGTGTGTGTGTCATGTCTCCTATTAATAATACTGCTCAATGGTCTTGTGTGCTAGTTTTTCAAGCTGGGCACTGTTCTCTGAATATATACAGTATCTTATTGCAGTTACACCATAAAACACAGTATTTCAGTATTGCAAGTATACTGATAGACTCCAAACCAGAGCTATTTGAAGCTACTGCAATACAGATTATATGTACTGTGGTAGCTTCAAATAGCTCCGGTTTGGAGTCTTTTGGTATTCTTGCAATACTGAGACCAGATACAGATTAACAGGCACAGTAGCTGTCTGTACCTGGTATCCTTATGTCACGGCAGTACAAGGGCTCCAAACTGGAGCTGTTTAGCAGTCCTGGGCTATGACAAGCCTATGGAGACACCCCAGCTGCTCCCTGCCTGCTATGTCATCATGGGGATAGCCACGGGTGCTTGTGGGCATGACGGGAAGGGTGTTTGCACTTAAAACGCCGGCAGGGAGGGATCAAGATCAAACGAATATGGATTTAAATAAAATACTAAACTGCAAGCGCCACATTTACCACTATGTTTGTATTTGCTAATCGGGCCCAGCTTCACACGCAGGTGGGGCCCAACGGGACATGGACGTTTCCTTTTAAATTATTGCATAGGGTATCGCCCACTGCTGAAGTCACATCATTGTCACCAAGCAGGATAGGGCGGTTACAATAAATTATATTGTCAATTTTAACTGCTACATGATTGAATTTACTGACAAAAGTAACAGGACCATGTTCATAAATTTAATTGTTCTAGTTTTGTTTCATTGTTCTTTTTTTCAGTAAATCAGCTTTATCTCTAGCCTTTCTCAGTAATGTTTTGTTATAACCCCTATTACTTATTTTTTATTTATTTATTGCATATTCAGAAATACCTCTGAGTCCAAGACTCATTTACAAAGGCTCCACGTCACATAAAGTAGAACATTACAGCAGTGATCACAAATTCAAGAGCAGGATTTATACAGGCTAATTACAGGGAGTATAATATAACTTATATATAAGGCTAGCAGTCTGATCCTAAGGCATATTAGGGCAGGTCTAAGTTGCTTAGATTAAAGGCTCTAGATTTAGAGTTGGACAGTTAACTCTGGAAGATGAGGAGAGGAAAAAGTGGGGTGGGGAGAGAGAAATCTCATCTCCAGTACATTATCCTGTCAGTCATATGGTTCAGATGAACTACATTTTCTTTTTAATCTTTTTTTTTTATTACCTTTTCTCTCCCTGTCTCTGGCAGGCCACGTTCTGGAGACAGCCCCATTCCTCCAATGTCCACTGTCAGAGCTGACCATCTTCCCCAAGGGCTTGCCCAACCCCCCGGTGGGGGATCCTCTGGCCCCCACCGAAGATCGGATCCAGTTTCGGTCAGTGCCCCGGCTGGTTAGGGAGTGGGAGCTGCAAGCCCCTCCATCATCCAACTGACAGAGACATGTTTCCTCTTTTCTTTCTCTTGAAGGAAAGGGCATGCAATGACAACAGTTGTGGTATCATACATGCTCCCATGTGTGGCATGCTGGGCACTTGCCCAACCTGCACCCACCTTGTAGAGCATCGGTGTGCCATCCACCGGACTCTGCTAGGGGCCAGGCAAGCACCAATCGCTTGCCCCTACTCCCCAGAGAAGGAGAGCTGTCTTTGGGATGCTCAGTCCTCCTCCTCCCTGGCCAACCCCCGGCAACCCGCTGGCACTGCGAACATGGGTCTCCGGTATGGCAGAAGGTAAGGCATTATGCCTCAGCCCTCCATGCCACCGGCCCAGCCACTATTTCCTTTTTAATCTTAAAAATTGATGATGAGTGATATCATTTTTCAAAGGTATCGAACAAGTAATATCTGCTCTCAGGACCACATTTGCTCAGTGTTTTTCTGAAGCACTGAGTTTCAAATATTTCTTCTCTGACATGTTTCTCTCCTGTCTCCTGTCAGTAGAAATAGCACTTCTGAAAATAGGAGTATTACATGCAGCTGCCTTGGAAATACTTGTGTCTTGAACTATGACACAAATCAGTACTGCTGTGGTAGTCACTAAAATTCATAATGATATTCAGAGTTATAGCAAGCCTTGGCTAGTCATGGTCTGTTCAATATACTGGGTAAAGGCCATGACTGAACATTATTATGGACCCCACCCTATTTCCCATTCCCCACTTCTTCACCTTTTAGAATACTCAGTTTAACAGTATCTTGTTTAGTTCTCAAGTTTGCTACTTGTTTTTTTTCATTTCCATAGTAATCAGCGTGATGGGCTTATAAGAACATTTATAAATACTGTAGTAGAAAGGGCTTTAATTGCCACTGAACTACACTGTTTCCTGCAGTGTACTGCACCACTTTACGATACACCTCAGTATTACTGTATTGCTTCCTAGCTGGTGCTGCTATCCTTTGTTTAAGTCTAAACTGATGACCTTAATGAAATCAGACTCTCAACATATCAGGGCCCCCCACCCCATGTTTATTTTATTCTTTTTTTATTGGATGAGGGGCTGACTGTGTTAGCCTGGGAGGGGTTTTGTAGGCTTTTGAAAGCAACTGGGTGGCCAACTACTGTATGTCATCAGTAGTGTATGACATCATCATTTTCTGTGTAACGACATGGCATGCCAAGTGATGTGGTGATGCCTGGTGCATCAGTTTTTCACTTGGTATGGTAGGGGTGGGTACCTACATTAAAAAGATGGCAGTGAGGATGGCCTGGAACACATGTAGCATCACCCATGACTGATGGTGACCCTGTGTAACTGATTAGCCTTGATACAGTATATAAGAGCCTTGTAGAATCTTTAGTGCTTTGAGTGCTGCAGTCTTACAGATGTGATGCTGATACAGGTTAATGAGATTATTTGATTTTTACTTTAAGGGAAGTGTACTAGCAACACTGAACCACCAATATTAAAGATGTCATACAGTGACAAAGTAATAATGGTGTGCTAGCTACTAACTGAATCATTTATATTATTATGAATAGTTATATTAGAACATGACTAATTTGGGGACGATTATTTTATTGTTTCAGCAAATGTAACAAGCACAGCTTATGGAGTGGGATGGAACAGAACATCTACATACATGTATTAAGAAGTGAAAGGGAAGAAACCCTCAACTTTATTTTTTTTTGGGGGGGATATCCCCATTCCTTACAAGAGGTCAGCCTTGCCCTGTCTACTGTCCCCCATGCCCGGGCATACACCTTGAGTGGGGACGCAGGTGGGTTCCCCCCCCCAAGAGACACTATTGGCAAGCCCCAGCTTACCTCCTGGGTTGGGCCACTCGAGCAGGACATCACTGGCAGACATTGTGGAGATAGTGGCAGAGAAGGGCTTCATCCCCGGGGGCTGACAGTCTTTCTGAATGCTGGATCCCTGCAATGATGTCCAGCATCCACTCCACCCCCTAAGGTGATGGAGCTGGCTGCAGCAGTATACCCAGTCTCTGCCAGTGGTCTGTAAAGCGTCAGACACTCTTCCCCCTTCCCCTGGAGAAGGAGAGCAGTCCTCGGGATGTTCGATCAATCTTCCACCCCCAGCTGTCCCTCTGACTCCTGAGTCCATCACCAAACCCGGGATGTTGGCACCACAAGCAGACATCTTGTAGCTGCGCCAGAGGGTGAGCTGGCAAAGAAAATCTCTATTAAACAAACATAAGGACATGAGAATGGAAGTAAGTTCTGAGAGTATATATTGTTTACTTTAAGAATTTAACTAGTTCAAAAAGAATCAGAATATATATGACAGTGCAATAAACAAAAGAATTTATTGTGCTCCTTTGTAGGATCATACAGTAGTGTGGCTTGTATTGATTAGCAATCAAGAAAATATATGATACAGCAGCAATAAGGTACAATCTCTTATTATTCATATTATATACTGTAGTTAAAAGAATAGATTATCACACAGAATAGTAGTCTGTTTTCTGAAAAAAATAACATTTTTACTTAAGATTGCAATCTCATATGAACATATGAAGAAGCCAACAGAATTAGGCTTTTTGGTCTATCTAGTCTGCTCATTGCCCAGGGTTCTTAGCTCAGTCTGGTGTTCCTGCCCCCCCCCCACCTTTCCACTACCTTTCTCCAGTCCTTCAATTACCTTTATCTTCTCCCTGTATCTATCTCAGCCTCTGTTGAAGCTGCCTGCTGTCCTCAATGAGATCACCTCTTCTGGCAGCACATTCCATTTGCTCACCACCCTTTCTGTGAACAACTGTCATCTAACCTCCCTCTTAAACACCCACCCCACAACTTTAGGCTGCGCCCCTTTAGGGTTTTGCTGCAGCTTAACCTAAAGAAACCCCCCCTTTTAACCTTATTAATCTCTTTCAAGTACTCGAAGGTCTCAATCATGTATCACCTCTCCCTTCTGTCCTCCCTCCAAGAAGAAGATATTTAGGACCCTCATTCTCTCCTCATGTGATTTACCCTGCTGCCCTGCAATCATCTTCATAGCCCTGGCTCGATGCATCTTTTATCCAGAGGGGAAATTTTAAACTGTTATTCTTGTCATAATGATTGGAACTATTTTCATACAAGGGGCACCTGTGAAGAAACACCTAATTTTCCAGTTTAGGTACTGAGGTGCTTCATCTTTAAAATTATTAGGAAATTAGTTTAAATATCTTAAGGCAGATAGTACAGGTGTAATGTTACAAAAATGGTGGAGTCAGCAGCATGACTTTTCTTGCTTTCTTCCTTTCCCTCTCATTGTAGGGCAGCTGGTAAAGATATAATGTTTCAGAAAAGGTGAGATTAATACCACACACGTATATATGGGCAGCAGTCACTGGTTTTCAGTTAATAGGTGGAACTGGCTAGAAGCGTAACATTTTCTGTGCTATAATTCTTCTGATCTTGAACTTGAGGAGGAAGAAGATGTTGCAAGAAATGGGCCCTCATCTTATTTTCCTCTCTTTGTTGCATATCTGTATTGCAAGGTATGTGTGTCATTCTGGACCCATGTGGCCGGATTCTTAAAGGTTGCAGCAAGCTGCAACAATGGCAGCTTGTGGCAACATCCCCTGTGTCCTGGACCATGCTCCTGATTCAGTATCAGACAGGGATCAAGAGCCTGCATCCTGTGACTTGTGGCAATGGTCCAAGAGAGGGTGCAGCCCCTTGTAATGCCACTAGTCATGGGATAGTGGGCGGCAGATGCGTCCTTAGAAGTGGGCTGTGGTGCACCCCCACACCCAGAGTTCCCACAGCAGACATCAAAAAGCCCAGTGTGGGCTATCACCCTCCCCCCATCCCAGTCCTGATACTGCCAGGTTACAAACCCTTATGGGCTATCTGAACACCCCTTCCCCAGCCCCAATACCCAAATCCCATATCTCGATCCCACATTCCATCCCTGCCCCACTGCTACAATACACGCGCAATATGCCCCATATATATTTGGTGATCCAGTGGCCTCCCACCCCCACCCTACAGTGCGACCTCACCCTGCTCCTCCCCACATCAATACCCCATCAGTGACTGGCACAGCCCACCTCTCACCACTGCGACCAGCCACTGTCTGAGCTGTCTATGGAGTGCATACAATTAATATACATGCTCCATGAATGACAGCTGCTGTAACGGTGGGAATGTGATGTTTGTGTGGGGTGCATGGTATGGGAATTGGGCATCGGGGCTGGGGAGGTGTGTGTTCAGATAGCCCATAAGGGCTATAACCTGGCAAGATTGGGATTGGGATTGGGGGGAGGGTGATAGCCCACACTGGGCTTTTTGATGTCTGCTGTGGTGACTCTGGGCATGTGGGGGGGTGGGGGGACAGAGCTGTACACTAGGGGAATAGGATGTCAGGGGCCATAGTGGCTGCTCGGTTGTGCAGCACTGGCTGCACATTGGCAACTTATGGTGGATGGCAAAGACCACTTACGCCACCTCAAGCTACAGTAAGTGTTCTTTGATGGATGTCCACTGGGGGTTCTTTCTGAATCCCAGTTTGGGGATTTTGCAACCACCCTTCCTGAACAGGGTGCAGCTGCTACCATAAACTGCCTTACACCATGTTGCAAGGGGGTTTATAGTGCATTAGTCCACTTGGGCTCAGACAGTCTGCAGCATGTCGCAGGCTGCCTTTCTGAATCCCAGCATGATGAACTCATGACACAAGTGCTACTTGCACAGTTTTTTTGGATGCAAGTTACCTTGTGTCCTGAGTTGCCTTTTGTGAATGTGGCCCATTATCTGTAGTTGACTGTTTCGAGTTTATGAGAGATGGGGAAGGGGGGTTAAATATACAGGCATGTATTTTCAAATATTTGTTGCAGATGCAGCAGCAAGTTGCATCACTTTTGTATCACAGATCACAGCTGTGTCTGTATCAGAAGGGTGTGCTACCATCAGAAGATGGATGCACCACAATCTGCTTCCCCTGCACTTGCATCTGAGGTAGATTAGTGATGCAAGAAGTGCCACAGACGAGATGCAGTAGTGATGCATCCCACAACTATGTTGCAGATATGCTACAATTATGATGCAAGTATAAGTGTTGTTTTGATGTAGCTATGAAAATATGGTGCATTTATATGCTGCTTCTGCATGATGCAAATTTAGGTGTCTTGACACAACTGTATCATCTTTTTAACTTTTGAAAATACCACCTGCTGTGTTCTACAATGTCTTTAAAGTTCTGCCAAATGTAATTAAAATTAAAAATAATCCTCACGTCTACTGATAATAGGAAAATAAGTAACAACAATGGCAATAAAACTTCAAAAACAAGAACTTTTTTGCCAAACATGTTTTACTTTTGTCTTTATAAATGATGCAATAATTTTAAAATGATTCAGGTCCATGGTATCTGGTGTTGAATGTTTGTAAGCTAAAGTTAACCAGGACCATTCCCATTCTTCCAGAAGTAGGAACTATTTGAAAAACACTTTATGCTTCAGGATGAAATGGATACAGAAAATGCATACTTCTTCTTTACAATATGAGAGTTTTTAGCAGTGATAGAATCTAGCACCAAGTCAATGTTTGGAATGGCTCTCTTTTTTTAAACCTTTTATGTATAAGTTTTTACTTATATAAAAAATGCATAGTATTGAGACAGTGCAACCATAGATCATATTACAAGTACAAATGACAATAGCACCAAACTTCTCCACCCTTCCAAACTGAAATCATAAAGTTATTACCCTCCCCCCACACACACACACTTGACATCAAACCTGAAAGAAAGCTGGGAACGTCTGTAAGGTGCGTAATGTCACAATAAAGCAGCCCAGGCCTCCAATCCTCCACATAGAAACATAGAAACATAGAAACATAGACTTTGATGGCAGATAAGGACCGCTTGGCCCATCTAGTCTGCCCATTCCCCTACCTACAGGATAGGCCGCAGATCCTAGTTAACCAACAGCCTATTTCTTCCTAACCCCCACAAGAATTGCCTTATGTCTGTCCCATGCATTCTTGAATTCTCCCACAGTTTTAGACCCCACAACCTCCTCAGAAAGGCTGTTCCATGCATCCACTACCCTCTCTGTGAAATAATACTTCCTCACATTGACCCTGAACCGCCCTCCTTCTATCTTTAAATTGTGTCCCCTTGTTCTTGCAAGTCTCTTTTTCTGAAAGATGTTACCCTCTTGGACTTTGTTGATTCCACTGAGGTACTCAAAAGTTTCTATCATGTCCCCCCTCTCCCTTCTTTCCTCAAGGGTATACATATTAAGCTCCTTTAGTCTCTCCTCATACGGCTTCTCTTGCAGACCCTGCACCATTTTAGTTGCCCTCCTCTGGACTACCTCTATCCTGTCTATGTCCTTGCGGAGATGGGGTCTCCAGAACTGGACACAGTACTCCTGATGGGGTCTCATCAACTGTCTGTACAGAGGGATAACAACTTCCTGTTTTCTGCTGCTGATGCCTCACCCTATACATCCCAGTATACCCCCAGCCCTCCATACTGCCTTCTCACATTGCTTGTTAACCTTAAGGTCATCTGATATGATTACCCCCCGGTCCCTTTCCTTTTGTTGTTGTTACTACCTCCCACCCACTGTGTATTCTTCCCCTGGGTTCTTGTTTCCAAGGTGCATTATTTTGCATTTCTTTGCATTGAACTAGCTGCCATACTTGACCATTCCTCCAACCTTGCCAAGTCCCTTTCATCCTTTCCACGCCTCCTTGTGTATCAACCCTGTTGCAGATCTTGTGTCATCTGCAAAAGGCATACTTTTCCTTCCAGTCCCTCTGCAATGTCACTGTTGAAGACATTAAAAGGTGGACCCAATACTGAACCCTCGGTACCCACTAGTAACCCTCTTTCTTCAGAGTGGACTCCATTTACAATTACCTTCTGTGTCCTGTTGTGCAGCCAATGTTTTACCCAGGCTACCACCCTGGGACCCACTCCCAGGCTGGTTAATTTGACTATTAATCTTTTGTGTGGGACTGTGTCAAATGCCTTGCTAAAGTCTAGGTAGGCCATGTCCACAGCCCCTCCCTGGTCTACTACTTTGGTCACCCAGTCAAAGAAATCTATTAGATTCGTCTGACATGACCTTCCTACTGTGAACCCATGCTGCCTTGTGTCCTGTGCTCCACTGGCCTCTAGGTACTCAACTATTCTTTCCTTCAGAAGTGACTCCATCAATTTCCCTACCACAGAGGTCAAACTGACAGGTCTGTAGTTTTCTGCCTCTGTCTTGGTCCTACTTTTGTGAAGAGGAATCACATCCACCTTCTTCCAGTCCTCAGGTACCACACCATCCTCCCATGATTTATTAAAAGAGTAGCCAGTGGTTTCACTAGTTCCTCCTTAATTCTTTTAGAATTCTGGGTGAATTCCATCAGGCCCCATTGCTTTGTCCACCTTCAGTTTTAGGAGTTCTGCAGAACCCTTTCTTCTGTGAAAGGACTGGATCGACCTCCTATCAAGAGTGCTTCTGTTAATTGGATTAGGCACTTCCTCTCCTCTTTTGTGAATACTGAGCAGAAATATTCATTCAGTATCCCTGCTTTTTACTGTCTCCTCTGCCCACCCACCGTTCATTCTATTCAGCCTCACTATCCCTCCTTTGTCTTTCACTGCTGATGTACCTATAAAGGTTTTATCCCCTTCTTAACTGAGTTGGCTATCTTTTCCTCAGTTTGGGCCTTTGCTATTCTGACTTCCCTCCCTGCTTCCTTCTGCCTTAACTGGTACAGCTCTCTGTCCTGCTTCTTCTGTGTTTCCTTATACTTCGGAATGCTATCTTTTCTTCCTGACTTTCACAGCCACCTCTTTTGAGAACCATAGTGGTTTTTTCTTTCATTTTGATTTGTTTATTTGCTTCACACAAAGGTTTGTTGCCTCTGTGATGGCAGTTTTGATGATTCCCCATTGTTGCTCCACACCTCCTTCTAGCCTGTTTGCTAGTGCTTTTCTGAGGCACTCTCCCATCTTGCCAAAGTCAGCCCTCCTAAAGTCCAGTACCCTCACTTTTGTATGGCTTGACTCTGTAGCTGAATTTGAAGTGAACCACACTGTTTGATGATCACTTGTTCCCAGATGGCAACCCACTTCTAGATCTGAGATCCTCTCACTGCCCCTGTTTGAGAGTACGAGGTCTAAGATTGCTCCCTCATGAGTGGGTTCCGAAACTAGCTGTCTAAGGTCTGCCACCTGTAGGGCATTGAGAATGGCCCTGCTCTTGGATGTGGCTGCTGCAAAGGTGCTCCAGTTAACATCTGGCATATTCAGGTCTCCCATCAACAGTATCTCCCCTTTCTCTGCCATTCTAAGAATGCCTTCTATCATATCCTTGTCCATTCCCTCCCCCCTGACATGGGGTTCTGTACACAACCCCTGTGCAGATTGTGGTGCCCTTTCCAGTCTCCAAGGTGACCCACAGTGCCTCCTCTCCTCCCTGTTTACTCTTTTGTTCAGTTGCTTTTATCCCTTCCTTTACATAGAGAGCTACTCCTCCCCTCTTCTCCTTGCCTGTCTCTCCTGTAGGTTATGTACCCTGGTATGTTAACATCCCAGTCATGGTTCTCTGTGTACCATGTTTCTGTGACTGCTACGATATCCAGGCATCCCTCTTCCATCAAGGCCACCAGCTCAGGAGCTTGTTGCCTGACTATGGGCATTGGTACTCATTACCCTCCATTTCCTGATGGCCTTACTCCCTTTGCCCCATCCCTGTCCTTCTTGTCTTTGTCACTTTCTCCATTTACCCTGCCCTTCTCCCTATTGACACCTCTATGTTGGTGTTTGCTGCACTTACTACCGTGATTATTTGGGGAGGCTAGGATTTCCTGCTTCTTTCCAGTGCCTCCTCTTGGCTAGTTAAAAGCTTGCCAATGAAGCATTTAAACCTATCACCTAGGATCCTTTTTCCTCCCGGACAGATGCAGCCCATCATGCCAGTATAGGCTTGCATCACTCCAGGTGGACCCCAGTCCCCAATGAAGCAAAATCCTGAGCTCCACACTATTTTTCAACCACTGATTGAATCCCTGGTGCGAATACCTAGTCTCCTATACCATAGATGGGTAGCACCTCCGAGAAGGGTTACCGTCGTGCTACTTGACTAAGGCCCCTCCCCAATTCCACAAACTCTTCCTGCACTTCTCTAATCCCTTTCTTAGCCAGGTCATTTGTCCCTAGGTGGACAATGACATCCAGCTCCCTCCCCTGTGCAGCTGCTCCTGTAATCCTGAGGATTTGCTCCCTGTCCCTCCAAGCCATGGCACCAGGCAGGCACCTTACCTCCCTCTCCCCTTCCTCCCCCAGTTCTACCTTCCTAACAATGGAGTCCCCCACCAGGAATTGTTTCCTTCCCCTGCAGGGTCCCCTGCCACCCTCCTGTGGGTCTCCTTTGTGGAGGTTCCCAGCATCCTCCTTGGTCTCCACTGCGGGTGCCTCCATATAGGAACCACACTTTGCCAGAATGGCATAGGAATTGTGGAGAGGTACAACTGGAGGGATGTGCCTCTGTTCCACCACCCTTACCTTCCCTGAGCCTACTGTGGTCCAACTGCTCCTCTTTCTTGGCAACCTCTGAGGCAACGGCAGTGGCACTGGTGGTCCCTGGATGAAAGAGGAGGTCCCACAAATCCTGGCCAACTCAGCCTGGAGATGAGCAACCTCCTCCCTCAGCCCAGAGAGGTTGCTGCAGATGGGACAACACTGCATCCTCCAGGACGTCTCCTGGAAGACTGCTGCTCCACAGTCACTGCACTGCCCCACTCCAATCATGTCTTATTTCTGGCCCCTTAACTGTTTGCAATCCTTACTCTTTCCTCTGTTTTTTTTTCTCTCTCTCCTTACTTTTTGCCTGTGTGCCCTTTAAGATCCTGATTGTCCTGTTCTGAGACAAGAATATCCTATATTTCTCAGTAGACCACTTACTTGCTCAGAGGCAGACCTCCAGCAGCTAGAGGGGGCTGGAGAGCTACTCTTGCCCTTCTAGGATGGTGGGTCTTTGGTGGTTCTGTGATCACTCACTTCCTACTCACAAACAGGAAGTTCCTGTTGTTAGTCAAATCCTGTGCCTATAAAAATAGAACTAACTTTGGGTGGGGGGGTGGATATCCACTTATGCGGATATCTAACATGAAAGAAAGCCAGGAATCTTAGTAATGTGAGTCAGTGTAAAATCAAACTACACTGCCCCCCAATCCCATCCCACATAACAAAAAAATAGTGCCTATTAGATTACTGCATTGACACAGCGGAGGGTTTCACAGACTGCATAGGGAACTGTGATGCAACTGTTGTTAGGTAGGAAAGAATGCAGAGTCCCCTTTTTCTGAAAGCAATAGGATTGCAGGGCTCTGCCCACTGCAGCCTTAATGAAGCTCAATATCTTTTAAATAACTGGAGATCAACCCTAATTCACGGAACCATGGGATCCCATTTTAATAATAAAATTAATAACTCCCCGGAGCCAACAACAAACTTGATTGCTATTCTGATTTCAACATGCTGTCAACACAGACCACAGGAATCACATTATTTTAGAGTCCTTGAATGTCCTTGATATTGGAATACAGTGTCTGTAAATATGGGGCATTAATCAGATGACCTTCACACACATCAGGCAATCTCAATCCATAGGCAGCTTTATCATACCCACTGGCTACAGTGTCCATATGAAGGCAGCAATCGCTCAGGTCTCTGTATCCCACGGGGCTCACTGACCCCACACATCAGGACCATAACTCCTTCTAGAGTCATCTTCCTCACTGGCACACTCTCTGGCTACAGCATCATGGAAATACTGGTGCCAATTCCCCACTGGTACCTCTACTTGCTGCTTCTCACAGGTAATTGGCCCTAGGGCCTCATACCCTACATATTCCCTTTGGGTTGGGGCCCCTTCTGATCCTGTCAACAACTTTGCTTGACCCTCCATGGCTAAGCCCCACAAAGACTTGAAGTCCTTTCCCATTCACTCCCCTCTCACACTTGCACCAGCACAGGTTCGGGTCCCACTGGCAGCTGCTCTTTCCTTGCCATGGACGGGACAAAGGACATATGACACATATTCCCCACCAGGGAAATGTGACTACATGGTTGCCACCATGTCAGGAGCAAAATTATTTTGTCTTCCCTGCTCTCCAGAAATGGGGAAAAACATTGACTCTCCAGAGTGAGCAATCAGCACTGGTTACTCTACCAACTCTCACCTTCCCACCAGCACACTCCAGTGCTGACTTCAAGACCCATCCCCAGGATACTCCAACCACAAGCGCCCCCTGGAGGTGACACAATGTTAACCCCTTTGGGGCATGGGGCTGTGCAACCCCCCCCAATTCCTATCGGTGTACATCCCAGTACACAATTCTTGATGCTCCAACCCCAAGGGAGGGGTTACAACTCTCCACCCTTTAAAAGCCCAGTACCCTCGGCAAGCTCTGGAGCTCCACCAGCCATCACACCAGGGCCCAAACAGAAAGGTATGTGCACTTCCCCCCGCCAAACCCTGAGAGAGCTCAGGCTGCCTCACAATGAAGGTGGACCTACTAATACTACAAAAAGGGGCCACAAACCAGCTTGACTCTCTCAAACACTCGAGTTCTCTCACCCAGGCTACCCACCCACCTGGACACTCAGGGCGGATTGCCTAAGTCCCCAGGGAGTGGTGTTCCAGTCCTATCCTCCCCCCTTACCCAAAATAGCATCTGCCTACCAAACATGGACATTGTCCCAGCACTGCATCCCCCAACATCATAGTACAACATGATACAGTGCAATGAAACAATAAGCAAAATTGAAACAATGATTCTTATACAATACAACAACAGTATTCACTGAGAAATACAGCACACCTTTGCTAATTTAATAATCATGATAGTTCACTTCATAACATGACTGTCTGACTGAGTAAACAAACTAAATTATCATAACACAAGTAATCCCAACCCACATCATTTTCTTCTTTTTTTTAATCTCACAAATGTCCCATAGACTGTCCCAAGAAAACATTTAAAATAATAGAAACACGTCCCAAATAACAGTCCAGAATAAAAAGGGAAACCAGAAAGTGTTAGTCTCACCCATTTAGTAGTCTTCCAGTGAAGTCAGGATATTTAAATGCACTGCAGTGCCTCTAAATATCACAGCTCATCTCGCCTGGCAAAGAAAGAAAGGGAGTGCAGGGATGACCATAAGAGTCACTTGCCTCCACGCAGTAATGAGCATGCCCTCCATCCAAATCTTGCAGCATAGCATAATGTTTAGTCAGTGTCAGTCCCTCACAGGTTCTCCTCTCACAAATTCTTTTGGAAACTCACTGAGCTTACTGCAGTGATACAGCAGGACTATTCCCATGTAGGCCATGCTTACAGTAGAGCTTTCCGAGGATAGCTGTGTAGATCCAGTCTCTGTAACAGAGTGTAGCTCCTGACACCAGTACTCTCAATGATCCACTAGAAAAGAACATAGCCACGGGGTGACTGGGAACAATCCATCCCACCCAGGCAAGCCCAAGAAGCCCAATCTGGACACCAGGTCCCAGTTCATTTGCATAGCAGCACTCACAGGGTCTAGACAACACTTTCTCCTCAACGACCCCAGGCGCCAGCATTGCAACAAAAAGGAGTACATTTTCTTGGCCTTTCAGTGAAGTATTGATCAGTCCCATCCACAATGCTAAGTCCACCCTAGTTTACAACTTCATCCAGCACCCATTGATCAATGATATTGCCACAGACACCCCCAAAACACATCTCAGATGAGTCCCCACATGTAGCCCAACCCCAACCTGGTGTCTAGGGGTATGCTGATGGTAACTATCCATGGGGAGGGGGGTGATCACAGCAGAAATACTTGACCTGACTGTGTTTACCTGTTCTCCCCAAACGGGGTGCCCCCAGACTTTCCGGGGCACTGGGCTAGAAAACAAAAGCAGTTAGTAATGAAGCTCAACATTTTTTAAACAACTGGAGACCAACCGTAATTCAAGAAACCATGGGATCAGATTTTAATAATAATAATATTGATAACTCCATGGAGCCAACAGAAAACATGATTGATTACTATTCTGGTTTCAACATGTTTTTAACACAGACCATGTGGGGTCACAGTATTTTAGAGTCTGAGAATGTCCTTGATCTGAGAAAACAGTGTCTGTAAATATGGGGCATTAATCAGATGACCACCACACACATCAGACAATCTCAATTCATAGGCAGCTTTATCATCCTCACTGGCTACAGTGTCCGTATTCTGGCAGCAGTTGCTGAGGTCTCTGTATCCCACGGGGCTCACTGACCCCGCACATCAGGGTCATAACCCTTTCTAGAGTTATCTTCCTCACTGGCACACTCTTGGGCTACAGTATCATGGAAATACGATTGTCAATTCCCCACTGGTACCTCTACTTTAATCAGTCCTCGGGCCCCAGACCCTAAATATTTCCTTTGGTACAGGGCCCCCTCTGAACCTATCAACAGCTCCTCCCAACCCCTGGTGCTCTCCCTGGCTAAGCCCCACATGGATATGAAGTCCTTTCCCGTTTTCGCTCTCTTCTCCCATTTGCTCCAGTACAGGTTTGAGACCCCCTGGTGGCTGCTCCTTCCTTGCCATGGACGGGACATGGGATGCATATTCTCTGAAGGGGAAATGCCACTACATGGCTACCGCCACATTAGGAGCAAAATACTTTTGTCTTCCCTGCTCTCCAGAAATGGGGAAAAACATTGTCTCTCCAGAGTGGGCAATCAGCCCCGCTTTCTCCACCACCTCTTACTGTCTAGCCAGTGTACTCCTCTGCT
This sequence comes from Neoceratodus forsteri, assembly GCA_016271365.2. Lineage (NCBI taxonomy): Eukaryota > Metazoa > Chordata > Ceratodontiformes > Ceratodontidae > Neoceratodus > Neoceratodus forsteri. The sequence continues at coordinate 854,514,192 of CM057459.1, read as the reverse complement.
GACTTCAAGACCCACCCCATAGTACTCCAATTCCAAGAGCCCCGAGAGGTGACAAAATGTTAACCCCTTCGGTGAATGAGGCTGTGCAACCCCTTAAATTCTACTTCATGCATATACCAGTACACAATTTTGATGCTTGAATGCCGGGGGGAGGGGGACGTAACAGTAGTTGTGAACTTTCTCCTCTCTTAATCTGCCACTTGTCTGTCTCTTGGCTGTCTGACTGTGCAGTCAATTTTCCTTGTGGCAACTATGAATTGGCCACTTTAATGGTTCCATAATTCTCCCCTTTTAACTCCCTTCCTTCCCATATTCTTTCTTTCTTTCTTTCTTTCTTTCTTTCTTTCTTTCTTTCTTTCTTTCTTTCTCCCTTGTTTTTCTGTGGTTAAAAAATATGTGACTCTTTATGTGAAGCTGAGATCCCTTGGTATGCAAATGTATATAATTATATTTATTGAAATGAATGCTGGCAGCTACTTGGGTTTGTTAGAGAAGTTAGTAGTTTGGAACACTGGGGGTTGACCTTGAGAAACCTTTTGACCTTTCACAAGCTTGTGGACAGAGTTGTCAGTAGGAAGCCAGCTCTGTGCTGAATGTATTCATTGGTGGAACCTGTTAAGAAGACTAATGTACTCTTCAGGTTGGTCACATAAAGGTCAATGAAAAAAAAAGTATTGTTGCATTTTGTAAAAAACAGGAGCTGAAACTTACAAGTAAAGGATGCAGATGTTGAACTGCCAGGCAAAGATATAGTATACACAGAGAGCAATGTTTTGTCTATAGGGATATAGAGAGATTGAGATTTTAGAGAAAGACTCAGTGGAAGGAGTTTTGTTTCTCCTGCTTTTGTGAAGAGCTATCCTGTACTACTGTATTATGTTTTATTGTTATTGATAATAATAAAACACTACTGGCAAATTTTATAACTTCTCCTGGTTTGCCTATGCTTTCTACCCTATGCCTCTACAACAGTAGTAACATAATGAGATGGTAATATAAGGTTAAAGGACTGTTAGTCTATCATCCCCCCCCCCACACTTCATACGCAGAGATAAAAAAATTGCTGTTCAAACATGCACCCATTTATAGGGATTACCTACCCACTCTAATTCCCAGCGCATCTGGTGATTCCCTTGGTAAGTTAAAATTTCCCAGACTTGAGGCAAAGGCCTGCATTGGATTCTTGGCAAATATCTTACCTGGTAGGCTGCTTCACAGGTTTACCATCCTCTGGGACAAAAATTGTCTCCTGCCTTAACCCAAAATTTACCTTCCCAGGGATCTTCTGTCTTCCTGGCCTCTTTTTCTCTAGTGAGAACACGAAAATGGTCTTCAGTCTTCCCTTATAGCTTTTGCTCCCCATACTGCTGATCACTTTTATGACACTGTGTTACAAAAAATAAGGCCTCTGAGGGGTGTCTCCCATGGTATGAAACACTGAGCATGAGGTATGGGCGAAACATTGAGCAGTTCAATCAGATATGTCCATAATTAGACCTTATTTTTACTGGAAAACTATTACAAAAACACAGGTGTTCAAATTATTGAATAAACCAAAACCAGACAAATCTAGAGAGTATGACAACTTTGCCCCAAATTTACTGAAAATGCCTGCAGCTTAGATAGCATATCCAGTTAGTCTGATATTTAACTTGTCATTCTCTCTGGGGCAAATTCGTGATTTAGGGAATAATTCCTATGTTGCACTTTTCATAGGCCAGGATCTCTTTCTGATTTTGGTAATTACAGACCAATTTCAATTTTGTCAACTCTATAAAAAATACAAGAAAAATGGGTTTATAACCAGTTGGTGGAATACATCAAAAAACATAACCTTTTATCAAAAAATCGACATGCTTTCAAGAGGAGGCACAGGACTGAGACTGCCTTGATTGAGTTCATGAACATGGTCCATAGTAGCATGGAAAATGGATGCCTTACTGGCACCACGTCCGTGAACATAACCAAATCATTTGATTTGGTAGACCATACTCACTTAATTAGAAGATTAGAACAGTTAGGGCTTGGGAAACCAGTTTTGAGATGGTTCAGTGATTACCTAAGTGGTAGATATCAGGCTGTCAGGTTTGGGGACAGAACTTCTGATAGGGTCAAGGTAAATCATAGTGTTCCACAAGGCTCCATCTTGGGATCTATATTATTTTCCTTATTCTTCGACCCGATAACAACTGTTGTTAGTGAAGAAGAAATAATACTTTATGCTGATGATGCGGGGATATATTGTCATGGGGCATCTTCTACTGTCTTAGATCAGATTCTGATGAGAGTTAGGCTCTATACAGAATTGACTGTGTGGAAATAACATGGTACTTAATATGCTAAAGACAAAGACAATGGTGTTTGGAACACATTCTAGATTGAGATTATGATAGTAACCTAAAGGTTGCAGCTCTAGATGGGTTCATATGTTAAAATGTTTATTCCTTTAAATATCTCAGAGTCAGTCCATATATGAAAATGTTTATTCCTTTAAATATCCCAGGGTCATTCTAGATCCTACTTTGAGTTTTGGTCCCCATATGGAAGTAATTACATTGAAAGTTCATGCAAAAATCTCAATGTTATATAGGATTCAAAATTATCTAACATCAGAATCCAGACTGGCAAGTGTTAGTCAAAACCTATTGCCTCTAGTAAACTATGAATTGTTAGTTACAGATACTGCTCCACTAAGTACCTTGACCAAGAAGTCAATTCTGATACAAAGAATAGGAAAGTTTGTGTTAATGACCCTAAAAGGATACACTACTGTGAAAAACCTTACAAAACCAGGGTGGCTTCCAGTCTCTCTGAATTTTAAATTGTATTTATCCTGCTTTGTTTATAAGATCAGAGGGGCAGGAACTCCACATGGTTTATGTAATTGTTTGAAGGATTGCAAGACTCATTTAGCTTCTTGTTCCTCTGAGAAACACCTTCTCCTGAGTGTTCCTTTGGTACGTACACAAAGTGGGCAACGCACTTTTGTCTTTTCTGCAACATCTACTTGGAATGAAATACAATCCCAGATTAGATGTTTATCCACTTGTAGTGCCTTTTAACTGCATTATCATCTTACCTCAAAGAATTGCTTCAGTATGAGTGTTTTTAATACTTGTGTAGTAATAATATGTGTTGTATTTCTATTTGACATGGAACTTGTATAGTTTCTACTATTGTAATGTTTTGTCTTGTACTATATTTTATGTCTTATGACCTCATGTCGTACATGAAAAAGGAATGTATTCCAATGTACCTACCCGACAAAAACATAACTGAAATTACATTAAATCTGCCCAAACCACACAAGATGTGTCTCATATCATAACAGACACCCCTTGGGGGCCCTATTAATTTATGATAAATAACTCAAGTTTAGCTTTAGTGATTTCTAATATTTTTAGAGATTTATTTTTTATTTACTTATGCCGTCCTCTCCCCTGTTGCTAAAGTGGAGTGCTCACCGCTAACGCTCCCATACTTGAGCACACTGTACGTAGGATAAGAGGTACAGTAGCTCTGCATACTGATTGGCTGAGATCATCTTAATGATTTATAATGCACCTGCTCAATTCCCTCAATCTAAAACTGCAAGCAGTCTCCCATACCCCTAATTATTTTGGTGGTTTTGCATTCCACCCAGGCAACTACTTCAATGTCCTTCCTGTATTTGGGGAGCCGGGAACACACACACAGTACTTCAGGGCTGACCTGACTAAGACCTTGTTATATGGGGGAATTACTCCTCATTCCATGGTGGTCACCTGATATATTCTTGCATTCTTTTGGCCCTTTTGACAGCAGTGGCACACTGCTCGTCATGCTTTAGGCTTTGTTTACTATGATTTCCAGGTCTCTTTCCTCATACAATGCAACAAGAGGAGCACACAATATGTAGAGGTTCACTTTTTACCCCTACTGCTAAGTATGACACCTTGCATTTGGTTTCATTGATTCTGAGACTACACTAATCAAGCCTGTCTCACCAATATGTTGAGATCTAGGGTTGCTCAAACTCTGTGATATCCATTCTGTTAACACCTGCCAGATTATTGTAAAATTCAATCCTGACACCATGTCTGTTCCAGTGCCAATTAAGGCATCATAATCAGGTTCAGACTTGCAATCTAATTTCCATTACCACATCTGACTCCATAGTTAAACCTAAAAATGCAAGTCATGTGAAAAAGAAAAGACTCCTCCCTTCCCCTTCCCTTAACTGTTCTTAAATGACAGTTGCTGTACTGCTGCTGTAGCAGTTGGGAGCTATAGGGTCTAGGTGGTTCTGAGATGACTTCTTCCATCCATTCGGTGGTGTGTATCCATACATCTTTTGGTTCTCAGGTATGGATCAATCTTTAAACCCTCACTCACTGGCAGCACTCTAATATGATGACCATTCACAAATCGAATCAGTTTGTGTGTGCACTGTGCAGCTCCCCTGACTGTGACTGCTATCCATATACTAGTACTGTGAACTAGGCAGTAACTTACCACCACTTCCCAGCTACTGCCATCCCAGTCCTGACTCCGGTGCTCCCAACTACTGATCCAGCAGTTAAAGCAACAAGAGGAATAATCCAAGTCCACCCAATCCAACTGGCAAATCAGCAGTGGCCATCACTTTCCCTGTGTTACTGGGAAAATAGAGGAGGCCAACTGAAATAAAACCCTGAGTATAATCACTAAAGCCTGATGCTGTGTAAGGTATCTTTTGTCATGCTTAATAAGTGGTTACCCAAGGATTTTGTTATGGTCAGCCCCTCAGCTTGCCACTGGGTCACACAGGGAAAGTAATGATAGACCAGCAACCCTGAGACCTGATTGAGGTCTTTCAGGTAGCAGCTGTATTTAAAGTTTCTTTCTCGCTCCAGTGTTTTATCTCTGCCTTGTCTGTTTCTTTATTTGTGACCAGTGGACACCAAGTAGTAGATGATGTGTGTCTCCCAGTTGTAGCTGCAGTGCTCATGCTCAGTCACTCATTTAAGGTAAGGGAGGGGGAAAACAATTTTGGGGGAAGGGGGATGTCTTCTCAGACTTCACCAACTGTATGATTAGGGAAGGTTTACTAGTAGTCGAATGTGGAATCAGATTTCAAAATCTGAACTACACATCCATCAGTGTGTTTAGGATTTCAGGTTGTGAGACCTGATCTCCAAAGATCTGAAATCCTAAAAACAGAACTGAATCTGAATATTCTGAATTCAGCAACTGAAATCTGAGCAACCCTACTGAGATCCCTCTGACGTTTTTTCTTATCTTGAACAAAGTCCACACCCTGGCCAACTTAGTGCCATTATATGCCTGCTTGAGACCCCTGTTTTTAGATCATTGATGAAAATGTTGAACAGCAGTGGCTCCAGTACCAATTCCTGAAGGGAAATCACTGAATATTCTTTTCCTTATCATATCGCATCTTAATCTTCTCTTCTCCAGAGAGAACAACCACCATGGCAGATAGTTTATTCTCATAGTGTATAAAAGCAAGATGACATGATGGGGTGGTGGCTGTCATGGGTTAATGCATGGCCAGGTGCATAGTGATGCATGAAGTGCTTGTGCCGTGTGCCTTCAGCACCAGGAAGTGCATTAACCCATGACAACCACCACCTCGGCATATCTTTTTGTGCTTCTAAAATGGAACCCTTTGTCAAAAGACTTAATTTAGAAAAAAATGAAGATGATTAGGACAAAATAAAAAAAATAGTATTTTTTTGTTATGAAAATGTAGTGCCTGTTTTAGGATACTGCTTGTTGCTATTATGTATGTCTGTCACTATGTGGCACTGTTTCTGCTGTGTGACTCTTTCAGCAGTGGTGGCTATTTTTTTTTATTTGTAATTTATGTATTAATATTCATTTAATGTTAAAGATACAGTCAGTCACCAACACAGTAAGTGAGGGAGCGTGATGTGTTGCTGACCACTTGTACAGTGTGAGAGTGATCTAGAGCTTCGAGCAAAAGTGAGAGCTGTGCAACTGGCCACCAGCACAGCAAGTGAGAGAGAAAGTGAGCACTGGCGTGGCTGGCTGCTGGCAGACTATTTCCTTTTTAGCATTCTGAAGATCTGTTAAATGGACAGGTGGGCAAGAAGTTAAGCAGGATGGGGGGCATTAATCAAGAGAGGGAGCATAAGTGAGACAGAGTGCTGTGTGGCAAGCTGCCAGCACAGCAAGTGACAGTGAATGCTGAGCAGCCAGCTATTGGGAGAGTGTTTCTCTTTTTAGCACTCTGAAAAGGAAGAATAGATATGCTTAATAGATATATTGGCCAGACAGGCAGGGAGTCTGAAGTACTGGCAGTTGAGTATGTGGGGAAGGGGGTGTCGGCTGCTGAGTTTCAGGGGAGTGGCTGCTAGGTTGGACTGCAGGAGATGCAGTGAAGATACTGGCTACATGTCTAACTGAGAAAGCTTGGGGTTATGTAAAAGAAAATAATGGAGAAAAAGGCAACAAAAGATAAGTAAAAGTGTTTTAATTTTTTTTAATTAGTGTAGATGCTTGTTACATAGGGGCTGGGGTTGAGAGTTTTGTAAACATTTTGTACTATGCAATTTTTAATGGTAAGGCAAGTCTGAGATAGTAAGGTATTTAACCTTACAAACATGGCTGCCAGAAAGTTTTTGAAAAAAAAAAATGTGGAGAGACACGAATATGAAGATGCACTGCATCCTGGTTGCTGGAAGGGTTCCTGACTCTGTGGTTGTCACCCCATAAAGCAATGGGTTCCAAATCCTTCCAACCAATCAGGACACAGGAAATCCCCTACACTTGTTATATATTCTCAGTACCATCTACTTGTTTAATTGCTCTGTCCACTCCAAACTCTTTGCATTGTAGTATACAGTATTCCATCTTCATCATTTCAATAGTATTATTCTCCATTTGTATCTTAAGAACTACAATTTCAAGTAAACTGGCACTTTATGTTGTTTTTACCAGTCACCTTATTAATGCTACCTCTAGATTAGGCTGCTTGCCCAAGTAGTTTGTTCTTGTAATGTACATAGCGATATATTAAGCATTGATGCAGTCTCAAAATTGCAGTTACAATCTGTGTCTTTTTTTCTTTTTAGAACACCAGAACACTTTCCAACATTTCTACAGAAAACAAATTATCTACTTTATACTTTTATGCATAAAACTTTATAATGTTAACCTTGGACTGAAGTGAAATCTGACTATGCACTACAGATAAAAATATTTTACTGGACTAGGAAAGGTTAGAATCTAATATAAAAGATAGACTTGTGACTGCTATAATAGATGTCCTTGCACTGTCCTATGACATATGTAAGGAAGAACTAAAGTCAACACTCTGTACAATGTGTCCTGCTTATTCACGAGTTTATGTATGCAGCGAGAAAGGGAAACTGATTAAAAATCACAGGACGAAGTAAACTGGATAGGCATGGGACCCTCATTTATCATAACTGACATCCTGGTCACAAGATAAACAGGAAAGACGATGAGAAAATGGAAACAATCTAACATTACAAAATAGTCCCAACCTCTGCTGCACTGATAATACCCTCTTTAAATGGAAGATAATTAATATAACACCATCTGACTCTTTATATCATGGCCACTGAAAAATCCTTCATCCTAAATCTAAAGGGATGGAAGCGGAAGTCTAACCGCTGTAGATTCTTAATATTGTTTTAATATTAATGAGTTGTTTTTTAAGTAAAGCACAGCTTCAGTTATCTTTCATGTGACTTACAGGTTTTAAAATCTCCTTTAATTTATTACTGAAATTCACTGATGTCACGGGAACTCTGGTATCTTAGTATTTGTGCCTGGATATAATAACCTTCCACTATCTGATGTTAATAGAAAAAATACATTAGATATGCCAGTAGGACTGAATTTTATGAAGGCAAATTTTTTTGTTAACTTACAAATTGCAATTACAATAGGCAAAAATATTTAGCTAGCTTTAGTTTCTGATTCACCTCGTGCTTTGTGTTGCACCAATTAATCAAAATGAACATGCTGTTCAGTGAAATGGCATCTTCTAAACCACCTCTGAAGTAAGATAGGTCTCAGTCCTCAAAACGTACACAGCTGCTCTACAATCTACATCCATGAAGGATCGTGGAGAGCAGCAAAGCACCTACTACATGCAGGATGAGCATCTTTGGGGCACTCAATTGCTAGCCACACAGATGGCTCTGCACTAGGCTGGGTCAGGGGCGGGCATGGGGGTGGACATCTACATGATCTCAACACACCAGGGCAGCAAGTGCTGCCAAAGGAAAGGGCACATGCTACACAACCCTAGTTGCTGCTGTAGTGGCTATGCACCTCTCTCCATCTAGCCATCTTGGCACTGACAGGGCATGGATGGCCAACTTTCCACCAACATCCAGTCCCAGGAGAAAAGGTATGAGGCTAGAGGCATTGCCAGCACCAGCCAATCATGTTTTCAAAACTCCAGCATTTGGCAAAAGAGATATGGCAGCCTGTGGAGGACTGACATAAGAGTCCTTATTACATGAACTCTCGTGTCACATGCAGCAGGGGATCCACTGGAGATGAAATCCAGGCATCCAGTGCCTGGTGATCTTGACCACGATGCTCCCAGCATCACTCTTAGCTGTTGTGTGGGTGCTCTGCACAAATAGAGTAGAGAGAATAGGACTGGGGATTGTACCCACCTACCACTGTGCAGTCCCTGAGTGAGCAGCGGGGATGTGGGAATACACTCATTTTGAAAGTAGCCCTATGCTTTATGAGGATCTGGTCCTAAGTTCATAATAAACTGAAGCAAAATCAATGATGTTACTATTACCCATGCACCCTGCATGTTGTGCTATAGAAAATGTCCCCTGTTTGACACATTCACTGTGTCTGACCATTGGAATAACATGCCACATGGTGAAATTAATTCAAGAAAGACATATGATTTTACAAACCAAACTGCACAGTGTTGGTAGTACAGTAATAGTCATTTATCAAAATCCCAGCAAGGCACACAGGGTTGCTGCCCTTTAGATGAATCATAAAACCTAGGGTTTTGTTTTCTTTCTGGATGATAAAAAATGTGTTTGTTGGTATAGAGGGGCAGCTGACCAAATTGTCCAAGGAAGCCATTAGTGGTTAGTGAGGTTTTCCTGCAAAAGCTTCCAGAACAAATTCAGAACATCGTAACATTAATTATTTTCTTCTGTAGTCCAGTAAGGAAGCATATACTGTATGCTGTTCAGATTAGAAAACTACATAAAAATCTATAAGATTTAAAAATGAGAACATTCTTTAAATGGGGGAAGAAACAGTGGACAAATTTATAATTTTTATCATTTATATTTCAAGTAATAATGAAGAACATGATGCATGTATTATTTGCTAGCTTTCATTTGCTTTTGAATTTGTAGATGCTGTAGTTGTGCCTATGTCTCTTTTCCCTGAAGTTACACATCACTACCAGAAGAGGTAGCTGTCTACCCTCAAATCTAGTGAAAAACACTTCAGCTGCAGCAGTGCAACTCTACTCCTTAACTGTCCTGCTGCTGGGCTAAAGCCCCAGTTTGCTATAATAAGGAAAGCTAACTTCTTAAATGTGTCACTAAAAGCGATGCATATAGTTGTTTAACCCTTTCACTCCTGAATTAAAAAGAACTCAATGCAAGGTGACTCTCAGGTGTGATGGGGTCTAACAAAAGCGATCAGAATGTTACATCTCTCAAGTGTTTATGGTTTTTCAAATGTATACAGTATGTATATACTGCATTAATGATAGTTCACCATATATGTTTTTCTACATCTACTATGCTTTCATGATTTGTAACTATTTATTTTTCTCTGGGTACTGACAACTACAATACAGTAGGCACTGTGTTCAATTGCAGCTGATTGCTAATGAGTTCCCAGAGATGCTTCTTCAAAAAATTATCTATTAACATTACATAACTTGAGATAGCAGCAGTTGAACAAAAACTCAGTTCACGCAACTGTTGATTGCTGTTTGCAATGTAAGCAGAGTACTTTAAAGCCCTTTTCACACAATAGAACAGTGTTAGGAAAACATTTCCAAAACCAGTTTAGTTAAACCAGTTAATCAAGCAGTAAGTGTTCTTGAGAACTGATTTTGTTTGCATTGCTGTTGCTAACCCTGTTCTTCCTGTGACCATTTCCTACAGAATTCTGTGAGTATTGTCCTTTGTTTGTATCCCAGAATTCATCGAATGCATCCTACGTGCTTTGCAGCTGTCACTGAGATTTGTCTCTGTGAATGTTAATGAATAACAAATATGGATGCCTCCACTACTGATGATGCTGTTCTCTGTTGTTTTCATTGTATGTTATCATGAAATTGTATTTGCCTACTGCATCTGTGGCATGACATTCAAAAATGGGCAAAGTGGAGCACAAATATTTGCACTTTGCCTTGCGGTTGCCCAAGTGTTGAAAAATGCTATATTCAGTCGAATAGCGCACTGCCACTATTTGACTGAATATAGGTCCATTGTGGCCCAGCACTAAGCCACTTATCACTGGACAGAGATGGCTCCTGAAATAGGGCATCATAATGGCCTGCACTGGGGCTACATTTTCACTATTCAAATGGACCCATGCAAATGATCTCATTGGGCATGCAAGGCACCAAGGGGCCATTTGCATGCCCATTATGGGCTCATTTTCATGGGAAGCCCAGCAGTTTAGCACAGCACCAACCCCACTTGCCTAGTCCCAGAGAGCGATCCTTGGTAATAGTGTTCCCCTCCCCCCCCCCACCAATCAGTGGCCCAATATACATAGGAAGGGTTTCCCGGTGTCTAGTGCCCCCCCTTTGCCAATCGCCAACCCAGTGTACTATAGTAGCTTTCCCTAGTGTCTAGTGGCCCCATATCGCTGATCACCAGCCCAATGTACTATAGTAGCTTTCCCTAATGTCTAGTGTTCCAACCCCTCACCGATCCCTGGCCCAATGAAACATTGACACTTTCCCTGGTGTTCAGTGGTCCCTCCCCCCAGCAATCACCCGCCCAATCTTCAGAATGTAACTTTCCCTGGTGTCTAGCTGCCCCTACCCCACCAATTGCTTGCCCAATCTTCAGAATTAAACTTTCCCTGGTGTCTAGTGATCCCTACCCCCACCCATACCGATGAAAGATATCTCTAGTAGGTTTGTCCCGTGGCCCACCTCTCCCTATGCCTGATTCTTTGTCTGTTTCTGCAAAACTCCTCGGTGGGTAGCATATCCCCCTCCCTAAGCCCGATCTGTCAGTATGCTAATGTGTACCCTTCCTTAGTGGTCTAGCAGAACCTCCCTCAATATCCTGACCTGACTGTATATGAAAGTGATAAATCTATGGTGGTCTCATGGACCCCCACCCTGGCAGGTACTGACCCACCACACCAATCCCCATCCCACCCCTGAGACCACAACTGGCATACCCACCGCCCACCACCATGAACAGCTGCCAACTGAGCTGTCTATGGGCACATGCTGTACAATCAGCTGTTACAGTACACATTCATTGTGTGCTCAGTCAGTGGCTTCCCATAGTGATGAGCAGAGGGCTGTGCTGGTGCCAGCTCAGGGAAGGGGTGGGGTGATGGGTGGGGTGATGGGTCAGTACCCACTGGGGTGGTGAGTCCATGAGACCACCAGGGCTGATTTATTTAGTATACAGGCAGGTAAGGATAGGAAGGGAGGGTCCACTAGACCACCAGGGAAGGGTACATATTAATACTCCAAAAGACTGGGGTTATTTATTTATTTTATTTTTTGGCAGCCAGGTAAGACCAACTAGGCACAAGTGCCTGTTTTCAAGGGTGACCCAGGAGCACTGGGGAGATTAAGTAGCTTGCTTAGAGTCACACAATATACAAGTGACGTTTTTGGGAATCAAACCCAGGTCTATCTGCTGGATGTACCAAGCTCATTTACAGCTCATTACTCTAACCTCTAGGTTATACTGCCAGCCCCAATGGAGGGGATCTGCTAGACCACCAATAAAGGGTACATATTAGTACACCAGCAGATCAGAGTTAGGGATGGGGATCAGCTACCCACAGGGAGTTTTGTGGAAACAGACAAGGGTTCAGGGACAGGGATGGGGGACCACTGGACACACATATTGGCAACATCGGGCAAGGGTGCGGGTTGGGGGAGGGACAGCTAGACACCAGGGAAACTTACATTATGAATGGCAAAGCAGAACAACTGCACTGATTGTGGTTTGGTGGTATAACCAAGCGTCAGTGATCAAAAGATAAAAAGTAAGCACCCAAACCAAGGATTTGGCATATAAAAATATACTTTATGTATTGCTCGGTATTTACTGAGGAGGACCCAGGTGATGGCCCAGAAATGGAAAAACACAACACCCCTGAACAGAGGGTTGATACTAGCCCCTTCACAGAGACTGAAGTACTGGAGGCACTAAATAAACGGCAAGTTGACAAGGCCATGGGGCCAGACGAAATGCACCCCAGGATCTTTAAAGAACTGAGATTAGAGTTGACTGCCTCACTGGCTAAACTATTCACCAAATTCCTAAAGAGTGGGGAGGTATCCGAAGATTAGAAAAGGGCAATCGTGGTCCCACTTCACAAATCGGGTAGCAGGGAGGACTGTGGAAATTACAGGCTGGTAAGCCTCAAATCCATAGTGGGGAAGTTAATGGAGACACTTCTCAAACAGAGCATCATGGCATTTCTGGAGGCTAGTGGCCATCAAGACCCCAAGCAGCATGGTTTAACAGCAAGTAGGTCATGCCAGACAAACCTGATTGAGTTTTTTTTGACTGTGTTACAAAGGTTATAGATGAAGGCAGGGCGGTAGACTTGGTCTACTTAGACTTTAGCAAGACCTTCCACTCGGTTCCGCACAGAAGGCTGGTAAAGAAGCTAGACCACACAGGAGTTGGATCAGAAGTAGTTAGATGGGTTAAAAGCTGGTTACAGGGCAGAACCCAGAAAGTGCAAGTAAACAGAGCACTGTCATCAGAAGATAGGGTAATCAGCGATGTGCCCCAGGGTTCAGTACTGGGGCCCCTGCTCTTCAAGATTTTCATATCAGACATAGGTGATGGACTACAGGGAAAGGTGTGTGTTCATAGATGACACCAAAATATGCAACAAGGTCAACACCCAGCAGAGAGTGGACAAGATGGAAGCTGACCTCAAGAAACTGGAAGAATGATCTGGAGCATGGAGCTTGAGATTCAATGACAAAAAGTGCAAAGTCATGCACATAGGATAAAGAAATCCAAATAAGGCATATTACCTTGGAGGGGAAAGACTGGCTGCCTCCACCCAATAGCACGACTTGGGAATCATTATCTCAGACAACTTGCAGGTAGGTAAACAGTGCAAGAAGGCAGCATTAAAGGCCAGCAGTATGCTGGGATGCACTGAAAGGGGAATCAAAAGCAGGAAGAAAGAAGTGATCCTGCTACTGTACAGATCACTGGTCAGGCCTCACCTGGAGTACAGCGTCCAGTTCTGGAGGCCCCACCTCAAAAAGGACATTGACTGAGTGGAGACTGTGCAGAGAAGGGCAACAAAAATGATTCAGGGACTGCACAAGATGTCCTATGGGGATAGACTGAAAGAACTGAACATGTAGTCTGTCCCTGGAACAGAGAAGAGAGAGGGGTGACATGATGGAAACATTCAAGTATATAAAAGGCATAAACCAGGTGCAGATAGACAATCACTTCCAATTTATGAAAGGTAGCAGAACCAGGGGACATGATCTAAGGCTGCAAGGAGGGAAGTTCTCCACCAGCACCAGGAAGGTTTTATTCACAGAAAGAGTGGTGGATGCCTGGAACACCCTGCCTGCAGAGGTGGTGGGGGCAAGCACAATGGTGGGTTTCAATAATGCTTGGGACAGATACAAGGGAGCCCTCAAACCTAAGGGCAATTAGAAGGCTAGGCTAAAAGACAATGAGCAGACTAGATGGACCTGATGGTCTCCTTCTGCCATCAACTTCTATATTTCTATGTTTCTATACAAGTGCAAGTGTTGAATGAAACATAATAGTTTGTCCCGCTGCTACCATTAAGGTATTGAGCCAGCATTTTTAACACATGTACTTCTATAATTAAAGTATATTTTTTGTATGCCAAGTCCTTGGTCTGGGTGCTTACTTTTCTTGTTTTGAAAGTTACATTATGAAGATTGGGCTGACGATAGGTGGGGGGAGGGACCACTGAACACAAGGGAATGTTACATTCTGAAGATCAGGCCAACGATCACATGGGGTTAGGACCACTAGATGCCGGGGAAAGCTACTATTGCACTTTGGACCAGCGATCAGTGAGGGTGTGGGGACCACAAGACACCTGGGTGTACTGCGTTAGGGCTCGGGGGTGGCCACCACACTTCCTCAACCAACTGCTGGAGTTGCACAGGAGTGAGTCAGGGTTTTGATTAGCAGTATGTGTGCCACGCAGAGGGACCGTGCAAAACAGACTTGCACGGTGGACATAGTCTGACTTTTGGACTAAGATGATATTTAGGTTCCCACCTTTCATCTGCATTGAGCCCCCCACTGAATATTGCCCGGGTACAAACCCTGTTTGACCCCGCTAACCAGCTTTTGAATATGGGACTTCCGTGAAAACCTGATTTGCGCGGGTGCACCCGGGCAATGTTTTGAATATTGGGCCCCTGATCTCAAGTAAATGCCACATAATAACTGGGGAGCTATTATTTTCCATGAACTCAAACAGTTAATATTTCCTGTAATAACTGACTGGTTATTACGGGAGACATGGACTGCCTCAGACCTCATAGCGTGAGCCATAGTCTCACAGCTGCACAGCTGGTGTTACTTTCACTTCCAGCTATGGCTGTGAGAACTATTATGCTTGGTATTTCAAAATGAAGACACATTTGTTATATGTAGGGCAATTGTTTTGACTTTTCAACATAACATTGAAATTCTTTGGCAGCACTGTGCCGTGAACAGTGTAGTTTCCTCACTGAACTCGCAGGTTTTAAAAATCATCATTCTCAGCAGCTCGTCTCGACTCTAGCTTGCTGTCATCCATTTTGCAGTTTAAAATACATTCCTGATTCTGATGTTCTGACTTACTTTATCTGTGATGTTCTGCTAAAGGTATTTCCTATAAATTTGTTTTCAAAATGGTAAGTCTGGTGACAGTCTAATATTTGCTACTATTTTTACCCTACCGGGTCATACCCTATTTTACTACACTGCATACTGAGTGTATAAGGCTTGGGTTTTTATAGTTTCTGGTTCAAAAGAAATGCTACACTATAATTTGTAAAAATAAATGCATGGGTTGGAGGGTATCACTAGAGTTTAATACACACGCTCAGTGTGTGATGCTAGATAAACCCCTCCAGCTTTGCTCTCTGGGTTTATGTAGCAACACACACCTCGGGTGTGTATTAAAGTCTTGTAATTCACTCCAGCCCATGCATTATTCTCTATATAATTACATGGTATTGAATATAAAGAATTGTGCAAAATGCTGGTGAGGCCTCATCTAGAATACAGTGTTCAGTTCTGGAGGCTGCATCTTCGCAAGGACATAGACGGTATCATGTTTGAACAGAGATGGGGAAACAGCGAAGACCAACACAGCGACAAAATCGGCAGTTCACTGTGATGGTCCACTGGTTTCCAGATGATGTCTCTGGGGAGTTTGTTCACTCCCCTAATCAACTCCAACTCAGAGTTGGTAATATAGTGTGGGGGGCATAGCCCCCTCAAGTGTTACCACCTTTTAAGAGGCCCAAAGCAGGACATTGCTTACTGAAACATGATTTTTAGCAGGACAGGACGTAAAACAATGCAACAGACTTATTTTCTCGAAATAGTCAGAATTAAGACTAAGTGTTGTAGTTTTTTAGTTGTTTCTTGTGTTTCTTATATTTTTAAGGCATTTTAGTTAAGGTATTATAGTTCTTTGCAACATTTAGAGGAAAGTCAGAAAAACAATTTAATACTATAGTGTCAGGACATGTAATATTTTTCATGTTTTTTTTTCAGGACACAGCTGCCCAAATCAGGACTGTCCTGCGAAAATCGAGACAGGTGGTAACCCTATGCCCCCCCGGCGAAAAAACGCTTTATACAGCGACAGCACAATGTCAATTGTCAGTATTGTGCCGTTGCTGTACTGACAGTCAGCAGATTTCCTGTCGCTGCCCTGACATGGAACCACATAGACAGGGTAGAGGCAGTCCAGAGAAGGGTGACCAAGACAGTGTGAGGCTTGCATCAGAAAACATATGAGGACAGATTAAAAGACCTCAATATGTATACACTGGAAGACAGAAGATAATGGGAAGATATGATAGAGAACTTCAAGTACCTTAAAAGGCTTGAACAAAGTGCAGGTGGGTGATATTGTTCAGTACAAGAGTTGTACAAGGACGAGGGGGCAAAATATGAGATAGGAGGGGGACAGGATAAGGGGAAATGTGAGGCAGTTTTTCTTCATGGAAAGGGTGGTAAATGCTTGGAATAGCCTACCCCAGGAAATGGTGGGTGTTAAAACTATGAAGGGCTTCAAGCATGCATGGGATAGACATAAAGACACCCTAGATGTGGGGAAGAGAGGTGAAAGCCAATGACGAAGTAGGGTCAGCGGCTGCTGATGTAGGCAGGGAATATGGGCAGACTAGCTGGGCCTAGTGGTCCTTATCTGCCATCAGCTACTATGTTACTAATTGTGGATGGGCCACCATGCATGACAATCCTGGGTTGCCACAGAGGGGTTCTGATTACATCACTGACCTTCAGAGTGAAGCTTAAAGTCTGATGTAATTGCAAACCTGAGGTGGTATCACTGGCTTATCATGCCAGTGGTTCCCCTTCCATTATTTTTATAGCGTATTGCAGACAAAGCAATGGGGCCTGATGGGATTCACCCCAAAATTCTTAAAAGAACTAAGGGGAGAAAAAATTACTACCCTTTTTAACAAATCATGGCAGGATGGTGTGGAACCTGAGTACTGGAGAAGGGCGATGTGATTCCCCTTCACAAAAGTGGGAGCAAGACAGAGGCAGGAAACTACAGACCTGTTAGTTTGAACTCAGTGGTAGGGAAAATGCTGGAATCACTTCTGAAAGAAAGAATTGTTGAGTACCTAGAAGCCAGCAGGGCACAAGGCAGCATGGATTCACAGCAGGGGAAGTGGGGGTCATGTCAGTCAAATCTAATAAATTTACTTGACTGGGTGAACAAAGTAGTGGACCAGGGAGTGGCTGTGGACATGGCCTACCTAGACATTACAATCACACAGGAGTACAGTGTGTATATATATGGAACACGTACAAACAGAAGTGAGAAAGAAGTAAGTGCCTCAGCCAGGACTTGAACCCAGGAGCCTGTAATACTGTTCTGATTGTGCTAACCAGCTGCACCACTGAGACAACTGGAACCTGGGCTGTCCCCAAGCACATTTCTCTTTCTCAACTGTACAACCCAATAGCAACACAAATATATTACTTGTAACAATCACACAGGAGTGTGGTGTGCATATTTATGGAACACGTACGGACAGAGGTGAGAAAGAAGTAAGTGCTTCAGCTAGAACTTGAACCTAGGCCATCTGTAATACTGTTCCAATTGCGCTAACTAGCTGCACAACTGAGACAACAGGAACCTGGGTTGCCCACATAAATACGCACACCACATCCCTGTGAGATTGTTACAAGTAAAATAGTTGTATTGCCATTGAGTTGTGCATTTGAGAAAGAGTAATGTGCCCAGGGACAGCCCAGGTTGCAGATGTCTCTGTGGCGTAGCTGGTTAATGCAATCGGAACGGTATTCCAGGTGGCCTGGGATCAAGTCCGAGCTGAGGCTTTCACTTCTTTCTCACCTCTGTTTGAACATCTACCTAGACTTTAGCAAGGCATTTTGCACAGTCCCACACAAAAGATTAATAAGCAAGTTAGCCAGCCTGGGAGTGGGTCCCAGGGTGGTAACCTGGGTAAATAAATTGGCTGGACAACAACACAGAGGGTAATAGTAAACGGATTCTGCTCTGAAAAAAGGGGAGTTACTAGTGGGGTACAGCAGGGTTCAGTACTGGAACTGGTCCTCTTTAATTTTATAGTGTCAGTGGCTCAGTAGGTAGCACACTTGCCTCTGAGGCCAGGAGATCAGAGGGCTATGGGTTCAGTTCCCACATCTGGCAATTGGATTAATATCCCAGTACTGACACTGTAGTGCAGCATGAGAGGGGTGCTGCACTTCTGAGGTGCTGTCTTTCAGATGAGACGTTAAACTGAGGTCCCATCTGCCTGGATTGGTGGTAGCTCAGGTGGATGTTAAAGATCTCATGGCACTTATCGAAAAGAGTGGGGGAATTTTCCTGGTGTCCTGGCCAAATTTCCCCTCATTTACTAAAAATACCACCAACAGCTTAATCTGGTTCAAGGTTAGTTGGCATTCATCTGTATCCCCCTCTCCCAGGTCGTGCCTGAAAATAGGCAGGATTTGTCTAGTGCACTTACCCGGTCAACAAAAACTAAATAAATAAAAATAAATGTCTTTATAGGTGACATTGTGGAGGGACTGGAAGGAAAAGTATGCCTCTTTGCAGGTGACACAGAGATCTGCAACAGGGTGGATAAACAAGGGGGAGGGGGTTGAAAGGATGAAAAAGGACTTGGCAAGGTTGGAGGAATGGTCAGAAGTATGGCACCTTAGATTCAATGCAAAAAGTGCAAAGTAATGCATCTAGGGAAAAAAAACAGGGGATGAGTACACAATGGGGGGGAGGTATTAACAACAAAAATGGAGAAGGACCTGGGGGTAGTCATATCAGATGACCTTAAGGTAGGCAAGCAATGTGAGAAGGCAGTAAGGAGGGCTGGGGGGATACTGGGATGCATAGGGAGAGGCATCACCAGCAAAAAACAGGAAGTTGTTATGTCTCTGTACAGACAGTTGGTGAGACCCCATCTGGAGTACTGCATGCAGTTCTGGAGACCCCATCTCTGCAAGGACACAGACAGGATGGAGGCAGTCCAGAGGAGAGCAACTAAAATGGTGCAGGGTCTGCACCAGAAGCCATATGAAGAGATACTGAAAGAGCTTAATATGTATGCCCTTGATGAAAGAAGGGAGAGGGGAGACATGATAGAAACTTTAAAGTACCTCAAGAGAATAAACAAAGTCCAAGAGGGTAGCATCTTTCAGAAAAAGAGATGTGCAAGAACAAGGGGGCACAGCTTGAAGATAGAGGGGGATGGCTCAAGGGCAAAGTGAGGAAGTATTTTTTCACAGAAAGGGTGGTGGACACATGGAGCGGCCTTCCTTAGGAGGTTGTGGGGTCAAAAACAGTGGGGGAATTCAACTATGCATGGGACAGACATAAAGTAATTCTAGTGGGGGGTAGGAGGAAGTAGGCTGTTGGTTAACTCGGATCTGCAGTTTATCCAATAGGCAGGGAAATGGGCAGAATGGGTTAGCCAAGAGGACTTTATCTGCCATCAAAATCTATGTTTCTATGTTTAGTTTTTATGTTTGCTTGCATGCATGTGCAAGAAACATTATGTGGCAGCTTAGGAGAGAAGCGGGTTGTGGAGGTGCAGCACTGTGGCGGCCCGTGCCGACACTGCATTTGTGGGCTTGGCAGTGTTCAACCAATGCAGGCCCACTGTCCTGATGACACTGGTTCTGCAGAAGTGCCACAAACTTGAAATGATTTGACCACCGCAATCAGGGGCCGCCTTGTCATTGCAGCATCAGCCATTCAGTTGCAATGAGGGAGTGACCAGTCATTGCAGGGCGGTACCTTGCCTGGTGTAACATTTCCATGAAAATGGCGGCGGCTATCGTGGTCTGCCTCAGAGCCCCATGAAAGCCCATGGGGTGCCCAATGTCTCCTGTCAACATGCCCCCGACCCAGTTCATTTGCCGATGGGTGAGCCCACTCCCTGTCGACGTAATGCCCCCCTCAGCATCATGCCCCCGAAACAGTCTTTCTTTGCCGATGGGGGGCACAATCCCCATTGGCTTAAGTCCCCACTTCCCCAAAATGCAGGCGGCACACTGGGAGCACACCCCAGGGTGACCAAAGCAAGCCTGCAAAAAAAAACAACCTCCCTGCGACGTCTTTTGTTTATTTTTTTGTCCCTGAAACCAAGAAAATGGTCCCTCGTGGTGTCCTGTGCCCCCTCCCCAACCCACAGCCACCCTCTGCACACCCCACCTCCCCACACCTCCTTACCCCATACTTACCTCCAGAGTCTGGTGTGACGATCTTCTCTGGACCAGGAACATGTCTGCACTCTTCAAAGCCAACCACGAACTGAATAAATACCGGTAATCTGTATAATGGCATAAATAGGGCTTTTTCAACCTATGTGGTGGATATCTCAGCCATTTTTTTGACTTTTGGCACCACATTTTCAACACGGGGTTACTGGGGCCCCTCCTTATGAATTCAGTCACTGTCATGGCATTATTCGGTCCCGAAAGGTGATTTCTCGGTCACTGCGTGGAATAACCTTGTGGGACCAACTAACGAAACAACAGTGCCACTGTTCATGAGGTGGTCTCTCAAAAAACATATTTTGCAAATTTGGTGAAAAAAAAATGACTGTTTTAGGATCATGCGTTGAGCAGTTTCCATGCACACTTGTAACTTCACGAATTTGTAATATTTTCACTCCAGATTTTCAACATTGGAATTTTTTCAAACCTCCTTATGAACAGTACAGCTGTCATTTTTCACATCCTGGCTGAAATGTGTTTTCGCACTTCCGGCACACAATAGTGCAGTCGCTGTGGGAAGTCATTGTTTGGGACAGATTAAGAAAATCACAGTGACACTGTTCATGAGCAAAGGTGCTAAAATGCCTATGTTGAAAATGTAGTGGCAAAAGTCCATAAAATAACTGTGTTACGAGTGTACATTGCACAGTTTCCATGCACCCTCATAATTTAGCGCATTTGTAATATTTTCACTCCAGATTTTCAACACTGGCAATTTTTCACACCTCCTTATGAACAGTATAGCTGTCATTTTTCATATCCTGCCGAAATATGCATATACACGTGTAAGCCCTGGTCGGCGCCACCCCCCCAGTGTTTAACCCCTGCCTACTACCCTGGACATAGGCTAAGGGGGTTGGGTTTGCTAACTTAGAACATTTTTTAAAACCTTTTCGCAGTGCCTCCATTCAGGGTGCTTTATGTGGGTGAGATGGTACTGGGTGTAGCACCTTGAGCTGCTACACCACCCACGGTAACCAGTTACCTTCCCCAGACATGCTCCAAGATACAGCTCCCCACATTTCAACATTTTGAATTAAAGGCTCTCTCTAATAATATGCTCACTCAGTATTTCAAACAACAACAGCAAGATATTTATTTCGGGGGTAATAAAGGAGCTAGGAAAGGGAAACAGGAGGAGTAGAGGTTATCTTACCGTATTTACACATGTACAGATGTTATTTAGATTGTTGCTGGTAAACCCTCCAGCTGGGTGGCTACATATTAACAGGCAGACATAAATCACATTTTACTATTTGACTTAAGACATCCAGAGCCCTAGCTATCTAGCTGCTGATAAATCAGATGTTAACCCTAATTATTAATAATACCCACACTGGTACCAGTCCCAGATACAGCAGAAACCCCGCAATCTCATACCATGCTGGTTAAACAGATACCACAGTCCAAGATGTTGCAGGCCTGATGAAGTTGCAGCTGGTCGAGGTGGCCGGCTATTAATTTGAGGGTGGGGGCAACTTGGAAACAGATTTTTTGTAAAGCAGCAAATTACTATTTACAACCACAGCAGGGATTGCCCTGCACTTTAGCAGACAAAGCAGGGATTGCCCTGCACTTGCAGACAAATCAGGGTTTCCTTGCACTCTCAGACCTCCAAACATTCCAGAACAAACTATGTGGATCTTACATCCAGAACATTCAGCACAATATTTGAAAGTCCCATCCAATGCAATGAGAGTGATGCTTCTGTCCAGCATCCTAAATGCAGTTTAAACACGGTCACACCCAGTACTTTATATACCAAAAGACACCCATCCAGAGTAAGTTGGCAACAACACTTTTATCAAGCATCCCATACTTTAGTCACAGGCAGTCACATCCAGTACTTTATATATACCAAGAACATTATCCACAAGCGGAGTCCTATTCAGCACGTCTAGCCATTTAACACTTATACCAAGCGCTCTTAGATGAAATTCTGTGCGAACACAGGTACATTCTCTTAAGGTATCTTAGACATTAACATGCTCTAGGGCCTCCTGTCTCATGAAGTGGTGTTGCCTTGGCAGACAGCTCCACGATGGCAGGACTCTAACCCATAGCTACACATTTATATGATTCACTAAGCCCAGCATCTTGCTGCACCTGCAACTTAGCCATTTGGGCCACAGACAAGATGCATCCATTACTTGAACTAGGCAGTCTCTTATGGGGTTAGTAGCCCAGACTGATGACTTCAATACTAACAGCACACATTTCTTAACGGGGCATGGAGCTCCCAAGATTACTTGCTTAGCTTCTCCCTTGCACTGGGGGGTACAAGGGTACTCACTCAGGTCCTCCACGGGTCTCATCCGCAATCGAAGGCATCCTGAAGACTTCTTCAGCTCTCTCACCGCTGAGGTACTTGGTCAGCACTCTCACCACTGCATGATGTCTTCTGGTCTGGTCAGCACTCTCACCGCTGCTGGACATCTGATTCTTCGGTCCACATCTTTCCCCAACGTGGGAGGGAAGGCTAGCCTCTGGAAGACAGTACTGGCAACCTCCAGACTAGCTGTTGCAGAAAGCCCAATTATTGTAACTAGTTAACTGTTAACTGAAGAAAATAACAAATGCCCTCTGAAGACTGAAAGGGCTTGAATTAAGCGGCCCAGGCCTGATGGCATGGCTGGAGCCTGAGCCCCTCCCCCATGGGGGCTCCCAGCAGGCTGGAGCCTGCTCTGCTGCTCTTTCAGCTCTGCATCTCTGAAACTTCCAGACAAACTGGCAACATTGTCTCTTTATAGAGCTCCTAGCTGGACTCCTGATTGCTAGCAGGGATGGGGTGACATGTCTCCAAGTTGCTGAAGGACCTGTCAATCAGAACACTCGAGGCACAATTGGGTTATGGAATTTGTGCCTAAAATAATGTCTCTGTAAGCCCCCATAAGCACTTGAGTGCTTACCCATGAGATGCAGTGAATGTCCCACAAGTCTTGGCTTTCTATTGCTGTAATTCCAATTGGCTGTACTGCTGGCAATGGCTGCTTAACCCACTCTCCCTTATAGCAGATTAGATACAGTCCTGAATAATGTCCTGGTGCAGCCAGAAAAAAGTAATTATTTGCCTCAAATGCCCCCACAGTTCTATAGCTTAAAGGCTGTACTTGCAGTCGCTGCACAGATGAAAAACATGGCTCTTTTACTTTTCCTGTCGCTACTGCACTTATGCAAGCTCCTCTTGCAGCAGCTGACAGGCTGACACACAGAATCCCAAATACTGGAATTGCCAGGGAAACAGTACTCATTTTAACTTTAAACACTTTTCCCCACATGCACAGTATATTCCCAACAAGCAGCAACAGTTCCATTATGTAAAACATTTTAATTCTTTACTTTTCGGCTGGAGCTGAACATAGCTACCCTGGAGGCAGCCAGAAATACTGTTATGCTTTATTCAGATTACCGGTGCCCTGCACAGGCATACCCAAATGATCCCCGGTCAGAACTCCTTTAATTCCCATCTGAGCTGTCCCCCAGCAGGCTGTCCGTGGTCACTGGGTCCCAGATAGGTGCAAGGGATCCCAGGACCCACAGCACAGTTCCCGAGGTGACTGCAAAACAAGCAGCTCCACATCAAAGGCACTTTGCATGCCAACGCTACTCCCACTGCCCTGGAGGCAGTGCTTTTGCAGCGGGAGCCCGCAGTCAGCAGTTTAAGCCCCGAGTGGCTAGATTTTCATTTGACTGCAAGCTGGGGCACACACGAGGGCAAACAGGACCTGGGAAGCCAGAAAAATTAGAGGCCAAGTCAGGAGAAGCCTGAGAGACAGCGGGAGAAGGACAGAAGAAAACGGTCTAAGGTAAACCCAGGCTGGCATTTCTAGGAACCCCCATTTGCATGGGGGTTACACACATGTGGCACAGAATAGCGCTGTCGCTATGGGAAATCAATGTTCGGGACAGATTAAGAAAATCATAGTGACAGTGTTCATGAGCAGAGGTCACAAAATGCCTATGTTGAAAATTTAGTGAAATAATTCCACTAAATGACTGTGTTATGCGCATGCATTGCACAGTTTCCATGTACGCTAGGAAGTTTGAGCATTTTTAATATTTTCTCTACAGATCTTCAACACTGCCATCTCTTCACACCTCCCTGTGAATGGTACAGCTGTCATTCTTCACATCCTGCCCAATCTGTGTTTTCATACATCTGGCACAGAATGGCACGGTTGCTGTGGGAACTCAAAGTTCGGGACACATTAACAAAATCACAGTGCCACTGTGAATGAGAAGAGATCCTAAATGCTTTCATGAGGTGGGGGTCACAAAAAGGCCATGTTGAAAATTTGAAGTGCAAATACCAACAAACGCCTGGGACATTAGGGTTTCTTACCATAACGTCCCACCCTGTACAGACTGACAGGCATCAGGGGTGTGCTTATGGATTGCCGACTGTAATGCTCATGCCATCCTATCCCCACCCCCACCCTGCAGCCAGTGACAGGCATTGAGGTGTGCCTTGGATTCTTCGACCCCAGAGTTCACCCCATTCTTCTATACTGCATCCATTTCAGCATATGTCCTTATGGAATGGGGTATCTGTAAGGCAGAACACCCCAAGGCACACCTCAACATTTGTCTGTGTCTGCAGGATAGGGTGAGGTGAAATGGCATGAACGTTATGGGCGACGACCCAAACGCATACCCCAATGCCTGTCTGTCTCTGCAGGGTGGAGGTGGGGTTGGCGTGAAGTTCTATACTTCACAGCCATTCCTATTCTGCATCTGTCTAACTCCGGCATTTCCACTGCTAATAACAGCAAGCAAACATTCGGCATTGACAAATGCTTGTTTAGGTAGGGAAAAAAATTTCATTGCAACCGCATTTCAGTGTAAGTGAAAGTAGCAGTAACAGATACAAAAGCAGAGATGCCTTGAAACAGCTGATACAAATTATCACATTTCAACAGATCAAGTTATAAAAACATTTTTTAAATTAAATAAGTTATAGAATACCTGTTTATAAATTCTTGCCTTCCTGCTCATTAGTGATGATCTGTTTGTTTGAAAAGTAAGTTATTCCAAGTTGTCCCACCCTTCACCTGGTGTTGCTTTTGGGTTTGTGCGTGAGGCAGATCTCAGTGTGGAAAATAGTTGGCATGAGGATTTGCATTAGCAGTAAAGTTATTGTACCATAGAAGGGTACAATAATGTTCCATGACATTTGAAATGTGGTATAACACTATTTCATCTAAGATGGAAATCCATGCAGAACAATGGCCAAATATACACTATAATGTTTTTTGGGGGGGGTTTGCAAGTGTTGTATCTGTGATTTGGTGTTACACAACTTACTGCATCTTTTTTGTAACATCAAATTATATGTGATCAACCTAAGAAATGGCAGAGTGATCCTGTCTTACAGTTCTACCCTCCCAAGCTCAGCCAGGCAATAGCAGTGTGAACCAGGAAACCAGCACCACTTACTTGTATGCCTGCACACACTTTCATCCAGTGTGTGTGTGTGCATGGGGGTTGGGCATACTGCCATGGGCATTCCAGCTATGTGTGCACTTCTATTTTCATTTTCCACAGATGTCTCTATCTCTGTCTTCTTCCCCCACATTTGTCACCTTTCAGCCTTCTTACTAGACCCTGTTTATTAGCACACACTTGAGGACTCCTCAGCTCTTTCACTTCTACTATGCCTTTTCATACCCATCATCACCTTTTTGTTTTCCAGATTCTTTTCTTTTCTTACCTTGCCTATTAACACTTTTTCTCCTACAGCATCCCCCTATTTGTTTCTGCATATATAGATATATATTTATTGCAAAAAACTATGTTAATGCATCATTTAGGGTTGAGGATAAAGCAATGAAAGTAGGGAAATATGACATTAGGGTTTCCTACCCTAACACCCCACCCCCACTCTGCACGCACCAACAGGTGTCGGGGTGTGCCTTGGGGTCATCAGCCATAATGTGCACCCCATTCTCTGCTTATTGACTTATGGAATGTGGTAAGCATTATGGCTGATGACCTCAAGGCCCACCCCCAATGCCTGTTGATGTGTGCAGAGGGGGGGGTGGGGTGTTAGGGTTGGAAACCCTAACGTCATATTTCCCTACTTTTGTCGCTTTATCCTCAACCCTAACTAAAGCATTAACATAGTTTTTTTGTAAAGAATTTCCATACTTTTTGAGATAGCATAATCGTAGCCTTATTTGCCTTCTTTTTCTAACAATGGGAGGCAGCATCACAGCACAGTCTGGCAGCTAGAGCACAGGTTTGGGGATCAAATATGATCACAGGCCCTGTGCAATGCTCCCTGCTGCCTATTCTGTCTGTCCCACTATTTGTATGGTGATAATCTTTTGAAGTTTCTGCTTTACAGCCCCCATATCCAGCCCCCTAATTGCAAATCATCTTTTAGTCCTGAACTCACTCCCTGGGAGAAACCACAGTAGCAGCTGACAAGCAAGAGGTATATAAACTTATAACTGCTGAGTGTCCATGTCCACATATGGCTGCCCTTTTTTCTGTGGTCTCCTGTAGGTTGCATTATTTATAGAAACAGAACAAATTCAGGAGACCACACTAATGCTGCCACAGAAGAATGAAAGCCATTCTTGGTTGCAGGATAAATGTATTTATTCAAAATATATAAAGGTTAAAAAGTACCCCTAGGACAGGCACCGAATGTTTTCAAGCTTCACCCAGCTTTTTATCGAAGCTTACAGAGAATGGTGCTCAGCAGTGTTTTCTACAATAGAAAAAACAATCAGTTAGTGAACATGAAGAAATGGCAATCAGTAGCTTGAAATTCCGTTGTGTAGAAGTTCACAATGTTCAATCATTCAATCACTTTTATTCACAAAAACACACATAGGGAGTTTACAATTAATTAATATTTGAATGATGTCACCATTTCTGTAATTCATCCACAACAGCTCACATATTCAGTCACTACAAAAGCTACATCAGTGTAAACAGACACATCGGAATCTACAGTTGTGCAGTTCTACAAATGCAGACATCTAAAATAAATAATTAAATGAATAAGTATTCAAAATGCAACAGCTCTACATAATATGGAAATACACTGGACAAGCATGGATGGAAGGGGAAGGGGGATAAAAGTTGTTCAAGATCACAGCAAGAATGAAAGTGTGGCATCACAGTACATACACTGTCAGCATTAGGACAGACTTGGCAAACCACATACACAATTATCATGAAAGGTGTGTGAACTAAAGTTATACATCAAAGAGGGAAGGATTACATTGAAAGTGAAAGTTCAAGTACTGCATCTCAGTACATACACTATCAGCATTTGGTACAGTACTTGTCAAGACACCATTTTCATAAATGGGGTGTAAGCTGAAATTGCTCATTATTCAAAGGAGTTCTTGAATTCTCAAACCTGACCGGCACCTTTCAGTCATGGTAAATCCTGGCATTACCAGCAGCAAAGGTGCCAGTCAGCCGCATGTAGATTCCCCAGTTCAGGAATCCATCCAACCCCCTGAAAACAACTGTGCAAAACCACCATATTGAGTCCCACTAAACCACACTGGTAAAGTTGGGGTTTTAAATCAGCTGCTACCCTATTAATACTGAAACAATCTGAAAGCTGTAGGAACTAAATAACAGAAATCAAGCACTATTTAAAAAATCACTTTCACCTAAATGACCACGGACTCCTCGGTGCTGCACAGTCGCTCCCCGCTAAATGGCCACACAAAAACACTAGCTGGTAACGGACTGCATTTTTATGTCACAGACCCTAACAGTCACAAATGCAGTTCATGGACCACAAAAGCTTTTTTTTTTAAATGTATCCTTCGTAACAATTAAAACGGAGCACCAGCCTCACCTCACTGTACAAGTTTTCCAAAGCTTCTGTGTCCCATTCCACAGATCATCTAAGTCAGTAGTGCTGCCCTCCGATAAATGTTTCTTTTCTTTTCAGCACCCAATGACACTCTGATAAGATCTCTTGCCTCCGACCGAAAATGCACAATAAAGCCGGAACCATTAAACTGGCACCAAACCCAGAAGCACATCATCGATAACTGGCAGGTCTGGTATCAATTACCTATAGGAACATGGAAACATAGAAGTTGATGGCAGATAAGGACTGCAAGGCTCATCCAGTCTGCCCATTTCTTTTTCTATCTTATAAAGGTGCCATCGGCCTTTGCTCTGTCAATGGCCCATCTAGTCATACTCATCTGTAGTGCTCCCTTATGCCTATCATATGCCTGTTTGAAGCCCTGTACTGTATTCATATCCACCACTTCCTGAGGTAGACCATTCCATGCATCCACCACCTTTTCTGTGAAAAAGAACTTCCTCACATTGCCCCTTAATCAGCCTCCCTCTAATTTCATGCTGTATCCTCTTGTCCTGCTATTTTTCTTATATTGAAACATGTTAGACTCTTTCACCTTGTTAATGCCCTTAAGGTGTTTGAATGATTCGATCATATCACCTCTCTCCCTCCTTTGCTCTGGGGTATACATATTGAGCCCCGTTAATCTGTCCTCATATGTTTTCTAATGCAGTCCCTGCACCACTTTGGTTGCCCTTCTCTGGACTGCCTCAATTTGGTTAATGTCCTTGTGAAGGTGTGGCCTCCAGTACTGCATGCAGTACTCCAGTTGGGGCCTAACCAGTGTCTTGTAAATAGGGATTATTACCTCCCTCTTCCGACTTGTGATACCCCTACTAATACACCCTAACATCCCCCTAGCCTTACCTACTGCTTTAGTGGTCTGCTTGGACGATTTCAGGTCATCAGTGATGATGACACCCAAGGAGTAAAAAAAAAAAGTCGACATCAGCCAATGGAAAGCATGACATACTCCCGACCACAAATCCCACATAAATACTGGAACCACTAAAGCCCCAGCAAAACAGGAAGCACATTACGGCAATTAATTCTACTCTGTCTCCGCTCATTCCCTGTCTCTCTCTCTCTCTCTCACATCCGTAGTCCTACTTTTGCAGTCTTACTCCATCACTTGTAATAAAAACAAATCAAATTAACAAAAAAAGAAAAAGAGCAGAAGAAATTCCCCAGAGTGACACCTTTACTCGCTCTCAGACTGCAGCACATTGCACCACAGTGACAGCTGCTCAGTACTGCCCTTACTTGCTCTCCAACAGCAGCCCATTTGCACCACACAGTGACAGCTGCTCAGTACTCCAAGGCTGTCTGTGTAACAAAACCAAAAAACAGAAATAACTAGCCCTCAAATCGCAGCCTTTTCTTTAAGAGAAAACAAAAAACATGGCAGCCCATAACTGTCCGTATATGGGGCTGCATTATGATGCACGCAAATGACACAGTAGCTATAGCAACAGCCCTAGCAACCAAGGACTATTTTTTTTGATGGAGTAATAAATCCCATAAAAGTAAATTAAAATACAGAAAACACCCTTTTTTATTTCTTTTCTATCTAAAAAAAATAGGGACATTGTATAATCACAATAAACTACTTTAGGGTATGGGTGATGCTGGGTTTACCCATGTCTGGCATGGTTTAGTCACTCCGCCAGAACCACACCAGGCATGGGTAAACCTAGCATCACCCACGCCCTGTCATGGTTTACTGCTTAATTAATACCCTGACCTCCTGTAGCCCTTAGAATGTACTGCCAGAAGCTTTCATTTTTAAGTAGCACGCAGTCTGAATTATCACCCCAAATTGGGAACTGTAATCTTTTTGATACCCTGGAATGCAAAAGTGTGTGTGGAACCGATTTTCATAATTTGGGCTGCTCATGCATTTTTAATTTTATAGCGTCACAGTTTTCAGCCACCCTAATGTGTTCCCTAATGTGCAGCATAAATTTGCATGTGGTTTTAACCATATACAGTTATCCACATGTACAACTAGCCATATGCACTACATTGCTGCTATTGCAATTTATAAAAGGATTAACCTGATGAACTTTGCCCCTTGCTGCAGTGTTAAACCTATATGTATGAACTTGCAAAATATGCAAGAGCCACATTTGAAATTACCCCTTGGTAACAAGCTAATTTCTGAGTCATTGTATAAGGTGACTACTTGTAACCCTATCCTAATATTACGGCCTGTTCTGTAACAGCATGTCCACCTTCAGGAGTATATCAGACCAGGTGGCATGACTTTCTGAAATAGAAGTTTGTCCAGTGGTAATACATGGGGATCACAAGAGCATCATGGAGACAGTGGGCAAGTAAGTAACGGAGGGAGTGAAAGACTTGTGTCTTAGTACATTTGTCCTCCTGTAGAAGGGAGGCATAACTGTTGGTAGGGAGAACACAGTGAATTCATTTGAATCTGTGCAACCACCGAGGAGCATGTGGTCTATTACAAATGTGTAGGACGGCAAAATTTACTTATTTTCATTCTTTAACAGACATGTATTACTACTGAAGGCATTGCAATGCTCAGTACACACACATGTTCCATCATGTTACTGCAAAATGAGACAAGTTCATGGTGTTAACAGTTGCTGTAGATGTTTATTTCATATGCGGTCTTTTCTATCTTTCATCCTTTCTCCAGTGAAATGTGGGCCACGGACTAACAAATGTGGACACAGCATAACTGACTCTGGGTGGCTTATTAGCCCACTCTTTGAGCCGAGGTTCCACTTCTGAAGCATGTGCCAATGTTTCTTAAAAATGTCAATACCCTTAAAGAATCAGTGAGTATGTTGTCACAAAATTAAGCTGTCTCACCAAATCCTGCAAGGGCTGAGGTATTACAGTCTGCCCATTTACAAGGTCCACCTTTGACACTTTTTTACCTTCCTATTGGCCCTTTCCAGACATATAGTATTATAGCCCCTCATTCTGGACCAGACACACATAGTTTTCGCCACCTGCTCATACTCCTGTGTCACTGAAAAATTTCTCTTTAAATGTATAAACTGGCTGACTGGAATGTTGTCATTCAAATGTCCCCTTTTTTGTAAACCAACCAATAGAAATTCAACATTACAATATGGCAGCTGCCATCCTAGACATTTGATTGAAAACATTCTAACTGATTTAGTGAGACAGCTTAATTCTGTGGCAACGTACACACCACAATCCTTTAAGGTTAGTGAAATTATAAAGAAACATAGGCATGTGTTCCAGGCGGAGCCTCAGCTTAAAGTGTGAGCTAGTAAGCCACCCAGAGTCACTTACAGAAGGGACCATAATATTGCTGATAGGGTTACAAGTAGTTAATTCATACAACATGACTTGGAAATAAACCCTTTACCAAGGGGTAATTGCAGATGTGGTTCTTGCATATTTTGCAAGTTCTTTACTCCTGGAAATACACTCCAGAATGCAAGAAGGGATGAAGTTCATCAGATTAATGCTTTTATAAATTGCAACACCAACAATGTAGTGTATATGGCTACTTGTACAAGTGGATCACTGCATGTGGATAAAATCACACTCAAATTTAAGTTGCAAAAACCATGATGCTAAAAATATATTAAGAGCCCAAATTATGAAAATGGATTCCACCCTCACATTCACATTCCAGGGAATCGAAAAGACTATGGTTCCAGTTTGTTGTGGTAATGTAAACTGCATGCTGCTTAACCCTTAGGCTGCCGGAAGATTTAGAACGCATAGGTTTTTAGGACAAGATATCTTGTCAGCGGCAGCCTAAGGATTAAAAATGAAAGCTACTGGCAGTACATTCTAGGGGCTATGGAAGGTCAGAGTCTTAATGAACAATTTCAGATTACACACCATTTGTGAAAATGGTGTCTTAAGTTTGTCCAAATGTTAATGTATGTATGTATCGAGATAGGGTACTTGAGCCTTCACTTTCTGTGTACTCCTTTCTGCACTTTTTTACTCAGGGTTTTGATGTATAACCTTAGCCCACACACCATTCATGATAATTGTGTGTGTGGCTTGCCAAGTTTTTCCTAATGCTGATAATGGGCTCTATGCACTAATGTGCAGAGGGTACGCACCAGAGGAGAGTAGCCCTACCACGTAGCTGCATGACCACAAACAGGTGTGCCCATACCGGCATTCACTAATGCCTGCCACCTGCCTGTGGCCCTGCTCCCCAGCATGCAGGTGAACGGAAGACATTTCTGTGGACCGGGCATGCAATCCAGTGGGATGCTTGGCCCCGGTCTGCAACTGGATCCCTTGCGCCCACAGGACAGGATCATGGCAGACAGCTCACTGTGCGCCAATGTCACAGGGGTGGCAGGTGCCTGGTCAGCCACCCCAGCCATTCTTGGGCCCCCATGGGCTGGTGCAACAATCCGAGGGGGTTCATTGTACCCTGACATTCTTGCCGCAGCTTGTGGTGGCATCTTGGGGAGTGCATAACCCTTACAGCTGGGGGTTACCTAGCATACAGTGTGCCTCCCAAGCCCAGCACTCTGTACTTTTGTGCCTGGCTCAGAGTGTGGAGACAGCCCCTGACACACCCATTGCTAGGCCCCTGGTGAGTAGCTGTCTGCGTGGCTGGGGGGGGGGTCAGGCGCATACATGTTCTATGCGCCCATACTGAATGCCACATGGGGTCATCGGTGGCATAGTGCATAGGGCCCAATGTTTGTACTGTAATGCAGCACTTTCATTCTTACTGTGATCTTGACTGGTGCAGTGTTTACCCCCCCATCCATGATTATCCAATGAATTTACTTGTTATATAGCGCTATTGCATTTTGAATAGCTGTTTGTTTATTTTAGATGTCTGCAGAACTGTAAAACTGTAGATTCAGATTAGTTTGTTTACACTGATGTAGCTTAAAATACTGCTGATCACCATTTTCTGCTACACCTTGATAAAGAGCTAAAGAGTAGTAAAGCTTGAGAACGCTGGGCACCTGTCCTAGGGGTGCTTTAAACCTTTATGTATTTTAAATAAATATGTTTATCTTACAACCAGGAATGATTTTCATGCTTCTGTGGCAGTCTTAGCACGGTCTACTGAATTTTTCTGAATTTAACTTCCCTGACCAGAGCTTGTCACTGTGCCTGGTGGCCACCTAATCTTCACAGTTGTATTATTTTTAGCCATGTGTAGCTCTGAGCTGCATCAGGTGACCGCACAACTCTGCCACTGCCCCCCACCTGTAGAGGTAGTGCTGCTTGCTCTGTTTAACTCTGCCTAGGCACTGTGGGTGGTGACACACAAGGATGAGGATGGTTTGACTGGCAGCTTGCAGCAAAAAGCTTTATTGAACTCTTTCTGCCACCTGCAGTACTACTGTACAGAAAGCCAAGGGTGTAGGCAGGCTTTTGCTGTAAACATCTGTGTAAAGTGATTTTTTTTTAAATACCAGTTCCAAATGACTTTTTTTTCCTAACCATAGAAGTCAGTGTCTCAGCGTGGTTTGGCTGCTAGAGCACATGTTTGCGGATCAAATCTGAGAATTTTAGAACAGTTTGCAGAACAGACCTGTTTAACATTATGACAGTATCCAGAGTCTTTAGAAATAAACATTCTTTGTTCTGCAGGTCAGTAGGATGCATTGATCATTGTATGGACTGAACTGAGCTGAACATACAAGCAGACCTGCACAGAACTGGTGGGGTCTGAACTGTTTTGAACTATAGAGTTTAGTGTAGATATGGATATTAGTGGAAAGAATGTCTTTGGACTGTAGATCAGTAACCATCTTCAGCACCTCTGACTTGAGCTGGCCTGGTGACATGTCAGATGATGACTGAGTGACTAATCAAAGATAGCATTACCAGAGGTAAGAGCCTCACAGGCTTCTGAACTTATAATGGAAATAATTAATTCTGAAGCATTTTCAGCAACTACTTGCTTGTCAAGTGACAGACCTCCAGGGCTGCTTAATGTTGACTGACAGCTCAGGCAACCAATCAAGAGCTGCCATTCCCTAGTGAACAGCAGAGACTGTTCCAGAACCAGCTCACTCTGAGTTCACCTGTGTGAAACCTCGAGCGAGGCTAGTGTCTGTGTGCTATTCAGAGAGACAGCATTTGCTGCTGTATTGCAGAGAAGGGCTGTGCATCTGCTAAACAGAATCAGAGTGAGAAGCAGAACTAGTGTTGCTACAGAGAACAAGCATTTATCAATGCCAAACGTTCGCTTGCAGGTATTTGCAGTGGTGTTTGGCACGTATGGTACTTTACCCTAATGCCCGGTGCGATTGCTGGTATTTGCACAATAAAATTTCAGCATGACCTTTTTGTTACCCCCATTGTGCGCTACATTGGCAGAAACACGTTTTGGGCAGGATGTAAAAAATGACAGCTGTACTGCTCATAAGGAAGTGTGGTAAAATGGCAATATTGAAAATCTGGAGTGGGAATATTGAAAATTCGCAAACCTACGAGCGCGTGGAACTGTGCAACGACGCTCATAAAACAGTCATTGTTAGAATTTTTTCAAGTTTTCAACATTGGCATTTTAAAACCTCTGCTAATGATCAGTGTCACTGTGATTTTCTTACTGTGTCTATACATTGATTTGCATACACCGACTCATGCATTGTACTACATGGCGGAAACACATTTTGGGCAGGATGTGAAAAATGACAGCTGTACTGCTCATAAGGAGGTGTGGTAAAATGGCAATGTTGAAAATCTGGAGTGAAAATATTGAAAATTCGCAAACTTAGGAGCGCGTGAGGAACTGCACAAGCACGGCTCGTAAAACAGTCATTGTTTGGAATTTGTTCACCAAATTTTCAACATAGCAATTTTAAGACCTCTGCTCATGAGCAGTGTCACTGTGGTTTCCTTAATGTGTCCCATACATTGAGTTCGCACACCGACTGCGCCATTGCGCGCTACATGGACGGAAACATGTTTTGGGCAGGATGTGAAAAATGACAGCTCTACTGCTCATGAGGAGGTGTGGTAAAATGGCAATGTTGAAAATCTGGAGTGGAAATATTGAAAATTCGCAAACTTACAAGCCTGCCTAGGAACTGCGCAGCTACGCCAGAACAGTCAGTTTTGGATTTTTGCACTAAATTTTCAACATGGGGTTTTGGGATCCTTTTCATGAATGATTCACTGTCATGGCATTATTTGGCCTGAAGGGTGATTTCGCGCAGTGACTGGAAATCACCCTTTGGGCCCAAATAACGCCATGACAGTGACATCATTCATGAGAAGGGGTCCCAAAAACCCCATGTTGAAAATTTGGTGCAAAAATTCCAAAAATGCCTGAGATATGCAATAAGTTGAACCCCTATCTAGCCCATTATACAGCTTACCGGCATTTCCTCAGTTCACGGTCGGCTTTGAAGAGTGCAGACACGCTCCCGGTCCATCAAGATCATCGCTACGAGCTCCGGAGGTATGGGTGAGGGGTGGGAGGCAGGGTGCGCAGTGGGTGGGTGTGGGTTGTGGGAGGGGGCGGGAGACTGCGCCGGACCGTTTTACTTTACAGGTTTTTTTTTTAATTGATGACGTGACGCTGCATACGCTGGGGTGAGCCTCAGCGGGCAGAAGGATGGCTTGGAGGGCCGTGGAGCTGACGGGATTGGGCACCCGCCAGCAAACAACACCAGACGTTTGCCACATTGGGTGGGCCCAGCATGGCAGCAAGGATTTGGGTGGGCGGCGTGATGCGGGGGCAGCGTGATGTGGTGGGCATGATAGCTTGCATGACAGCAGTGGTTTTTGAAGTGAAGACCACCGCTGTCATACACAGCTCCCACACCCATTGGTGCAGGACCGCCATGCCTGCTCAACTGAGCAGTGGATTTAATGGGAGAGGCACACCTCCAAAGTGTGCTACTCTCCCAAAACGTTCCTTTCGCATGTGCACAAGCGAACGTAAAAAGGAGGCAATCACATGTTAAGCACCTCAAGAAAATGGCAGCTAATGTTGCAGCAAATGTTTTAAAGCATTTTTCTGTGCTGTAGCAAATGCTCATGACTGAGACTGCTGCTTATCTTGGAAGCTGTACAGCCAGTACTACAGCCAAGTATTGGTTATCACCATGCACTAGGAACTAAATGCTAAGATGTGTTTTGTGGAGTGGATAGGATCAGGTTTTTTATAGGTGGAACTGCACTGTGCACCAGAGAATTGATACTGAATGTTGCAGACAGGAGAGCCCCAACCTGGGCCCCAGAACAGCACATGTACTTAGCTGACACCAGAGGAAGAAAGGAAGGGAGACTAACCAGAAGGGGACTCACTACAAACTGTGTCATCACCTCTGTGCAATAATGGGAGATCCCCTGTCCTGGGAAGCATAAGTAAATTAAGGCTTGCCTGGCAACCAAAATATTTTACCATGGTTTGGAAATCATTTAATAGATTGGGCCATCTGGCCAAGAAAGACCTACAAATACACCTTGTGGGTTTAATGAACATGTGGGTTTGGGGGATTTATGTTGGAAAGCATTGCTTTATTTTAAGTGCACCAACACCAGCCGACCCCATGCAAGGCCATTGGACCTACACCATTTCCATGGCTAGGTACCCAGGCAATCACTGTGAGCTCCCTAAAATCATTAAGAGCTTGCTTTGGTACCAGTGGAAGAGTGTAGCACCCCCAGTACAGGTGGGCAGGTGAAAGGAAACTGTACTATGCATGTGTGGTGCAGGGGCTGGCACTGGTATTTGGGCTGAGACTAGATGGGCAAGTAAAGCACAGCCCCAGGATTATTTGGCTGCATTTAGGAAAAAACACTAATGAACAGCCCTTGCGTGTTATAGGGTGGGCCTGGAAGGCACAGATTAAAGAACTAGAAAAAAACGATGCAAATTACTTCATGTTGCTAACACTTTTTCTCCTGTTTAGAGTCTAAATCTCAACCCTAAATAATGTCCCTGTTATTTTGTTTCGAATTACTGAGTGTTCACCTATTATTATAAATAAGGTCTGGGAAATGGAGAGCTGTGATTGGCTACTGAGATTCTACTAGCCTTGCATTAACCTTCAATTAATATACTTGTAGAGCCGCGTCACAAGTTCCTCACCCCTTTTTTAAATTATTTTTGTAGAGCACTGATCCATCATTAATACAACTGCTAATATGGTGAACCTTCATATCAATGCATAAAGCCATGTATACAAAAATATTTCTCCAACAATTTTATTCTCAAAAGAGACACCATATCTTTCATTGTCACCATTTGATGTCTTGCTGTTATGGTTTCTAATGTCCCTTCATTCACTAATCTGCCAGTCCCCTCCTCCTCATCTTTCTTGATTAAAGACATTACTCGGTCACCATAACTGTGCAACCCTGCTTCCTATCAGCTTCTCAGACTGCAGTGCTTGCCACTCTATAGGAAACTGAGTTTACTTGTCACTGTTATTTTTTTTCTTTTACTTGGACCCCCACCGGTGTCCCCAGCTGCACTAAAAATTATATGGCAGGTATGGGGCAGAGGAAGTGAGTGAGCAAGTGCTTTTTTTTATGTATATATATATATATATATATATATATATATATATATCTGTATATATATATACATTTCCCGCCATGCTCATGTGTGTGTATCATACAGTAGCAATCAAGCTATGGACACTTTTTATTTTTTAGCATGCACAGTTTGTAGAGCATTAAGACAAAACTCTACAATCACACCAGACAGTACAATGCAAGGGTCGTGGTGAGAGTGTGCAGGCACTCTGGTTATAGCCTTGCCCTGGCTATACCCAATGAGCATGACTGCTGCAGATCCTACTCACATACAGCACAGAGACGATGATGGAAGAACTACTTTACCAATGTTTAACTTTCAGACACTTCTTTCCTTAAAGCAAGTAGAGGAACAGAATTCTTTTTTACTTTTGCCCAATTTTTATGATAGCAATGAGGTACCCCATGGTATTATGTTAATGTTCAGGTTTAGGGGCATGTGGCACTTGTCTGTACCTTGTGCCACATTACACCTTCCAGGGGTGAGTAACTAGAACATTAACATAACTCATGGTCATACCTTCTTGCTTAATTATTGTTTTAGAGTCGTAAGTCACATGCTTTGTGGGGACTGTCACTGCACCAAGCTACATCACAGGTGGGATGACCCTGTGGGGGAGGAATGTAGGTACAGTATCACATCCATAGGGATTGTATCACACCTACACTAGGCTCACTTTAACCTATTTCTGGGTGGAAGCACCACAATATTTTATTCTTACTTTGGATGACCCCCCCAATCAGGAGAATAATGGACCCAGACCTCTTAACCTTGTTTGAGCTCATAAGACACGGGTTGCCACAGTAGCATCCATGGTGACCCAGTGGCATAGCAGAAAGGGAGTGCTGCAAGGTACATGACAGCACTGCCTCCTATGTTTGACTATTGTTTGGTCCTCAGGGCATTAATGTGCCAATATGTGATCATAGTGACCCAGGTCTGGGTATCAGCACTGCCATCAGTCATCATTACAGCAGTGAGCTGATAAACTAGAAACCTTGATTTGACTCCCCCAGGTGTCCAGTGGCATCCCCTCCCTCAAATCATGTCCCATGCCAAGCTCTGACTGACGGGGGAATTTAAGCTATGCCCTGGCTGCACATATTCAGAAAGCAACAAGCAGAGATGAACACCACATTTTGTTCACTGGCATTGAACAGATTAAACTGAGCCCCAGGGTGGTGACAGAGAGCAGACACTAGCCAAGAGGGAATCATTTTGGATTTTCAAATTAGATGTTTACAGGTGGCCAGGCCTGAATGATCACATTGAACTTGTCCCTTCTCTTAAAAAATTGATTTTTCTTTTAATAGGAGCGGCCTTGAAATTGTTTTTTTTTTTATTTTGTTGTGTTTTTTTCTCTCTTTCCTTTTTAGCTTGGGCTCCTAGCCCCTTTTACATTCACAGAGCCAAATGAACTATCAAAAGTCACAGGAAGTGTTCATCAAAATATATGTTTATGTGTACTAAGTTTTGGCAATAAGTTTAGTACAAAACTTGCATTTATGTTGTTTTTTCAATGGCAATACTATGCACGTTTCAGATGTAGTTAGCTGTATTTTAGTAACTTAAAAATTAATTGTACATTCAATTTTATTGCCACTCTGAACTAAACTGTCTTGCCACTGTTTCCTTCTTTCATTAGTTAGCACATTAAACTTTGCACTGTCACTTTAGGGTTTGTGTGCAGTGTAATTGATGCCTGTATAAATTAAATACCGCATGTACTAAAGGGGGGGAATATCTCATTGAAAAAGGAGGTGAAACATTGGCTCTTTGTGATCCAGTGTTTGTCTACCTGCATGTTCTCCTTATTAACTAACAAAGTACCACAGTTTCACACAGCAATACAGTGTGTATCAACTGGACATTTTGTTCTGGATGGTGAGTGCCAAGCTTTCCTTGCCTCTACCTCTTTGTGCCTGCTTCCCCTCTGGCACCAGGCTTCTGGCAATGACTCTGTACTACGGCTCTGACTGATGTCCAGTGGTACTACCCTCTGTCACACCTTCTAATACCAAGGGCTACCTGTGTTTGGTGGCAGCCACCCACACACATGCTCCAGAAGTCTCATCCAGGTCAAGCATTCCCTGGTCACAAGTGACAACACCCCCCCATTACCTTGTCCCATATAAATAACTCTCTTGTGTCCACTGGTCCAGTGAACCCTCCAAGTCCAAGCTTTCCCTGCTGTCCAGCATCTCTCTCCTTTCAGTCAGTGATCAGCATAGCCCATCACTCATCTCCTTGACTGGCTACCATCAGAATTCCTATACCACTAAAGCATGATATGAGAATAGCTCAGTGATATTTAAATTCAGATAGAAGTTGCATAATTAGATGAGTTGTGCACTGTGCCTATCATCTTCTCTAGTGGCAGAGGTTGCTAAAGGGTTGAGATCTGTACAGGGTGACTAAAATCTTTCCCCACTCACTGGACATAGTCATTACCATTAAATGGATCACAAATTGGTCACTGTGTCACAAGTGCCAATCTTCAAATATCTTGGAATCAACTTTGATCAAGGCCTAACCTTTGCAACTCACATTGGTAGTACAGCAAAAACTATTAATCAGTTAATTGGGATTCTGTATCGGAACCGACAGCTCCTTACCCATTCTGCACTGAGGATTGCCATCCAATCCTCTATCATCTTAGTTGTTAGTTATATACGGATCTTCCACTACTACAGCACTTAGTCGCACTACAACATCCCTAAATAAGGCCTGTCAGCTGCTCACTGGTGCACATCGACGTACCCACACATGTGAACTCTATGCTGACTCAGGTTGGTTGCAACTCTCAAACCGGATAAAGTACCTTACCTGCCTGATGGTGAAAAAATCCACTCTGGGCCTCACTCCACCTTGTATTCAAGACCTGTTATGCCTGAGCGCTAGCACCCGTTTTACCAGAAGATCAGAACACCAGCCTCTCCAAGTCTCCTGATGCCAGACTTCTCAGGGACAAAGATCATTTGCCTATCGTGTCCCCAGCTGGCTAAATGCCCTCAGCACTCATATTACTGCCTCTACCTGTCTAGGTATTTTCAAATCAAGGCTGTTCTCTCACCTTGCACCTCCAGCTCATGTGACTGCCCTGATTAAACCTCCTATTTTCTCACTACCCACCCTGTTCCATTATTTGGCAAAGACATGTTTGGGAAACCTTTTGTCCTGCTATTGTCTGCTCCCCACACCTTTCACTTACCCTCTCTGTTCTGGACTTTTTCCCTATTTGTTTCTCCTAATCTGGCATGATCTCTTTCTTGTAATAATAATGTGATTATTGATATCTCATGTCCTTTTGCACAAATGATTTGATATGTATCTGTATATGTTTTCTCGCTCTTGACACAGCACAAATTGTTGTGTTATTTATGTAACCTTTTTTGTACTGTACCTAATTGACGTGGAACCTTTGTAAAAGAGCCTCTGGCTCAAAGGTAGTAATTCCTAGAACAATAAACTAAACTAAACTAAACTGTGTATTGTTCTTTTTATTAAACAAATTCTGGCCAGAGCTGATAGGGCTGTGATGAACTGCCAAGTGAGCAAAGTTAAACGTGTAAGCAGAAATCATTGAATGCCCGCATGTAATTTGGCCATTTTTTGGAGGTGTTGCACCAAGTTTTCAACATGGCCTTTTTTGGACCATTCCTCATGAAGACTTCCAGTGTCATTTTGTTCACTTGTCCTGAAAGGTGATTTCACAGAGTGACTGCGCCATTCTGTGCCCCAGGTGTGAAAACATGTTTCGGGCAAGATGTGATAAATGACAGCTGTACTGTTAAAAAGGAGGAGTGCACAAATGGCAATGTTAAAATGTGGAGTGAAAACATTAAAAATTGGCAAAGTTAGGAGCATACTTAGAAACTGCACAATGCACACTCATAACGCAATCATTTTGTGGAATTTTTTCACTAAATTTGCAACATGGGCAGTTTGTGAATCCATGCAGCGACCGTGAAATCACCTTCCGGGACTGAGTAGCAAAATGACAGTGAAAGTTTTTATGAGGTGGGGTCCCAAGAACCCCATGTTGAAAATCTGGGGCCAAAATTCCAAAAAAAATGGCTGATTAAGCAACATTAGTTGAAAACCCCATTGAATGGCATTATAGCATGCTTACCTTTGATTCTTCAGTTTGCGATTCGGCTTTGAAATGTGCAGACATGTCCTGGTCTAGAGACGATGACAGCACCGACCTCCGGAGGTAAGTATGGGGTAAGGGGAGCTGGGTGCTCAGTGGGAGGGTGGGGTTGGGGAGGGGACTGGGGCAACGACGAGGGACAGTTTCCTTTTAGAAAAAAAAAACACATGGGGACTGTTTTCTATTTACAGGAAAGGAAAAAACTGTGTACCACATGAGTGGGGGTAGATAGATAATGCCACACTGGGATTGGTCACCCCGATGTTAGCAGGGGGCAAAAAACACATTGGGGGACTGTTTTCTTTATTTACAGGAAAGGAAGAAAAAAACAGACATTTGGGCACACTGGGGTAGGCTCCCACTATGCCACATGAGAGGGGGAATGGGTGCATGATGCCACACGGGGATTCGGTACCCCGATGTTGACAGGTCATGCCCTGGAATGCGGAAGTAACAGCCAAAATAGTGTAGCTGTTATTTCATAGTGGTCGATTGTGGCAGAGGGTTTCAAGCTTTGTTGGCTTTCAGAAGGATACTTCCTGAAGTCCAAGATTGTTCATTTTTAGAGCTACTGAGTGATCCCAAAATGGCTGTAGGCTCTGCCCACAGCCTAAAAAGCCAAATGATTCAAATCTCTTCCTCTCTGACTGTACCCAAGCTAGAACCAGTGAGGGTTAAAGAGTGAATAAAGATATTTTTTTTCTTTTAAATTCAAGGGCCAATAGAACATCAGTGTCCTCTTGCTGGCATGGACTGGGAGTAGCTAAAACTGGATTTTTTTTTTTTCAAGAATATAGTCCTGTGACTCCCCCTTACCAGCAGGAGTCTGGACCAGTGATGGATTAGCACAAGATTAGGATTTCCTTTTTTATGTTTGCTTGCACGCATGTGCAAGAAACATAGTGCCATCATCCAAGTTTCTGTAGGTGTGGCACCCTGTCTTCCAATTCAGTCAGTGTGTTTGCAGGCGCAGCCACAGTTCACCAATGAATGCTGCAGCTGTCTATGACAGCAGTTGAAAATGCAGTGGCATACAGTTGAAAGGGAGAGCTCCGCTTCAGTGAGCAGCAACAAGATAGCGTTGATTAGCATATTGCAGGCAATCCTGCTTGTATACGTCTCTGCTTTCTCTTCCTGGAACATAAATTCAGTTTGAAGTGAACTTTTCCTAGGACTATCTTTCCGGGAGGAGGCAAGTGACTAAAATGATATCCTTGGAATGTTTCCAAAAAATATCTAATTGGCATCCTTGGAATGTTGAATCAGAGTTCAGGGTAGGAGCGGCATTGACAAAAGCAGGAAAACAGAACCCCAAAGAGTCTGAAAAAGTAGATGCAGTTGTCTTCTGTTGGCACATCTGATCAGTATTGTAATAATATTCCTCAATCCTCTGAGTGTCTCTGAATTGCACTCCCCCCACCCACCGCACACAGTATGGCTGACAGGGGTGCCCAATCCCCCATCGGCTCCGCCCCCCTAGAGTTCTAAGTGCCACTGGCATAAGTGAGAATACAACAGGGTGCCCAATCCTCCGCCAGCTCAATTAAACCCCCAAAGAAACAGACTTCCAGTTGCCACGCTGAGAGCCCACCCCAGTATGGCACATGTCTCTATGGCCGACGAGGGTGCCCAATCCCCCATCGGCTCCACTGACCCCCCCAAAAAAAATCTTCCAGCTGCCATGCTGGGAGCTCACCCCAGCATGGCACAAGTCCTGCATCATCTTCCTAAAAAGAAAACAAACACCTGAAAAGAAAAAAAATGGCCCCTCGTTGATTGTGTTGCCACCCAACCTGCTCCCACCCTCTGCACATCCACCTCCCCACACCCCTACCTCACCTCATACTTACCTCCGGAGGCCAGCGAGATGATCTTTGGTGGACCGGGAACACATCTGCACTCTTTAAAGCCGACCGTGAACTGAAGAAATGCCAGTAAGCTGTATAATGTAGTAAATAGTTTTTTTTTTAACTTTGATGCATATCTCAGGCATTTTTTGGAATTTTTGCACCAAATTTTAAACATGGTGTTTTTGGGACCCCTCCTCTTGAATTCTGGCACTGTCATGGCATTAATCGGCCCAGAAAGGTGATTTCGCAGTCACTGCGTGGAACCACCTTTCGGGACCGATTTACGAAATGACAGTGTCACAGTTCATGAAGTAGGCCCCCAAAACCCTATGCTGAAAATTTGATGAAAAAATTCCCCAAAATGAATGATTTATGAGTGTGCATTGCCCAGTTCCTACGCACGCTAGTAGGTTCGCAAATTTTAATATTTTCACTCCAGATTTTCAACATTGCCATTTTACCACACCTCCTTATGAGCAGTACAGCTGTCATTTTTCACATCTCGCCCAAAATGTGTTTCCGCGCATGTAGCACACAATGGCACAGTCGGTGTGCAAAATCAATGTTCGGGACAGATTAAGAAAATCACAGTGACACTGTTCACGAGCAGAGGTCTTAAAATGGCTATGTTAAAAAATTTGGTGACAAAAGTCCATAAAATGACTGTTACGAGTGAGCATTGAGCAGTTTCCACACACCCTCGTAAGTTCATGAATTTGTAATATTTTCAGTCCAGATTTTCACCACTGGCATTTTTCCACACTTCCTTATGAACAGTACAGCTGTCACTTTTCACACCATAGACGAAATGTGTTTTCGCATTTCCAGTGCAGAAATGCGTGGTGGCTTTGGTAAATCA
Source organism: Neoceratodus forsteri (assembly GCA_016271365.2). Taxonomy (NCBI): domain Eukaryota; kingdom Metazoa; phylum Chordata; order Ceratodontiformes; family Ceratodontidae; genus Neoceratodus; species Neoceratodus forsteri. The sequence continues at coordinate 854,469,757 of CM057459.1, read as the reverse complement.
CTGTTCGGAAAAGATTAAGAAAATTACAGTGACACTGTTCACGAGTGGAGGTCCCAAAATGCCTGTGTTGACAATCTGCTGTAAAAAATCCCCAAACTAATTACATTACAGGTGTGCGTTGCACAGTTTCTATGCACGCTCGTGACTTCACCATTTTTTTAAATATTTTCACTGCAGATTTTCAACATTGCCATTCCCATGAACAGTACAGCTGTCATTTTTCACATCCTGTTCGAAATGTGTTTTAGCACCTGTGGTACCAAATGGCGTAGTCACTGTGCAAAATCAGCTTTTGACTAAAAAACTGATATTTCCAGTGCTCATGAGGTGGGGGGGGGTCACAAAAAAAACATGTTGAAAATTTGGAGTGAAAACACCAACGAATGTCTGAGGCGTTAGGGTTTCCGACCACAATGCCCCACCCTGTAGAGATTGACAGACATCAGGGGTGTTACTTGGGATTGTCACAAGTAATGCTCATACCATTCCACCCCCACCCACACCCTGCAGCCAGTGAGAGGCATCGAGGTGTACCTTGGACTCTTCGGCCCTAGAGTTCACCCCATTCTCCTATATCGTACCCATCTCACTGTATTTCCTGATGGAATGGGTGAACATAAGGCCAAAGACCCCAAGGCACACTACATCGTCGGTGTCTACAGGGTAGGTGTGGTGAAATGGCGGCCATTAAGCCTAATGACCAAAGGCACACCCCAATGCCTGTCAGCATCTGCAGGTGGTGGTGGGGTTGGCTTCAGTTCAATACTTCACTGCCATTCCTATTATGCAGCTCTGTAACTCCTACACTACCAATGCCAGTGCCAGCAAGCAAACACTCAGCATTGACAAATGCTTGTTAATTGTGATACAGTGAGCTTGAAATCTGTCTTGCACACCCTTACATATTGTTCTGGAGCAACATATAAATGCTAAAACCTTAAAAAATGTCTCATCTGTAATGTCTTAATGACTTTCTCTGTTTTCCCAATTTGTTTTTCTTGTCCCTTATTTAGTTTCCACATTTTGTGTAAATAATCTTTAGCTTTTCACTTCTCTTACCTTGGTTTCATCTTTTTAATTTCTTCAGTCTATCCTGCATTCTCTCATTCTTTTCCTGCTCCAACAGTTTTTTTTAACTTAGCTGTCCCTTTGCTTGCATTTTTTATAATTTGCATTTTTCTTCCCTAGGCACCAGAGTTGACCGATCAGGTTGGCAACCTCACAGTCGCACCCACAGCAACCTTTTGTGGTCTAAACCCCATAAGGATAGCAAACTGTCTCCACCTCTGACATAACCCTATCCTCTCATGGTTTCAGAACAGGTAAAACCCACCACAGCCCATCTTATCCCCACCACTTTCCTGACAAGCCTTGAACATGCCAATGGGTGGTCTTGTAGATTTAAATGTATGTCATTATACAGCCCAACACTGTACAGTGATCCTCTGTCTCTTCCTGCCTTTAAAGTATTGTAAAGTGTCCTCTTAGACATTACTCTGCTCCCTCATAAAACAAGAAATACCAACCACAGCCCTACATATCTAAGGTCCAAAAGTCATTCCATCCAGAGCCTCATTGAGTCACTCTGTTTTTATGTTTGCTTGTGCACATGCACAAGAAACATAATGTGGCAGCTTAGGAGAGAAGCGGGTTGTGGAGGCACTGCAGTGTGGCAGCCAACGGAGGCACTGCATATGGGGGCTTGGCACTGTTGGACCAGTGGAGGCACAGTGTGCTGATGACACTGGCTTTCAAAAGTGCCACCAAGTTGTAATGTCTTCGTCGCAGCAATCAGGGGCCGCCTCTTCATTGCAGCATCAGCCATTCCGCTGCAATGAGGGAGCAACCTGTCATTGCAGGGTGGACCATTGCATACTGTAATATTGTTTGTGAACATGGCAGCAAACTGTCACCAAGTTCACAAAGAATGTTACAGAGCCCACTATGCCAAGGGGGTGCCCAATCCACCTTGGCATCATGCACCCCCCCAAAAAACAGTTTTGTTTGCCAAGGGGGGCCCAATCCCTGTCAGCATAATGCCCCCAAAAACTTTGGTTTGTGTTGAGGGGATGCCCAATCCCCCGTCGGTTACAGCCCCCCCAACAAAAACACTTGAGTAGCACGCTGGGAGCCCACCCCAGTGCACCAAATGTCCCTGTTAAGAAATAAAATTCCCGCAATGTTTTTTTTTTTTCATTTTTTCCCCTGTAAATCAGAAAACGGTCCCTCGTTGAGTCCAGTGGCCTCGACCCCCAACCTGCGCCCACCCTCTGTGCACCCTGACTCCCCACATCCCCCTTACCCCATACTTACCTCCGGAGCCCAGCGCAATGATCTTCGGTGGACTGGGAACACGTCTGCACTCTTCAAAGCTGACTGCAAACTGAAGAAATGCCGGTAAGCTGTATAATGGCATAAATATATTTTTTTCAACTTTGGTGCATATCTCAGGCATTTTGGGGAATTTTTGCATCAGATTTTCAACAGGGGGATTATTGGGACACCTCCTCATGAACTCAGCCACTGTCATGGCATTATTCGGTCCCAAAAGGTGATTTCGCAGTCACTGCGTGGAATCACCTTTTGGAACAGATTAACAAAATGACAGTGCCAGTGTTCATGAGGCAGGCTCTTAAAAAGTCTATGTTGCAAATTTGGTGGAAAGAATCCAAGAAATAACTGTTTTACCAGCGTGCGTTGTGCAGTTTCTACGCACATTCTTTACTTTGTGAATTTGCAATATTTTCACTCCAGATTTTCAACATTGCCATTTTTCCATACCTCCTTATGAACAGTATAGCTGTCATTTTTCACATCCTGGCCGTAATGTGTTTTTGTACTTACGGCACAAAATAGCGTGGTCGCTGTGGGAAATCAGTGTTCAGGACACATTAAGAAAATCACAGTGACACTGTTCATGAGCAGAGGTTCAATATGCCTATGTTGAAACTTTGGTGACAAAAGTCCATAAAATGACTGTTTGACGTTCATGCATTGCGCAGTTTCCACGTATGCTCGGAAGTGCGAGCATTTTTAATATTCTCACTACAGATTTCAGCATTGCCATCTCTTCACACCTCCCTATGGATGGTACAGCTGTCATTCTTCACATCCTGCCCGATCTGTGTTTTTGTACATGTGGCACAGAATGGCATGGTTGCTGTTGGAACTCAAAGTTAGTGCAACACCTGGAATCCATAGGAGCACAGGATCCAAGACAGCATGGGTTTACAAAAGGAAGGTCCTGTCAAACTAATCTCATAGATTTCTTTGACTGGGTAACCAGAGTGGTGAACCAAGGGGGAGCAGTTGATGTCACCTACCTTGACTTCAGCAAAGCTTTCCATACTGTTCCACATAGAAGATTGATTAATAAGCTGGGTAGGCTCTGGGTGGGTCAGAAGTTGGTCAACTGGGTGGCAAGCTGGTTGATGGTCAGAAAACAGAGAGTGGTGGTAAATGGTATACAGTCAGAAGAGATGCAAGTCAGAAGTGGGGTACCTCAGGGATCAGTCCTGGGGTCAGTCCTCTTCAATATCTTCATCAGTGATATTGCAGATGGACTGGAGGGTAAGGTTTGTATGTTTGCAGATGACACCAAGATCTGCAACAGAGTAGATGATCCAGATATGGTGGGCAGAATGAGAAGAGATCTGGATAAACAAGCAAAATGGTCAGAATAGTGGCAACTGGGGTTTAATGCAAAGAAGTGCAAGATCATGCACTTAGGGAAGAGACACCCTGAAGACACCTATAGGCTGGGAGGGGAGTTGTTGGCAGTCATAAGGGAAGAAAGAGACTTGGGCATCATCATCACCGATGACCTGAAACCATCCAAGCAGACCACTAAAGCAGTAGGTAAGGCTAGGGGGAAGTTAGGGTGTATTAGTAGGGGCATCACAAGTCGGAAAAGGGAGGTAATAATCCCTCTTTACAAGACACTGGTTAGGCTCCATCTGGAGTACTGCATGCAGTACTGGAGGCCACACCTTCACAAGGACATTAACCAAATTGAGGCAGTCCAGACAAGGGCAACCAAAATGGTGCAGGGACTGCATCAGAAAACATATGAGGACAGATTAACGGAGCTCAATATGTATACCCTAGAGCAAAGGAGGGAAAGAGGTGATATGATCGAAACATTCAAACACCTTAAGGGCATTAACAAGGTGAAAGAGTCTAATATGTTTCAATATAAGAAAAAATAGCAGGACAAGAGGACACAGCATGAGATTAGAGGGAGGCTGATTAAGGGGTAATGTGAGGAGGTTCTTTTTCACAGAAAGGGTGGTGGACGCATGAAACGGCCTACCTCAGGAAGTGGCGGATATGAATACAGTGCAGAACTTCAAACAGGCATGGGATAGGCATAAGGGAGCAATACAGATGAGTATGAATAGATAGGCCACTGACAGAGCAAAGGCCGATGGCACATTTATAAGATAGAAAAAGAAATGGGCAGACTGGATGGGCCTTGAAGTCCTTATCTGACATCAACTTCTATGTTTCTATGCAAAGTTCAGGACACATTGACAAAATCACACTGCCACTCTTCATGAGAAGAGATCTCAAATGCTTTCATGAGGTGGGATCACAAAAAGGCCATGTTGAAAATTTGTAGTGCAAATACCAACAAACGCCTGGGGCGTTAGGGCTTCAAACCATAACATCCCCCCTGTGCAGACTGACAGGCAACAGGGTGTGCCTTTGGACTGCTGACTATACTGCTTATGCCATCTCACTCCCACCCCCAGCCACTGACAGGCATTGAGGTTTACCTTGGACTCTTTGGCCCCAGACTTCACCCCATTCTCCTATGCTGCACCCATTTCAGCATATGTACTTATGGAATGGGGTGACTATAAAGACAAACACCCCAAGGCACACCTCAACATATGTCGGTGTCTGCAAAATAGGATGAGGTGACATGGCATGACCGTCATGGGCGATGACCCAAACACTTTCCCCAATGCCTGTCCATCTCTACAGGATGGAGGTGGAATTGGCGTGAAGTTCAATACTTCATTGCCATTCCTATTCTGCATCTGTCTCACTCATGCATTTCCAATGCTAATACCAGCAAGCAAACATTCGGCATTGATAAATGCTTGTTTCAAAGGGCTTGATGGAACATGTCTGGTCTTCCTTCTCTGGCTGGAGTCAGGGCCAGTGACTGTAACACACAGCACACTTTTTTAAAATTTTATTTAGAAGGGACTAATGGCCCAGATGGACATCCCTGGTACCTTGCTTTTTATATAATAAAACAAAGGCTTAAGCTATACCTTTGCTTTTCTTGTCAAAAAAAGCCTGCACTGACAAGGTAAACAATTGCAGCCTGTTCCTTACCCCATTTCATGTTATGCACTAGAGTCGTGTCCAGTAGTACCCCTCTCCTTATCACATGTTAAGTATTCTTTGATGTCCAATGATGCCTTTTTCCCTCATGCAGTCCCATGTTGAGTATTCCCTGGTGTTTAGTGGTGGCCCCTGTCTCTATTTACTTGATTATGTGTTCCCAAGTTTCCAGTGCTACCCAACTCCCTTATCATGTTTCATGTAAAACATATCCGGTTTCCTTGGCACCCATGCTACAAGCACTTGCTGTCTAGTGGCAACCTTTGATGACAGTCACAGCCTTCTCTCCCCTCCTCAGCAGACTCCTACTGGACTGAAAGTAGCACTAATGGTGATATGTTTAATCAGATAGCAGCCAGTACAAGAGTTAAGAGGTGGACAGTGCCAGTCACATCAGAAGGAGGGTTAAATGGGAAAATAATAAAGGGTTCAGTGATGTCCTGATCATTCTTCCCTTCCCAGTAAGAGCTGAAGTTGGAACTGTGAGGGGAACTTTATTAAGAGTTTTTTTTATTATTATTTCAAATAAGGGAGCTGTGATTAAATAAATCTGTTCTCCCATTGCTGGCAAGAGCAGGGACATGTGAGTGGAAAACTATAAAACAATAAAAATTTATTTTAATTATAAATCAAGGGCCAGCACTGGCCAGACCCCACTGACCCCCTTGCTGGAAGGAGCAAGGACTGCCAACATATTGGATACCAGGTTCAGTTTTCCTTTTTATGATTACTAACAGAGGGTATGATGATCCCACTGCAACATCCTCCTTGGCAGCAGGAGCAAGGACCAATGAAGGGAATAAAAACTGGGCATTATGTTGTGATAGATGGACCCAGTAGCCCTGTTTCACAGAAGTTGTGGTGTAACTAAAACCCCATATGTGATTCCTGCAACATCATTTATGTGCTCTATGCCTTGGGGAGAAGTGGTGCACCAAGCTGTGACCCTGGTTACCTAGACCTGGGTACTATCACTGATCACCATCAGCAAAGGTAAGGCACAGCACTGAGCTGTTGAATGGAAGATCCAGGTTTGACTCCCCCACCAAGTGTCCAGTGACATTTCTTTTTTCAACCAGTCCTATGCCAAGCACTGACTCATGCAGAAACTCACCCTCCTTCACCCAGTCATACTAAAATCTCCCAGGTGCTGTGGCACCCCTTTCCTTTGCCTTTCTGCTAAGAACTTACTGAGGAAATGCCACACCCACCCTCACCCTGTCTCATTCCATTCAGTCCCTGCTGTCCACTGGCACCAAATTTTCTTACCTTGTTCTGTGCCAGTCACTCACTGGTGTCAAGTGGCAGCTTCTTCCATATCCTGTTTCCAAGTTAAGCACTCTCTGGGGTCCAGTAGTACCCAAGCCCTTACCCTGTCACCAGCCAGTCACTCCCTGGTGTCCAGATTCAACCCTTCACTCTCCCCAGTACAATGCCAATCACTCCCTGGTGTGTAGTGCACCCTTGCTTCACCCTCTCCCATGCCAGTATCATTCTGCAGCCCAGTAGCACCCCATCCTGATGTTAAGGTCCCTACTGCTTATGTCCTCCACCCCTGTTAAATTTTTCCCCAAACCCAAGAATATGGGCAGACAAAACTCTTTCACTCTGGTCTGCTGTTGGCATCTGCATGAACAGATTAAGCACAACTGAGATATTGATATAGAAAAAAATATTCAATTTCAGAATTGGAGTTATGTCAAATCTATGCAGATGCTGGCCGGCAGAAAAGAAGAGTGAATAAGGTAGCTTTCATCTGCTGCCAGAAAAGGTCAGTTTGGGATGGCATAGGATTCAGTGTGTAGTGCATGGGGTTAGTTGCTCCTCCCCTTACCAGCAGGTAAGGGTATGAGAAGTGGGTCAGAGTCAGTTTTGGTTCAGCTATGACTTGGGTCCTGAAAATGTCATTCACCTTTGTGACAATTGAGCTGAACCAATTTGGCTACCAATGCAGTAATTGGCATAGGTTAAAACAGACTATAAATGGTGGGCCTTAAAGTCAACAGTGAATATGAATTTCTGTAGATTACTTGAGGCAGGTGCTGCTAACATGCATTAGCCTCAGATTACTGTTTGTGATATTATGACAGAGTCTGAAAAACAAACTAACATTGGCCAATTAAGGTAGTGTACTATAGGAGGACATCATTTCATTCAAACTTACACAGTGAAGAATGCACGATGCTCCATCTCTGGACCTGCTACCACTCGAAATGATCCTTTGTCATTAACAACCTTAGGTGCTATGGAGGGTAGGAGGAAGGAGAGGGCTAGTGGGTGTGTTGGGGGGGTCTTTACTTGAACTGTAGGGATGGGATTGTGGATTGTGCCGGGGTGGAAAGGCAGCTACAATTTAGTGGTGGGGACGTGGTTTCTTAAACTTTATTGGCAGTAATATTGTTCTGATAAGGGCTAGATTCTAGTGTCAATAACTATTTAGTAACACTATTACTGGGCTTGTGGGGAAGTCAGAGATTGTGGATTACAGGGAGTTTTGGGTGGAGCGGGGCAGTGGGGCTCAGTGGTGTAGCCAGGAATTTCAGATCTGCACATCAAGTGGACTCACTGCTACCCCACACCCCATTGTTTGGGCCAACTACCCCTTCCCCAACTGTTGATGCCCTGTTCATGCCCTCTCCCCCTACACAAGTGTCATTTTTTTCTATGTTGTATACTAGCACAGCACAGCACTCGCCATACTATCACCAACAGTTGTCAGACTAACAGGCTGGCTTTTAGTCACAATATTGCATTATGACAAGCCTCTGTACCACATCAAGGCAACCAGTCCCACAGAGGTCCATTCACACACCACTAGCCATGCCACCAACATTTGCCAGACTAACAGACTGGCTTTTAGTTACAATATTTAATTGTGACAAGCCTCTGTAACACATCAAGGTAGCCAGTCCCACAGAGGTCCATTCACACACCACTAGCAATACCACCACACCTCATTTTATTTATTTTATTTATTTATTTATTTTCCAAGCAGTAACAGTATGTCTAATGTCATTCTCACTACATAAGCATGGGCGGCCCCAACACCCCTCAGTTCTTTTCTTGCCAACAATCAAGACTAGTCAAACCTTGCAGAGCTGAATTCCAGCATTTTTTTTCACGGCCTCAAGAAGATCTTTTTGATGCCGCATACCACTCTGCCTTCTCCATGACTCCAGACATTCCAGTCTGGCCCCCCACTGTTGCTGATTCTGGCTGTTGTGAGTGGTGCTCACCTAGGCCAAGCCTTGGCCTGGTCTTCGGGGAGTGGAGCCTTTCCTTTGCTGGACGGCCTGCCTCTCCATGGGATCTGTTGTCTTCTCTGCATCCTACTGGCCTTGTGGCTTCTCCTCACCTTTAACCACCTCTTGTAACCCCCACCTTTCAAGATTTCCAGACGGGGGTGACAGGGAACTTCTCTGGGGTTTGGCTCTGACTGGGCCCTTCGGGACAGTGATGTCTCAGCTTCTCCTATCCTTCCTGCCCCTCAGTTCCACTTAGGGCTACACTAGGGCAAGGTTTCTTGACTCTTGCCCTGGCTGGCATAGGCTCTTAGTGGTGGCGCTCCATGCCTACCCCACCGACACAGCCTTGGGGATGATGATGCCACTGCCTCCCCCATCCTCCATCACCCCTAGCTCTAGCAACCTGGGTTTGGTGGGCTTTTGCATTGGCCAGTCATGGCTGGCCTAGGCACATCACTGGTGGCACCTTGTTCCTCTCCCATTGACATGTTGCTCCCCTTGCTTTGTGGGGGTCAGAGTGCAAGCTCCCTCCCAGGATGGGCCCAGACCAGTCCTCTTGACAGTGGCACCTGGTGCCTCCACTGTCATCATTCTTCCCTCCCCATCTCAGCAACGATGACTGGACTCTCCTTTTTGATGGTGGTGGTGTCAGTTGGCCTCCCCTGTCAGATCTTTCTTGGCCCAGTTGCTGGCTCAAACTGTGATTCCATGCATTTGCTGACTCTGGTCCCTCATACTTGGACCAGACTATGTGGCACAGTGCTCTGTCACCGTCCCTATGGATTCTTTGGCTGGTGACGTTTGGGGCCTACCCAGATGGGAGTGCCTCAGCCTCCCTTTCTCTCTCTCAGTTCCACAGGGCCACCAGGATTGGACATTGTTGCCTGGGAGGGGTGGGAGCTTCTGTCTTTCAGCTGCCCACAGATCCAGGCTCAGCCTTGCTCCCTTTACTAGGGAGCCCTGCAGCATGGACAGCATGGGAGGCCTGCTTCTTTGCAGAGGCTGCAGGCTTTTGTTTTCCAGGCTGCCCCTCTGGCATATCACCTCTCCACTCCTCCTCCTCTTCATGGAGAGCTTTCCTATACGTCTACTGGGAATGGGGCTTCCTGCGCCATGTAGGAGGTATAAGGGCTTTTGTAGCTTGCTCTCACCTTCTTCATCTTGAGGCTCATTACTTTTTCCTCAGCTGAAACATAGAAACATAGACTTTGATGGCAGATAAGGACCACTTGGCCCACCTAGTCTGCCCATTTTCCTACCTAGAGGATAAGCTGTAGATCCTATTTAACCAACAGCCTATTTCTTCCTCCCTCCCACAAAAATTGCCTTATGTCTGTCCCATGCATTCTTGAATTCTCCCACAGTTTTAGACCCCACAACCTCCTCAGAAAGGCTGTTCCATGCATCCACCACCCTCTCTGTGAAAAAATACTTTCTCACATTGCCTCTGAGCCGTCCCCCCTCTATCTTCAAATTGTGTCCCCTTGTTCTTGCACATCTCTTTTTCTGAAAGATGCTACCCTCTTGGACTTTGTTGATTCCACTGAGGTACTTAAATGTTTCTATCATGTCCCCCCCTCCCTCCTTTCCTCAAGGGTATACATATTAAGCTCCTTTAGTCTCTCCTCATACGGCTTCTCTTGCAGACCCTGCTCCATTTTAGTTGCCTTCCTCTGAACTGCCTCCATCCTGTCTATGTCCTGCGGAGATTTGGTCTCCAGAACTGGATGCAGTACTCCAGATGGGGTCTCACAACTGTCTGTACAGGGGATAACAACTTCCTGTTTTCTGCTGCTGATACCTCTCCCTATATATCCAAGTATCCCCCCAGCCCTCCCTACTGCCTTTTCACATTGCTTGCCAACCTTAAGGTCATCTGATATGATTACCCCAGGTCCCTTTTCATTTTTGTTGTAGTTACTACCCCCCTTCCCATTGTGTAATCTTCCCCTGGGTTTTTGTTTCCTAGGTGCATTACTTTGCACTTCTTTGCATTGAATCCAAGTTGCCATACTTCTGACCATTCCTCCAACCTTGCCAAGTCCCTTCTCATCCTTTCCATGCCTCCTTGTGCATCAACCCTGTTGCAGATCTTTGTGTCATCTGCAAAAAGGCATACTTTTCCTTCCAGTTCCTCTGCAATGTCACTTATAAAGAGATTAAAAAGACTGGACCCAGTACTGAACCTCTGGTACCCCACTAGTAACCCATCTTTCTTCAGAGTGGACTCTATTTACAATTACCTTCTGTGTCCTGTTGTTCAGCCAATGTTTTATTTATGCTACCACCCTGGGACCCACTCCCAGGCTGGTTAATTTGACTACTAATCTTTTGTGTGGGACTGTGTCAAATGCCTTGCTAAAGTCTAGGTAGGCCATTTCCACAGCCCCTCCCTGGTCTACTACTTTGGTCACCCAGGCAAAGAAATCAATTAGATTCATCTGACATGACCTTTCCACTGTGAACCCATGCTGCCTTGGGTCCCAGCCCCACTGGCCTCTAGGTACTAACAATTCTTTCCTTCAGAAGTGATTCCATCACTTTCCCTACCACAGAGGTCAAACTGACAGGTCTGTAGTTTCTGCCTCTGTCTTGGTCCCACTTTTGTGAAGGGGAATCACATCCACCTTCTTCCAGTCCTCAGGTACCACACCATCCTCCCATGATTTGTTAAAAAGGGTAGTCAGTGGTGTCACTAGTTCTCTGCTTAATTCTTTTAGAATTCTGGGGTGAATTCCATCTGGCCCCATTGCTTTGTCCACCTTCAGTTTTAGGAGTTCTTTCAGAACCCTTTCTTCTGTGAAATGACTGGGATCAACCCCCCTCTCCAGAGTGCTTCTGTTAATTGGATTAGGCACCTCCCCCACTTCCTCTTTTGTGAATACTGAACAGAAGTATTCATTTAGTATCCCTGCTTTTTCACTGTCACTCTCTGCCCACCCACCATCCATTCTATTCAGCCTCACTATCCCTCCCTTTGTCTTTCTACACTCCCTGATATACAGTACCTATAAAATGTTTTATCCCCCTTCTTAACCGAGTTAGCTATCTTTTCCTCAGTTTGTGCCTTTTCTATTCTGACTACACTCCCTGCTTCCTTCTGCCTTAACTGATACAGTTCTCTGTCCTGCTCCTTCTGTGTTTTCTTATACTTCCTAAATGCTGTCTTTTTCTCCCTAACCTTCACCGCCACCTCTTTTGAGAACCATAGTGGCTTTTTCTTTTGTTTTGATTTGTTTATTTGCTTCACACAAAAGCTTGTTGCCTCTGTGATGGCAGTTTTGATATTTCCCCATTGTTGCTGCACCCCTCCTTCTAGCCTGTTTGCTAGTGCTTTTCTAAGGCACTCTCCCATCTTGCCAAAGTTAGCCCTCCTGAAGTTCAGAACCCTCACTTTTGTATGGCTTGACTCTGTAGCTGAGTTTATTGTGAACCACACTGTTTGGCGGTCACTTGTTCCCAAATGGCTACCCACTTCTAGATCTGAGATCATCTCATTGTCTCCATTTGAGAGTACCAGGTCTAAGATTGCTCCCTCATGAGTAGGTTCCAAAACTAGCTGTCTGAGGCATGCCACCTGAAGGGCATCAAGAATGGCCTTGCTTTTGGATGTGGCTGCCGCAAAGGTGCTCCAGTTAACATCTGGCATATTAAGGTCCCCCATCAACATTATCTCCCCTTTCTCTGCCATCCTAAGTATGCCTTTATCATATCTTTGTCCATTCCCTCCCCCTGACATGGGGGTCTATATACAACCCCTGTGCGGATTGTGGTGCCAATTCCAGTCTCTAAGGTGACCCACAGTGCCTCCTCTCCTACCTGTTTACTCTTTTGTTCAGTTGCTTTTATCCCTTCCCTTACATAGAGAGCTGCTCCCCCCCTCATCTGCCCTTCCTGTCTCTCCTGTAGGTTGTGTACCCTGGTATGTTAACATCCCAGTCATGGTTCTCTGTGTACCATGTTTCTGTGACTGCTATGATATCCAGGCATCCCTCTTCCATCAAGGCCACCAGTTCAGGGAGCTTGTTACTCAGACTACGGGCATTGGTACTGATTACTCTCCATTTCTTGATGGCCTTACCCCTTTTTGCCCCATCCCTGTCCTTATTGCATTTATCACTTTCTCCATTTACCCCTGCGCTTCTCCGTATCGACATCTCTATGTTGGTGTCTACCTCACTTACTACCCTGATATTTGGGGGGGGGGCTAGGATTTGCCTGCTTCTTTCCAGTGCCTCCACCCTTGGCTAGTTTAAATGCTTGTCAATGAAGTATTTAAACCTATCACCTAGGATCCTGGTTCCCCTCCCGGACAGATCCAGACCATCATGCCAGTATAGGCCTGCATCCCTCCAGGTGGACCCCCAGTCCCCAATGAAGCAAAGTCCCTGAGCTCTGCACCAGTTTTTCAACCACTGATTGAATCCCATGGTGTGGAGCACCCTAGCCTCACCCATGCCATAGACAGACAGCACCTCTGAGAAGGTTACTGTGTGTGCTATTTGTCTAAGGCCCCTCCCCATCTCCACAAATGCTTCTTGCACTGCTCTGATCCCTTTCTTAGCCAGGTCATTTGTCCCTAAGTGGACAATGACATCCAGGTCCCTCCCCTGTGCAGCTGCTCCTGCAATCCTGAGGATTCGCTCCCTGTCCCTCCAAGCCATGGTGCCAGGCAGATACCCTACCTCCCTCTCCCCTTCCTCCCCCAGTTCTTCCTTCCTGACAATGGAGTCCCCCACCAGGTGCTGTTTCCTTCCCATGTGAGGTACCATGCCACCCTCCTGAGGGTCTCCTTTGTGGAGGTTCCCAGCATCCTCCTTGGTCTCCATTGTGGATACCTCCATAGAGGAACCACACTTTTCCAGAACGGCATAAAAATTGTGGAGAGGTACAACTGGAGGGATGTACCTCTGTTCCACCACCCTCAGCCACCCTGATCCCACTGTGGTCCAACCACTCCTCTTTCTTGGCAACCTCTGAGGCAATGGCAGTGACCCTGGTGGTCCCTGGGTAGGAGAGGAGGTCCCACAAATCCTGGCCAACTCAGCCTGGAGATGAGCAACCTCCTCCCTCAGCTCAGAGAGGTGCCTGCAGATGGGACAACACTGCATCCTCCAGAACATCTCCCAGAAGACTGCTACTCCACAGCCACTGCACTGCACCACTCCCAACATGTCTTTTTTCTGGTCCCCTAATGGTTATTTGGAATATTTACTTTTTCCTCTGTTTGTTAATTTCTTTTTCTTTTCTTCTCTCTCTCTACTTACTTACTGTCTCTGCACCCTTTTAGCTCCTGATCTTCCTGTTCTGAGACAAGAAATTCCTATATTTCTCAGTAGCCTCCTTACTTGCTCAGAGTCAGACCTCCAGCAGCTACGGGGGGATGGACAGCTACTCCAAGCTACTAGTGAGGATGCGGTCTTGGCACCTACTGACATTCCTGCCTGGTCGACGGCCCCGTGATAGGCCTGGGCCTAGCTTGACCTCAGGGTAGTCCCACATTCTCCCCCCTCTCTGGCTTTAGTGGCCTATAGGGGACTGGGCTCTGACAATCTCCACACTGCCCTGGCTGCCCCGACATGATATGACAAGTGGCTGTTATTCTACCGACAGTGTATGCTGGGTCCCCCCGGACTTGTCCATCCCTGCCAGGGGCATCGTGGCGGCACCAACTGTACCACATCCTGTCTGCATCTTATTCCTGGTTTACCAGGGCTGTGCCTGTAGGTTGTGTGACCTTCCCCTGGAGTTCGGGAATTTGCCCTCAAGGTCATCCTCTTACCTCTCCAATCCCCACTTCCTTCATTTTGTGAGAGGTGACTACTGGCCCAGAGTGGAGGCAGTGGTTCATACCACCTCTTCCATGACCCTTATGGGAGCTAGGGTGGTTGCCTGTTTTGGAGCCCACTATACCAATGAGACACAGGCCACAGCACCATTCCTTGGACATAAGGCATATGGGGTTGTACTTTCCTTTCTTCCATGCCCATGGGGGAGAATCTTTCAGGGTCATGATCCACCTTTGAGCTTTGAACCCCGACTTCCACTGCAAGAGGTTCAGTATGGTTATTCTGCATAATCCACTTTATTCCTAACACAAGAGAGATGGAGTATGCCCCCGATCCTGTAGGCTGCTTGCCTGCTTACCACACTTGGTTTCCCTGCAAGCATCACCTTGGGCTTCTATTCTAGAGGAAGTATTACCAGTTCAGACTGGTCCTGCCATCATCTGGTTTTCCCAGCTGCTTTGTGGTACTGGCAGCAGCCCTCAGGAAGGAGGAACTCTGCATCTCCCCCATCTAAATGCTCACAGCCTACTCTGAGGAGTGAATGTCTCAGACCCTAGTGTACACCACATGGTTGTTCAATGCCCTAGGGATCACTGTGAACCTGTCTAAACCAATCCTGAACTCTTGTTTGCAACTGAAGTACTTGGGGGCAGTTTTTGGTACAGCCCAAGGTTTTGCCTTCCTGCCTCAGGATAAGGTGGAATGCCTTATAGCTCAGCATCCCATGGGAGGGAGATACTGTATGTCTTCCTCTGTCAGGACATCTGGTTGCTCATGGTGCAGTACAGGGAGCAACTCTCTCTCACCCTAGTGCATACCAGACAACTATTCAATGCACCAGGGATCATGGTCAATCTGCCCAAGTCAGTCTTGAGCCCCGTCAGCATTTCCAGTACATGCAAGCTATAGTGGACATTGCTCAGGGATCAGCTTTCCTGCCCCAGGACAGAGAAAACAGTGCCTGATAGCACAGGCCCAGCTACTGTACAACACAAGGTATGTCACAGCTTTGACATTCCTGAGACAGCTGGGGCCTGATGACAGCAGCCATTATCATGGTTCCTGTGTCAAGGCTGTACATATGGATTCCCCAATGTACTTTAAGGGTCCAATGGTGCCAATGCTTCATGATCTAGAACAGCAGAGTCTAGTTACTGCACCACTAAAGAGAATGCTTCAGTGGTGGATGGAACTCAGCAATCTGCTCAAAGGGGTTCCATTACCAATACCTTCCCCTCATCTGATCCTCACCATAGGCACTTCGGGGATAGGCTAGGAGGGGACTCATCTGGACCCTCACAAGACCCAAGACATGTGCACTGCTGTGGAGGGTTCCCTACACACCCATGCTCTAAAGATGAGGGCTGCCTGTACGGCATTTCAGCCTTCCAGTGGCCCCTGTCCCTGGAGCCTATGTTAGTGCAGATGAACGATAACAGTGTAGTGCACTACATAAAAAAAGCAAGGAAGGGACCCAATCATTCCCCCTGCACAGAGAAGCGGTGGGGGTTTTGTACTGGGTTCTAGAACAATATCTAGAACTGTCCATTGTCCATCTTCCAGGCATCTGAAAAACCCAGCAGACAGGCTAAACAGATCACAGTCCAGAATGTATGCATGGGAGCTGCTGACCTCAGTAAAGGATGACATGTTTGACAAGTAGGGTCATCTGGAGATGGACCTTTTTGCATCCCCACTAAATGCAAAATTGCCACTTTTCTGCTTGCTCGATCCAGAACCTGGAGTTTTCTCATGAGACACATTCTCCTTCTCTTGGAAAGATAAATTTCTAAATGCCTTCCCTCCTTTTCCTGTGATTCAGATCCAGTGAGGATCTGAGATTGGTTATAGCTGGGACAGCAATGAAAATTTGACTGCAAAACAACAATCAGTCAGAGAGAGACTGCAGGCCTTTGAAGAGCCAATGACATCAGGCGATATAAAAGCTACCTTCCTTGTTCTTGAAAAGCTATTGTATAAAAAGCTTGATCTTACCTATGATATTACAACTCTTGAGCAATACCTTGCCAAAAATCAGGTGTTGAGAGGGCTGAGTAGAATTTTTTCCATCAAGTGGCCTCCTAGAATTTGAACATAAAGAGGAGTGGCTAGAAGCAGCAGCCGAATGCTCCAAAAAATTTGTTGAATTCATTATAAAGGAAAATGTTAGTAAACATGCTAAATTAGCAGAAAAGATTACTGAGGCTAAAGCAGAAGTGCTGACATTTAAAGCAAGTGCTGAGTTTAGAGAGTTTGATAATCATTTGAAACGTAAGTTGATAAAATATGAGGATGAACTGATTAGCAGGAATCATAAAAAAGTTGTTAAGGGACCAAGAAGATTACAAGAATGACCGGATGATTGAAGGGGGGAGAAAACAAAGCAAGATCAGGGTCACAAGCAGGTCCAGAGTCTGATTTCAATCATCTGGCAAAAATAAGAAGACTTCAACTAATAATGCCAAAAAGAGGGGAAGCTTTTTTAGAAAAATTTCAGGAAACCCTCGCTGCAAAAGAAGACATGAAGGGAAAAAAGAGGTGGAAGAAGAGGCTACCAAGAAAAACAGAAGGACACTGAGGGGTAAGAGTCAACAAAAGAGTTACAAATAGTGAATTTATCAAAACACGAGCTAACAGATGCCCAGACGAATCTTTTGAAGAAAGGACTATCATTCATTACTACTCCACAATTAGTGGTGGGCGCAGTGGGCTCAATCCACTCCGTGAAGCGATTCATGGAGCAAAGGCAGATTTGTGGAGTGTTTCGCAACACGAAGCAGAGTACTTTGCGTTATAATGAGGAACGCGAAGTCCATTGGAAACAATGACTTCATGTTACTCCGCCCCCTCAGACCACTACTCCTCCAAATTTAAGGTGAAGTGCATTGCAGGCAATGCACTTCCCCTTACTTCACCTTGTTTTTGAGCTCTGAAGGTGAATTTTGCAGTGATTCATGGGATTTCAGGTCACATGGGCTCTATATTGATCTGCACAGCCTCAGTTCAGGGTAGTATGAGTAGGAAAGAGTAGGAGACAGTGTGCTCTGATAGCTGTCTGTGGTAGAAATCTTGTTAAAGCTGTTCAAAAAGCATTTTTGTGTTTTTTGGGGGGCTCAAAAATTAGTTCATCGATTGTAGGAAACCCTTATGTGCTCATATCATTGAGCATTTTTGATTTTGTGTGGATTTTGAGCGTTAATATACAACATTGAGTGTGTGTAGTGAAAGACAGTGAAAGTGTGCTTTGGGAGAGGGGTGTTTCTGTGGTGTAGGTAGATTTAAGTTGGAAAAATAGTGATTTCTTTTTTTTTTGGTTATATTTCTGTTATATAAACTGACTGTGTTAATGTACACACAGTAATCTTTTCAGGAATAGTTGAAATTTTCTTGCTGTTTGTTGTGTGGATGTGGTGCAGCAGTTCAAAAGATCAGGTTGTTTACACTACAAATTTACAATACGAAACGTGGCATAGTACTGAACTTTTGCATTTGCTACGATTCCTCGTTCAGCATTGTACACAAACTGTTCTGTGTGCGAGTGTGTGTGCAGTGTTGCGTGCATCAAATAATACCTTTTATTGTGCCAGACTAGTGTAATTGTAGGTGCAGTAGTGTGAACCTGCTATACACTGCAGCTGCCTAATTTTGTACTGCGATCGTGGTATCTGTTCTTAGTTTTGCTGCTTGTAGTGCCATAAAAATCTGCACTGTCTGCATTCAGTGCTCCCCCCCACCCCCACTTTCAAAAGGTATTTTTTACCAGATTGGATTGTTTTTGTGACCTCATCAGCACCACTGGTTATTGAAGTTGTTTTAATTGTGTGACAGTCTCAGAGTAGTCTCTTATCTGTTGCTGAAGCCACAGTTGTTTATTTGGCTTCACATCCAACATCCCTCCAATCAGAGAGTGAACAAATCAAAATCTGAATTTGGTTTACTATTGCAGTTGTTCCTTAAAAATGCCTGCAAAGAGATGTGCAAGCAAAGCTGTTTCTCGCCATGGCAATGTTAGCAGTAAGATGGTCTGTGGGCATGGTAGTAGTATGCAAAAGCAGAAGTACATTGCTGATGTGAGGAAAGGTAATTCTCCTGCAATGTTTTTTACAGCCCAATCAGTAGCTTCACTCATAGTTGGAGGAGATGGCGTTTTCCCAGCTGGTGGTGTTAGTGTAACTGGTATTAGTGGTGGTGGAGGTAGTATTAGTATTGTTGCATCAAGTTCTAATTCTGACCAGTGTACCGTATCCAAAAATATTGAGTGTGAAGCAGTGCAAGTGAGTGGCAACATAGATGATGTCATACTTCCCAGTAACATCCCAGTAACTGAACCTGAGGATTCTGATAATCATATCAACGATAGCATACAATGTGATATTCCGTCCACCGTGGCACTTAATGTCACGCATTTTCCATGCAGTGATTCACAGCGTGGTGAAAAAATATCATGTGATAGTGGTGTAGATGCTGATGATGAATGTGATGATGATGATGATGTTGCTGTTGTTGCAACATGCAGTCCACATGCTAGCATCCAAGCAGAAGATGTGGATGTGTGTGACGTTGATGAATATGATAATGATGTAATTGACCCCAGTTGGGAACCAGAGAAAAAGAAATTCAAAGTGGATGTGTCTGAGTCTGTTTGCAGGAATCCCCCCCCCCCGTAAAAACTTGTGATCTACCAGTTTTAGTTGATGATGATGACCCAGTAATCAATATGATAGGTAGTCGTGGTGGTCAGTTGCAGTCCAGGTATGCAGTGCCTGAAATATCACATGTCCCCCGCCCCACTTCTGTGCTTAAAATAATGGACTTAAATAAGCCACATCATGGACATGTTAAAAGCAGAGCATCACAATCCCTTGTTTGGGATTTGTTTGTTCAAAATGCAAATGATGAGTCAGTTGCAATCTGCCAGGTTTGCCATGTGCATGTGAGTCGAGGTAAAAAGGGGAGCCATCTGGGCACAGGAGGACAGCATACACAGCTTAAGAATAGGTACATGGCACTGTGGACCCAGCACAAGCTGGCAGCTAATACCACAGTGGGGCGTTCACCCTCGTCACCAGCAACCATAGAGAGCATGTTATCCCCTTCCATGACTGTTAAGCCCAGTAGTAAATTAAACATGTGCAGTAGTGAGGTAATAAGAGCAGAGGATTACTACAGGCATGATGAGGTGGAGGACCATAATGACTTTGAAATGTTGTCCAGTTCTGGTCAGAGTAGCAGTTTTTGTGATGGTGGTGGTGGTGAATGTAGTATGTCTAGTGCAAGTGGTACATCAACCCTGGTTGGCAAATCTGGCAAAATAAAAGCATTTCTGGGTTTGTCATCATCACCTGTGCAACCGTCTTCATCAAATGTCCACACTCCACCCCCTGCCAATGCCATTCATCACAGAGCACAACTGTTTGTGATCAACACACCCCGTGTAAAACATTTAAGTCAGCCCACGTTACAGAGTGTTTTTGCGCATAAGCTGAAGTATCCCCCGAATCATACAGTGTCACGCGAACTTAATGCTGCTGCAGCTGAAATGCTGGCAATTAATCTTTTGCCCTTCTCCTTTGTGGAGAATTCTGGGTTCCAGCCATTTGCTGCATGTGCCTGTCCAAAATGGAAAGTCCCATACAGGACATACTTTTCTACCCGTGCTGTCCTCAAGTTGTTTCACACTGTGTCCAACTCAGTAAGACATGTCCTTCAACATTCCCTCCTCTCCATTCATCCATTTAAGTATGGATATGTGGACAAGTGGCAAAACAGTGGGGAGTTCATATTTGTGTATAACTGCACACTGGGTGCAGGTGCCAGGGGTTGTTTGTGATGTTGGTAGTGTGAATAATCAGTGCAGTAAGGTGGATTGTCGCGGGTAGCAATCTTCCAGGAATTCGACAACATGCAACGATTGCTATGCGCAATGTGACCTGTTCACATACTGATGAGAACATGCTGTACGCGGTACTGACTGAAACTGAAAGATGGCTAAACCCTCTGTCCCTGAGAGCTGGGTTCATAGCAAGTGACAATGGGTCAAATGTTGTGAAATGCATCATGAATAGTGTTTTTTTTTTCATGTTCCATGCATGGCCCACTGTTTAAATCTTGTGGTTCAGGAGTTTCTGCAGTACCCTGATATAAAGGAAATGCTGACCATTGCACGACGCATCTGCTGTCACTTTTCAAGATCTGGAAAGACCTGTGACCATCTGCAGCTGTTACAGATACAAAACAGCCTCCCTCAGCACTGCTTGAAGCTGGAAGTTGTCACCCGATGGAACTCCACTTTATACATGACAGACAGGTTGTATGAACAATACAAAACCATCTCAGAATATCTTGTTATGCACACTAGCTGTGACAGTTCCGAGGCCTCCATGTCTATGACGACTGAACAGTGGCACCTCATGGACTCTGTAATAACAATTTTGCAGCCTTTTGAACATGCCACACAGGCAGTGAGTGGCGAGTCTGCCTCCATTAGCCAATCAATTCCACTGCTGCGGGTGCTGAGGCAGACATTGGTGATTGTACAGCATAGTCTTGATGTTGCTGGAGATGGTTGTAGCAGTATGTTGCTGCATCACATGCTGACAGTATTCAACCAGAATCTTCATGTTGTGAGCATTCAACATAGTGACAACTTTGCCATAGCAACAATGCTGGACCCACGATACAAATGTGGAATTACATCAGTACTGCAGGGAGGGCCTGAACAGGTAAAAAATATCAGTGGTCAACTGGTGCGCTTGGTTCATGAGGCACAGAAGTCACGTGCTAAGGTCAGCAAACCTCAGCAGCATAATCAGGCTGAAGGTGTACCTGGAGGAGTATCAAGCATATCCTGCAAGGGGAAGAGGATTGCAGTGCCAGGTGGTCTGTCAGCCAAAGTGGCTGGCGTCAACCCGCTTTGGGAGACTTTGTCCTAAGTGGGTATTTGTGAAATAAATGGTTCGGGAGAACAGGATGATGCATCAACAACTGGACTTAGCGTGGCACAGAGAATGGTTCAGTCATATTTGTCTGAAAACAGGCATCTGACAGTAAATAAAGATTCTGTTTTGTACTGGAGTGGAAAGGTCAGTGAATGGCCAGAGCTGACTGCAGTGGCACTGAAGTACCTCACATGTCCACCCTCCAGTGTAAGTGTTGAGAGGGTATTCAGCTCAGCAGGTGCAATAGTCAGGGATCATCGGACAAACCTGTCTCCTGCAAATGTTAGTTTGCTAATATTCATTAAAATGAATGACAGGCACATACCAGCACAGACTGCAACCTAGGTATTTGTTACCCGGCCTAATCATGGTGGTCTTGCTGATGTGGAAATGGAGCATCCTGGTGGCACTGGCAGTGGCTGCCTGAAACGGCCCACCTCTGACGTAGATCACGACACAATGGAGAAAGAATTTCCCAGTGGTCAGACTTCAGACATTGATGACAGCGAGGGCATCTTTCTTTATGAGGATGATGATGTGGTTAATGTTGGCAGGTTTTAACTGAAGTTTTTAAAAGGCGGTGTGCCTCCCCCAGGACCACCACCACTGGGACTGATGTTAGCCACTGCCACCACTGAACCTGAGTCTATCCGCCCCCCGGACTACCACCCCAGGGACTGATGTTAGCCACTGCCACCACTGAGTCTGAGTCTGTCCGTCCCAGGACTACCACCATCAGGACTGATGTTAGCCACTGCCACCACTGAGCCTGAATCTGTCCGCCTCTGGACTACCACCACCGGGACTGATGTTAGCCACTGCCACCACTGAGCCTGAGTCTGTCCACCCTCGGACCACCACCACCGGGACTGATGTTAGCCTCTGCCACCACTGAGCCTGAATCTGTCCACCCCCGGACCACCACCACCGGGACTGATGTTAGCCACTGCCACCACTGAGCCTGAGTCTGTCCAGACCACCACAGCCATCAGCCACAGACATAAAGATTCTTAATATTTAAACCATAAAGTGAGTGTGTGTACTCATGTTTGTTATGCCACTTCACTTCCTTTAGTTGTATGTTTTGTTTTCTGTAGCTTTTCAGAGTCGCAATGGTAAAACACATACGGTACACTTATTTTGTTTTTTTACAGGGTAGCAAAAAAAGGCTTCATTGCTAAAACTTGTTAGGAATGGTACTGTAGCTGTATCGTGCAGAGAGGAAGTGATGTAATATCCATGTGAAATCTATTCTGGTAATTATGAAGGTTTTATTTCAACCATTTCATTGTTTTGGAAAGACTGCAGCAAATATTGCACACAGGTTGTGTTAGTTGACAAGATGTGGGTTTGAAATGTAACTTGACTTTAGATAGACTGAGATTTGAGAACCAGGGAGTGACAAATAACAATTAAGTTGTAAGAAGTCATTCATTTGTTTTTTTAGGAAACTTCCAGATGCTTTGTTGTTCTGTCAAAGTGGCCTTATCCAAAAAAGTTTTTCAACATCAGGCACCACCTTCCCCCAAGCTTGGGCACACATGCAACACGTAGAAGTCATTTCATTAGATGACCACAACCATCATTAACAACCGGACTCCAGAAGAATGCTGATGAAATCTGTGAAGAAGTAACAAAATAAGAAACCATTAGAGACAAACCTGCAAATATGATTCCACTGTGTTACCACGTGTCAATTTTCTGCGCACAAGGAGGATGCATTGTGGGCATGCAGAAAAAATCTGGGGACTCTGTGCCACCACTGCGCACATGATTGAGTGCATAATTAATTCTTGGGGACTTTGTCTGTACTGAAATACTCTCATTCCACTGTGTTACCATTTGTCAATTTTCTGCACACAAGCAGGATGCAATTTGGGCCTGCAGAAAATGTCTGGGGACTCTGTGCCACCACTGCGCGCATGACTGAGTGCTCAATTAATTCTGGGGGACTTTGTATGTTTTGAAACACTCTCATTCCACTGTGTTATCACTTGTCAATTTTCTGCACACAAGGAGGATGCATTTTGGGCCTGCAGAAAAAATCTGGGGACTCTGCCACCACTGCGCACATAACTGAGTGCGCAATTAATTCTGGGGGACTTTGTATGTGCTGAAACACTCTCATTCCACTGTGTTACCACTTGTCAATTTTCTGCACACAAGCAGGATGCATTTTGGGCCTGCAGAAAAAATCTGGGACTCTGTGCCACCACTGTGCGCATTACTGAGTGCGCAATTAGTTCTGGGGGATTTTGTATGTGCTGAAACACTCTTATTCCACTCTGTTATCATTTGTCAATTTTCTGCACACAAGGAGGATGCATTTTGGGACTGCAGAAAAAATCTGGGGACACTGTGTCACTTTTGTGTGTTCTATGATTGTTGCTGTGAGCTCATGATGTCATACAGACATTTTTACAATTAAAGCAGCATTGCAAGAATGTCCTGACTGCTACTTTACATTGCCACAGCCACCACTAGTTATCTCCGAGTCTTGACTTGAATGATCCGCTTGCTTTCACAATTTATGTCTGCTTTACTTATGTGATTACTTTTTTTCATGTATGAAAACAAAATGAGCACGCCTTCCAATATTGTTCGGACCAGGTTTGTATTTATTTGCAGCTACCTTTCAATAACTATTGTTCCCTGGTGTCATAAAACACTGCCTGCTGCATAACTGTTAATTAACAACAGAAGTGATATATAACAACTGATTGATGGGATGGAGAAAAGCAGAGGAAAACAATGGCAAAGACCTGGTCAGCACCAATTTAAAAGGAATACTCCTTTCATTATTTCATACATGAAAAAAGGTAGTACAGCAAACTCAACTACTGCAAATTATCATATCATTCCAGTCAGTCAGGATGTAAGTAAAGGAAGTTGTAAAATAGCATTAAACAATATAGGTTAGAGTTCTCAACAGATTGTTGCACTGCACATAAACTAATATGTGGAGGCATTACTCCCACTAGAATATTTCTTGCTCCACAGAGTGCAATATATTTCTATGAAAACCGCCCATAATTTCATTACAGTGTATCATGTGACAGAGGAATTACCGATCAGAAAAGCCACCCACATTCTGCCCCCCTTTCTCAGCAACATTAGGACGTGATGCCAGGGGCAGCGCAGATGAATGCTCCACTATAGTTAATGTCCGGCAGCTATCCCAATGTTTTCTTATGTTATAAGGTTGACTTTGTGGTGAAATGTGGGAATGTTTCCACTAACAAGGCTCTTCTTACTGGAAACGTGCCCACATGTTTCACCACAAACTGACCATTATAACATAAAGAACATTCGGAAAGCTGACGGACAATCAGATATTCACTGTAAGGAGCACACACACGCACTCTCTCTGCCATCACATCCTAACATTGCTGAGAAGGGAGGCAGAATGTGGGCAGATTTTCAGAATGGGAATTCCTCCATCACGTGACACACTGTATGAAATTATGGGTGGTTTTCACACAAATGTATTGCACTATGTGGTGCAAGAAAGATTCCCCATGAAGAGAAAATGTATATGATTAAACAACAACAAAGAAAAAACACACAAAAACAGTACAACACAGTAGTGGGGTGGGGTGGGGGTGAGGGGCAGAAAACAATCCCCTAACTTACTGTGGCCATGGAATGCCATGGTGGTCCAGCAGCAGGTGCAGCATTGAAACTATTTGCTGCTGCTGTGCTTCTATTCTGTTCACCTGCTGCTGCAATGCACCGAATCACTCATTGTTTTCTTCAAGAGCTGCCCACACCAGGGCGATGTCAGCCTGTGTTGCAGGGACTATGGTGGGGTCCACTGCAGCAGGGAATCCAGGTAGTGGGGTGGTGGTGGTGGAGAGGGTGGTGTTGGTGGCTCTGGTGGCGGTGGTGGTGGCAGTGGTGGAGCAGCTGCTTTACTAGCCCTCCTCCTCCTGCTGCTGCAGTGATGAGGCACAACTCCCACCCCAGCAGCACCCTTGGCCACTGCCACAGAAGGGCCAGCAGGTGGACGCCTGGCACCTTTCATGGCAGTCTGCCACTCTGCCCTGTGGTGGTTCAGCATGTGGATGCGCTGGCCACCGGTCCCCAAATGTGTCCCAGGGGGGCCATGGCGCACCACCACACTACACAAACGGCACACCACCACTGTGTTGTCTCCCCCAACACAGTGAAAAAACTCCCACACTGGGGAGCTGCAAGGGGGACCAGACACAGTCATTGAATGAGTCCCACCACCTACATTTTCCATGGCCACCTCCTGTGGCAGTGGAGGTGGTGGAGAGGGTGCTGCTGGAGTCCCTACAGCTGCTGCTACCAGTGGTGGTGGTGGTGGTGGTAGTGGTGGAGAAGGTGGATGCACAGCAGCCACTGGTGGCACTGGTGCTGCTGCTGCTGCTGCTTCAACATCGGGAGAAGCAACACCCAGGAGTTGGGAGTGGTCCAGCATGACATGACCGCCATACCCCCCACTGGTCTTCACTCCCCTCCGACCATGCCCACGGGCCAGCAACTTGCCTTCTCCTGGGTCCATCCTGACACACACAACAAGTCCCTGGGCTGACACACAGACACACACACTGACACTCAATGACATACACAGTCAGTCACACACACAACAAAACAAAACTTATACAAAAAATTCACTAACCAAAAAAAACACAAATACAACGCAAAAACTAAATAAAGATATAGCTTTTAAAAAAGCCGTCGGTTTTCTTCTGAAATGCAAGTGGCAAGGCAATCAGGCACTTTAACTCCTAGCCTCCTCTCACAATGCTTTCTCCCTCTACAAATGCAAAGGAGAAAGTGAAACTGCTTCCGTGGCTCACTTCCTTCCTGCCTGGCTAAAGCATGTGACTTACAGTACTGTAAGCCATGTGATGTGTGAGGGGCTACCTATTCTCTTCTCACTTCGTCTTACTTTGCATTAAGGCACAATGGCAACACAAAGTGGTAATAATAATGATGCGACATGAGCATCTTGCAGTGCCCACTTCGCGTTGTGCTTCACTAACACAAAGTGGTCACTTCGCGCCCACTTCATAGGCGGATTAAAAATTTGCTGAATCTCTATCCACGATTAAACAGGTTTCAAATATATGTGGACTTTAATACATTTTTCATAATGTAAAATTGAAGTTCCATTTCATTAAGAACATCCAACTGCAAGGAACTAATATGGGCTTTATGGAGTCCCCCCCCCCCCAAAAAAAAAGGAGATTGACCTGCTCTTGGAACAGATTCAGCAGGAAGGGTATTCGAACTTGAAAACTGTTACTAATGATGCCACTCAAATGACAAGTTTTCTACATACTATTAGTTCAACGGACCTAGATGCCTTACTTGAATCTATAGATAGAGACTGTAATAACATTGACAATATCGGTTCCTTGAATATTTCTGCTGATATTAAAAGTGAAAGAAAATGTATTTTTAAGCCTGTTTTGATTTTCTGTCCCAATGTATATCACCCAGCCACTGCGACTTTTTAAAAAGTTGTCATTAAGCAAATGGAAGAAATTTAAAGTTCTGTGAATGAACTAGGAGGTAACAATATAATGCAAATTGAAAAGACTGCCCTTATTGAATTAGCAGAATGTAGTGGCATTTTTGTTAAGCCCGCAGATAATGGGGCTAATGTGTTTATAGTAGATAAGAGGCATTATAAACATGTAGTTTTATCACTCCTTAATAACACCAACAACTATTAAAAACCTCCTGGGAATCCTGTGAGTAGTTTCAGAAAGAAATTATGTCACTTGCTATACCAAGCAGTATTGCAGGGTTCTATCATGGAAAATCAGTTTGGATACCTTTGCGAAGAACATTTGATTGTCCAAAGCATTAACATCTTGCCTAAAATTCATAAAAATATGGAGGACCCACCTGGACCACTTATTGTCTTGAGGGTTAATTTACTGACTCAAAATCTGGGTAAATTTATAGACTACTTCCTTCAGAAGTGTGTGGTCATGTTACCATCAGTTGTAAAGGACACTTCAGATGTTCTTGGAAAGTTTGAACATTATCAGTGGGGATGTAATGATGTATGGATAACATCACTGATGTAGAGGCATTATATACATCTATTACGCACACTTTAGGCATCAAAGCCTTTAGGCATTTCTTAGAGAAACATCCACAGAGAAATGAGATTCTGGCTGAGTTTGTTTTCACATCTTTGGAGTTCATCCTTACCCACAACACATTTAAATTTGATGGTGATCACTATTTGCAAGTTTGCTGTACTGCAATAGGGTCCTCAATGGCCCCCTCCTATGCAAACTTGTTTCTCGAGTTGTGGGAAGAGGTACGTATTTTTAATGCAGACAATAAACCCCTTTTGTGCAAAATAGCTAAATAGCATTATTTTATCAATGATATTATTTGTGTAGGAAGGGATACTGTAGTGAGATTAGATAGTTCATGGATTGACTGAAGGTTAATGACTATATTTTGTGTTTCAAGCAGACTACCAACTGCAAGAGCATTGACTAGCTTGATGTCACATTCTGTAAGCCTGATTGGTCACATGACAAAATTGTAACCAAGTGCTATAAAAAGAAAACAGCTACTAATTCTTTGCTGCTTTCTGACAGTTCCCACCCTAATAAGCCTACACAGCCAGTGCCATACAACCAATTCCTGTATCTGTGGAGAAATTGCTTCACAGATGAAAGTTTTCTTGATCAATTGAAAGAATTGCATTACTGGATTTTAGAGAGAGAGCATTGCTGTGAACTACTAAAGGAAGCTATGCCGAAAGCATTTCTGAACAATAGGGAAGTATCACTCATGGAAAAACCAAAGGAAAGAGTGAGTGAAACAGTACTGGTAACATTTGTGACAGCACAACAATAGGTCAGATAGAATAGGAAATGTTATTTACAAGAACTGGCACATTCTTTTATCAGATCCACAACTGACAAATTCCTTCAGTCCAAAGTCAAGGATCAGCTTCAGCAGAACAGCCAACTTAAGAGATAAATTAGTGCACAGAAGGCTGCTTACTGAGCCAGTACCTATACCATATCTTAAGTGGCTTCCTAAACCAAGAGGAATGCATAAATACAAGAAATGCAGCATTTGTGAAAACTGCTGCACAGGTTATTCATTTGTACACCCTGGGGACCGTAACCTTAAATTTGATATTCGTGAATTTTTAACTTGTGACACAGTGTTTGCTATATGGCACAGATATTCAAAAGGGTTGTGCATGGCACAACAGTGTTGCACCATGCTCAACCCACTGATGCGCCCCGGCATGATATTCAAATGGGAATTGTGCCTGGCACAAATCCCAATGCTCCGGAGTGCATCAGTAATGTATGCAGTGCAGGAGGGGGGGACATGCCCATGCATACTCTGCACATCCCGATATTCAGCCCTGGATGCGCTGAGTCCATGCATGTGCAACCCCTACTTGCACCGTACACAGATGAGCCAAAAAAAAAAAGAAACAATGGCTGGCCACCCACAGGTGAGCAGCCATATTGCAGGGTGCAACACGGCAGCTGCCACCTGTGGGTGGCCACCCGAGCTCTGGTTGCAGATGGTGGCGCCCCCATGCCCGATCACGGGCACACATAGAAAAATGAGCCTCCAAAATCCCTGGTAGTTCAGTGGACTGCTTGCAGCCCCATCACGGGCATATGTTAAATAAACTAAAGTCCTATACCCCTGGTGGTCCAGTGGACTGCTGTCAGCCCGATCGTGGGCTTAAGTATAAATAAAATAAATTCCTATATCCCTGGTGGTCCAGTGGACCGCTTGCAGCCTGATCATAGGCTGAATGTAAAATTAAACAAATCCAATATCCCTGGTGGTCCAGTGGACCGCTTGCAGCCCAATCACGGGCATTTGTATAATAAAATTATGTCCACTATCCCTACTGGTCCAGCGGACCTCCCTCCCACCCGCCCACTGGGTCCCACCACCCTGCTCCCCCTCAGTCAGCGGTAGGCGGCAGCACCTCACCACCTGCCACCCACCACCGCTGGCTGACACGTGAAATGAGGCTGTACACCCATTGGTCCACATTGTGAGCCAATGGGCATGCCTTCTCATACCGTTACACATTCCAGATATGTGAATGGATCCATTCACATATCTGGAATGTGTAGTATGGTATGATTGCACGCCCATTGGCTCATGCCAGGACCAATGGGCGATCAGCCCCACCTACAGTGTCAGCTGCAGGCAGTGGGGCAGCAGGCGGGTGAGGTGCTGCTGCCCGCCGCTGACCGGGGAGCAAGTGGGGCTCAGTGGGTGTTGGGAGGGGGGTCCACTGGACCACCAGGGATATTGGACATAATATTATTATACAAATGCCCACGATCGGGCTGCGAGCGGTCCACTGGACCACCAGGGATATATGAATCTATTTTATTTATACTTAAGCCTGCAATCGGGCTGACAGCAGTCCACTGGACCACCAGGGATATAGGAATCTATTTTATTTATACTTAAGCCCACGATCGGGCTGACAGCATTCCACTGGACCACCAGGGATACAGGACTTTAGTTTATTTAACACATGCCTGCGATCTGGCTGAGAGCGGTCCACTGGACCACCAGGGATATAGGAATCACTTTTATTCTACAAATGCCCGTGATCGGGCTGTGGGGCGCGTTGCCACACTGTGCAGGGGGCATTGGTCCCCGACGGCTGCTGCCTGGCAGGGTGCCAGGCACAAGTCACTGGGGATCAGCGCACCTGCATGCAAATGGGGCCATAATGACATGCAAATGGCCCCATTTGTGTCTTGCATGCATTATGGCCCCATTTGCATGTGCACTTTTGAATATCGCAGTTGCTGCACCTAGTGCAATGAAACTTGCACTAGCACATCCCACTGCTCCACTCTGGCCACTTGTGCTGGTGCAGTGCCACTGTGCCATGCACACTGCGGGTAGCCAGGGTGCGATATTCAATGATGCTGTGCCATGGCGCAGCTCCGTTGAATATCGCCCAGTCAACGCCCTTGCACAGCCAAGTTGCACTGCGCCCAGGCTTGTGCCACAGCCTGGTGCAGTTTGAATATCTGGGCCCAGATGTATTGTGGTGCCCCTGTAACATGTTATATATTGGATACACAACAAGGCATTTAAAAACCTGCATCCAGGTGCCTTTAAGATTGATTATTATGAGTAAGAAAGAGGAAACACCTGTAGGGTCACATTATTTGCAGAAGCATAATTCTGATCCAAATAGTTTAGGATTTATGGAGATAGAACATATACCAGTACCGAAGTTTGGGGGCGATAGGGTAAAGTTACTATTGAAAAAGGAAAGCCAGTGGATATTTAGGTTGAGAAGTGTAAGGCCAGTGGATCTAACTGATGAATGGGACCTTACATACGGTGGCCCTGAAGTGCAAAACACAAATGAAAAAAGTAAAATGCAGTCAGACAAGTAAGGCAACAACTAAAAAACATGAAATACAAACAAAAAGAGTAAAGCAACAAAAAAACAAAAAGCATAACACAACCAAAAAAGTGAATGTAAGCAAAAAAACATAGCACAGCACAACAAAGAAAGTGAGCACAAACCAAAAAAAGCACAGCACAACCAAAAAATGAATGCATTACAAAAACAAGACAGCACAGCAAAAAGTGAATGCAATACAAAAAAGGCACAGTGCAACACAAAAGTGAATGCAATTCACAGAAGCACAGCACCACACAAAAATGATTGCAACTGAAAACACACAGCACAACCAAAAAGTGAAAGTAAACAAAAAAGCACAACACAACAAAAAAGTGATTGCAAACAAAAAAGCACAACACAACAAAAAAGTAAGTGAACACAGAAAAGCACAACACAGCAAAAAAGTGAATGCAAACATAAAAGCACATCATAACAAAAAAGTGAGTGCAAACAGAAAAGCACAACACAACAAAAAAGTGATTGCAAATAAGTAAGCACAAAGCAACTGAAAAGTGAAAGCAAACAAAAAAGCATAACACAACTACAAAGTGAGTGCAAATAAAAAAGTACAGCACAATTAAAAAGTGAATGGCAACAAAAAGCATATTTACAAACAAAAAAGTGAAGAACTAGAAATCCAAGAGATGGCTGGCTTCTCAAATAGCTGCTCTGAAATACTAACTGCAAATTAATATATCCTATGCCACATTTTCACTGGTGTCAATTGCATCCTCACCCTTATCGCATTCCTTGCTAAGTACTTCATAACTATTGCATCCCTTAGTAAGTACTCTGTACTTGCCAAGGACTCCCTAACATCAAAAGGCAATATGTTCCTTTCTGAAACTAATTGTTTGCTGATATCCAGTGGTACCCCTTTCATTACTCTAACTCCATGACATGCAATTCCATGTGCCTGTGGCATCCTGCTATACAACATCTCCATGTTGCTTCAAATAGTCCATGATTTCCAGTAGCACCACCTCTGCCAACCACTCATTGGTGTCCAAGGGATACTCCCTAACAATGTTCCATGCCAAGCACATCCTGATATCTTGTGGCAGCCATCTCCTTCATCTCATCCTGAGTGAAGTGTCCCAGTGGCACTGCTTTTGTTAATCCTATACCATGCTGAATCTTCCATGGTTTCCAATGGCACCTCCTCCCTCACCCCATCCTACACCAAGTGCACCCCTTCCCTCATCCTACCCCATGCCATGAACTCTCTGGGTCTGGTGGCACCCCCTGATTCATTCTACCCAGGTGTTAAGCACTCCCTGGTATCCAGTGGCACCCCCACTTATGACAATGTCAAGGGGGGTCAGGGACACAGGTACCCAAACCCTTTACACTCAGTGAGAAGTTCAGAATGGGTGTTTGTGCCCAATGTGCATCCTTGACAAGCAGGGGTCATTGACCAGAACTCCCATACCACCAGCATTCTCACCCTTAATTACTGATTTTAAGATTCCCTCCTTAATTTTTATACATAGATTAATGTTCCCTACTGTGCTCTGGTCCACAGCTTTCTTTTCTGACCACCAAGCCCAAATGCTGGTAATCTCACCCACCCCATCAGACACAGCACAATGGGGCAAGGCACTCAATGACTGACCAGCTCTCTCATTCAGTCACTGACCAACCCAATAGCTCACTGACTGATGCACTCACTCAGTCAGAGACTGCCCTCTCTACTCTCAGTAATAAAATAAATTCAAGTCACTATGGCTAGCCCTATTGGACTTGTATAAATCCTATGATCCTATGATCCTGTGAATAGCTCATCCAAGGATTTGACCATAGAGCCACATTCGACCATGGTGAAAATTGCCTAACATGCTTTGACTGTAGTTGATGACCATTGTAGCAAATTGTTGCCAGCCTAGCTTGGTCAGAGCATGGTCCACAATGGTCATCATAAAGTTATATTTAATAGTGCTGTTCGGAATATGGAATTCCGCTGCAAAATTAGCATGGAATGACCATTCTGCCAGCAAAGGTTCTGGAGAAATTTCAGTGATTCTTCTGCAGAATTCTGCCTGCTATGATCCACCAAATAATATTATGTGGAGCACCATTTTTTCCATTGAAGATCATTCCGCAACTATTTCAGTCAAAAATATTGAGATCTGAGGAATAAAATGTAGCAGAATGTTGCAGAAAAATTCATTTAATATTTTTCTGCCGCAGAATTCTGCCACTCTGCTTCCACCAAAATTCAATGGAATTTCAGTGGGATTTCAAAAATTCTGTGAAATTTAATTCTGCCAGAATCTGAAAATTTTGCACAGCACTAATATTTAACCATGATTGACCATATGGATGTTACTTCAAGATGAGGCAGTTAGAAATGCAGCAAACAAGCAGCTGCAAATGCAAGAGATGAATCAAATTGTTTGCCTACATGAAGGGTCAGTACATTCAAGTGCATTTCAAGGGAGTTCCACATTTCGATGGAGAAAGGTTTAAAGATATGTGCTCCATAGCTTAAATATGCTACATTTCTCACCCCATTTTAAGGGATCCACCCCTCCCCCATTTTAAGTTTTCTGATCTCCTATTTTAAATATACTGTACACCACCCCAATTCCTCCACTACATTTTAAAGAGGGACCCTTGTACTTAAATGATAAAGAAGTGGACTGACTTACCTACCACACACAGAGATCTTAACTAGTAGATCTGTAATAACATCGTTTTTCAGTTCTTTTCTAGCCACATTGCTCTTCCCATCCACAGCCACTCTGTTTCTGCTGACCCACCAGAAGTGGTGTCGTCTCCAGAATCCCCCACTGACAACCCTATGTGGGAAATTCAAGTGTCACATACATCATAGTATTCAAAGTTCATGGTGTTTAGTGCTCCCTCCCCCATCCTTCAATCACTGTCCCTATAATAAAGGAGTTATTCCGTGGTGTCTAGTGGCACCCCCCACCCTTCAGTTGCTAACTGTGTCAAACTCCCTGGTGTCTAATGGCACCCCCCCCATCCTCCAATCACTGTTCCCTTAATTAAATAATTCTTCCCTGGTGTCTAGTGGCTCCCACATCCTCTGATCACTTTTCCAGTAATTAAACGATTCTTCCCCAGTGTCTAGTGGCCCTCACATCCTCTGCTCAGTGTTCCTGTAATGAAGTACTTCTTCCCGAATGCCTAGGGGCATCCTCCGATCACTGTTCTCATAATGAAGTAATTCTTCCCTGGTGTTTAATGCCCCACCCTATCCTCTGATCATAGTTCCTGAAATTAAGTAATTCTTTCCTGGTGTCTAGTGGCACTCCCCCATGCCCACCTTCCGATTGCTTGCTGCAATTGCCTATGAGAAGCGCCTAGTATTAAGTGGAACTCCCCACCCCTCATGCACCCATTTCACAAGAGCCGGCATTCCCTGGCATCTGGTAACCCACCCAGCACTGGGTATACCTCACAGCTACCCCCCCCCCACCTTAGTTGCTGGTGCCATGGGGTGATGATACAGCAACCGGCACAGCCCTTCTCTCACCACCTCAGCTGGCTGCTGTATGCAAGGACAGGGAATGCACATGCTAGTAAGTACACTCCCTGTCCTTGTATACAGCAGCTGGTCGAGGTGGTGAGAAAAGGGCTGTGCTGGTCACTGTATCCTCACCCTCTAGCACTGATGACTAAGGTGAGGAGGTGGTAGTGAGGTATACCCAGTGCTGATGGGGCCGCTATACACCAGGGAATGCCAGTTTTATTGTGGGATGGATGCTTATGAGTGGGGAGTTCCACTTGACACTATGGACTCCTCTTAACAATAGCAGCAAGCAATCGGAAGGTAGGGGTGGGGGGCTGCCACTAGACACCAGGGAAGAATTATTTCATTACAGGAACAGTGATCAGAGGATGGGGGGGTGCAACTAGACATCAGGGAAGAATTACTTCAGTATGGGAACAGTGACTGAAAGAGAGGGCGGTGCCACTAAACATAAGGGAACAAGTACTTCATTATGGGAACAGTGATCAGAGGATGGGGGAGCACTGGACATCAGGGAGTCTGACATAGCAAGCAGTCAGAGGGTGGCTTGTGCCACTAGACACCAGGGAATGATCACTTTTCTACAGGGATGGTTATCAGAGGATGGGGTGCCACTAGACGCACAGGGTTTTGACACCAGTGAGTGATCAGAGGGTGGGGGTACAACTGGACACCAGGGAATACTGTAAGTACTTTATAACAGGGACAGTGATCCGAGGATGGTGGGGTCACTAGTCACTAGGGAATAATTTATTCCGTAGGGGTGCTGATGTTTTCCAGAGCAGGACATTACAATACAGGATCAGGAGCATACGTCACATCCCACACTGTACAGTCACTGACCTGATTGACTCACTGTGCAGTTACAGTACTTCCTGGTTTGCTAGCTGTTTAAATGTAGAGGGGAAAAAAAAACAAATATGTTGCAGATGATACCTTTAATTGGACTAATAAAATTATTTTTAAGACTAGCTTTCGAGAGATAAAACACTCTTCCTTAGGTCAAAGTGAAAACAGCTGAGCAGTATGACAGATATAAAGGTAGGATGTGGATTCAAAACCAAGACTAGCAGTTTACAGATCAAAGCATTGCAGTCAGTTTGCACCTCTTACAAACAGGAAGACTAATTTTCACTGGAGTGTGTCTGTTGGAGAGATCAACTTGTAAGATCAAAGGGCTGCCTAATATTACTCTGACTCTGGACCATTAATTAACATTTCTAAAAAGTCAAGACAGAAAGAAAATACATACCATTGTCTTAAGAAGGTACCTGTTAAACGAGCCAGAGGGTGCTGATGTGAGGGTTTAAAAAGAAGCTCTGAAGCACTGCTTTAAGCATAATCACTGGTAGTGTATTAAAAAAACAACATCTTTATTAAGTCCTTTTCTTTAGTGTCAAAATATTGTATCATTTTTATTTCAAATGTTTGCTGATCCTGGCTGGTTTTGACATTCCCTTTTAATACTCTGACAGTAAAATCACTGGTGGAGTGATCTTGTCTAGAAAAATGTTCCCCTACTGGCGTATGTTCATTTTTATGGGTAACGGTGAATCTGTGGTGATTCATTCTTGTTTTGAGTTCCTGTCCAGTTTCACCAATATATCAGCCTTCCTCACATTTTCTGAATTGTATCATGTATACTATGTTGCTAGAAGAACAGGAATACGAGTTTTGGATTGTAAATGTTTTTCCATTATGACTGACACATGTCTCAGGAGAATAATGTCTTCTAGCTGTTTAAATTAAATCTATTTATTTAATGGTGGATTTTAAAAATGCAAAACCTATGCCTGTTGGCTAATGTGGGTACCATCTACCAAAGAGACATACAGGTGTGTCATCCAGAGTCCCTCTTTAAATAGGCTTTTCCCCACTCTTTTTTGTTTGCTTGCCATAAACAAGTCAAAATTCTTTGCTGTCAGCACAGGGGCACTGGGATAATGAAGAACATTAAAAAAAGTATAAAGTCCACAATATTTATTAGGGCATAATATAGTTGCATGGAACTGTGCCATACAGGGACTGGCAGTGCTGCTGGATGTTTTCACTGACCCATTCTCCCGAGAGCTGATTCTGGGCTAGTGTTCAAAATGTTTTTTTTTCTGGTGGCCCTGTGACCTTCCCAGGCACAGCAGCCTATCCCCACTCCCCATCTCTTAAACACCACCTGACACCCAGTGAACCTCAGCTTTTTATGCCAAGGACCCTCACTGTGTGATCTGCTGACTGCATGGAGCAGCTTTCTTGGTCCTTTGCCAATTTACACTCAACAGTTTGCAGCTGTGGGACACTATCACTTGCCTACATCTTTTGTGATTTTTTAAACCTGTACTGTATGCCTATTTCATGGGTTGTCATTAACATTTGCAGCACCTGCAACCAGCAGGGCAAGAAAGTGGAAAAATCATCTAGCCCTGTGGACATTCCACTTGCTCTCACTGATGTATTTATTCAGATATTAGTGCCTCCAATACATGCCAGCAGGGATAGTGAAAGGACAGTTTTACAAAACTCTATCAGCATTTGGCTGGTGAGGCTTGTGCCAGTTTGATGACTATTACCTCACTGGCCTTGCTCCATCTGCCACTGACTGCCATTCCTTATCTGCAGGACTCCTTCCAGCTCTACAGCTTGCCCTCTCCCTCCTCATTGTTGTGCTTGAAGGTTGAGGGTCCTCTTCAGAGCACAGGTGAGTAGAGGCAACAGGAGGCTATGTAGGGCCAGTGTATTGGCATTATCCTGTACACCATGCTTTTCCCACTTTTTTCTTTTCTGCCCCAAATACACTGGCAACCGGGGCACATAACTGCATACCAGCAAGCAGAGTACCCTGAATTATTCCCTCCTCAGTCTCTCTTGCCTGCACCACTAACTGCTGTCAACAATGTATTTACAGCTGAGATGGGCATCTTGAAGGACTGCCATATCCCACAGTTCTATGTTCACAGGGTCATCGGGCTCTATGTGCATGATTTAGGATTGAGTGAAGGCCAAGTTGTATGTGATGCTTGTGCAACTCTATACTGTGACTTATGCTCTCTCTGTCCCTGTTACGGGGATTACCACCTTGTTGGGGTGTCATAAGAACACAGGAAACTTTGTTGACAGGGATCCAGCCCTTTGGTCTCATAGGGATGAGGTTCCCAAGACTAAAGGCAACTTAGGGATGAAGGCCCTAAAGCACAACATAAAAAGGTACATTTTTCCTAAGAAGAAGAGGCATAGCCAGACTGTGACCCTGAGTAGGGAGAAATCCCCATCCATCTCCAATTCCTGTAGAAACTAATTAGATTATGTCCTTCAGCACGGAGGAGAGAAAAAATACCTTTTAGGAGGAAACCTCAAGGGACCAAAGGCCGAGGACACCATCCATCCATGCTGTGGATAGTAGCAGTGATGGTGGGACAGCTACTGCAATGTAGAGATCCAATTCAAGGAGAGTTTTAGAGGAAGGGCTCTCCCTATATCCCTCTATTGGGAACACAAGGAGGGTGCAGCAAGTTGATCTTTCCAGCTAAAGGAGCTCTTCTGTGAAGGGACCCACCACAGCCCAAGGTGGGAAAAGGAGAGCAACGGCCAATGAAAGGCACTCACCTGGCCTCTGAACTGAGGAGAGGCCTAAAAAGGAAGCAAGGTGCTTGAGGGGCAAGGTATCAGAGTTGAGTCCATGAAGCAGAGCATTTGAGTAGTTGTATGATCTTCACCTTTGAGGGGCAGAGGAAGAGAAGTCTGAAAATACCAAGTGAAGCTGCCAAAATGGTCTGCAGAGAAGGAGCCCCCAAGGACTTAGAGGCCTCACCCTCCAATATCGGAAGTCTTAACTGCTACATGAAGTGATACTGATGAGTTGATCTGCATGGCTAAAGTTTATCCCAGAGCATAGGGCATTCTCACCCAATGGACAGAAAGAGAAGCACCCCACTGAGTTGAGGTACTTGCTCTCAATATGTGGACATAAAGGAAGCAGAGTGAGACTGTTGGCTTACATGGCAGATGAACCCTGGAAGCCATGAATATAGTCATGGTTGGCATGCATTCGAGAGCTAGTACAAGTGCATGACTGTTGCAGGTGACTAATGACAAAGCCTGACAGCTGATGGCATACAGACAGGCAAGAGAAAGAATGATGCAGTCTAGAATGACAGATTGAGCATGGTATGAGACTGAGGTTAAACGAGGCTTAAATGATAAGGTGACAAAATGACCACAAAGGTAGACACATGCTAGCCACTCCCAGAGAAATCTGTGATAAGGCCAGTTATGCTGAGGCAGAATAAACTGAAAATGAGGCACTTCTGAAAGCAGAGCATGGAGTTTAGCTGGCTGCAATGGAATTTCTAGAGCAGTATGCTGCTCAAGTGTTGTGCTGAAAATGAGACTAAGGTACACTGAACAACACAGACAGGGTTAAGAACAATGTAAAACAGCAGGGGATTTGCTGCTAGTGGGAGAATAGGAATCCAGTAAGGAGGCAAGACAAGGCCAGGCAATTTTATTTCTATAGTGCCCTTTCCCAAAGGCTCAGAGTGCTTTACAATAAAAGCAACTACAAGCTCTCAGTTTAAAACAGGCAACATGTAAGATCATAATTAACAATAATTAAAATTCAGGGAAAAGCCTCAGCAAAGAGGAAGGTTATTACATTAGACATAAAGGCTTCTATTGTGCAGGCAGATCTAATGTAAGCTGGCAAAGCATTCCATAAAGTGGGTGCTGCCACACAGAACGCTCTGTCCCCAGATTGTCAAAGCTTAGACGCTGGGACAGGGAACAGGCCAGCAGAGGAAAAGCAGAGTGAGTGAGCTGAGTGGAAGGGTGCTAGAAGGTCTTTTAAGTAGCCTGGTCCCAACCCGTGTAGGGCCTTGAAAGTTATCAAGTATATCTTGAAGGTTATGCACCACCACATAAGCGACCAGTGGAGCACACGCATCACCAGTGTAATGGGGTCCCTATGAGACAAGCATGCAATCAGCCAGGCTGTTTCATTCTGGACTAACTGCAGGCATCGCACCAAAACTCCAGATAACTTTAGGTATAGCATGTTGCAATATTAGGAAGGCACTAGGACCCCGTCGAGTAGAGCAGTAAAGTCAAACAGGAGAGCTCATATTGCTGATTGGGGCCAGTATTTAGCTTCTACCCAGTCTTACAGCTACAAGGACTGAAGCACAGTGAAGTCAAGCTACTTACTCCTTAGAAAGCAGGGACTTTGTTGGGAAATGAACCTGGGATTTCCCAGTTCCTAGTTCTGTGCTCTAACTAATGAGTGAGAGACCCATTTCTGTTTCTAATTTGAACCTCCCAAAAAATCCTGTTTTCTAAAAGGATCTAGCACTTAGTACTGATAGGGGCAGTGTGCCAGTAGCCAGCTAAAATGGGACAGCTGAAGTAACTGGGCCAGCTGAATGGGATGCAACGTATGCCATGCTGCAAACACTCGGGAACCAAAACACCACAAGAAAGCAGAAAAGAATGGCCAGCAAGCAGCACACAGCATAGGGGAAGAGGAAGAAGCCCAGCTGGAGGACATCTGGAGGGAAGCCACATGGCAGCAAAGGTATGAGGGGTGGGATGGAAAAGAGCAGCCCTGCAGATCATTGAAGAAAGTGTCCAAAGGATGCTTGGACATGTGTGATTATATACAGTGCAGAGGGTGTTGCCCACTGCCCCTCCAAACAACAGGAAAAGCCTTCAAATTCTACAAGGTGCTTAGAATCCATATAGATGCCAACCAAAGCATCTAATCTGATGCTGAGAATCCAGCCTACCTCTGTCCCCTCAATGCCCCCCCCCTCACGACCCTAAGGTCTGCATGGATCTAGGTATCCAGGGGCTGTGGCTTTGGCCATGTGTGGCTGAATCTGCAAGCATGTTGATTCATGCATATCAAGCCCATATCTGTAGATTGAGCCCTGAGTCTTGGAGCAAGAAATGTTTACTTTAATATGCATTTTGAATTAGGGGGAAAATGTACGTGTGCTCATAGGTTTCCAAAAATTCAATATACAGTGGAGCCAGCCATGTTGCAACACAGTAACTTGCAGTAAATGACATGCCACAAAATATTGCATTACAAAAGGACTTAATTGGCATTTAATTACACAGTTCCCTACAGTATACTGCAGTATTGCTACACTGCATCATGTCTGGCACTGCTGTACTACAAAACTCGCCATGTCTGGTGTGCCATATTTGAAAAAAAAAAAAGCAACACCTGGGTTTAATTTTCAGGCCACAGCTGTCTGCTGCCCCCCATTAACTGTAACCCCACTTCCCCAGTCCTGTTTGCTGCTCCCCAGATGCCCAATTAAGTGTGAGAAGCAGCATCATGAGAAGCATGCAGCTGGCCAGTCATGAGGTAAGGAAAATAGAGTAGTAGGCAGGTACTGACAGAGACATAGTGATGAAGTTCGTGGCTGAGACTTATATGAACATACAAACATATGAAAAAAAGCCAGCAGAAGAAGGCCATTTGGTCTATCAAGTCTGCTCATGTTGCAGGGCCCACAGCTTGAGCTACTGTCCCTGCCCCCTCTCCCCACTCCTCCAATCCTCCCTACCCATGACCTTTACCCCCCCACCTATACCTGTCCCAGCCTATCTTACAGCTGCCCACTTTCTTCAATGAGATTACCTCTTCTGGCAGTGCATTCCAAGTGTCCACCACCCTCTCTAAGAAGAAGTGCTTCCTGACCTCCCTCCTAAACCTCCCACCCTGCAGCTTAAGACTGTGCCCCCTCGTGTTATGGTTGCCATTCAGCTTAAAGAGACTCTCCTTATCAACCTTATTTATCCTTTTCAAGTACTTGACTGTCCCAATCATGTCCCCTCTCTCTCTCTCCGTCCTGTCCTCCAGGGAGTACATGTTCAGTGCCCTCAACCTCTCCTCATATGCTTTACCCTGCTGACCAGCTATCATCTTTGTAGCCCTCCTCTGGACCTTCTCCAGCAGTTTAATGTCCTTTTTGAGGTTTGGGCACCAGTACTGAACTCCATACTCTAGATGCGGCCTGATCAGTGACCTGTACAAAGGCTTTATAACCTCCTCTCTCCTGTTACTGATCCCCATAGATATGCATCCCAGCAACTTGTTTGCCTTTTCTGCTGTCTTCTTGCACTGCATGGAGAGCTTCAGGTCACTAGTGATCATCACTCCCAGGTCCTTCTCCTCCTCTGATGCATACTCGGAATCCACCTTGGTAGTACTCTGTCCTAGGATTCTTGGCTCCAATATGCATAACTTTGCATTTCTTGCCATTGAAGCCAAGCTGCCAGATCCTGTACTACCTCCCCAGCTTTTCCAGATATTCCTGTAGGTCCTGCATCCCTTCAGCTGTGTCCACTCTCCCACAGTGCTTGGTGTCATCTGCGAATAGGCACATTTTGCCCTTAATGGCATCTCCAATGTCATCGATGAGGACATTGAACAACAATGGCCCCAGCACCGAGCACTGCGGGACCTCACTGGTTACCTGTCTTGTGCCAGATAACTCTCCCCCAACAACCACCCTCTGTGTTCTGTTCTTCAGGCAGTTTTCCACCCATCTGGCCATCTTTTTACCAACCCTGAGATTCAGCAACCTTTTGTGGAGCACAGAGTCAAAGGCCTTGCTGAAATCAAAATAGAGGATGTCTACTGCTTGGCCCCTGTCTACTGTCTTAGTGACACAGTCAAAGAAGTCAATCAGATTTGTTTGACACAGTCTTCCCCCATGAACCCATGCTGCCTTGCATCCTGGAGACCATGATTCTCTAGCTATTCTACCAACTTTTCCTTTAGTATCATCTCCATGGGTTTGCCCACGGTGGAGTTCAGACTGACTATCTATAATTTCCTGGGTAATCCTTGGGACCGCTTTTGTGGAGGGGCACTACATGTGCTGTTCTCCAGTCCTGCAGTACCATGCCAGTCTCTAGTGAACTATTAAATAGGTATGCCAGTGCCCCTGCCAGCTCCTCAGCCAGTTTCTTTATTTCCCTTGGATGTACTCCATCTGTGCCTGGTGATTTGTCCACCTTCAATGCCAGCAGCCCCTCCCTCACTCTATCCTCCTCCATCACTACCTCTGTGTTCCCTTCCCCCCCGATCATCTTTTCCCTCCTGAATGCACTGGTCCGTCCTTCTGCCTGATGAAGACGAAACAGAAGTATTCATTTAGTATCTCTACTTTTCCCCCATTATCCTCCGCCCACTCCATCCCTTTCTTAAACCTAACAATCCTTCCTTCTGGTTCCTTTTCTCACTTATATAGTGAAGGAAAGCCTTCTCCCTCTTTTTAATTCGTTTGGCTATTAGCAGCT
Organism: Neoceratodus forsteri; assembly: GCA_016271365.2. Lineage (NCBI taxonomy): Eukaryota > Metazoa > Chordata > Ceratodontiformes > Ceratodontidae > Neoceratodus > Neoceratodus forsteri. The sequence goes on along the minus strand of CM057459.1, from coordinate 854,427,197 downwards.
CCTTCTGTGTCTTTGCTCACTTGACTTTCTTACTTGCCTCACTAGCCAACCTTAGGTAATTTTCCCTAGCCACCTCTCTCTTGGTCTTCCTAAATTTTCTATAGGTCAACCTCTTTTCCCTTACTGCCTGGACAACCCCAGAACTTGATCAGCTGGGCACTCTGGTCCTTGGGTTCTTACCCCTGAGCCTAACACACTCATCTGTGGCAACCATGCCAGATGCCAGATACAGATACATGCCAGATACAGATTGGTCAATACCAGCAGGAACATCTGCCAGAACTAGGCACATGGTGGATTCCCTGCAGGGGGATAATCTCAAACAACTGGTACAACAACACGCAAGAGACAGGGCTATCCTAGATCTAGTACTGGCTAACAGGGAAAGATCACAGATCTCCAAGTAGAAGGTCACCTGGGGGCCAGTGACCATCACATGGTATGGTTCAATTTGGCCACTAGAACAAATCATCCCATTCCAAGGCAAAAATAGGGGACTTCAGAGGAGCTGACTTTGATAAGATGGTCAACAGAGTTAAGCTAGCCCTGGCAAAAAGAAATACAGGCGAGGGGATACAGGCAAAGTGGACAAGCATTAAAGATGCAATACTTGAAGCAACATCCCATTGTGTTAGAGAGAAAAGGAAGTGCAAAAGAAGAAAGGAACCACTTTGGTTCTCAAACACAGTAGCAGAAAAGGTCAGAGCCAAAAGGCTGGCCTTCAGGGAATATAAAGGAACACAGCAGGATGAAGATAGGGAGGCATACCAAACTTCCCTAAGGGAAGCAGGGAAGGCAGTAAAGGCCCAAATCAAGGAAACACTAGCACAAACAGTAAAAGAAGGTAACAAGACTTTCTATAGATACATTAGTGAAAGGAGAAAGTCCAGAGGGGATATTGCCAAGTTCAAAGGGGATAAGGGTGTGTGTGAGGAGCAGGACCATGTAAAAGCATCTATCCTAAATAGATACTTCTGCTCAGTATTTACTAAAGAGAAGGTAGGGCAGGGCTCACAGCTCAGCATCATGAACACAGGGGGAGGGAGGTGTGCACAAGTCCCTTCACAAAATAAAGGGTCCTACCGTGGATCATGGGGTATTGCTCGACCGCCTGCGGTTTTTCTGTGGTCTGAGGGGAGCAGTCCACAGCTGGTTTCGATCTTTTTTGGAGGGCAGATCTCAGAGAGTAGTGTCTGGAATTTACACCTCGGCCCCTCATTGGCTGCTCTGTGGGGTACCGCAGGGGTTGGTGCTGTCCCCTATGTTAGTCGCGGTGTATATGCTTCCATTGGGGGACATTATAAGATGGCATGGGCTGAGTTTTCATTGTTATGCTGATGATTCTCAGTTCTACCTGTCTTTTATGCCTGATCAGGAGTCGGATTCCATCACAATGTTTAACAACTGCCTCCTGGAGATTCAGGATTGGATGAGTGCTAGTTGGCTTAGGTTGAATTCAGGGAAAACTGAGGTGTTGGTTGTGGACCCTGGAGGGAGGACAACAGGGGCTTGGACTGGGAAACCCTTGGGTTTATATCTTGGGGTACCCGCTTCTTGCCTCTCTGGCCAAGTACGTAACCTTGGCGTGATTTTTGATGAAAGCCTGACTATGAAGACACAGGTGTCGGCTGTAGTCAAATCTGCCTTTTTTCATATGAGGAACAGTGCCCGGGTGAAACACTTGGTTCCATGGGAAGATCTTCCCATCTTGGTCCACGCCTTTGTCACCAGCCGTTTTGATTACTGCAATGCCCTCTATCTAGGACTACCGGGGGGTGTATATCCGCTGCTTGAAGCTTGTGCAGAACACGATGGCCAGGTTGTTACATAGATACATAGACAGTGTCGGCAGATAAGGGCCTATGGCCCACCCAGTCTGCCCATTTGAGCTTGTAAGTTCAGTTTATGTTTTCTAAGAAGTCTGTTGCCCCTTACCCCTGACCTCCAGAATTTCTTTATGTCTATCCCATGCATTCTTAAATCCTGTGATTGTTTCAGCCCCCACCACTTCCTCTGGCAGGGTGTCCCACTTGTCCACTTGTTGATGGGATGTCCACTTGTTGATGGGAGTTTCACGATCTAGCCATATGACACCTGTGCTGCGTGATCTGCACTGGCTGCCAATACAGTGGTGGATCACCTTCAAGGTCGCATTATTAACCTTTAAGGCCCTATATGATTTGGGACCTCACTACCTGAAAGAGCTCTTGGTGCCTTACTGTCCTGCCCATTCTCTTCGCTCCTCTAATGAGGGATTGCTAGAGATTCCCAGGGTACATCTAAAGATGTCTGGAGGTAGTTCTTTTGCCTATATGGCACCAACCCTGTGGAATTCTCTACCTCGTCAGATACGAGAATGCCTAATTGTTGAAAGTTTTAAAAAACAACTAAAAACTTTCCTTTTTGCCCAAGCATTTGCTGGTACATAATAATTAAGTGTACTGTATGATTGTCTGATTTATTGTTTTGTAACGTGATTTTACTGATTTGACTTATTGTAAAAGTGCCCTGAGCTTGGGAAAGGTGCTTAATATAAATAAAATTTTACTTACTTACTTACAAGAGCTCGATAAGCTCAGGGTGGACAAGACAATGGGAACTGATTGCATACATCCCAGGGTACTAAAGGCTCTAAGGGTGGAACTAGCAGAGCCTTTATCAGAACTGTTTAGTGAGTCTCTGAGTACAGGACCTATTTAATAGGCAGACCTATTTAATGCCTCACTACATTCGGGGTGTATATCTCAGGACTGGAGGATGGCTCATGTGGTGCCCCTCCACAAGAGTGGCCCTAAGGATGAACCGGGAAACTACAGACCAGTGAGCCTCACATCCATTGTGGGTAAGCTAATGGAGACTATCCTGAAGGAGAGGCTGGTGGCCCTCCTAGAGGCCAAAGGACTACAGGACAGCAGACAGCATGGCTTCATACGTGGCAGATCCTGCCAAACCAACCTGGTCGAGTTCTATGACTGGGTAACTAGACAACTGGACAGGGGCCATGCAGTGGATGTCCTGTATCTGGACTTCAGTAAGGCATTGACTCAGTGCCACATGGAGGCTGGGAAGGAAGTTAGTAGGCACAGGGGCGGGTGCAAAGCTGGTGAGATGGGTAGGAAACTGGCTGCAGGGAAGGCAACAGAGGGTGGTGGTGGGTGGGAGCTCTCACACCCAAGGCCAGTGACGGCGGTGTTCCACAAGGGCTCAGTGTTGGGACCAGTGTTGTTTGGGATATTCATTGCAGACATATCATGGGACATTAAGAGCAAGATCAGTCTGTTTGCTGATGATACGTAGGTAGGCGGTGGTGGATGACCTAGGGGATGGCAGGGGTTGCAGAATGATCTGGCAAAGCTTGAAACCTGGTCAGACACCTGGCAACTGGGCTTTAATGCCAAAAGTGCAAGGTGCTGCATTTTGGGATGAAGAACCCAAGGAGGAGTTACCAGCTAGGGGGAGTGCAGCTAGCCCAGACAGAGGAGGAGAAGGATCTGGGTGTGCTCATTACAGGGTCAATGAACAACTCGGCACAATGTAGGAAGGCAGCTGCAAAGGCCAATAAAATGCTGGGTTGTATTGCAAGGGGTATATCCTCGAGGAGGGAGGAGGTGATTCTGCCACTGTATAGGTCATTAGTTAGACCACACCTGGAGTACTGCGTGCAGTACTGGCATCCGTGATCTGAAGAGGGACATTAAGTTACTGGAGGGTGCAGGAGTAGAGCGACAAAGATGATCAAGGGGCTGGGGGACTCATCACGAGAGGAGGTTGAAGGAGTTGAACATGTACTCACTGGAGGAGAGGAGACAGGGGAGAATGAATGAAACCTTTAAATACATGAAAGGAATAAACAAGACAGGTACAGAGAGGCTGTTCAAAGTAAGGGAGGAGGGACACCAGGGCCATGATATGAGACTGGAGCGAGGAAGGTTCAGGAGGAGATGAGGAGACACTTTTTACAGAGAGGTGGTGGCTGGGTGGAATGCATTACCTGCTGAAGTGGTATGCAGTAGAACAGTGGACTGCTTCAAACGAGGATGGGACAGGACAAGGGGGAGGGTTAATGAAGGGGAAGGGTGGAAGGGAGGGGCAGCTGCAGAATAAGGGATGCTAGCTGCACATTCGAGCAGACTTGATAGACCTCTAGGCCTTTATCTGCTGGCAAATTTCGTATGTTCGTATGTTTGTAGGAGAGGTCCCAGAAGACTGGAGAAGAGCTCATGTGATGCCACTCCACAAGAGTGGCAGCAGGGAAGAGGCAGGGAACTACAGACCAGTCAGTCTTACCTCAGTAGTGGGCAAGATTATGGAGGTACTCCTTAAGGAAAGGATAGTGCAACACATGAAATCCATAGGAGCACAGGATCCAAGACAGCATAGGTTTACAACAGGAAGGTCCTGTCAAACTAATCTCATAGATTTCTTTGACTGGGTAACCAGAGTGGTGGACCAAGGGGGAGCAGCTGACGTCGCTTACCTTGACTTCAGCAAAGCTTTTGATACTGTTCAAAATAGAAGATTGATTAATAAGCCGGGCAGGCTGGGAGTGGGTCAGAAGTTGGTCAACTGGGTGGCAAACTGGTTGATGGGCAGAAAACAGAGAGTGGTGGTAAACAGTATACAGTCAGAAGAGATGCAAGTCACAAGTGGGGTAACTCAGGGATCAGTCCTCAGACCAGTCCTCTTCAATATCTTCATCAGTAACATTGCAGATGGACTGGAGGGTAAGGTTTGTCTGTTTGCAGATGACACCAAGATCTGCAACACAGTGGATGATCCAGATGGGGTGGGCAGAATGAGAAGAGATGTGGATAAAGTAGCAAAATGATCAGAAGAGTGGCAACTGGAGTTTAACGCAAAGAAGTGCAAGATCATGCACATAGGAAAGAGAAACCCAGAAGCCAGCTGGGAGGGGAGTTGTTGGCAGTCACAAGGGAAGAATGAGACTTGGGCATCATCATCACCAATGACCTGAAATCATCGAAGCAGACCACTAAAGCAGTAGGCAAGGCTAGAGGAACGTTGGGGTGTATTAGTAGGGGTATCACTAGTTGGAAGAGGGAGGTAATAATCCCTCTTTACAAGACACTGATTAGGCCCCATCTGGAGTACTGCGTGCAGTACTGGAGGCCACACCTTCACAAGGACATTAACCAAATTGAGGCAGTCCAGAGAAGGGCAACCAAAATGGTGCAGGGACTGAATCAGAAAACATATGAGGACAGATTAATGAAGCTCAATATGTATACTCTAGAGCAAAGGAGGGAGAGAGGTGATATTTTTATTTATTATTTATTAGCTTTTGATGCTCGGGTAAGTGAATTAGGCAATATACCTGCCTATTTTCAAGCATGACCTGGGAGAGTACAAGATACAGTATAGGAAAACATACACTGGAACATACAGGCATTCAGAACAATTGCAACAAATATCCTCACAGGGATAGACATAAGATTTTACGACAAATAGGACCATCCACGCAGGGCTGTTATATGAGGTCAGGCACAATTAAGAGACATACAAGTGTAAGGCAAAACAGTAATCAAGTCTGCTTGGATAAGGCAGGAAGGGGACAGACACAAGTATCAAGTGCTAGGAGGTGAGATAGGAGTGCTGTTTTAAAGGAGGAGTGGGACAAGTTGTCCTTTAAGCAGTGGGGGAGAGTATTCCAGGTTTTGGGAGCAAAGCGGGTGAGTGCTTGTTCACCCATTTTTGTAGTGCAACATGGGACAGTGAGCAAAGGCAAATGGGAGGACCTTAGGGGATGGGAGTGTCGCACTGGGTTGAACATGGCTGCTATAGCTGAAAGGCAGGGAGTTCTAGTCATAGAATCAATGAAGCAGCTCAGTGAAAAAAGGTGATGCGATTCAGGTGACAGCCAGTGCAGGGCCGAGTAGAGGAGACAATGGTGGGTGAGACGAGGGGCAGATAGAGCAAATCTGCAAATATTATTGTAGGTGGTGTCCCACTGCTGGAGAATAGCAGTGGCAGCATGAGAAAGGATAGGAAGGGCGTAAAGAAGCCTTGGAAGGAGGACACCTCTAGCCACTGAAACCCTAGCTGCAGGGATTAATGAGTGACGCACACGGTATGCAGCCCCGATTTTTATGTTTACGGATTGACATACTTTGTTAATGTGAGCAGAGAAATCAAGGGCCGGATCCAGCATCACCCCAAGGTACTTAAAAGAGCTTGTGGTCATGACGGCAACACTGTCCTGGCAGAGCACACGAATTATTGGGGACAAGGCCAGTACTTTCTTAGAGGACCCGAAGAGCATAGCTTGGGTTTGGGGGAGATTAAGGATAAGAAAGTTGAGGGAGAACCAGGACTGAAGGTGTTGAAACCCAGAGGTGAGATGATCATTGAGGTCAGGAACTGAGGGAGAAGCAGAGAAACGTATGAGGTCGTCCACGCACATGATGGAGCTACAATGGGGTATGGAAGAAGGAATATCATTTACAAAGACTGAGAATAGCAGTGGTCCGAGGATAGATTCTTGAGGGACACCAGCCAAAATAGGGGCAGGAGACGAATGAGTTTTGCAATGGGAGACAAACTGGGACCGGTCGTTAAGGTAACTTATGGTCAAAACATTCAAACGCCTTAGGGCATTAACAAGGTGAAAGAGTCTAACATGTTTCAGTATAAGAAAAATAGCAGGACAAGAGGACACTGCATGAGATTAGAGGGAGGCCAATTAAGGGGTAATGTGAAGAAGTTCTTTTTCACAGAAAGGGCGGTGGATGCATGGAATGGCCTACCTCAGGAAGTGGTGGATATGAATACAATGCAGGGCTTCAAACATGCATGGGATACGTATAAGGGAGCAATACAGATGAGTATGCATAGATAGACCATTGACACAGCAAATGCCGATGGCAGAAAAAGAAATGGGCAGACTGGATGGGCCTTGCGGTACTTATTTGCTGTCAACTTCTATGTTTCTAACCAGTATTCCTTCCTTAATGATGGACCACCTTTGGTCCACTCCCATATCTGCTCTGATGCCCACCAGATGGCTTCTTAGCACTTTGCCCATTTTCCTGAAGTCCGCTCTCCTGAAATCCAAGATTTTGGTCTTAGTTGGGACACATTTCCTGCCCATATCCAACTAGAATCACACTGTGCAATTATTATTTCCTCCCAGTGGCTTCCTGACCATTATTTCCTGTACATGCTCCCTATTTGTGAGCACCATGTAACTTATGTAACAGCATAATTTGCAACTGGACACTCTAACATAAATCCTACTCCCAGACAACGGCACAGACTCATCCTTTCTCAGCTCCAGCCTACTGTCTTTCTTACCCCATGCCCCACAAACTGAATGCTCCCTATCGCCTGCTTCCCCCCATGTAATGGGGTTTCTGGGCAGTAGCTAACAGGACTCAGGAGAGGGGGATGTGGGCCACACAAACCTGCTTCCCCTAAGATTTATCAGTTCTTTGAGTTTTTAAATATGTGTCCTAGGACTTGGACAGTATTGCAGTAAACTGAACCTTTTTTCACTGATGCAAGGGTAGGAGACTTCTAATGAGAAGGGAACAGGTGAAAGGATTATTAGGATGGGAGTTGATTTATAAAGGCCAAAAAGTTTTATTTTTTTTTAGGATTTATTTACCCCAGATAGGTCTGCTTTTGTTTTCAGTGGGATCCTGCTTTTACCCTTAATTACAACTGGGTCATTCAAAGCATTAGGTGTCATAAAGATTTGCTCAGGTTCGCACAGTAAAGGGCTTGGGCAGGACTGAAATCTGGGTCTCCAAGTTTACAAACGTGCTCTGACCAGTGCCACATTTTAAAGAAAGTTGTGTAAGGGGACAGTGGGAGCACAACATCCCAACAGGAGGGCATGTAGGCTTTCCATGGTGCCATATCCCCAGCCAGGGTAATGCCAGTTCCTGTTACTCTTCCTAAACTGTACCTTAATCCTTTGACCGAGGAAGGCTTCCAATAGCACCCCCAGATTACAGAGCTATTCTGCAGCTGCCTACCCTGACAAGAGATGCCTCTATTCATAATTTCTAGGGAGGGCCTTCCAATGGGTTCTAAAAATGTTGATCTGATGCTGCTTACATTGACAGATGCAGTGTGTGCCCAGGTCCAGTACAAGCAACACTTGACCCCTTCCCCCTTTCCAAGGAGGTCTAACAAATGAGATTATGCTCCCCACCTCAAACTATTAGTTGGCCAACCACCTTGCAATTTAAGGGGAGGAGGCGTGTGTGTGTGTGTGCATGTGTGCGTGCATATGTGTGTGTGTGTGTCTGTGTGTGTGTCCCTGCAAGTATGCAGCAAGCATAAGGGTGTTCATCTGGGTAGTGTGATAGAATTGACTTAGATATACAGTAAATACTTTTGGGAGATGTAATTATAAATCTGCTTATATTCTGCAACTCTGTGCAGACTCAGTAGGTTACAGTGGTATAATATGGATCATAAAATGGAAAGAAAAATCCTGGCCTCTGCTGATTGGTAATTGGTACCCACTTTCAACAGTGATGTTATCCCAGCACAACATCATTGTATGAAGGTCAGCCATATGTGACACACACAAATTATGCTACCTTTGGCAACTTGATCTTTGTCTTACTTGTAATAGGCACCTTAAACTCTGCCAGTACTACACAACAATAAAAATGATAGCCCTCCTTCCCTCTAAGCCAGTGCAAATGAATACAAAACAAAATCAACTGTTTCTTCATCAAACTACCTATAGTCATGCTCTCTTTTTTACTGAAATAGTCTCTTTTTCTCTTAATCAAGTTTTTATGCCACATTCTCCACCAGCCCCCTTCTGCCTCTCACCCACTCAACCACAACACCCACCATCTCCAGGACTTACCTGGGTCTCCAAGCCCCCCATGCATTACCCATGGGGTGGACCAGAGTGGGGAAGGGCCAGCAATGAGTGAGTGATTCATCTGGCCAGCAGGATACATTTTCTCTTTTTTTTCTCAGCCTGCCCACCTTCTCTGATACCGTGTGTAGCCTCAAATCTGGCCACCACACACATGGTGCACCTTGTGAGGGAAAATTCCTTAGCCTGCCACAAGTGCAACGGAATGCTGCACCATCCCACCCCCTGCAAGGATCTATGCCATGCTACAGTACCATATCCCAGCCCCCCTGGCCAGTTCTCCAAGCTTGTTCCCAAATTTAGGTCACTTGCATGGGAGTGCGATGCGCTACCCATTGGGCCATCAGGTAGCTTTGTCTTTTTGCTTCATACATCATTTTTGAGTCAATTCACAGTGTCACAGAGCAAACACCAGGAGCACTATACACTGATAATCAGCAGATTGTGCAGCCTAACTCTGCTCTCTGCTACAGTTACTGATTGGTCCCAAGCCACTTACTGATTGGTCCCAGTTGGCTTTTCCTGCTCCAAAATACAGAACTCACCCACAGTTTACTATACTGTGCGGGTGGGCAGCATACTCGACAGAGCACTGTGAAGAGAGCAAGTGAGAGAAGGGGGGGGAAGAGACACATTAAAAACAACAGAGAACCTGCAACACCACCTACTGGCCAAAACTAAAGCAAGAGACTTTTTCTTTAATACAAATTCAAAAATCAACTTAAAGCATTTTGTATTCATTTTTTTTATTTTCTGCATACAAACGAGACATTTTATAACTGCAATAATGCATTCCAGGCCAGGGTGTGTGTCATGAGGATAACATCACTTCTTGAGTGTTGGATGCACAAGGCCTGCAGCTTCATGCCAATTCATCCGAGATGAGATGTTATCCCAGCATGACACAGGCCAAGCTCTCTCATGCATTATTGCCACACAAAAGTGAAGGTACTGGACTTCAGGAGAGCTGATTTTGTCCAAATGGGAGAGTGCCTCAGAAAAGCACTAGCAAACAGGCAAGAATGTGGGGTGGAGCAACAATGGGGAAACATCAAAACCACCATCACAGAGGCAACAAGTCTTTGTATGAAGCAAATAAACAAATCAAAATGAAAGAAAAAACCACTATGGTTCTCAAAAGAAGTGGTGGGGAAGGTAAGGGAAAAAAAGATAGCATTCAGGAAGTATAAGGAAACACAGAAGGAGCAGGACAGAGAACTGTACCAGTTAAAGCAGAATGAAGTGGGTAAGGCAGTCAGAAAAGCAAAGGCCCAAACCAAGGAAAAGATAGCCAACTCGGTTAAAAAGGGGGACAAAATCTTTTATAGGTACATTAGTGAGCAAAGAAAGACTAAGGAAGGGATACTGAGGCTGAACAAAGATGAAGGTGGTTGGGCAGAGAGTGACAGTGAAAAAGCAGGGATACTGAACGAATGCTTCTGCTCAGTATTCACAATGGAAAAGCAGGGGGAAATACCTAATCCAGTCAATAGAAGCACTCTGGATAGGGGGGTTGATATTAGTCCTTTCACAGAAGAAAGGGTTCTGAAAGAACCCTTAAAACTGAAGGTGGATAAAGCAATGGGGCCTGATGGGATTCACCCCAGGATTTTAAAAGAACTAGTAACATCACTGACTACCCTTTTTAATAAATCATGGGAGGATGGGGTGGCACCTGAGGACTGGAGGAGGGTGGATGTGATTCCCCTTCACAAAACTGGGAGCAAGACAGAGGCAGGAAACTACAGACCTGTCAGTTTGACCTCAGTGGTAGGGAAAATGATGGAATCACTTCTGAAGGAAAGAATTGTTTAGTACCTAGAGGTCAGTGGGGCACAGGACCCAAGGCAGCATGGATTCACAGCGGGAAGGTCATGTCAGACAAATCTAATTGAATTCTTTGACTGGGTGACCAAAGCAGTAGACCAGGGAGAGGCTGTGGACACGGCCTACCTAGACTTTAGCAAGGCATTTGACACAGTCCCGCACAAAAGATTAATAAACAAATTAGCTAGCCTGGGAGTGGGTCTTAGGGTGGTAGTCTGGGTAAAACATTGGTTGGACAACAGGACACAGCGGGTAACAGTAAATGGAGTCCACAGTGAAGAAAGGAGGGTTACTAGTGGGGTACCGCAGGGTTCAGTACTGGGGCCGGTCCTTTTTAATATCTTTATAAGTGACATTGTAGAGGGACTGGAAGGGAAGGTATGTCTCTGCCGATGACACAAAGATCTGCAACAGGGTTGATGCACAAGGTGGGGTGAAAAGGATGAAAAGGGACTTGGCAAGGTTGGAGGAATGGTCAAATGTATGGCAGCTCAGATTCAATGCAAAGAAGTGCAAAGTAATGCACCTGGGAAACAAAAACCCAGGGGAAGAGTACAGAATGGGGGGTGAGATACTGACAACAACAAAAATGGAAAGGGACCTGGGGGTAATCATATCAGATGACCGAAAGCTGGGACAGCAATATGAGAAGGCAATAAGGAGGGCTGGGGGGATACTGGGATGCATATGGAGAGGCATCACCAGTAGAAAACAGGAAGTTGTTGGCAATCTGTACAGACAGTTGGTAAGATCACATCTGGAGTACTGTATACAGTTCTGGAGACCCCATCTCCGTAAAGACATAGACAGGGTGGAGGCTGTCCAGAGGAGGACAACCAAAATAATGCAGGGTCTGCATCAGAAGACATATGAAGAAAGACTAAAGAACTAAAGATGTATAGCCTCGAGGAAAGGAGGGAGAGGGGGGACATGATAGAATCTTTCAAATACCTCAAGGGAATCAACAAAGTCCATGAGGGTAGCATCTTTCAGAAAAAGAGATGTGTAAAAACAAGAGGGCACAATTTGAAGATAGAGGGGACAGCTCAGAGGTAATGTGAGGAAGTATTTCTTCACAGAGAGGGTTGTGGATACATGGAACAGCCTTCCTGAGGAGGTTGTAGAGTCAAAAACAGTAGGGGAATTCAAGAATGTATGGGACAGACATAAGGCAATTCTAGTGGGGGGTAGGAGGAAGTAGGCTGTTAGTTAAATAGGATCTGCAGCTTATCCGTTAGGTAGGGAAATGCGCAGACTAGGTGGGCCAGACGGTCCTTATCTGCCATCAAATTCTATGTTTCTATTGATTAAATTATTAGTTTTTGCCAAGAATCTTTTAAAACAATAGGAACAAAAATAGAGAAGTCATCAAGTTGAGTCAAATAATAGCCCCCATCATGCCTTTTAATATTTACTGCATGGAAGGGCCCTTCAGAGTCAATGATAACTTGTGCATGGTTCTCTTACATTAGACTGGTGTCAATCACAGCAGTGTGGTGCCTGTGTGGTGCCTCTCGCCCCATAGGGGATTTGCTATTGATAGTCGGTTGGTGTGGCATCTCTAACCCCAGAGGGCTTCATTACTGACAACTACTTTGTATGGTGCCACACACCCTTGAGGGGCTTTCTTACTTAAAGTCATTGGATATTTTTTACTTCCTGTTATGTAATGCTAAGATCTTGCTGTTAGTGGAGGCCTATGGACCAGCATTAATAGTGTAGCATAGTGCTACACTATTTGCACTACTTACAGTTAATGCAGATTCAGGTGATCATGTTGCCTTTCTTTTAATTTGCTTAAGTTGGAGTGCTCCACCACCAGCCCTCCTCCCCATTTAAAACTAAAAAGAAAGGGGGTTGCACGGCAAGACCTCATCTTAAAAAGAAACACTGTAACCATAACAGTACATGCATGCATTGACAGTTTTAACTAAGTAGTGCAAATAGCGAAGTATAACACATTGCTACGCTGTTAATGCTGGTCCTTAGTCCTTGACCAACACCATAATCTTTTTAGAATCTATAGCACTGCAGTATAGCTTTTCTGTAGTTTGCATCACCTGAGTCAGCAACCCGTGGACTGATTTTGGCCACCCCACCACTCTTTCTACAATATCAAATAAATAAATATATAATAATCCCTTTTAGGGTTCTGGTGAAATAGAAACACTTGAACTTTGTTTTCGTGGTTATGATGCCACCACAACCCTTGACTGAATTACAGGCTAGCCTAGTATATGAGAGTTCCCCAACTATTATGTCATTTGTATTTCTAAATTCAACACTACAGTATTAAAGTAGCGAATGGCATCAGCACTGCAAAAGCGGCCCTCTCATTCCCTAACCTAATGATCAGGTTTACTGTTGGATTTACAGACTTCAGTAGGTCTATTTATGTGACTTTTCACCCCTGTTTATCTCAACTAAAAGTTGCAATAATGTGGTATGACTTACTGTATGATGTGAATCCCACAATGCAGTTTTTCATAATTTGCTGGATATGGGAGTATAACTCTATCTCATTGTTAAAAAAACACTGTTCTGAGCTAAAGTGCATGAAGTAATGTTTATATACATGGAAAAAGTCAGGAAGGGCTATACATTTCTGATTAGTGTCATGCCCAACTAAGCACAAAGGGGGAAGTGTTTATGTCCACTGGAGTCGTCGATAGACTTGCTGGGGGGTGCTGAGGGCAGGACAGAGGCTGCTGACCAGGTCTTGCAGCAGGGTCTCCAGCAAAACAGTGGCACACACTGAAACGGCAGACAAATAGAATGGCTGTGTGTTACTTCTATTTGAAACATGTTTATAGGTAAACAAACAATGAATGACAGACAGCACTGGTTTCCAAGCACCCAGCAAATGCAGCACAATGACACAATGGTGCTGTGTAAATTTGATCACGCTGTTCTCTTGTTCTTAAGCAAGCTGCCTTTCACAATCACGATGAGGGAATTTCTCAGTTAGAACAAAAAAGACAGGCTGTCAGGAAGAGCATCAGTCCTTTATAAAACACAGACAGTAAATGTGTTTCAGCTGCTGTAGGAGTCATTGGAAATGCCGTACCTTGTAAACTTTTAGGTCCATAATGGCAAAAGGGAGAAGGTAAAAGGTGAAAAAAATTCAAATTAATGATCAATCATTTTATTCACTGTAGTATTAATGGCTTTTCAGGGGCCCAAAATTGTAAGGAGGAACAGCTTGAGCTGCGCTCCTTCCCGTGAAGAGGCAGAGATCCCATAAATCTGCATCAGTTCAACGGCACTCGAACTTCGCTGGCAGCTGGCTGAGCAGGATCAGGAGGTATATCCCAGGAGTTCACAAAGAAAAATCCTTGCTCCCAGAATTTCCATCTGCTGTGTTTGTGGGACTACAGAGAGGCTCAGCCACCGATCAGGTAACACATGATACCCCTCCCCTCCCTATGCAGTATGTAGAGCAGCAACTGGAAGAAAAAAAAAAGCATTCATATGCAGAGTCAGAGATACTAGGTTCCTCATCCACCTGTAGGGGTTAAATTTAGGAAATAATCAATATATAGTTACATAGTGATATAACAAAAAAAGATTAGAATCTGCAGAGATTAAAGCAGAAATAAACTGCTGTAAAATATTTGAGCAGCATTGCATCCAAGTGATTTGCCTGCTGACTTCTCCCTTGGTAAGCTCATTCCTGTCCTGAAAAAAACTTCCTTTACATTTTTCTTTCTCCCTTGTGGGTGTGTAAGAGTAGATAATTTCCATTGTGGAACCAGCTTCTGTTTACATTTTTTTTTTGCATGCTCTCTTTTCTTGATGGCAACTGTTTTTTTGTCATGTTTACCATTTTTGTTTTGCAGCTGTTTTTTTTTTTTTTGGTTTATATCTTTCATTATGTTGCTTGCATGCATGTGCAAGAAACATAGTGCCATCATCCGAGTTTTTGGAGGTGTGGCACCCCGTCTTCCAATTCAGTCAGTGAGTTTGCAGGCACGGCCACAGTTCTCCAATGACTGCTGCAGCTGTCTATGACAGCAGTCGAAAATGCAGTGGCATACAGTTGAAAGGTGGAGCTCGCGCTCAGTGAGCAGAGCTCCCACACATGCAAGCACACATATTGCATGCTGATGTGCTCCCTCCTCCCCCACCCACACACTGTATGGCCGACAGGGTGCCCAATCCCGTCGGCTCATGCCTCCACAAAAAGCTGTCCAGGTGCCATGCTGGGAGCCCACCCCAGCAAAAATGTTATAGCCGACAGGGTGCCCAGTCCCCTGGCTATTCACGGCTGCACTTCCCCCAAAACCTTTCCAGGTGCCACGCTGGGAGCCCACCCCAGCGTGGCAAATCTTGTTATAGCCAACGGAGGAGCCCAATCCCCTGTCAGCTCCAACCCCCCCCAAACAGTCCTTCCAGTTGCCACACTGAGAGCCAACCCCAGCGTGGCAAACATCCCGCGTCGTCTGAATTAAAAAAAAAACCTGTAACCAAGAAAACGTTCCCTCGCCATCTTCCTGCTCCCCCCAAAACTCTCACCCACTCACTGTGCACCCTACCTCCCCACACCCCCTCACCCCATACTTACCTCAGGAGCTCAGCGCGATGATCATCAGTGGACCGGGAACACGTCTGCACTCTTCAAAGCCGATCGCGAACTGAGGAAATGCCGGGAAGCTGTATAATGAAATAAATAGTTTTTTTTCAACTTTGTTGTATATCTCAGGCATTTTGGGGAATTTTGGGCCAAATTTTCAACATGGGGTTTTTGGGACCCCTCCTCATGAATTCTTGCACTGTCATGACGTTAATCGGACCCGAAGGGTGATTTCGCGTTCACTGCATGAAATCACCTTTCAGGACCAATTAATGAAATGAAAGTACCAATGTTCATAAGGTGGGCTCTCAAAAAGCCTATGTTGAAAATTTGGTGAAAAAATTCCTAAAAATGACTGTTTTACGAGTGTGCGTTGCGCAGTTCCTACGCACGCTCGTAAGTTCGCGAATGTTCAATATTTTCACTCCAGATTTTAAACATTGCCATTTTACCACTCCTCCTTATGAGAAGTACAGCTGTCATTTTTCACATCCTGTCCAAAACGTGTTTCTGCACGTGTAGCGCACAATGGAGCAGCCGGTGTGTGAAATCAATGTAAGGGACACATTAAGAAAATCACAGTGACACTGTTCATGAGCAGAGGTCTTAAAATGGCTATGTTGAAAATTTGGTGAAAAAATTCCTAAAAATGACTGTTTTACGAGCGTGCGTTGTGCAGTTCCTACGCATGCTCTTAAGTTTGCGAATTTTCAATATTTGCACTCCAATGACTTCCAAATACCTAAACAGCATATACAAGCAAGCAACATTCAGCACTGACAAATGTTTGTTTTTGAGTTGTTTTACTGTTTTATTTGATGCTTCATCTAGTTAGGTGCTTTCATTTTTTGTTTGTACCATATATCTTTTTGTTGTTTAGTTAGATGTGCTTTTTGCAGTTGCTTTAGTTTTGTTTTTATTTGCATCCATATTTTACTTGCTTTCCTGTTTGCATTTGTTTAATGCTACTTTTGTGATTGCAAACTTTTAGTTTGCATTCGTTTTTTTAGGTTTGCTATACATTTTGTTCATTTTTGTTTGGATTAATTTTGCAGTTATTCCATAGCTGTTTGCATTTAATTTTTATACTGGTTCACGCAAGCGCAGCTAACATATTGCAGTAGTAACAGATTTGGAGGTGCGGTAAGTGTTGGGGGAATGCAGGGCACGCATCAGTAGGTGTGTCCCTCATTCCACAATAAGCCTGCATGCTGGCACCACACCACATATACATAATGTGGCTAGCACATCTAAGGAAAGATCCGCTGCAATGCGAGCAAAGCTCATCATACACAGCAGACCTCCCGATGTGCTTTCCCTGGTGAGAAACAAAATGTAACATGGTGGCACACTGCCTGCCATAATGCCATCTTTAGAGGTGCCCAATCCCCGTCGGCATGCCCTGCCCCAATGTATGTGCCGATGGGAGGGGCCCACTCCCCATCGGCATAAGGCATCCCCCCACATTTGTTAGGTGCCGAGGGGGGTGCCCAATCCCCAGTTGGCTACAGCATCCAGCCCCCAAAACACTTAGGTGGCACACTGGGAGCCCACCCCAGCATGCCAAATCCCCATAAAAATAAAAATGGTCCTGCAATTTTTAATTTTTTTTTGTAACCTGTAAAAAAAAGAAAACGGTCCCTCGCGGTCTCCCTGCCCCCTCCCAAAACATGTGCCCACCCTCTGCGCATCCTGCCTCCCCATCCCACATTACCCCATACTTACCTCTGGAGTCCAGCGTGAAGATCTTCAGTGGACTGGGAACACATCTGCACTCTTCAAATCTGACCGTGAACTGAAGAAATGCCGGTAAGCTGTATAATGGCATAAATAGGGGTTTTTCAACTTTGGTGCATATCTCGGGCATTTTTTGGAATTTTTGCACCAGATTTTCAACATGGGGTTATTGGGACCTCTCCTCTTGAATACAGTCACTGTCATGGCATTATTCGGTCCCAAAAGGTGATTTCACGGTCACTGTGAGGAATCACCTTTCACGACCAATAAACAAAATGATAGTGCAACTGTTCATGAAGGGGGCTCTCAAAAAGCCTATGTTGCAAATTTAGTGAAAAAAAATCCCCAAAATGGCTGTTTTATGAGAGTGTGTTGCACTGTTTCCACTCATGCTCGTAACTTCATGAATTTGTAATATTTTCACTCCAGATTTTCAAAATTGCCATTTTTCCACACCTCCTGATGAACAGTACAGCTGTCATTTTACATATCCTGGCTGAAATGTGTTTTCACACAGCTGGCACAGAATAGCACAATCGTTGCACAAAATCAGTTTTTGGGACAGTTTGAGGAAATGACGGTGGCACTGTTCATGAGCAGAGGTCCTAAAATGCCTATGTTGAAAATCTAGTACCGAAAGTCTATAAAATGACTGTGTTACAAGCGTGCATTGCACAGTTTCCATGCACCCTTGTAACTTCGCAAATTTGCAATATTTCCATGCCAGATTTTCAGCACTGGCATTTATTTACACCTCCTTATGAACAGTACAGCTGTCATTTTTCACATCCTGCCCAAAATGTGTTTTCGTACCTGTGGCGCTCAATGGCGTGGTCACTGTGGGAAATCAACATTTGGGACAGATTAACAAAATCACAGCACCACTGTTCATGAGGGGAGGTCCCAAAATGCCTATGTTAAAAATGTGGCTAACAAACTCCCAAAAATAATTGGGTAACAGATGTGTGTTGCACAGTTGCTATGTATGCTCATGACTTCACCAATTTTTATGCTGGCGCGCTTGCACAGCCAATATCGTGGGACAGTGCAGCTTTGGAGGTAGGGTTGCTGTTGGTCGAATGCAGGGCATGCACCGGTAGGTTCATCCCTAACCCCAATCAGCCTGCATGCCAGTGCCACACCATGCATACATAATGTGGTGAGCACATCTAAGAAAAGGTCTGCTGCAATCTGAGCAAAGCTCGTCATACACAGTGGACACTTTCTACGTGCTCACCAACATTATGAGCATGGTCGATGAGTGGGTGGCTGCCCAACTACTGCCAACTTCGGGGGTGCCCAATCCCCCTGTCGGTTAACCTCCCCACTTTCTTTGTGTGCCTACGGGGAGTTCACCGCTGGCCGGCATAAACCCTCCTCCAATTGTTGGATGTTGAGGGGGTGCCTAACTCTTGGCTTGCCCCGCTTTGTGCTGACGGGGTGCCCAATCCCTGTCGGCATTACTTCTTCATCCCCTTGTTGTGTGCCGATGAGGGTACCCATTCCCCATCAGCTATAAACCCCCAAAAGTTAGGTGGCACGCTGGGATCCCACCCCAGCATGCCAAATCCCCTGCAAAACAAAAACTGTCTGCGATGATTTTTTTTTTCCTGTAAAATGAAAACGGTCCCTTGTATTCTTGATGCGCTCCTCCCCCCACCTGCACCCACCCTCTGTGCACCCTGCCTCCCCTCACCCCATACTTACCTGCGGAGTCTGGCGCGACGATCTTCGGTGGAGTGGGAAGATGTCTGCACTGTTCAAAGCCAACCGCAAACTGAAGAAATGCCGGTAAGCTGTATAATGGAATGAATAGGGGGTTTTCAACTTTAATGCATATCTTGGGCAGTTTTGCAAATTTTGGCCCCAAATTTTCAACATGGGGTTTTTGGGACCCCTTCTCATGAATTCTTGCACTGTCCTGGTGTTATTCAGTCCCGAAAGGTGATTTTGCAGTCACTGCATGGAATCACCTTTTTGGACCAAGTAACAAAATGACAGTGCCACTGTTCATGAGAGGGGCTCTCAAAACGCCTATGTTGCAAGTTTGGTGGGAAAAATCCCCAAAATGACTGTTTTACAAGCGTGCGTAGCAACTGCGCAACACATGCTCATAAATTAGCGCATTCGCACTATTTTCATGCCAGATTCTCAACACTGGCATTTTACCACACCTTCTTGTGAAACATACAGCTGTCATTTTTCACATCCTGGCCGAAATGTGTCTTCGCACTTCAGGTACAGAATAGCACTGTCGCTGTGCTAAATCAGTGTTCGTGACACATTATGAAAATGACAGTGACACTGTTCATGAGCAGAGGTCCTAAAATGCCTGTGTTGAAAATTTGGTGACAATACTCCATAAAATGACTGTGTTACGAGCGTGCGTTGTGCAGTTTGCGCCGCGCTACGTAAGATTCTAAACTTATAATATTTTCACTGCACATTTTCAACAGTGCCATTGTTCTACACCTCCTAATGAACATTACAGCTGTCATTTTTCACATCCTGACCAAAATCTGTTTTCGCAGTTCCGACGCACAATAGCACGGTTGCTGTGGAAAGCCCGTGTCCAAGACACGTTATGAAAATGGCAGTGACACTGTTCATTAGCAAATGTCCTAAAATGCCTATGTTGAAAATTTAGGGACGAAAGTCAATAAAATGAGTGTTTTACTAGCGCGCGTTGCACAGTTTGCATGCACACACGTGACTTTGTGAATTTGTAATACTTTCACTCCAGCTGTTCATCATTGGCATATTTTCACACCTTCTTATGAACAGTACAGCTGGCTGAAATGTGTTTTCGCATGTCTGGTGCAGAATTGCACGGTCACTGTGCAAAATCATTTTTTGGGACACTTTGAGGAAATGACAGTGACACTTTTTATCAGCAGAGGTCTTAAAATGCCTATGTTGAAAATTTGGTGGCGAAAGTCCAGACAATGACTGTGTTGCAAGTGTGCATTGCGCAGTTTCCACGCCCCTTGTAACTTCGTCAATCTTCAATATTTTCATGCCACATTTTCACCACTGGGATTTGTGCACACCTCATTATCAACAGTCCAGCTGCCATTTTCCACAGCCTGCCCAAAAAGCGTTTCCGCAGCTCTGCCACACAGTGGCGTACTCGCTATGCAAAATCACCTTTTGGGACACATTAACAAATTCACAGCACTATGCCTCTCCACCTCCGCCACTGCCAATGCCAGCATGACAACATTCGGCACTGACAAATTCTTGTTCATATTTTCACTCCGGATTTTCAACGTTGCCATTTTTTACACCTCCTCATGAACAATACATTTGTCATTTTCCACATCCTGCCCAAAATTTGTTTTCGTCCCTGTGTCACCAAATGGCATAGCCACTGTGCAAAACCACCTTTCAGCTAACACACTGATTGTGTCGCTTTTCATGAGGTGGGCTCACAAAAAGCCCATGTTGAAAATTTGGAGTGAAAATACCAACACACGCCTACGGTGTTAGGGTTTCCAACTGTAGCACCCCCACCCTGCAGAGACTGACAGGTGTCAGGGGTGCGACTTGGGATCATCGGCTGTAATGCTCACGTCATTCCACCCCCACCACCACCCTGCAGCCAGTGACAGGCATCGTGGTGTGCCTTGCACTGTTCGGCCACAAAGTTCACCCCATTCTCCTATACTGCACCCATCTCAGTGTGTTTCCTTATGGAATGGGGTAAGTGTAATGCCCAAAGACCCCAAATCACACCACAACACGTTCAGTGTCTACAGGGTAGGGTGAGGTACAATGGAATGAGCGTTACAGCTGACGACTCAAAGGCACACCCCAATGCCTGTCTGCCTCTACAGGGTGGGTTGTGGGGTTGGCATCACTTCAATACTTCACTGCCATTCCTATTATTCATCTCCAATTCTGACACTACCAATGCCAGTGCAGCAAGACAACATTCGGCATTGACAAATGCTTGTTTTTTAATGTTGTTTCACTTTTTTTGTTTGAATTTAATTTTTTGGGGTGTTCTTTTACTTATTTGATTGCAAATTACTTTTTCTGTTTGTGTTTTGCACTTCAGGGCCACTATACTTAAACCTTTTCTAAAGAAATTATTTTAATGAAATGCTAATGGCACTGGCCATCTGAACTTTTTCTGATGCATACATACGTATTTGAAGAAGGAGCTTAAACATCATGCATGTTGTCTACTCTAAAGCATTTATTTAAAAATGCAGTATCTTATATAGTGTAAAGCACACATTAAGCATGGGGCTTAATGTTTAGCTGCCACCCCTTTAAAATCACTTAGAACCTGCTTGTATCTAATTGTTGCACTGCCTGGCAGTGCCATGTTGGTCTGTCAGTCAGAAATTGTCAGTCTGGGGCTAGACCTCATGAAGAGAACATCTGCAGTACAGCAAAAAAACCTGCTTATTCTTTATTTTATGTGTCTGTCTAGTCATTCGCATGGTCCAGATGGGGTTCTCACAAGCAGCACCAGCAGCAACCAAAGGGTCTGGCAGACCACAGAGAAGGTAAGGGGTCTTTTAGTGGGGGACAATACAAAAAAATGCTGCACATTTTGGAGAATGCAGCCCTTCTTCTGTCCAGACCCCCATCTCGCGTTGCCTGCATCGCTGGTTATCCCAAAGTCATTATCCAATTATGCTTGAAATGTGTGAATGCTCCTTAAAATACGGCCTTGGCTGCAGAAAAAAAAATGACTGTATCCTGCCAATGAGGCAGCCTTCTTACTGTACTGAGACTGTCAAAAGACAAACTACTGAACACTGCTAGCCAGCTATAAAATGGAAGCACAGTCTGTAATTAAATTATCCAAGCCTGAGCACCAGGGAGCTCCGAACTGTTACCCCCCCCAGGTCCTACCTCATGGCAGGCCTTCCAGCAATAAACTGTTATTTTTCCTCCCCACCTCAAGTTCAATGCCAGCCCCCCCCCCATTTGTGGTGCTGCAAGCCGCTCCAGACTCTGCTCTAGAAGTGAGAGACAGCAGTAAAGAAAACAAAATAATTGTACCATGTGTGGACTTCAGTCTCGGACCTCCAATTTTAATCCCCAAACATAGCTTTACTCAAGACCGCATTAGAGCATCTTGACCTCCACACAGCTATATGGTGCTTCTACTCCCCACTCTGAGCAACCCACTATGGCTACCGACCCAGAAGTTGCCTGACTTACTGCAGCCCTGAGGATTACCTTCAAGTCTGTGGATCTACACTGCCCTCTCTACAGCTGCCACGGACCACTTCCTCGCTCCTCCCGAAAAACCAGTCCTGCTACTGCACAATGGAGCGATCCACTCCACACACATAGCCCTTCCCTCTCCACAGCTCTGGCCTGTTCTCAGGACTGCACCTCGTACCCCAGGGGCTAAGCCACATAGAGGAGGCCCTCTCCTCACTTATGCCACCTCAGGGATCCAGACTGGCCTGCTACCCTACCGAAAGGCTGCAGCTCGCTCCCTAATTCACACGGAGCAACCCAAACTGCTTCAGCCCTCCTGCAATGGCTTTGCCCCTTCCAAACAAAGGCGACTTCCACTGTACCAGCACAGAGCTCCACTCCTCCCGCAGATGCCTACAGCAGCAGCATGGAGTGCTCTTCTGCCCAGCTCGGCCATGCTACATAAACGGCCCAACAATAAAGAAAAGATATAGTGACTGCAGGAATTCCATGGAGCACATACAATACGCTGGGCCAAAAAAAAGAAAAATAACACAGGACTGCAAATTCATTATGGGGGCCATAAAAAATAAATAAATAAACGGGGGCAGAGAAACAAAGACACAGAAGCAGGGCACAACATAAAACAAATAATCGGGGCAAGAAAACAAAAGGCTGCACTGCAGCATAAGCCAGTGTAGGGCAATACAATAAATAAACGAGGAGTCAGGAAGTAAAACAAAAGCACAAGCTCTATAAACATAATGGAAAGGAGTCAAACTCAGGGAATTTCCCAGCACTTTCACTCACCACAAAACTCCCACCATTTTCTGCTGGGAAAGGACAACAGGGCGGCAATCACCATTTTGGGCATTGCAGAGCAGCAAGGCAGCCTTGTGGAAGAAATCCTCCATCTTTAGCAAAGCAAAAACAGCAAGAAGGGAAGTGAACCTTGGCCCCCTTGCTGGCAGCCATCTTACTACAGTCAGACCAGTCAAATCCCACAGTAACTGCATGTCACAGTTCGGCGGCCAACTTGGGAAGGGCACAAATTGACCTCACTCCATTAAAATCAATGGGAGTCCTATTGAAATGAATGGACACTGCAACAAAAAGTTGAATTTTGCTACAAAACCTTCATTTAAATAACAAACAACACAGAATTGAGTGGGAAATTCTTTATTACGACATCGCTGGTGAACTTTGCTACAAAAAAAAAAAAAATTATAATTTTGTCTACGAAGATAATTTTTGCTCGCCACTTCATCTACGACTCGATGTCCTGTCTCCTGCATGACGGCAGCTCCTTCTCACCCGTACGACCTTCGCTCAGTGAAATGAAGCTCATCTCCAACCACAATGTCTGACGGCCACATAGATATGGGCGCCGGAGCGTCCAGAGTCCTACCTTCACCCACCTCAAGGGCCTGGGGCTACAAAATTGAAACAATCCTCCATGACATCCAGTCTTCTATTTCCACTCAAGGAGCATCAGCTATGCAAGCTATTCAAGACAACCTGGCCTACATTAAAGCCATTGCACCACCGTACACGGTCCATACCAGCCTACAACCAGTACCCTTCTCAGCCTTGCCTCACGAAGACACGATCGACTGGCTGGAACTCTTCCAAGCATGGATTTCTTTCAATGGTTGGACTGATTCCTTGCTCATCTCCAATGCCTTGTGCTTGCTTCTGAGAGGGACTGTCATTTTCTGGTTCAATGCACTGCCATACCAAGTCAAAGCAGATACTGCCACACTGTATGCAACCTTCAAAGCCCATTTTCTCCAAGCACACCCACCCTGGTTATTGGAGCAACAGCTGTGGGAGTGCACTATGCAATCCCCAGAATCTCTCGAAGCATTCATTGTGGACATTGAGACTCGATGCAAACACCTACAGAAATATGAGAAAGATCAAGTAGCAGCCTTTGTCCATGGATTGCCTTGTCAGTTTCATGCCTATGTCACACAGCAAAAGCCAACCACCTGGACAGACACCATCCAAGCTGCTCAGCTAGCGCAAGAGTCCATTTCAATGTTCCAGTCTGCCGGTGCTCAGGCGCCCCAAACCTCACAACTGGCTGCACTTGCCACATGTGTTCAACAGCAACAAGCAATGATCGATAAGCTTATTTCTACTGTCAATACCTTACATATCAGCTCAACTGCCTCTGCGGCAAATCCTAATGCTATGCAGCCACCTCGACAGCGACCGGATCCACCTTCTCGAGAGCCAGTGACTTGCCAGTGGTGTGGATTCAGGTGACACACTGCCGCTGTCTGTCGAAAGTTAAAATATAACCACAGGATGCAAGAGGACCACAGACACTCACCACAGTGCAATTAACATGATAACTGCAACTACTCCCAGGATCAGGGAAACGAGCGCTGCCCAACAGACTAGGGCCTTTTGCTGGGCAGGGGAACACAGCAACTGACCGCCCCTCTGACTCTCGGAATTCAAACAAAACTCTTCCACCAACTGCGAACACTGGCACACTCTCACTTCCAGGGGCAAAGGTACCTGTCATCCGCACACCTCTCCTAGCAAACTATGTACCGGTAACCATCGGAGATTGGTCTACGCATGTCTTGGTCAACACTGGAGCAGAAATATCAGTTAACAACAGCAGTATTTTAGACAACCAAGCTATTCATCACATACCTAATGCCTCTCCAGCAGACATAAGGTACATTATCACAGCAAGTACAGCTACAGTATCTATCACAGGCATGGTCTATCTCAAGTTCCACTTTGGCTCACAGCAAGCTACTGTCAAGTTTTATATAGTGCCTGAACTTCAACCTGCAATAATTCTAGGCCTGGACTTTCTTAAAGCTCACAAAGCCATCCTAGACTTTGCCTCAAGCAAACTGTCGCTAGACCCTTGGAGGCAACTCGCAGCTATAGACTCAGACACTGTGCCTCCTCAGTCGGAAATGGTTTTGATTGCCAAGATTTGAGGTGAACCACTTCCACAAGGTGTTGTTGGCATTATCACGGGATCCCCCGTGCTGCATTCGTCAGGGAAATACCTTATCGGCTGTGCAAGATGGTGCAGTCTTCCAAAAATGCTGCAACTTCACAGATGAGCCAGTGGTCATTTCAAAGGGTGCCAACATCCGAAAGTTTGTCTGCTTGTTGTCAGGGGACCAGCTCCATCTCATGCAAGAACCTCAGCCTGGTTCCACCAACTCTACTCCAGTCAATACTATCATGACCACTCCAACTTCAACAGAGTTACCTCTCAGTCAGCTACTATCCTCTTCCAAACTTCCAGCATCTCCAACAGAAAAGCAACAACTTTTGAAATTCCTGGAAAATAACCCGGATGTCTTTTTTGGTTCAGATAATAAGCTCAGATGCTGTGATATTCTGCAACACACCATCGTAGTACAGCCCAATCAGAAACCAATCTGTTAGTGAGCCTACAAAGTGGGACATAAACAGAAACAAGTCCTCGAGGACATAATTAAAGACATGCTTGACCAAGACATAGTCAAAGAATCTACAAGCCCCTGGGGTTCACCTTGCTTGCTGGTGGAAAAAAAGGACAAAGGGTATTGTTTTGTGGTAGATTACAGAAAACTCAATGCCTACACGGTGCAGGATGCTCATCCCTTGCCTACAACCGAAGATGCTCTAGAGAGTCTTGGCGCAGCCGGTCCTGCTTACTTCACCACTCTAGACCTTCAGAGTGGATTCTATCAAGTTTCCATTGATCCAGCTTCTCATCCATACACTGCATGGCACTGCCACTTGGGACTTTTCCAGTTCAAATGTCTGCCTATGGGTCTTCGGAACAGTCCAGCCACATTTCAACATGTTATGGAAGCCATACTATGTGGGTTGTCTTGGAAATCTTGCCTAGTCTACCTGGATGATGTGATAGTCTTCAGCAGAACTTTGCCAGAGCACCTCCAACATCTTCAAGAAGTGTTCGAATGTCTCAGACAAGCCAATCTCAAGCTTCGCCCAGAAAAGTGTTGTTTTGCGCAGCATCAAATTCATTACCTGGGACATGTGGTCAGTTCTCAAGACATCTCTCTAGATCCAGACAAGCTCTCAGCAGTCAAGGAATATCCAGAGCCTAACAATCTCAAAGACCTTCAAGCTTTCCTGGGCTTGTCTGGCTACTACCGAAAGTTTATTTGCAACTACGCCAAGATTGCAGCTCCACTGTATGCCCTCACAAAAAAGGGATGTGACTATATTTGGACTTCTGAATCTAAAGAGGCCTTTGACACCTTAAAACAAAACCTAATCTCTTCTCCAGTATTGGCCTACCCAAGGTTTGACCAACCATTCAGGCTCTACTCAGATGATAGTTCTTTTGCAGTGGGAGCTGTGCTCTGTCAAATTCAAGATGGAACAGAATGAGTCGTCTCCTGTGCTGGGCACTCTCTTTCCTCAGCTGAGCAGAACTATGGCATCACAGAGAAAGAATGTCTAGCCATGGTATTTGCTGTGAAGAAATTTGACTGCTACCTTGGCTACTCCTCGTTTACAGCCATCGTTGATCACTCTGCCCTCAGATGGTTATTTGAAATGAAGGAGCCAGTAGGCAAGTTTGCCTGATGGAACACCGTGCTGCAATCCTACAACTTTGAAATTCAATACAGACCAGGTTGAGTTCATTCAAATGCTGATGGTGTAAGCCGGAGACGATATCCCTCTGCATCATCCTCAACAGATGAAGAATCCTGCTTACAAGTTCTTCCCTTCCATGCCATGGATGTGCTTCCTGTGGACACTCCTACAGCACTTCAAGTTGCTTTGCTGCTCTCTACTGCTTCTACAGAGAGACACACAAATCCTCAGTTACTACAAGCAGCTGAAGAGCTTCTCATCTCCTCTACATCTGATCTGTCCCTGGCAACTGTTAAAATGCAACAAAGAACTGACACTCAATTTACAGACATCATCACCTACTTAGAGTCTGGAACATTACCGCAACAAAAGCAACATCGACAAGATGTACTTTTCCTTGCTTCGCAGTACTTCCTCAATGACAGTGTGCTCATTCACATTTGGACCAAGGAAGGCAAGGGTCATCGCATGAACAGAACTCACGTACAGCTAGTTGTGCCAGCCTCTCTCATCCCTCAGGTTCTTCTCTCCACTCATGCCTCTCCACTCTCTGGAGGTCATATGGGAATTCACAGAACTTTGGAAAAGACAGGGCTTCACTTCTGCTGGCCACACATGAACAGATACATAGATACATAGATACATAGACAGTGTCGGCAGATAAGGGCCTATGGCCCACCCAGTCTGCCCATTTGAGCTTGTAAGTTCAGTTTGTTTTCCTAGAAGTCTGTTTCTCCTTACCCCTGACCTCTAGAATTCCTTGATGTCTATCCCATGCATTCTTAAATCCCGTGATTGTTTCAGCCCCCACCACTTCCTCTGGCAGGGTGTTCCACTTGTCCACCACCCGTTCTGTGAAGAAATTCTTTCTCATGTTTCCTCTGAATCATCCTCCCTCCAACTTCATCCCATGCCCTCTAGTCCTGGAACATCTTTTTCGCTTAAAAATAGTGTTTTCCTGCACCCTGTTTCTCCCTGTAAGATACTTATATGTCTCTATCATATCCCCTCTCTCCCTCCTCTCCTCCAGGGAGTACATGTTCAGTTCCTTCAACCTGTCTTCATAGGACTTGTGATGCAATCCATGCACCATCTTTGTTGCCCTCCTCTGAACCTTCTCTACCCTGTCTATGTCCTTACGTAGGTATGGTCTCCAGAACTGTACACTGTACTCCAGAGACATTGTCCAGTTCATAAAATCCTGCCAACCCTGCTCTCAGAGAAAGCCTCCGGGCAAACCACAAAGGCACATGTCATCCCAATGCCTGTAGCCACTGAACCATTCCAAAGAGTCAGCACTGACATTCTTGGGCCCTTACCAACATGCTCTGACTCTGGTAAAAAGTACATTCTTGTCTTTGTAGACTACTTGACAAAATATTTGGAACTCATCCCTCTGAGAGACATTAAAGCCACCACTGTGGCCAGTGCATTTCTCAACACAGTCGTTTGTCATCATGGTACCCCATCGTACCTACATTCGGACAGAGGCACTAACTACCTGTCCCCTATTGTCTGAGAAACTTACAAACTTCTCAACATAAAAAAGACACATACCACAAGTTACCATCCACAATGCAAAGGACAGAGTGAAAGAATGATGTCTACCATTCTCAGCACACTATCTGGATGAGACTCATGACACCTGGGATCAGATTGTTCCCTTTGTGCAGTTTGCATACAATACCAGCCCTTGTGTCAACAGCACAGAATATACCCCCTTCTTCTTAGTCCATGGATGCCATCCAAGAACTCCACTGGACAGGGATCTCTCGCTGCTCGAGGTTCCTAAGTCAGCTTCTTTTTTCATCATCCCTCTTCTGGAACAGCTGGAACGTGCCAAACGAGTTGCAATCACTACGTTGGGCCAGAGAAAATCGGCAATGAAGAAAATGTCTCCAGCCAAGGTAGATGAGCCTTCATTCTCTGTTGGGGACATTGTCTGTTTGTACCATCCTGTTCTTGTTCCAGTCGCCACCAAGAAACTGCTTCGCCCCTGGACTGGTCCCTTCTGCATTGTAGAAAAGCTTCCTCCAGTCCACATTTGTCTGCAACACAAGTCAGATTGCAAGCTGGTACACAACAAAGTCTATATAAATCGACTAAAGTATGGGTACCTGAATAACAACCTTCCAGATGACCCCAGTCCTCCCACAAATGAAGCTGATCTTGAGCCTGCCATCCTCTTTGAAGCTGAGATCCATCTGGACAACCTGCAGCCAGTTCCTACAGATCTTCCCACTCCTGACACTCTCCAGCCGGATTCTGTTTTACCAGATAATTTGCCTGAGACTTCCTCTTCTTCTCAATCTTCTTCTTCTCAGAACTCTCTTCCACACACCCCAGTGTACCAGATCGAGAAGATCCTAAGAAAGAAGTTTGTCAATGGATCCTGGACTTACAGAGTAAAGTGGTGTGGACTCGATAGTGGGCAGAACTCCTGGGTCACTTTTAATGATCTGACCCCCTCCTGTCAGCAACTAGTGCAATCCATGCATGCCTCCATTCCCACTGACCGGAAAAGTCGACAGAGGTCTTGGACTTTTGTTACCAGACTCAGTGAAATGTGTCAGGACTAATTAATTTTCTGATTTTCATTGTTGCCGTAAATATCTTGTTGTTCCTCTTTCTTTGCACCTGTTGCCATGTTACTATTTACCTGCACTAATGCTTTTTCCCCTTAGGAATGTCTTACCTGCATTAACACTTTTTCCCCATTAGGAATGTCTCTTTACATGGACAGTCCACCTGTTGTTTATGCAAGTGTTATTAAACTGTGAGCCTGCATTCTGGGTATCCTCCTGCTGCTACCCTTTCCTCTCTTCCCTTTTCCTTCCCCCACACTTTATCGCTTGTGGCATGACCAATTCTCAAGTACTATTGTGTTTCCCTCCTCTCTGGTGCTACTCTGACTGGTCCCCAGGGTAATCCAGGTTCTCCCCCCCCCCCCGCAGCGGAGTAATGTTCTGTTTTGTGAAATCTAATGCCTTGTAATGCATGAAAATGTTTTTTTTGCCTTTAAAAATTTACTTAAGAATATTTCTTAGAAACTGTTTATAGATTACTGCTTGTTCGAGTGGTGCTCACATTCACTGTTCTGGCAGTGATGTGAAGCACACATTAAGCATAGGGCTTAATGTTTAGCTGCTGTCCCTTTAAGATCACTTAGAACCTGCTTGTATCCAATTGTTGCACTGCCTGGTAGTGCCATGTTGGTCTGTCAGTCAGAAATTGTCAGTCTGGGGCTAGACCTCATAAAGAGAACATCTGCAGTACAGCAAATAAACCTGCTTATTCTTTATTTTATGTGTCCATCTAGTCATTCGCATGGTCCAGATGGGGTCCTCACAAGCAGCACCAGCAGCAAAAAAAGGGTCTAGCAGACCACAGAGAAGGTAAGGAGTCTTTTAGTGGTGGACCATACAAAATAACGCTACAATAGTGATTCTTACATAATGTTTCCTTATTAATAGCTTTTTTACTTGACTGTTGGACATCAACTAGCTTTAATTTACTTATATATTTTCTTTTTCTCTTCCTCTTGATGTGTCCTCCTGTACATCATTTGCAGTTTGTGGATCCCCTTGAGTATTAATGGAATCTTCCATGAAATTTCTTTTGGGTGGTCACAGCACTTCACACTATCTCTTTGACTGTTTCATTTTGTTTGGGTAAATTTCAGTTTTGGTCACTGATCAATAATGTTAGCGTTAAAAACAAATGAATGAAATAGAATTTAACAAGAGTCTGTGACCTTATTACAGTGCAACTTTCACAAGAGTTTATGGCTATTTAGATTGCATTTGAATTTTTGCTATGCAGTAATGCTGGTTCGGTAACTGATTTATTAGATAATAATTGATTGCATTTGATCCATTGCAAAACTGCTAGTTCAGAAATTGGAAGTACTTTAATTTAACTTACTGCAAAGCAGCATTGGTTATCATAGTCTGGCTAAACAATCTTCCACCTGCCATTTCCAGTACAGCAACGTCAGGCCTCTTTAAACATGAACTCAGAAAACATCTTCTTGCTACTGGTAGCTGTGACTGTTTCCACTAGCTCCCCTTACTGTTCAGCAGTTTTCTTCCTAAAGTTCATAACTGCTTGTAATCTCTCATCCTCTACTCTCGCCTCTCTCCTCCCACTTCCTCCCCTTCTCCTCTCCCCTCCCCCTTACTTCTATCCTTTCTCTGTCTCTGCCAGTTGGCCTCCTAGGCCAGCCGTGCTGACTTTTTTGGGCTCCTTCCAGCCTCGCTGACAAAACCTACCTGGCTGCTTTGCACTTTCACCCTACCTGCTACTTTCCTATCAGCTCAAAACACCTATTCCAAGCTGATATTCCCCCTGACCTCTATAACAATTTCATCTGCTTGTTCCTCAGTCCCCCTTAACTCTGTCACTCTGCAACTTAATTTTTACACGAGCACATACTTGTCTGTCAATTCATTATTATTGCTTGTGTCACTGTACTTTTATTAGAATGTTTACTTGATTGTTACTTGCCATGCCTATGTTTACTGTCCATTGTATGAATTTTCACTGCACTACTGTAATTTTTATTTTTCTAAATCCTTAGCTCTGTTTGTTTACCCTGATGTGGAACCTATGTAATGATCTTATCTCAAAGGTATTAATCCAAGACCACAATAAATAAGTAATACATAAATAGTCTGATGAAACCATTCAGTTTTGTATAGATGAGTTAACTGTAAATGTTTGCATGGTTCCATGTGAAAATCGCGACCACATAGTCGCGATTGAACTAATAGCGCAGTCATAATCATAATGGTGAGCACCAGAATCGCGTTAGAGCATAATAGCGCTACACAAGTTTGCCAACCATAATAATAGCAATGTTGAACTCTAACTATCTTGATTTCTGTTATTCATTGTGTGTCTTCTATGTATTTTACTTTCTCTGCTGAATTTGAATTCACTTCCTTGTTCCTGCAATGCAACACCCACCTGATTTCCCCAAACAGTATTTGCTTCCCCCCTTTGCCAGTAGCTTTTCTCTACATCCATGCTCACTGATCAGTTCTTCTGAGCTCCCTGCCATGGAGTCTGAAACCATCATGAGCCAAAAAGGTAAACCACTGGCAGTGTATGTTGGCTATATTTAGCGGAAGGACAAAGAAAAGGGGGAAACGATTTATTGGCGCTGTGCTGATGCCCATAAATTCAACTGTCTCTCATGACTGCATACTGTGGGTAACAAGGTGTCAGCAAAGGTAAAGGAGCATGCCCATGTTCCAGATGCTGGGGGAAGTTGGGGTGCACAAGATCATGGCAGATGTCCGAGAGTGTGTCAGATCAAGTGCTGAAACAACTACACAGGTAGTTGTACAGTGTACCCCATCAGCCCCTGATGCTGTTACCAGCCTTCTGCCTGGCATTCCACTTATCAAGAAAACAATTCAGTGCATTAGACAAGTTGAACGTGGCTGTCCTACCACTCTTTCCTCAGTTGACATCCCAGCAGAGTTCAGGATCACTACTGCAGGGCTACCATTCCTTGTGTTTGACAGTGAAAGGAAAAAGACCACTTTCTAATGTTTGCCACTAAGGCAAATATGAAAAGGCTTCAGGAAAGTAGCCACTGGATGCTTGATGGGACATTTAAATCATGCCCATTATTATCTGAGTAGCTGTATACAGTGCACTGTCTAAAGTCAGGGCAGGTGGTAACAGCACTGCATGACTGGAAGTGTTTAAGAACAACTGTAGCATATTTCAGGGTATACTCACAGTTGCAAGAATTGTGCTCCCACTTAAGTCCTGAATCTGCATTGATGGATTTCGAAAAGTCAGCATGGCTAGCTTTTCATGCATGTTTGCCCGATACAGAAATAAGAGGCTGTTTGTTTTCATTTTACGCAAGCAATTTGGTGCAGGATACAAAAGTACCCCATGGTTCACGAGAAATACTGTGCGGATTCAGATTTTGCTCTTCATTTAAGAATGCTTTTGTCTTTGGCATTCATACCAACAGATGATGTTCTGTCAACATTTGATGATATGAAAGAATGGAAGTTTTTTTGTACTCATGCAGACATTCTTTCACCACTTCTCAATTATTTTGAGAGCACATGGATTGGAAAACGAAGAGGCTGCTCTGGCCACAGAAGGGCATTATTTCCACCACAACAGTGGAATGGCTATGATGCCACCTCGAGGGGGTTAGCATGCGCAAACAATGCGGTGGCATCGTGGTTTTAACTGTTGCCTCGGTACCTGTCACCCCAGTATATGGAAGTTGATACAGTGCTTAAAGGAGGAACAATGGCTTACAGAAATGAAGCTTGAGCAAATGTTTTCTGGAACTGAGACAAGTGGGAGGAAAAGGAAGTACAAAGATATGAATGAGAGGATTGTCTCTATCGTAGGACAGTAAGCACAGAGGAGCAGATATGACTACCTGAGAGGGCTTGCCTATAATTTTCAGTTCCAGGTCTAAAGTGAAGAACCCCTTCCCCCAACTGACAACCTGCAATGTGTAGGATCAAGCAAAACTTCGACTATGTGCAGAAGAGCACACCAAGTACCTTTATTGGAGCAAATAATAAAGATTTATTTGCAGAAGAGCACACCAAGTCCTTGTGACTTTTTTTTTTTTCAGAATTGCAGAGATGCTTTTGATGCCATTTGGGTGAGGCGCAATTTCATTTCATTGTGATTAATGTCAGGTGCCTTTGCAGTTAGCAGCACAGTGTGGAGGAAATTGGACAGTAGATGGTGCAGTTTCAGTGAGTCTTTTTGGTTTGCAGTAGTAAAAAATCCCAAACATTACAGTGGCAGGATGCTAGCTATTTTGTGTGGTAGCAATTATTGTTAACAATTTGGCAGGTATTGGCACTATTTTGTGTTTTTTGCACATATTTTCAGGTAGCTGAACTCACTCCTGCTATCCTTGCATCACAATTTAAGTGGTAGCCATTAGGTAGTCGTGATTTTCACGGGATACCATTTGCACCTGATGTTTGTCTTGTTGGGGTTGTATAAAAGTGTTGTTTGATTTGTTCTAACCACACTCCCTGACAAAGGTGATTTGCTGAAGCACTGGAGTAACTTGATTTCTGCCACTTCTATGTACTAGCTACCAATAAATATCTTTATTTTTGCAATATACATCTTCGTTTTGTGTGGCTCCTTACTTGCCTTGGAGTGCTGAGGTCTGGAACTGCTTTCCTTTGATTCAAAGGGTGCTAGTCAAGCTCCATGTGGAGGGGGCCAGCCTGATTCTTGTGACACCCTTATGGCCTCTTCAGATATGTGGTTTCCTTTACTGCAACGACTAGCAGTAGAACCTCTAGTACCCATACCCCTGTGCAAGTGACCGCTGACACAGGAACAGGGCATCCTATTCCATCTGGACACCAGGTCACTCTATCTACATGCATAACTGCAGAAACCATAGCCATTGCAAGTTTTGGGGGTCCCCGAAAGTGACCAATATTCTGGTGGCTGCCAGGAAGACCTCTATCTGGGCTAACTACTCCATGAGGTGGAAGTGTTTTGCTCTGTGGGCTGCTTCCCATCCCCTAGATCTTTTCACTTGCCCAGGGATTCAGATTTTAGAGTACTTAATGTCCTTGTCTGATACAGGGCTGCAATACTCCTCCATTAGAGTGTACCAGTCTGCTATATCGGCCTTCCATGTGCCCACTGTTGGCCATACTGTGGCCCAGTCAGACGTGGCCCATATGTTTCTGAGGGGTATCCTCAATTTGAAACCTCCCATTGGTGATTCTGTCCCAGCTTGGAATTTGCATTGGGTTTTAGAGATGCTTGCTTTGCCACTTTTTGAGCCAGCCGTGCCTTGCAAGCTAAACTTTCTGTTGGGGAAAGTGTTGTTTTTCATTGCTATTCCTTCTGCCAGAAGGATTTCTGAGCTGCGGTCTCTCATATGTGAGCCCCCTTATTTGACTTTCTGCAAAAATGGGGTGTCTTTGCATACAAACACTAAGTTTTTACCTAAGGTGGTGTCTGAGTTTACCTTAAATCACTCCATCCACCTGCCTGTTTATTTTCTGGAGCAGACCAATTCGGGGAGGCCCTGCTCCATACTCTAGATGTGCATAGAATTTTCAGATATTATGTTTGTTGTGCAAAGGACTGCAGGCTGTTCTCATAGCTTTTTGTTTCCTTTGCCCTGTTAATGAGAGTGTTATTGTATTACTTCTTTTATAGGAAGTATGGTTTGGGACTTCCTGAAATGGCACATGGCTGTTCAGCCAGAGGATTGGCCACTTCTGTTGACTGTTTCCAAATGTTTCAGCTGCAGACATCTGTGCTGCGGCCACTTGGAGCACTGTCCACAATTTTCACATAACACTACAGTCTGGACATTGCTTTGAACAGGAGGGCAAGCTTTAGCTCAGTGGTGCTTCAAGGCCTTCTTTCTTAGGCCTATAACTCATTTCAAAACTGTGTCAGCTGTAGAGATCTGGGCAGCTGCCATCTGGAATAGTGTCCACACCTTCACCGAACATTACAGTCTGCAGACTGCCTCTCAGAAAAGGGCAGGTTTTGATCTAGCTGTGCTTCAAGGCCTCCTTTCTTAGGCCTCTAGCCTCCAGCCACCCCGACTGTTTCTCTGTCAGTGCTGCTTTGGACTCATTCCATTGGTGTGACTTGAGGAAGGCAATATCCTCAAAGAAGATAGAACAGTTACATAAAAATTACTGTAACAGTAGATCTTCAAGAGAAACTCTTTCATCAGGTCATGCCAACCTCCCTCTGTCCCACTTGGGGCATTTGCTTTCTACAGCTCTTGGTGTTTGGTTTGGCCCCTTCCATGGCATGACCTAGACGTTGTTTCCAGCCTTGCCTGGTGGCTAGATCTCTGATTCTTCTATTTGTCTCCTGGAAAGGGCCCACTCAGCATGTCTCTTTTCGGGTCTTAGAGCCATCCTGCTGTTGTCTTTTTTCTCTCCAGGGTTTCTTTGTTGTTTTTCTGCCTTGCCTAGTGGGCAGAACCATAGTTTCTCTCCTGGTTCCCCACAGGGAGGTCCTTTGCACTTGATCTCCGGCTGAGGGAGTTGGGGTTGCCCACGCTTATGTAGGAAGAACAACGTCAGACTTCATCATGGGCAACCCCAACTGGTACTGCTTGGAAAAAGTTTCTGTGTGGTCCTATTGCCTGATGGCCTAAGTTCCATAGGTGTGACATGATGAACGAGAGTCTCTCGAAGATCTATTGTTCTGGTAAGTTCTTACATAACTGTTCTTTCTGATAAAGTGACTATATCAAAATTGTTTCATAAAATTCAGCTTGTTTGGCCAATAGAATGTCAATATTTAGATGATCCACAGATATCATACCTTTTTTTAAAATGGAGAAAGGATTAAAGTCACCAGCACTGACAAGTTCAGGATTAACTTATACATTCTCTGATAATAAGAATAATGATACTATTAACAAATCTTTAAAAAATCATGTGACCCACATTCAGAGCTGGTCCCAATCACAGCACAGCCTGCTGTGCTGCACTATCAATAGTGCACAGCTGGCTACAAGTGATATTCAGCCAGTTAGTGAACTGCACTAACTTACTTAACATCAGGCCATGACACTGCAGTGTAAAGTGGATCTGTGCTGCCCTGACACAGATCAAGGGTGCATATGGCCCACAGGAGATAACACTGCCCAAAATGGGATAGCACCCAGGCTATAATCAGGTCAAGCATGCAAACTAACTCACTAGTCATGCAAGGTGCTAAGGGGCCATCTGCATGCTCATAGTCTCATTTTGCATGTAGCACAGCAGTGGCCCCTTAGGTCCGTGCTGTCACTACCATTGTTTCCTTGGTGGTTTAGTGGTCTCCACACCTCCAAACACCCATGCAGCATGATATTAATATATCTTTGTTGGTAGAGTGGTGCCCCAACCCCTCAATTGCCCATCCAGTTTGATATCAGTATGTCCCTGGTATTTAAGTGACCCCCACCCCCCGATCACCCACCCAACATGATATCAGTATATCCCTGAGAGTTTAGTAGCCTACTTATCCCCTGATCATCCATGCAATGTGATTATCAATAAATCCCAGTTAGTTTAGTCATCCTCCCCCAACAATCTGCATCGGCCCCACCTACCCACCAGCTGAGAACCCCAGCCCTGCACCTCCCTCACCCTGATCACCACTCACCATTATGACACATGCAGAGCTTCAGCAAGCACAGTCCTCTGCTTACCTCCTCCTCAGCTGCCTGCCATCTGACAGTCGTGGAGTGTGATCACATACCTGCACCCACCATAACAGTGAGTGTCAATGGGGGTGAGGAGAGTGCGGCGGGGAGTCCTCAGTAGGTGGGTGGATTTGGGGGTTGCTGATTGGCTGGGGGATGGGCTCACCACTAGACAGCCAAGGATATAGTGATATGATGTTGGATGGGTAGGTGTTGGTAGACTTCTAGACTACCAGGGATACACTGATGATATGCTGGATGCACAATCAAGGGTTGGGGGACAACTAGACTACCAGGATATTTTTTTTTTATTTTTTTATTTATTTATTGAAGAGAAGTCAGAATGACAATCCTTTCAGTCATAGACTCCTTTGCAAAGGCCCCACGTCACTACAAAAAAGGTTAGAACATTACATTAGACAAATTATACACAAATAGAACAGCTCAGAGGAATATACAGAATTTACATTGTAGGGTAACAGCATCCAGGATCTTAGAGAAGACCCTAGATCAATAGTTGAGAGATACTGCCGGTTACAGTTTTGAAGGGTCATTAACAGAACCCCGAGTCTGGGTTTATATACAGTGAGTTTGTAAGACCTGAGTATGTAGTCATTGGTAAAGCAAAACATTTTGTCATTACTGCACTGGGATATCATCCTGCAACTAGCGCTAGTACTGTTTTCAGCAGTCATCCTTATGAGATTCAGGGTGGGGAGGAGTATCAATAACAGCCACAAGCCGCGGAATTAAGGAAGAGGTTCTTGAGCCCAGTCTTAAAATGGCCAAGACTAGGGGGCCAAGGAGATGGAGGCCAGTAGGCTGTTAAGCCAGAGGGGAGAACAATACGAGAAAGACCTTTGCCCTAGAATTGTCCTACAGTGGGGGACAGTGAGAGAGGTACTGGCAGGGTCATGTGGGGCCCTTCTGTGTAGGACAGACTGGATAAGGGGGTGGAGGCTTTTAGGTGCTAGATTCAGGAGTATTTTTTTGGCAAGAAGGCAAGTGTGATACTTAAGCCTACCTTTGAAGGTTAGCCAGTCCGCAAGCTTGTAGAGTTCGCATTTGTGGGTTAACCTATCACATCCAGTGACCAGTCGGCAGGCTTTATTGAGGGCTAAGTTGATGCAGCATAGGGTAGTTTAGTCTGCAGATCCATAAATCACAATGCCGTAGTCCACCAAGGATAGGACTGAGCATGATACAGCGAGACATAGGGCATGAGGGGGGTAAGTAATGTTTATGTCTGTATAGAATCCCCAGCCTAGTGTTAACAGCAGAAGAAAGGTGTTGAATGTGTGAGATGTAGGTGAGGGAGGTGTCCAATGTGACACTTAGATATTTTAAGCAAGAGACCTGCTCAAGGCAGGAACCCAGCGAGTTTGAGATAATAAGGGGGGTACTCTTATGAGGGCTTTGGTGGTGGGCAAAGATCATGGATTTAGTTTTGTGGTAGTTGAGTACTAGGCGATGCTCAGCAAACCAGGATTCGAGTTCTTTAAAAAAGCCCTGAAGGGCAGTTTGGAGGGAGTTTGACTAGGGGTATTTCCAGAAAATTACGATGTCATCCATATATAGCAATAGCTTCCCACTGCATGATCGAGGGAGGGGTTTAGGAACAGGGTGAAGAGCAGTGGGCCGAGAATGGATCCTTGCAGGACCCTAGTTAGTACTGGTCTAATGGAGGAAAGGGTGGGGTTAATTTTGACCTGTTGCATCCGGCAGTCGAGATAATCTTTGAACCAGACTGTGGCATCATTGGAGAAATTCAATAAAGAAAGGGAGTTGAGAAGCAACGTGTGACTGACTGTGTCGGAAGCTTTTGTCAGATCTACATAGATAGCACCTGCCATGGACCCCTGTTCCAGGGCCTCATGTATGTACGAGGTAAATTCAAGGAGGGCTGTGGTAGTGCTGTGACCCCTCCGGAAACCGTATTGTTCGAGGCAGAGCAGATTATGTTTGGCCAGATATTCAGTAAGCTGGTCCGACACTATTTATTTAAGTGCCTTAGAGAGGGGAGGTAGGATCGAGATAGGTCGATAATTGCTGGTGGAGGTGGGGTCACCACTCTTCAGGATCAGGTTTATGATTGCTCTTTTCTACTGATACCATGCTGGATGGGTGATTTGGGGGTGGTGGGAAATGCTTGACACGGAGGCAGGTGACTGCAGTACAGCTGCCCTGTATTCAAGAGGTGGGGACATGGGCCTAGCTCTGGGATAAGACATAGTTTTCACCTGCGGTAAACAGCATCATTCTGGAGGCTGTTTAGCATCACTGAAAACCTTTGAATATGTATATTGCTGCACAAAAAATGAATGAATGACCCTATCATTTGCATAGGGGGAGCTGTACGGGTAGCGTCTTGTGAGCATCTGAATATGGCCCCACTTGGAGAGTCAGCCAAAATCCAGGTTAGCACTGGCATTATCCATGTATACACTGGTGCCACCCTTTGAACATGGGGTCTTTCAGTATGCTGTTTCTGCACCTGTTCATAGTCTCCTATTTGTGTTAATTGTGCCAGTAGCTGATAGTAGCCTTTTTATAGCTCCATTAACCCAAACTAAAATGGAAAGGGACCTGAGGGTAGTCATATCAGATGACCTAAAGGTAGGCAGGCAATGTGAGAAGGCAGTACGGAGGACTTGGGGGATACTGGGATGCACAGGGATAGGCATCACCAGTAGAAAACAGGAAGTTGTTATCCCTCTGAACAGACAGTTGGTGAGACCCCATCTGGAGTACTGCATGCAGTTCTGGAGACCTCATCTCCATAAGGATATAGATAGGATGGAGGCAGTCCAGAGGAGGGCAACTAAAATGGTGCAGAATCTGCACCAGAAGCCACACAAAGAGACTAAAGGAGCTTAATATGTATTCCCTCGAGGAGTAAAGGAGGGAGAGAGGGGACATGATAGAAACATTCAAGTACCTCAAGAGAATCAACAAAGTCCAAGAGGGTAGTATCTTTCAGAAAATGAGATGTGCAAGAACAAGGGGGCACAATTTGAAGATAGAGGGGGACGGCACAGGAGCAACGTGAAGAAGTATTTTTTTATAGAGAAGGTGGTGAAAGCATGGAATGGCCTTCCTGAGAAGGTTGTGGTGTCTCAAACAGTGGGAGAATTCAAGAATGCATGGGACAAACAAGGCAATTCTAGTGGTGGGTGTAGGAGGAAGTAGGCTGTTGGTTAACTAGGATCTGCAGCATATCCAATAGGTAGGGTAATCGGCAGTCTGGGTGGGCCAAGCTTTCCTTATCTGCCATCAAAGTCTATGTTTCTATGTTTCTATGTTACTTAACTTTCCATTTATCTTGTGGGTAATAAACTATGCCATTTTTCTGTCTAAGAAGAGCAATTGCCTTTCTGTCCACCACCAAGTAATGTACAGTATGTTTACTTAACAAAACTACCTAGTATTCCATTGTTATTTAAAGAGATGTCAGAGGTAAGAGGAATATCCTGAACATGAAACCCAACAAAGATAAAACTGCAGCTCAGTAAATAGCCATGGTAACACATCACAGATGGAACAACAGCTCCAGTTAAAGCAACATAGAGTTGTTCAGTACATGCACAACTGGCGGAGTGAACTGCCTCTGCTCCGGCTGACTCCAGCATATTCTCCACTCTGCTGTCCCACTCAACTGCCATTGCTCAGTCTGCTGCAACTCACAGACAGTCTCTGTTTTTTGAAAGACCTAGCCCTGCCACTGACAGAACTGCAACTGCTGCTATTTATTTATCTATTAAGGTCTCTGAATTTGACATACCTTTGAGACGGGAGTCTCATTTACAAATGTCCCATGTCCAAAAGAAATCATAATAATTAGCTAAATACAACAATGTAACAAAAACATGACATTGATATAACAAAAAACAAACAACAACAACAAAAAAAAAACAATCACATCTGTTATTATATCAGACTTTGTTAAAGTTGGCAAATATGAACCAAAAATAGATACCAGGGTAAGAGCTAAGAAACAATTCAGTAATGTATCAGTATGTGATAACAGGCGATCAAGAATAACTTTGTCAAAGTCAATAGTGTGACATGGGTCATCAAAGACAAATAAAAAGGAGCAGTGAAAATGGGGAAGGGGGGGAATAGATGGAAATCAGGATTTAGAAGCTACAGAACGAGGTGAAGTAGAGAGAAACACATAGAGAGGTACCTATGGGGTGGGGGGGGTGGCAGCTGTTTAGCCAGGAAATTAGAGGATACGTGAGGATGAATTAATTTAAGCTGGGCAGTCACAGTGGTTGAGAGAAAGAAGATACTGTCTGAAGTTCAGTTTAAACTACCCTAACTTGGAGGCAGTTTGTACATCAAGAGGGAGATCAGATAGCTAGGTGGGAGCTCTGTAGAGAAAGGCCCACTGCACTTAATTAGTCTGACAGAAGAGGGTCTGATAAGTTGGTCTAGTTGTGCTTCTCGTCTTTCGAGGACTGGTTACTGGGGTAGGGAGGTGTTGTTGTAGGAGGGATTAGACCCAGACAAATCTTCTTACCTAGTAGGCAGACCTGGTACATGATCCTGCCACTAAGATTTAGACCATAAGTTTGGGTATACAGATCGCAGGTGTGGGTGCACCTGTGAGCCCCAGAAACTAGTTGGTAGGCCTTATTGAGGGCAACCTTAATACGTATAAGTGAAGTGTCAGTAGTAGCTCCATAAATGACTAGCCTGCAGATTACAAGAGAGAGTACAGAGCTGTTGATAGCAAGATAGAGTGCATCAGTGGTAAGGCTGTGATGGTGTCTGTAGAGGAGCTCTATTCAAGTATTAACAGCTTTAGAAGTGATGTTTATATGGTCATTAAAGGATAAGGTGCTGTCAAGTGTAATACCTAGGTACCTGAAGTTCTGTACTGTCTCCAGAGGATCACAACAGTTGTTAAGGATGGTAAGTTGTGCTAACTTATTGACTGTTGGCCGTGGATATACTTTCATGCAGGCTGACTTCCTTTTGATGGACAGTCGAGGGCACAGAAGACATCTCAGACAGTACCAGGATGGAAGAGATACCAAAGCACAATATGCTGCTAGGTGGAAAAACATAGCCAGGGTGAAGAAAACAGGACAGCAGGAGCCTGTCACATGCCTGCCCTCTCTCCTGTCTGCTATCCCACTCAGCTGTTCCTACCACTTCCAGATTCTGTGTTTTTAAAAGAGCTAGCCATAATACCAACAGCAATGACACTGCTGCTATGGGCTGGGGACTACAATTCATGTGCAGGCTAGCTTAATATTAATTTACAATTGAGGGTGCAGGGGCAGTCTCAAACAGGACCATGAAGGAAAAGTTACATGTGCAGAACAGGCAGCAAGGTGGAGAAACACAGCCAGTGTGCATAAACCAGGGGCCAGATATTCAAAAATGCATGCAGGAGCAATCTTTGTGCTGTGCTGCCATTTGTGCTTGCATCTGTCCCAAAACCTGCTATATTCTGAAACATAGCACTGGTGCTATGCCAATGAATATAGTGTGGATTGCGCACTGTGGAAATGACAGGCGAGTGTGCAGCATACTGCAGTGGCACAGCACTGCAAAGATCACTGTGGATAGCATGGCCCACAAAGGAGGCACATACTGGCACAGCCCTGTCCTGAGCCCAGGGTACAGATCTGCTCACTGGGGAGGCTGTGGGTGGGTGAGGAGGGCACCAATGACAGATGCACAACACAGCTGCTTTAGTATCAAACATAAACTTTAATGGCATCAAAAGGCAACAGGCCATAAAAACAGAACACATAAAAGGGGAAGTTAAAC
This sequence comes from Neoceratodus forsteri, assembly GCA_016271365.2. Classification (NCBI taxonomy): domain Eukaryota; kingdom Metazoa; phylum Chordata; order Ceratodontiformes; family Ceratodontidae; genus Neoceratodus; species Neoceratodus forsteri. Next base: position 854,384,456 of record CM057459.1, on the reverse strand, counting down.
AGGTGGTGGGAAGGGAACACAAGGTGAAAATAGTCCAGCTGGGATGGAAACACAAAGTGAACACCTGTACCATAGGCATACTCCTGGCACTTGTGGTGGAGGTGGTGGTAATGGAGGCGATGATTGATGTTGGGGCGGGGCTGCTGCCAGCTCCTGGATAACCTCAGCAATGTCTTCCAGATGCTTAAGGTTCATGTGCCACTGCTGCACCAGCTAGAGCAGAAAATCATCCCTCCCGTCGAATATCTCCAGCTGAAAGTGATGGCTGGGTCTCCTCTTGACACCTATGAAAAGAAAGACAGTGAACTCAGCCAGCTGTGCACAAATGACAGTGCAGTGGGGAAAGGATGGGGGGGGGTTAATATTCTGGAGGAACAATTGGTTCCAGGGAAAGTTACGGGGATTATAAGGAACTTGGGCAGACTGGATGTACCTGTAGTCTATTTCTGTCATCATTGTCTATGTTTCAATGTTTCATGCAAGTGTTGCCTGTCGTACACAGCCAAAGTATACTGAACCAGCACATGTACCACCATGCCACACAGGGATGGGGGTGTATGACATCAACAATGGATCATATGTAGCATATCAGGGATAGCAATTTGGGCCCATAAACTGGAGTGGTACACATGCAAAGGCTGCGACATGCAGCAGCAGAGAATGCCCAGCCATGGCATGGACACACACCATTAGCAGGCATGGCAGACATATACATGTGGTACATGCATCAGCGGCACCATGCCAGAGTCCGATGAGCAGTATTATGTCTTGAATGGCAAGGAGGGGCAGCCACACACCTCACAGTCACTGACCAGGCATCCAGCATCCTTACCATTCCCCTGACGTGCAGGACAAAAACATCCAAGTTCTGCTCAGGGTCGCAGCTGAGATGGGGCACAGACACACACACTGTGCACACAACACAGTTGCACATCACTGGGATTAGCAGGTGGCATTGTGTGCAACAATCGTGGTGCATACAACTGCAGCAGTTGCTGTATGCGAGAGGGTGCAGGACACACTATGCAGCAGTCACCACAACACCAGTATACAATACAGGTGGCCTGGACATGGCTGACATTGCTGTGTTCACCAGTGCACCATATGCAGATTGTGGCCTAAGCTGGACTAGGCCACCAGAATAGCCAGAAATGTCCAAGTGGGTCCCCCTTGGGTGGGTACTTGGCCACCTTACATACCTTGAAACTCACTGCATGTATAAGCAATCCCCTACCTGACTGAGGCTTATGGGCCACTGTAGGTACCATAATGGTGCCACCACTGTAGCATAGTGATGATGCCAAGTTCTATGACTGTGTCACCCTGGGCCTGCCCCCATTGAATGCCCAGGTGGGTTACTGTAGCCACTGTCCAGGGGGGCCCACTGTACCCCAGTCAGACCATGGGATGTCCCCCACTACAGGGCCTGTACAGGCACTGTTTTCATGGCCCTGTCACATTTGACTGTATGGGTGGCATGACTATATACAGTGGAGTCACCATATCCAAACTGGTACTGTGTCAAATAGTCATCACCACAGCTGCAGCCCAGTGCAATCATGCTTGGTTCCCTACATGTACCACCTACTAATGATCCCACTGTCTGCTATCCCATCCCAGTACTGCGGGCCAGCAATGAGTCACCTGAGGCATGCCACGCAATGCATATGGCACTGGATAGGCCACCAGCACAGGGGGACTACCATGGCAGGTACCTGAGGAACATGGTTGGTCTTCTCTATGTACTGACACCACACAGACAGATGTCTGCCATCTGGTGAAAACCAGCATTCACACTCCCAGTCACAGGGAGGTATGGGCCTAACTACCTGTGGGGGGGGGGCACACCCGGGGCTGTGTGCACTCTCACCATCCCCAGTGACAGACATCCAGCATCACATGGTGTTCATGTCTGCATGGCGGGGGCCATAGCATGGCATGATAGACAGACAGAGGGAAGCATGCTGGTGGCATGTATGTGCACCGCAGTAGACTACACACACCCTGACACAGCATAGTGACACTGTTGGCCCAATGCCCCACGTGTATGGTGAGTGTATGCCACCAGAATCCATGAGGTGATACCTCCACAAGGATGCATCCATCATGGTGGCCCACACAGAGAGACTCATGGCTGGACACAGTCACAGGTGGACATGTGATGGACCAGACAGGTCAGCACACTGGCGGGCCAAGGATGTAAGGGGTGCATATCCCACTCCCTGCCTGGGGTCACTATTGCCCATAGAGCCAGCCCTAGTGGGTGAACAGGGTGGTGAATATCCTCACACCCCCAAAACTATGATCCTGTGTCTTATACTCCCCCAAAGCCTGGCATGCTGTTGCCACCAGGAATGGCTATTCAGTGTGCCATGTCCCATTGTAAGAGGACCACTCCCACCCCCAGCTGCAATCCCGAGGGTGCAGCTGCTCCCAATGCCACTGACAACCTTCATGCCACACAGATGGTGTAGTGTCCATAACCCAATAGACAGCACATGTGATGCTGTCAAGGCACACCCTGCCAGTGCCAGATATAATCATGAGTACAATGGGGAGGGCCAGGTCCAACACCTATGACAATGGTAGGGCTATGGCCATCCTAGCACCACCTGTACCAGCACCTATATGAGTACATAGGTATCCCTGGGTACCAAACACAATGCAGGGTGCTCACCTGGATGCTGCTGTTCTGCAGCTCTGCCATGGGCCCCATCACTGTGCTTTGACGTCTCCTGGGCTTCCCTCTGGTGGTGCTGGCCCCATATTTGCTGGTCCCTGTCATGGGCAGGTTGGGCATTGAGATCCTTGGGGAGGAAAAGGTAGGTGTGATCAGTCCCCCACAGTAGTACACAGTGCTCTGTTCAGTACACACTACCTAGTACAACTGTCATTATGCCTGTAATGTGCCCCAGACCCAACATGTGCCTTCCATGTGTGGATATGCTGGGCATGCTGCAAGGTACCTGTGGCATTACCACTGGCAACACACACTTGCGTACTCTGACATGTACACAGATGGTATGGCACCTCCCCACATGGGGTGGGGACAACCTCAGTGTACGCCACCCCATGTATTATCCACAACCTGCTGGCCACTGGACCATGCACTACTGACAAGACATGCTAGCCCCAGATTGTATACAGGTATCGTAGGTATACATATGTTTTGTGCACTAGGCAACAAATGACAAGGGCAGGCACAGCATACTGGCACAATAGATGGGGTTCCTGGATACAGTATGGACCTGTGATCTATTTCTGTCATCATTGTCTATGTTTCTATGTTTCATGCAGGTATGTGCCTTCAGTGTCCAGTATGTATCCAGACCCCTGTGCAGTAACGTCATATCCCATGCAATACCCAGCATATGCAGGCTCGTGTCCATGCATCATAGTACGTGCACTGTGTACAACATTGCCTGGGGACAGTGCAATGTCCTACTGGATTCAGTTCCCTTGACAGCCACATGTATGATGTGTGACTGTCATCCTGGTCAAATGAGGCAACAGGCATTGATACATCATGTTCACCGTAGCCAGCTAACCATCTCTGTGATCCATGTCATGCCACTATAGATAGGCCTGTTATGCCTGTGACACTTTTGTCATGGCCCTGTGTTGGCCCCTACTGTGTGAACACAGCAGTGGCACCCCTCAGGCATTCATGGTGGGTCCAGTAATGTGCAGGGCACAAGAACATCTCATGGATCAGGGTGCCCAGCCAGTTGCCTACATCCAGCAGGCCAAGCAGTGGACCTATCTCATTTGCACACAGGAGAACACCAAGGACACACAAGTGGTGGGCACAGTACCTCGGTGGGAGGTCTATCCCTTACACATACTACCATTTTACAGGCCTGCACACATGCCACTACACCACCTGCCATACAACCAGCTGTACTAATCTGGCCTGGGCACGGTACCCCCAGTGACCATGGCCCGCAGTTCTGGCAAGTGGCACGCCTCCCTTCTTTGCAAGTTGTTAAACCTATGCCTGCACTGGTCCCCAGTATGGGCAACCCATGTCTTGCACATCAGGTGCTGTCCCACCAAGGCCCAGACCTCACAACAGGGCTTGTCTGTCATTCTGCTTTCTCCAGCCATTGTTTCTCCCTGGCCATTAGGTCGACAAGGTTGACAAGCTTGACTGCCAACTTACCTGTGGTTGCACTGTACCAGTGCTCTTCTCTGACTTCCAGACATGGCTGTTGCCTCCTGTGATCCAAAGGCTGAAGCCACACTGCTTCCTGTAATGGGTCTGTGTTGCAATTACACAGAAGTTTGCGGTGGTTGTGCAGCACTATGGTGCATTGCACCACACAACATGCATGTCCAGGGTGGGGGAAGGGAGCGGTATTTGTTCAGGATGTGCATGTGCGTGTGGCGCATGTATCAGCAGGACATGTCACTGTGCCTGTGCAACAGCTGTAGGATGTGCAGAGACATGGCACAAACCTCTTGTACAACCGCAAACCCAGTTAGCGCACCAGGCAAACCTGCAATATTCAGCCATGATATGCAAATGCTGTCATGAGGCAATCCGTGGCCAAACAACCACATTAGCATGTCATTACAGGCAGGTCTACATTGGCATGCATTGTGCCTAGCCTATGTAAAGGAGCACACTGCACCTTCTACACACCACAGTGGAACTGAGGGTAAAAGGATGTTAATGTCTTGTGGAATGGCCTAGAAAGGGATGTGGGTGCAGAGAAATGTACATATGTGTTGGCCTCACCATGGCCCCAGATGCATGTGGCATGTACAATGCTCCCAGATTGTCTTGGTAGTTTCTCTGTAACTACAGGGCAATGTACATGAGTTGTTCTGTGCTGGATATTAATTCCCATTCAAGTTGACTTGCTCCATTGTTTTGTAAAACCAATGCAAGTCTATGGAAAGTAATTCAGTGTAGATAACACTACAGCCCAGTACCATAAAGAAATCCATGTGTATCTGGGGGCCCTGCATGTTCCAGGCTGGGCTGCCAGTTGTGCAGGGTGTTATGTTCTGTACATGGACCTGGAGTCATGAACATGGCACCTATCCTCATAGTTGTGCAATGATTCTCTGGAACAACAGAGCCTGCATGCTGTCATAGGCCAAGCTGTACACAACAGGATAACACAGGACCCATGCTATGGATCCACAGGGAGCATGCCACACCAGTCTAGGAGCAATGACAACTTTGTCTACAGGGCTGGGTCCACAGTGATCCAGAACCTTTCATGTTCTACTGTGGTGTATATCACAGGCAGTTTATCTGTGTAGCCGCTGTACCACCATGGACAAATTGTCCATGTACATGTTTCCTTTGCCCTGTACAATACAGGATGGCCTGTACAATTTGGAGCCCTGCTACAGAGGAAATGCTGTGGTGGAGTACCCATCACATTCAGGTTTCAAGGTGGTCCATGTAATGTGGGGGCTGTGGACTTCAACAACGGGACTATGTGGGGCTGGATGATGGTGGTGGTAGGCTTGTCAGCCATGTGCTGGTGACATGCTTGCATGAAAGTCCTGTGACTCCTGCCAAATGTAACCCCTGTGTCTGTGCTGCGTACAGCAGTACAGTGGATATACTGCAGTGATGTCCAATGGCACCCACATCCAGTGGAGGAAGTGCCCCCATGTCTGGGAAGGGGACTCTCCGGTCCATGGTGTATACTGCCAGGGGGGTCACCCCCCTCAAAGACATGCATCCATGTTGGTGGCAATGGTGTATCTGGGCCCATGCCCGTTTCCACCCCTGTCTGTCTGTGCCAATCAAAATGATTGAGTGCATGCATGAACAGCATGCTGGTGGTAGTCCTAGGCCTGTGGGAGCACATGCATTGCCAGCACCCCTACATGGTCAGGGGTTGGGTGGTACATCACTATCCCATTCAGCTGTATTCCGCTGCCTGTACTCCCCGGTTACCTGTCTTGCACTCACTTGTCCAGCAGGTACCATGAAGGATACAGATGGGTTTTGAGACCATCGCTTCAATGTGGAGGAGTTAATCCACTAGCACAGGCCTACAACATCAGGGAGAAGGTCATGTCATGGTGCAAAGGTATGGATGCTCGGGTGTGGTGGGCCTGGAATGAGATCATGGAGGAAGTCAATGCAGTTGACAGATGGGACAGGACTGTGGAAGCAGTGAGAAAGTGCTTCAGTGACCTGAAGAGGTGGACACAGGGGGTCATAGCAACCGACTGTAGGGAGCTGAATGCCACAGGTGGGGGCCCATTGGCATCAGCGGCCTCACGTTCTCTGGATCTTGTGGAAGAGGCCATAGCATCCATTATATGGTCCATTGAGGTGACAGGAGTGCCGGGTGACAGATATGAAACCCAAGTAAGACCTGCCCAGACATATGAGTGACTGCCAGTGTGGCATCCCATAGGCCATATGTGTCTGTGTGATGTCTAGAGGTATGGATGCATGCATAATCCAGGGATAGGTAGCACTTTGGTTGTGGGCAACACTAGTGTGTCCCTGTCACCCAGTGAGGGGCCATCTGTGTGCAGTTCCTCATGTTGTGCTGCTTGTGTGCCTCCAGTGCTGGGATGTGTGCACCCTGGGATGGAGGAGTATGCCCGGTGCTGCTGGGGTGTGTGTCCACTGGTGTTGGGGGCATGTGCCCACTGGTTCTGGGTGAGTGTCCACTGATGGTGGGGTGTATACATACTGATGCTAGCTGTATGTACACTTGTTTGGAGGTGTAAGCACACTGATGCTGGGCTGTGCGGACACCAGTGCTGTGCTGTGTTCCCCATGGTGATGGTGTGTGTGCTCCATGCGTAGCGGTGTACAGGTCACTCTGGGTATGGACAATGCACTGCATGCAAAGCATGGGTCTGTGGTAGTGTATGCCATGCATGCATGCTGCCTTGGCATGCACATTGCTCTGTCCTGTATAGTACTATATAATCCCTTCTCAGCTCCCTACAGCACAGCACTGGGGTTCAGACACAGAGGAGGATGCTGCTGGGCTATCTTAGTGTGTGCGGTTCCTGATGCCCACCTGTCAGTGCCATCCTGAGGACAGCAGCGAGGAGGCCATGGAAGAGGATGACAATGATGAAACCTATCTGGAGACCTTGGAGCAGGCGAGGCCTGCCCCAGAGAGGGAGAGACTGTCCCCCACTGCCAGCCCTTATACTACAGGGGCCCAGCCACTGTACTCATGTGGCCCTGCAGCCACAGGGGTGCAGCTCACCACTGTCCCTGGCACAGCCACCACTGTACCACCCATGTACACCACCACACCATGGCCAGTGCTCTACTGTACCAACCCCAGCCAATACTGCAGGGCCAGCCACCTCTGCACCTCTCCACAATGCCTCTCATGGCACATCTGCCACCCTGCCATCCTGCACCTATCGCACTGGGCTGGCCACAGCCAGCTTGCAGTGCCCACCACAGGCCACCGTGCCTACTGCAGTGTAGCCGTGGTGCATACAGTATAAAGTCAACAGGTGCATGCCGACCATGTCCACTAGACAGTCCCTGGTGACAGTGGGATGCAGCCAAGAACCAGCAGCTGCTGCAGTCCACAATGTAGGCTCAGAATGTAGCACAGCAGGAGCGGGCATGCATCCACCAAATGTTGCATGAGAAAATCCAGTGTGCTGTCCAGTGTGCTGATATATGGCACATGGAGCTCCTAACAGTCCAACAGGACCTTTGTGGCACTGTGCAAGAGACTACAGCCATGGTGGCAGGCACTACGGGGGTCGGCCATAGCCCCGAACTGTCCAGTGTTAGTAGTGCCACACAACAGCAGACACTACGGCATATGCAGACACCATGCAGTTCCGGGATAAGAATACACAGTACACCAAGCTTATGTAAAGGCCCAGGGTGGGCATCTGCCCTTTCCTCCTCCTCCTGAATAGCCTGCTGTAGCATTTACACTATGTGTGCTCTCCTGAGTGATATCTTCAACTATGGCCTGCAGTGTCTCTGTTTACCTTTCAGTTTTTTTCTGGATTAAGGTGGCCTTTTTATAGGTGGTAATTGTGATGTGCTAAGATGCCTGTGAAAACCATTTGCACAGTGCTAACACAGTAAATATCACATAGTGTTGATATGCATGTTCCCATCCCAACCTTTGTGCCTTGCATACTTTTTCTTTGCAAGGATGAGCAAAAATATGTAGCGTGCACTGTGCAGCGAATTTGGATATTGGAATCCAGAGCAATCCATGTGCAAAGCAGTCGCAACCACTATGCGTTGGGTGAAATGTTTTGAATATCTGGCTCCAGACACATACCACACACCTACACTTTCTCCACTCAGCCATCCCACTCAATTACCACCATTTGTTCAGTTACTCTGGGCTATTCTATTACAAACACTTAGAACAGTGAGGTCCCAGAATAGACCCCTGTGGAACTTCCATAGTAAATTCATATAGACCAGACATATTATTTCCTATTGACACTCTCTGGTTTCCTTAACTTACAGTAGAGTCAGACAGGATGCAATGCTCTTATCATGGTTTATAAAATGGGTCTATGAAACTGAGCAATCCGATTGGCTACTACATCTTCTGAGCCGCGTCCTTATCCGAAGATATAGTAGTCAACCGGCACTGCTAGCACCTCGAGCCCCACAACACAAATAATAACCAGTGAGCTTTGCCAGCCCTACCTAAAAACACATATAAACGCTGACACAACTCACACCAGAAGACCGCAAAAATGGCCACTCACTGGGACAGCACAGACACACACACACACAAAAGATAAACAAGCCACCCACTTACAACAAGCTTAAATTGCACCTTAGAAATTGTTTTCTGTGTTCCATCATGTCTGCCCATGAACTCTATACTTCTCACGATCACCCAAACTCACTTCCAAAACATCACCGTGATGTGAGAACTCGACTGCAATCTCTGAGCCCGAAGCAAAACCGGAAGTCGTTTGCAGTATTTTGCTCCCACACACATCACCAGCACAGTAACTTATTTTTCATTACTTTCTCATCTGCTCCATGTCTGCCCATTATGTCTGTGCCTCTCAAACTCACATTAAAAGCCATCTCGAGTCCGAACCCGATGCAAACCGGAAGTCGTTTGTCAACATTTCACTCTCACGCACATCACCAGTACACCAACTTATTCTTAAGTATTTTCTCAGCTACCCCTTATCTTCCATGAAGTCTGTGCCTCTCATTCCCACTCAAAGCACATTAAAAACATCATGATGTAAAAATGCATCCACGATTTCGAAGCCGACCGCAAAACGGAAGTCATTTCTCAATGACCGGCTCTAACTCTCTCACACACACACACACACACACCGCTTTGCAATTATCTAAGAAAATACTGTAAATCTGGGGAGAAGGGGGGAGCAAGCTATCTGCATGGGGAGGCAGCATCCTATACTTACCATCAACATGTTACCAATAGGGGAATTATTTTTTTTTTTTTACTATTTCTATATCAAACCTGACTTTTAACATTTTTTTTCTAGATTTTTTTTTGTTCTTAAATACTTATTTGGGGGACCCATTTTATAAGCGCAATAAGACACTCTGAGGTGTGGGTTATCTCCTAATAAGAGCACGCCCAGTTGCATAAGGCACTTGGCGCAAGCACCTTGTGCCTAACAACGCACCTGGGATGCTCTTGTCAGAGATAACCCACACCATCATCATCTTATTGCTGTTTAATAAATGGCTAAACAAATCCAGAAACCCGACTGGCTGGAAGGCTGCCTTGCGGTGTCCTTATCAGAATGTATCCTGCCAACCGATTACTGCCCAACAAATGCCCCACCACATCAACAAATCAGTGTCCTCTGCCATGCATAAAGCAAAACTCTGGCTGGCAGAGCTCGTCAGTAAGTGATGATCACTGCACCGAGAGAGTGCTACCAGTGTCTCAAACTTGCAAATAAAACAACAGACCCCCCCCTCATTTTCTCCACCCAAATAAATTCAAAAAGTTAATACCTGCTCATGTTTTTTTCCTTTCTGTATGTTCCTGGCCAGTACAGATCGATGTGTCGATTCCTGCCAGCATTTGAAATCACCGACCGCTAACAGTAAACCCGACATCAGCTGCACCACAACTGCACTCTCCATTCTGGCATTCACCCAACATCGATGACAGAACAGAACACAGGACAACATTTTTTTCCTACTTTTTCTTCATTGTACTATCTTTCACTCTCCCTCACAACAACCAGTAAGTGAAAACCACACAGTACGGTGACTAATAAACCAGGAAGTAAAAACCTGGCAGTACGGCTGCTCCTATATGACACACTCACTCACGAACTTACTCGCTCCTGGAAAACTCACTGGACTGCAATCAACAAGAAATGGTTTAAATCTATACCAAACAAACCAGAAAATAAATAAAAGTCCCTGACAACGAACACGCTCGTTGTCACTGAAATGACACAGTGGGGCACAGCATGCTCACTGTCAAAGAAATCCCCACCCTACTACTAACGAACCACAGATTTAATTAAAATAACAGTGTGTCAGTTAGCAATACAGTATGATGAGACAAGAAAATTAAAATTGCTGTCTCTCAGTTAAAAATACATTGTCAGGAGACAAAAACAAACAATTTGACCAGTACCTTTCTTTCTGTATCTGGACCAATGAGGGACTGTTTTTTTACTGGTTCACTCTTAAACCTCACTTTACATCTTTTTACTAATTTTTTTTTTTTTACTATGAACTAGTTACTTATCAGACCATTTTATAAGCGCAATAACACACTCTGAGGTGTGGGTTACATGCTGATAAGAGCATGCCCAGGAGCATAAGGCACTTGGCACAAGCACCTCGTGCCTTAGTACACCCCTGGGCATGCTCTTATCAGCACGTAACCCACACCTCATTGTGTGTTTTTGCTTGCTTATACCACTGCTATGCTGCAGAATACTGCAGGGACACAGTGTAATGCAGTGGCAATTACTCCACTTTGTCACACAAGAAACAGTGACATGCTTATCACAGGGCATACATTTCAGCAGAGTTCTGTGCCTCAGGCTATTGGCTTATCGGTGCTAATCTCTTTAACGGCAAGAGATGGCTCACAAGGGCAAAAGCTTTTGTTAAATCTACAGACACTGTCCCAGTTTCAATTTTCTGTTCCAAATATGCTATAATTATTGTCTTAAACTATAGCAGGACAACATCCACAGAGTTACCCACCTGAAACCCATGTTGATGTTGGAAGCAAGGTCTCTTGAAGTTGAGCCAACCACTTAGGGTGAAATCTAGGACTTTAGAGGTAAAGGATCTCACCGTGACCCTGCTACGACATCCTATGAAGCAATTGGTAATTTCTCAAGATGTGAATAATGGTACACTGCCCCATTGCCTTCCTTCACTGTAACATTTTTGCATGGCAGTCTCAATAATGCATCTGCATTTGTGTGATCTTGAGAATGTCTATATTCAATGCCATAGTCATATGCCAACAAAATCAGGGCCGATTGCTGCATCCTGAATGTTGTGAGAGTTGGAATTGCAGCCTTTGGCCCCAGAATTACCAGTAGAGGCTTGTGATCTGTTAGCAGAGTGTACTTCCATCCATACAAGTATTTATGGAACTTCTTGATACCGAAAATTATGCACAAAGCTTCTTTCTCAATCTGAGCATAGTTTCTTTCACTTGGGGACAAGGTCTTGGAAGCAAAAGTGACTGGGTGTTCCTTCCCATAAGGTAGTACATGAGAGATAACGGCCCCCACTCCATGGGGTGATGCATTGCATGCCCACCTCAGAGAATTGGTGAGGTCATAGTTCACTAACCATTTGTTGCTTAGAAAATATTTCTTGCAAGCCTGTAATGCCTCCTCACTGTGGTGACCAATTCCTTTGAGCTTCTTTCTGTAGCAAGTCACTTGTTCTGTATATTTTCAGTGTATATAATGACTCTTGCTCTTGTGTAAATGTGTAGCAGTGTAATAGTGTCATTCTAATCACTGTATTGCCAATCTATTGTTTTCATTCCTTTGTTTGTGTTCTTGGTGTTGTCTTGATTGTTGACGTGGAACCTATGTAAAGAGCTTCTGCTCAAAGGTATTATCCGAGTAAAGAATAAATAAAATAAATAAATAAATGGAGTGGTTGAAATGATGTGGACAAATGGGCTAAGAACCATCCATAGTAGTTCAAGATTCCTAAGAATGATCTTAATTCTGTCATATTTCTTGGTGTAGGTTTCTTGACTGTACAGTAGCATCCATCTTGCTTTTCATTGTGTGAAGGCCTTGGGCATCAATCTGGTAACCTAGGTACTCAACAGAATGTTGAAGAAACTGACATTTGGCTAGCTTTACTCTCAATTCATACTGCTGCAGTCTGACCAGAACTTGTTCCAGTATTGCCAGATGCTCTTCCACTGTGGGTGCTGTTAGAAAGTTATCATCCATAAAGCATACTACACGGTCCAGTCCATGCAGTATCTGGCCCATTGTGTTCTGGAAAATTGCTGGTGCAGTAGAAACTCCATATGCCAAGTGATGATACCAGTAAAGTCCCTTGTGGTTGTTGATTATTATGTACGGTTCTGACTTTGGTTCCAGTTCCAACTGCTGGTATGCAAAAGTTAAGTCAAACTTGCTAAAAACTTGCCCTCTGAGAGTGTCGCAAACATGTCCTCTGCACTGGGTAATGGATATAGGTCCTGCTGTACAAAACAGTTCACTAGAACCTTGTAGTCACCACACAACCTTACTACTTTATCATTTTTTTTATTTAGCTGTTTAAACAGGTATAGCACACTAAGCTGAAAGCTTTTTTAACGGAGCGACCTGGGAGCACAAGGAGGTTAAGTCACTTGCTCAGGGTCACACAATATGCAAGTGGAAGCTGTGGAATTCAAACCCAGGTCTGGTCTGTGGGATGTCACCAGATTTGCAGCTCAGAGCCTTAGACCACTGTGCTATACTGCCTCCTTACCACAATATTAGGGGCAACCCAGTCACTCCTCTCTACTAGTGAGATGATACCATAGCTTTCAAGATCATCCAGTTCCTTCTCTATCGCTTCCCTTAAAGCATAAGATACTGGTCGAGGCTTGTGGAAAACTGGAGTGTCTCCTGGTTGCACTCGGATCTTCACCTTGAAATTCTGGATTGTGCCATAACTGTCCTGGAAAATAGGACCATGTTTGTGCAGTTCTTTCCTTAGCACATCTTGTGGCTCTTTGGTCACAGTATTTAAGCTGAAGATATTTTTCCAGTTCAATTTGATCTGCATGAGCCAGTCTCTGCCTAGTAATGCAGGTCTTTCTCCTTGTACTACCATCAGAGGCAAGGTCCAGATTCATCCCTCATAGGTGCCTGGTACTTTAATCTCCCCAGCACAAGATTGGGTCTCTCGAGTAAGACAAGAGTTGAATATACAATGTTTGCAATAGGCACTGCTGAAGTTTCTCTCTGAAGATGTGCTCTGGCACAAGCGATATTGAGGCTCTGGTGTCAAGCTGCATGCTAACCGGGTTTCCTGTTACTGCAGCTGAATTTGGAGATACATTTTTACTGCATTTGCTCGTATTGCATAAACCATGAACAGGCACAATGCCTCATCGTCTTTTACAGTGACTGCAGTGCCATCTGTGACATACCGTGCAACAGCAGTCTGTGATGTAGTTTTGCACACTTTCTGTATGTGACCCACCTTTCTGCAGCCATGGCATTTCTTATGCGAAATCAGTGTGTGCTCTTCTTGTGGTTACCTCCACTTCTGTAACATGGTTTTGATGTTGCAGAAGTGCCCAGTGGTACTGGCTTCTGAAATGATCAGGTTTTCTGATAAGCAGGTAGTGGACCACTCCATGGTGTGGAATGTCCCTTGGGTTATGGAGTACGGGTGATCTTGTGAACTTCATCTTTTTGTGGTTCAAAGTGTCCCGCTAGTGCTGTGGAGCCTTTTTGAGTGAGCTCCATAGTGACTGACATGTCACAAGCTGACTTGAAGTCTAGAGATTTTTGTTGCAAAAGCCTTTTCAATAAGCTTCCTTCTCAGACCACAGACAGTGCGATCCCAGAGGTGTCATCCAGGGACTGGCAAAATGCAAGTTTGTGCCAGATGCTTTAATGCAATGATATAGTCAACAACAGGTTCCCCTCCTCTTGGTTACAATGATGGAAGGTGTAACATTCAGCATTGAGAAGGGCTGGGGTTTGAAATGCTTGCAAGTGCCTCAGTGACTTGCGCCTACAGTATGTCAGGGTCAGGATGTCAGCAAGGGCAGTTAGATTGCGTAGAAGTGCATAAATCTGTGGTGGCAAAACTGCTAAGAAGACATCTACTTTTGTTGTCTTCTTCAAGTTTTGTTTGCCTTAAGCCAGTGTTGTAAATGTTCGAGATATAGGTAAAATTTTTATTTTGAGTCCTCGAATTCAGGCACTCTCCCAATCTGTGCCATTTTCCTGCAGGTTGGTCTGTATTTGCAGTGTGTCCAGAAAAAAAACTCAGTCTTTTATTTCAAGGCTCTTTAGTATGTGCTGCAGTTTCTCTGTTATGCCACAAGAGGCTGTTGCTGAGCTGTCTTTGCAGCTGTGGTAAGGCATCTAAGTTGTTGCTGTAAGTGCCGACATGACTTTGTCTGCCTTTCTTAGGTTTCAGTTAGGAACTCCTCAGGTTCCCCTTGGAGCACAGCTGGAATAACTGGTTTCTTTCTTTTTTTTAGCAAGATAAACAGGCAGTCCGCACTGGTGGAGTTTTGTTGTTAGACTTGCTTTATGTCCATGAGCTTAAGCAAGAGATAGCAGCAGACACATTTATTATGTTTACCATAGCCAGGCAGATAGGGAAGGCTGGGAAATCCATTGAACCCACATGAGTTAGCAGGAAGGATTTATAGCAGTTACAAAAAATGCATTAACGTATATAACCTTTCTTGCACACCTCTGAATTGTTTTGCTTTGATCCTCAGTTGCCAGTGTAATAATATATGTGGCCTGTGCCTGACACTCAGTTACAACAGGTCTGTTCAGTAGCCATCATTATTTCTTCTCAGAGATAGAGGTCACACACCACTGAACATAGACAAAGAAAAACCCACTAGGCATGCCAGGAACTGACATACATGGGACTACAATTATCTATAAGGATAAACTGCAGCCCTAATGGCATTCCTTATACTTCCTACCATATACAGTATATCCGTGGATATACTACCATACATATCCATTTATATAATACAGGCTGCTTTAGGAATTTGAAAAGAATGGACTGCAGCAAATGGGGACTTCCTAGTTAGGGACAGAAATGGATGCTGGGACAGCATATACTTCTGAGAGACCCAGAAATGAGGCAGCTTGAGATGCAGTACAAAAGTCATGTAGATGGAGCACTGTTAGGGCTTGAAGGGGAGGTGGTATGGTAAGCATGCTGAGGATAAAAAATATCTTGTCAGCATTTTTGTAAAAGTGCATGGCAGATTTGCTCCCAGCAGGCCATGTGGCATGTTTCTTTATGTTAGAAAAGAGTATATGCCTCTGTATTTCATTAGTACACCTGGCATCTGTTCTGTTGTTTCTCATGCTTTGTTTTTCTAGATAATGTGCAGAAATACTTTCTTCACTGGATATTTTTCATCTGCTTATTAGTGCATAAGAGTCCAGCAGCAAGCTGTCCATTAACCTTTACCAAAGTTTCTCCCAAAAGACTGTTATAGTTCTTAATAACTCAAACTGGCAAGTCTTGCAAATGACTGCAGTAGATATCAACTGGCAGTGGCCTCGTAATACTGAGGAGCAAAACATGATTTCTGGTAGGATGTCACAGATGACTGACATTTACACATTCTCTCTCTCGTCTTGTAGCTATGTAGTGATGGCAGCGAGGGTGGGTTTACACTGATCTGATGAACATATGATCTGCCAGTTTTGCTGGAATTCTCATGGCTCTGATTGTTGATACATTAGAAGTCTGACACTGAAATGTGTTTTGCCATCAACTAATGTTCTCTTAGCTTCCATTTTCTCTAAGGAAAATGCACATTCTTATTTCTGGATACAAAGTGTATTTGGGCAACAACTAGATAAAGATCTGTTGCATTACTTCAGTGATCCAAACTGAGTATCACGTTAAATTAAATGACATAAACAGCAGTTAGTAAATATAAACAAGCCAAAATATGTAGTAAACAATTTTTGCCCATTAAAAATATATTAAATAAGCTTAATGACTTTCCAATGAAAGAACTGAAGTGGAAGAGACTTTGGTTGCTAAGCTCTCCCTTCCTCATAGATGGGCAGGGAGCTTCATTTCCCCACTCTTCTCACATTCATGACAGATGGGCAGATGTCCAAGCTGGCCTCAACTGGAGCAGGGGTGGGGGGCTGTATATATCTGGTTTGGATCAGGATGAAAGAGTAGGGGGAAAATATATAGGGCAGGTAGACTAATTAGGAACAGGGCCTGGAGACAGGGAGCTGTGGAAGGGGGTACCTGATGGAGAGGAGCTGAAAAGCTTGCTGCTTGGGTTCCCAAAGCATCAGAGATGTTTGCCACCAGCCTGGGAAAGCTGTATGGGGAGGGAGACAGTGATGGGACAGCAGGTAGGAGGTTGGGGTTAAGTAAGTGGAGAGCACCTTGAGAACACAGCTCCAATCATGGAAGATCACTGCAAGGGACATGAGATCATTCTTACAGTTTTTGCACTGGTTTCAGGATTTTCAGGGTTGTATCCCTCAATGGGGCTGGGCCCACAATGCTCAGGTTAGAGGAGAGACAGGTAGCAACCTGTCATAGCCATTTGTAAGTGGACAGGGACAGTGGGGGTATCATGTGGTGAGTGGGACAGCTCAAGCTGATGCTAGAAGGGGGAGGGGATTCACCTGGCAAGGCATGCATCTAACCCATGACGGAGGAGAGAGTGGAGGTCATTAGGCTGCAACAGACATCCTGGGCAATAGTTCCTCCCTTTTCCTGAAGGCCTCCATGGTGGATTATGGCTCCTCCTGCTGTACTGGTTGGTAGGGGAGGATTGAATGGGAAGGGTATCTGTGGTAATGAGGTCCCCATCAACTATTCTATCTGGAAGGGGGGGGTTCCTTGATCAGACTTCTCGTTGTGTATGAAGCTCACCTACACATACGAACATACAAACATATGAAATTGCCGGCAGAAAAAGCCCTACAGGTCTATCAAATCTGCCCGATAGTGCAGCTCTTAGTTTCAAATTACTACAGTTGCCCCAACCGAACCCAAACCCCTTCCTTCCTCCCTCCCCTTTCCTGGTCTATTCCCTCTTTGTGTACTTGTCTGTACTAATCCTGCTCTTGACTATAACTCAACCCCACTTAAAGCTGTCCACTGTCCTCAGTTCAATTAACTCCTCCGGCAGTGCATTCCATCTCACCACCACTTTCTCTGTAAAGTAATGCCTCCTCATCTCCCTCCTGAACCGTCCCCCTTCCAACTTCAGACTGTGCCACCTAGTGACCCTTCCCCCCCTTTAAGAAGAACAATCTTCTCTCTCTGACTTTGTTTATGCCTTTCAAGTACTTAAATGTCTCTATCATGTCCCCTCTTTCCCTTCTCTCTTCCAGCGAATACATGTTGCGGTCCCTCAGTCTTTCCTCATGCGGCAACTCCCCCAGTCCCATGATAATTTCTGTAGCCCTGCGCTGCACTGCCTCCAGTAATCTCACATTCTTTTTGAGGTATGGGCACCAGTACTGCACACAGTACTCCAAGGGTTGGCCTCACCAGTGATCTATACAAGGGCATGACAACCGCCTCCTTTCTAGAGGTGATCCCTCTGGCAATGCACCCCAGCATCCTATTTGCCCTTTCTGCCACCCTCCTACACTGTGCTGATGCCTTCGTGTCCCCTGTGACTATTACCCCGAGATTTCTTTCCTCCTCTGAACCTGTTATCTGCACTCATCCCAGGCAGAAGCTAGTCCTGGGATTTCTTGCTCCCAGTTGCATGACCTTGCACTTCTTAGCATTAAACCCCAACTGCCACTCCCTGAACCAGTGTTCAAGTTTAGCTAGATCCTTCTGAGTGCCTTCCTCCCTTCCTCATTGTCTTCTTTTGCACAAATCTTAGTGTCATCTGCAAACAGGCTGATCTTACTCTTGACCTCCTCTACAATGTCTCCAGTGTAGACATGGAACAAAACAGGGCCCAGCACTGAATCCTGTGGTACCCCACTTGTTACTGGCCTTGGCTTGGATGTCTCCCCCTTACAACTACTCTCTGTTGTCTGCCCTGCAACCAGCTCTCAACCCACCCCAACAGTTTCTCTCCCACCCCCATGTCCCTCAGCTTGCTCATTAACTTCCCTTGGGGCACCGAGTTGAAAGCCTCGCTGAAGTTCAGGTATAGGACATCCACAGTGAGGCTTTCATTAACCGCCCTAGTGACCCAGTCAAAGAAGTCGATCAGGTTAGTCTGGCATGATCTTCCCAAGACAACCTCATTCTGTCTATCATCCTGTAGACCCTAACTATCGAGAAAGGTTGTCAACCTCTCCTTTTGAATGGTCTCCATCAACTTCCCCCCCATGGAAGTCAAGCTTACCAGTCTGTAGTTGCCCGGTTCGTCCTTGGGTTCACTCTTGTGAAGGGGCACCACGTGAGCCATCTTCCAGTCCCTGGGTACCTTCTCTGTCTCCAAGGAGGTGATAAAGAGATCCATCAGAGGGCCTGCCAACACCTCTGCCAGTTCCTTCAGGACCCTTAGGTGTACACCTTCTGATCCTGGTGACTTGTCCACCCACAAGGCTTTAAGGCCCTTCAGAATTCTATCCTCTTGGATGAACCCATCTGTTATCTCTTCCTCCCTTCACCCTTGTCCCCTTTCCACTGCGGTATTGTGCCATCCTTTTCTTTTGTGAACACCAAGCAGAAGTACTCATTGAGAGCCTCTGCCTGTTCTTCCCCTTGTTCTGCCCATCCCCCATCCCTCTTGATTCTAACAATGTCATCTCTACAACTCTTCTGCTCCCTTATGTATTTATAGACCCCCTTTCCTCCCTCTCTGATCCCTTGAGCCAGCTTCAGCTTCTTTGCTGCCTTGGCTGCCCTGACTGACCTGGTCACCTCCCTAGATGCCTTTGTGAACACCTCTCTATCCTCCTCCTGCCCCGATTTTTTGAACATAATGAAGGCCAGTCTTTTTTTCCCTCACCTTCCTCTCCACTTCCTTGCTGAGGCAGCTAGGATTTTTTGGACCTGAACTGCTTACCCTGCGATCTGGCACATGTGTTCGTGGCCTCATTCAACCCCTTCCTAATGATTGCCCACTTCTGTTCAGCATCCATCACTGGGTTAATTTTATCTAAATACCCCTCTAGAATGCTGCCATTCTGGCAAAATCTGCCTTCCTGAAGTCCAACACACTTGTCCTGGTCTTAGCTGACTCCCTCCCTGTGTTGAGGAGGAACCACACTGAGTGGTGGTCATTTCCTGCTAGAAGGTCCTGTACTACCACATCCCTGGACTTGATCACCATTTGTTAGCACCAAATCCAGTATGTTCCCCTCTCTAGTAGGTTCCATCACCCCTTGCACTAGGTAGCTGTCTTGGATATCTTGCAGTAGCACCTGTTCCCTGGAGTGTGCTGTAGTTGTTGTCTGTCAGTCGACCCCAGGTAGCTTGAACTCTCCCACTATAACCGTGTTCCCTTGCACTGACCTTCTTGATTTGGTCCTCCAGCTCCTATCCACCTCCTTGCTCTGTGAGGGGTGGCCTGTATACCACCATTATCCTGAGCTTCGTACCTTTAGGGCTTTAGAGATACCCATATGGCTTGGCCTCCCCTATCCCCTCCTCCCTGGTACACAGTATCCCGTCCTGACACAAAACACCCTTCGAGCCCTTCCCTCCAGGTCCTTGAGGAACACCTTGTAACCCAGGATCATAGATCCAGTCATAGTACTGGGAGGACAAGGTCTCTGAGATGGTGGCAATATCTACCTCTCCCTCTACCACCATTGCCTGGAACTCTGCCAGCTTGTTTGCTAATCTCCTTGTATTCAGGATACTGCAGCCACCTTGTGCCCGGCGCTTCTCTTCTTGTCTCTCCTTCCACTTTTGTCTTGGTAAATTTCCCTTCATTCTCCTCCTCACTCTCTGTGGGAGATGCCTTCTGTATCCCTGGAAGTTCCTCCTTCCTGCTATCTGACTCAACACCCCACCCCTCAGTTAAAATCTATGTTGTTTTTAACTCATTCACACCACAAGAGCTCTTTGAAGGTCCCACCACTTGTGTCCTGTATACACTTAACACTGCATCCTGGGCCATTATCAGCAAAATCAAGCCATAATCAGCACACCACAAACAAATGTGAACACCTCTTGAATCATAAGTGCTACACACACAGTCCGAGCAACAAAGTTGTTCGTACAAAATTACCTTTCCAATGGTGTTATGCAATCAACTGTAATCATTTTTTTATATACTAGCTGAAATACCAAACAACATTTTTTTTTTTTTTCGGATTTATTCAAGGTGCTTAGTTGAGGCTTGAGAGACAAATGTCAGCCATGCACACCATACCATAAACAAATGTGAATAACTCATAAAGTATGCGTGATAATAATAATAATATTTTTATTTGTACTGCGCCTTTCAAATACCAAGGCTCATTCCAGTAAAATATAATACAAACAAAATATACCAACAGTAATATAAAAACTATTAAAACAGATACAGCAATTAATCAGAACCACCATAGGCCCTTTCCGTAAAAGGATTTGAGAGCCTGTTTAAAGCTTTCCATGGTCATACACTGCCTTAACTGATGGGGTAGGAATTCCAAAGGAGGGGCCATGAACATAAAAGCCTGGGCCCCCAGCTGATTTTAATGTAACCCTAGGAATCTCTAGCAACCCTGGTAGGCTGAGTGAAAATGGCCTCACAGGGCGGTAAGGAATCTGGAGTTCTTTCAGGTAGTCAGGGCCCAGATCATGCAGGGCTTTAAAAGTCAGTAATCCAACTTTGAAGGTGATCCGCCATGGAACTGGCAGCCAGTGCAGTTCCCACAGCACCGTAGTAATATGAGAAGATCTAGGAGTACCTGTGATTATCAGGCTTGCAGAATTCTGCACCAGTTGCAGGCGGCAGATATCAACCCCCAGAAGCCCAAGGTAAAAGCGGTTGCAATAGTCCAGGCGTGAGGTCACAATGGCATGGATCAAAGTTGGCGATCGCCGGACGAACAAGGTGCTTAATTCTGGCGATGTTTCTCAAATGATAAAAGGAAGATTTTACCACTGCTGACACCTGGGAATGAAGAGTCAGCACCACATCTAAGATCACCCCAAGATCTTGCACCTGTTCAGAGACCAGTAGCTAGACATCCCCACAAAACACCCCAGATGGGGAGCCAACCACAGGTCCCCCTATCCGGTGATCCAGATGCAATACCAACACCTCGTACTTCCCAGAATTCAACTTTAACCAACTGGACCTCATCCAATCCTGGATTTCATTTAGGCAGCTATTAAATTCCGAGATAGCTCCTTCCTGGTCGGGTGCAGAAGACAGGTACAGTTGGGTATCATCTGCATAACAGTGAAATCCCAACCCATACCATCTCACAATGTCTCCGAGGGTAAACATATACACCACAAACAACACTGGGGACAATATAGAGCCCTGGGAACCCTAAAAAATAGAGATGGGATCAGAGGAAAAAACCCTGACACCACCCTCTGAGTTCTTCCGGTGAGGTATGATGTGAACCATCTGAGCACAATCCCAGAGAGTCCACAAATACATCTCAGGTGCTCAGTAGTACCCCATGGTCAACGGTGTCAAATGCTGATGACAGATCCAATAGAACCAAAATGGACAATTTTCTGGTCTCTCGCCATCAGGAGATCATTGAGCACCCAAACCAAGCCAGTCTCGGTACTATCACGGAAACCTGATTGGAGAGGTTCGCAGATGCTATGGATGGTCAAATGGTTCTCCAGCTGGGCTGCTACCACCTTCTCGATCACCTTCCCTGCAATGGGAAGGTTCGAGATAGGTCTGTAGTTAGCAAGACAGTCTGGGTCCAAAGATGATTTCTTCAACAAGGGTGTCACCACTGCCTCTTTCAAGGAACGGGGATATTCACCTGAGTCAAGGGAAGATCAGACTATCTGTGCTAGAGCCAGTAGAATGGACTCTCCACACCCTAAAATTAGGGGAGTGGGACCTGGATCTAAACTACAGGAGGCAGGACACAGCCCCTGGACAATCCTCATAACATCCACGATTTCCGGGCGGTCGAAGGTACTCCAGGAGAATGAGGGGATAGTGACCCATTCCTGGCCACTTGCAACTAGCATAGAACATGTCAAACAGATGTATGACCTAATGTCGGCCACCTTATCAGCAAAGAACCGAGCAATCTTATCACACTGTAGTTGTGAAAAAGCTCTACGGAGCTGTAGATGGGTTGGGTTGCATAATTTGTCCACAGTTCTGAATAGCTGAGCAGGTCAGTTTGGACAGCAGATATTTCCCTGGACAGGAACTCTGCCTTCTTACAGGAGATTTCTGACTGATAGAATTGATAATGTTCTAACAGTCTAAGGTGCTCGGCATCCAGGCCAGACCTCTGCCAACAATGTTCTAACCTGCGTCCAAGTCGCCGCAACTCCCTCAAGACTTCATCAAACTATGGAGCCCGAGGTCATGGGAGAGAGGATGCACGAACTGAGCAATAGATCCAGGACAGAAGTAATGGCAGTATTATAAGCCATAACCAGTGCCTCTGGATCATTGCAATGCACAAGAAGTAGTGATAGGTCAAGAACCACCACAAGGCCATTGGAAGAAATGTTCCGCAAAAGGCGGTACTTGACCATCTCCACAGGGTGCGGCCTACAAGGAGGGGTGCCAAAATTAAATCTCAGTGTAGTGATCTGACCAACTGACTGGTTCCACCCCCACATCAGAGGCCTCGATCCCAATGAGGAAGACCAAATCAAGAGAATGGCCACCTTTATGTGTAGCAGTGGTAATCACCTGAGTTAGGCCCAGTGAATCCATTAACTGGAGGTAGAGTTGTCCAAATTGCGAGAGTTCATCATCGACCCATGCATTAAAGTCACCCAGAACCATCAGTCTGGGAGACTCAAAGGCCAGATCGACAACGAAGTCCGCTACTTCCTTAAGGAATTTCTTCTCATCTCCTGGTGGACGATAGATAAGAGCAATTCGATAGCCCACACCTGCTACAACAGCACATTCAAAAGAGGTGGTCTCCTCAACTGGAACACTAGTGAAAGCCAATTCGGTCTTAAAACATACCGCAACCCCCCACCCACGCGGTCCAACCTCGGGCGATGTATCATCGTATACCCGACTGGAATTGTGGCCTCCAAAATTGATCCCACATTATTATCCAGCCAGGTCTCGGAGATGCAAGAAAGATCTGTCGAGACAACAAAATCTGAAATTACAGTAGTCTTGTTCCGGACAGATCTGGCATTGTACAACATCGCCCAGGTTGGACAAAACTCCTGGGCTGCCCCGGCTACCTGCCCATCACTAATGATGGTGCCCTTGGCTATGGGGATCAAGCAGGATGGTCCACGCTCCAAACTCCATTTCGCCCCAGGGTGTCTCCTGGGCTTAATCATCCCAGTGGGGGCGTTCTGCTCCACTCGCCTCCACTGTTCATCCCCCCACCTCCACCCTCCTCCTATGGGCAATACCCAATGCCCGACAGCATTGGTAAGTAGAAAAAAACAGAGGGGGCATAAAAGGGAGGAGGAGTGAGACAGAGGCAGAGTGCGCTTACGACCGGGAGGGCAACAGGTAAACACATCAGATCAAATACAAATCCTCAACTTTAAACAGTTAAAACAAAATAATATAATAACACCCAAATCCTTATACAGTTAAATCTCAAAAACAACCAATTCAGCTAAAAAATAAATCAATTAAAGATAAAATAATATAAAATAATAAAATAATAAACAGAAACAAAACCATACCACTCTAAAATAATATTTTAATAAAATAAACAAAGTGAAAAATCAGTCCAGAAATTGCAGAAAGTCAGCAGAATGGATTTAGGAGGGGCAACCAGTCACCACATAAACTGCAAAGTAGTATAAAAGTCAATACCCAGAGAGCTCTCACTAGTCCGGGTAAAACAATGGCTCACTTACACCACTGCTTCTCACGCAGTAGATAAAAAAGAGGCCAATAGTAACTTGAAAATTTGAAGAAGATAACAAAATTGGAACTCTACCACCCTCCAGAGACTGCTGCACTAAGAAAGGTCAAACTAAGTGATCCTTGAGCATACAACAAACAAGTGCCGCAATAGAAGAGGTAGGGATAGGAAGTGTCCACAAGTAAATCCAGGTCCTTGATAACAATGAGACAGAATCCAAAGTCCACTCTCTTAGCAGCTCCAACCAACATCTGGGTCAAATGCCTCAGTGACACAAAGTATCAGTGGCAAAGTTGTTCAGCACAAAATTACCTTTCTAACAAGTGCTATGCAATCAATTCTAAGCAATTTAGTTTGTTTAATATTTAGGTAAAACTGCTGACTTCCTCAGACATTTCTAGGCCTGAGTGAAAGTCAGCTGAGTACGTTTATAGTCGTTATTGGCCTGAGTGGCTATATTTTCAGATGCCACCTACAAGCGTATCCAGGCCAGAATGAGTTAATGTACTTCTCCAGTCCCTGTCCCAATGCCTTTGTACCCTCGATGCTGAGATGCAGCCTATCTTTGGCATAAAGCTCCTTAATGCTCCATGTCTCAGCCCACTCCCCTACTACCTCATACCCCATTTCTGCACACCACCCCTTCAGCCACTCACTAAACTCCTGTATTCTTAGGTTCCTTACCATGCTTGATCTTGGTACTGGGAGTACCTCAGAGAACATAACTGAGCTTCCCACCAGACTGCAGATATCCCTCCCCACTTCTTTGAACCTCTCCTGTACTTCTTCCATTATACTGAGCTCTAGGTCATTTGTTCCTAGGTGCACAATGATATGAGACTTTCCTCTCACCTTCTTCACACATTTCTGAATGCACTGCCCTACTCTCCCTGCTGTCATACCTGGCATACACTCCACCCAAGTTCAGCTTTTCCTTGCTCCCTTAATTCCCCACCTCAGTCCCCTGAGCATAGAACCCCCTAATACAAGTACTCGCTCCCCCATCCCTTGCTTTTCCACCATGGTTTGCACTCCTATGAGCCCCTTTTCCTCAGTGTCCTCTCCATCCATACACTGCCCTTTCCCCCTCCCTTCTCCTCAACTACATCTCTACCGGCTCTCCTCCTCCATCTCATCTGTGCTCGCTCCCTTCACAACCCCCCCCTCCACTATGTGTACCTTCTCCACTGTCCACTGCATTGTGACTCCCCCTCTCAATATGTTTGGCCTTCCTCCTCTTTATTTAGTGTGTTTGTGCTAACTCAACCTGCTTCCCTGCCTCCCCCACTTCTACCCCACAGTCTGTCCTCTCACCTTGTACCTGTATTTCCTCCTTCCCTCTTGGTCCATTGACTCTTGTTCTATGGTGCCTTCCCCAACTTCCTGCTTTGTTTCAGCAGCCAGTGCTGTGTACCTCTTTGCTCCAATATCCTGTCCCAGTCCATCTTTGTAATCCCTCCCTGCCTCTGCTTACCTGAACCTCTTTCTACTTCCTTTCTGTCTACCCATGTTCCATACCACCTGACAACACCCCTCTTGGTGCTTCCAGGACCCTGTGGACTTCATCCTCCTGGCCAAGTGCTCCCTTCTGGCCCTTGGCAGCCTGACCTATCCTGCAATGGAGCCATCCCTGCCCCTCTGCCCCATTTCCTCCTTAACCACTCATTCCTGTCCCCACCCTATAGTTCCCATCTCAAGGTCTCTATCTCCAGTGTAAGTTGTCTGAATAGCCTGCACTGGACACCCCCCCCACCTTCCACCAGGTTCCCAGAAACAGAGATGTGCAAGAACAAGGGGACACAATTTAAAGATATGGGTGGGCGGTTCCGGGGCAATGTGAGGAAGTATTTTTTCACAGAGTGGGTAGTGGATGCATGGAACAGCCTTCCTGAGGAGGTTGTGGGGTCTAAAACTGTGGGAGAATTCAAGAATGAATGGGACAGACATAAGGCAATTCTTGTGGGGGTAGGAAGAAATAGGCTGTTGGTTAACTAGGATCTGTGGCCTATCCGGTAGGTAGGGAAATGGGCAGACTAGGTGGGCCAAGTGGTCCTTATCTGCTGTCAAAGTCTATGTTTCTATGTTACTATGCTGCCCACCCCCATTGCAGCTCACAACCCTCCCAGCCTCCCAGTGCCCCCAACCCCAGTCAATCCTACCCCTCCACTCTTCCCTCCTATTCATCCAGCTGCCTCATTGCCTGGCCTCCACAACTCTCCTGTATTCCCAAGGCTCTAAATATTTCACAGTTCTTTAAAGTTCTATCAGTATTACTTAAGAACTGTAAATCTGCATTCTGCCAAAACATTTTCCCCAGAATAGCTCTCACCTCAGAAAGAAAATGCACAACCATTACATCTGTATCAGTATTTGTTTAAGACTTTAAACCAGATGTCACTCTCTTTAAATTACTCCACCTCCTGCCCCTTCCTAATAGGTGGAACCACTACTGGGAATGGTCCACTTGCATATTTAATAGTGGTGGTGGTGAGGGTGGGACAAAATAGGCACAAGTTCTTCTCCCAGTACAAACTAACCAGACCAAACTACCAAACTACAAGAGTAAATGCTTCTCTTTAGTCCCCAGGAACATGCACTGCAGATCCTGCTTTTTCCAGCTCCCAATGCAAAGTGAAACAATTAAATAAAATGGTTGTTGGCTACCTGCCCCACCCTCAAATCTAAATCTGTTTGCAGTTTGATTTTGTAACTGCCACAGGCAGAATTCAAAACAAGTTCTGCTTAAAAAAAAAAACGCAGCTCCTGCTTAAAAAACAAACATTTGTCAATGCCGAATGCTGATTGAGTTGGTCTGTTGAGCTCGTTCAGTGGCCCTCTGTCACTGGCTCAGTCTGTTTGTCCCGGTGCTGCAGGCTGCTGTTTTGTACTGGGCTGCTGCCTGCATTGGCACCTTGTTCTGCTGAGGAAGAAATCCGCAGCTGTCCCGACAGAGCTCCATTGAGGTGGCTCACTCCCCCTCTCTCACTCGCTCATTCTGTTTCTCCTGGCGCTGCAGGCTGCCCTTTTGTACTGGTCTCCTGCCTGTGTTGGTGGCTTTTTCTACCAACAAAGAAATCCACAGCTGTCCTGACAGAGCTCTGTTGAGGTTGTTCACTCCCTCTGTCTCACTCACTCAGTCTGGTTCTCCTGACGCTGCTGGCTGCCCTTTTGTACTGGGCTCCTGCCTCTGTTGGCGCCTTTTTCTGCCCACAAAGAAAACTGCAGCAGTCCCAACAAAGCTGCGCTTTAGCCCACTCACCGCCCTTCTTCACTACTATTCTGTTCTGGCCGGCACTGCAGGCTGCCCTTTTCACTGGGCTCCTGCCTGCATTGCTGCCTTCTTATTCCCACAAAGAAATTTGCAGCAGTTACAATGCAGCTCTGTTGAGCTCACTCCTCACACATTCTGGTTTCCTGCCACTGCAGGCTGCCCTTTGTACTGGGCCCCTGCATGTATTGCTGCCTTTTCTGCCCACAAACAGATCTGCCGTAGTCCCAACAGAACCCGTTAAGCTCACTATCCCCCTCCCTCACTCACTCATTCTGTGTCTCCTGGTGCTGCAGGCTGCCTTTTGTACTGGGCCCCTGCCTACATTGGTGGCTTTTCTGGCCAGAAAGGAAATCTGAAGCAGTCCGACACAGCTCCACTGAGCTCGCTCTCCCCTGTCCTCTGCATTCCGTTTCTGCAGGCGGTGCAAGCTGGCCTTTTGTACTGGGCTCCTGCTTGGGTTCCACATTTCTGCCCACAAGAAATCTGCAGCAGTCACACTAGAGATCCCTTTGGGGTCGCTCACTACCGCTCTGTCACTCGCTCATTCTGTTTCTCTTGGCACATGAGACCTGCGCTTTTGTATGGGGCTCCTGGCTGCATTGGCACCTTTGTCTGTCCACAAAAAAATCCGCAGCTGTCCCAACAGAGCTCCATTGAGGTCGCTCAGTCTCCCTCTCTCATCGCTCATTCTGTCTGTTCTGGCCCTGCAAGCTGCCCCTTTGTATGGGGCTCCTGCCTGCACTGGCGCCTTTTTCTGCCCACAAAGAAATCCTAGCAGTCCTGATAGAGCTCTGTTGAGCTCACTAAGTCCCCTTGTCTCACTCGCTCATACTGTTTCTCTCACCGCTGCAGGCTGGCCTTATGTACTGGGCCCCTGCCTGTACTGATGCCTTTTCTGTCCACAAAGAAATCCGCAACAGTCCTGACAGTGCTTCAGTGAGTTCACTCACTCCCCCTCCCTCACTTGTTCTGTTTTTCCCAGTGCTGCAGGCTGCCCTTTTGTACTGGGCTCTTGTGTTGGGGCCTTTGTCTGTCCACAAACAAATCTGCAGCAATCCGACAGAGCTCAGTTGGGCCAGTCCTCCCTCCTGTCACTCAGTCGATCTTAATCTGTCCCAAACACTGATTTCCCAGAGTGACCGTGCTATTGTCCGGCAGGAGTGCAAAAACATATTTTAGCCAGGATGTGAAAAATAATAGCTGTAGTCTTCATAGGGAGTTGTGAAAAAATGCCACTGTTGAAAACGTGGCGTGGCAGTATTACAAATTTGCGAAGTTACAAGGGTGCATGGAAACAGTTCAATGCACGCTTGTAACACAGTCATGTTATGGAGTTTCGTCACCAAATTTTCAACATAGGGATTTTAGGACCTCTGCTCATGAACAGTGCCACTGTCATTTTCTTAATCTGTCCTGAACACTGACTTCCCACAGTGACCATGTTATTCTGCGCGGAACTGTGAAAACACATTTTGGTCAGGATGTGAAAATGACAGCTGTACTGCTTATAAAGAGGTGTGGAAAAATGGCACTGTTGAAAATCTGGTGTGACAATATTACAAATCTGCGAAGTTACAAGGGTGCGTGGAAAGTGCACAATGCACACTTGTAACAGTCATTTGATGGGCTATCATCACCAAATTTTCAACATCAGCATTTTAGGACCTCTGCTCATGAACAGTATCATTGTCATTTTCTTAATCTGCCCGAACAGTGATTTCCCACAGCCACCATTCTATTCTGCGCCAGAAGTGCAAAAACACATTTTGGCCAGGATGGGGAAAATGACAGCTGCACTGTTCATAAGTAGGTCTCTCGGAAAATGGCAATGTTGAAAATCTGGAGTAGAAAATATCATAAATTATGAAGCTACGAGCGTGTGTGCCAACTGTACAATGCTCTCGTAACACAGTCATTCTATAGATATCATTACCAAATTTTCAACATAGGCATTTTAGGACCTCTACTCATGAACAGTGTCACTGTCATTTTCTTAATCTGTCCTGAACACTGATTTCCCACAGCGACTCTGCTATTCTTCGCCTGAAGTGCAAAAATACATTTTGGCCAGGATGTCAACAATGACAGCTGTACTGCTCACAAGGAGGTGTGACAAAATGCCAATGTTGAAAATCTGGCGTGAAAATGTTGTAAATTTGCGAAGTTATGAGTGTACGCAGCAACTGCGCAATGCATGCTTGTAAAACAGTCATTTTTGGGATTTTTTCCACCAGATGTGCAACATAGGCTTTTTGAGAGCCCACCTCATGAACACTGGCAATGTTGTTTCATTAATCAGCCCCGAAGGGTGATTCCACATAGTGACCGTGAAACCATCTTTCGGGGCTGATTAATGCCAAGACAGTTCAAGAATTCATGAGGAGGGTCCCAAAAACCCTATGTTGAAAATTTGGTGAAAGAATTCCCAAAATACGTAGATATATACTAAAGTTGAAAAAACCCATTCATTACATTATACAGCTTACGGCATTTCCTCAGTTCGGATTCGGCTTTAAAGAGTGCAGGCGTGTTCCTGGTTCACAGAAGATTGTCACCGAGCTCTGGAGGTAAGTGTGGGGTGAGGGGAGGTGTGGGAGGCAGGTGCACAGTGGGTGGAGTGCGGGTGGTGGGAGGCGGGGCCCGGAGATTCTGAGGACTGTTTCCTTTTCAGGAAAAAAAATGTCGATGGGACTATTTTACCTTTCCCCTGGTATAACCATTACGCACGGTCTTGCTGGGGGGGCAGCTGTAGCTGACGAGGTTGGGCACCCCGTCGGCAAACAACAAAGGGAGGAATTCGTTTCTGCTGACGGGATTGGGCACCCTGATCGGCAAACAACAAAATGGGGATTCATTTCTCCTGATGGGGATTGAGCACCCCATCGCAAACAACAAGAATTCATTTCTGATGATGGGACTGGGCACCCCCATCAGCAAACAACAGAGAATTCCCTTTGCCGAGGGGATTGGGCACCAGGTCGGCAGAAAATAAAACAGAAGGTACAAGTATGCCGCGAGGTACATCCACGTAAACAAATACACAGGAGAGGTAGATATTGTTTGTGAATATGGCGGCAAGCCACCGCCATGTTCACAAACAATATCAGACATCCTACGTCCCACCCTGCAATGACAGCTCGCTCCCTCATTGCAGCGGATGGCTGACACTGCAATGACGAGGCAGCCCCTGATTGCAGCGGCTGATTTTTTTTAAAAAGTTGTGGCACACTGGCTGAACTAGTGTCAGCAGCTGCGTGCCACGGCATTGGGGGATGGGGGACAAGCCTTTGCAGGCTGTGGGGGCATTGGGCAAAACAGTGCCACGCCTCCACAACCTGCTTGTGGAGAAAGTTGACGCAACATGTTTCTTGTGCATGTGTGCAATCAACATTAAAAAACTGGCCATAAGTCCTCCTGCCAGTACAAGCTAACCAGACCAAACTACAAGCGAACCAAACTACAAGAATAAATACTTCCCTTTAGTCCCCAGGAACAGTCACGATAGCTCATGCTTCTTCCAGCTCCCAATGCAAAGTGAAGCAATTAACTTTAACACCTTAAAGGAAAACTACACCCAAAACTTGAAAAAATATATGTTGTGCAGAGTGTTTTAATTTGTATGTGAAGTTCTATTGTTTCCTTCCCTCTTACTGGTATTAGGAGTTTTTCCCAAATTAGCCTGCTAGCTTTATGCTAGTTTTACGACACCTGGGGATCTTCATACCTGATAGCGTAATTGCATTTCTTGTTCCCACAGTGCATCTTGTCTCATGTGACTGTGATGTAAGAGAGACCCAACATTCAGCACACACATGCCAAACAAAATAAATATCTTGGAAGCTTTACAAGCTGCACAAAAATTACCAGCAGCAAAGTTTTTCAGGACAGTAAAACCTTTAGGATGAGGGTGATCACCAAGCTGAATTCTACAGATTTTAAAATGTAGCCATCTCTATTGTTGTGAACTGATTGTAATGCAGTGCTTTCTGCTGGATTTATGGGCTCTGCTACATTACTATCACATGAAACAAGGTGCATTGTAGGACAAAGAAATACAATAAAGCTATTTGATATGGAGATCTCCAGGGGTCGTAAAACTACCCTAAAGCTAGCAGGCTAATTTAGGAAAAACTCCTAATACCAGTCAGAGGGGAGGAAACACTAGAACTTCACATACAAATTAAAACACTCTGCACAGCATATATTTTTTCAAGTTTTGGGTGTAGTTTTCCTTTAAGTAAACACATGGCTACAGTCATTTAGCCCATACTCTGAGTGCTTATTGTCTCTGGGGAAAACAGAATGGCAAACAAGCAGCAGTATGCTTTCTGGCATGGATGCAACTGATGGTTAATTGTGAATTGAGACAGTTATATGAAGACAGTTCTAGTTATTCAGTCTTTATTGAACATTTAGTGTTTATTAAGCAACCAGAAATAAGTTAATAGATGTAAGTTTTTCCATTTACAATAGTGATGTCCTAATGCTGAACCTTTACTACTGTACTCTTTCCTGCTATGTAGGAGTCTAGGATTTGTACCCATCATTTTAGATTTCCAACCAGGTTATTTGAAATTCATTAGCCAGGTGGCCAATGACTATGGAAAATGTATAGTGGCAACTAATACAAATAATTACTATGGTACTATACTTTCACTTTATCTTACCATTCAATAACCTTTAATAAACTTAATGAACTGTTCAAATAGCTATGTATTTTTTTATTTAAAGTGCAGTGATGCCCCAATGGTATACCTTTGCTATCCTTTGCTGCTATGCAGGAGACCATAGTTTACACACAATACTATAAAACAAGTTTAAGGGGGACAGGAAATCTGTGGTAATTAGCAACAGTTAGTATTGTTCCTAGCAAGAGAAATCTAAGACTTGTTTCCAAATGAACCATACTTAACTCTACCTTAATAAACACTGATATGAAAAACTGTGTTTTCAATTGTTTTGTTTTTATGAATAACATTCTGCACAGTTCTCTTCATGGGAACAGTAATTTGGAATTTTTACTATGTAACAGTTTGTGTATAGACTGCTAAACATGAGCTATTGTCTTATCAGAACCATGCTTAGAGTTCTGTGTACAAACTGTGACATAGATAAAACTCCAGATCACTTGTTCCATGAAAAGAACTGTAACAGAATGCTGCCCATAAAAACAAAACAATGCAAAATACAGTTTTCTTTTCATTTTTATTAATGTACAGTACCGTATGGATAATTTAGGCTTATGGACATCATTTCTGTAAATGGGAACATTATAAACAGCTATCAATTAGAAATAATTTCCTGTCCTCTTTAAGAAACCAGTAGCTAGGTTGTCATATCATCTGTGGACATCCTGCAACCTCTCCCTCAAACTCCAAACAATGTGATGACATGTCCTTCATGCCTTTGGAACAATACAGATCCATTTTGTGACATGGGGAATATGGTATGCCCCAGGCACAAGGGCCCTCTCACTGCACAGGCAATCTACACCTAGAACATACCTGTCATATGAAACATAGGTAGTAGCCTGCAGAAAAAGGCCTTACAGTCTGCTTGATTGCTGTGTCCCTGATCCAGAGATTACAGCAGGCCACACCCCCTTTCCCTGCAAACCACGACTCTCCCCTTCAGCCTGTCCCACTGTCTTTTGAACTCCTCACCATCTTCTAATGACAACCTCAGATGTTAGTTCATTCCACCCCAATACTACTCTCTCAGCAAAGAAATATCTCCTGACCTCCATCTTGAATCTTCCCCCAAAGTCTAAAACAGTGTCCCCTTGTGGTTTTGTTATCACTGGGATGGAAAAGTTCCCCAAACATGATCTTGTTTTTACCTTTAAGATACTTGAAGACTTCAATTTTGTCCCCGTCTCATTCCTGTATTCAGCACATGAGTTCTTTTAACCTGTCATCAAATGTCCTACACTGCTGTCCCTAAACCATTTTTGTTGTCCTCTTCTGAACTGCCTCGAGCTGGTTATCCTTCGTCATGTAGGGGCTTCAGTATTTCACACCATACTTCAGGAGCAATCACACCAAAGATCTGAACAGTGGCAGTATATCCTCTTCCCTTTTGCTCATGAACCCTCTAGCAGTGCAGTCTACCACTCTGTTTCCCTTGGCTGCTGCCTTCCTACACTGCATAGCTTGTTTAAGGTCTCCGGTGATGGCTGTCCCCTGGTTATTTTCCTCATCTGATTCAGTGACCCTGACCCTCCCTAACATGTATTCAACCCTTGGGTTCTTCCTTCTTATGTGCATGACCTTGCACATCTTGGCGTTGAACCCTAGCTGCCGGACACCTGACCACATCTCCAGCCTTGCAGGTCATTATTTAGGTCCTGCACTTCTTGGTCCAAGTCCAACCTCCCATGTAGTTTGGTGTCCACCACAAATGGGCAAATACTGCCTTTAACACCATCCCCAGTGCAGGACCGGCCTTAAGAATAGGCAAACTAGATGATCATATAGGGCACCCACCTACAGGGGATGCTCAAAACACAGTTCCATAAAAAAAACAAAAAAAAAATCCTTTTTTTAAATCTGTGAGAAGGACAAAAACAAGCATGCACAAATCTGGTGTCAATTATGTCTGGGGGTAGGAGTGTGGTGGTGAGGTCTCATGCCCATTCCATCCAAGTGCCTGTACTGGATTCTGCCCCATAACTAACAAAAACAGCCAATCTGTCCTATTGGAGCTGCTGTCTGATTGTTGCACATTTAGCGGCAGCCGATAGCATGTGTGGCAAAGCATCCACCTATGTCGGTTTTCTTATGTCTTTATGGTGGCAGCAGCAAGCAGAGTAGATGGTGAGAGTGCAGATGCAGCAAAAGTGGACTGAACAGTTGGTAGACAACAGCAGTTTTGATGGGAGCACCAGCGTAGGTGAGGAGGGAGAACAACTGAAACAACTGCAAGGAGAAGGAGTGAGTGGAGAGTGGAATGCACTCAGTGGTTACACTCTAACCAAACTAAGTTTGCTGATAGGTAAGGAGTCAGAGTTGCTGGGACTATAATGGCGCAGATGGCATCAGGTGCCAGAGCAGCTGTGGATGTGATCCGATGGGAGGAACAGTGTTAGGGTGGCTGGGCCATTAATCAGCTCACCTGTCTTCAGTGGCAGCACAGGCACTGGGACTGAGCTCTGAAGCAAGAGGTCTAAAGTCTGTCAAGAACTCAAAAGGACTAAGAGGGTCAGGTGGGGTGGAGGAGACCAGAGAGAACTGGGCCAAGAGCAGGACTAAAAGACTCAGTCCAGTGGGCTGAAGAGAGAGAGGAATTCGGGCCAGTGACAACAGAAAGAACTGGGTCCACGGTGACACGGATGTGGTCTGCAAGGCAGCAGCAACAATAGACAACTAACAAGGTGAGTGATGAAACAGTGAGTCAGCTGAACTAAACAAACATTTGACAATACCCGAATGTTTGTGTATACGGTGCTCTCCTGAGTGATATCTTCAACTATGGCCTGCAGTGTCTCTGTTTACCTTCAGTTTTTTTCTGGATTAAGGTGGCCTTTTATAGGTGGTAATTGTGATGTGCTAAGATGCCTGTGAAAACCATTTGCACAGTGCTAACACAGTAAATATCACATAGTGTTGATATGCATGTTCCCATCCCAACCTTTGTGCCTTGCATACTTTTTCTTTGCAAGGATGAGCAAAAAATAAGCAGCGTGCACTGTGCAGCGAATTTGGATATTGGAATCCAGA
Source organism: Neoceratodus forsteri (assembly GCA_016271365.2). Classification (NCBI taxonomy): domain Eukaryota; kingdom Metazoa; phylum Chordata; order Ceratodontiformes; family Ceratodontidae; genus Neoceratodus; species Neoceratodus forsteri. Next base: position 854,349,356 of record CM057459.1, on the reverse strand, counting down.
GCAATCCATGTGCAAGCAATCATAACCACTACGTTGGGTGAAATGTTTTGAATATCTGGCTCCAGACACACACACACACCTACACTTTCTCCACTCAGCCATCCCACTCAATTACCACCATTTGTTCAGTTACTCTGGGCTATTCTATTACAAACACTTAGAACAGTGAGGTCCCAGAATGGGCCCCTGTGGAACTTCCATAGTAAATTCATATAGACCAGACATATTATTTCCTATTGACACTCTGGTTTCCTTAACTTACAGTAGAGTCAGACAGGATGCAATGCTCTTATCATGGTTTATAAAATGGGTCTATGAAACTGAGCAATCCGATTGGCTACTACATCTTCTGAGCGCGTCCTTATCCGAGAATATAGTAGTCAACGGCACTGCTAACACTCTCGAGCCCCACAACACAAATAAATCAGTGAGCTTTGCCAGCCCTACCAAAAACACATATAAACGCTGACACAACTCACACCAGAAGACCGCAAAATGGCCACTCACTGGGACAGCACAGACACACACACACACAAAAGATAAACAAGCCACCCACTTACAACAAGCTTAAATTGCACCTTAGAAATTGTTTTCTGTGTTCCATCATGTCTGCCCATGAACTCTATACTTCTCACGATCACCCAAACTCACTTCAAAACATCACCGTGATGTGAGAACTCGACTGCAATCTCTGAGCCCGAAGCAAAACCGAAGTCGTTTGCAGTATTTTGCTCCCACACATCACCAGCACAGTAACTTATTTTCATTACTTTCTCATCTGCTCCATGTCTGCCCATTATGTCTGTGCCTCTCAAACTCACATTAAAAGCCATCTCCGAGTCCGAACCCGATGCAAAACCGGAAGTCGCTTGTCAACATTTCACTCTCACGCACATCACCAGTACACCAACTTATTCTTAAGTATTTTCTCAGCTACCCCATATCTTCCATGAAGTCTGTGCCTCTCATTCCCACTCAAAGCACATTAAAAACATCATGATGTAAAAATGCATCCACGATTTCGAAGCCGACCGCAAAACCGGAAGTCATTTCTCAATGACGGCTCTACCTCTCTCACACACACACACACACACACCCGCTTTGCAATTATCTAAGAAAATACTGTAAATCTGGGGAGAAGGGGGAGAGCTATCTGCATGGGGAGGCAGCATCCTATACTTACCATCAACATGTTACCAATAGGGAATTATTTTTTTTTTTACTATTTCTATATCAAACCTGACTTTTAACATTTTTTCTAGATTTTTTTTGTTCTTAAATACTTATTTGGGGACCCATTTTATAAAGCGCAATAAGACACTCTGAGGTGTGGGTTATCTCCTAATAGAAACACGCCCAGTTGCATAAGGCACGCGCAAGCACCTTGTGCCTAACAACGCACCTGGGAGTGCTCTTGTCAGAGATAACCCACACCCATCATGGTCTTATTGCTTGCTTAATAAAATGGGCTAAACAAATCCAGAAACCCGACTGGCTGAAGGCAGTCTTTGCGGTGTCCTTATCAGAATGTATCCTGCCAACCGAGTTACTGCCCAACAACATGCCCCACCACATCAACAAATCAGTGTCCTCTGCCATGCATAAAGCAAAACTCTGGCTGGCAGAGCTCGCGGTAAGTGATGATCACTGCACCGAGAGAGTGCTACCAGTGTCTCAAACTTGCAAATAAAACAACAGACCCCCTCATTTCTCCACCCAAATAAATTCAAAAGTTAATACCTGCTCATGTTTTTCCTTTCTGTATGTTCCTGGCCAGTACAGATCGATGTGTCGATTCCTGCCAGCATTTGAAATCACCGACCGCTAACAGTAAACCCGACATCAGCTGCACCACAACTGCACTCTCCATTCTGGCATTCACCCAACATCGATGACAGAACAGAACACAGGACAACATTTTTTTCCTACTTTTCTTCATTGTACTATCTTTCACTCTCCCTCACAACAACCAGTAAGTGAAACCACACAATCACGGTGACTAATAAACCAGGAAGTAAAAACCACAAAATCTGGCTCTATATATGACACACTCACTCACGAACTTACTTTCGCTCTGGAAAACTCACTGGACTGCAATCAACAAGAAATGGTTTAAATCTATACCAAACAAACAGAAAATAAATAAAGTCCCTGACAACGAACACGCCTCGTTGTCACTGAAATGACACAGTGGGGCACAGCATGCTCACTGTCAAAGAAATCCCCAACTCTACTACTAACGAACCACAGATTTAATTAAAATAACAGTGTGTCAGTTAGCAATACAGTATGATGAGACAAGAAAATTAAAATTGCTGTCTCTCAGTTAAAAATACATTGTCAGGAGACAAAACAAACAATTTGACCAGTACCTTTCTTTCTGTATCTGGACCAATGAGGGACTGTTTTTACTGGTTCACTCTTAAACCTCACTTTACATCTTTTACTAATTTTTTTTTTACTATGAACTAGTTACTTATCAGACCATTTATAGCGCAATAACACACTCTGAGGTGTGGGTTACATGCTGATAAGAGCATGCCCAGGAGCAGCAGGCACTTGCACAAGCACCTCGTGCCTTAGTACACCCTGGGCATGCTCTTATCAGCACGTAACCCACACCTCCATTGTGTGTTTTTGCTTGCTTATACCACTGCTATGCTGCAGAATACTGGGACACAGTAATGCAGTGGCAATTACTCCACTTTGTCACACAAGAAACAGTGACATGCTTATCACAGGGCATACATTTCAGCAGAGTTCTGTGCCTCAGGCTATTGGCTTATCGGTGCTAATCTCTTTAACGGCAAGAGATGGCTCACAAGGGCAAAAGCTTTTGTTAAATCTACAGACACTGTCCCAGTTTCAATTTTCTGTTCCAAATATGCTATAATTATTGTCTTAAACTATAGCAGGACAACATCCACAGAGTTACCCACCTGAAACCCATGTTGATGTTGGAGAGCAAGGTCTCTCTTGAAGTTGAGCCAACCACTTAGGGTGAAATCTAGGACTTTAGAGTAAAGGATCTCACATTGACCCTGCTCGACATCCTATGAAGCAATTGGTAATTTCTCAAGATGTGATAATGGTACACTGCCCCATTGCCTTCCTTCACTGTAACATTTTGCATGGCAGTCTCAATAATGCATCTGCATTTGTGTGATCTTGAAAATGTCTATATTCAATGCCATAGTCATATGCCAGCAAAATCAGGGCGATTGCTGCATCACAGATATTTGTGAGAGTTGGAATTGCAGCCTTTGGCCCCAGAATTACCAGTAGAGGCTTGTGATCTGTTAGCAGAGTGTACTTCCATCCATACAAGTATTTATGGAACTTCTTGATACCGAAAATTATGCACAAAGCTTCTTTCTCAATCTGAGCTAGTTTCTTTCACTTGGGGACAAGGTCTTGGAAGCAAAAGTGACTGGGTGTTCCTTCCCATAAGGTAGTACATGAAGATAACGCCCCCACTCCATGGGGTGATGCATTGCATGCCCACCTCAGAGAATTGGTGAGGTCATAGTTCACTAACCATTTGTTGCTTAGAAAATATTTCTTGCAAGCCTGTAATGCCTCCTCACTGTGGTGACCAATTCCTTTGAGCTTCTTTCTGTAGCAAGTCACTTGTTCTGTATATTTTCAGTGTATATAATGACTCTTGCTCTTGTGTAAATGTGTAGCAGTGTAATAGTGTCATTCTAATCACTGTATTGCCAATCTATTGTTTTCATTCCTTTGTTTGTGTTCTTGGTGTTGTCTTGATTGTTGACGTGGAACCTATGTAAAGAGCTTCTGCTCAAAGGTATTATCCGGTAAAGAATAAATAAAATAAATAAATAAATGGAGTGGTTGAAATGATGTGGACAAATGGGCTAAGAACCATCCATAGTAGTTCAAGATTCCTAAGAATGATCTTAATTCTGTCATATTTCTTGGTGTAGGTTTCTTGACTGTACAGTAGCATCCATCTTGCTTTTCATTGTGTGAAGGCCTTGGGCATCAATCTGGTAACCTAGGTACTCAACAGAATGTTGAAGAAACTGACATTTGGCTAGCTTACTCTCAATTCATACTGCTGCAGTCTGACCAGAACTTGTTCCAGTATTGCCAGATGCTCTTCCACTGTGGGTGCTGTTAGAAAGTTATCATCCATAAAGCATACTACGCGTCCAGTCCATGCAGTATCTGGCCCATTGTGTTCTGGAAAATTGCTGGTGCAGTAGAAACTCCATATGCCAAGTGATGATACCAGTAAAGTCCCTTGTGGTTGTTGATTATTATATACGGTTCTGACTTTGGTTCCAGTTCCAACTGCTGGTATGCAAAAGTTAAGTCAAACTTGCTAAAACTTGCCCTCTGAAAGTGTCGCAAACATGTCCTCTGCACTGGGTAATGGATATAGGTCCTGCTGTACAAAACAGTTCACTAGAACCTTGTAGTCACCACACAACCTTACTACTTTATCATTTTTTTTTTAGCTGTTTAAACAGGTATAGCACACTAAGCTGAAAGCTTTTTTAGCAGGCGACCTGGGAGCACAAGGAGGTTAAGTCACTTGCTCAGGGTCACACAATATGCAAGTGGAAGCTGTGAATTCAAACCCAGGTCTGGTCTGTGGGATGTCACCAGATTTGCAGCTCAGAGCCTTAGACCACTGTGCTATACTGCCTCCTTACCACAATATTAGGGGCAACCAGTCACTCCTCTCTACTAGTGAGATGATACCATAGCTTTCAAGATCATCCAGTTCCTTCTCTATCGCTTCCCTTAAAGCATAAGATACTGGTCGAGGCTTGTGGAAAACTGGAGGTCTCCTGGTTGTACGGATCTTCACCTTGAAATTCTGGATTGTGCCATAACTGTCCTGGAAAATAGGACCATGTTTGTGCAGTTCTTTCCTTAGCACATCTTGTGGCTCTTTGGTCACAGTATTTAAGCTGAAGATATTTTTCCAGTTCAATTTGATCTGCATGAGCCAGTCTCTGCCTAGTAATGCAGGTCTTTCTCCTTGTACTACCATCAGAGGCAAGGTCCAGATTCATCCCTCATAGGTGCCTGGTACTTTAATCTCCCCAGCACAAGATTGGGTCTCTCGAGTAAGACAAGAGTTGAATATACAATGTTTGCAATAGGCACTGCTGAAGTTTCTCTCTGAAGATGTGCTCTGGCACAAGCGATATTGAGGCTCTGGTGTCAAGCTGCATGCTAACGGGTTTCCTTACTGCAGCTGAATTTGGAGAGAAATTTCTACTGCATTTGCCTATGTTGCATAAACCATGAACAGGCGCAATGCCTCATCGTCTTTACAGTGACTGCAGTGCCATCTGTGACATACCGTGCAACAGCAGTCTGTGATGTAGTTTTGCACACTTTCTGTATGTGACCCACCTTTCTGCAGCCATGGCATTTCTTATGCGAAATCAGTGTGTGCTCTTCTTGTGGTTACCTCCACTTCTGTAACATGGTTTTGATGTTGCAGAAAGTGCCCAATGGTACTAGCTTCTGAAATGATTAGGTTTGCTGATAAACAGGTGGTGGACCACTCCATGGTGTGGAATGTCCCTTGGGTTCTGGAGTACGGGTGATCTTGTGAACTTCATCTTTTTGTGGTTCAAAGTGTCCGCTAGTGCTGTGGAGCCTTTTGAGTGAGCTCCATAGTGACTGACATGTCACAAGCTGACTTGAAGTCTAGAGATTTTTGTTGCAAAGCCTTTTCAATAAGCTTCCTTCTCAGACCACAGACAGTGCGATCCCAGAGGTGTCATCCAGGGACTGGCAAAATGCACAAGTTTGTGCCAGATGCTTTAATGCAATGATATAGTCAGCAACAGGTTCCCCTCCTCTTGGTTACAATGATGGAAGGTGTAACATTCAGCATTGAGAAGGGGCTGGGGTTTGAAATGCTATGCAAGTGCCTCAGTGACTTGCGCCACAGTATATCAGGGTCAGGATGTCAGCAAGGGCAGTTAGATTGCGTAGAAGTGCATAAATCTGTGGTGGCAAAACTGCTAAGAAGACATCTACTTTGTTGTCTTCTTCAAGTTTTGTTTGCCTTAAGCCAGTGTTGTAAATGTTCGAGATATAGGTAAAATTTTATTTTGAGTCCTCGAATTCAGGCACTCTCCCAATCTGTGCCATTTTCCTGCAGGTTGGTCTGTATTTGCAGTGTGTCCAGAAAAAAAACTCAGTCTTTTATTTCAAGGCCTCTTTAGTATGTGCTGCAGTTTCTCTGTTATGCCACAAGAGGCTGTTGCTGAGCTGTCTTTGCAGCTGTGGTAAGGCATCTAAGTTGTTGCTGTAGGTGCCGACATGACTTTGTCTGCCTTTCTTAGGTTTCAGTTGGGAACTCCTCAGGTTCCCCTTGGAGCACAGCTGGAATAACTGGTTTCTTTCTTTTTTAACCCAGCAAGATAAACAGGCAGTCCGCACTGGTGGAGTTTTGTTGTTAGACTTGCTTTATGTCCGCAGCTAAGCAAGAGATAGCAGCAGACACATTTATTATGTTTACCATAGCCAGGCAGATAGGGAAGGCTGGGAAATCCATTGAACCCACATGAGTTAGCAGGAAGGATTTATAGCAGTTACAAAAAATGCATTAACGTATATAACCTTTCTTGCACACCTCTGAATTGTTTTGCTTTGATCCTCAGTTGCCAGTGTAATAATATATGTGGCCTGTGCCTGACACTCAGTTACAACAGGTCTGTTCAGTAGCCATCATTATTTCTTCTCAGAGATAGAGGTCACACACCACTGAACATAGACAAAGAAAAACCCACTAGGCATGCCAGGAACTGACATACATGGGACTACAATATCTATAAGGATAAACTGCAGCCCTAATGGCATTCCTTATACTTTCCTACCTATATACAGTATATCCGTGGATATACTACCATACATATCCATTTATATAATACAGGCTGCTTTAGGAATTTGAAAAGAATGGACTGCAGCAAATGGGGACTTCCTAGTTAGGGACAGAAATGGATGCTGGGACAGCATATACTTCTGAGAGACCCAGAAATGAGGCAGCTTGAGATGCAGTACAAAAGTCATGTAGATGGAGCACTGTTAGGGCTTGAAGGGAGGTGGTATGGTAAGCATGCTGAGGATAAAAATATCTTGTCAGCATTTTGTAAAAGTGCATGGCAGATTTGCTCCCAACAGGCCATGTGGCATGTTTCTTTATGTTAGAAAAGAGTATATGCCTCTGTATTTCATTAGTACACCTGGCATCTGTTCTGTTGTTTCTCATGCTTTGTTTTTCTAGATAATGTCAGAAATACTTTCTTCACTGGATATTTTTCATCTGCTTATTAGTGCATAAGAGTCCAGCAGCAAGCTGTCCATTAACCTTTACCAAAGTTTCTCCCAAAAGACTGTTATAGTTCTTAATAACTCAAACTGGCAAGTCTTGCAAATGACTGCAGTAGATATCAACTGGCAGTGGCCTCGTAATACTGAGAACAAAACATGATTTCTGGTAGGATGTCACAGATGACTGACATTTACACATTCCTCTCTCTCGTCTTGTAGCTATGTAGTGATGGCAGCGAGGGTGGGTTTGCACATGATCTGATGAACATATGATCTGCCAGTTTTGCTGGAATTCTCATGGCTCTGATTGTTGATACATTAGAAGTCTGACACTGAAATGTGTTTTGCCATCAACTAATGTTCTCTTAGCTTCCATTTTCTCTAAGGAAAATGCACATTCTTATTTCTGGATACAAAGTGTATTTGGGCAACAACTAGATAAAGATCTGTTGCATTACTTCAGCTGATCCAAACTGAGTATCACGTTAAATTAAATGACATAAACAGCAGTTAGTAAATATAAACAAGCCAAAATATGTAGTAAGCAATTTTTGCCCATTAAAAATATATTAAATAAGCTTAATGACTTTCCAATGAAAGAACTGAAGTGGAAGAGACTTTGGTTGCTAAGCTCTCCCTTCCTCATAGATGGGCAGGGAGCTTCATTTCCCCACTCTTCTCACATTCATGACAGATGGGCAGATGTCCAAGCTGGCCTCAACTGGACAGGGGTGGGGGGCTGTATATATCTGGTTTGGATCAGGATGAAAGAGTAGGGGAAAATATATAGGGCAGGTAGACTAATTAGGAACAGGGCCTGGAGACAGGGAGCTGTGGAAGGGGTACCTGATGGAGAGGAGCTGAAAAGCTTGCTGCTTGGGTTCCCAAAGCATCAGAGATGTTTGCCACCAGCCTGGGAAAGCTGTATGGGGGGAGACAGTGATGGGACAGCAGGTAGGAGGTTGGGGTTAAGTAAGTGGAGAGCACCTTGAGAACACAGCTCCAATCATGGAAGATCACTGCAAGGGACATGAGATCATTCTTACAGTTTTGCACTGGTTTCAGGATTTCAGGGTTGTATCCCTCAATGGGGCTGGGCCCACAATGCTCAGGTTAGAGGAGAGACAGGTAGCAACCTGTCATAGCCATTGTAAGTGGACAGGGACAGTGGGGTATCATGTGGTGGTGGGACAGCTCAAGCTGATGCTAGAAGGGAGGGATTCACCTGGCAAGGCATGCATCTAACCCATGACGGAGGAGAGAGTGGAGTCATTGGCTGCAACAGACATCCTGGGCAATAGTTCCTCCCTTTTCCTGAAGGCCTCCATGGTGGATTATGGCTCCTCCTGCTGTACTGGTTGGTAGGGAGGATTGAATGGGAAGGGTATCTGTGGTGATGAGGTCCCCATCAACTATTCTATCTGGAAGGGGTTCCTTGATCAGACTTCTCGTTGTGTATGAAGCTCACCTACACACGAACATACAAACATATGAGTTGCGGCAGAAAAAGCCCTACAGGTCTATCAAATCTGCCCGATAGTGCAGCTCTTAGTTTCAAATTACTACAGTTGCCCCAAACCCAAACCCCTTCCTTCCTCCCTCCTTTCCTGGTCTATTCCCTCTTTGTGTACTTGTCTGTACTAATCCTGCTCTTGACTATAACTCAACCCCACTTAAGCTGTCCACTGTCCTCAGTTCAATTAACTCCTCGGCAGTGCATTCCATCTCACCACCACTTTCTCTGTAAGTAATGCCTCCTCATCTCCCTCCTGAACCGTCCCCCTTCCAACTTCAGACTGTGCCACCTAGTGACCCTTCCCCCTTTAAGAAGAACAATCTTCTCTCTCTGACTTTGTTTATGCCTTTCAAGTACTTAAATGTCTCTATCATGTCCCTCTTTCCCTTCTCTCTTCCAGCGAATACATGTTGCGGCCCTCAGTCTTTCCTCATGCTGCAACTCCCCAGTCCCATGATAATTTCTGTAGCCCTGCGCTGCACTGCCTCCAGTAATCTCACATTCTTTTTGAGGTATGGGCACCAGTACTGCACACACAGTACTCAAGGTTAGCCTCACCAGTGATCTATACAAGGGCATGACAACCTCCTTTCTAGAGGTGATCCTCTGGCAATGCACCCCAGCATCCTATTTGCCCTTTCTGCCACCCTCCTACACTGTGCTGATGCCTTCGTGTCCCCTGTGACTATTACCCGAGATTTCTTCTCCTCTGAACTGTTATCTGCACTCATCCCAGGCAGAAGCTAGTCCTGGGATTTCTTGCTCCCAGTTGCATGACCTTGCACTTCTTAGCATTAAACCCCAACTGCCACTCCCTAGACCAGTGTTCAAGTTTAGCTAGATCCTTTCTGAGTGCCTTCCTCCCTTCCTCATTGTCTTCTTTTGCACAAATCTTAGTGTCATCTGCAAACAGGCTGATCTTACTCTTGACCTCCTCTACAATGTCTCCAGTGTAGACATGGAACAAAACAGGGCCCAGCACTGAATCTGTGAGTACCCACTTGTTACTGGCCTTGGCTTGGATGTCTCCCCTTACACCTACTCTCTGTTGTCTGCCCTGCAACCAGCTCTCAACCCACCCCAACAGTTTCTCTCCCACCCCATGTCCCTCAGCTTGCTCATTAACTTCCCTTGGGGCACCGAGTTGAAGCCTCGCTGTAGTTCAGGTATAGGACATCCACAGTGAGGTCATTAACCGCCCTAGTGACCCAGTCAAAGAAGTCGATCAGGTTAGTCTGGCATGATCTTCCCAAGACAACCTCATTCTGTCTATCATCCTGTAGACCCTAACTATCGAGAAAGGTTGTCAACCTCTCCTTTAGATGGTCTCCATCAACTTCCCCCATGGAAGTCAAACTTACCAGTCTGTAGTTGCCGGTTCGTCCTTGGGTTCACTCTTGTGAAGGGCACCACGTGAGCCATCTTCCAGTCCCTGGGTACCTTCTCTGTCTCAAGGAGGTGATAAGAGATCCATCAGAGGGCCTGCCAACACCTCTGCCAGTTCCTTCAGGACCCTTAGGTGTACACCTTCTGATCCTGGTGACTTGTCCACCCACAAGGCTTTAAGGCCCTTCAGATTCTATCCTCTTGGATGAACCCATCTGTTATCTCTTCCTCCTTCACCCTTGTCCCCTTTCCACTGCGGTATTGTGCCATCCTTTTCTTTTTAGAACACCAAGCAGAAGTACTCATTGAGAGCCTCTGCCTGTTCTTCCCTTGTTCTGCCCATCCCCATCCCTCTTGATTCTAACAATGTCATCTCTACAACTCTTCTGCTCCCTTATGTATTTATAGACCCTTTCCTCCCTCTCTGATCCCTTGAGCCAGCTTCAGCTTCTTTGCTGCCTTAGCTGCCTGACTGACCTGGTCACCTCCTAGATGCCTTTGTGAACACCTCTATCCTCCTCCTGCCCCATTTTTGAACATAATGAAGGCCAGTCTTTTTTTTCCTCACCTTCCTCTCCACTTCCTTGCTGGAGGCAGCTAGGATTTTTGGACCTGAACTGCTTACCCTGCGATCTGGCACATGTGTTCGTGGCCTCATTCACCCTTCCTAATGATTGCCCACTTCTGTTCAGCATCCATCACTGGGTTAATTTTATCTAAATACCCCTCTAGAATCTGCCATTCTGGCAAAATCTGCCTTCCTGAAGTCCAACACACTTGTCCTGGTCTTAGCTGACTCCTCCCTGTGTTGAGGAGGAACCACACTGAGTGGTGGTCATTTCCTGCTAGAAGGTCCTGTACTACCACATCCCTGGACTTGATCACCATTTGTTAGCACCAAATCAGTATGTTCCCTCTCTAGTAGGTTCCATCACCCCTTGCACTAGGTAGCTGTCTTGGATATCTTGCAGTAGCACCTGTTCCTGGAGTGTGCTGTAGTTGTTGTCTGTCAGTCGACCCCAGGTAGCTTGAACTCTCCCACTATAACCGTGATTCCCTTGCCACTGACCTTCTTGATTTGGTCCTCCAGCTCCTATCCACCTCCTTGCTCTGTGAGGGTGGCCTGTATACCACCATTATCCTGAGCTTCGTACCTTTAGGGCTTTAGAGATACCCATATGGCTTTGGCCTCCCTCATCCCCTCCTCCCTGGTACACAGTATCCGTCCTGACACAAAAACACCCTTCGAGCCCTTCCCTCCAGGTCCTTGAGGAACACCTTGTAACCCAGGATCATAAGATCCAGTCATAGTACTGGGAGGACAAGGTCTCTGAGATGGTGGCAATATCTACCTCTCCCTCTACCACCATTGCCTGGAACTCTGCCAGCTTGTTTGCTAATCTCCTTGTATTCAAGGATACTGCAGCCCACCTTGTGCCCGGCGCTTCTCTTCTTGTCTCTCCTTCCACTTTTGTCTTGGTAAATTTCCCTTCATTCTCCTCCTCACTCTCTGTGGGAGATGCCTTCTAGTATCCCTGGAAGGTTCCTCCTTCCTGCTATCTGACTCAACACCCCACCCCTCAGTTAAAATCTATGTTGTTTTTAACTCATTCACACCACAAGAGCTCTTTGAAGGTCCCACCACTTGTGTCCTGTATACACTTAACACTGCATCCTGGGCCATTATCAGCAAAATCAAGCCATAATCAGCACACCACAAACAAATGTGAACACCTCTTGAATCATAAGTGCTACACACACAGTCCGAGCAACAAAGTTGTTAGAGTACAAAAATACCTTTCAATGGTGTTATGCAATCAACTGTAATCATTTTTTATATACTAGCTGAAATACCAAACAACATTTTTTTTTTTTTGGATTTATTCAAGGTGCTTAGTTGAGGCTTGAGAGACAAATGTCAGCCATGCACACCATACCATAAACAAATGTGAATAACTCATAAAGTATGCGTGATAATAATAATAATATTTTTATTTGTACTGCTCTTTCAAATACCAAGGCTCATTCCAGTAAAATATAATACAAACAAAATATACCAACAGTAATATAAAAACTATTAAAACAGATACAGCAATTAATCAGAACCACCATAGGCCCTTTCCGTAAAAAGGATTTGAGAGCCTGTTTAAAGCTTTCCATGGTCATACACTGCCTTAACTGATGGGGTAGGGAATTCCAAAGGAGGGGGCCATGAACATAAAAGCCTGGGCCCCCAGCTGATTTTAATGTAACCCTAGGAATCTCTAGCAACCCTGGTAGGCTGAGTGAAAATGGCCTCACAGGGCGGTAAGGAATCTGGAGTTCTTTCAGGTAGTCAGGGCCCAGATCATGCAGGGCTTTAAAAGTCAGTAATCCAACTTTGAAGGTGATCCGCCATGGAACTGGCAGCCAGTGCAGTTCCCACAGCACCGTAGTAATATGAGAAGATCTAGGAGTACCTGTGATTATCAGGCTGCAGAATTCTGCACCAGTTGCAGGCGGCAGATATCAACCCCCAGAAGCCCAAGGTAAAAGCGGTTGCAATAGTCCAGGCGTGAGGTCACAATGGCATGGATCAAAGTTGGCGATCGCCGGACGAACAAGGTGCTTAATTCTGGCGATGTTTCTCAAATGATAAAAGGAAGATTTTACCACTGCTGACACCTGGGAATGAAGAGTCAGCACCACATCTAAGATCACCCCAAGATCTTGCACCTGTTCAGAGACCAGTAGCTAGACATCCCCACAAAACACCCCAGATGGGAGCCAACCACAGGTCCCCTATCCGTGATCCAGATGCAATACCACAACACGTGCTTCCCAGAATTCAACTTTAACCAACTGGACCTCATCCAATCCTGGATTTCATTTAGGCAGCTATTAAATTCGAGATAGCTCCTTCCTGGTCGGGTGCAGAAGACAGGTACAGTTGGGTATCATCTGCATAACAGTGAAATCCAACCCATACCATCTCACAATGTCTCGAGGGTAAACATATACACCACAAACAACACTGGGGACAATATAGAGCCCTAAGGAACCCATAAAAAATAGAGATGGGATCAGAGGAAAAAACCCTGACACCACCCTCTGAGTTCTTCCGGTGAGGTATGATGTGAACCATCTGAGCACAATCCCAGAGGTCCACAAATACATCTCAGGTGCTCAGTAGTACCCCATGGTCAACGGTGTCAAATGCTGATGACAGATCCAATAGAACCAAAATGGACAATTTTTCTGGTCTCTCGCCATCAGGAGATCATTGAGCACCCAAACCAGCGCAGTCTCGTACTACACGGAAACCTGATTGGAGAGGTTCGCAGATGCTATGGATGGTCAAATGGTTCTCCAGCTGGGCTGCTACCACCTTCTCGATCACCTTCCCTGCAATGGGAAGGTTCGAGATAGGTCTGTAGTTAAGCAAGACAGTCTGGGTCCAAGATGATTTCTTCAACAAGGGTGTCACCACTGCCTCTTTCAAGGAACGGGATATTCACCTGAGTCAAGGAAGATCAGACTATCTGTGCTAGAGCCAGTAGAATGGACTCCACACCCTAAAATTAGGGAGTGGGACCTGGATCTAAACTACAGGAGGCAGGACACAGCCCTGGACAATCCTCATAACATCCACGATTTCCGGCGGTCGAAGGTACTCCAGGAGAATGAGGATAGTGACCCATTCCTGGCCACTTGCAACTAGCATAGAACATGTCAAACAGATGTATGACCTAATGTCGGCCACCTTATCAGCAAAGAACCGAGCAATCTTATCACACTGTAGTTGTGAAAAAGCTCTGGAGCTGTAGATGGGTTGGGTTGCATAATTTGTCCACAGTTCTGAATAGCTGAGCAGGTCAGTTTGGACAGCAGATATTTCCCTGGACAGGAACTCTGCCTTCTTACAGGAGATTTCTGACTGATAGAATTGATAATGTTCTAACAGTCTAAGGTGCTCGGCATCCAGGCCAGACCTCTACCAACAATGTTCTAACCTGCGTCCAAGTCGCGCCAACTCCTCAAGACTTCATCAAACTATGGAGCCGAGGTCAGGGAGAGAGGATGCACCGAACTGAGCAATAGAACCAGGACAGAAGTAATGGCAGTATTATAAGCCATAACCAGTGCCTCTGGATCATTGCAATGCACAAGAAGTAGTGATAGGTCAAGAACCACCACAAGGCCATTGGAAGAAATGTTCCATAAAAGCGGTACTTGACCATCTCCACAGGGTGCGGCCTACAAGGAGGGTGCCAAATTAAATCTCAGTGTAGTGATCTGACCAACTGACTGGTTCCACCCCACATCAGAGGCCTCGATCCCAATGAGGAAGACCAAATCAAGAGAATGGCCACCTTTATGTGTGGCAGTGGTAATCACCTGAGTTAGGCCCAGTGAATCCATTAACTGGAGGTAGAGTTGTCCAAATTGCAGAGTTCATCATCGACCCATGCATTAAAGTCACCCAGAACCATCAGTCTGGGAGACTCAAAGACCAGATCGACAACGAAGTCCGCTACTTCCTTAAGGAATTTCTTCTCATCTCCTGGTGAGATGATAGATAAGAGCAATTCGATATTACACACACCTGCTACAACAGCACATTCAAAAGAGGTGGTCTCCTCAACTGGAACACTAGTAGAAAGCCAATTCGGTCTTAAAACAGACCCCAGCCCACGCATCCACCTCGAGTATCATCGTATACCCGACTGGAATTATGGCCTCAAATTGATCCCATTATTATCCAGCCAGGTCTCGGAGATGCAAGAAAGATCTGTCGAGACAACAAAATCTGAAATTACAGTAGTCTTGTTCGGACAGATCTGGCATTGTTACAACATCGCCCAGGTTGGACAAAACTCCTAGGCTGCCCGGCTACCTGCCCATCACTAATGATGGTGCCCTTGGCTATGAGGATCAAGCAGGATGGTCCGCGCCCAAACTCCATTTCACCCCAGGATGTCTCCTGGGCTTAATCATCCCATGGCGTTCTGCCCACTCGCCTCCACTATTCATCCCCCCACCTCCCACCCTCCTCCTATGGGCAATACCCAATGCCCGACAGCATTAGTAAGTAGAAAAAACAGAGGGGGCATAAAAGGGTGGAGGGAGAACAGAGGCAGAGTAGCTTACGACCGGGAGGGCAACAGGTAAACACATCAGATCAAATACAAATCCTCAACTTTAAACAGTTAAAACAAAATAATATAATAACACCCAAATCCTTATACAGTTAAATCTCAAAACAACCAATTCAGCTAAAAAATAAATCAATTAAAGATAAAATAATATAAAATAATAAAAATAATAAACAGAAACAAAACCATACCACTCTAAAATAATATTTTAATAAAATAAACAAAGTGAAAAATCAGTCCAGAAATTGCAGAAAGTCAGCAGAATGGATTTAGGAGGGCAACCAGTCACCACATAAACTGCAAAGTAGTATAAAAGTCAATACCCAGAGCTCTCACTAGTCCGGTAAAACAATGGTCACTTACACCACTGAAGCTCTCACGCAGTAGATAAAAAAGGCCAATAGTAACTTGAAAATTTGAAGAAGATAACAAAATTGGAACTCTCACCACCCTCCAGAGACTGCTGCACTAAGAAAGGTCAAACTAAGTGATCCTTGAGCATACAACAAACAAGTGCCGCAATAGAAGAGGTAGGGATAGGAAGTGTCCACAAGTAAATCCAGGTCCTTGATAACAATGAGACAGAATCCAAAGTCCACTCTCTTTAGCAGCTCCAACCAACATCTGGGTCAAATGCCTCAGTGACACAAAGTATCAGTGGCAAAGTTGTTCAGCACAAAATTACCTTTCTAACAGTGCTATGCAATCAATTCTAAGCAATTTAGTTTGTTTAATATTTAGGTAAAACTGCTGACTTCCTCAGACATTTCTAGGCCTGAGTGAAAGTCAGCTGAGTCAGTTATAGTCGTTATTAGCCTGAAGTGGCTATATTTTCAGATGCCACCTACAAGCGTATCCAGGCCAGAATGAGTTAATGTACTTCTCCAGTCCCTGTCCCAATGCCTTTGTACCCTCGATGCTGAGATGCAGCCTATCTTTGGCATAAAGCTCTTAATGCTCCATGTCTCAGCCCTCCCCTACTACCTCATACCCCATTTCACACCACCCCTTCAGCCACTCACTAAACTCCTGTATTCTTAGGTTCCTTACCATGCTTGATCTTGGTACTGGGAGTACCTCAGAGAACATAACTGAGCTTCCCACCAGACTGCAGATGTCCCTCCCCACTTCTTTAAACCTCTCCTGTACTTCTTCCATTATACTGAGCTCTAGGTCATTTGTTCCTAGGTGCACAATGATATGAGACTTTCCTCTCACCTTCTTCACATTTCTGAATGCACTGCCCTACTCTCCTGCTGTCATACCTGGCATACACTCCACCCAAGTTCAGCTTTTCCTTGCTCCTAATTTCCCCTCAGTCCCCTGAGCATAGAACCCCTAATACAAGTACTCGCTCCCCATCCCTTGCTTTTCCACCATGGTTTGCACTCCTATGAGCCCTTTTCCTCAGTGTCCTCTCCATCCATACACTGCCTTTCCCCTCCCTTCTCCTCAACTACATCTCTCCGGCTCTCCTCCTCCATCTCATCTGTGCTCGCTCCCTTCACAACCCCTCCCCTCCACTATGTGTACCTTCTCCACTGTCCACTGCATTGTGACTCCCCCTCTCAATATGTTTGGCCTTCCTCCTCTTTATTTAGTGTGTTTGTGCTAACTCAACCTGCTTCCCTGCCACTCCCACTTCTACCCCACAGTCTGTCCTCTCACCTTGTACCCTGTATTTCCTCCTTCCCTCTTGGTCCATTGACTCTTGTTCTATGGTGCCTTCCCCAACTTCCTGCTTTGTTTCAGCAGCCAGTGCTGTGTACCTCTTTGTCTCCAATATCCTGTCCCAGTCCATCTTTGTAATCCCTCCCTGCCTCTGCTTACCTGAACCTCTTTCTACTTCCTTTCTGTCTACCCATGTTCCATACCACCTGACAACACCCCTCTTGGTGCTTCCAGGACCCTGTGGACTTCATCCTCCTGGCCAAGTGCTCCCTTCTGGCCCTTGGCAGCCTGACCTATCCTGCAATGGAGCCATCCCTGCCCCTCTGCCCCATTTCCTCCTTAACCACTCATTCCTGTCCCACCCTATAGTTCCCATCTCAAGGTCTCTATCTCCAGTGAAGTTGTCTGAATAGCCTGCACTGGACACCCCCACCTTCCACCAGGTTCCCAGAAACAGAGATGTGCAAGAACAAGGGGACACAATTTAAAGATAGGTGGGGCGGTTCCGGAGGCAATGTGAGGGAAGTATTTTTTCACAGAGTGGGTAGTGGATGCATGGAACAGCCTTCCTGAGGAGGTTGTGGGGTCTAAAACTGTGGAGGAATTCAAGAATGAATGGGACAGACATAAGGCAATTCTTGTGGGGTAGGAAGAAATAGGCTGTTAGTTAACTAGGATCTGTGGCCTATCCATGTAGGTAGGGAAATGGGCAGACTAGGTGGGCCAAGTGGTCCTTATCTGCTGTCAAAGTCTATGTTTCTATGTTACTATGCTGCCCACCCCATTGCAGCTCACAACCCTCCCAGCCTCCCAGTGCCCCCAACCCCAGTCAATCCTACCCCTCCACTCTTCCCTCCTATTCATCCAGCTGCCTCATTGCCTGGCCTCCACAACTCTCCTGTATTCCCAAGGCTCTAAATATTTCACAGTTCTTTAAAGTTCTATCAGTATTACTTAAGAACTGTAAATCTACATTTCTGCCAAAACATTTTCCCCAGAATAGCTCTCACCTCAGAAAGAAAATGCACAACCATTACATCTGTATCAGTATTTGTTTAAGACTTTAAACCAGATGTCACTCTCTTTAAATTACTCCACCTCCTGCCCCTTCCTAATAGGTGGAACCACTACTGGGAATGGTCCACTTGCATATTTAATAGTGGTGGTGGTGAGGGTGGGACAAAATAGGCCACAAGTTCTTCTCCCAGTACAAACTAACCAGACCAAACTAACAAACTACAAGAGTAAATGCTTCTCTTTAGTCCCCAGGAACATGCACTGCAGATCCTGCTTTTTCCAGCTCCCAATGCAAAGTGAAACAATTAAATAAAATGGTTGTTGGCTACTGCCCCCACCCTCAAATCTAAATCTGTTTGCAGTTTGATTTTGTAACTACCACAGGCAGAATTCAAAACAAGTTCTGCTTAAAAAAAAGCATAGCTCCTGCTTAAAAACAAACATTTGTCAATGCGAATGCTGATTGAGTTGGTCTGTTGAGGCTCGTTCAGTGGCCCTCTGTCACTAGCTCAGTCTGTTTGTCCCGGTGCTGCAGGCTGCTGTTTTGTACTGGGCTGCTGCCTGCATTGGCACCTTGTTCTGCTGAGGAAGAAATCCATAGCTGTCCCGACAGAGCTCCATTGAGGTGGCTCCTCCCTCTCTCACTCGCTCATTCTGTTTCTCCTGGCGCTGCAGGCTGCCCTTTTGTACTGGTCTCCTGCCTGTGTTGGTGGCTTTTTCTACCAACAAAGAAATCCACAACTGTCCTGACAGAGCTCTGTTGAGGGTTATTCCTCCCTCTATCTCACTCACTCAGTCTGGTTCTCCCTGGCAGCTGCTGGCTGCCCTTTTGGTACTGGGCTCCCTGCCTCTGTTGGCGCTTTTTCTACCCACAAAAGAAAACTGCAGCAGTCCCAACAAAGCCGCGCTTTAGCCCACTCACCGCCCTTCTTCACTACTATTCTGTTCTGGCCGGCACTGCAGGCTGCCCTTTTCACTGGGCTCCTGCCTGCATTGCTGCCTTCTTATTCCCACAAAGAAATTTGCAGCAGTTACAATGCAGCTCTGTTGAGCTCACTCCTCACACATTCTGGTTTCCTGCCACTGCAGGCTGCCCTTTGTACTGGGCCCCTGCATGTATTGCTGCCTTTTTCTGCCCACAAACAGATCTGCCAGCAGTCCCAACAGAACCCGTTAAGCTCACTAACCCCCTCCCTCACTCGCTCATTCTGTGTCTCCTGGTGCTGCAGGCTGCCTTTTGTACTGGGCCCCTGCCTACATTGGTGGCTTTTCTGGCCAGAAAGAAATCTGAAGCAGTCCGACACAGCTCCACTGAGCTCGCTCTCTCCCTGTCCTCTGCATTCCGTTTCTGCAGGCGGTGCAAGCTGGCCTTTTGTACTGGGCTCCTGCTTGGGTTTTCACATTTCTGCCCACAAGAAATCTGCAGCAGTCACACTAGAGATCCTTTGAGGTCGCTCACTACCGCTCTGTCACTCGCTCATTCTGTTTCTCTTGGCACCGCAGACTGCGCTTTTGTTGGGGCTCCTGGCTGCATTGGCACCTTGTCTGTCCACAAAAAATCCGCAGCTGTCCCAACAGAGCTCCATTGAGGTCGTCAGTCTCCCTCTCTCATCGCTCATTCTGTCTGTTCTGGCCCTGCAAGCTGCCCCTTTGTATGGGGCTCCTGCCTGCACTGGCCTTTTTCTGCCCACAAAGAAATCCTAGCAGTCCTGATAGAGCTCTGTTGAGCTCACTAAGTCCCCCTTGTCTCACTCGCTCATACTGTTTCTCTCACCGCTGCAGGCTGGCCTTATGTACTGGGCCCCTGCCTGTACTGATGCCTTTCTGTCCACAAAGAAATCCACAACAGTCCTGACAGTGCTTCAGTGAGTTCACTCCTCCCCCCTCCCTCACTTGTTCTGTTTTTCCCAGTGCTGCAGGCTGCCCTTTTGTACTGGGCTCTTGTGTTGGGGCCTTTGTCTGTCCACAAACAAATCTGCAGCAGTCCCGACAGAGCTCAGTTGGGCCCGTCCTCCCTCCTGTCACTCAGTCGATCTTAATCTGTCCCAAACACTGATTTCCCAGAGTGGCCGTGCTATTGTCCGGCAGGAGTGCAAAAACATATTTTAGCCAGGATGTGAAAATAATAGCTGTAGTCTTCATAGGGAGTTGTGAAAAAATGCCACTGTTGAAAACGTGGGCGTAGCAAATAAATTTGCGAAGTTACAAGGGTGCATGGAAACAGTTCAATGCACGCTTGTAACACAGTCATGTTATGGAGTTTCGTCACCAAATTTTCAACATAGGGATTTTAGGACCTCTGCTCATGAACAGTGCCACTGTCATTTTCTTAATCTGTCCTGAACACTGACCCCACAGTGACCATGTTATTCTGCGCGGAACTGTGAAAACACATTTTGGTCAGGATGTGAAAATGACAGCTGTACTGCTTATAAAGGGTGTGGAAAATGGCACTGTTGAAAATCTGGGTGAATAATATTACAAATTCTGGAAGTTACAGGGTGCGTGGAAAGTGCACAATGCACACTTGTAACAGTCATTTGATGGGCTATCATCACCAAATTTTCAACATCAGCATTTTAGGACCTCTGCTCATGAACAGTATCATTGTCATTTTCTTAATCTGTCCGAACAGTGATTTCCCACAGCCACCATTCTATTCTCGCCAGAAGTGCAAAAACACATTTTAGCCAGGATGGGAAAATGACAGCTGCACTGTTCATAAGTAGGTCTCGGAAAATGGCAATGTTGAAAATCTGGAGTAGAAAATATCATAAATTATGAAGCTACGAGCGTGTGTGCCAACTGTGCAATGCTTCGTAACACAGTCATTCTATAGAGTATCATTCCAAATTTTCAACATAGGCATTTTAGGACCTCTACTCATGAACAGTGTCACTGTCATTTTCTTAATCTGTCCTGAACACTGATTTCCCACAGCGACCGTGCTATTCTTAGCCTGAAGTGCAAAAATACATTTTGGCCAGGATGTCAACAATGACAGCTGTACTGCTCACAAGGAGGTGTGACAAAATGCCAATGTTGAAAATCTGCGTGAAAATGTTGTAAATTTGCGAAGTTATGAGTGTACGCGCTAACTGCGCAATGCATGCTTATAAAACAGTCATTTTGGGATTTTTCCACCAGATGTGCAACATAGGCTTTTGAGAGCCCACCTCAGAACACTGGCAATGTTGTTTCATTAATCAGCCCCGAAGGGTGATTCCGCATAGTGACCGTGGAAACCATCTTTCGGGGCTGATTAATGCCAAGACAGTTCAAGAATTCATGAGGAGGGTCCCAAAAACCCTATGTTGAAAATTTGGTGAAAGAATTCCCAAAATGCCGTAGATATATACTAAAGTTGAAAAAACCCATTCATTACATTATACAGCTTACGGCATTTCCTCAGTTCGCGTTCGGCTTTAAAGTGCAGCGTGTTCCTGGTTCACAGAAGATTGTCCGCCCGAGCTCTGGAGGTAAGTGTGGGGTGAGGGAGAGTGTGGGGAGGCAGGGTGCACAGTGGGTGGGTGCGAGGTGGTGGGGCGGGGCCCGGAGATTCTGAGGACTGTTTCCTTTTCAGGGAAAAAAAATGTCGATGGGACTGTTTTACCTTTCCTGGTGCATGTCCATGCCACGAGGTCTTGCTGGGGGGCAGCTGTAGCTGACGGGGATTGGGCACCCCGTCAGCAAACAAAAGGGAGGAATTCGTTTCTGCTGACGGGATTGGGCACCCTGATCGGCAAACAACAAAATGGGGGATTCATTTCTCGCTGATGGGGATTGAGCACCCCATCGGCAAACAACAAAAGGTGGAATTCGTTTCTGCTGACGAGGACTGAGCACCCCCATCAGCAAACAACAGAAAGGCGAGGAGTCCCTTTCTGCCAGCGGAGATTAGGCACCCGTCGGCCAGACAACAAAATAGGGGGGTTACAGTATGCCAGCGAGAAGGTGTGGGCTCCCCATCAGCAGATACACATGGGGGTAGCTATTGTTTGTGAATATGGCGGCAAGCCACCGCCATGTTCACAAACAATATCGACATCCTACGTCCCACCCTGCAATGACAGCTCCTCCCTCATTGCAGCGGATGGCTGACACTGCATGACGAGGCAGCCCCTGATTGCAGCGGCTGATTTTTTAAAAGTTGTGGCACCTGGCTGAACTAGTGTCAGCAGCTGCGTGCCCGCGGCATTGGGGATGGGGACAAGCCTTTGCAGGCTGTGGGGGCATTGGGCAAAACAGTGCCCGCCTCCACAACCTGCTTGTGGAGAAAGTTGAGCAACATGTTTCTTGTGCATGTGTGCAATCAACATTAAAAACTGGCCATAAGTCCTCCTGCCAGTACAAATAACCAGACCAAACTACAAGCGAACAAACTACAAGAATAAATACTTCCCTTTAGTCCCCAGGAACAGTCACGATGGCTCATGCTTCTTCCAGCTCCCAATGCAAAGTGAAGCAATTACTTTAACACCTTAAAGGAAAACTACACCAAAACTTGAAAAAATATATGTTGTGCAGAGTGTTTTAATTTGTATGTGAAGTTCTATTGTTTCCTTCCCTCTTACTGGTATTAGGAGTTTTCCCAAATTAGCCTGCTAGCTTTATGCTAGTTTTGACACCTGGGGATCTTCATACCTGATAAGCGTAATTGCATTTCTTGTTCCCACAATTACATCTTGTCTCATGTGACTGTGATGTAAGAGACCCAACATTCAGCACACACATGCCAAACAAAATAAATATCTTGGAAGCTTTACAAGCTGCACAAAATTACCAGCAGCAAAGTTTTTCAGGACAGTAAAACCTTTAGGATGAGGTGATCACCAAGCTGAATTCTACAGATTTTAAAATGTAGCCATCTCTATTGTTGTGAACTGATTGTAATGCAGTGCTTTCTGCTGGATTTATGGGCTCTGCTACATTACTATCACATGAAACAAGGTGCATTGTAGGACAAAGAAATACAATAAAGCTATTTGATATGGAGATCTCCAGGGGTCGTAAAACTACCCTAAAGCTAGCAGGCTAATTTAGGAAAAACTCCTAATACCAGTCAGAGGAGGAAACACTAGAACTTCACATACAAATTAAAACACTCTGCACAGCATATATTTTTCAAGTTTTGGGTGTAGTTTTCCTTTAAGTAAACACATGGCTACAAGTCATTTAGCCCATACTCTGAGTGCTTATTGTCTCTGGGGAAAACAGAATGGCAAACAAGCAGCAGTATGCTTTTCTGGCATGGATGCAACTGATGGTTAATTGTGAATTGGAGACAGTTATATGAAGACAGTTCTAGTTATTCAGTCTTTATTGAACATTTAGTGTTTATTAAGCAACCAGAAATAAGTTAATAGATGTAAGTTTTCTTTACAATAGTGATGTCCTAATGCTGAACCTTTACTACTGTACTCTTTCCTGCTATGTAGGAGTCTAGGATTTGTACCCATCATTTTAGATTTCCAACCAGGTTATTTGAAATTCATTAGCCAGGTGGCCAATGACTATGGAAAATGTATAGTGGCAACTAATACAAATAATTACTATGGTACTATACTTTCACTTTATCTTACCATTCAATAACCTTTAATAAACTTAATGAACTGTTCAAATAGCTATGTATTTTTTATTTAAAGTGCAGTGATGCCCCAATGGTATACCTTTGCTATCCTTTGCTGCTATGCAGGAGACCATAGTTACACACAATACTATAAAACAAGTTTAAAGGGGACAGGAAATCTGTGGTAATTAGCAACAGTTAGTATTGTTCTAGCAAGAGAAATCTAAGAGACTTGTTTCCAAATGAACATACTTAACTCTACCTTAATAAACACTGATATGAAAAATCGGGTTTTCAATTGTTTTGTTTTATGAATAAATTCTGCACAGTTCTTTCATAGGAACAGTAATTTGGAATTTTTACTATGTAACAGTTGTGTATAGACTGCTAAACATGAGCTATTGTCTTATCAGAACCATGCTTAGAGTTCTGTGTACAACTGTGACATAGATAAAACTCAGATCACTTGTTCCATGAAAAGAACTGTAACAGAATGCTGCCCATAAAACAAAACAATGTAAAATACAGTTTTCTTTCATTTTATTAATGTACAGTACCATTATGGATAATTTAGGCTTATGGACATCATTTCTGTAAATGGAACATTATAAACAGCTATCAATTAGAAATAATTTCCTGTCCTCTTTAAGAAACCAGTAGCTAGGTTGTCATATCATCTGTGGACATCCTGCAACCTCTCCCTCAAACTCCAAACAATGTGATGACATGTCCTTCATGCCTTTGGAACAATACAGATCCATTTTGTGACATGGGAATATGGTATGCCCCAGGCACAAGGGCCCTCTCACTGCACAGGCAATCTACACCTAGAACATACCTGTCATATGAAACATAGGTAGTGCCTGCAGAAAAAGGCCTTACAGTCTGCTTGATTGCTGTGTCCCTGATCCAGAGATTACAGCAGGCCACACCCCTTTCTCCAAACCACGACTCTCCCTTCAGCCTGTCCCACTGTCTTTTGAACTCCTCACCATCTTCTAATGACAACCTCAGATGTTAGTTCATTCCACCCCAATACTACTCTCTCAGCAAAGAAATATCTCTGACCTCCATCTTGAATCTTCCCCAAAGTCTAAAACAGTGTCCCCTTGTGGTTTTGTTATCACTGGGATGGAAAAGTTCCCAAACATGATCTTGTTTTACCTTTAAGATACTTGAAGACTTCAATTTTGTCCCCGTCTCATTCCTGTATTCAGCACATGAGTTCTTTTAACCTGTCATCAAATGTCCACACTGCTGTCCCTAAACCATTTTTGTTGTCCTCTTCTGAACTGCCTCGAGCTGGTTATCCTTCAGTCATGTAGGGGCTTCAGTATTTCACACACATACTTCAGGAGCAATCACACCAAAGATCTGAACAGTGGCAGTATATCCTCTTCCTTTTGCTCATGAACCCTCTAGCAGTGCAGTCTACCACTCTGTTTCCCTTGGCTGCTGCCTTCCTACACTGCATAGCTTGTTTAAGGTCTCCGTGATGGCTGTCCCCTGGTTATTTTCCTCATCTGATTCAGTGACCCTGACCCTCCCTAACATGTATTCAACCCTTGGGTTCTTCCTTCTTATGTGCATGACCTTGCACATCTTGGCATTGAACCCTAGCTGCCGGACACCTGACCACATCTCCAGCCTTGCCAGGTCATTATTTAGGTCCTGCACTTCTTGGTCCAAGTCCAACCTCCCATGTAGTTTGGTGTCCACCACAAATGGGCAAATACTGCCTTTAACACCATCCCCAGTGCAGGACCGGCCTTAAGAATAGGCAAACTAGATGATCATATAGGGCACCCACCTACAGGGATGCTCAAAACACAGTTCCATAAAAAACAAAAAATCCTTTTTAAATCTGTGAGAAGGACAAAAACAAGCATGCACAAATCTGGTGTCAATTATGTCTGGGGGTAGGAGTGTGGTGGTGAGGTCTCATGCCCATTCCATCCAAGTGCCTGTACTGGATTCTGCCCATAACTAACAAAACAGCCAATCTGTCCTATTGGAGCTGCTGTCTGATTGTTGCACATTTAGCGGCAGCCGATAGCATGTGTGGCAAAGCATCCACCTATGTCGGTTTTCTTATGTCTTTATGGTGGCAGCAGCAAGCAGAGTAGAGTGAGAGTGCAGATGCAGCAAAAGTGGACTGAACAGTTGGTAGACAACAGCAGTTTTGATGGGAGCACCAGCGTAGGTGAGGAGGAGAACAACTGAAACAACTGCAAGGAGAAGGAGTGAGTGGAGAGTGGAATGCACTCAGTGGTTACACTCTAACCAAACTAAGTTTGCTGATAGGTAAGGAGTCAGAGTTGCTGGGACTATAATGGCGCAGATGGCATCAGGTGCCAGAGCAGCTGTGGATGTGATCCGATGGGAGGAACAGTGTTAGTGGCTGGGCCATTAATCAGCTCACCTGTCTTCAGTGGCAGCACAGGCACTGGGACTGAGCTCTGAAGCAAGAGGTCTAAAGTCTGTCAAGAACTCAAAAGGACTAAGAGGGTCAGGTGGGGTGGAGGAGACCAGGAGAACTGGGCCAAGAGAGCAGGACTAAAAGACTCAGTCCAGTGGGCTGAAGACAGAGAGGAAATCGGGCCAGTGACAACAGAAAGAACTGGGTCCACGGTGACACGGATGTGGTCTGCAAGGCAGCAGCAACAATAGACAACTAACAAGGTGAGTGATGAAACAGTGAGTCAGCTGAACTAAACAAACATTTGACAATACCGAATGTTTGTGTATACGGCATGTGTGGCAGGCATGTGTAGTGGAAGACAAGTAAATTGTGGTGGATCCTGACTTCCTACTAACTGTAGGTCTGTGCCTGTGCTGTAATTAAAAACTGTCAGGGTAACCTACTTGTCCAGATGTAGTGCATGGGCTAATCGGGCCTCAATATGCCACGACTGCCCCTGTGAGGGAAGGGTCCTGGCCTGCAACAAGATGTCTTGTGTGTAGAACACTACAGCATGCATAATAATGCCATGTGAGGATGGTTTCCCAGCCTACCATAAGGTGTGTGTGTGCACTAGAACACTGCTCTGTCCCTCCTCAGGCTAGGACCAGTGCACACACAGCAACCCCTGTCCCCAAGCCTCATCCCATTCGGCTGGCTCACTGAGCTCGCACTTGAATTCAGGTCACTGGCAAGGGAAGGCAAAGTGGTCTCCACTGGGCCAACAGCTCTCCCTGAAAGCAATGTCACTTTAAAAATTTTTTCAAACACTTTGACCTCAAAATTTCAAAATAGTCTTTTCTATGACACCCTCCTCCCAATCTGAACATGACAGGTGTCATTTATAAAACACTGGATAACATGTATCTTTGCACCACAAGTGTAAAATCACATTTTGGGTAGAATTTCAAAAATGACAGCTGTTGGGTTTATGAGGTGGTGTGAAAAATGGATATTTTGAAAATTTGTTGTTAAAATTTTGAAAACTACCCAAGTGAGGAGCAAGCATTGAAAAATGTTGACATACCTGCATAACTTTGTTGTTTTCATATTGTGACCCTAAATGTTTAACATAGTCTTCTTATAACCCCACCTCATGAACCCTGTAGCTGAAAATGTTTAAATGCCTGATAAAATGTTATTTCATATCACAGGTGCAACAATACATTTTGGCCAGGATTGAAAAAATGACAGCTGTCACGTGCATGACGTGTGTGAAAAAATTGTTATGTTGAAAATTTGGAGTCAGAATATTGAAAACTGCCAAATGTATTAGTGAGTGTTCAAAAATATCAACATATGTTCATAATGATGTTGTTTTTAACATTGACCCACATTTTCATCATTGCCTTCTTATGACCTCACCACATGAACTCAGTAGGTGACATTTTTCAAATCCCACCCAAAAGGGCATTTTGTGGAGCGACTGTGCAATCACTTTTCAGGTGAGGATTGAAGAATTTCATCTATTTGTTCATGAGGTAAGGTCCCAAAAAGCCAATATGAAAATTAGGGGAGATATATTTAAAATGACCACATTATGAGTTCAAGTTCAAAATGCATTTAAATACGTTGACCACATACTTAATTTCCTTAGTTTCTGGTCTGCCATTGAAGCATGAAGACTTGTCTCCAGTCAAGAGAGGATTACAGTGATAGCCCCAATTGGGAAGGAAAGGGTGATGGCATTGGGTGTTGGGTGCTGAGTGGGAGGATTGAATGGGGAGTAATGGCAGTGGTGACAGCAGACATCGATGGACCATTTTCTCTTTTACATGAATTTAAAAAATACTTAGAGGACAGTTTTCTTTATTTGAGGTACCGACACTGGGTACTGGGCACCCTATTGTCGGTGTCAGCAGCTATGTCTTTACTGGTATTATTATTTACAGTAGTACATGCTCATAGTGAGCCCAGTCGGTGCTGACTGTGGTGGTGACAGGCAGGCTGTGCCAGTCACTGGCTGGGTATGGGTGAGGGGAGCGGGGTGGACTGGCACTGCTGGGTGGTGGGGTGGGGTGGGGAGCCACTAGTCTACCAGGGCTGTGAGATGCGGAATTTTATTCTTCATACTCAGAAGGACCATGAGACTTTGGAGTTTGGGATCAGGGGCTTGGGCAATAGACTTGTGGGACTACTTGTGTAGTACTCTGGGTTTGGTGCTGGGGAGTCCAATAGCCCTGTGGGGCTTATTTTACAGAATATTGGGGCATCAAGTCATTGGGCACTAGGCGCCTTCCACGTCCAGTAGTGTGGGCTTCTATAATCTGTTCAGGTATACCCTGTTTAGTGTACTTGTCAGGTTTGTGCAAGTCACAGGACTTAGACACAGACATGCACATTACAGAACTGGGTGCAGGGTCTTTGGTGCAACTGTACCCCTCATATGTCACAACTAGCAACATGCATAGCGTAATTCTAGACTCAGGCCCATAGTATAGAAAATATGAATGTTCATTATTTTGTTCAGCATATAGTATTTACTGTATGTAAAGGAACTGGAAGGATATTATTATATTCTAGTCTGTATTATAAAATGAGCAGGAGTGTTCAAGCAATCTGACTGACTGGCTTTTAGTATCGATACAATCTGCGATGAAATCACAATTGAAGATGAACCATGCCAGGGGTCACTGCGCAGTCATAGTTTTACACCCTGTTACACAATTTTCAGATATGGAAACTGTGTCAGTCCCTCCCCTATCCAGACCATCAGGCGATGAACTCCTCCCCACACACCCAAATGCTGCCACAGGATTCTTTTGGCAGATTAATTATCACACCACAACCTAACTCAAACAAAACGAAAACACTTGAAACCATGTATTGTGTTTTGTAACTTCCCAGCTGTGAAAACCATGTTCTTAAGTAATTACATTACAGCACCCAACCCACTAGCTCAATAAGCCCACCTTAAAGGGCACTGTCAGTTTTCCCCATGTTTTTTATCACTTCAAGAAGTGTGCCTGCTGGCACTCACCTATGACATTTATACCCTAGAATGCTTCCATAGATCCAGAAAATAGGCAGTTGTACCTGGTTTTGAAATATTTGTTGAAATTCGTTCGCTCGATCTGCGGTTAAATGACCCATACCGGAATCATATCATGGTTGAGCAAGCGCACCAGGCATGGCGCATTCCAAATAAGATTTTATACCATCGTCCCTGTACAAAGATGTTTTTATTTATTTAGTTTTGTTGACCGGTAAGTGCGCTAGCCAACAAGTGACTATTTTCAGGCACGACCGGGAGGTACAGTTACAGAACACAGTGATATATGAGATTACACAAAGCAGGATACATTTGCAGGATACATAAGAAATTACACAGAGCAGGATACATTTGCAAAGGACAAAGTCACACAGTGTAGTCAAGCATAGCAATAAGGATAAAATTACATGTATTCAGTTGTTGAGAACTAGGGGAGAGGTGGTAGGGGACAGGTGTAAGGGTAGGGCAGGAGAGCGGACAGGGGTGGTAGGCTAATAGCAAAAAGGGGAGGACAGGAGGGAGGTTAAGGCCAGAGTGCGGCATTAGCGGAGAAAGGTTACCACCTGTGTGGGGCAGTGGAACCCGGGTCGGCAAGAGAGCCGAGAGGTCGAGGGAACAGGACAGTGAAGCTATGGTGCAAAATAGAGCGGAGAGAGGGTGATGCAGGGAGGCGGTGGGGGGACTAGGTGCAAGGGTGAGGAGGATTTGAATCTAAAGGAATGGGGAGGGAAGGGTAGGGTGGGAAGGGCAGGGTATAGGAGAAAGGGATGAAGGGCATGGAACAGATAGGGAAATGAGTGGGTAGGGAGATAGAGTGCACCTAGTAAGAGCGCGCAGGAGCAGAAGAAGGGAGGAGGACAAGAGGCGGCGGGTGAAACGCATTGGCGGGTAGAGTAGTGAACCTGCGCCGAAGCCGGTGGAATTACGAGGATGGCATGAGAGAGAGGGGACAATGCCGAACTGGGATGGGAGGCGGATAAAATAGGAGAGGGAGGGGATGAGGACTGCTATAGGGAGAAGAGGGAAGAATAAATGAAGGAGGGGAAAGCTGGCAGGGAGAGGGGCAGAAAGGTGAAAGAAAGGTAGGAAGGGTGGCGTAAGTTACTGCATGTATAAGGTAGCAACTCTGTTACCGGCGGTGAACCGGAAGACAGCAGAGAGGGGAGGAGGCGTTAGAGGGGAGTGAGGCGGCAAACAGGAGAGCGGAGGGGCAGGAAAAGGAGGGGTAATGACAGGGGTACTGAGAAATGGCTAGTGGGAAGGAAGAGAGCGGGCTGGGGAGTAAGTGTTACAGGAACAGAGGGTGCAGGATAAGGAATGAAGGTGGGGAAAACAGCTCAGGAGCGAGGGCAAGCTAAGTGACTAGGCAGTAATTAGAGAGCTTTACAATTGGCATCAGAACAACAATGTTATACAGTATCAACAAACATGAAACATAAAAGCAAAAACAACCAAGAATAAAAAAAGCGCTAGTGCCTATAATACATAATAGGAGGGAGGAGAACAGGTTAGAGCATGGGATTCAAGAGGGATCAAACAAACACATTTGTCCATCGAGAGTAGGAAAGCTCTGAGATTGTGCTTAAATGCATCATGAGAAGGAGCATTTCTTAGTCCCTGGGGCAGCAAGTTCCAAAAGTGAGGGGCAGCATAACTGAAGGCTCCCGAGCCCTTTTTGTGCGTGCAGAGAGGAATATTCAATAAGGACTTGTCAGAGGATCTAAGGTCCCGTGAAGGTATAACCGTTGGAGTAGTTTTGAGAGCTCAGCTGGCTTTGATGCTCTGATGATGGTGTCGAAGGTTGCAGAGGTAATATTGCCTGGTGGAGGAGGGAGATAGCCAGCCCAGGTCTTTGTATAGCTGACAATGGTGCTTCAGGCGCAGTGCTTTAGCTGCATACCTGCAAACTTTGTTGAAGGTGGTGTCCCATTGGTGCAGAGCAGTTTGCTGACCATGGTTAGGATGGGAGCACCGTAGGTGAGGGTTGGTAACAGGATTCTCTAGCAACTTGCCAGTTTATGTGCGCAGGGGTAGCAGGTAGTTAGTCCTGTAAGCAGCCCTCAGCTTACAAATTGACAGATTTACAAGTTTCCTAGATGTGCAGTTTAGGTCAAGATTTTGGTCAAGGTGAATGCCCAAGTAGCGAAAAAGAGCTAATAGACTCCAGATGGTTACCATTAATGTCAGGCACAGAGAGAGAAGAAGAGCAGGTTCTTAATTTGTGTGGGGATCCAAATAGCATGGCTTTAGTTTTGTTGGAGTTAAGGACAAGGCGTTGGGTGTGTAGCCAGCGCTGCACCAAGTGGAAGTCTGTGGTAAGGGCAGCATTCAGGTTGGTGATATTGTCAGAGGGGCATAGATGACCAGGTCATCAGCATAAAGTAGTGAGTGGCCAGAGGTTACTACATCAGGGAGATTGTTTACAAATAGTGAGAAGAGGAGAGGACCGAGAATGGAGCCCTGAGGGATGCTAATATTGATAACAGCACTGTCAGAGATCGCCGAGTTGAATTTCACTGCTTGAGTCCTGTTGGAAAGGTAGCTGCTGAACCAGGTAGTGACAGGGTAGGAGAAGCCTCAGATTTCTGAGGGAGGCAAGTAGTAAAGGATGGTCAAGGTCGCAACGCTTTAGTGAGGGTCGATGAAAACAGCCCCTGTTAGCTTCCCTTTGTCCATGTTGGTAAGAATGTCAGAGGAGAATTTTGCTAGTAGTCATGGTGCTGTGGTGTTTTCTAAAGCCGTGCTGTGCTGTATTGAGTAAGTTGGAGTTTTTAACGAATTCGTAACTTAAATAGAGACTAATTTCTCAAGGATCTTGCTAAGGACTGATAGTATAACAATTGGTCTGTAGTTGGTCGTGTCATTTTGCTGCCTTTTAAACACGGGAGTAATTCTGGCAGCCTTCAGATTTCAGGGACAGAGCCATTGGAGAGGGATAGGGTGAAGATTCTAGCTATAGGTCCAGATATGAGGTGAGCAGCCATCTTTAATAGACGGGTTCCATTCCATCAGAGCCGGGGCTGGTATTGTCAGAGATAGCCTTGAGCAGCTTGAAGACTTGATGCCTGGTGACCACTTTGAAGTAGAATGGTTTAGATGAGGTAGGTGAATCGCCAGGGAATGCTGAGTTCAGTTGTGTAGCAGGAGATTGAAGGGAAGCTGTGTAGGCAGATAGGTCAGAAAACTGCTGGTTACAACGCGTTTGCAATAGTGAAGGAGTCATTACAGTGGACACCTTGCAGGACCATTTCTGAGGGGTGACAGCTTACGTAGATCCTAAAAAGTTTTAATGTGGCTCCAAAATTTTGGAGGGTCGTTGGAGGAGTTAGTCAGCAGGTTTTGACAGTATATGCTTTTAGCCTGCCTGATCGCCTTTTGCAATCATTTCTATACTGCTTGTACAGGATAAGATCCAGGGGAGCCCAGATTTTTGTATTGTTTCATTGCTTATCTCGACTTTTAACTTACATAGGAGTTCTTTATTTAGCCATCTTGACTGCTGACCTCTGACTCTTCTTTTACCTTTGGGAGGTGTTTCTTTTGTACTTCGCCAGACTTGGTGAGAAATATGTTAAGGGCAGTGTCAACATTGGAGGTGGAGAAAACGCTAGTCCAGTCTATGTCAGATATGTCAGATAAGAAGGCTTGTGTATCGAGGGCAGCATAGTTCGTGAAGGTAATCAGTCGTGGGTTGAGGAGCAGGCGGTGGCAGGAGCCAGTGACAGAGCGTTAGAGTGATCTGTAAGTGAGTCAGCCAGGACGGTAGCTTTGGAAACATGATCCGGTCAATTTGTAAGGATCCAGTCCAGTAACGACCCTGATAGTGAAGACATGGTTCTAGTGCAGATGGTTATAAGTTGGTGAAAATTTGTGCTTCGGATCAAAGATGCAAGGAGATTGTGATGTGGGCCCAGCCAGTTCAGGTTCAAGTCACCGAGGAGGAGTGTTTCATTTGTTTTACATTTTGAGAAACGTATTGCAGTAGGTTCTGGAGACCGTTCAGCCCACTGGTTGGCGGGTTATACACAAACGATATGTAGGTGTTTGACCCGAGAGTCAGGTTGTACATGCAGCGCTTCTTTACATAGCATGAGGGAATTCAGGGTTAGGTAGGACGCTAAGAGACAGATGACTTTTATAGTAAATAGCAACTCCCCACCCCCGGACCCAGATCGATCTCGGCCAAGAATATTATACCCAGGTAGAGGGCAGGAGGTATCGGATACAGTAGGTTTCAACCAGGTTTCGGTGAGGCATAGTATGTCAGGATCCACCAACTTAGCCCAGGCTTCAAGTTCAGCCAGGTGACCCAGGAGGCTTCTAATGTTCATATGGGCTAGTACCAGGCCTTTTAGTGCTAGTTGAGGTAGAGAGTGGGTGCAGAGTTTGGGACCAGGGTTAGATTCAATATCACCAGATAGCAGGAGGAGCCTCTGAGCCAGGTGTATAAACATGTCTACAGGAACATGCCTGGCTTAATTTTAGGTATGCAACTGCCCAAGAGATAGAAGTGGAGGGATAGGTAGGTACAACCCCTTTTGAGTAGTATAAGTATAAGTACATAACAGAGAGACAGGAGTATATACCTGGTGGTTAAGTCACAAGCCAAAAGAAATGATCAACAGCTGAGGTACAGAGTCACAGAATGTGTTAGAATTCCTGAAGGTGATGAACTGTGCCTGTGCATATGCAGGATTGAAATCCTTTGTCTGCATGCTCTTTGTCATTCAAAGAGGTCGCTTGAAAAGCCCACATACAGATCATGGAGCAGGTCAGACGAAATGTGGATTCAAGCAGACCTAGAGTCACTGAGTTTGTCAGACTTAGTTGCTTGACTTATGTTTTGCTAGGGATAGCTTCCAAAAGTTGATTTTTAAATGAAAATGCAGATACCTGGTGATGATGTTTTGAAGAAATCCAGTTCAGTAGACTTTCACGGATGTAGTGAGCAAGAATGGTGTAGTTACTCCAAGCAGAAAACCATGTAAATCCACAAAACTAAGCTACAGACGCAGATGTGTCTGCTTCCTATCAGCTGCAGCATTGATGTTGCCTCTGTGAATTCAGCAAAACAGAACTGCTCCTAGTGCTTATGAATCAAAACTGAAAAAGGTCCAGGATGGGTGAAGGTGCAACTTTTGTGATTGGTAGAACATCTGCATATGCCAGTGGTCATACAGTGTTGTTGCCAGTAATGACTAAGCTGTAAGTGCCCTCACCAACATCATATGAAATCATCAGCAACCCTTCACTGAATCCAATCTGCTTTTTTAAAGGCAGAGAAAAATGTAGTTACTGACATTTTGTAAAACATTTTAGACTGTTATTGCCCAAAACCATCCTGTGGAAACTCTGTGATTCAGAACTTCATGATATTACATGGACTATCATGATCTTCTGCCCTCAGGTCCTTGCTGGTGACCACAAATCCAAGATGGCTGGTCTGCAGATTTCTCAGAGTTGGAGCATCTTTACTAACAACAATCTGAAGAAAAACATTGTCAACTGAAGCTATCTGAATCTCTTCATTTGAGGCTTATGGGTCTCAAAGGTAGTGTCTGGAAAGATATAGAATTATGTGCATGTTTTCATCAGTTCTGGTAATGGAAACTGTCTTCATTTGTTGTCTGCCATTGTGCTTGTATAATATTTTCATGTGGTTCCTGTTTGTAAGCTGGTAATAGAGATGCTATTGTTGTACAGAAGCTAACCATGGCCAGTCAGCTCTGTTACTGTAAACTGTAGCTGATGGCCTGTGTAGCTCATGCTTTAACAGTTAGTTCAAAAGGTGTGATCAGGTTTAATTCAACTTCATTGACAACCAGGTCATGAATAGTCAGGACTGGCTTCTTATTGCCACATAAGTAACAGACACCCAAAAGGTGCTGACTACTGTTATAAATATCAGTAACTTCAAACTCGAAGTTGTCCATTTTCACTTCATTATCAGAAGTGTGAATGTAGTAGATCTTGTTGCCTGCCAGTTGCAGCTGTGCAAAGGAGGTGATGGGCACGCCGAGGTTGTCCACGATTTCTAAATGACCATGTCTTTGAGCACAGGTGATGCTGAATTGCAATTTGTCATCAGGACTGTTAATGTCACTGGTGCTAAGGAGATCTGTGATGAGTGTTACCTTCAACCTTCATTTAGTGTGACACCTTTGTTACTTGCATGCAGAGAGACCATTTCAATACTGCAGTGCTGATGTAGAAGTACTTGTCTATCAGTGATTAATGTCATAAGTAACACCAAATCTCATAAGGTCACAAATTTCTTCTTGGCCAGTATGGACATACTGGATAATTAACTTATCAATGCTATCTTGAGTGAAATTCATGAGTAGCAATATTGCTGCTAGATCATCCTGCTCTGGTAGGTACTGCAGGAGACCTTGACTTGGTCCAATATGAATAACATTGATCAGTGTGTTGTCATCCGAGTCTAAAACTGTGGCTTTAAGGACTTTGTTATTCATTATTTTGGATTCACCAATTTCAACCTCAATTCTATCATTAATGCTCACTCTTGAGTCTATCATCCACTGGAATTATCAAGATTAAGACTTTTTTGTCTGCACTGTGTTTCCCATTGATAAGTTTTATTTCAAAGCCATCTTTTACTTTCAGAGTCATTATGTTTATAGACAGTGTTGGAACCCTATTTAACTTGTTCTATTGAGAAGTTTTCACAGGAACCAAACCAGTTGCCAGTTGTTGTACAATACTGCCATGTTTTGTGCTACAGTAATGATAAAACCAAGCTCACATATTGGGAGGTCTGTGTCAACAGCACCAGGGTATCTACAACAAGACTTATACCTTCCATGTGTGTTTAACATGCAAAACCCTTTGAATGGGGTCCCTGAAGCACATGAAAACCTTTGAATGGACACCCTATCTGAGATGCAGGTACTACTTACAAGTAGAAGCAGGGGAAATGGATAAAGAAGTAACCCTGGCTATTGCTTTCATTAAATCTTACACCTATGGGCATGTCATGCCGATGAATGCAAGAAAGCCCTGGATGAGTTTCTAATAAAGTCCCATGATGTCACAGACATTCAGAGGCAAAATGTATAGAAAACAAACCCATTCCTTGGTAAAGAGTGCAACTGCTAGAATTATTCAGTAGTTCCATGTAGAAAGGTAAGCTATGAAATTCAATTTATGGCAACCTGACATCTGTGAGCTAATGAACTATAGTGGTATGTTATCTGAACTGGCCACACATCAGAGGAATGGACATGTAATTTTATGGTAGTATGATTCAATTAAACCCAAACAGCCAAAAACTCAGTTTACATAAAATATATGAGGTGGTATTCAGAGAATAATGAGCTCTACCTTAAATGTAATTGCAAATATAAACACAAACCTATTGTGATCCAATGGTTCTAACAGGATTTGAAAAATGTGCCAGCTTGAACAAATGGTATCAAAAACCACTGGAGCTAAACAAAAGTAATTACATTGAGCAATTCCTAAATGAAGGGAGTATTTTGTAGTGAATAATCTTAATCACAGAAGCAAATTTTATAGCAAAGTGGTATAAAGCCAAATGACAAGTGACCAGATGGAGTTTGTGAAGGATCCAATGGAGCATTAAGGATATATAAAGAATGTAAAGGTTGGATTGGAAATGAGAAGCAACAAATGGCATGCACAGGACCCGAACAGTTTAGGCAGATTATAGTTAAGAAATTATGGGGAAGCATTCTGGGAAATGTGCAAATAAGATAAATAAAAGTGATACAATATCAAGACAAAGTACAAAAATAAGTTAAATCTTTTAAATTGTGCAAAAGATGACTAAGAAGTGATACTATATAAAAACATCCAAAGTACAAAAATGAGTGAATCTTTTAAAAGATGCAAAGTGGTCTCTATGGGTATTAAGGCAAGTAATTTAGCCAAAATAGAAAAAGAAAACAGTGTTCTACTACAGAAAAATACCATGGCTATATCTGTTAAATTCATGAAACTAATTAAAGCACTCAGTGCCTTGGCATATAAAAAGACTAGTATTAGGAAACGTTTGTAATTTTTTTTTTTAATCAGGGTCACTGTTGGGAGAGTGATCTGTTGGAAAGCTGCTTCCTATTATTGGAAATACAAAAATATTTGGTCACATAAGTATGGTGTCATATTTATGGAACACATAAAAACAGAGGAAAGAAGTAAGTGCCTCAGCTGGGACTTGAACCCAGACCACTGGGAATACTGTTCCAGTCATGCTAACCAGCTGCACCACCTAAGCAACTGGAACCTGGGCTGACCTGGAGTACACATTACTCTTTCTCTAATGCACAACCTGGTGATGCCCAAATAATTACTACATTTTCAATTACATAAGTGTGGTGTGCATATTTATGGACACACACAAACAGAGAGAAAGAAGTAAGCACCTCAGCTGAGACTTGAACCAAAGCCACCTGGAATACCATTCCAGTCATGCTAACTCAGCTGCACCACCTAGGCAACTAGAACCTGGGCAGTCCCGAAGCACACATTACTCTCTGGGTTCAAGTCCCAGTTAATGCACTCCTTCTTTATTTCCTCTGTTTGAATGTGTTTCATAAATATACACTACTCTACAGTACATGATTGAAAACCGAGACCTGGCTGGATGAGAATGCTGGCCCAGTTTGGCATCAGCAATTCCGGCTGGGTACTTGGTGATACACACGCCTAGGATGGATCCTAGGAGCAGGGTGTTACTATCTGCTTTAGATTGGAACTGGGCCTAATGGAGTACCAGTGGGAACTACCAACTCCTTCGAATGTATCATGGGTAGGCTGTAATAAATTCACGGATCGCACAGATTTCACGATTGCCGTGAAAATGGATGTGCCATGAATTTTGCAAAATCGAAAGAAGTCAGTGAATTTGCCTTTGTTTGTTTTTTTTTTTTATCATCTATCCAGTTTTTTCAGTGATACAGTTATTGGATGACGGGGATCGGGGTGTAATGCATTCGTGTCCAGGCTGAAATAAACATTTGAACATTTGTGTTGGCTTATCTGTGTTTTCTACATCAGAGCAAGAAGACATTTCAGTCAATGCGACTGTGTTTTGCCGGTGAAGTTCAAGATTTCAGTCGGCATAGCTTTTCATGATAGCAGATTGTATAGTGCCATTTGTTTGAATGGGGAGCAAGAAGACATTTCAGTCAATGCGACTGCGTTTTGCCTGTGAAGTTCAAGATTTCAGTCGGCATAGCTTTTTCATGATAGCAGATTGTATAGTGCCATTTGTTTGAATGGTGGTAGCAGCATAGTCTGCCTCTTAATTATTTGCTGCAGTCCGCTTTAATCCAGCCGTGCACACACCGTGAAAATGGCTTTTTTACCATGCACACACCGTGAAAAATGTCTTTTACCGTGAATTTATTACAGCCTTAATCATAACATGGCGGTGGGATGCAGGATACTTCTGCTTACCATCTACCAGGTGATGGGAATGTTTTCTCCTGTGGGAAGTCACAGACTTCATTGTCGACCTGATATTGGGATCCCCAGATTGTTGGTTCTGGGGATTTCAATGCTTGGTCGATTATTAATCTCACAGTTTGGTCAGGGCTTCCACCTGTTAATGATTTCACTGGGCTTCACACAGTTTATTTCTCCTCGACCCATATTGGTGGTCATTCATTGGACTTGGTGTCCTACTGGGGATGGAGATATCCGATTTGGAGGTAGAACCAGTCGGGTTGTCTGACCATCATACCATTGGTTCAGTTTTGAGGCCACCACTAGTAGGCTACCCCTATGGAGATGGTCTGGTACCACCCTTTGAGGGCATTTCCCAGATGGCCTGATGGCAGTACTGGACCTATTGGGTTTACTGAGTGAGTGCATGGATCCAGGGGACCTGGTAGTTGCCTATAATAAGGCAATAGTAGGGGTCCTGGATTCCATTGCTCCTGTTCGCCTCATTCCGTCATTTTGCCCCAGGTCTCCTTGGTTTGATGAGACTCTGAGGGAGTTGAGGAGAGTTGGACGAAGGTTAGAGAGGTGCTGGTGGAAGTCAGGCCTGGATTGTGACAAACTTAGTTTGATGGACCATTATGTGGTCTATCAATCAACAATTTTCGTAGAAGGCAGAATTCCTGTCCAGAGATATTGCTCTGCACAGAATTGACCAGCTCAGCTTTTTCGGACTGTGGACAGATTGTGCAATCCAATCTGTCTTCAGCCCAGAAGAGCCTTTTCTCAAGAATGGTGTGAGGAGTTTGCTCAGTTCTTTTCAGATAAGGTTGCCACAATCAAGTCTGATAACCGCTTGACCCTCCCTAATGGGAGCTGTGATGGTCGGGAGGAGATGTCGGACACCCAATTTGTGTGGTTTGACTTCAGCCTTCCCACAATCAGTGACAATGTGATGCTCATCCAGTCATTGTGTCTGACCAACTGTGGCTTGGACTCCAGGCCCCACACATCTCTTAGTGGGCTGTGTGGATAGGATTAGTCTGGTCCTTGCTGAGATAGTCTGGAGGTCTTTGGAGAGGAGGATTTTTCCAAATCCTCTGAAGGAGGCTGTGGTTCAGTGCCTTCTTAAGAAGTCCTCCTTGGACCCCAGATTGTCTGGCTAACTACAGGCCTGTCTCTAACCTGACCTTCGTGGGTAAGGTTATGACAAAGGTGGTTGTGTCGCAACTGGATGATCATTTGACCAGCCACAATGTCTATGATTCTCTCCAGTCCAGATTTAGGAAGAGACACAGTACCGAGACAGCTGTTGTTCAGGTACTAAATGACCTCCTAATAGTGAGAGATCGAAGGACCCTCTCCATCTTGGTCCTTCTTGATCTCTCTGCAGCATTGACACTGTGGACCATAGTGTGCTATTGGAGTGCTTGCAGTTTATATGTGGGCTGTCTGGTACAGTCCTCAGTAGGTTTCAATCTTTGCTCAAGGTTAGGACTCAGAGGGTGGTGTCTGGGATTTTTCCTCGGCATCATTCCCCTATCCTGTGGGGTGCCACAGGGCTTCATTTTGGTGCCCATGTTTTTGTGGTGTACATGCTGCCATTGGGAGTGATTATTAGGCAGTATGGTTTGAGTTTTCACTGCTATGCAGATGATACTCAACTGTACATGTCCTTTGTGCCCGGCCAAGATGCTGCCATTTCGGTCTTTAACAACTGTCTGGCGAAATCCAGGACTCGATGAATGTGAGTTGGCTGTGGTTGAATCCAGAGAAAACTGAGGTGTTGGTTGTGGACCCAGGTTGCCGGAGGCGGGTCTGTTGGCGGTATCACTCTCGGGTTTATGACTTGGGGTGTTCAGCTAATTACCTCAGACCGGTGGAACCTGGGCATTGTGTTTGATGGCTGTTTGACACTTAAATCTCAGGTGTCGGCAGTTGTCAAAGCCTCTTTACCATCTGAGGAACATCGCCCTGGTGAAGCATCTGGTTCCTCCTGGACGATCTTCCTATTTTGGTCCATGCCTTTGTTACGCCTGTCTTGACTACTGCAGCGCCTTTACCTTGGGCTACGAGGGTTGATATTCGCCACTTGCAGCTAGTGCAGAATCGCGGCTGCCAGGCTGTTGACTGGGTCTTCTAGGGCCAGTCGTATAATGCCTGTTCTCCGCAGACTGCATTGTCTGCCAATATGCTGGCGAATCACCTTCAAGGTCGGTTTGCTGACCTATAAGGCCCCACATGATCAAGGACATGGTTACCTGAAAGATCTCCTTTGTCCTTACTGTCCCTCCTGCTCTCTCCAATCCACTGATGAGGGATTGCTGGAGATTCCAGGGTTCATTTAAAGACAACTGGGGCCAGATTCTTTAGTTTTATGGCCCCAACCCTGTGGAATTCTCTACCTTGTCAGGTGAGAAATTGCCCGACTGTCCAAAGCTTTAAGGGGCATTAAAACATTTCTTTTAGCCTTTCATATAATGATTTTTCATGTTGCTGCCTTGGATGAATTTTAATTATTGTTTTAATTATTTATTGATTTTATTATGTTATGTACAGGTGCCTTGGTTTCAGAAAGGACCTTTTATAAATAAAGTTAGATTTGATTTGATTTAATTATTTGTGCATCATCAGCTTGTGCATTAGAGAATGAGTAATGTGTGCTTCAGGACAGCCCAGTTTCCAGTCACCTAGGTGGTGCAGCTGGTTAGCATGACTGGAACAGTACTCAGGTGGTCTGCGTTCAAGTCCCAGCTGAGGCACTTACTTTCTTTCTCCCTCTGTTTGAATGTGTTACAAAATGTTTGGGTTGAGAGCATATCTCAGTTTTAAGATAGTAAAGATGTTTGATAATGATATACACATCTAGATAGCCCTCTCACCTTGCAAGGTGAAGCTATGTGGATTATAACATTTAACATCACAATTAACTGTTTGGTACATCCTCATATTCGCAAGACAGCTTGATTAGGCTGTTATTCCTTCATACATTTAATGTCTCCTGTTTCACATTACAGATGCAACCCCCCACTGCCCCCTTCTTTAACTAGCAGGGTTGCTCCTCTCACCACAGATACCTAGGGGCAAACGAGAGGGGTGGGGTTTACATAAGTGAATACAGATTTGGAAAACAGAGAAATGGCCATCATTAGGCTAGATGACCTGACTGTTACACTAGAACAGTCAAACCCAAGTGTGGCTACATGGTACACACCTGGGAGACCAATTACCATAGTCCAACAACCCAGATCCCTGAGAGAAAATATTTGCTCACAATTGTGCTAGGCTTGTACTTCTGGTCAGGGCACCCAAGTAAATCCAGACACAAGGAAGCAATAACAATACTGTCCAAACCAGGTTGGGATTCTAGAGTGTGGCTTTTATTCACGTAACAAAGTAGGAATAATCACAAAACAAAGATGGACCCCATAGGGCTACACAAACTGGCATTGCAGATTCTCCAGGGTACTGAAATTCTGACATTCCCATTTAGCATAGGCTGAAGTAACACAAAAACAGTGAACATCCTGGTTCTGAAATGGAGATTGGCACACAGCCAGAACTGGTACATTTTCCATCAACTAGGCACTACGGCCAGTACTAGGACACTTTCTTATATTTCTTGAGGAATAAAGGTGGTACACATGACCACAAAGGAGCACATCCAGGCTCAGGAACTTTCAGAACTCACCATACTGGGGTAAACTGAGACAAAACAACCCACATCCAGGGCAACTGCTTTCATTAGGCATTGGTAGATGCACTAAGTGAAAAGTACTGGTGCCTAAACTGAACCCAGAGAGGTGCAACAGGCTCACTGCAGATGGGGAGTCTCCACCTTGGTTTCCAAGTTTATACCCAGCCATTTGATCTGTTAATAACACCACAACTGTAGAAAACTGTAGATGCTGTCTTGAAATGTATATCACATTTAACATACTACACACACACCTCTGAGGTGTCAAGTTAAAGGTTCTGTACTTGGATGGTCACATACTGGACTCAATGTAGGAAGACACTTTTAAAACACAGAAAGTCTAGGTGACAGAGTCCCTTTGTCAGAGAAATTCACCCCAGGTATTGTAGGTGCCCCTCTTGGGCTTACTCAGAAGAAAAGTTGCACTCACAACAAATCAAGATGTCCAAGGCAGCTTCACCCAGACAGAATGGATTTGAGGTGCTTGCCCCTGAACCCTGAAGATCACCCCATCTCTCCTGGAATGGGCAAAGGAAAACCCACTTAGCAGGGTCCCTACCACTCAGACACTGTCTTCTATGTTCTTCTTCTAGGGTGAGAACAAACTACCCAAAACTAAAGAGGCAGCTCAGTTGGTAGCACATCTTCCTCCTCTGGACCATAAGGTCATGGGTTCTCATCCCACACTGGGATTGGACTTGCACCTAAAAATCATTGGCACCCAAGTGTAGTATTGGGGTACTGTACTGCTGGGGTGTGTCATTCTTCGGATGAGATGTTAAACCGGGTCCCTTCTGCCCATCCTGGTGTTATCCTGGTGGGTGTTCGATGGAAGTTAAAAGAACCAAAGGGCACTTTTGCAAAGAGCAGAGAACATTCCCAGTGTCTGCTGTATTCCCCTTCCATAAACCGGTTCATGCAATTATCCAGGCTGTGTGTGGGTGATGATGTGCAATATGGCCACCACCACACATTCAGTCACTTCACTACCAGTCTAGCATTGCTTGTAAAGCGGTTTGGGATACTGTGTATAAAAGTGCTATATAAATGCTGATTCTTCTTCTTCTTCTTCTTCAACAGAGCTGACTGAGGAGCTGCACAGCAAGCTGCAGCCTCCTCCTGGAACTCACACTCCAAGACTACTGAACATTCTACTCTAGCTGACAACTGTTAGCAGAGTGTGACTTATCTCCGCTGTGAGAGTTCTAAGATTACATCATCACTCCAGCTCAGCGGAGACTGAAAACAGAGTGTGACAGTGTGAAACCCATTTACCTGGCATTTTACAAGCTGCCTTCCTGCCTGCCACTGATTCTGACTGGGATTCTAGTAACCCTGAGAACAAGGGTGTTACACCGATGCCTGACATGAGCTGTATAACTTTGTATTTTATTCAAAATGCAATAAAATGTAAGTTAAAAAAAGCCCAATGAGCAAAGGGAAAGAAGCTAAGTGAAGGAACAAAGACAATAGTTTTGCTGAAAAATGGTATATAGGAATAATCTTGCAGCACAAAACTTTGTGCGACTGTTCTCAGTACATCTGCAAGAAGAGTAGGGCAAAGCATCCACCTGCATATTATACATTAAATCCTGATGCCAGTTTGGATTCACCTTCTGTTAAGCAAAAGGACCTAATTTATTTTGCCATAATTGAGTTGTATCATATGGCTGCTAGTGGTCATCCTGGAATTAATAGTCAGATGGCTTCTTGGGCAATATTAAACAGGGTAGGGTAACCCCTCCCCAAAAAAATACAAAGAATAATTAATCCTAGACTAACTTTGTATTAAATTGTTCGTGCTATAGGCCCATAGGGCTCCAATAAAGGCACAACTGAAGTATGATGCTCAACCAGACCCTAAAATGGAATATATAGTCAATTCCTCTTTTATGCACACTGTTGGAGACAGCAATTTTTGCATACATCCAAAATTGCATACATCCAGAAAATGAACTATACATTTTAAAAGCCTGCAGAAGGGAAGTTTATCAGTATAGTAGCTAAATGCCTCATTCATTCCAGGCAGGAAAGGTTTATCAAGCAGCAACACATCATGCTCAATGGAGAGAACAGTTCTGTTGGTTTTCTCATTTGTTTGGCAGGCAGCATATTGAGTTTGCAGGACTCCTCATATCTTTAAGCAACAACTTCAACACCATTTAGTATTTAATTTTACCCCATGTCTGAGCAAATACTCCCCAGCCAGGTCAGAATACCAATCCGGGGGTGACCAGTGGGGGTACCTCAGGGATCCATCCTTGGGCCAGTCCTGTTAATGGTTTCATTAGTGACATAGCAGAAGATCTGAAGGAAAGGTGTGCCTGTTTATTGATGAGACCAAGATCTGCAACAGGGTGGATAATCCAGGAGGGATGAAGAAAATGAGGAGGGACCTGGGGAAACTTGAAAAATGGTCCAAGGTGTGGCAGTTGGAGTTAAATTCAAAGAAGTGTAAAATAATG
The DNA here is from genome assembly GCA_016271365.2 of Neoceratodus forsteri. Lineage (NCBI taxonomy): Eukaryota > Metazoa > Chordata > Ceratodontiformes > Ceratodontidae > Neoceratodus > Neoceratodus forsteri. Next base: position 854,304,695 of record CM057459.1, on the reverse strand, counting down.
CACCTGGGATGAGGGAACACTGGAAAGAGCTACAGGAGGAGGGAGTTGCTGACAATTGCCAAGGAAGAAAGGGATCTGAGGGTCATCATTTCAGATGACCTAAAGTTGAAGCAAAGTACGAAGGCTGCAGGGAGGTCCAGTGGCATGCTGGGGTGCATAGACAGAGATGTCATTAGCAGAAGGATGAGATGGTGATGTCATTATATAAAACACTGGTGAGACCACACCTAGAGTGCTGTGTACAGTTCTGGAGGCCACATCTTCATAAGGATTGTCATCGAGGCACAGGTCAGGAAGCATAGGAAAACCATAAGCAGCTGTAAAATTCACAAGAGATTTCTTGTTAATAACAGTAAAATAAAAATGTTCAGAATAACTATTTACAATGGCAGTAGAAACACAGAAAACAAACGGAGTCCTTCTGAGTTTTTCTTAATTTCCTCTCACAGTCTCTGTCTCTCTCCTTTGCAAAACATTGCGGCTCTTTTATAAGTCTGTGCATGAGCTTCTTAAGAAAACAACATGCTTCTCACACAGTGTTCTTGAAAGTTCCAAATGTTGTCAGTTTCAGCAGGTGCAGCAAAATAACATTGTTATCCAGAACTGACCTCTTGTTTACATCTTTTGCAAAGGCTTAAAATTGCATCTCAGATTAACCCACTGAGTTCCAAATAGCTTTGCAATAATTTCAACAGTATAACAGTATATAGTTTCAGCTTTATAATAATTTCAACAGTATAACTAAACACAGTTTTAAACAAAGGAATCCCAATATCAATTACATATCCTCAAACAGATTCATATGTTTTATACCCACATATATGCAAGGGAAGAAAAGACAGAACAGCAAGTGAGTGTAGAGAGATAGCAAGAGGCAGGGAACTGCAAGACCATCAGGGTGATCAAGTCCTAGGTCTCACAAGAAAATGTGGCTGTGCAACCAGACAGAGAAGAGACAGAAAAGAAGAGGATAGAACAGATCCTTTCATTTAAACTCCTTCTCCATAACAACTGGGACAGGGAAGTATTCAACCCTGTCACAAGGACATTGACAGGGTGGAGGCAGTCCAGAGAAGTGTGACAGAGATAGTACATGGCTTGTACCAAGAAAACATATGATGAGAGACTAAAGGACCTCAATATGTACTTATTGAGGAGAAGAGGGATTAAGGTGACATGATAGAAATATTCAAGTACCTTCAAGGGATGAACAAAGTAGGGGGGGCAACATCTTCCACTGTAGGGGAGTACAAGAATGAGGGGCATGATATGAAATTGAATGGTGCCAGGTTAAGGGAAATGTGAGGAAGTTTTTCTTCACAGAGAGGTGGTGGATGCATGAAATAGTTTGCCACAGGATGTGGTGGGAGCAGGCAAAGTGGAAAGATTTAAGCATGCATGGGACAGACATGCGAGAACCTAGAAGTGGGAAGGAGAGAGAAAGATGTTAACTCAGTAGGATCAGAGGCTGCAAACAAGGGAGGGCTTACAGGCAGATGAGATGGGCCTCGCAGTCCTTATCTGCCAACAATTTCTTTGTGTTCTATGTTTCTGTGTGTGCATGTATACCTGACTAGAGGTGTTGTAAGTCTTTATTTGCAGGTGAAGTTTAGAGAATCAACAACTCTGCCCCCACAGATAATTTAATGAAGTTTTCCCTTTAAAGGAAATTTCGTATACTGACATCACCTTATAACTTTGCCTTATCATTGGAAAGGTCAGGTTTTGGGGAAAGAAGCTCTGTCACATGGAAGAGTTTATGCAGTCACAAGGTACATTCCCAGCCAGGGCCAGTTTCAGTTTCTCAGATGTAATACACAGTCTGTGAGTGAGTGCAGTGGTGGAGAAATAGCCAGGGCCACTGGTGCAGTGGCACAGGGGCCCTACACAGTTAGGGGACCCATAACAGTGAGTGTGCTGATTTTGCCATTTTGGAAATAATTCTATGTTTTTGACCAGCCATGCACTTGCAGTACTATTGCTGTCTGCAGACTGCAGGTGGCAACAAAGAGTGCATTATTTTGGCCAGTCGCGTATCACACTGGTCAGAATCACGTTAGACTGAGAGCACTAGTATGTACTTACATTTATTTGGTGTGGTCTGCTGTGTTGTGGGCAGAGCGTCTCGAAGTTTCTATTGTTGTGGGTGGGGCTCACTCAAAATCAGGTCTGTCTGCTGTTGTTGCTAGCAGTTGGGGTGGGAGTCAGATCAGCTGACCGGTGGCCATTTTTAAGCGTAAAGCAGGCACTGTAGAGGACAGCCATGTGGGTCCTTCATGAGCTGCACCACATGACTGGCTGGCTGACACCTGACTAGATAGGGACAGTGTCAGTCAGTAAGTCTGTGGTAGGCAGGGCTGAGTGTCATGAGCGGAGTAGTTAGTAGCGTATGCAGAGCGACAGCAGAAAGGGTGATCACTGATTATCTTTGAGTGTGCTCAGCTGGCTTGACCAGTTGAATTCTAATCTAAACCTTTGCCTTACTCCTAGTCCTCTGTTGTGCCTGTGTTTGTGTCAGGCCAGGCTTTACAACAAAGTTCTACAGTCTACTCTGGGGCAAAATCAAATAGCCTTTTTTTTTTTTGGTGGCACAAAATTTAACAAAATGGAATAAACTGCCATGTCGGCAGTGTATAGCAGCTCCATAGACTGACTAGGTAGGTGGCTGGGACCAGGTCAGATGACTCACGAGTTGATCTAAGGGTCTGACTGCCTCCCAGTAGTACTTAGTAGCGCTGCATAGTAGTACTTTCTTGTTGATGCAGTGCTAAGTCTGACTGAGAAGTATGTCTCATAAGAAAGAAGAATCAGATCATTCAGTCACTAGTCTCTGAGTCTGAGTCTCTGTCTCTTCTGACCCAGCCACTCAGCCACCCAGTGATTTACTGCAGTTACAGACACAGGAGTACAGTACAGTGCAATAGCAGTGCACACTGCACAGTGCTTGACTGACTGCTTGCCTTGTAGCTGTGCAGTGCTCTGTGCCAGGGCTCATTTGTGTGTGACTCCTGTAATTTTTTTTCTTTGTTTGTGTCCAGCCTCCTGTGGGTGTCTTGCTCTCTCTTGCTGACCTCAGTCAGTCAGCAAATTGCAAAATTGAAATCAAACATCCTGACCTCTTCATCTCTGTGTGACTCTCTCTACTCAGATTGACTGACTTGTGTGTGTTTGTCTTGTCTCTGTCCAGCCTCCTTTCTTCATTTCTTTGAATTTCATGCTTGCTAGTCTGGTCAGAGAATCCTCCTCATCAATCTGATCTGTGTTCATAGTATAGTGACAAATAGTAGTCACTCAGGGTATACAATCACAGAGAGGCAGTCAGAAAGGCTAAGAAGACTGCTATACTGTAGGTATGCTGCACCATGGTGAAAACTTTACCACGACCGACACTACAGCGACAACAACGCCAGGTCGCTGTAGTGTCAGTGCAGGACCAGCACTGCTTTCTGTTGGTATTGCACCACTTACCTGAAGCAACTCCAACTCAGAGCTGATTAATTTAGTAGCGGGGTTGTGGGCAAAGCCCCAAAGAAAACACAGCAGTAAGTGACTCCTTTATGTCAACCACAAATGCTGTTGACATAAAGAAGTTACTGTAACGACAGTCGACAATAAAATTGTCAACCGACTGTCATGGATCCTACTGTATACACACACACAGACTGTTGAGAAAATGCTGTCTGGTGTCAGCACTGCAGCAGCATAGTGTGTGTGTGTGTGTGTGTGTGTGTGTGTGTGTAGTTGTGGAAAATAAGCAAAAAAAAAGCAATCAAACCTACTATACCCAACCTACGGTCCAGGGACTGACCCCACCCCCAAAAAATAAAAGCACTAACTATAGTACAGCACTCACTGTAACATAAATAAAATAAGGATGTTGGGGTGGTGGAATGGCAGATTAATCAAGTCAAGGGATTATAAAATAATTATTAAATAATGGAGCACCTCTTGTCCAGTTCTGCACCTCTCACTCCTGGTTGCCATTACTGTAGCCTAAACCTTGAAGTGAAGCAAGCAAACAAAGGCAGTGATGGGTACTAGTGGGCATTGTGCCTGGGGAACTGAGTATTGAACTGGGGAATACCAATAAAGGAGCACCTCCTCCAGACCTGCACAGCTCCCTGTTTGTCATTACTGCAGCTTGAAGTGAAGCAAGCAAACAAAAAGTATAACCTACATAAAAAGTGTAACAGCCCTCTGCAAAGGCAGTGGTGGTAGAGACTAGTGGGCACTGGCCCATGGGGACTGAGTACTGAGCTGGGGGATACCAATAAAGGAGCACCTCCTCCAGATCTGCACATCTCCCTGTTGGCCATTACTGCAGCTTGAAGTGAAGCAAGCAAGCAAAAGTATAACCTACATAAAAAGTGTACCAGTCCTCTGCAAAGGCAGTGGTGGTAGGGACTAGTGGGCACTGGCCCATGGCCGTGGGAACTGAGTACTGAAATGGGGGATACCAATAAAGGAGCACCTCCTCCAGATCTACACATCTCCCTGTTTGCATTACTGCAGCTTGAAGTGAAGCAAGCGAACAAAAGTATAACCTACATAAAAAGTGTAACAGCCCTCTGCAAAGGCAGTGGTGGTGGGGACTAGTGGGCACTGGCCTGTGGGGACTTAGTACTGAACTGGGGATATCAATAAAGGAGCACCTCCTCCAGACCTGCACCTCTCCATGCCTGACATTACTGCAGCCTAAGCACACAAAAACTAAGTACTTCAGTAATTACATAAATAAAATATTGCAAAGGTAATGATGTGTGAGGCCAAACCAACAGCTTCTAGAAGGCAACAACTAATGGGGCACTGAACATCTCTGGTGTTAGCCATGGTAGCTCAGTTCAGTTGTGCAGTTGAAAAGACTCTGAGGTTGAAGTTCAGATATACAGCGTATGTTGGTGGTATAGTGGAGAATAATTTTATCTTGTGATTTACAATACTGTATATTGGAAATATAATACTGTAGATTATAAATACAGCTTATTGCTGAATGTAAAAGATACCTCCAAAATACAAAAGTGGTGCACAAAGGGTAAACAGAAGAAGAAGGAATTGCTGCTGGCTACAAAGCTTCCTAAAATCAGGGTTTTTCTCAACTGCGACTGAGCCTGACAACACACCCAATAAGACTGAAACTTGAAAGTAACACAGGCACAGAGAAAGACAGTGGACCTTGTACTGTGGCCGAGATAGCCTGTGCTGGTCATGCTGACCCTGAAACTAACTTTGCTAAACAATCTGAACAAGAACTGGACATCAAAAGCATATTGGAAAAAGAACTCGACAAAACAAGTGCTGCTTTAAACAGTGAAGAAGAAGAAGAAGAACTGCATTTCCAAGTTTTCCTCCTGCTGGTGACAACCCTCAGACAGAGGTAATTTTCCTTTAGATATTAAGGACAGCAGATAAAAAGATGTATCATAGCACAAGGTTTTTGTAAACCAGACGGACCATTTCCATGAGACAAAAATCAAGATAAGCGCTGTTTCTCCAGAAGCTATTACAAAATTACAACAAATGCAGGGGTTACATTGCTATATACTTGACTTTGTTACTTTCTAAATTAGACTGTGCTTATTGTCAGCCATTTCGTCTGTTTGCTGATCATAGTGCACCTGCATATAATGTTGCATGGGTTAAAGGAGTTCAAGACTGGCATCGCCTAAGCAGCAAAACTGAATATCATGAAACATCAGCAATTCATTTACAATCTTGCTTAGTGTATGAGCAGTGGCGATATATGGCACAATCCTTGAAGATTTTGAAACTCAAATACAGAGGACAAAAACTTCTGGAGACAAGTTTTGGAGCATCTCATCAATGTGACTCTTACATTAGCTATGTGCAATTTAGCTTTCAGGGCATGGAGAGGTTTTAGTGCAAGGTAATAGTCGGAATTTTCTTTCAATCATGGAACTTTTAGCTAAGTATGATCCGTGTTGAAGCAACTCATTTCCATGCCCAGTGGATCGAGTTGTTATCTTAGTCACATTGTATAGGACAAGCTCATTGAAGTTTTGTCAAAGCGTATTGAGCAAGATATTATTGACAAAATAAAGTCTGCAGCATTTTCTCTGTAATAATGGATATCACCCAAGATATTGCGAAGATTGACCAATTGAGTCAAATTGTTCGGCATGTCACAATTGAAAGGGATGAAAGGGCATGGCAACTGAGGAGAAAATCATCATCTTTCCTTGGTTTTCAGGAAATTAGTGATCAGTCTGCTAGTGGACTTGAGAAGATAATAATTGTTTGCATTGAACAGAAAAGTTTAGATTTATCTAAATGTCGCAGTCAGGGTATGATGGAGCCTCTAATATGAGTGGTGTGTACTCTGATGTGCAAGCAAGAATATCCAGAAGGAACTGAATGCTGTATATGTTCACTGTACCACTACAACTTAAATCTCACAACCGAATGATTCTGTAAGAGGAATACCAGAAGTGAAGAATTTTTATGATGTGATCGAAACACTACACTTTTTCAGCCACAGTATAAACGTTGGGCCATGTTATCATCATTTGTTTTCACTTCAGAATCAAAGCTTTCCAGCAATGTTACTTGAAAAGGCTTTGCCTTACCCGTTGGTTGTCCTGGTATGAATCACTCCTTGTTCTGAAGATTTGGTATTTAGATGTTATGAAGGCACTTACAAAAATAGTTTTTCTGAGCAAAATGCAGATGAACGCAACAAGGCTTCGGCATTAAAGAAATTATTGGAAAATTTTAGTTTTGTTTTCTTGTTATGCTCCAAACAAAGATTCTGGAAATGGTCAATGCAGTGTTGAAACTTTTACAATCTGAAGATATATACCTTTACAAAGCAGCAAGCTTAGTTCACAAAGCTAATGAAGATCTAATTACATTTCAAAATGAGTTTGATGAAACCAAAATTCAGCAATTACATTATCAGAAAAATGAGGCGACCAAGCCAAGTTTGAAGAAAAGTGCATGAGAAAGGTCAAATGCCATTTTGATGAGCTACGTGAAGATAAAAGACTTACCAACTCAGAACAATTTTTTAAAGTGAATGTGTTTTACAGGTGCCTTGATATAATAAGTGCACAGCTTTGAAATTTATCAAAGCTTGCAGGCAGTCACTGATAAATTCAACATAATCCAGCCAAGTACGTTGATTTCTGCAAGCAATGATGATTTGTTTAACAGAGCTGAAAACTGGTCCATCATTTCAACAAAGACATTTCTCCTGCTTTTCCTGGTTGGTTGCTTTCATTCAGATCTTGTTTGAAATCTGAAATCTCAAAACAATCATCAGTGAAAGAGCTGGCAAAAGTGTTAATTGTTGAAATAGTACAGGTACCTGTACATTTGCATCCAGTTTCTCAGAAGTCTGTACTGTACTTCTGCTGTTTCTTACCATCCCAGTAACAGTAACCAGTGCTGAATGCTTATTTTCAAAACTTAAACTTATAAAGAACTATTTAAGGAGTGGTATGGGACAGAGAGATTTCATGGATTGGGAATCTTATCTATTGAAAATGAACGAGCCAGAAAAATTAACCTACAGCAGATCATTGATGAGTTTGTGGAATGAAAGGCGGCAACAGGCGATTCAAATAGATGAGTAGAAAATATTATTATTATGTTTTGCCATGCAGTATACTGTGTCATGGTCCCAGATGCTACCATTTTGATAATTAACTGTTAAGGAGTATTGAACACTTGAATTTGCAATGGCATGTTTAATGTGTATAAATAAGTGTGTTATATTCCTTGATATTTAACAGAGGGTGCAGGGTGCTTAAACAGGTGCTAAAATAAAAACTCGATGGGGACACCAGGGCGGGACTTAAAATTACAACATACACTGGGGTCCATCTTTCTCTTCCACTGCCACTGAGTGAGTGAGCTGCAGCTTGGCTTTGAACCGAGAAGGCAGTTTTAGCTGTTAACAACAGTTCATTTTCAATATTTTTCTGTTTTGTGTGCTGTTCTTGATGTTCCTTAATCATTTAATCTTTATTTTGAATAGTTTTCAAGGTCTTTTTTCTGTATGTCCGTCTGTCTCTCTCCCTCCTTTTATTTATTTATTTTTTTTGTAATTTGACATGGAGCATCTCATGCTGACACTATAGCAGTTGTAGGCCCACCAGCTGCTGAGGACAGGAATGCTGCCCCAGAACATCAGGAGGAGGAGAAGAAGCAGCAGCAGTAGCCTGAGGACCCCCCGTCATTCCACCACCATTGCACCATCTCTTTCCTCTCCATCTGCAGCGGAGACCCATCCATTGGCAGCACTCCACCAATGGTGCCCATATCTAAAGACTGCACCACTGTGGACCTTTTTCATATGTGACCCATCACTTGCAATGTTTGTGGAAAACTGGTCTGCAGAGGGAAGATGGGGTCCCATGTGGGTACTAGGGGCCGTGCTCCCACTTAAAGTTGCATTTGGTCGAATAGGAGGCAAGGCTTCAGAAAATAGTAAGCAGGGTTGGGGATGGTGGCCGGGTGGCTGAGGTGACCAGCAGCTTGCCAGTTCATGTGTCACAGTTGTGCAGGCAGAAGAAGAAGCAGTGACTCCTGAACTGTATTTTCAGGTCCTCCTCCCCTTAAGAAACAGCACCTGCACCATTAACGGCAACAGCAGTAACAACAGCTGAGCTGGCCTAAGTGTGGGAGGAAGTCAGTGACCTCTGCTGGCAGCTCTCTGAGGTCAAGCAGGACATAATAGTAATCCTAGACAATGAGGAGGAGCTTCTGGTGGGTGAAGGAGCTCTTCCGAGGTGGAGTGGATGGTAGCAGTGAGACTGTTTGACCTCTTTTGTTAGTTTTAGTAAAGTTTTCCTTCTTGTTCCTGTTCCTGAATGTGTCCTATTGTCTTATAAATTTTACTCTTTCCAAGTTTTAATAGACCTTCATTCCCTAAAAGAAAATACCAAACAAAATAAATGAAAATTTAAAAAGTACAAAAATCTTTCCTATCTTCTTTATTGTCTGTGCAACTTTTCAAGTTTCATACTGCTCTTTCCCCAAAGTTTAAAAATACAAAAACATTGCTATCTTTGTATTTATGTGTTATATTTCCTACGTTCCTTTCAACAGTATATGTCTTGCTTGTCTAACTTTCATGTCTCTATCTGGTTATCTCTTTCCTTAATTTTTCTCAACTAGCAGAATAAATATGTTGCACTCTGCAACAAGTACCACTAGATAGTGCTATGCGTGTGTTTGTAGAGTACCCCAACACTGTCGTTGTGCTATTTGGTTATTCTGAAGTGTGCTAAAATCACAATTTACATAAGTTCTCTTCTCCCTGAATTGTTCTGATGTGTGGTAAAATAAATTTGCAGGCTGCTAGATCATGCTGTCCCACCATAGTTCATACTGGGTAACTGGAAATCATAAGTGCGTTGCTGCTGCTGCTAGGTGCTGCTGCAGGTATGCTGTGCAACTACCAACAAATGTCAAGAACAAGCATGTGAGAAAAGTGCCTGAGAACCAAATTTAATTGCCTGGTAAACGTCTTCTGATGCCCAGAAATTAGCAGTTTGCCCTAAGTCCCAAAATGCTTTGCTGCTCTTAAGTACTGCTGCTGCTGTCAATAAGATGAACAAGAAAAAGTGCCGAGACATTAAAGTTAATTGTTTTGTCCTGGGAAATTCTCCTGATGTCCTGAAACAAGGAGTTCTGCACAAGTCCCAAATGCTTTGCTGCTACTGCCACTGCTGCTGCTGCTGAGAGAACATACACATGAGATAAGTGCCCAAGAAACCAAAGTTACTTGATGACCTGTCTTGGAAAATTCTCCTGATGCCTAGAAATGAGAAGTTTTGACTAAGTCTCAAAATGCTTTTCTGTTGGCTGCTAGGTGATGCTGCTACTGTTGATAAGATGAACAAGGGAAAAGCGCCTGAGACACCAAATTTAATTGTCTTGTCTTGGGAAATTCTCCTAATGGCCAGAAATGAAGTTCTGCCCCAAGTCCCAAAATGCTTTGCTGCTGGCTGCTAGTTGCTGCTGCTGTTGCTGTCGATAAAATGAACAAGAGAAAAGTGCCCAAGACACCAAAGTTAATTGTTTTGACTTGGAAAATTATCCTGATTCCCTGAAATGAGAAGCCCTCCCTCAAGTCAAAATGTTTTCTGCTTCAGAAAGCTAGTGCTTGTACAGAAATACAAGTAAAGGTCAGTATTTTTAATTTTTTTTTTTAGGTTTGGAGTATTGTGGGTGTGAGATGGTATTTGAAACCATTGTTGTATTTCTAAACATTTGTCACTGTTTCAATCTTTGCAGGTATTTATCATGGTCATTTAAAGTTATAGATGCTAATAGCGGTGCGGCTGTGGGGACAAACCAGCAGAGGTATCTTTTTTTTCTTTTTGGGGTTCTGTGGCTGTGATAGGGTATTTGAAATCACTGTATTTCCAAGCAGCTTGTGATCGTTTGTCTCTCTGCAGATATTTATTATGATGATTCAGTGCTGCTGCATGGTGTGTTGTCCATGGCTATTAAATTTTGGATTTGGGAATCGTACATAGCCTGTGAATGTAAGTATTTTACCTTTTATGTATTTTTCAGAAATCATGGGACTTTAGCCATAAGTCAGGATAGATCATGATAACTGTTGTCTTCTGTTTCTTTCATGTCAGTTATCTCCCATATGTGTGACGACTGCAGATTGCACAATGAGGCGGCAGTGTCAGTTGGAGGACTATTTAGCATAATGATGCACAGCAGAGAACATGTTTAATGTCCACCAGGTACAGTGCCTGAGGATGACAAGCTCCAAGCAGCATTACTTAGCAAGGTTAAGCACATCATCATGAGCTTATTTAAATTAACATATGGAAATGGCTGTAGAATGAGTCAGTATTCACCTAGCTGGCATGATGTTTCACTGTCAGACCTGATGATTAGACAAAATACAAATGATTTAGAAAGTGTAATATGCTCCCTGTTGGGTTGTAGTAGACATGTGAGAGGAAAAAATAATTAGAAAATTAGAACAGAAAATAACTTTATAAAACAATACCTACCATGGCCTAGTTGTAAGGCTGTGCATGGTCCGAATAGTATTTCCCAAATAACGAATAGTAGGCTTGCCGAATATTCAGATGGACATTCCAAGTAGTTCACTATTCGGCTGCTATTCGGGACGTACTATTCGGTGGGTGAAATTTCAAAATTTCACAGAGCTTCGCGCCAATCAGAGGCTGTTTTGGAGCTCAGAGCCAGGAACACCATGTGATCTCCTCACTCTGAGTGTGTAGATGAGAGGAGACAGTTGTTTCTCAGAGAGCTAGCTGTGTTTAGTTTACCACTGGTAACTTTTATAACTGTTTAAAAATGTTTGTGTGTGATCCAGTTTTACATCTGATCACCTTGTGACTGCATCTGACTGCAGTTTTGTTTTCATCCTTGAAACTGGGCTCAGTTTCAAGGGAAAAGGAGAGTCTGTGTGTGAGTGAATCTGTGTGTGTGCTGCTGCGTGCTGACTCCCTCCCCATTACTTACAGTTTCACAGATCAGCTGAAGCAGTGCGGTTTGATTTTTTTGTTTAAGAACCAATTAGTTCTTATCAGGATTTTTTGTCAACAAAGTCCAGTTTGGCTTTTGCATGTAGTGGGTAACTGTTACTGGGCTCAGTAACAGTGAGTGGCTCAGGCTTTGCTGACTGCCCCATCCCCACTGCTGTGCTTGCTTAGCTTTTTGTTCGAAATCCACACACAGCCCCTGTGGTATTTTCTATTTCTTTTGTGAAGCAAATTGCTATTTTGCTGTAATCAGGTTCCAGGTTCGGTTCCCTACATAAGTGAGGAGTGATTGTCATCTGACCCTCTTATCTGCATTGCAGCTTACCTCGGCTCATACATCATCCATGTGTGCGTTGTATTGTTGTTCTTGTAATCTGTATCCTGCAAGTGCATGCACAGTTGTCTGCACGCATTTTTTTGTGATATATATAAGCGTCCTATTTTTTTCTCACTGGGTCAGGCTTGGCCCATTGAATTGTTGCTGACTGTAGTCTGGTTCTTGGCTCAGTTCCTGTACAACTGAGTAAGGAGGGTGTCACAGGTGACTCCTCCTCAATAGCTCACTGCACCTGAATGGCCTCCTGTGCTTGTGAGTTTTTCATTTTTGTGTGTCTTCGCCCCTGTGTGTGCACTGCTGTGAGTGTGTACCGTAAATTTTCTGTGAACTGCTTTAGTATTTCTGTGTGTGTCAGGCATGACTCACTGGGTTCTTGTGTGTTGTAAGTTGTTTGGTGCACCTTCAAAGCTTGAATTGTTGTACTGTATGACTGCAAAACTGACACTGTACAAGTAAGAAGTTGTTTGTTGACTCCATCTCTTTCTAGTATCAGCTTGACTTCATTAGCTGCTACTGTACATATGGCGGTGTTGCTATTGTTGTTTTCTGCAAGAAGCACCAACATAGACAAAGACACTAATCACAAATAATATACACAGTAAGTTACGGACCATGTCTCATCAATCCTCAGAACTTGCATGGTCCAGCCCAAGAAGTCATCTTCACCACCAGTCGTAGTGGTGAGGAACAGGGTGAGAGAAGGTCTGTTCATATTTGCCACTCTAAAATAGTTTCTCTCCTGATAAGCCTTCAGGTTCTGGTGTCAGTAAGACTAGGTTGTACTAGTACTACTATAACTTCAACTACTGCCACTACTATTACTAGTGCTGCATTTTCAGCACCATCATTTTATAAAAGTAGGAGGGCTTTACAGCTGACATCTCCAGTTATACAAGAACAAGAACCTACCCCCATTACCAGTGGTAGTACTATTCACACAACTGCCCCCATAGAGGCAACATCGCCTATCAGTGTGCTCCTCCCACCACCACCAATGCCATGATTTCAGCAACCAGAGCAAATCTTTTTGTACTGTTGACACCACCACTGCCATAACAGTGTACACTGTTATTTGTGCTCCTTGCACAGCCACTGTCACTACAACCTTTGCTTCCATTAGTAGTCCTGACTGTTCTGCTGTCACCATGACTACTGCTGCCAGTATTACAACTAGCTGTAATAGGATGATAATTTATTTGACTGTAACTCCTGATTGTAATTCTAGCATCAGGACTACTGTAGACAGTGCTACTACCTTGCCAAATGTGCCCATGACCATAGGTACTGTGACTAGTACTAACCATGAGACTGTTGCAACGACTGCACCAATTGTGTTGCCAAAATGTACTGTTGCTCAGCCTTGTAAGTTTCCTCTCACCACATTTCCTTTTGCTGATGTGGAGGATTCTGAAGAAGAGCATTCATCTGGTTCTGAATATTTACCAGAGCCTCAAGACTTCTAAGTACATCATCAGACAGTGATACCGAATATGCGGCATATCTGTGTAGAAGCGTGAATGTGCAGCTGCCAAAATGCAGTACTTCTTGTCATGGCAAGCAGGCCGGTCAGGGTCACCTTCCTCCTCCAAAAAACAAAACAAACAGTCCACTCTGTCCTTTCAAAGAGTTGTGTCAAGTTCAGCTCCATCTGATACACAAAGTAGTTTTACAACTACATCTGTTGCGGAGAAAGAAAGGGTAGAACAACTGCATCCACTGCACCCAGGTCTGATGAGGGAAAGGGCAAACATGCCCATGGTCGCCCTATTGGGGCCTGTACTTCCACTGTCAGTGCAAGGAAAAGTGTGGTGTGGCTGTACTTTAGTGTTGTAAAGATGATCCAACAAAGGCAGTATGCTGTGTGTGTGTACTGTACTATAAGTCGTGGTAAAACCTTTCAAATCTTACAACAACATCAATGATGAACCATCTCTGAATGAAACATCTCAGTGCACTTCAATGATCCACAACTGTTCCTCCCTCCACAACATGTGCCTGGCAGCCCCTCTTCTGGTACTGGTCCAGTAGATGCACAAAGTATTGTTCGTGATTCTATTACTGAGACAGACAGTGTGCCTCAACTCCCTACACCACTTATAGTGCACCCTGACAGGAGCATCACCCGCTCTGCCTTCTTCTGCTCAATCGCTCATTATTGTAACACCCTCCACCATGGCTTCAAAGTCAAAATCAATGCAATGTGGTACCGCTTTGACTACACCCAACATGCAAGTCTTCCATGCCCACACCAAACACCAGGCGTCACACCCTACAGCAGGAGCAGATCACCAATTTAATTGGTGAGATGATGGCCTGGATCTGCAGCCATTTTCTATTGTGAAAAACACAGGTTTCCGTAGGCTGCTGCAGCATTTGCACCCTAGGTATAATATACCTTCACGGACCACATTTTCATACTGTAGTACCCAACATTAACCGTGATTTGAGAAGAAGTTGAAAGACTACTAGCACAGGCTGTTGGTGAAGTTTTCCACTGCATGACTGACATATGGACTAGCATGAATTCAAATCATGCATATATGTCACTGACAGCACACTGGTGTGTTGCAGATGTGGTAGTCACTGGTGGTGATGGTGGTACTGGTGCTGGTTCTGTCTCTTCCCTCTCCTGCAGGTCTGCTTTGCTAAATTTCAGTGTTATGGAAAAGGATCACGGGGCTATAAACATATTGTCATTCCTGCAAGAGATGTTGAGCCCATGGATTGATGGCAGCAATTTGCAGGTAGGGTTTGTGGTCACAGACAATGCCACAATGTCACAAATATGATAAAAGCACTTAGAGATGGCAATTTTGATGGGCTTCGCTGCTTTGCTCATACACTAAATTTGGTGGTGACAAAGGCTTTGGCAAACACAGTGGAGGCAGATCACACAGTCAAAGTAGCCAGAAGCATATGCAGCCACTTCCATCACTCTGTGAAAGCCACAAACTGTCTGCATCAGCTACAAGAGCATCTTCAAATGCCACAGCATCATCTCATCCAGGATGTACAGACCCGTGGAATTCCACCTGTTACATGCTGCAAAGGCTTCTGGAGTAAAAGCAGGCCCTTCATGAGATGAGCATGGATACTGATATAGGGGAGTCCTCGGACATCAGGATTGGGCTGTGGTTGAGGGCTTGGTAAAGATTTTAGCCCCATTTGAAAGGAGCACTGTGACCTTAGCTCTGATTCTGCACTGCTAAGTCAGGTAATTCCTGCTGTACAGATCCTGAAAAAGTCATGAGGAGAGTCAGTGAAAATGCTGAGAAAAATCCAAACCAGACACCAGGAACAGTGATATCCCTTGGAAACCTCACCACAGAACTAGAAGTTAGATTTTCTGATCTCTGTTCCAATAAAAGCACATATTTGCCACTATGTTGGATCCACATTTCAAGTGTGATACTACACCTTATAATGCCCACTCACAGGATTACAGACATTCAAAAGCAGATGTGCTCAGAACTTAGTTTCTGCATCCTTGCGTCAATGAAACCAGCAGGTAACCCTATCGATGAGCCAGTCTCAGAATCACAAACTGAAAGCAGTATGGAAAACCTTGAGAAGGAGGGTGATTGTTGGTTGAACTCAGCTCATCACTACAGGCTGAGCAGCGGAAGAGAACAGAACAGCAGCCACAGTCAGCACCCAATCTGCTGAACAGTTATTTCAATGAGCCTCTGGAGTCATTCTCCATAAATCCAGTGAGTACTGGATCAAAGGATGAAAAGATCTCCACACTTGGCACAGCTGGCCATTAAATATATCTGTTGCCCCCCCCAGCATACCGTCTGAGCGAATGTTCAGCCACACAGAATTTAGTGGAACCTCACCAATCCTCCACTTGACCCAGCACATGTGGAACAACTTGTGTTTATAAAATAAATCTACCTCACCTTGGGTACACATATGGCCACTAACAATTACATTAAATAATTGTCTTGTACTGGATACAACATTTGTGTGTTGTAGCACTGACCCATACAAAGCCATTCTGTGTTAACCATCATTGTTCTGTTAGCAAATAAGCACATGTTAACATTCATATTCGAAGTCAAACTAACACAAATCTGTGACCAGCACCCTTTTCCTTTATTACTTCCTCTGTCATGGTGTATTCTTTTGAAAGAGTATGCCCTGCAGTTCCCAGTGCCTAAAACTGCCACCCACCTATTGATTGCTGTTCCAATACAAAATCCTCAACTGGTGTTGCTACATCTCTCATCCAGTGTTGCTCGTCGCCCATATTCCATCGATTCCTTTAACAGCTTTCCAGGTGCCAGTAACCAGTGTGGCATCACCAGTCTCAGATATTTCACATGCATAAAATATGGCAGCTAATAGTGTGTCATCTCCAGTCTCAGTGTTTCCCATGCCTGAAATATAGCAGTTACAAGTGTGGCATCACCAGTCTCAGTGTTTCCCATGCCTGAAATATGGCAGTTACAAGTGTGGCATCACCAGTCTCAGTGTTTCCCATGCCTGAAATATGGCAGTTACAAATGTGGCATCTCCAGTCTCAGTGTTTCCCATGCCTGAAATATGGCAGTTACAAGTGTGGCATCACCAGTCTCAGTGTTTCCATGCCTGAAATATGGCAGTTACAAGTGTGGCATCACCAGTCTCAGTGTTTCCCTGCCTGAAATATGGCAGTTACAAGTGTGGCATCACCAGTCTCAAGTATTTTGAGTGCATAAAATATGGCAGTTAGTGTGGCATCTCCAGTCTCAGTATTTCCTATGCCTGAAATATGGCAGTTAACAGTGTGGCATCTCCAGTCTCAGGTATTTCACATGACTAAAATATTATGGTTACGAGTATGGTATCACTTGTCTCAAGTATTTCACATGACTGAAATATTCCAGTTACCAGTATAGCATCACATGCCTCAAACATTTCACATGATTGAAATGTTCTGGTTACCTGTATGGCATCACCATTCTCAAGTATTTCACATGCCTGAAATATTCCAGTTACCAGTATGGCATCTCCAGTCTCCAGTATTTCACATGCCTGAAGTATTCCAGTTACCAGTGTGGCATCACCAGTCTCAATTATTTTCCATGCCTGCAAAATTATTGCAAAGTGCTGCAGTATGCTGCAAGGAGCAGTGTAGTTCAATGGCAGTTAATCTCTAGTTATCCAATATTTGTGACAGCATTTACTGCAAAGTACTGAATTGCATCTTTGTTGCTTCACTGTATACTATTGATACATAATACAATTCCAGAGAAGGTGGTGAGATAGACTACAGGGACGATGACAGACAGGTGTCTCTTTATTAGATGGTCTCAAATATGTTTCTCCCCAAGCAAGCCTTTTAGTTCTTGTAGCATTGGGAATAGTACTACTACTACTAATACCACTGGCAGAACTATTACTACTACTGGTGTCACCACTTGTTCCATCTATACATTCACTGTCACATTTTTTTTGCAGTAGTAGGAGGCATTAGTGCATACATGCTTTGTGCAGGAGTAGCAGACACCACCACCAGTGTTCCCACTGCAATCACTATTGCTGCTACATCTACAGTCAGTGTGCCTCCCACCACCACCGGTGCCATTCATGCAGCAGCCACCCTTTCAGCTGTCACCACTATGGCAGCCACTGTTACCACTATTCTTATGCCCATGGCCAAAGCACTGTCTCACCCTCTGTCTGTGAATTTATGATAACCACAAAAGCGCAATCGCGATTTGGTGGCAGGAAAGATATATCAATGAAAATCTATTTCAGTGATGTACACCCCAACACACAGAAAAACAGTGCCAGAGACTTAAATTTTGATTGTTCATGCAGTGGGCTGTGCCCTTTGCATTGCCCCACACACCCCTACTAAAGAATTCTTAACCCAGGAGGTGCATGTCGGGGGCTACAAAAGCTGGAGAAAAAAATTGGGGCCAGGCACACAAAAATGTAGGTGTGCCTAGACCTGAACCTGGAACCCTTGCACCTGTAGGCTGACAACCACCAACCATGCTAGGGGCCAGCTTGGCAGACCCACACCAACCACATCAGGCCAACCCTCACTCCCTTCCATCATGCTGGACCCCGCCCCCCTGCACACTTACACATATAGTGATGTCCTGTCGCTATATGTGCCCACTCCCAATCCGTCACTATTCTCAGCAGTAGCCCCTCGACATGCACCAGGATTGAGCTGCTATTATTGCTAGCACTCAATCACCGGGCGCATGTCATGGGCTACCGTGGTTCAGACCATGAACACCTCCACTGTCCACTGCTGACCCAATGCATTGCTTGATATCGTTTTCAGAGTGCTATATGTGTGGTGTGGTGGATCAAGTGTGCCATGTAGCTTGTGTTGCATTAATGAGAGCTCTGCTGGTGGTTGAAGTCTCATTGAGGTGTATATGCTACACCAGGTTTAATGGGTGATTAATTGCGTTGTTAAAGTGCTTTAAATTTCCTTAAAAAACACCTTTTCTGGCCAAATACCGAATACTGAATAACGAATACCAAATACCTGGGATTCTGAATACTGAATATTCAGTCGAATATTCAGGAAAAGGTATTCGCACAGCCCTACCTAGTTGATGGCCTGATCTTGACATGAAATGAAGGTTCTGCAATACAAGAGGAGAAGGATTAAATGTCTGCCTTCATTCCTGGATGAGAAACTGTCACCTGTGAAGATAAAAAATACATTATTTAGACTTGTCATGGCCACTGTGTCACTGTTTTTACCTGTGAAAAGAAAAGATAAGATTAAAAATTAGGAACAGAAAAATAGTGTTCGATACTTACCATCACAATAGTGATGGCCATGCTTGTACTGGCACAATGGTGCCTCAGCAAGTAGAGGTGCAGAAGACATGTCTTCACTCTTGTGGGTTGTGGTGTGCTGTAAAAGTGAGAGGGGGACAAAAGGAAAAGAAAACACATTTAAAGCAGCTGTATTTCTTAGTTGTTCCATATGATAAAGGCGACTGCAAAAGCAGCGCCAAAAATATCAGCAAAGTAATAACGACGACTATACTTAGGGTAACCAGCACTACATCATGATGCAAATTCAATGACAATCTATGTTTTCCTCAAAGAAACAACTATAGTTTTGTTTCTGCAGAGGGGCCCCACCCCACATCGCCTATACTTTCAATAACAAGCACCGGGGGGTGAAACATGGGGAAAGGGAAATCCAGCAGGAATAAAATCTATGGGTGAAGAGTGGAAAAATGAAATATTGCCTTAAAAAACAAAGTCTCCAAAGTAAAAAATAAACAAAACCAAACACTGCAGACCCAGTATCAAACCAAGGGCTACCTGGATCATAGACAGAAACTCTGTCCACTATGCT
This sequence comes from Neoceratodus forsteri, assembly GCA_016271365.2. Lineage (NCBI taxonomy): Eukaryota > Metazoa > Chordata > Ceratodontiformes > Ceratodontidae > Neoceratodus > Neoceratodus forsteri. Next base: position 854,285,530 of record CM057459.1, on the reverse strand, counting down.
AGGTGGCCAGCTCAGAAGCAACTTGAAAATCAAAGCCTACATCCCTTACTACTCAAGTTCCTCAACCCCTTCCTACCACTAGTAACTCGCTAACATTAACCCTCACTGTAAAATCATGCTAGCCCTTTTAAAAGTCACTTGACTTCACCCAAATTGAATGCTATTATTCACTGGCTCAAATGATGGGATACCTTTCTTAGTGACCGTGTAAGTTTCTTTAGCAATGTTTGTCTGGCCAAAGTATTAAGATACACATTTTTTGGTTGTATTTCATTTGTATAGACAGATGAGTCTTATACATTTGAATTTTTCCTGATTTGCATATCACTTTTCAGTCACAGCAAATATGTTTTACCTTTTAGAGACATTCCAGATATTCTGGAGCTTGCCACCTAGGGACTAACTAGCACCTGGCTTCCACTGGTTGTTCGTTCCCCTGCTAAAATCTGAAATGGCGCCTCTTCCATAAAGTCTAAATTTTAGGACATCCTCTGTGTGAGCAGCATGTTTTCCATGACAGATGGAATATACAAACATAAGAACATACGAAACTGCCAGCAGATACGGGCCATATGGTCTATCAAGTCTGCTCGAGTGTGCAGCTAGCAATCCCTTACACTGTAGATGCCCTCCCTCCCGCCTCCTGTCATGCTGACCCTCCCCTCACTTTGTCCCATCCCCTTAAATCTGCTCACAGACTTACAGGACACCACCTCCACAGGCAGTGCAGTCCACATAGACACCACCCTTTCTGTGAAAAGTTCCTCCTCATTTCTCTCCTGAATCTTCCTCCCTCCAATCTCAGACCATGCCCCTCATGTCCCTCCCCACCTCAACTTAAAGATCCCTCTGTACCAGTCTTGTTTATACCTTCATGTATTTAAAGGTCTCAGTCTTATCTCCCCATCCTCCCTCTGCTCCATGGAGTACATGTTAAGCTCCCTCAGTCTCCCCTTGTAGGGTTTGTCTTCCAATCCCATCATCATCCTTGTTGCCTTGCACTGGACCTCCTCCAGTAATCTAACACAGGGCCGCAGTAATGGGGGAAAAGTGAGATGTTCTCCGGGCCCTGAGCTCAGAAGGGCCCATCTGAGGAACTGGCATTAGCTGGTTTGGAAACAGGGGCCCATTTCAAGTGACTTGTCCGAGGCCCAAAATTCATAGCTGCAGCCTTGATCTAACATCTTTTTCAAGTACTGTATGGGCACCAATACTGCATGCAGTACTCCAGGTGCAGCCTCACCAATAATCTGTACAGAGGCAGGATCACCTCCCTCATCCTGGAGGTGATTCCTCTATAATACACCCCAGTATCTTGTTGGCTTTAGCTGCCTTCCTGCACTGTGCTGAGTGGTTCATTTGCCCCGCTATTATCACTCCTCTCTGTAGCAGCTATCTGCACCCTCCCAACTGATAACACCTCCTGGGTTCTTGCTTCCAAGTGCATGGCTTTGCACTTCTTAGCATTGAACCCCAGCTGTCATGTGTCTGATCAGTCCTCAAGTTTTGTCAGATCATCCTGCAACCACTGCCACCCTATTTTGTTATCCACCATTGCACCGATCTTCTGTCATCCGCAAAAAGACTAATCTTCTTCTTAAAGCCATGCAAGATATTGGCTATGAAAATGCCAAACAACACCAGGCCCAGTACCAAGCCCTATGGCACCCCGCCATTACAGCCCTTGGAGTTAAGAATTCCTCTCACCACTGCCCTCTGTTGCCTCCCTTGCAGCCAGTTCTTGATCCAATTCACCATCTTTGTCCCTGCTCCCTGGTATCCCAACTTGTTAATAGGCCTCCCATGCAGCACCAAATTAAATGCCTTGCTGAAATCCAGATACAGGCATCCACTGCATGGCCCTTGTTCAGTTCCCTAGTCACCCAATCATTATAGCCAACCAGGTTCATTTGACAAGATCTGCTAGAGACAAATCCTAACCTTCTTTAAGGATTGTCTCCATTAACTTTCCCACAGTGGATGTGAGGCTTCCTGGTCTATAGTTTGCCCAGGTCATCCTTGACTCCACTTATTGTGGTGTGGAATCTACAGATGGACACAGAGACTGAATTAAAGTGTAACCCACTGTTGGTCTTAGTGGGATATTTATTATAGAGGCATAAATATTAAATATGCACCACCAAAAATTCATAACAAAACAATCAAAAGCAAAAGAAATAAGTTCTGCAGTACAGGACCTCTCATTGTCCTTCACCTGCTGCTGGTCAGGAAGAACTGACCCTATGTACTTGTTACCTGCTCAGGTAGTTTCTTAAGTACCGCCTACCTGAGTCAGGGTGATCCAGCATCATCAAAAACATTTAATATTTTATACAGCCCCGCAATAGAGTGCTAACCTATCTTGGTATATAGTATATCCAAAGTAACAACAACAGAGGGTTGAGAACTAAAATAATATGCTTTCTCAAGGGTATTTGATTAACACAATCTTCAGTGTGTGATTGACAGTTCTACTAGAAAAGGAGACCAAAATGGGCTGCTGTCTCCTATAGAGCAGGCTTAGTGCAGGAGCGGAGTTTGTGGAGACAAACCCTGTCCTGCTGCAGAGAGGCTGCAGATTACCATGCCACCAATCAGTAACATTTCACCCTTTTCTTACCCTCTGTAGGACTGTTTACACACCAACAAATTAACCTAAGGTGAGCTATTAACCAAGCATATAGCTATAGTGTGGGCGGACTGTTAGTTCTTTGTTTTATTTTATTTAAATTACACTACTTTATTTTTGTATCCATATCAGACATTCCTGACATCGCACACACAGGCTTGAAGGTGACAGGGCTTTTATCAGGAATGCCCCAATTTCTATCCACAGCTACAAAGTGTACTAGGGCTTAACATAGCGTAATTCGTGTATTCATTCATTTTAAGTGGCTGCATAGCTAAATAGAAGTCACCATCCCGCTGACATGTCAAGACGGGCGCTGAAATTAAAAGCCGACGTCCTGACACTTTCACTTTCCATCAGCATAGGCTTTGGGGTTTGATTTCTAACTCTGCTCAAGGCAGAGTATATTTGGATAGCTACTGTTTTAACACAGCACAAGCAGTACAAAATTAACTGAAAGGCTCATATGAACGAAGCGAGCAAGCACTAATGTTACACAAACATATGCACATTCACGAGGGCTGCGAACATGCAACAATCCGTGGCAGGTGCAACAGCAGCACTATATGGACCACATCCCCAGACGCTGATACTGTCACTGTAGCAGACTATGGCTTGTGCCTTATTGTAAGACTCTTTCAGGGTACATTACCAGCCACAAATGAGAGGGTTCATTCTTACTATAGACTCAACAATATTGCTCATTGCTAACAGAGCATCTGACAATACTGTATCTTAGTAATATCCAATTATGTTATATTTATATTTATAGCAAGGCAGCACAGGATACATGAAACAAAAGAGAAAGGAATGCTGCCTGCTTGTTTGGATAATCCTTGGCTCAGTTAACTAGCCACTATGTGAAACACATATTGCCAATTGTGTTTTGGTTTCATATAGCTACAAGGTTCCTTTATGTGAACCTTTTACCTGGACCCAGAAGGAAGAGAACTTGAAAGAGGATTTTAGACAATGGGGTGGGAGGTGGAGGAAGAGCTGGTTAGAGATGGCCTGCCTTCATCAAAGAAAAAAGGGATAGCCGCACAAAAGGAAAATAGAGGTTGTAACCAGAGGAAAAAGTCAATACAGATGGGTTCTTACTCAGTGGCAGGGATGGACACTATTACATCGATTTGTGGAGGGGGCACCACGTGAGTCACCCCTCCCTCCTGGAGTCCTTTTCCTTTCCAGATAGATATTGAACAAGTCTGCCAATGGTTCTGCCAGGACCTCTGCCAGTTCCTTCAGTCCCCGGGTGTGCCGTCTGGTCCTGGTGCCTTATCCACCCTCAGTGCCTTTAAACCTTCTAGCACCCTGGCCACTGTGATTTCTCCATCTGTCACCCCTTTGCCCCTGTGCCTACTCCCCATCCCCTGAGGCATTGACCCATCCTTTTCCTTAGTAAACACAGAACAGAAGTATTCATTTAGCACTTCTGCCTACTCTGCCCCTTTCTCTGCTGACCCCATCCTTCCTGATCCTTCTCTCTTATGTACCAGAATAAGTTGTTTTTCACATCCTTGATGCCCTGTGCCCAGCCTAAGCTCTCTGGAAGTCTTGGCTGCCCTGGCTGCTCTGGTCACCTCTTGAGATTTCTTCTAGGTGCTCCTCTCTATCCCCCCACCTGTTTCTCTTGACTCTCCTGAAGGCTGCCCTTTTGCCCTCACCTTTTCCACCCACCCCACTTAACCAGGTAGGTTTCTTGACCCTAGCCTTTTGTTTTGTGTCTTGGTACAGGATCTAGTGGCCTTTGCCAGTCCCAGCTTGATGACTTCCCATTTCTGGCCAACATCCGTGCAGATGGATTACACTGGATGCCTGGCCACTATTTCCTATCCTCCCAAAGTCAGCTTGCCTGAAGTCCAACACCCTGGTCCCTGTTCCCGCAGCCTCCTTGCCCATGCTGAGTGAGAACCACACTGTGTGGTGGTCACTCCCTACCAGCTGATCCTCCACCCCCAGCTCTCTGACAAACTCCCTGTTAGACAGCACGAGGTCCAGAGTGTTACCTAACCTGAGTCGGCTCGTTTACCATCTGTACCAAGAAGCTATCCTGAAAAGCCTCAAGGAGGACTTGCTCTCTTGTGCTTGAGGTGGCTGGGGTGCTCCAATCCACCACTGGCAGATTGAAGTCCCCACAATCATAATGTTACCCTTCCCGCTGACCCTCCTGATCTGTTCTGCTAGTTCTCTTTCCAAGTCCTCTGCCTGAGATTGTGGCCTATATACCACCCGCACCCGCATCCTAAGGGTCCTGTTTCTTGAATTGTGAATTGTATCCATAGTGCTTCAGTTCTACCTCCTCCCTTCCTCCCTGGCACACCTTATCCCTCACTCACTTAGACTGCCACACCACCCCTTTCCCTTTTTTCCTATCCCTGCAGTATATTCTGTACCTCAGGATCACAGGTCCCAGTCCTGGTATGGGTGGCCCATGTTTGCGTGGACGGCAGCTATGTCCATCTCCCCTCTGCCATGAGAGCCTGCAACTTAGCTATTTTGCTTCCTGGACTTCTTGCATTCAAGGAAACTACCCTCCAATTTGTGCCCTTCCCAATTAGAACACTATCGTTATTAACACTGTATGTACCCTCTCTTATTCCATCCTACCTACTTTATATGGGGTAAGTCTGCTTGGCTCTCCTACCAGAACACCCTTGTTTGAATTCCACCTAACTGCCTCCCCCACACCTAATTTAAATCTACTGTGGTTGCTATACACTCACCCAGTCTCTGTTTTTCCCATTATCTATTTGTACTCCTTCCTGTGTCTCAAGTGGTCTCTCCTTCAGGCCACCAAGGACTGGGCTCACCTACCCAGGAACCTCCCCCATCACCAACTCCCACCTCATATGCAGCTGGTGGCCCCAGGAGTAATGTGGCGTATTCTCTTTGTCAGACGGTCTTCTCCTTCTGGAGAGAAAGTGCTTTATGGCTTACCTTTTTGGCCCTGGTGCTGCTGAGGTTGGTCCTGGCTCTCCAGGGACTCTGTGGTGGTGAGGGTCTGGGTGGCCGTCACCTGGTCACTCGAGATGCCATTTCTCTTTTTTTCTTGGCCCCAATTGTAACTTCACTCCATTGTGCTCTCCGGTTTCCACCAGGGACTGCTGCCAGAGCAGGCAAGCTCCCCAACTCACCCCAAGAGAGAGAGAGCAGTCCTCCAGACACTCACTCCTCTCCTTCCCCTGATGACCCCCTGCATCCCGAGTCCATTCCCAAACCCGGTCACTGGCATGGTGTGAGGTGTGGCATCCAGTGCATCAACCCTCAGTGCCACCGGCTGGGTCAGTCTCTCTTTTAATACCTCTGAGCTTTCCTTACTCAAATGTAACCTGTCTCTGGTATACAGGGTGCTACTATCCCAAGTTCTTCCCCATCCCCCACCAGCCCATTGGTCTGACACAAGCTTCCAGCCAAGTGTTGAACTCCTCTATTCTTAATTTCCTTGCAGCACTTGCTCTGGTACTGGAAGTACTTTCGAAAGCCACTAAGTTCCCTGCTTCCTCCACATAACCTGCCAGCTCCAAGACTCTCCCTGTACCGCCTTGACTGTGTTCTTCCAGATCATTCGTGCCCAAGTGCACCATGATATGAGGTTTTTCTCCCTTCTTTATGCACTTAAGAATAGACTGTCCACCCCCAACCCTGCAGATCCTGGCATGCATTCCACCCATATGGAGACTATGCCATTCCCTTTGCTCCCCATCTCACCTGTTTTAGTTCTGGAGTCTTCCAGCACTAAGACTCCACCCTCTTTCCCTGTTGTAGCCCCTGCCTCATCCCATTTTCCGGCCCCTAATCTAATTTTACCCCATCCTGCATATCCCCGACTCACCCTGACTCATCTGCCTGTTCCACAGCCCCTACCTCATCCTATCCCCTCACTGCTTCCTTTGGCTGACCCACCCTGCACTCCCCTAATGGCACTCCTGTTGAGCCTCTCATTCCCATCACCACTTGACCTTTGCTTACCTTCCCTCCACTGCTTTATTCCTCCCACCTGCCCTCTTCCTGTTTTCCCTCTTTCCATTTCCCATCATACCCTGTCCTCCATCTGCCAATGCTTCCTCCTCTGGGATGACAGTACCCTCCATTTTTCCTGCTTCATCAACTAGTTCCTCACCCTCCTTATCCTCCATTGTAGCCAGCACTGAGGACCTGTTGTTTGACACTTGTACTGTACCCTGAGCTACGCCTGGCAAACTGTTCTGAAACTTCCATTTGCTGCTGGCTCTTGGACCATTACTACCCCTATTCCCAATCCCTCTTCCTGCCCTCTGGTTTTGTACCCCAAGGTTCCTGAGGAGGCTGCAATATTAGTCCATTCTCTGCAGTCTCTCTCTGCTCATGGTCTGGGATATCTGCCAACCTCTGGGCACTCCTATGTACCCCAGGTCCTGTATGGTTCCCCACACTGCCCCCATCCCTTTCCTTATCTCTGTCCTTAACCAACTAATCTCATCACTAAGCTGCTCAAACTGCCTGAACACCAAGTACACCCCTGCTCTCCATGCCACCTCTAAAAGATAGCTCTCCCACAGCTGCTGCAACATACCACCCTCCCTTATCACTATCAGCCATAGAATCACACCTGTGCCCCCAGCTGTAGGTTGTCTGCCACATCCCCTAGGCTCTTCCCACCTTCTAGATTTATCCATGATATATGTGTAACCACCTCTTCCTCACTGAACTGTATCTCCATCTAATGTAACAGATTTTGTTTTGTCCCTCTGGATATCAGGAATGAGTAGGACATGTTAGTGGATGCACCTGGTTGTGCTAGCCACAGATCGCATGCAGCACCACTCCAATAAAGGCTGATGAACTTGGAGTGGGAGGATGGGAGGTTAGGTTGACCTACCTGATTCCTATGAGAGTCCATCAGCCTCTTGCTCAACAGTGCACCTCAGACCCTTCTTTCAGGCAGGGACAAACAATACCTTATACTTCATCCTCCTGCAGCTCCAGATCCAAACTGAATCAATTAGTTAAAATGATTCCTGGCTAGTTTCCCCTCCACAAAGCTAAATCTGTTTGCAGTTTCCTGTGTAACTCCCACAGAACAGAACTGCACCTAGTAACAGTTCCAATCCCAAACAGCACTGCCTAAACACCCAAGTGCATCTCTCTTTCTGAGTACAAGCTATTAAAAAAAAAGAAAAGTAAACAGGAGCAAATATTTCCCTTCTTTATTCTCCCTCAAACAGCAAGAGCAAACGCTGCTCTGTAATTCATCCTACTTCAGCCTCCAGATCCTCCAGGATGAGGAGCAGAGCAGTTTCAGGGAAGATGAGGGCTGTCCCTTTCATTCAGGGACAGTTGGGTTGTATGGTATGCACATACTATTGGAGCCCACTATAGCCAGGCTTACGCCCCCCACCCCCAGTGAAGCTGACATCCACATCCCCACACTCAGGCACATTATGACACAGGGCAAAGGAGACTGCAGGGGTTTTGTGCCATTGAAACAAATTTTTTTTTGTATTACTATTTTTACATTAATGATGGAGAGTGGAGATTAATGAAGGCTACTGCTTGACTAACAAGGGCCTTGTTAGTAGAACAGTGGCCTTCATTATTCTTCAGCGTGCCATAAAATGTATCATACTAACATACTAAAATGCCAGCAGAATAGGCCAATTGGTCTTTCGTATCTGCTCGCTTGGTCAGCCCCCACCTGGGAGCTGACCTTGCTGCCCTCGCCTTCTCTGGCTTCTGCCTTCCCAGTTCCGGATATTCTCGCTGCATTGGATTTTGCTTCCAGAACCCTTCCCTGTACCTGTCCCACCCCTCTTGAACCCCTCCACCATCTCTGCCTCCACCAGCCCCTTAGGCAGTGCATTCCATGGCTCCACCACCCTCTCAGTGAAGTAGCACCTCCTCCTTTCTCCCTGAATTTTCCCCTTCCAGCTTCTATCCATGCCCTCTAGTGGCCCTCCTCCTTCCTTCCTTCAAGCACCCTGACTGTTTCTCCCCTATTTACCCCCTTCATGTACCTGAAGACCTCTATCATGTCCCCCTGGTCCCTTCTCTCTTCCAATGTGTACATATTTAGCTCTTCGAGCCTCTCCTCATAGGTTCTGTCCCCAAGCCCCAAATCATTTTGGTTGCCTCCTCTGGACCCTCTCCAAGAGTTTAATGTCCCTCTTTAAGTGTGGCCTCCAAACTGCACACAGTACTCGGTGAGGTGCCTCACCAAGCAGTCACAGAGGGAGTATCACTTCCTCCTTCTGGAGGTGATTCCCCAGTGATGAATCCTGCATCCTGTTGGCCTTGGCTGCTGCCCTCCTACAAATCTCAGAGTTGTTCATCTTGACATCCACCACCACCCCCAGGTCCATGTCAGCCATCGAGGCTTGTAGCATTCACCCCAGGGTGTACACTTGTCCCGGGTTTCTGGCCCCTAGGTACAGTACCTTGCATTTCCTGCATTGAACCTCAGCTTCCACTTTCTAGACCATCTTTCCAGAGCCTTCAGGTACCCCTGTAGTGCCACCTCCCCATCTCCCATCCACCACCGCCCCCAGTTTTGAGTCATCCACAAAGAGACTCATCTCACCCTGATACCTGTCCTTATGTCACAGACATAGGCATTGAACAGGAGGGGCCCAAGGACTGATCCCTATGGGACCCCACTAATTACCATCCTTGGGGATGAGACTATCCCACCAACTACAACCCTCTGGGTCCGGTCATGGAGCCAATTGCCTATCCATTTGATCATCTGGTTCCTCACCCCATTTCTCCCAGCTTATCCAACAGGCCCATGTGAGGAACAGAGTCAAATGTCTTGCTGAAGTCTAGAAGAGGACGTCCACTGGTCTACCCAGGTCCAAGGCACTCGTCACCCAGTCATAGAACTCCACAAGGTTTGTCTGACATGATTTCCCGGATGAATCCATGCTGTTTATCGTTCAGGCACCCTGACTTTTCCAGGTCCCTCTAGCCTCTCCTTGACAATGCCCTCCATCACCTTGCCCACCACCAATGTCAGGCTGACATCATGTATCAAATAGTAATGAAAAATAACTCCATTCATTTCAGGGTTACACTACAGCACTCTGACCCATGGACATCATCTCTTAAAGACTCCTGATTCTGGCTCCCTAGTACTCGGGTATGAGACTCGACTTACATCTATACTTGATCGGTTGTCTGTAGCAGCATGGCTGTACCTGCTGCAGTGTGTGCATGGAGGCGTGACGGGGACTGGCTAAATGGGTGGGTGTCGAGTTATTGCTACTTTGAGTTTGCCTCTTAAAGTCTGTTTGCATGGGAGCTTTCAAAATTATGGAGAGAAAATAGTAAGTACAGGCCAGACAAAGAAATTAAGTAGTTTTGTGGGTAAGTGTGTGTATTGGAGATGGAAAGAACCACATGTGTTCTCATTGGTATGTAGTGCTACAGTTCAGCTATGCAGCTGAAATGAGGTGGACAAGAAATCTAAAACTGTAACAGTGGCTATAAGCATGCTGCATACATGCAGATATATGCAGATTTACACTGAAGTACAAGCAATCCATATGTCTGCAGGCAGTATAACTTAGTGCAAATCAGGACACTTGAAAAGCTGAAGACCTGGGTTTGAATCTCATTAACTTCCACTTGTATATAGTGTGATCCTAAGCAAGTCACTTAACTTTTATGTGTGCCATTATCAGTGACCATTTGGTTTTGCACATGCCACATGCATGCAGTCTGTTCCAACCTAACATAAAAGCATGCTTTTCACACTTGTTGCTGCACGTATGCCACATGCATGCAATTGTTTCCAATTTAATATTTCAATCATGCTTGAGCATGAATATCACATAGGTAGTTTTATGTGTGCAGCATGAAAACATTTCATATAATTATTTCTGTAAGGGATACTCTGTCTTACTGCAAAAGGAAACTAGATATATTGGCTTCTTGTGGAGAAGCTTACACTGTGCTCAGACACAAAGGCAACCCTAGGAGGCATACACCAAGTGTGGTCCAGCCCCTAGCCTTACTGTCTGCTGAGCTTCACTGATCTTCACTGAATGTGAGAGAGACCAATTATGGAGGGAAGGCAGACTCCAACAGGTGCAGAAGCAGGATATCCTTGACAGCAGTTCTACCTGGGTAAATCCTCCTTGGAGTGCACAGTTCAGGCTCCTATCTACACTGAGGTGACTTCTCTCCTCAATCGTTCTGCTAAGACCCAGCCAAGCTGCTCTCTCTCTCAGCATAAGAAGCAGTTTTAACACTTACCCAGAATTCCTGGCTGCTGTATGCAAATCAGCATTTGTACTGCTATACCACTACTGAAATAGTGGCTGACTAACAGAAAGCTCTCAGCTGGAAGCAACAGCTCAGACACAAAGGCGACCCTAGGAGGCATATGCCAAGTGCAGCCCAGCTGCTAATCTTCCTGTCTGCTGAGCTTCACTGATCAACCTCTACCTCTAGGTGTCCATATTCCTTTCATCCATAACAGCTCAGGACAACAGCCACCCCTGAGATGACCAGATATACACCCCAGCAAAATAGCAGGCATTTATTTTCATTCATCTGAAGAATGCTTCTAGGTGATCTACTTCTCTTGCCAGGAACTTAAACAGAGAAATAAAGGCCACTATGAACCTCTTAAACTGCAGTAACTGTAGCACACTTTTAACAAGGATTTCATTTACAGAGTGGGGCACTGTCCAACATGCTCCATAATCAGAGTCCTCCAATCACAGCTTCATGTAGCATGGACTGAGAAAAATACCTCCACAATATACTAAATTGGCCCTACTGGGCAACAGCATAAAACCTTTAGTTTCAAGGTGCTCTACACCAGTACCCCAACCCCAAAGGACAAACATGCCAGGGTCTGGGAACAGGTCAGGTCTCATACAACTGGCACAAAATCCTCAATACAGGATGGTACCAAGCCTATTTAAACACCGAATAGGTACACTGTACTATCTACCATGACAAATAGTGTAACAAGCATCAAAAATTTGTGAACCCAGAGTGGCGCATGGAGCTACAGCACACAACTAAACCCACTAAAAGGACAAAAAGAAACTCATACTAATAATCGGCAATTCAATGATTAAGGGTGTAAAGACTCACCTCCAGCAGGACCGTGCTTCAACTATGGTAAGGCACCTCTCTGGAACATCAGCATGGAGGGACACCAGTTGCATAGAGGAAATTGTTTGAGGTGTTGATCAAGACACACATGTCGATCTCTGCATAGGTACAAATGACCTATCCAGTAAGTCAGCAGAGGAAATGCAACAAAATCTCACCAGGCTGGGCAACAAGCTTGCTTCCCTTTCATCGACTATTACCGCTCTGAAATTCTGCCAGTCTGGAAAAAAGGAAACAGCAAGCAGAAGATCAGGAATGGGACATCTCCAAGCTAAACATCTAGCTAAAGGACTGGTGCCATGAAAAGGCCACTACTTTATTGAAAATGGCAGGACTTCTGGGAATGGGAGTTCTTTAAATTTGATGGCCTACACCTCTCAAAGGAGGGGACCCGAGAGCTAGGGCAAAAATTCATCATCCACATCAGTCAGTTAAACTAGTGGATGGGGTTAACACGAGCAACCCTAGCACAAAAGGTTGCCAAATGCCCTCCACATCACTAACTAGTTCAACACAAAGATGCGCCAATCATACTCAGACCAAACATCACACCAAACATACTCAGACCAAGCGCTTTCAACAAAATTACACAACCAAAACATTAAAAATGCAAATCATCAAAACAGAAGTGGATGGAAGGCAATATGCATCAATACACATAGTCTGCCAAACAAAATCCCTGATCTCACAGCCATAATGGAAGATGCACAATTAGACTGGGTCGCTGTTATGGAAACATGGTTCACTGGGAGCCACTCCTGTGATGTCACCATCCTAGGGTATATGTTATTCTGGAAAGATCATGAGGGAAAGAAAGGAGGGGAGTGACATTTTATGTCAGAGATGACATATGCAGCAGAAATCCAGGGAGAACACAGTAAAGCAGAGGCCCTTTGGTTACACTAGGAGCCAGGGACAAAGGCCCTGTCCTGGTAGGAATCATATACAGACCCTCATCCCAGGAGGCTGATGTAGAGAAGGAGCTTTTGGAAACCTACTCAATGAAGGCAGACAGGGGGAGTTGTTGCTGGTGGGGACTTCAATCTACTGGATGTGGATTGGTCCTCATACACAGCATCCTCAGACTGGAGCAAAGAGTTCCTTTTTCCACTAAGGGGAGCAGGTTTATATCAACTGGTGAACTCACCCACCAGAGACAAAGCAGTACTGGATCTAATGCTGACAAACTGCACAAGGATCTCAGAAACAAAGGTGGGAGCCAGTCTAGGGACCAGTGATCATAGTTCAGTCTAGTTTACTGTAAACAATATGAAGGAAAATAGTCACACCAAAATCAAGGTGCTAGATTTCAGAAAATCCAGCTTCCCCAAAATGAGAACTATGATCACATCCATGCCTGAAGGAGAAATCACAAGAGATGTAGAGGACTACTGGAATTCTCTGAAGACTGCTCTGCATACAGTAAACAACTGTATGCACTAAGCAGATCAGCAAGTACAAAAGAAGGAAAATACCTCTCTGATTCTCTCACAAAGTAGCATCCAAAATCAAAGAGAGAAAAAAGGCATTTACATAATTCAAGCAAACAAAACATGAAGCAGACATGGAAGAATACAAGAACAAATTAAAGGAGGCAGAGAAAGCTGTTAGAAGGGCAAAAGCACAGATGGAAGAGAAAATAGTACAGGGTGTTAAGGAGGGAGACAAAATCTTCTATAGATAAATAAAAGAAAAAGAAAAACTAAGGGTGGAATAGTCCAACTAGCAAACCAAGGAAGGTAAGATGGCAGACAGTGAGGAGGACAAGGGAGAAGTGCTAAATGAGTTCTTTTGCTCTGTCTTCACTATAGAAGACTGTGGCAAAGTTCCCACACTGAGCAGGACAAAGGAAGATACTAAGGGAGCAGATACTAGCCTCTTCACAAGGGAGAGGGTCCTAAATGAGCTTAATAAACTGAAAGTGGAAAAAGCCGTGGGACCAGACTGCATACACCCTAGGATATTGAAGGAGCTCGAGAGGAACTGGCCGCACGCTAGCTGAGCTCTTCAACAAGTCACTAGATGGTGGAAAATACCTCAGGACTGCAAAGGCAACCTGCTAGCCCTTTCACAAGAGCAGAAACAAGGAAGAGGCAGAAAATTACCACCCTGTCAATTTGACCTCAGTTGTGGGGAAAATGATGGAGTCACTACTAAAAGAGAAGATAGTGGTGTTCCTAACAGATACTGGTAAAACAGATCCAAAGCAACATGGCTTCATAGCAGGAAGCTCTTGTCAAACCAGCTTGATTGACTTCTTTGACTGGGTCACCAGAACATTGGATCAGGAGAGACAGTGGAGGTTGTATACCTAGATTACAGCAAGACCTTTGACACCATCCTCACAGAAGGGTAACCAGAAAGCTGGAACATACGGGAGTTGGGCAGAAGATGGTCAGCTGGATCAGTAACTGGCTGAACGATAGGACCCAGAGAGTGCTAGTTAATGGATCATTGTCAAGGGAAGGTAGGATGACCAGTGGATCCCACAGGGATCGTAGTCGGACCAATCTATTTAACATATTTATAGCAGACATAGCGAATGGACTAAAAGGAAGGTTTGCCTGTTCCTAGATGATACAAAACTCTGCAACAGAGTAGACACAAGGAAAGGAGCAGACAACATGGAAGCTGACCTTAGAAGACTAGATGATTGTTCCAGGGACTGGCAGTTACAATTTAACATCAAAAGTATAAGATAATGAACTTGGGAAAGAGGAACCCTGGAAAAAGTACACACTGGGAGGACATCAACTTGAGGAGACACAAACAGAATGAGATCTCGCATAATCATCAATGATGAATTAAACGAGGAAATCAATGTGATAAAGCAGCACAGAAAGCGGATGGCATCCTCAGATGTATAAGTAGAGGTATTTCTAGTAGAAAGAGGGAGGTTATCATGCCCCTCTACAGGTCCTTGGTAAGGCTACACTTGGAGTATTGCATTCAGTTCTGGAGACCTCACCTCAAGAAGGACATCACCATTTGGAAATGGTGCAGAAAAGGGCTAGTAAGATGGTGCATGGACTGCATCACAGGTCATATGAAGCAAGACTCAAGGAGCTGAACCTATACTCCCTTAAGCAGAGAAGAAAAGGAGGGGCATGATTGAAACAGTTAAGTACATGAAAGGATTTAAAGCAGCTCAAACAGGCAATCTAGTTCAACAGAACATAGCAACACTCATGAGAGGGCATGATCTGAGATTGGTAGGAGTAAGGTTCAAAAGTAACCTCAGGAAGTACTTCTTCACAGAGAGAGAGAGAGAGAGAGAGATAGACCCGTGGAACAGCCTGCACCAGGAGGTGGTAGCATCAAAGATAATCAGGAGTTCTAACTCTCATGGGGCAGACATAAAGGACAAGTTAGGACGAAGGCTGCATAGGTAGGGGTAGTCTCTAGGACAGACCAGATGGATCGTGACGGGTTCCATCTGCTGATGCTTTTCTTATGTTCTTATGTTCTTATTATTATAAGAGTACACAAGCTTTTGGTTACTCCTCAGAGGGAATACCATACCCTGTCCTTGGCTGGATTAAAATACACGCTTATTGTAAACACAACTCCGGGAAACCTAATTTGAGGATTGCCTTGCCCTCTTCCTTCCTGGCACCTGAACTCTCTCTGCAGGCCACAACCCTCTGCCACCCTTATGTTTGATCAAACTAGCCCCATCTTAACTTTGAGACAATCAATCTGTTTCTCATCTGTGTCTATTTTAGAGTACTGCCTATGCCTTTATTTTCTGAACACTATGTGCACCAAAAACCTATGCAACTCCAACCTTGTTCAAGCTAGCCCTCCCCTGCCCTCTTCATCCAGCATCTGCCACTCTTCTCTTATCTGCCACCCTTATCTTTGATCAAGCTAGCTCCATCTTAACTTGAGACAATCAATCTGCTTCTCAGCTGTGTCTATTTTAGAATATTGTCTATGCCTTTATTTCCTGACACTCTGAACTCTCTGCATGCCAAACCTCTGCTACCCCAACCTTTGTTCAAGCTAGCCCCTTCCCTGACCTCTCTTTGCCCCACACCTAATTGCCCCTGTCTAGAAGGCTTCCTTTCATCTCCTCACTCCTCTGCTTGCTCTGAATTCTCATTTTCTCTAACTTGATCCTAGTGGATACCAAATTCAGGCTTGATTAGTATATTGTAGCAAGAGTCGCAACACCTATCTCTTGTAACGGCAGAGCAAGAATTGGAGTTGTTCTTGCTCTTCTTTATGTTTTATCATTCTCACTAACAGACACTCTCATTGGCGACAGTCTAATGCACCCAGACTTCTTTCCTGTATTACTCACTGTCAGTGCTCACACCCCTGAGATTGCAACACCCCTAACTATCTACAGTACATCTTCTGTATAAAAAGGATGCATTCTACCTACAGCTTGGCACTGGTGGTTTCCATCACTGTATAAGGAGGACTGTTCATAGTCATGCTGGCCTATCCCCACTAAAGTTAGTAATCTTCTTACCCCTGTTCCTACTCTTTACTCGTGCTGGTGATACTGAACTTAATACTGGACCCTCTGGTCCTTTATTCATGC
Source organism: Neoceratodus forsteri (assembly GCA_016271365.2). NCBI lineage: Eukaryota > Metazoa > Chordata > Ceratodontiformes > Ceratodontidae > Neoceratodus > Neoceratodus forsteri. Next base: position 854,269,241 of record CM057459.1, on the reverse strand, counting down.
CTGCATTATAATTTATACATATCAGACCTAGTACAAAAGGTATCAAAACTGCCCACCTAAATGCACAAAGTCTCCACCCCAAAGTGGCTGAGATACAGTCCTGGACAGATTAGCACAACCCTGACATTCTAGGCATAAGAGAGAGATGGTCAAAGTCTGGCATACAGCAACATGAGGTAAACCTCCATGGCTACTCGTGCTTCAGGAAAGACTGTGTAGGTAAAAAGGAGGTGGTGTTCTATTTTATGTAAACTATAGTCTATCTGCCACAGAACTCACCTATCCAGCCAAAAATCTTCCTTCTGTACAATCTATATTATATTCCTAAGACTTGGTAACATTAAAAATTAATGATTGATTGCATATTATTTCCCTCCCAAAGAGGCCACCAATATACAGTATCTTCCCTTAAGTCATCCCTATCTGATCTTCCCTCATATGATAGAGCACTTTGTGGGACTTTAATAATGACCGGTTTTCCCTAATAAAATAAGGCTCATTCAATCCTATCAGACAATAACTTCACACAACACATAAATGACCTTACCTCACTAAACTCCAAGACTGGCATGGCAACGCCTCAGACTGATAGTGTTCAATTGTTCCCACTGGATTAAATCAGCCAGCCAACTGTATCAGAAACCACTCTCCTGTCTATTGCATGTGACGTAACAATTTTGAAGTGCCACCTCCCAAAATCCTGGAATCCAGAAATATGACAAACTGTAACATAAATGAGTTTCTGACCTCAATTAAGATTGCTGATTGGTGCCCAATTATAGAGATGCAGCAACATTTTGTTCCACTGGCGAAATTCCAGCAAAATCTCAAATTTTGCCACACATGAACTATTTCATGAAATTCACGCATTCAGCAAAATATTATGCAGGTGTGAAATGAGGAATTATTGCCCGTAAATGCAGAATTTCTCCACCTAACAGTGGAATTTCACTCAGTGGTCCAGATAATATTTTGTACTGGGAAGTATTTACTGCTAGCTTCTTCTACCTGGTAGTATTTTTCACCTAAATGGTAGTAATACCATCCATTAACCTGTCTAACCCCACCCTCTAAACCAATTATCAAACTCACTGGGTGCCTGCAATCATTGACTCTCTCTGTCTCATATGCTGTGATGCATTAACATACTTCCTGCTTTCAGCAATATAAAGTTGAACTCCTGTTCTGAAAGTTTTTTCCATCTTGCAACTACCCTTCTTGCCAGCCACTGACCACTTCTGAAATGGTCTCCTGTACAGTACACAACTAATGCTGATGCTGTTTTTTGTCCCCAACCTGTCAGTGTGTGGATAGATAACTGGCAGCACTGTATGGTGCTGCCAATTGTGAGAAAATGTACCAATGTATTGTAAATGTGCAGGGTGAAAACCAATTCCTAAAATCAGAAAGTGGAGTAAATCATGCAAAAATGGAAGTATAATACTCCTTTACTCCCTTATCTGTTCCACTGATTTCGCTGGCAAAATTTCACATTTCGCCAACAGAATTTTGTATTTGCACCTGCAAAATATTACCTGAAATGTACGAATTTCATGAAATATTTTGCAGAACAAAATTTACGGATGTCGCCCACCTCTACCCACTTATCAACCTGCCCATCATCGATCAGGCCCTTGACTATTTTATTTTGACCTTTACCAACATTATCAACAAGGGCACACCTTTATCCAAATGTAGGTCAAAGGCATCAAAGCTCCCAAGGAAATAAGGTCCCTCATGAAGAGGTGGGTTGCTGTTGGGAATTCTTCAAGATTAGTCATCGTCATGTTGACTGGTTAAAGTATCGAAGTTGCATAACTCTTGCAAATCCAAGCTCCAGGGAGACAAAAGAGCCTACTACCACTCATTCTAAACAGAAATCCTTAGCAAGCCTAAATAATTTTGGAAACAGATTAACTCTTTAATAAAAGGTAATTCTATGCATGTTCTAGTTCCATCCTTTCAGGTGGCAACCTCTCACAAGACCCCTTTCCATCGCAAAGAGAATAAATCAGTTTTTCACAGACCTAGATGGGTACACTTCATATCTTTCCCCAACCCCTGACTCCTCCATCCCTATACATCCCCACACTAGTCTAGGCTTGCACCCCACTTTCCACTTAAAACCACAACCAAAAAGGAAGATCCCAGATTATTAAAACTCAAGGAAGAGGGCTCTCCTGGTCATGATACCATTGAGCTCAAATTCTTAAATTAGGGGCACCTACACTTGTTGCACATATTTGTAATCTAATAGATAAGTCTTTCCTTTCCAGATCCATTCCAAGAAATGGAAAGTCGCTGTGGTAGTCTCCTCCACAAGAGTGGCTCCCACGCTGTTGAAAACTACAGACGTATTTCAATTCTTTGCCCTCTGACAAAAATCCAAGAGGGATATTTTATGATTTGCAGTCCTATTTGGAGACACACCACCTACTCACTGACTGCCAGCACAGCTTTAGAAAGAACTATAGTACAACTATGGCTCTTGTAAAAGTCGCTGCCGACACGCTCAATGCAAGTGATAAAGGCCTTGTTACAGGAGCAGTGTTTATTGACCTGACAAAGACCTTTGACCTTTTCAACCACCACCTCATACTAAGAAAACTTAACCTCCTTGGCCTCGACTGTTTAATGCTAACCTGGCTAAAGAGTTATCTCATTGCGAGATCCCAAAGGGTGAAATGGTCTGGATCTCTGTCTTCTCTCAGGCCTGTAACACATGGTGTACACCAGGGATCTATCCTAGGCCCATTACTTTCCTCGCCTTCATTAATTAGCTTCCCAACTTCTGCGGTGGTATATCAGTGCAACATTATGCTGACAACGCCATTCTATTCCATTCCTCCAATTACATGGACTGGCTTAATCAGAGTCTTAATTCAGATTTCAATACACTCAATCATGATTCACAGATAACCATCTAATTCTTAATACCAAAACCCAAAACCATGGTATTCCATAATTCCACATCTAAAACCTCTAAAATCTCTTCATTACACCCTCTAAAAATCTGATCACTATTCGGGATTCCATAGAAGTAGTCCAATCTTTAAATATTTAGGTTACACCTTGACTCAGCCTTCTTTTAGAGATCCACATCTCCTTACTAACTAAAACTGTCAACCAGAGTTAAGCCTGTTGTATTGTCGTTACCTTTTAACCACCACTTCCTACCAGAAAATTGTTTACACATCCCTCCTCCCTATACTTTCTATGGCACACCACTACTTCTCTCTGCTCAACCTTCATCCATTACCTGGCTCAGACAACTCTATTATAGGATTGGTTGCTTTGCCTTATGGGCTGAAACTAGAAAACATCACTGTGATATCATGACTACCCTACATTGACCAGATTATGTCTCAAGACCACAGTACTTCAGAATATATTTTGTATATAAACTAGTAAATCTCTTCAATGCACCTAGTCTAAGGGAATTGTTCATCACAAAGAGGTTGTTCATCCACTCAGGTCATCCACATTACCTATTCTAGTGTAACTACCTAGTGCCCTGGGGTTACTAGAATCCCATCAGAGTTGGACTAGGAAGGTAGTGGTCAGCTGGTAGATGGTTTATGTGAAGATCTCTACAGATGACATCATTGTTTACTCAGTTAGCTTGAGGAGAAAATGGATTATATCATTTAGAACTCTCGCAGCAGCCTGAGCCAATTTGGAATCAGCTGCATGAGGACAGTTTTGAATGTTGGGACAGGAGTCAGTGTAGTTCTGTAGTAGGGATCAGTGTGAGCAGCAGTGCTTTGAGTGCAGAGGTGCCTGCCAGTCTGCCCTGAGGTTGGGGAAGGGCCACCAGTTGTTTTCTCACCCTAGTGAGTGAAAAGAGCAGTAGTACCTCAGGAAGTGATGGAGACCATTGGCAGTAGGACCCCTGTTGGTCAAGTCTTATAGAGAGAATGGGACTAGTGAAGTCAGTGTTTCCAAGGGTCAATCCCTGAGAAAAGAAGATTTTCCAGCTGCCAGGTTGGAGATAAAGTTAAGGAGAACAACAGGGAGAAGTCCACCAGTCTGATATCTGTAACACGGACAAACAAACTGTGAGTATAGAAACAAAGAATAGTTTCAGAGTGAGTCATCTGGTGTGTATGGCCCAGAGCTATGGCTAGATTACACCACTCAGGGCCCTGTATTACGACAAAATGTGCTGAATGTGAAGATGTAAATGTGAGGATGCCTTTAGCAATCTACGTAAATTGAAGGATTTAATTTGTGTAAACCTAAAGGATAGCAGAGGCTGGCTAGGGCTATGGTGGGCAGACCTCACCTGAAATTCCAGCCAGGGTTAACTTGTCACCAGAAGGGCACAAGTTTACCCCGCAGATGTTAACTAAGCCCATCAGGTCAGAAGGATATAATATTTCAAAGTGTGTGGCAACCCCATGTAACAGACACTTAGAGAAAATAAATGCTGAATGTGAAGTGTGTGGCGACTCCCATGTAATGGACACTTTTGGAAAAGGAAGTCCTGGTTGATCCCTAAGTACAGAGGGATGGATCATATGGTTTTGTGGCAGAGAAAAATGTGCAAAGCCAAAGAAATGTGTTGTTCTGGAAAAGAAGAGTACATGTGTGATCCAGTAATGTACGGTTTCAAACCTGGGAGGCCACCCCATTCTGTGTTTTTCCATCTGTGTCAGAATAAAGCCATACTATGAAATCCAATCCCAGTATTGAACATTCCATCTGTGCTTCCCAGTGTGAATGTTTATATTGGCCCACTAGAAGATAGACATAACATAGCCTAGCACCTCTCTCCCAGAACTTGGTATAAATATGAATGCTATATTCGCTCTAACACACCACCCTCTTAGATGCCAACCAGGTATTTGCCCCAGTGCCAGGGCTGATGTCTGCTATTTGTCAGCTTGTTGTTTGTTGCCTTGTCTATGTTCAAGTTAATGGTGGTCCTGGTTTCAAGATGCTGCTCTTGGTCGGTACAGGTTGCACTATCAACCCCAAAACCTCTTCTTCTCACTGACAGGCGATCTTTCCCTAATCTGCCACCAAAACCTGAAATATGCTACCACCCATCTCCTCGCTTGCCTTTCCCTATCACTATTCAAAATAGAGCTTGTTGCACACTTGCTTAATCCTCCTTCCTGTGTTTGCTTTTTGCTCACTTCTGCTTTCTTTGTACCTTACTTTACTCTCAAATTAATAAGCTAAGGTGCACCTTTCTAAGTATACTTTCTCCATGCTCTATTATGTATACCCTGATCCTATTATTTTTCTTTATTCTGCTCAAGGACCCTCAACTGAATCTATTACATTGAACTTTTTAAATATGTATATTTCTCCATAAATTTGTATATCTTATTTATTTAACATATTGGAAGACCTTTGAGCCAAGGGCTCTTTACGGAGGTTCTAGTCTAAGTCACAAGAATAACAGATTACAATGGTTTCAATAAGCAGTACAACATGAGGAAAGTAATTACATAAAGAAATAAATAATATGGCAAGATAAATATTGTGTCAAGTGCAGCCAGTGGCCTTGTCTGAAGAGGGTGGAAGGGATGGGGGAAAATTGGAAGTGGAAGGAGCAAAATAAGAGCAAGGTGGGATCACAATGTAGCTTATGTAGGAAAAGACCCATGGGGGTAGAGGAGAGAACAAGGTGAGAAAAAGAGGGAGAGAGGAGGGAGGGAGAGGAGTGGAGGGGTAGAGGAAGGGGATGAGGTAGGATGAAAAGAGGAGGATGGGGACGGAAAGGGATGAAGGAAGGAAGGAAGCACTGTATGTGGAACAGTGAAGCAACAGGATAGGGCTATATAGGTGAATGGTAAAAGAGGGAGGTCACAGTGCATTTAGCTGCCTGCAAAGATTTGGTAAAACAGTCACAAGATGGTATGGAAACTAGGAATTGATGCAGCTTCCACTTAAGTGGTCCCAAGGTTGCAGTCATTGCAATCTCATTAGGATGGAATTAAATAAATTAGCCACTCTAATTGCAATGGATCCACCGTCAGAGTGAGTTTCAACAGCGAGGACAGTAAAAGTTTGGCTCACAGAACTTCATGTGTTGCGAGTGCTCAGGAAGGGACTGAAAAAATTAAAGGAACCTGGTAGTAGTAGACCAAGTGCTGCCTTCTTAGCCAGAAGGCAGGTTTGATATTTAATGCAAGCCTGGAGTTGAAGCCAGTTTGCTTGTCTATAAAGGTCACAAGTGAGAGACGATACACTGCACTAACTAGTAGACAGCATGACTTATTCAGAGCTGTGGTGAGCCACCATAGGGTTGTGTCCATGGCAGTACCATAAATGATCAAACCATAGTCGATAATAGACACAATTGAACTTTGGATAGCCAGTCTGAGGGCTTCAACAGTAATGCAGTGTTTATGTCTTTGTAGAAGGCCTAGGCGAATGTTAACTGCCTTTGCAACATGCTCAACATGGTGGGAGTAGGAGAGTGTACTATTCAGAGTAACTCCTATGTATTTAAAGATTGAGTCTGATCAGGACTACACCGCACTGTTTTTAATCACCAGTTGTCTGACTTTATGCTTGCTTTGGGTACCATGGAAGAGCATGACCTTTGTTTTTGCAATTAAGCACCAACTTATAAGAGGTGAACCAGGACTCTACTTCAGTAAAATGTTTCTGAAGTTGGGTCTGAAGACCGATCTGATCAGCAGTCTTTGAGAAAATGGCCGCATCATCTGCATAGAAGAATGCTGGTTCAGAACAGAATGCTAGAAAATTATTGAGAAAGGTGCTAATTAGAAGGGGTCCCAGTATCGATCCTTGAGGAACCCCAAAGTAGACGGCAGTAGCAGAAAGTGTAGACGCTTATTCTCACCTGTTGTGTGCGGTTTGCTAGATAGCTGGTGAACCACTTTTGGGTCCTCTGAAGATATACAAGCCCAGCAAGTTGATGTGTCAACAATGTTGATTGACCATGTCAAATGCTTTAGACAGGTCAAAAAGGTTGCACCAACAAGTTGATCCTGATCAAGAGTATGGTGAATGAAACCTGTGAATTCCAGTAGGGCCATAGATGTGCTGTGCCCTTCCGGAAACCATGTTGTTGGACCCATTGTAGATTGCAGTTTTCCAGGTACTCCACAAACTGGTCAGCAACAATCCTTTCTAAGTGTTGGACAACGAGGCAAGAATAGATATTGACCTATAATTCCCAGGTAGTAATCTACTTTGTAACTTAAGTATTTTATTTACTCACTGTTGCAACTTTTGTGAACATAAGAACATACAAAATGCCAGCAGAAACAGGCCTCATGGTCTATTGAGTCTGCTCTCGATTGTGCAGCTTGCCCATCAGCTTTGCAGCTCCCACATACCCCTCCCTTTCATAAATATCCTCCTTCTCACCATGTCCCAACCCCTCTTAAAACCATCTACCATGCTGCAGGCTACTACCTCCTCAGGCAGAGTATTCCACTTATCTAGCACCATCTCTATGAAAAAATGTCTCCTGACTTCAATCCTGAATCTTCACCTCTAATCTCAGCTGGTGACCCTTGTGACCATACCCTTCTAATCTGGAAAATTCCTTCTGTACTAGTCTTGTTCAACCCTTTAAGTATTTGAAAGTTTTAATCATGTCCCCCATCCTCCTCTCCTCCATGGAATACATGTTCAGTTTGCACAGCCTCTCCTCATAGGAGTATCCCCTAATGCTTGGATCATCTTTGTTGCCCTCTGCTGTACACCTCCAACAATCTAATGTCCTTTTTCAGGAATGGGCACCAGTACTCCATACAGTATTCCACGTGTGGCCTGATCAGTGACTTGTATATGGGCAGGATCACCTCCCATATTCTGGAGGAGATTCCTCGCTATACACCCCAGCATCCTGTTGGCATTTGCTGCTGCCTTCCTGCACTGCACTGATTTCTTCATAATCCCTGTTATAAACACCCCTAGATCCTTCTCCTCCTCTGTGTATTCGAGCTGTATCCCTGCCCAAGTTGGTAGCTCCTCCTTGGTTTTAGCCCATGAAGTGCAGTACCTTGCACTTTTAGTGTTAAACCCCAACTGCCATGCATCCAACCACTCCTGAAGTTGGTTCAGGTCCTCCTGCAGCCCCTCCACCTTTCGCTGTCATCTACCACTGCTCCCATCTTTGTGTTAGCTGCGGAAGAGACTGATCTTACTCTGGACCCCGTGGAGATATCAGCTATATATACCCTGAAGAGCACCGTGCCAATACAGATCCCTGTGGCACCCGCTCATCACATCCCTGGTGATGAGAGCTCCCACCCCACTACCACCCTTTGCTGCCTTCCCTCAGCCAATTGGTAATCCAATTAACCATCTTTGTTCCTATCCCTATATCTTCCAGCTTCCTCTCAGTCTCTGATGTGACACGGAATCAAAGGCCTTTCTGAATTCCAAATACAGGACATCCACCACAGGGCTTTTGTCCAGTTCCCTTGTTACCCAGTCATAGTATTCAATTAGGTTTGTTTGGCAGGATCTACCCAAGACAAACCTGTGCTGCTGACCATCCTGGAGACCATTGTTCTCCAAGAAGACCACTAGCATCTCCTTTAGGATCGTCTCCATGAGTTTTCCCACAATTGAGGTGAGGCTCACTAGTATGTAGTTGCCTGGTTCTTCCTTAGGACCACTTTTGTGAATGGGTACCTTATGGACCATCCTCCAGTTCTACGGTATGCATCCTGTCTCCAGGGAGATATTGAACAGGTCAGCCAGGTCTTGCCAGAACCTCCGCTAGTTCCGTGAGTATCCTAGAGTGAATGCCATCTGAACTCTGTGCCTTATCACCCCTCAGTACCCTTAATCCTTTCAACACCCTATCCTCTGTAATCTCTATATTAGTCACCCATTCCCCACCCACTCCTCCTCTTCTAGGAGGTGTCTGCCCTTCTCTTTCGTGAACACCAAATAGAAGTACTCATTAAGAGTCTCTGCCTGGTCCACCCCTTTTCCACCCGGACTCGTGCTTCCTAATCCTCACAATTTGATCTTTGGTTTTCCACTTTCGCCAATGTATCTGAAGAAGTCCTTCTCACCATTCTTAATGTCCTGTGCCAATCTCAATTCCCTGGAAGCCTTGGCTGCTCTGACCAGCCTGGTAACCCCTCTAGACTTCTTCATATACATCTCCTGCTACCCCACCAAGTTCTTGAGTGTCCAAAATGCCTTTTTGGCCCTCACCACCTCCATGACCTCCTCTGTCAGCCAGCTGTGTTTTTTCACCCTCCTTCTTGCTTCTTGTTCTTGTACATGTCCCAGTAGCCTCCACCAGCCCATTCCTAATAATCTCCCATTTTTGGCTAGCATCCATGTGTGGTTTGCTCCAGTCAGATGCCTGCTCAAGATTTCCCATCCTAATAAAGTCCGCTCTTTAAAAGTTAAACACCCTTATCCAGTACCTACTGTTTCCTGCCTACCCCCAACTTTATACTACTCTCATTATTGTTTAGCTGCCCTTAGCAATTGTTTACTGTTTAATATCTGCTGTTCATATCATTGTGTGCTCTTTTTGTTCCTTGTTCTATGTATGTATTGTATTGTATTGTTGCTCAGTTGCTCCTAAAAGAGGGACTGTATGGTCTCAGTGGGCTCACCTGGTTACAAAATTCAAATAAATAAATAATACTTGGGTCACTAGGGTTGGCCAGGGTGGGAAAGGATTGAGCATCTAAGGGACTGCTCTGTTCTCCCAGGAGGAGGCATGTTGGCTTAGTTTATGACAGCTCTCCAGCTGGAGGCTTGGTGGCAGTGTAGCATGGGTGGCAAAACAGAGGAGCTGAAGTTTTGATGGTGTATGTGCTTCATGCACATGCACAGTGCCTATGACATGGGGTGGGAGAAAAGAGGAAAAGGATGTCAAGAGCTTTGTGAAGTCTTGCCTGTGGGTTGTAAGCCCATGTTGCCACCCAGAAGCTTACCTGTGATTTGCACTGGTTGTCAGGTACTGGGTTGAGGATGGCCCTCTGACCTGCCAAGAGGGGATGATTTGTGGTAGTATTCTGACTGCAGGTGATTCCTGGGGAGGCGGTGGCTGACTCAGGGTCGTAGGAACAAGGCTGATAATCCACCCTTGGACATGGAGGATTTAAAAAAAACAGGTCTACAGAAGAGGCTCCATCAGATGTCATATCGTGGAGTTCAAAAGAAGTGAAGTAGCTCCCACAAATGTCTGGTCCCATACTGCTTCAAACATGTTCTAGGAACCATCAGATTGCCATCCAGAGAAGAAGTGAACAAGGATCCAGGAGCTCTTTTCACATACCCCCAGTCCAGATCTTGTAGAATATTGTAAAGAAACATATAAACATAAAACCTGTCAGCAGAAAAGGATTGCTTGGCTCACCCAGTCTGCCTAAATGTTTCCTGTCTAACTGGTCTCCACAGACCCTAAATGGTCTCTGGCAACCTCTCTCCTCCTTGCCTGTTTTCCAGTACACAACTATGTCTACCACATGCATGTTTGAAACCCTTCACTGTTTTTGCCTCCACCACTTCTGTAAAGAAATATTTCCTCACATCTTGGCCGACCTTCCAGCACAGCGGTTGGGGTTCCACTTATGCAGGCCTACAACCCAAGTTCGAGAATGGACTCAGGAGTTGATGGACCAGCTGGGGAAGAAGGTCTGAGAGTCCTAGGGACTGCTCTCCTTCTTGGGGGCAAGTGTCTGGTGTAAGACTGACCTCTGGTGAAGGCCAGGGATGGTAGCAGTGACTGGTGCCTGCACTATCTAAGGAGGCAAGGACAGACATAGGCATTCACACCATAATGTCACTGCACATCCTGCCTCCTTGAAGAACTACCAAAAATCAGGCTGAGCAGGATGCTGCCCATCCCGAACCATATCCAGTCATCCACCAGGTGACTGTCTCTCTCTCCCACAGCTGTGCTCTGGGGGCAATCCAGAGTGTATCCCTGGTGGGATTTGATCATAAGGGTGTGTGATAGGGTTAGGCATGGGGTCAGGCTGATGGGGCTGGTCCGAGACAAAAGCATACTAAATAATAAAAAATAAATATTTCCTCACATCCCTCTTAACCCCCAGTTACATCAATTGCCCCTGGTCCTGGTGCTCCTTCTTATTTGAAAGAGACTTTACTCCTGCACACTGTTCACCCATTGTGAAGTACTTGAAGAACTCTATCATGTCAACTCATGTTCACTCTCTTCCAGGGTGTATATGTTGAGATCATTCAGTCTCTCTCTTATAGGACTTCTCAGAAACCACAGCACCATTTTAATTGCCCTCCTGGACTGATCCTACCCTGTCTGTGTCCTTTCTGAGGTGTAGCCTCCACACCTGAATACAGTACTCCAGATGAGGTCTCAGCAGTGAGCAATACTGTGGCAACACCACAGTACCAGGTCAATATAGGGCTGCAATGTTAGCTCGGTATAAACTGCACTGTAAAAACATTGAAAACAATAACATCGACAGGGGTAGAAAAGCATTAGTAAATTACTGCTATCCCTCTCACTGTCCATGGAGAGAAGGACGGGCTGAAATAGCTTTAGGTGTGGTGCCAGGTCGAGTCACTCATGTAGTGCAATGGCTAAGGCACTAGCACCTGGAGCGTGGAAACCTAGGGACCAGGGTTTGTCTCTGTCTTCCAATATTGTACATTTATTTTTAGTTTTTGAAACAAATTTTCCCCTTCCAAGTTTCTCCCCATCCATGAAGTTCACACACCCTCAGAATTGATTATATTAATATCAGGAGTATGTGCAAACAAAAGTCTACTGTTTTCCTCTGTGTCTGTATTGATTCCGCTGTGTATTTGTGTCAGTCAGTGTTTTCATTGACATTATCTTTGTAGTTGGCATTTTGCCTGCAGGGTTGTTGACTACACTACTTTGTTTATGGGTACTGACCCTATGCCCAACACCACCTCTATCCATCTGCTGGATATACCGCTTCCTATGCAGCCTTGTATCCCACTAGCCCTATTCACTGCTTTGTCACACTGCCCTGCAACCTTCAGGTCAACAGATATGATAATAATTAGGTCCCGTTCCTTTTAGTGACTGCCAGTATCTTTCCCCATCTAATACTCAGCACCTTGGTTCCTAATACCTAGGTGCATAATGCTCACTTTTGGCATTGAACCCCAACTGCCATATTTCACTGAGGTTCCCAGACTATTACTCATTCTCTCCACCCTTTCCTGAGTGGCAACTCTACTAAAGATTTTGTATTATCTGCAAAACAGCATACCTTTCCTTCCAGTCCCTTAGCAATGTCACTTATGAAGACATTGAAATTGGCATGGACCAGTACTGAGTTCTACAGCACCCTGCTGATCACTCCTCCTTCATTCGAGATAGTACCATTTACCACCACCCTCTGTCTCCAATTTGTTAATCAGTTTCTAACTCAGTTCTCCATTTTGGATCCCAACCCCAGGCTGCTCAGTTTCTTTATCAACTTTCTGCACGGCACAGTATCAAAGGCCTTGCTAAAGTCCAGACAGGCCATGTCCATTGCCTTCCACTGCTCTTTTTCCCTTGTATGTTAACAAACCTATCTTGAAAATGAGGCACCAATGTACTGTCAGCCAGTAAAATGTTCACAACACTGTGAAGATATACATGGAGCAAGCTACTCCAGCAATGAACCTGGCTGTGGTGTTCTGCACCAACTGCAAATAGTGTGTCAAACCTCCATATTATAGCCCAGGATGCAGTGTTAGAGTAATCCAGAATAGATGTAACAGGAGTGTGCACTGGTGTTTTCAGAGCCCAGGTGCCACTTGGGATTTGGGTCATGTGATGTCCATAAAATGGAAATGTAACCATGGACTACCACAGATGTCTGATATTCAAGTGTTAGTTTGCAATGCATGATGATGCCATCATTCTTAACCCTATCAATGGCCATGAGATCAGATTTAACCCAGCCACAGCCCTCTTACAACAGTTGTCCTCTGAGAAACTGTATTTATTTACAGTATTTAGTGTTTGTTGAGTGATAAAGGAGGGCTAGGCAATTCTGCCTATCTTCAGCCTCGCCTGGGGGTACGAATGCCAGCTGTTGTATTGAACCAGGTTTAGCAGTTGTTATTATTTTTAGTGTATGTGGATGCTTAGCCAGGACACCGGGGAAGTCCTTCTACTTTTTGAGATGTGCCATGGGATCTTTAATGTCCAGCTGAACAACCACCAAAACAGGCAGATGGGGCCTGACTATGATGTCTCATCTGAAAGACAGTATCTCAGAAATGCAGTACCCCCTTCCTTGGTGCTGCATTACAATATCAGTTGTAACAGCCTCCCACCCCACTGTGTCAAGGGGTCCTGATAGTAAGCAAGAGGGTGGGATACAGACCAAAACACTTTCCAGGGAGGTAAATCCAGCAGATATAGTAAAACAAGGCCTCACTTCAAACTTGATTCTGGCAGCTCAGTGCAGGTTATGCCTCCTCCACCTAACTCCTATCTCTGCACTCGCTGCAGCTTCATGCCGGGCCAGAGGGAAGAAAAGGACTGAACAGAATGCTTCATCAGAGGAAGGATTCAGTTAATTTAATCAATAATCTCAACACACATGACATAGAAATAAAAAAAATTTAATTCCGGCTCTCACATTAAAATTAATAAATAAATTGCTCAGCTCCATGGAGCCAGAAGATGGAGACAGACGAGAGAGTATTACAGAGGCACTGAACAGTACCAGGTAACACAAGTGCTTGTAACAGCCAGGCATAAAACTAATTAGACCAGGTGCAGACTCCACACAGATACCCAAAGCCATAACAAAGCGTAGGACCTTAAAGGGTACAAATCCATATCCGACCATTTTCCTGGGAGACTGCCTTACTCCCCTCCCTGAGCTAACTGAAAATAGTGGGAATGCGGCCTTTAATCCAAACTGTGGCTGCCCAGAAACCTTGCTTGTAATCCAACCAGTTTGCACCCTCTTTCTGCAGGGAAAAGATGCCTGCTTTAAACAGAAGAAATGGACAACATGGATCCCTCCTTTCCAGCTACAGTCACCATGTACATTCCATTAACGGATCTAACATGGGACCTGCCCCAGACACGGACATAGCAGGCCCAAGAAAATGAATCCCCAGAATACATCCACCAGCTGACTCACACTAGTGTGCACACTGGGTGCTGACCTCTTGAAGCTGCTATCTCCAAAAGGCCCTACCATGGACCTGCCACCACCATGACAGCCCCACTGCCATACCTTTCTGTAAGAGCACCAGGCCTCCCAAGTCCAGACATGATCAGGCCTTCCTCCGACTGCTGTCATTCCCACTGCTGAGCTCCTGTATCCCCAGTTCCCCATGGTCGCCACACTCCTGTCACCCTCCCTTCCCTTCAGAAATTAATATATACAATGAAGCACTGTCACCACAAGGCCGATACCTACTGGGCTGGGGGTTAGGCCCAGCTCAACTTGCCCTACATGTTTCCCACTGGCTCCCATTGCAAAAGAAACCTCCTCCTCTTATACCTGAGCCTGAGTAATACCCCCGAGGGGTGGGACACAGAATGCCCCAGAGCCAGGGCCTGAGCAACAGGAGGGAATGATGTAGTAAGGCAGCCCCAAGAGGGGTGGCTTATATAGTACTGGGATTTACTCAAAGTTCCTGGTGTGGGCTAGAACCACAATCTTCTGATTTTCTGGCAGAGGCAAGTGTACAACTTGCTGAGACACTAGCACAAGTAACATTTCCTTCTTGTCTGGATTCAGCTTCAACCAGTAGGGAATCATTCAGTTGTTGCTGTCAGACAAACACCTGTTCAGCATGTTGACAGCACTTCCCTCCCTGGGGCAAATGACAGATGTAGTTGGGCATCATTAGCACAGGATTGAAACCCAAGACTGTACCATCAAACAACCTCACCTAGGGTCAGTATATACACTGCAAATAACATGGGAGATAGAATTGAACCTTGAGGCACTCCACAGTGAAGGGCAGCAGAGCATGAGGTCACATTGCCCAGGGCAACCTTCTGCACCCTGCCAGAGAGGAAGGACACACACCATTTCAAAACAGTGCCTGTGAGTCTCCTCAAAGTACATCAAGTGATCTAATAAACTCTGATGATCTACAGTGTCATACACTGGTGAGAGATCGAGAAGGACAAAACAAGTTTGCTCCCTTTTTCCTAGCTAGAAATAAGTAATTTTGTACCCTGACAAATGCTGTTTTTGTCCTGTACCATGTTCTAAATCTTGTAATGGCTTATAGACGGAACATTTCTCCAGGTACAGCACAAGATGAGTCACCTCCATCACCATCTCAACAACTCTTCCCAAGAATAAGAGTTTAACACTGGTCTGTAATTAGTAAGAATGCCATATAAAATAAAGAATGTGTAACACATTTTTATTTGATACATTACCTTGTCCCAATGGTTTCAAGTGCAACACATGCAATTTCATTTATAAAATGGGCTTAAAAAATAAAAGTATATTGTTGGACAAAACACATCACCTGACCATACATTAAATATAGAATAATACATGGGAAGCAGTTACAAGGTGAAGTTGGAAAGCAAGAGCCGATGAGATTCAAACCCAGGTCTCCAGGTTTGCAGCCCAGTGACCTTAACCACTGCACTATACTGCTCCTAATATAGTTACTGCATAAAGATAGCACAAATGCTCCTAACGGTAGTCATTGTATGCAGTAGTAGAAGTGCTTTTGCATAGTTATTGCACACATTTATTTGTAGTAGTAGAAGTACTTTAGAATCCAAATAACAAACTTTTTTTTTTCTGTAGTTTAAAGTTCAATACAATTACAGCATAAGATCTAAACAGGTTAGGATAGCACAATTGCCCTACAGCAGTGTTTGTAATGCACAGATACTGGGGACACTAGGACAGCACAAATGCCAAAACAGCATTGATTGTATTGCATAGATGATTTATTTATAGATAGAGGAAGACCTAACAGTATTGAAAGTGTTATACAGAGCAGCATTCTCTTCAGTGGGCCTACATTATCTTACATTATTTTAAGCACAAAATGTGGTGCAGGAGCGAAGAACCAGTATGGTGCAGGAAGGAGGATAGTGGTAAGGGGTGGAGGCAGAGAAGATGGGAACATCATGGTGAGGACTGGTGGCAGGGGAGAGCAGAGATACACTGGAGGGGAAGCAGTAGGCATGGAGGAGAAAGAATAGTGGCTGCAAACAAATGTGGTGGGGCCATATTTATGAGTGCTTTATGGAGATGGGGAAACTGCCCAGTTTGTCAGAAATTGGGGGAGTTGGAAGCTGAGCTGATATGGTTAAAAAGGGAAATGGAGAGGAGGGGAGAAGAAGGTGTTGATGTTGGGGAAAGAAGGCAGGAGGGATGGGAGGAAAAATGTTTATGGAAAGGAAAGAGCCAGAAAGGGGAACAGGAGGGAGGGACAAGGGAGGGAGTGAAATGCAGGGTACACAGGGACAAGCAACAATGAAGAAAGATATAAAGGGAACTGGATTTTATCTGGTTGGCAGGAACAGGAGGTGGAAGAAGGGACAGGAGCAGAGGTAAGCTGGAAGCTGAAACAAGGAAAATATACTGTACCTTATCTGGGCTCAAACAGGTACTGGCCCTTATCAGAATTACAGACACAGGAGGCCAAGGGGACAGGGACAGAGGAAAGCTGGGAGCTGAAAGATGGAAATAAAAGAGATCCTAAAGTAAAAGAAAGGCCCACGGCTCGAGTACAGAAGCAGGGAGACAAGGGTTGTGCAGTAGGAGAGAGGAAGAAAAAAGAAGAAGCTATTGAAGGCAGGAAGGGCAAAGGAGATAGGGTAGAGGAGGATGTTGCAGAGGCAGGAGGGAGACTGGGGAAGGTAAACAGCCTAGGGACAGGGAAGAAAAAGGATTATGCAGGGGGATGGAAAAAGGATATGGTATTGGCAATGAGAGGGAATAGAAGTAATCCAG
The DNA here is from genome assembly GCA_016271365.2 of Neoceratodus forsteri. NCBI lineage: Eukaryota > Metazoa > Chordata > Ceratodontiformes > Ceratodontidae > Neoceratodus > Neoceratodus forsteri. The sequence continues at coordinate 854,252,361 of CM057459.1, read as the reverse complement.
GCAGGGCAGCATAGTGTAGGACAAGGAAACAGAGATGGCAACTGTAGACATGGGAAGCCAGAGGGACCAGCACAGCAACACAAGGAAATTATGGGAGAGTAAACAGAGTAGAGTTACAGAGGCATACGTAGGGATAGGAAATGAAAACTCAGTAATGGTGTATGGGGACTCGATCATAAAAGGATACACTGGTTAAGAGTGAGTAACATATAAAGGGAGATCAGTTTTCTTTGAACCTGGGATGGAGGCAAGCAGGGCATTACCTAAAATCATGGAAAACATTAGGTTAATGGAGGTAAACCTCACCTAGTCCTTCACCTGGAACAAATGACCTCCAGGGAAGAGCTGAAAGAGGTACAAAGGAGATTCAGGGAGTTAGCCAGGGTGTGCAAGGGATAGTCAGTTCCCTGACTTTTTCAGAAGTTCTGCCAGTACACTGTGCAAGTATGGCCAGACAGCTAAGAATCAAAGGGTTTAATCACTGGCTAAGGCAGTGGTGCAGAAGGAGGGTAAGCATGCATAGGGGAATTGGGGACACATGGGTAGACATACACCTGTATGTAAGGGACAGACTACATTTAAATGATGAGGGAGCTGGCTGTTTAGGGGAAGCTGCAGAGGAATATAGATAAAACAATAGGGAATAAGTTAAACTAGGAGGTGGAGTGTGAAGCTAGGTGAAGGTCAGAAAAAGTAAATAGTGGGACTTGCCTAACTTGCACTCCTCTGCAAATGGGGCAGGGAACGACAGAAGGAAGGAAATGGAGGAGAAGGGGATAGGTGGAAGTGTCTACTAGCAAATGGTAGAAGTCTGGGGAATAAGATGGGGACCTGGAAGCAGTGGTGGGGAGGAAGACCTGGAGCTGATAATGGTAACTGAGACATGGTGGACTGATAACCACAGTTGGAAAGTGGAATTACCAGGGTATAGTCTATACAGCAGGGACAGGAGAGGTAAAAAGTGGGGTGTGGTCACCCATACATAAGGGATGGGATAAGAGCAACAGTGAGTGGGGAAGGACAGGGATCAGCTGAGATCACCTGAGTCACGATCACTAAGAGGACTGGGAGGGTAGTAAGGATAGGGGTGGCATACAGGCCACTAAACCAGGGAGAGGAGGTTGATGAGGAGCTAGCTAAGGAAATACAGAGGATGGCAGGCAAAGGAGAAATTCTAGTGGTAGGAGATCTAAATCTTCCCGATGTAAACTGGGAGATCCCAACAGCAACTTCTGAAAGGAGCAGGAGCTATTTGAGTCAGTACAGGAGGTATTTATTCATCAACTGGTCAGGGAACCAACTAGGGAAAGGCCATACTTGACTTGCTAATGACCAATGAGGATAGTGTTGAGAAGGTGGAGGTCAGAGAAAATCTGGAGATAGTGACCATAGGATGGTCAGATTTGACTCGGACTGGGTTGGATAAGTATAGGTCCACCACTAGAATTCTGTACTTCAGGAAAGCAGACTTTAGAAAAATGAAAGACATTTTCAAAAAGGAACTAGTAGGGAAGAGAACCTAAAGGGAGCTGAGGAACTTTGGGGAGCAATAAAGAGGAATTCTGATGGCACTAGAGCAATGCATCAAGAAAGTGAGCAAATGCGAAGGGTGAGGAAGCCACTATGGTTTACTTCAGAGGTGAAGACAGCAGTCAGGGGAAAAAGAATGCGTCAGGACCTACAAAGCTTCACAGGGGATGGCAGACAGAAAAGTTTACAAGGAGAAGTTAAAGGGAGCTGGAAAAATAGTCAGGAGAGCTAAAAGCGAACACGGAGGAGAAAATAACGAAGGAGGCCAAAAGGGAGATAAGAAATTTTTCTTGTATGTAAGTGAATGTAGGGAAAGTAAGCAGGGGATTATGAGGATAAGAGGGGAAGCTCTGATAGAGGGAGATGAGGAGAAAGAAAATCTGGTGAACAGATACTTTACCTCAGTCTTCACGATTGAGGAAGTAGGAAAGGGACCAGAATGAAGCAACAAGGGAAGGGTGGGTAGTGAGATGGACACAGCCCTTTTCAGAAGATAGGGTGTTGGAGGAGTTAGGAAAACTGTTTATAGATAGGGCAATGGGTCCCCAACGAAATCCACGCCAGGGTGCTCAAGGAGTTCAGGGAGGAGCTATCGGCACCTCCTACAAAGTTATTTAATTTGTCTCTAAACATAAGGAGGGTTCTGGGGGATTGGAAAAGGGCTGATGTAATGCCTCTGCACAAAGGGGAGAAAGGAAGAACGGAAACTATCACCCAGTCAGCCTTACCTCTGTGTTGGGTAAGCTGATAGAGGTACTTATAAAGGAAAGCCAGCACAATATCTGGTGGAGGAGGGCCTCATAGACCAAAACCAGCATGGGTTCAGAAGGGATAGGTCATGTCAGATCAACCTGATTGAATTCTTTGATGGAGTAACAGAGATATGTGATCAAGCAGGGGTGGTGGACGTGGTATCTCTGACTTCAGAAATGCTCTTCAACACCGGCCCCTCACAGGAGACTAATAAACAAGTTGGGTAGCTTAGGGGTGGGAGCAAACTGGTAAACTGGGTGGGAAGTTGGCTGAAGGGTAGAACACAGAGGGGTGGTGGCAAACAGGGTCCCTCCATAGAAGGAAGGGTGACAAGTGGGTACCTCAGGGTCAGTACTGGGACCCATACTATTCAACATATACATTGGGGACATCTTGGAAAGCTTGAATGGAAGGTCTGTCTGTTCACAGATGACATGGCGATCTGGAACAGGGTGGACACAATGGGAGAGGTGGAAAAGATGATGGAAGATCTAGTGAGATTGAATGAGTGGTCAGGGAAGTGGCAATTGCAATTCAATGCAAAAAAAAGCAAAATTATGCATATAAGGAGTAGGAACTCAAGGGCAGAATACTGGCTGTGGGAGAAACTAGAGGTAAAGAGGAGGAGAGGAACCTGGGGATCATCATTTTGGATAACCTGAAGGTGGGGAATCAATGCAATAAGTCAATAGGAAGACAAACAAAATGTTGGCATGCCTGGGAGAGGCTTTTCAAGCAGGAGGAGGGAGGTGATCATGCCTTTATACAAAACTATGGTCCAACCTCATCTGAAATATGGGGTCCAATTCTGGTGGCCACACTTGCAAGGGGACAGATACGGGTTGGAAAGGATTCAGAGAAGGGCAACCAAGATGGTTCAAGGCTGCACAGGAGGACATATGAGGAGTGGTTGGAAGAACTAAATTGATACACACTGGAGATAAGGAGGGAAAGGGGATAATGAAACTTTCAAATATCTGAAGGAATAAACAAGGTGAGGGAGGGAAACATATTCAGGAAAAGTGTAAACAAATCAATGAAGGGACATGCATTCAGACTGGAGGGACAGGTTTGGAGGAAATGTGAGGGGAAGTTCTTCACTGAGAGACTGGTGGGTCCTTGGAATAGGCTATCAGAAGGGGTGGTGGGGGCAGACTTGATGAACAAATTCAAGAGGGCTTGGGATGACTACATAGGGCTAAATAAAGGCAAAAAATGGAGGAGGCAAGATCAAAGGACAGAGGGGGTTTGGGCAGACTGGATGGGCCACTGGGTCATTTTCTGCTGTCAAGTTTTTATGTTTTAAGAATGGGCCAGTATTTTCTAATGATGTTCCCATGCCCCTAGATGCCCCATTGTATTTTGTGATAAAAAGACAGTTCGGTTATCACCCTGTTCCTAATTCTTTGCTTCTAACAAGGAGTCCTTTCCATGTTTTTAGCTCTTTGAAGAGCATTGTTGAATGTCAGCCTTTGTAGCCCTTTGTATAAATCTATTGTACAGTTCCTAAGCTTGTCTTTCAACTCATCTTCCCTAGTACAATTGCACCTGATATGTATACTTTTTCTATATTCATTTGTTTTTCTTTTATGGTCCTTTGTGTTGAATTTTGTCTATCATTGTTCAAATCCCACCACAGCCACTTAAATCTAAATCATGAATTAACATGTCTATACTGTATATATTTAAAACAGCAAGTGGCAGACAATTGGTTGGTTCAGGAAACTGTAGAAAATGGATTATTTTCCTCAGTAAAACTGACACTCAGGAAGACTTTGCTGGCGCTGAGGTTTAAAGTGTGGCAGTTAACCCACACCTAGTCGTCTGTTAATTACCTGCATAAAAGTGGAGAATTTTTTAACTTATTTACTTATTTATTTATTTATTGAATTTTGGTGACTGGTAGGGCCACTGGGCCCGGAGGTCCCTTTTCAGGGGCGACCGGGAAGTGACAGTACATGACATAAAGGACAATGGAGCAATATACAGCAATATACAGGCTGAGGTTTACAGTAAGCAACAGCTTTCAATCCATGAGGCATAGCTTTCATATTTATGGGTCATAAATGTCATAAGTGTCTAACTGCTTATCCTTTTGTGCATTTGCTCTTGCTACAGCGACGTACAATTGATGAGACAGTACAGAGAGTTTGCTAGGAACTTACTCCTGCATTTCTTATTGTGTAAGACTGGTGAGTGCTCTGCTACCTTGAACTTTTTCTCTTGGTTTATGGGGGCTAGCTACTATCCCCTGCAGAGCTTCAGGCTCCATGCCAATGTGCACCTATTTGTGCATTGAGCTGTAACGTATCTTGCCTAACTGTAAAATGAAGGCATATGCACCATTTACAGTGATTTTTTTGTTTTGTTTTCTGGGGGAGCAGTCCCCAGACCCCCAAGCTGTGCTAGGATTTTGGGCCCCTTATTCATGGCTTCTATGCATGCCCTGTTCACAATATGCCAGAATCTGCTACTTAGATTTAGTAACACTAGCTTTGTTTACATGGCTGATGTGCTGCACTTCTTCAGTGCTGTGACCTGTACCTGAATACTGAAGTTGATTAAATGGAGGGTCCACAAGGCCACTCTCAGCTCTGATGCAAGTTGTGCTGGAGAGGGCCTGTGTGAGTTTCTGGGTGGGTGGTAACTGTACCCAGGAGCGTACAGAACAGAGTATGTTTATCACCAATAATCAAAACTTATTCTAATCTAATTAGTATGAGTTTTGATTACTGGCTGATAGACATTTTCTAATTGCTCTGTGATGGAAGCTGAGGTCTGAGTGGAGAAAGCATTGGAACACAGCATACAAGCAGCAGGAGGAAGCAATAATTTGATACACTTCTCCACCCTGAACACTGGCATCATACCCAAGGTGTACTGAACCAATCTTCTGTGTTCTGGTCATTGATATCCATGATGGGCGGAGGAGGATTCTGGGAGTGTCCTTGTGAGCTGGAGTGAGCAGTGCAGCCTGTCCACATGACAGCTTAAGCAGCTTGTTCTGATCAGTGTCCTAAGGATTTGTGAGGATTTTGGAGCACAAAGGGGCAGTAGGGAGATGTTGGAGAACTATCACCTGGTCAGCCTCTCCTCAGTGGTGGGAAAGGTCATGGAGGCACTCATAAAGATGAGAATGGTGGACTACCTGAAGGATAATGGCTTGCAGAATGACAGGCAGCATGTCTTCACAAAGGGAAGTCATGCCAGACAAATTGATTGAGTTCTTTGATTGGGTGACACAGGTGGTCTACGGGGGAGGGGGCAGTGGGCGTAGCCTATCTGGACTTCAGTAGTCCTTCAACACCATCCCCACAGAAGGATGGTGAGCAAGCTGGAAAGTGTAGGGTAGGTGAGAAAATAACCATCATTCACAAAACCCACTTGTGAAGGATGTACAGTATAGGGAGCACAGGAGGAGCCCCGATAAAGGGCACAAGCAAATTGCCTGGTTCACATTCATAGTCTGGGCACTACTGGGTCATACCTGTAAATAGGCATTCTTTTACCTAGTGTACTCTACTTGGTAAAAACAAAAAATCAATCAGTCACTAAGTTAATAAATGAATAAATATCTGCACACACTTATTTGGGCACTAGAGAGGCACACCTGGGGCAGTCTTCAATGGAGTGCCTCCCACACTGATGCCACCAGAGTAGTACATGTATGCTCCTGCCTAAGGACTCAAGCCTGCCAGTACAGTACTGCATGTGGGCTAAGGCTATGACTGCATTAGTAGCAGTACCAAGTATAATAAACAGATAATGGCTGTGATTGCACTTTGCAGCAGTAACTAGTAGAGGCAATGCACTGTGCAGATAGCTGCAGTATTTAGAACAATATGCTGGTAGAGGTTATGGATTACACATAAAAGCAGTACCAGAAGCATCATGCAGAAGAGGACACACGATTGCATTCCGCAGCTTTTATGTAAAACAATATGCAGTCAGAGGTTATAGGTTACAGCCAGCAGCATTATGTGAACAATATGCAGACAAAGGCTATTGATCATACAGTACTTAACAACAGCAACTAGAATAATATGCAAGCAAAGGCTATCGGTTAACTTAGCAGCTAATAGTATATCTGGTGTGCAATTCTACAGTTGCTATTAAATTGCACTTTGCAGCAGTATGGAGAAAATTATGCAGGCAGATGATATGAATGTGCTGTTTGACATACATAAAGATTTTACATTACAGCCCAATATGTGCTATGGCATACAATGCATATAGTGTAATTGTACTTACTTATGAAAAACTACTATCACAAACACAGGCACAGCTTAGTGCATTGTAATTAGATAACTTTTAGCCAAAAGGGCAGGAAGTTCAAGTGCCTCCCATAGCCAGACTGGCTGTGTGGAAGAGGTGCCAAACTGAAAGTTACAAGTTGTGTTGGGATTGATGATTGTTGGGGCATCCTAGACCCCAATAACCCTATTGTTCTGCCTCTGAAATTTGGACCTGGCCCCAGTTGGCCTGAATGCCACTGCTCCTGGGAACCGATTAGTTCAGCTGGCTACCAGATTAGTGCTGCGTGATGTGAACAGAGAATATATTAGGGATTTCAAGCAAGTGCCCTCCTGCAGCCCAATTTGCTGTATGACATGAGACACCAATGTTCAAAGTCACAATCTGTCCTTGTATTGGCAGTGTTTTGGTTGATGGGGAAGCTGTCCCTACTCTCATGACCTGATTGTCCCACCACTGGAGAAGGTGATTCCAGTGACATTTAATAAATTGTTTGGAATTCAATGGACACGATAACAGATTGATCCAGAAAATGCAATATTGTAAGGTGCATATATTGCTGTATGTGTTTTTCCTATTCAGCTTGAGTACTCAGGTGGACTTTACTTTGTTTAATCAGCAAACCAAAATATAAACAAACAGCAATTGTATACATTTTAGATTTTAATTCTACTCTTATACAGTGACTAGTACTTAAATTTGTGGTTGCCCTTACATTGGATTTTACCTTCTGAATCAACATTTAAAAAAGGAAACAGGCAGTTGTTTACATTTTTATGCAATAAAACATGACCAAGTGTTAGAGTAACAGTCTATTAATCAGCATCTAGGTGAATAATGTGGCACAAGGCTCAGCTATTTGTCATATTGTCCCTAGGGGGTCTGACAGTTAATCTAACTCCTGGAAGTGCCTTATTGCTATTATAAAAATAAAAAAATAAAAATTCCAAAAAAGTGTTAGAAGTGTACTCAATGAATGTTTTCTTCACTGAAAGGAGATTTTATTAAAATATTACATCTACAAGAGGTCACATGTATGCCTGAACCAAGATGGCCATGTAAGCATTGAGCTCCAGGCCACTGCTGCAATAATCCACCACCATCCATATTCAGGACTACACCAACAGCAATACACATGATCAAGAGGGCACCAGAAGAGTATACACACTGGCTCAAAGAGGTTTTGGCAGCCTATACCCCATAAGAAATGTAAAATCAGTTTGAAATATCTGTGCTGTTTGCCTGCCAACCAACCTACAAGATGGCTCTTTGCTAGTGGAGTCAATCAGAGCAACCATCACAGAAACACAAGTGAGCCTCAGTTCACTTACTGAGAGAGTCTCTGTGTTGAATCCCAGATCACAACCATCAGCTCTACACAGCAGCAGCAGGATGACAACCTACAGACAGCCGAACAGAAGATCCAGTGGATCACAACCAAATATGAAGACCTTGAGGCTAGAGGGTGCCACAAAAACTTCCTCATCTAAGGCCTGCCTGAAGGACTGAAAGGAAAGATGCATGGATTTTTACATTCTCTGCTCCTGATTAAGCTCCAACAGGATCCAACCACCTATGACTTTGAACTGAATCAGACACACAGAATCAGGTGGGTGGAACCAGCTTCACAAGTAGTTGCCCTTGTTCTTAATTCTCAAGCTATTCTGCTATCAAGACAAAGAGGTTATATAGAAAAGAGCAGGGAACTTCTGTACACTATTGCTGAAGGCTCACATACTTCTTTTACCCAACTAAAGTTGGGGAATTCTAGCATGACAGCAGTCCTTTGACAAAACCAAAGCCAGTATCTGCAACAGAGGCATTTAATATTCTTTACTGTACCCAGCCATGTTATCTGTGACTATCCAGGGCACCACTCACTAATTCCACTCTCCAGAGGAAGCAGACATTCCTGCAGGCCACCCTGGAGGGAATCAGCTGATCCTCCATCCTCTACTGCCTCAACTACAACTTCACCTGCTCACCAGAACCCACCAATTCCATGTATTGAGAAGGGACCATTGACTACACCAGTGGACACTTGAACTCTTGCAATGGCAGTGCTCCAGCCAGAGGACTGATCAGGGATGCTGGGACTTTGTGAAATGTTCATGTTGTTGCTGCCTGAGTAATTTTTTCACTTTGGTGGCTGAGTTGAATTGAACTGTTTCCAGACCCTGAACTACCTTTCTTCCACTTAGTGATGGTGCAGGCTGTGAGACTAAGCTACCCCAAACCAGACAATGCTGGACACAGAAGTAGGGCTTGGTCTTGCCCCATGCTGGTAAGCTCCATATCCGGACTGTTTAAAGTTGTTCTATTTGCTATGTACAATGCGTTTTCCTGTGTTAGCTACAGGTTTATTACAGCTGCAGTGAGAAATTTGCTAGACAGGTTCAATGTACATGAGGGAACTCTTATTTCTGTTTAAACTGTGCAATTGTTCCACACCTCAGTGGGTGACTAGAGAGAGTTGGACCTTTCAGTCTCCAGTTCTGGAGGAACTGTGAGTAGCATCAAGCTTGGTGGGAGGCACCATGCTTTTCTTGGGTTCACAATATGTACCTTCTGGTCCCACCCCAACCATTTTACATTGACTGCATGTGTTGCTCATTTTCAGTCTGCACACAGGGTTTGGAGTATCACCCATCCACCATTCCAGGTTCTGTGTGAGCATGGGCTTAAATGCCTTCTTTGTTGTGTTTGACTGCTGTTGCTGGTAACCTTCTACCAGAGGGAAATGCTCAGGATTCCCCACTTCTTTTGCTTCCTTAATAGTTTTGTAAGGGCTGTGATTGTCACAGTCTCAGTTTTTTGCTCTCCTTCAGCTACATTTTACTAATGACTTGGTTATTGGTTCTGTGTAAATATTTTTGATTGTGTGGGGTGTTGGTCAGTGGAGTGGGGGGTCTGTGTGAGTTGGGGAGGAAGGAGAGGGGATCCTTGCTTGCAGCATGCACCTGGCATTTACATTGAATAATGGCATCAGTATACTTTCAAAAGATAACATGGAATGTCAACAGGCTAAACTGCCAATCAAAGATGTAAGGTACTCCTGAAACTCAAGCAGATAAACTGTGAGATTGCAATCACTAAGAAGGTTGACTGAAACAGACACAGCATGTCTATGTTGCTTCTGGGTGAGGAATATGTACTCCATCCCTATTCTGCAAAGGTGAGGAATGTGGTGAGTCTTTGTTAAAAGGGCTACAACTGGGAATACACAGAGTGTCAAAGAATCAAGAGGGCCACTGGGTATTTGCAGAGGGTACCTATCAGGGATTCCCTATTGTCCTAGGGTGTGTCTATGCTTCAAACAATGTAGATTCCTCATAACTTGATGAAGCTCTGTCTGGCATACCCTGAAGGCATACTTTTTGGGATGTGACTTTAATTTATCCCTTTACCCTGATCTAGGCAGGACTAGGTCATATGGTAAAGCAGGCACACAGGTTTCAGATCATTTCTGTACTGCCTATGCACAGGTTGGCCTCTTGTACAGCTGGAGAACTGTCTACCCCAACTAGAAATATTGTAAAGTTTTAACTCACAGATTTTTTTCTTTTTAATAGGAAATTAGCCTTGGGAACTTCACCTGGCAACTTTGCCTATAACATCATAATTAGGGTGGACCCCAGCAAAGCTGAGTCAAAATGAAGATACTGATAAATAACTCAAGATTAGCAGCCCCTGTCTGTCCTACCCCACAGCAGCCTGAAGACCCTGTGCCACCCCACCCCACCCCTGATACCACCATCACAGGCTGCATCCACTTACCATTTTCAGCTAAGAGCAGTTCTCACATTTCTGACCCATGTGTGATCCAGCTACAGTCTTCTTTACCAGCGTGGCATGCTGGCAAATACCTTGAGTGTTGCTACCACTGCAGTTGGGCATAGTATAAATTTTCCCTTGGGCAAAGTTCAGTATTAACCAGGAACCTGTGCCCAGTGTGCTGTAATGCACAGATAGGAGCTACCAACTGTTTTGTCACTGGTCCACATATCCATACTGAGATGTATCTATGGGTATGCTGAATGCAGCAGGGCATGGATTACCATGCATGACACAGTCCAATAAAGTTCTGGAATGGCACGAGGGAGAAGTACATCTGTGAGGAAATCTGCCATTTGTGACAGGCAAGTGCCATCAACCTTCTAAACCTACGTTCTTAACAAAAACAATGTCAATAGATCAATTGCCAGCCTTTCAGTAGTTGCTGCATTCACTTAGCATACAGTGGCATCACTGCTTAAGTATTTGGCATGACACTCCAAAACATGTTATGCAGTGTAGGCTGGACCTTTCTGGGTACTAGGGTACCAAATGGCTGGAATTGGCATGGATGCATAGCCAATCAGGTAGCTTATGACTCAGGGCCAGGGATTCACAGATGCTGCTCAAAAGAAAGCAGTGATTTGAGAAGTGTTCTTTTTATCCCTTAAAGTTTATCAATTGTTGTGCTGAAAATACAGTGATACAACTGCATTCCAGAAATTAGTATAAAGGAGTCATCTGTTAACTTTATAGCCCCTCTAGCAGGCAAAATCATTCCATAAAACAGACCTGATATAAATTTCCATCAAGCTCAACACTCTAATTTCGAATGATAACCTATCATTTTGTTCAGGCTCAGTCATGGGGACACCAGTAACCTCCTCCTCCTTGACCACTATTTCTGAACCAGAGATTTTGCTACCTCTAGAACTGGTTCTCTTTGTTGCACTTCCACAACATCCACCCACATGGATGGCACAGATGTGGCAGAGAATAATTTGACAACACTAATGCCACCACCCCACTTCCACCAACTACTCCTGTGCTACTACTACTGGTGCCAGAGCCCATGAATGAAGCTGCTGCAGAGGTAGATTTTTTTTTGGTGCAGCGATCTTTTGTTCCACAGAACCTAAGCACTTCTTGGCCGCCTTGCTGGCACCTCTCTCTTTTTCTCAAGCGTCTCTTTTCAGTTATTTTATATACTTCATTTTTAATATTGAAAGGACAAAATAAACACTGCTGTAAAAGAAATACTAATAGCTGCAGACAACACCTCACTGGAGGTAGGGAAGGTACACTATAGGCAGTGTCACTACCAGTGCACTATGATTGCACCCTGAAAGTGTATTGCCCTTACTGCCCTATGACAATTTCTCCTTCTCCTGCCACTGTTGCCACCTCTCCCCATGGCCACCTTCACCCTCCACTCGTCTGTTATATACTTCATGTTTCTCCCCTCATAGTCTTGGCCCCATCTTGGCACCCCATGCCTCTCTCAGATCCCAATTCCACACTCTGGCCTTCCACCCTCTGCCTACACTATGTACTCCAGTGCCTCCACTCTCAACCCAACCTACACCCCTCCTCCACCCTCCTACTGCCCCCACTTGACCCTGTTCACTGCATCACACATACTTTCTCTCCCATCCCTGTCATTGGCCCTAAGCTCTCCCACCAATCCTCTTTAGGTTGCTACTCCAAGCAATTACAGCTTTCACTGCTCAGGCCCGTGCTTCTACTTCTTATGCTGATGTCAGGCAATGTACACCCAACCCAGGCCCTACCTTTACTATCAACTCCAACCACTCTGCAACTGATGGCCTGCGTCTAGCCTCCATCAACATCTGTAGTTTGCAGAAAAAATCTGACTACCTACAGGGATGGATTGCCCAACATCAACCCGACATAATCTCCCTGGTTGAAACCTGGCTCTCCAAAAATACCTCTGACTTGGCAATCTCCATCCCTGTGTACTTTGTCTTCTGTGCTGACAGGTGTGGCAACGCGGAGGGGGATGTGCCATCTATCTACATGATATCCTGCAGTGCCAAGCTCTCCCTCCCGCCCTACTAGACCATGGTGCCCAAGCCCTCTCCCTGAAAATTACTACAGTAAATCTACTGCCCCTCTCTTTGTCACCTCTATCTACATCCCACCACAGAATCAAAATCTGCTTTCCTCTCTGTCCTAAACTACCTTTCCTTCTGCCCCCAAAGTCTGAATGCTTAGCTCTTGGAGATTTCAGTGTCAACTGGCATTCCCCACTGCCACCTCCTCAAAGATGCCGTCGCCGTGATGGACTTCTCACAAGTTGTCCCCTCCCTACTAGGCATAATCCCAAAACTGGTACTGCTACCCTGCTTGATCTGGTACTAACCAACCACCCCTCCAGAATCACAAGTGTCTCAGTGCTTCCCAATGCCTTGATTGACCACTCTCCGCGACCTGCACCTGGTCCTGTAAGAGGTTGAAACTACCTCCAGAAATCCTTCTCCAATGTTGCCTGAGGACTGGGATGCTTCAGCACCTAAAACACCACCTCAGGTCCTATGACTGGTCACCCACCTACAAGGCTTCCGACATCAATATGGAGCTAGAATACATTATCTCCACTTTCTCCTCTGCCTGCGACATATATGTCCCATACATGAAGTGCATTGTCAAGAGACCCTCCACCCTTTGGTTTCTCAATCTCTCCTAGATCTGTTGTGCCATCGGGACTCCCTCTGGCAAATTGCACTTGACTTTTGCAAGCCAGCAGACAGGGAAAGTGTGCCGTGCTATGAGAAACAAATGCACCTGGGAAATACATAAAGCCAAGTCTGAGCACTACAAGGCCTCCCTCACCTCCATCTGGGACTCAGGCAGAAAATTCTGGGACAACCTCAAAGAGCTAAATGGGAAATCCTCATCCCTCCCACCCCGTCATCAACAGTAATGGTACTGCCACCACTGACCCCAAACTCATAGCCAACATCCTGAATGCATCCATCTCAGACCTCAGCGGCATACTCCCCCCACTTTTTGACTCCGTTGCACTCATGTGGCCCCAACCCCTGTCCATCCCCTTTCCACTTCAGGACAGTCATCCCAGTGGAAGGCAATCCCTACCTTCTAAAGGCCTTAGGGCATGCGATGCAGTGGGGATTCTCAGCACCTCAAACTCTTGTGCCTTACCCTTGATGAAGTCCTCTCCCCTCTCACCTGTATCATCAACCGCCCCTTTGACATGGGATCTACCCTTCCAAGCGGAAAGCCTCTGTCATCACTCCTATCCACAAAGGTGGTGACCATGCCTCCAGGGAACTACCATTGCATCTGTATCGCCCCCAAGGCCGTGGAAAGAATTGTATATGACCAACTTACTGAGCATCTCACTAAGTACAATCTATCATGCCAGGACAACATGGCTTCCATCAGGACCATAGCACCATATCAGCATAGTTGGAATTACATCTTCCATACACTCTGTCAGAGACAAAGGCTGCCTAGCTGGGGCAGCATTTGTGGACTTGTCAAAAGCATCTGACACAGTTAACCATACCCTCCTCCTCTCTACTCTTACCAACACAGGTCTCTCTCTGATGCCTCAAACTGGTTTGCCGACTATCTGTCTGTAAGAATGCAACAAGTCAAAATAGGTGAGGCTCTCTCTCCTCTCCCTGTCAAGTCAGGGATCTCACAGGGTTCCATCCTTGGGCCCCTTATTTTCAGCCTATTCCTTAACACCCTCCCGACAGCACGCTCTGGTCAGGTGATGCTAAATGCCGATGATGTGGTATTGTTCACCTCACACTCCAACCCATCTGCTCCAACTCTCCTACAAAAACTTTCATAGATGCTGTGGCTTGGTTTGCAGAACACGCTTAGTCCTAAATTACAAAAACAAAAGTTATGCTGTTTGCCAACCACCAGAACAGACATAAGGACCACACACTCCATATTCTCAACTCCCAGCTGCAGCCACTTGACCAGGTAGCCTCCTTCAAGTATCTTGGCATCACCCTCGATCCAGCACTTAACTTCCATGGACACGACACCACCTCTGCACTGTTGTCAACACCAGAATTCATTTCCTTTACCAAGTAAGACACTGCTTCACCCCTGATGCTCTTAGTCTGCTGTCTCCACCTCCATCCTAGCCCTTTTGATCACGCATCCTAGTCTATGTTGCTGCCAACAACATGTCCCTCCAGAGAGTTTGGGTAGCCCTCAATAAGGCCTGCCACCTTGTCCTTGGCTGTGACTGCATCATGCACACCTGCACCCTCTACCAGCTGCCCAACTGGCTTAACTTCAACAGTAGGCTCAAATACCATACCTGCCCTCGGCTAAAAAGATCTCTGCAAGGCTGTCCTCCCCTGTACTCTCTGCCCTACTGCAACCAGCTCCCCTAGTAATAGTCACCCACAGCTCCACTAAATCCCCTTTCCTTATTCTCCACTTCAGAACCTCCCTTGGCCAGAGAACCTTTCCTACAGAGCCCCTCTATGGATGAATGCCAACCTTTGCTCCATAACATCTGAACGTAAGTCCAATGATTTAAAACCCTCCTCAAGGATCATCTTCAGACCACTAATGTCTGTGACTGCTCATTGGCCTCATACCCCCTCCTCCATCTCGACAAATGACCTTCTACTGCACCTTCTCCTGCCTCTTGGTCCTGCTTTGTTGGATTAAAGATGTCACTAAACAAAATAACCACAATCAATATAGAAACAAACTGACAAATAGTTCACTTAACCACAATAAACTGAATAAACTGTACTACAGAAATAAAATGACAAATCACAAACCAAAGACAAAAATGTACTTATTTATTTATTTGCTTTTGTTTACCGGACAAGCACACTAGACAGCCAAGTGCCTATTTTCAGTGCGACCTGGGAGATTACAAGGTACATAGAAGAAACAATGGGCAATATCAAGGTACATACAAGAACATCAGGCATATACATTAAAGGGACACTGTCAACCTGTTTTTCATCATATTATTTCTAGTTGAAACCTCACATTTTATGATTGCTCCCTCTCTAAAATTCACTGATGTTGCTGTTTGTTTTGTCTGTCTCCTTGTTTAGAAGAACTGAAGTGCATGGCAGTGTATATTTATAAACAACCTTGTTTTTGTTTCAATCCTAGTTCTGTTCTTACTGCATAATTCCTGGGCATTAGAAACGCATTCAAACAGTTCAGTCACTCGTAAAGGCAGTAGCCTCCTAAACTCACACAGCATCATGAGGTGCTAGAATGTTTTGTGGGTGTTCCCAAGTCCAGGAAAGATGTATTTGGAGCTGATTAAGGAATGTAAACAAACCTGTTTTGGTGTGATAACAACAGTATGTTGAGCAGTCTGTTTTTTACTTTTGTAAAGAAAATATGAGTTTAAATCAAACTACCAGCTACATCAACAATCTTTACAGAATGTTGGCAATCATAAAATATGTTTTTCAAACTAGGGACATTTTGAGACCTAGGGTTGACAGTGTCCCTTTAAAGTGATAGAAGAACAACAGGTAGTATCAAGGTACATACAAGAACATCAGGCATATACATTAAAGCAAGAAGGTAGTTAACATCATAGTACAGGCATTGACAACAGTAGTTAGCATCTTGGGTCAGCCATACCCTCAGGTGGGTATGGGTAAAGATCTCAAGAATATCACGGTTTGTAGGAGAGACCTAGGCAAACATGGCATAATCTTGTGAGTTCTCTTTACATGAACAGTCGGGTAGAGAATGAACCCAATACATATAGCATATCAGATAGCGTAGAGCTCACCAGTGGACAAAGTGCATTCTGAGTCAGGAGACTCATCTCCTCGACAGTCGAGCTGTGATTTTGCATCTCAGCTGGCCAGTTTGGTCAGGGTTGGAGGCACAGGGGTGGGGGGTTAATTAAGTGCAGAGACAGGTGGAGGCTGATTTGAGGCAGTCTCATAGGGAGGCTTTGAAACTGGGATGGGAGTGGGAGGCCAGTGTTTGCGAGGAGGAAGTTCCACAGTCTGGGTGCATAAGTGGCGAAGCCTGGTCACCCATTTGGGTGCGTGTTTTGGAACCAGGAAGACCTGAGGGTCTCTGGATCTTAAGTGATAGGAGGAGTTGCAGGTATGAGGGATAGGGCGAGTGCAGGGGTGGCAGTTCTGGACAATGTTGTCAATGAAGTTGCCTAGGCAAAGGTGCCGTGCTTTTCTGGAGGAGCCACTCAAGCCAGGAGTAATTAATGGGCCCCTATTCACAAAGGCATGGGTTATACGTGCAAAATGCATGTATAGTGCCTGCATAGATATGTGGCCCTGGACAGGTGCAAGATGTGTGGTATTCACAGCCGTGAGACCCCACAGGACACCTGTCCACAGCCCTCACCCCAGTGTGCAGGTGCACCAATGGATTGCAGCTGCACAGTGAGGTGGATCACGGGCACAGGCAGGCATCCAATCAGATGTCCGGCCTGTGTCTCACAGTAGATCCCATGCTGCACAAATTCAGCAGATCCAGGGAAGCTGTGGACTCTTGGAATAAAGGTCTGATGGGGGTCTGCCTGAATGACTGCCCCAGCCTCCTCAGCAGCCCAGTGGGCTGGCCCAGCAGTGTGGTATGGATCCCTGTGCCGCCAGCAGGTGTCCATGGCGGGAGTATATAAGTTATAGCTGGGTCCCTCATTGCATAATTTGTGCCCCCTGCCCAGCACTCTGTGCCTTAGTGAATGGTGGGGAGCACAGGCACGCCTCCTGGCATGCCCTCAGAGTATCTGTGGTGCGTCGATGCATAGAGCAGCTGGGGATCCAGTGTGCAAGGCACTAGGTACCTGTTGTTAATGCTGCAGGGGTCTGCTGGATCACGCTGTATGGTGTTAAGTTGTGGGCATGCCTACACCCCTGCACATCGCGGTACATAGACTTTTGTGAATAGGGCCCTTAAGCAGAAATACTGAGGAAAACAAATCATACTAATGCTCAAAGTGCTGCCTTGCTTGCTAGCTGAAAAACCTCCCCATCCCCACACAGCACTGCTTCACTAGACAAAACAAAGCCACTACTTTCAACTAAAATTCAGCAAACCTACTAACAAACAACAGTAATCTACCTGCACAAAGCACTGTAGGTATTTTCTTGTGAGCAATTTGCTTCAACAAACTCCACTTTTGGAGTAGTTTTAAAGTTTTTGTTAGACGAGCAGGACTAGACTTCTTTCCAGCTCTGTCTTCTTAAGACTACCCTGAACACATTGCATACAGCTTGTTTAGTACCATGTGACCTCCAGTCCTATGGGACATTGCAGACTTCGCCTGTGGATGCAACTTCACTTAACTTCACCCACCTTCACTTGTGAAGTTCCGAATTGCCATTCATGAAGTTAACCCTGTACTGCAAAGTGAAACTTCACAAGGTAGATAAACTGTGCAAATTGCATTGAATTTTCAAATGAATTCACATAGCGAAGTTGTTTATTTATTTATTTATTGAGGATTTCAGAAAGACATTTGAGTCAAAGGCTCGTTTACAGATACTCCACAACAGAAAATGGAAGTTCAGAAGCAACATAATTACAGTAAGTAGATTGATACAGGCATGGAAGTACATAGGCATTCTGTATAGAGCTACAAGTCAACTCTACAGGTAGTTTCAGTACATTCAACAAAAAGATTGCAATGATTTCAATAGTAAGGCTAACAGACAATTATTATAATTAGTTACAGTACATTTAATGAGATAGAAAAGAACCAAAGTACTCTGTTTAAAGCTGACAGTCAATTTAGACTTAGCAATAACTAGTGGGATAGGAGGGAGAAGGCAGGCCAGTGGCCATTGTCACAGGGAAGGAGGAGGAGTCAGAGAAGGGATCAAAGGCAGTCTCAAGGACATGGATTTGAAAGAGCCAAGTCTATTTTCTTTGGCTATGTGGTTGGGCAGCATGTTAGTCCACGAAAGAGCCTTATAGCTGAAGGTCCTCTGCAATTCGGAGGTCCAGCAGTGAGGAACCAATAACAACGAGCTTGCCAGAGCTATAGGTGGATTTGACCACTGTGGCCGGGTGTATGATTGAGGAGTGGCCAAATGAGGAGAGACCAAGAGAAATCTTTTGGCCATTAGGCAGATGTGAAACCTGATCCCTTTGTTCAGGTTGAGCCAGTTTGTGGACCTATAGTGGGAGCAGGTATGGGTATACTGATCATAGTCGAGGATGAGGCAGCAGGCTTTGTTTAGCGAGAGCCAGAGTCTGTGGCGGGCAGATGTGGATGCAGCACTGTATACAAGTATTCCGTAATCCAGAAGGGAGAGGACTGAGGATGAGATGGCGAGCCTGAGGGCATCCAGAGTGAGGCAATGTTTGAACCAATAGAGTAAGCCAATTCTAGAGTTAGGGCAGTTGTCAGGAGATGGATATGCTGGTGGAAGTTGAGGCTGGGTCTGGTGACACCTAGATATTTAAAGGTGCTCACTTGGTCAGATGGGGACTGGTTGGCATCAATAATTTGGGGACAGATGTTCTTAAGAGGTGTTCTGGGGTCTGTGAAAACATGACTTTGGTCTTCTTATAGTTAAGAATTAAGCATTGGGTGGAGAACCATTTTCTTCTTCACTGGAAGTATGCTGGACAGCTTGGTAAAGTTTAAAGAGGTCGGGATTGGATGAGTACAGAACAGCATTTTCCACGTATAAGAGTAGGTTACTAAGCAGGTCAAAGGGAGAGAGTTGAGGTACAGACTGTCATAATGCACTCACGCAGGTCAGGCCCTCTGCTCCCACAGTGCCAACCTCAGAGCACAATAGTGTGAACAGGTAACAGACAGGGTAACCCTCCTGTCTGCTTTTGGGTCCAAATCACCTTTAGTCTCAAGTTCTGGGGATTCAAACTGTGAACCTTATGCTAGCATACCAATGTACAGGCTCAGATACATACCTTCTTGAGGATTTGCGGTACAATCTTTCTGGGGCACCAAGCCAGGCTTCCAAAATGAACCCTTAAAACTCTATAAGAGACCTTAGATATATTCGTACTTTTCCCAGTTTGGTAACACCATCAAACCCTTCAGAACAGCTGTCAAACTTAACCACGTATACATCACATGCAAAAAGAACTTGGAAGACACACCCAGGCAGTATCTTTCAAATAAAGAGTTTACTAAAAGATGATAAAAATATGAAAATGTAAACACAGAATAATATATCAAATCACTTAAAGAACAAGGCAAAGTACAAAACAAAAACTCCTACCAACATACAGTTAGATCTTTTCTATCTAATGTATTACCTCTGGAGTGCTTATAGTTATATCAAGCTATGTCTCTCTCTAGAGTCCCAAGATGGTATATAACAAACAGATCAGGCACAAGTATTAGTTTAAACTCTGTCTCTCCAAACCCCTTCTGTGAGTCATCTAGCTTCTCCTTTTAGAATATAAAAAATACAAACACAATGTCCTACCAGAAGGTATATTAAATAAGGGTGACATCAGCAAAAACTCATTTCCCAAACTATGAGTCTTTGATCCACCACTTACTTTGAAGTTTACAACCCTGCAATTCCATCACCCAGGTGTGAGACAGCCTGACAGAAATCAGCTAACTGATGTCCTGTCCTGTAATAAACTGTATATTTAGCTTCCCAACTCAAAACAGCAACAAGTCATAAAAGGTCATAAAACGCAATTTCTCAAGGAAGTTCATTACATTACAGAGATCTCCTGGTCAGTTACATCCTGTAGCTTCACTGAAACCTTGAGGCACCCATGGAGCATAGAGCTGTCTTATGTGAAACAATCACATACTATATTTTTATAATACAAATAGCATACAATAATCATAACCAGCTGGCCAAGTGTCACAGTCCTCCCACCTAGACTGAATCTGGGGCTCTATCTCTGCATTGAATGAGCTCCTTAACTCAGTTCCTCCTCATATAGACGAGATAAGCAATCTGCATTCTGATTGGTTGCTCCAGCCCTATTTAAGATCATCATGTCATACCTTTGCAAGGCAAGACTCCATCTTAATAGTCTACCATTAGTTTTTCCCATTTGTGTCAGCTAAACCAGGGGTTGTGGTCAGTATGTACCTCAAAATGCTCCCATATAAATATGATTCTGACTTCTTTAGGGCCCACACTATGGCAAGACACTCTTTTACCACAGTAAAGTAAGCCTGTTCCTGGGAAGTAACATTTTACTCAGGTACACTATGGGGTGATCTTTCCCTTGATTGAATGTCTGACTCAGTACTGCTCCAATACCCACATCTGAGGCATCAATCTGGACTATAAAGGGTCTGCTATAGTCAGGACTTGTCAATACAGGAGCATTGCACAGTGCTTCCTTCAGTCTGGTAAAGGCTTTTCACAGACTTATTCCCAGGTAATTTTCTTAGGCAGCTTTTTACCAGGTCATATAGAGAGCAGATAGGGCACTGTAACTGGTACAAATTTCCTATAGTACCCTGCTGTCCCTAGAAAACTCCTGACCTGCTTCTGCATTTCTGGACTGGGCCATGCCTTGATCACCTCTATTTTTACTTGGTTTGGATGGAGCTGTCCCTGGCTTACAACATGCCAGGTATACCACTTCAGCCATGGCCACCTGGCACTTCTCAGCTTTGACAGTGAGCCCGCCCTCTGTATCCTGCCCAGCACTTCCCTAATGTGGGACAGGTGTTCCTCCCAGCTGGCACTAAAATGGTAATGTCATCCAGGTACACACGGAGTACTCCTCAGCACCAGTTAACACCTGGTTCACCAACCTTAGAAAGTGGCTGGGGCATTCTTCATTTCGAAAGGCATTACTTTAAATTCAAATAAGCCTAATGGAGTGATGAAGGCTGACCTCTCCTAGCTCTGTCAGTTAACTCTGCCTGCCAATACCCCTTTGTCAGGTCAATAGTCGATGGTAGTTGCCCCTCCCAACATGTCCAGGAGTTTGCCTGTCCAGGGCATTGGGTGGGTGTCTGACTCTGTGACTGCATTCAGTCCATGATAGTCCACACAGAAATCATCAGAGCCATCTGGCTTGGGCACAAGGACTATGGGTGAAGCCCAGGGCCTGTGGGATCTCTGGATTACCCCTAAATCCAACATTTCCTCCACATCGCTCCTATTATCCTTTTGGACAGCCTCTGATACCCGATATGCTGTCTGATGTATGGGCATCTGTGTCTCTGTCTCTACATTGTGTGTTGCTAAGAGGGTTAGTCCAGGCTTGGCGCTAAACAATTGGGCAAAGTCTGCTAAAACCCTCCTTACTTCCTGGATCTTGTCTGGGGCCAGCTGGGGTAACATTTTAACTGCCTCCACAGAGGACTCCCACCTGCTTTCTTCCAACAAGTCCAGAAGGGGTCTCCTTTGTCTGTCCCCTCCCCAGTACTACATACTGCAAACACTGTGTCAGCCCTATTAGTATGTGGCTTCATCATGTTGACATGGTAAATTCTTTCTGTATGTCTTCTGTCAGGTAATTCTACGATATAGTTCACATCATTTACCTTTCTGACTACTTTGTATGGTCTTGCCCACTCAGCCTACAGCTTGTCCTTCCGGCCCAGAATAAGGACCATGATTTTATGACCCACCGTGTAGAAGCGAGCTCTGGCCCTATGGTCGTACCACACTTTTTGTTTCTGTTGGGCAGCTGCCAGGTTGCTCTGGGCTGTCCCCATAACTCCTTCAGCCTTTCTCTAAACCTAAGGACATGATCCACTAGGGAGTGCCCTGGGTGGTGTGCTTGCCTTCCCAGTTCTCCCAGATCAAGTCTAGGGGCCCATGTACCTGGCGTCTATATAGAGCTCAAGGGAAAATCTGTTGACTCTTGGGGCACCTTCCTGTATGCAAACAACAGGTAGGAAGGTATTTCTCCCAGTTCCTCCCATGCTGTTCGCAAGCGCTTGGAACATTGACTTCAGGGTACCATTAAATCTTTTCACAAGCCCATTGGCTTGTGGGTGATAAGGTGTCATGCACCTCTGCACCACCCACTTCTCCCTCAAACATTTCATCAGGTCTGACATGAAGGAACCCACTCGATCGGTGATAACCTCCTCGGAAACCCAGCACTGGAGAAAATCCCAAGTATGGCATCTGCCACTTTGTCTGTCCTCAGTGAGGATATGGTGACTGCCGCTGGATACGGGTGGCATAATCCACCACAGTAAGGATGAACCTCTTCCTGGAGGAGCTGGGGTATTTAAGGGCCCCACAATATCCATTCTCACCCTCTGGAATGGCTCATCCACTATGGGCTATAGAATTAGGGCAGCTTGGGTTTCTTGCCCGCCTTCCTATTTCTTGGCACAAGGTGACAAGACATGCAATACCCTTCACCTGCTGGGTGAAGTTGGGCCAATAGACATTCTGGGCCAACACGCTGCATAGTGCATGATTCCCAGATGACCATACAAGGGAATATCGTGCAATCTTGAGCAACTGCTCACAGTACCCTGGGGAACGACAAGCTGCCTGCCTATCACCCTCCCTCCTCTGTCTTCACATCCTGAGTATACATCAGTCCATTTCCCAATAAACTTTATGTTTTCCATCACTCCCTGTGCTCCATCAGATCTGCCCAAGCTCTCAGTTTCTCTAGGTTAGGGTCACTTTTCTGAGCAGCTGCAAGCTCTTTACACATTCCCAAGGCATGGGACAGGTCAACTTCAGTCTCTAAACTTGGGTCCCTAGCACTAATGTTAGGGCACTCAGGTCACTCTCATCCCTAACCCGCTGACAATGGGTTATCCGTCCTTCTTAGAGTAACCCTCTGTAGCTGTGTGGTTAACTGCTATTGTGGACATTTCTATACCCTTTTCATTAGTCTCCATATCAGGAGACACAGGCTGGGGAACCAGCCTCCCAGTGGTTTCCACAATGACTTCTGTGGGGTCCAAGGAACTACAATTTTCCTTGCTGCTCGGCTATGGGTAACTGCACACACCATGTCCTGTTTGAGATTGTTGCCAAGGATGACATCAACTGCTAAAGTTTTGGCTACAGCCACCTGTTGCACAGTTCCCCTATTTCTCCCAGTCTAGGAGAATACTAGCAGTGGCAATGTTTTCTCCTCACTAGTGAACCCTTGTACAGTTACAAATGTATTGGGTATAAGCTGACCAGGCTCTACCAGATCCTATTTTACCAATGTCAGGGATGCCCCTGTGTCCATTAACCCTTGTGTCTGTACACCATTCACCGTGACTGGGTGCATGTGTTCCCTCATGTTCATAGGCATGCTTCCAGGGACACATAAACAACCCACTTCTTTCCTAGCCCCATGTTGCATATTGCTCATCCTTTTGGAACACTGTCTGGCAATATGCCCAGTTTCTTTACAAACCCAACATTTGTTTCTTTTCTCAGAGAACTCTTTTCTTTGAAACCTGGGGCTAACTGGTTTTGGTGGAGGCAGTGAGGGTTTTAGCTGCCCTAAAGGTGCACTTTTCCTTTCTGCAGTGCTATGCCCTCCCTTTTTGCTCTCAGAGCAAGTCTACTCTTGGCATAGCAGTCCAAGAGTTCAACAGCCTCTTGAAATGTTTTGGGATCTCAGTCCTCCAGCTAGGTTTTCAGCTTTGCAGGGCATACCCAAAAAACTGTACTAACAATATAGCATTTTCAATTTTATCTACAGAGTTTACTTCAGTTCCTTCCTACCAACATTTTAAACACTGGCGTTGTTTTTGGCTAACTCCTCATAGCTCATGTTATGGCTTCTCCCAAGCTTACAGAATTTAGCTCTGTATGCTTTGCAGTTAAATCAAACTTTTTTAAAAGTGCAGCTTTAAGTTTCCTGTAATCATTACTGTCCTCATTGTTCATTTGACCCAATGCATCCAAAGCTTTCGGTAAGTAGTGGGGATAGCTGGAAGCTCCACACACTCTATGAATATTTGCCTGAATACAAATTATTTCGAAGGAATTTAAAAAGGCATCTATATCCTCCCCTCTTTAAATTCAGCTATCAATGTGGAATTTAATTTGTAACCCAGTCCTGTAGTTCCAGTTTAATCCAAGCCACTTACCTGCTCTGGTGCTGGTGGTTGGAGTCGTTGCTTTTCCAGTTCATGTTGCATCTGTGCTTACACTCTTCATGGTCTGCCTCTCACTGTTCTCATTCCCTCTTCTCCTCTGTGGCTTGTTTCTCTCACTCAGCGTGTCTCTGGAACTCCAGCTCCACTCTGCAACTCAATCTGCAGCCTGATTGTTTCTGGCTCCAGAATGCTGGTGTCCTTCCCCTGCTGCTGTGGCCCTTCACTTCAGTGGTCCTGCTGCCCTCCTCACCAGATACAGACACCGCACTGGCCGTTGGCCCCTCCACCTAAGGTTTTGTCCTTTATGCTCTGGGCATCTGCTGCCATCAGGGCATCCATGAAGAGTTCTACTTGGCTGCTCTCCCTCATGCAGACTCCTTTGTCCTGGCACAACTGCATCAAGTAGTCTGCAGTGTGCCCACTGTAGTGGAAGCCATCTTCTTCCCTAACTACGGCTACTCTAACTTGCACTTTGAAAAAAAAAAAAACAGGTAGGAACTTGACTGTAAGGAAAATGATATAGTTCTGTGTCCTTTTGACAAATGAATCACTACCTTATTTTGCAAGTGAGCTGTACAGCATTAGCTGATACACTGAACAGTTAAAGCTTGTGTTACCAATTTTATCGCACTGCTACTAACTAAATCTGTCACAAACACACTCAGCAGATCAGGCCCTCTGCTTCCACAGTGTCAACCTCAGAGCACAATAGTGTGAACAGGTAACAGACAGGGTAACCCTCCTGTCTGCTTTTGGGTCCGAATTACCTTTAGTCTCAAGTTCTGGGGGTTTCAAACTGTGAAACTTATTCTAGTGTACCCAATATACAGGCTCAGATAACGTACCCTCTTTGGGAGTTAGCTTCAATCTTTCACCAGGGACACTAAGCCAGGCTTCCAAAATGAACCCTTAAAACTCTGTGAGAGACCTTAGGTATATTCTTACCTTTTCCCAGTTTGGTAACACCATCAAGCCCTTCAGAACAGCTGTCAAACTTAATCATGTATACATCACATGCAAAAAGAACTTGGAAGACACACCCTGGCAGTATTTTTCAAATAAAAAGTTTACTAATAGATGATAAAAGTGCAAACACAGAACAATATATTAAAAGCATACAATCACTTAAAAGAACAAGGGCAAAGTACAAAACAAAACTCCTACCAACATACAGTTAGGTCTTTTCTATCTAATGTATTACCTCTGGAGTGCTTATAATTAGATCAGAGAGCTATGTCTCTCTAGAGTTCCAAGATGGTATATAACAAACAGATCACACACAAGTATTGGTTTAAACTCTGTCTCTCCACACCCCTTCTGTGAGTCATCTAGCTCCTCCTTTTAGAACATAAAAACTACAAACATGATGTCCTATCAGGAGGTATATTAAATAAGGTAAGATCAGCAGAAACTAATTTCCTAAATTATGAGTCTTTGATCCACCAGTTCCTTTGAAGTTTACAACCCTGCAATTCTGTCACCCAGGTATGAGATAGCCTGACAGGAATCAGCTAAATGATGTTCTGTCCTGTAATACACTGTATATTTAGCTTCCCAACTTCAAAGCAGCAACAGGTCATAAAAAGGCCATAAAATTCAATTTCTCAAGGAAGTTCATTACATTACAGAGATCTCCTGGTCAGTTACATCCTGTAGCTTCACTGAAACTGGGGGCACCAGGGGGCACCATGGAGCAAAGGCTATTCATATGTTAGACAATCACATACTATATTTTTATATTACAAATAGTATACAATAATCATAACCAGCTGGCCAAGCATCACACAGACTAAATAGAAGAGGGCAGAGGATGAGCCCTGTGGGACACTGTAATGTACTGGGAAGCTGGTGGACAAGTAGTGCCAGTTTTGACCTGTTGTGTCCTATCCAACAGATAGTCAGCGAACCAACTTAGTTGTCACTGGAAAAACCAATGGAGAAAGAGGTGGTCCATAAGAAGGCATGGTTGATGGTATCAAAAGTCTTAAAGAGGTCCACAAAAATGGCACCTGAGATGTGGCCATGGTCCAGGGCAGAGTTGACCTATGAGGTGAATTCAGAAGGCCCATAGTGGTACTATGACCTTTTCAGAAGTCATGTTTCTGCTTACATAGTAGATTATATTTAGTTAAGTTATCTGTGAGATGATCTGAGATGATGCACTCTAACACTTTAGATGGGGAACAATGGAGATGGGGCAGTAGTTATTAGTAGAAGTCGTTCCCCACTCTTGAAGAATAGGGTAATGAATGGAGATTTCCAGTGGCAGGGAATTCCCTTGACAGAGGGAGCGGTTGAGAATGTGGATGAGAGGATTGAGGGCTTCCAGTAGTGTTAGGCAGAGAAGTCTTAGGTCTAGGAAGTTACTAATATAGTGGGAGGGGCTTAGGGTTTTATAAGGTCGAGTTTGGCAGCCTCAGGAGTGTTGAAATGTAGATGAAAGGAAGGAGCAATGGGGGTGAAGGGGCAAGACAAGTGGAAGGTCAAAAAGTTGGGGAAGGACATGGCGGAGGTCGGTGAAAGCAGATTTTAGGGCTGTGGCTATACAGGTGGGGTCCAAGGTGAGGTTACCAGCAAAAATCTTATCAGGGCGGTTTGAGACTTTCCCACAGATTTCCTTTATATTATTCCAAAATTTACATCCGAACCCCAGGCGGATAGTTAGGGATGCCTTGTAATACTCAGTTTTGGCTTTGTGTAAGGCTCACGTGCACTTTCTCTGGGCCTCCCTATACTGCTGCTATCTGTGGGCTGGCTAGTCTCATTGGAGAGATGCCAAAGGAGTCACGATGCTGCATAAGATTGAGGAGGTGGTCAGAGACCCAAGGGGCAGGGTTACCTTTGGTCATTATTTTAATAAGGGGGTGAATTTGTCACAGACTGCATTAAAGGTGAGGATAAAAGGTCAAGAGCATGGTCCAGGTCAAGGGTGTTAGTTACTGGTGTCCAGTCCCAGGTTCTGAGGTGGGATTTTAGTAGTGTGAGTTTACCTGAACCGAGCTTTCGATATAGAGTGATGGCCAGAGATTGTGAATGCCAGCCACATATAGAAGAGTAATTTTAGGGGTCTTTGGGGCTTTGCAGGACCAGGTGCAGAGAACAGGAGTATGGTGACTCAGAGTGCTTGGTAGTACGTGGCATTCGTGATTCTATGGGGCAGCTGGTAAAGACCATGTCAAGAGGAGGAGGACCCAGTGAGGGTGTTCAGCTGAGTGGTGAAGGAGACTACATGGGTTAGGTAAAGCACAGTAGCAGTATCTATGTAAGGGGCAGCCGTCTTTGCCAATAATTTATGTTGAAATCACCAATAACCATTTTTTTTGTTCTGTGGGGAGTGTAGAGAGCTAGGACAGGATAGAGTGAAAGGCCTGTTTCTGGCCTCTGGGAGGATGTAGACTACGGTGACTATGAGGGGGTAGTAGATCGTCCAAAGTTAATTTTAGCATAAGGGTCTGGGCCCCAGTTTCCAGCTGAGGGGTGGGAGCAATTGACCCTAGAGTGAGTCCTTGAGGTAGAGGCGCACCCACTTCTTACCCAGCCAGTGGGTACAAAAGAGGTTATAGCCAGGAGGGTTACAGACCATCTGGGATCAAGTGGAGAGCCAGGTTTCTCCACGGCAATACTGAGTTAGTCAGCTTTGCACACCTCTAACCCCATGCTAGAGATTTCACTTTTACTGCCAAGTGCATGATTCCCAGAGTCAGCTGAACATTATCTTCCTCTTGCACCATACTGCTCCAGTCAGTCTGGGGTGATCACACTGGACAGTATAGGAATATCTGACCATGCCCGGTATGCCCCTCCTGACTTGGTGTGTAACACTGGGACTCAAAAATAAATGGAGACTTTATACAACTCTCCTTCTAGACCCCATTTGGCTCTTGGGGAGTTACATGAATACTTTGCCCGAATAACACACCTGAGACATCCCTCCTCACATTATAGGATTCCATGAAGGTGGTTCTCTGCGCAAGCTGATGAGGACCAAACCTTTAGAATCCTGGAGAAAGAACTGAAAAACTGGAACCTGAGCTCATTACCCATCCGGATAGATGAGACAGTATTGCCCCCACCTGCTTGGTTACAGTCCAGGGGATGATAGAGAATACTCTACACCACGTCACCAAATACACCACTACAGACTTCAACAGAAGAATTGGGAGGTGGGGAGCAGCCAGGAATCTTACAGCTAAATGTCTGAAACTCCATTAAGGTAAAAATATATCCCTCCACAGTAACAGAAGGGAGTATGTGGTTACTACCCGCTGGCCATTAATCAAGAATTTCAAAATTCTATAGCACTCTGTACAATTCCAAAGTTCCCCATCCCAGACCCAACTAAATGCCTTTTACTGGGATATTGCTCACCCACTCTATCACAGGTAGCCATGACCATGCTTCAGAGGTGATTCACTGCCAATGAAGTGCAAGATGCCATACAGAGATGACTGTGAGAAAATCACCAGGGCTGGATGGTTTTCTCTGAGTTTTATGTGGCTTTGTGGGAAATTTTGGCCCTGCTTAGTTGAGCTCTTCAATGATACCTAGGACATCAGTCACATTACCCCTTATTCAAACAGGCCCTCATTACTTTAACTCCTAAGAAAGGGCGAGATCGTGTAAAGTGCTATATGCTCAATCCTATATCCCGCATTAATGTGGATGCCAAACTTTTGCCAAGACTCTTACATCACATGGAACAGTTTATGGGGTACCTAATTCACCCAGACCAGGTCAGTTTTGTCCCTTGTCAGTTATGGCAGACAGTGGCCAATGGATAATTAAGCTGCTCTGGGAAGTTCAGAGTAGCAGGATGCTCACTGCCACTCTCTCCCTAGATGCTGAAAAAGCATTTGACAGGGTGTAGTGGGCACATCATTTTGACTTAATGTCCTGGTTTGGCTTCCTCCACCAACCTTAATTGGCTTAGTTCAACTGCTGTACAAGAACTCAACAGCATCGGTCCTCACCAATCAATCAATCAATCAATAAATATGAATCTTTATTTTACCAGGTGAAACACCATTGAGAATAAACTCATTTACAAAATAGACCTGGAGGATATGTCAACAATTTGATACGGTCATAGGTACATTGGCAGACAGAATACAAATATTTACAATTAAAATAACATGGCAGATTCACATACATTGATAATATGGACAGTATACTGACAGGCATTTGATACAGTCACAAGTATATTGGCAGAACTGTCTACAATTAATATAACATGGCAGTGTCACATATAGCAATGATATGGACCAGTTGGGCTATTCTCCCCCCTTTCCAATTGCAGTAGGGTATGAGACAGGGTTGCTCTGTCTCTGTTTCTTTTCCTGTTTGCAATAGAACCCTTGCCTCAGAAAATCCATCCCTTACTCAATTCTCAGATATCCTATTGGGGCTCTACCCATAAACTGTCACTCTTTCCAGAAGATATCACCCTTTTGTACTGAACATCTTGGCGTCTATGGTAGCCCTAGCCACTATTGCAATGGAACAGTTGCCATTATCAGGATACAAATTGAACAGGGCAAGTCTCAAATAAGGCATTTAAAGCATCCTGCACCCAGGTCCTAACTCAAAGCTATTCAAACAGGTACCAATCATCCCCATGGGAGTTACTTGTCTAGGAATACATCTCCATCCCACTATTTAATGTTGTAATTGTGGCCAATACTCAAGTAATGCTAGAAAAACTGGATGAGGACCTCTCCAGATGGGGTGACATCATGCTCTCCATCTGGGGCAAAGTGAATGCGCTTAAGATGGTATTGCTTCCTAAGCTGCAGTATATCCTTTCTAACTTGTCTATCAAAATACTAGCTTCCTTCTACAAGACAGCAGAGCTCCTAAAATCAGGTTACAAACCCTTCAAGCTCACTGGTGTCAAGGGGCTTTGGACTTCCTACCTCTGCACTTTGCCCAATAGGGTACTAATGTGTCAAGTTGCGGTGAACCATGCCATCGTTTCTCTTCTTGATCACTATATTGCTCTTGCAGCTGTAATGTTGGCTATGTAGCCACATTCTGATGAAATTAAATGTTATTCTTTCTGTACTCCCTTTTCCTCTACCCTGGGGCACACCTGGAAACGAGCCTTGGCTCAGTGTGCCTTTCCCAATTACTAATTTTTTAAATAAATAAATATATAAATAAGTAAATAAACATTAAATACCAAAAGGCTGCAGTTTATACAGGAGCCAACCATAGACTGGAATCCACCACCACTTGTCAGAGGACTATTTGGCTTAACTCACAGCTTACTATATCACAAGTGATTAACTGACTGTATTGGAATCAGCAGAGGAATGGCACCCCATAAGACTTCTATGACCCACACATGGGATTCTTATACTCCTTTAATGATACTGACTATGATTCACTAAGGTGCGTGTTACATGCTTGAAATGCACATAACCCACCCAGGTGGCACTGCAACTGGGAATGGATTCAATGTGGCTGGTATTACAATCTCTGGCCATCACATGCCTCCCATCTGCAGTCCCTCCCTCAGTCATGCTAGTACACTGGGGCAGTTCAGTGGACATGGGTGGGCAGCCAATGAAATGCCCAGACCAGGTCCACTAGTGGATCCCTGGCCCCACATGAGTGCAAGAGTTATTAAGTTTCCATGTACTGCATCCTTGCAGGATGCTTGATGTGTGCCTAGAGCCATCCAGCCCTTCCTCCAGTTCATGGGGCTGTGGCAGCATGGGACAGGGGCCAGCATTGCCTTTCCATGGCTGGTGGTGGCACTGGGGGGGCAAAATGGCTACATCCTCCCCTTGCAAAGTGGATGAAGTCCCACATGGCATGTGGTGCCATCATGAATGGCTGCTACCACAGAACACTACCCTGGCATGCCACAGACCCCCCTAGACTGGCACCTTGCAGCTAGCCAGTGATCCTTGCTAGTCATGCTAACTTGCCCATAGGTGAATACTGCAAGGGTGCACAGGGCACTGCCAAGTGGCATTGGCTATAGGAATGCCTATGCACTGCTCTTACACAGTGCATTTGCATTTGTGAATCACTGCCATTGTTGCCAAGTATTCACTGTGAATTAAAGTTTCCAGCAACCATGTTCTCCACCCAAAATCCCTTTGAAAGCATGGGTTAACTGCCTTACCTCTTTAGAAAAGCTTGCAGTGAAGTTCAAGATCCTGGTAGATATTCTTAATCCCCCAACCACTATCTCCACCTCTCAATGGTCCTGGGAAAAGGAATTGGGTACAGACATCCCACCAATAGTTTGGACCAAGTATAACCTACAGTCTGTAAAACATCCTGAGATCTAAAAGCTAAAACTTTGCAATACAAAGTATTCCATTAGGCATATCAAACCCCTATTGCTGTATAAGGCAAGTCTAATGGCACTCAATGATTGTTGAGGTATACCTCACCCCAGGACTTGTTTACACACATACTGTGGGGATGCCATTACTGAGAAATACAGGTCAAATATTTGGGAAGATGTCTACAAGTGACCTAATTCCTCTCACTGGGACCCAATGCTAGCACTACTGGGTGTTCAGGATGCTAACTGCCCACTATCCCAGCCACAACTGTTATGGGTAAGGTATGTAGTTTCTGTGGCAAAATGTGTCATCCTGAGGCACTGTAGGGTCCTGAGTCTTTAAGCTCCGGGTATGAAAATATGGCCCATGTTGCCATGGGTAGACTCTACAATGCAACCTTATCTAGGGCCCTTTCTGGATATCCAGAAGCGGAAGGGACATGCCTGTTTACCTGAGAGGTGAACTGGTCTACACCCTATGTGTAGCCACACAAACAACCAGGTGTGACTATACTGTTTCCACACTGTTGAATCGGCCCTCCATAAACTGATACCACCTACCCCCAGCTGAATACATGCCCTCCACCTTTTTATCCATCCCCACCTTCCATAGATTCATGGACTCAGATCTCTCTCATCATTCCTCTTCCTCCCACCCCATCCTGTGCTGAAGGTGATAGGTAGCACCTCTCTGCATTATTTCACCCCATGGACAGGGTTAGACATTCCTAGTCTGCACATGGAATGTTATGAGGAGCAATGCATAGTCCCACACTATTTATGATTTGAACCTGTGAACCTGGTTAGATCTGAATGTTAAGTGATCTGACATTGATCTAATGCATTACTAGCCACTGGTCTGTAAAAAATCAGTTCATGAGCTGATTACTGCTTATTACTGCTAGGGCACTCCTCACCAGGGAATTCAATGAGTGGTTGAAAAACTGGTGTGGAGCTCAGGGTTTTAGCTTCATTGGGGACTGGGGGCCACCTGGAGGGATATAGACCTATACTGGTACAATGGTCTGCATCTGTCCAGGGGGAACAGGATCCTAGGTGAGAGGTTTAAATGCTTCATTGGCAAGCATTTAAACTAGCCAAGGGAGGCACTGAAAAGGAGCAGGAAATCAGCCTCCCCCACAAAACATGGTAATTAGTGAGGTAAACAAAAAGGTAGAGAAGTTATTAGGGAGTAGAACAGAGGTAAATGTAAAAGGCAAAGGCAGTAAGGACAGGAATGGAGCTAAAAGGGTAAGGCTATCAAAAGTGGAGGTGATGAGTACCAATGCCCGTAGTCTGTGTAACAAGCTCCCTGAACTAGTGGCCTTGATGGAAGAGGGTTGCCTGGATATTGTGGCAGTCACAGAAACATGGTACACAGAGAACCATGACTGGGAAGTCAACATACCAGGATACACAATCTACAGGAGGGACAGGGAGGGTAAAGAGGAAGAGGAGTAGCTCTCTATATAAAGGAAGGATCAAAGCAACAGAACTAAAGAGTAAACAAGGAGCAGATGAGGCACTCTGGGTCACCCTGGAGACAGGAAATGGCACCACAATCCGCATGGGGTTGTATACAGACCCCATCTCAGGGAGGAAAGGACAAGGAAATGATAGAAGGCTTCCTTAGAATGGCAGAAAAGGGAGATATTGTTGATGGGGACCTGAATATGCCAGATGTTAACTGAGTACCTTTGCTGCAGGCACATCCAAGAACAGGATCATTCTTGATGCCCTACAGGGGCATGCCTCAGACAGCTAGTATTGGAACCCACTTGGGAGGAGCAGTCTTAGACCTGGTACTCTCAAATGGGGACAGAGAAGAATCTCAGATTTAGAAGTGGTAGCCATCTGGGAACAAGCGACCACCAAACAGTGTGGTTCACGATAAACACAGCCATACAATCAAGCCATTCAAAAGCAAGAGTACTGGACTTTAGGAGGTCTGACTTTGGGAAAATGAGAGAGTGCCTCAGAAAAGCACTAGCAAACAGGCAAGAAGGAGGGTGAAGGAACAATGGGAAGTAATCAAAACAGCCATCACAGAGGCAACAAGCCTTTGTGTAAAGCAAATCAATAAAACACAATGAAGGAAAAAAACACTATGGTTCTCAAAAGAGGTGGCAGGAAGGTTAAGGAAAAGGATAGCATTCAGGAAATATAAATAAACACAGAAGGAGAAGGCCAGAGAACTTTATCAGTTAAAGCAAGAAAGAGTCTGGGAAGGCAGTCAGAATAGCAAAGGCCCAAACCGAGGAAAGGATAGCCAGTTCTGTTAAGAAGGGGATAAGACCTTTATAGGTACATTAGGGAGCAAAAGACCTAAGGAGGGATACTGAGGCTTAATAAAGGGAGGGAATGTGGGTAGAGGGTGACAGTGAAAAGCAGGGATACTGAATGAATATTTCTGCTCAGTATTCACAAAGGAAGAGGAAGGAGGTACCTAAACCAAACAAGGGAAACACTCTGAAGACGGAGTCGATGCCAGTCCATTTACAGAAGAAAGGGTTCTGAAAGAACTAATAAAATTGAATGTGGACAAAGCAATGGGGCTGACGAGATTCACCCAAGAATTCTAAAAGAACTAAGGGTAGAACTAGTGACACAGCTGACTACTCTCTTTAACAAATCATGGGAGAATGGGGTGGTACCTGAGGACTGGAGGAGATCAGATGTGATTCTTCTTCACAAAAGTGGGAGCAGAACAGAGGCAGGAAACTACAGACCAGTTAGTTTGACCTCAGTGGTAGGAAAATATGGAATCACTTCTGAAGGAAAGAATTGTTGAGTACCTAGAGGCCAGTGGGGCTCGGACCCAAGGCAGCATGGATTCATGATGGGAAGGTCATGTCAGATGAATCTAATAGATTTCTTTGACTGGGTGACCAAAGTAGTAGACCAGAGAGGGCTGTGGACATGGCCTACCTAGATTTTAGCAAGACATTTGATACAGTCCCACACAAAAGATTAATACACAATTAGCCAGCCTTGGAATGGGTCCCAAGGTGGTAGCCTGGATAAAAATTGGCTAGACAACAGGAAGCAAAGGGTAGTAGTAAATGGAGTACACAGTGAAGAAAGGGGTTACTAGCGGGTACCACAGAGTTCAGTTCTGGGACCGGTCCTTTTAATGTCTTTATAAGTGACATTGCAGAGGAACTGGAAGGAAAAGTATGTCTCTTTGCAGACGACACAAAGATCTGCAACAGGGTTGATACACAAGATGGAGTGGAAAGGATGAGAAGGGACTTGGCAAGGTTGGAGGAATGGTTAAATGTATGGCAGCTCAGATTCAATGCAAAGAAGTGCAAGGTAATGCACATGGAAACAAAACCCAGGTGAAGCATACACAATAGGGGTGAGATATTGACAACAGTAAAAATGGAAAGAGACCTGGGGGTAATTATATCAGATGATCTAAAGGTGGGCAAGCAATGTGAAGGCAGTAAGCAAGGCTGGGGATACTGGGATGCATAGTAAGAGGTATCACCAGTAGAAAACAGGAAGTTGTTATCCCTCTGTACAGACAGTTGGTGAGACCCCATCTGGAGTACTGTGTACAGTTCTGGAGACCCCATCTCCGTAAAGACATAGACAGAATGGAGGCTGTCCAGAGGAGGGCAATCAAAATGGTGCAGGGTCTGCACCAGAAGACATCGAAGAAAGACTAAAGGAGTTTAATATGTATACCCTTGAGGAAAGAGCGGAGAGAGGGACATGATAGAAACTTTCAAGTACCTCAAGAATCAACAAAGTCCAAGAGGGTAGCATCTTTCAGAAAAGAGATGTGCAAGAACTAGGGGGCAATTTGAAGATAGAAGGGGATGGCTCAGAGGTATTTACTTATTGAATATTTATTTGAATATTCCAGAGGTGTCGGGTGTGTGTGTCTTAGGGTCATCAGCCCCAACGCCACCTCATTTCATTAGTAAATAAGCTGAGATGGGTACAGTGTAGGAGAATGGGGTGAGCATTAGGGATGATGACCACAAGACACCC
Source organism: Neoceratodus forsteri (assembly GCA_016271365.2). Lineage (NCBI taxonomy): Eukaryota > Metazoa > Chordata > Ceratodontiformes > Ceratodontidae > Neoceratodus > Neoceratodus forsteri. The sequence continues at coordinate 854,216,737 of CM057459.1, read as the reverse complement.
CCTGACACCTGTAGGTGTGTGCTGGGTGGGGTAGGGTGTTAGGGTTGGAAACCCTAATGCCACATTCCTACTTTTGTGACTTTAACCCTAACTAGAGCATTAACAAAGTTTTTGCAATTTTTTTCCTACCTTTTGTGATAATATAATTGTATCCTTATTTGCCTGTGGGTGTGCATGGCCCTCAAGGCTCTGTGCTCCTATCCTCCATAGATGTGTATATGTATGTAGCTGTGGAAGCACAGGGCTTTCTTGGCTCTGCACTTCCATTTGAAGGATAACAATGACCACATTTCAAGCATAACCATCTTAAAACTCCACCTCATGCACCCAGTACAGAACATTTTGAATCCTCCAAAACGTAATTCTGTGCAACTGCAATGCCATTCCACACCACAGGTGTGATAACACATTTGGCCAGGATTTGAAAATGACAGCTGTGACATACATGAGATGGGATAGTAAGAACGTTATATTGAAAATCTGGGGTCAAAATATTAAAAATGTCCAAAGTTACGGCGTGCATAGTGAAATTGCAATGAATGGTCATAACTTCACCATTTTACATATTTTGACACATTCTTAACATAGCTTTCTTATGACCCTACCTCATGAACAAAGACAGGATATTTTTGAAATCCTGCCCAAAAGTTAAATTCTCCAAGCGACAGCAAAATCACCTTCGGTCGGAATTGCTTCATGACAGTCATGATGTTGTTCATGAGGTGGGGAGCCCAAATGGCCATGTTGAAAATTTGGGGTCAAAATGTCTAAAAATGGCTAGGTTATGCATAAAAGTTGAAAACTCCTTTGAAATACATTTAACCGCATTTACCTTAGTTTCTCATATTGCAGTCGCCTTTTCCAGCAGCGAGATGTCTCTTTTGATTGGAGAGTGGGTCTTGAACCTGGAACCTGTTCAGGTGAGTGAAGCTGTGTGGGGTGTACTGGGGTGAGAAGTTGTGGGTGCTGAGTGGGAGGTGGGGGTGGAGGGCTAATTAGTGAGGGATTGTTTTATTTTTACAGGTTTGAAAAACAAAACATTGATGGACTCGAGTTCTCAATGTAATGGGCCTAACAGATGAGGATTTTAAGGATTTGTGGATCTTATATTTTATGTTTGAAATATATTTTTATTCATAGAGATACAAATATAAAATTACAATAGCAGAAGCCATAAATTATAGATCGTTCTGAAACAGTTTTAAGCAAGTAATTCATATTTAACTAAATAGAGCACTGAAGGTTTGTATTATTTGGGGATTTGAAGCAAATTAAAATTGCACAATTTACTATCAAGGCTAATGATACCAAACAAAAATCTGTAGTAGTGTGAAAGAGCTAGAATCTTATTCCTCCGTCAAAGAAGAAAATATAAATTAAAAACTTTAAACCCAAATTAAGCAGAACCCATCATAAGGTTATAACTAAGAGTGATTTCATGCAGTTGCATAAGGACTCCACTGGCACCCACGACAATTCAAAAGAATATCTCACAAAGACAGCATGGAAGACAACAAGCTGGATTTTGTAGTTAGTATGCACTGGGTGTACTCAGCTCAACTTCATACTCGCAAAGTCAAAATCTATTTCAGTAGACACCTGAATGCTAATTTAAACTAAATCATCGATATGTAACTCACCAAATGGTCATCTAGTTTAAAAATTCATTTGTGAGCACATCACCCAATATATGCAATATTAAATTAATAATCCTATATTTGTACTACATCGCCTGCAAGTCAAATTCCACCTGTCACCAAAGCTGGGAAAAATAATCACAAACATGAGTTTGTATCAAGCACAGACAGACATCAGATATGTACATTTATTCACAGTGATCAAGCATGTGACCAAATACAAATAATGAATTAAGTGGTTAGAAATAATAATTCAGTAATTTACAATAGGATGTATAGTTAATTGAAATGCATACTAAATGCTTACTTAACATTACTTATTATTATGAATAGAAAAGCAGTCAAAATGCTTTAGTTACGTGATAAAATAATTAGCAAAACTTTACAAAAGGGGAACTGTGAATGGTGCTAGCATTAATGCAATTCCTTCCCTACATAGATAGTGTAGCAGCCAAACTTTCAGTTACATCGGACACTCTGCTGCAAGCAAAGTGCGGTGTCCGTCATTGGCTGTGGAGCAGACCACCAATTTTCTTTTACTTTTTCTTTATTTAAAACAAATGTATGTGATGATGGTAAAGGGGTCAGGAAGGACTGTCTTTACCTTCCTAACCTCTATACAGTATTTGAGGGCAAAATCTTTTATTCAAAAGTGAAAGTGCCCCTGCATGAGTCCCAATCTAGTGGCTCCTGCAGTGGCACATCAAAAGCACCACTGTCAGTGGGTTTAAAGCAAAATGGTAGTTAAAACCGTTGAAGAATGCGCTTGTGCAGGAGACAGCACAAGGGTTGGGTAGCAACCCTGTTTGCTGATTGGTTATATAGTCAAGCACATAATTTGCATAACCAATCAGCACTGCCCCTTAGCCATCCAGTCAGAGTCCTCCAGGGTAGCCACACCTAAAATAAGCATAAATGGAGACTGCCAGGATGGTTGAAAGCAGTCAGGAGGGAGTCTGGAAGGGAGTACAGAAGAGGGCCCAGGAGGGGTACCCAGGAGGTGCCCCTGGAGAAGAGCTCCTGGGGCAGGAGCTCGATGGAGAAGGGCTCCTGGAGAAGGAGCTCAATGGAGAAGGTTCCTGGAGAAGGAACTCAATGTAGAAGGGCTCCTGGAAAAGGATATCAATGAAGAAGGGCTCCTGGAGAAGGAGCTTGATGGAGAAGGAGATTGGATAGATGACCATTGGACCTGCAGGGGCAGCTGGTAGAGCCCTGCCAGCCTTGTAGCCTTACTTTAAAAGGGGGCTTAAAGAGCAGTATTTCATTTGAAAAGGTCTCACCAGGAAAGACAACATGAGCTGTGAACAACTCGTTTCCAGAAGCGTCATGGGAGGGGTTACAAAAGTGGGTAGTGCAAGAAAAACATAACCAAGCAATACTCAAGCAGGCTATTATACATGCTATTTACAGTATAAAATACACAAAGCAGCAAACAGTACAATTCACAATAATCCAAGACAACTGCAGAGGTGAACAGTACATATATACATTCTATACTGGGTGTATCACTGTGCTCATAAACAATGGTAATATCAAGTAACTAGGTAGGGTATAGTCCAGCAGAGGTACACCTTGAAAGAGCTTGGTGAGTCAGATTGAGTGCAGAGATTTGTAGTGCATAGGTTGCCCATTAGAATGGCAAAGAAAAGCTGGAACTGGATGGGGAAGGGAGGGTAGGGGGTAGGGGAGGGAAGGAAGGGAGACATTTCTAAGCACGTCACCATATCAGGATGAATGAGAGTCCTGCAGGGGACAGGGACCTGGCAAAGAATGGTGGAGGGTGAGGGGTGAAAAATGGGGAAGAGACACAACTCAGGCTTGGCAGTTGATTCTGGTGTTCAGCAGCAGGGAGGCTAGTGAAGCCAAACAGCCTTGCCAAAACCCTTGCAGGTACCTGGTACGAGACTTGGCTAGTAGGATGGCTAGCAGCACAGCACCCAGGAGACTTAGCTAGCAGGATGGCTAGCAGTGGAGCACCTGGAAGACTCGGCAAGCAGGGCGGCTAGCGAGGGTAGGGGGTGGGGAGGGAAGGAAGGGAGACATTTCTAAGCACTTCACCATATCAGGATGAATGAGAGTCCTGCAAGGGACAGAGACCTGGCAAAGAATGGTGGAGGGTGAGGAGAGTGAAAAACAGGGCGGAGGTCAGTTGGAAGAGACACAACTCAGGCTTGGCAGTTGATTCTGGTGTTCAGCAGCAGGGAGGCTAGTGAAGCCAAACAGCCTCCAAAACCCTTACAGGTACCTGGTGGGAGACTCAGCTAGTAGGAAGGCTAGCAGCACAGCACCTTGGGAGACTTAGTTAGTGATGGCTAGCAGTGGAGCACCTTGGAAGACTCGGCAAGCAGGGCGGCTAGGACAGAGCACCTTGGGAGACTCAGCTAGCAAGTCAGCTAGTAGCGGAGCACCTTGGAAGATTTAGCTGGCAGGTCAGCTTGCAGAGGAGCATCTTGGGAGACTTGGCTTGCAGGTTGACTAGTAATGAAGCACGGTTGGAAACTCAGCTAGCAGGATGGCTAGCAGTGCAGCACCTTGGGACCTCAACTAGCAGGGTGGCTAGCAGTGCAGCACCTTGGGACACTTGGCTAGTGGGTGGCTAGCAGTGGACCTCAGGCCTGCATATTTTGCAATTCTTGCAGCAGTCTTTGGAGGAGGTTTGGCACCAGGGGGAGCCTTGGGGTGGTGATGTGATAAAGTTCTCGTTGCTGAAGTTACAATTAAAAATATATATATTTTTTGCTAGTTACAGTGATTTTATTGCTAATGTTACGGTGATAAGCCCCATACAGTGATTTTATTGTTAAGGTTACAATGATAAGCCCTTTGCAGTGATTTGTCTGACCACAGTGAAAATTTCATATTATATTACCCCTTTATCCTCTAATAGTAAATGCTATTTATTTCATTAAAATCTGTCTGTGAATGGTCATTTTAGCAGATCTTGGTTCCCCTTTTATTTTGTTTCTCTGGGTGGTGGTAGTGGTAACCTTTCAAGGGAACAGTGTCTCTCCTTATTAAGACACTTTTCATTCCTGCCAGTGGCTCTGCACCACGCTTTGAGTGTCCAGCTGTTGGGCGAACAACTCAACATTTTCCCTCAGTCAGTTTAAGCCGCTGCCTTTTGCTGAGGGTGGCACTGTCAAGGGCGCCTCTTGGTGACATTAGCAGACAGGTATAAAAGGCAAGTTTATTAGATAGAAAATAAATTTGTTACAATAGCATCCTTTCAAGGCAAGGCAATACCAGTAACGCTAACACTGATAAAGTGTCTGGTTAACATCCAGGATACTGAGGAGAGAAACTCTTAAGATATATTTGGCTGACAACATGAAGGAGAAGCTCATCGTGTAGAATTGCATGACTCTCTTCTCTCATATACAAACAGTTCATCATTGTCTATATTGTCAGTAAACAGTTGATTTTCACTTAATGTCATCAGTGGGTGGGCAGTGGCTCAATAATTTTTTGGGGAGGGGATGGTAATCCAGCCCCAGCTACCACCGACAGGCTGGCAAGAAAAATTACTGAGCCACCCCACCCACTCAATGACATTAAGTGAAAATCAACTGTTTACTGAGGATACAGACAATGATGAAATATTTGTATGAGAGAAGAAATCTAACAAGTTTCAAAAAGTAAGAAACATGGAAGCTGATATTTTAAAAAATGAATCTGATGTTTATTATGAACTAAACATACACCAGTGTGTATGAGTAGTAATACCGCTGTGCTCGGATGCTGGGGGGCTCCAACAGCCCCTCAGATGACAGTACCAGTAAATGCCTAACTTTTTCTAATGTCTGCAGTGTAGCAACACATAACATACAGAAAGCACTATGCAGTTTTTATTTTGTTGTTGTTTGTTTAAATGTTAGAGCTCAAAGCAACGTCACCCCACAATGAGCTGCAAGGATTTGAGAACAGCTGATCCATCACCAAACAGGAAAGATGAAAGCCTGTAATGCTACTCATTTCTTTCTGTGGCTCAAGAAAACTAACAGTATATGTGACTAAATGAAGAATGGAGACTCAAGGACAAATTCGAAAACTATTTTTCTAAGCTGTCAGAGTAACTGATGGGGCAACTCATTTTTTCTGAAGGGTACAGAACTGTAGCTTGCTTCAAGTCTCTTCACATCATTGAGATAAGAGCACCTACTTTGGAGGGACAGAATAATAATAATAATAATAATAATACTTTTATTTATATAAAGCACAATTCAGAGAATATCAAAGCACTTTTACAAAACAACTAGAAAGCATAAAATTTAAAACCAATAAAGCATCCAAATCCATAACCTAATAATCAGAGTAACCAGAGAAAATAAATAAGTTTTGAGAGCAGATTTAAAGCTCTCACAGTCAGGCACCCCTTATCTGAGGAGGTGGAGAATTCCACAGGGTAGGAGCCACAAAAGCAAATGCACTTGCTCCAGAGGTCTTCAAACGAACCCTGGGAATCTCTAGCAATCCCTCCTCGTGGAGCAGTCAGAGGGGTGATAGAGACAGAGGAGCTCTTGCAGATAACTCAGTCCCTGTCCACATATGGTCTTTTAGGTTAGCAAGCCAATCTTGAAGGTGACCCGCCACTGGACTGGCTGACCAGTGCATATCGCGCAGCACAGGTTTGACATAGCCAGATCTAGAAAGCCCAGTCAACAACCTGGTCGTGAAATTCTGCACCAGCTACAAGCAGTGGATAATAACCTCTGGAAGCCCTGGATACAGGGTGTTGCAGTAATCAAAGCGAGGTCGCAAAGGCATGGACCAGAGTCAGAACAATGTATATCTTGTTTTGCTCCTGTACACCTATATTATGTCTGTGCATTTCTGCATATTGTAACCAATGTCCTGTGCTCTCGGGTCGTGCCTGAAAATAGGCAGGTCTGTTGCCTAGCCTTACCCAGTTACAAAAGCTAATAAATAAATAAGATCACTGGGCAGAACTAGATGCTTAATCCGGGCAATATTCCTCAGATGATAGAATGAGGTCTTGACAAAGGATGACACCTGGGACTTCAGGGTCAACCCCTCATCAAAAGTAACACCCAGACTCTGCACCCATTCAGAGGACATCAGCTGGCAACCCCAAGCATAAGCCCAGAGGCCTGCTCTGCAGGGACCCCTCCACCCAGTGACCTGGGTCCACCACCAAAACCTCAGCCTTGTCAGGATTCAGCCTCAACCAGTTGGCACTCATCCAGCCCTGGATCTCAGTGAGGCAGTTGTTAAACAAAAAAGTATTGAAGAAAAGTCTGAGGCAAAATATCCCTGACAATATCCGAATGTGTGCAAGTAATGCATATAAAATGGGGTTGGAGGCAGCCAGTGCCTGGAAGACCTGATCACATCAGGAAGGTACTTGTCAGAGCCCCAGGACAGAAGCAAAGATTTAATCTACTTGTAAGGAGGGCACCTGGACAATGTGTCAGTCGGCTGGAGGTGGAAGCAGCTCCCACCTAGTGTGTGCACATGTGTGTGTGTGTGTGTGTGTGTGGGGGGGGTTATAAAAAGTTTAACTCCATGGTGGCAGCGATGTCATGAGAAGGTTGTGCAGGGAATGGCAGCAAAAATCAGAGGCGAGATCTGCTGATTGGGAGTCAGCTGCTAAGCCCCAGAAAATTCCCTCCTCCTGCAGTGATTAATCACACATGCACCAAAGGTAGAACCCATTGACTGACTGTCTCTAGGCAAACTGAAATTGAGAAATTACTTATTTGTACAAAACTCTCCACTTGGCTGAGGGGCTCCAAAGTTTGATTGCAACAGACTAAGAGTCAACACAGTGCAGGGTACCAGTTTATATAACAGAAATTTGTTTTACCTCCATTTGATTGTTGTATTTATTGTTTTCAAATTAAAGTATCTGAATTACCCCAGTTAGAACTGTGAGCCATGCTGTCCTCTGCGGGTCCAGTGGGTGTTTGTCACTCAACCAATATACTCCCAGGCTGCCCAATTTATTTACCAACCTCCTATGTGGGATAACGTTGAAGGCCTTGCTGAAATCTAGGTAGACCACTTTAACTGCCCCTCCCTCATTCACCTCCCTGGTCACTTAGTCAAATAAATCTATTCAAAACTGCAAAATGATCTGAATCTCTCTCTCTCTCTCTCTCTCTCATATCATGTATTCAGCAGCAGCAGCATAGTGCAGGTTTATCGAGTGTATTTGTTGCTTAATAATCAAAACAAAGACATGTTTACCAAAAATATATGATCACAATAAAACAAGCTGTACAAAAGACAACAGTAATCCACACCACATTTAACAGACTTAAAGGAATGGCTGGTAACTGGAGCTGTTTCACTTGCTGTGCTGGGGAGCTGTGTCCCAGGGTCGCATCAGCAGCAGAGGAGAGGTGGAGCACAAAGGAGGCAGCAGAGGGAGCACAACGGAGGTGGATCAGGAGCTGGCTGCATAGGCAGTGATTCTTTGTTGTGGCCAGTGTGGAGATTTCCCAGCGGCCACAAATCAGTGGTGTGCCAGGGTGGCTGGGAGGAAACAAGTTGCTGAGGCGAAGAGTCCAATCAGAGCAAAGGGCATCAGATTTGAGCTAGTGGCAGGGCTACATAAGAGGAGGCCCAGCCACTGCTCTGAACGTGACATGGAGGAGCTGTTTTCCCCACTCAAGTGCCGATCTCTGTTAAATAGCCAGTGGTGGAGGAGGCAGGAGTAGGAGTGGCCTGGCCAAGTGGGGAACTGCGGCCTAGAATGAATCCAAGGGGAGTTTTGGACTGCAACCTTGGAAGCTGCACTAGACTGGCCTAGTAGGGGTTGTGGCCTGGGTCAAAACTGTAAGGGTCTGTAAAAAGCTAAGTGGTATGCTGTGTGGGGATCTGAAGAGCCACCTATAGGACTGTTTAACGGCTAATCGGCATGCTGCATGGGGGATTGTCTAGGTATAGGTACTGGTAGCTCATGAAACTGTAGATCCACTGAGTTTGTGATTGGCCTAGAAAAGACTGCTATGATGATGGGTAAGGGAATGCACGTCACTAGAGCAGGTATCTTTGGGTGGGTGGTTTGGTGCACAGGGTGTGGTGCAGCCATGATACTGGACTGGGCTTGAGAAGTTTGGGGATGTCCAGTGTACTACAAGCTGGCACAGCATAAGGTGGAGGTGGGGGATCCAAAGGCAGCTGGGGGTGCTGGAGGGGTGGGGAGGATTGGAGAGGTAGGAGCCAAGCGGTCACCTACATGGAAGCACTAGGTGCTGGGCCTCCCACACTGATGGAGGAGGAAGGGAGGTTCTCACACTAGAGGAGGAAGGAAGGCGGGTATACAAGGGGCTCTAGAGGACCCTGGCAGGTGGGGCCCAAAGGTGGAAATTTCCACAGCAGTAGGCAAGAGACTGGGGGTGTCCAGAGGAAACTTAGAGGGTGGTAGGGATGGGAGGGGGGTAAGGAGGATGGGCTAAAGCTCACAAATTGTTTTAATCCTCTACTCCTGTTGGTGGAAGAGGGGATCGTGAGGGGAGGATGATGATGATGATTATGTTGATACTGCTGGTGAAGCTGAGGCAGGGACAGATAGAAAGGGTGAAGGGGCAAGAGGCAAGGTAGCAATGAGGGGACCCGGACAGGATGGGAAGAGGGGTGTGGGGAGAAGAAAGGAGGATCAGGTAAACAAGAAGGAGACAGAGTATGGAACAGGGGAGCATGACAAGCAGGAATCGTGGGATGTAAATGGTATGATAGCAAGCAGAAAGCAAAGCAGGCAAATGGATAGGGCAGATGAATTAGTCAGGAGTGGGAAAGAGATACAGATAAAGATACTTGGGTGGGGGATAAAGAAGGCCAGGACACGGTAGAGGTGGTGACCAGGAAAATAGTGAAGGGCTACCTTCAACACTCAGAATGTGAGAGGTGCGAGGAGCCAGTTGGTGGAAAACCTAGATGAAGGATGAGGAGGGAATGGAAGGAGGGAAACCTGAGGGGTGAACAGGAGGCAAGTGGGAGGGCAGGGGAGGGTAAAACTTGTCTAATCAGAACAAAATGCCACCCAGGCCTGATGGTGCACAAGGCCAAGCGTGAGTAGTATTCACTAGCAAGGGAATGCGGGGGACCCCGACATTCCAGTGCACTCTTGGACAAATGACATAAATGGTAATAGTGAACTAGAAATTCAGGCAAGGTTCCGGGAGTTGGCCAGGGTATGCCTTCTCATAGTCTGTAAGATCTCCTTTTAGAAATCCTGCCAGTGCCAAGGGCTAGTGGGGAAAACAAGAAGAAGATTAGGGAGATAAAGCAGTGGCTTAGGGAGTGTATCTGGAATTGGGGTATGGCCTGATGGGGACTGGCAGAAGACCTGAGAGGATAAGGGTTGTATGCTAGGACAGGCTCCACCTAATTTGGAGGAAGGAAATGCTTAAGCTTAAACTAGCTGGGTTCATCAGCGAAAGGTGGGGTTTAAACTTGAGAAGTGGGGAGGGATCAAAAAGGGCAGTGCCAGCAGGTACAATGAATGAGGGATATGATCTCCACTTATCTGGGGGCTAGGGAGATATGGAAATAGGTTACCAGGTAGGATGTAGAAGCTGAGAAACAGGAGCTCAAGAGGGAAAGGAGAGGAGGGAAAGGGGTGGAGAGTGGTTCTGATAAATGCCAGGAGCTTAGGAAATAAAATGCCTGGGCCCAGGCGATGCTAATTGAGGGAGTGGTAGATGTGGCAGCAGTCACTGAGACCTGGGCCACTCAAGGGCATGAGTGGGACCAAAATCTGGAAGGCTATACTATGTTCAGAAAAGATAGGGGGTGGGAAGGGGATGGTGTAGCTGTTAGATCAGAAATGGCATGGGTATTTGAGGGGTAGAGGAGGTGGAGGGAATGTGGAGGCTATTTGAGTCACCCTGCTAATGCGGGGGCAAGAGAGTAAGGTCAGAGTGGTATACAGACCACCTGCACTGACAGGCGTTCTGGAAGAAAGTTTGGTGGCAAATCTTGAGGACACCGTGAGACTGGGAAGGGAAGTGAGTGGTAATGGTGGACCTCAACATGCCGGGAACATACTGGGGACTATGATGTCACCAGTGGCCAGGGAGCAGAGGCTGCGGATGTCTTTCAGCATGCATTCCTGACCCAGCAGGTGTGTGAGCCAACTAGGGAGGCCGGACACTGGACGTGGTCCTGATTGACAGGAGCTAAACACAGGGTTTAGTAAGGGTGTGGAGTAGGAGGGGTATAAGGGGAAGAAGCCCACCCTCAGCACAACAAGTGTTTTGACTCATTTATTTATTTATTGGTTTATTTTCTTTTTAAAAAGAAAAGTATCTGAGGATCAGTGGCAGGATTTTTAGGACAGTAAATTAATAAAGGGAACTATGAGAGCTTCAGTAGCAGACAAGTAGTGAAATAGCAGTATAATTGCAGTATAATATGGGGTGGTGACAATGCAGTGGCTGTGGGGCAGCCATATTCAGGCAGACCTTCTGGACACTGGGTGCTGCCTATCTGCATGCATCTCTCTGGACTGCGGGATGAGGTAGCCAGACTCAGAGCAGAAGTAAACTGGGTCAGGAGTACCATCACCCCTATCCAGAGACCACCCAGTCCAATGCAACTGCCTCAAAGGATGCCGAGAACGAGGAGCAGTTGGATGACAGTGGGCTCAGGAGGGTTAGAGCGTCAGGCAGAGGCACATACCAGATCCTATTCCACTAAGAACTCATATGCCACACTGGCAAAGGGGACAACCAAGTGAGGTACCCAGAGAAGTGGAAGGAAAGGATGTGGAGGTTAGCCAAGGAGGTGACCTCATGGGGAAAGCAGTGGGACCCCAGAGGAGGAGGAAGCAAATCCTGGTGGGGACTCCATCATAAGAGGGATCCAGATAGGAACACAGGAGGGGAGGACAGGGAGGTGAGGTGCCTACCAGGTGCCACGGCATGTAGGGATGGAAGGAAGATCCTAGGGATCACTGGGAAGGCAAGACTGGAGGGTGAGCTGGATGTCATTATCCACCTAGGTACTAATGACCTGGCAAATGGGAAGCCAAAGTTCAGGAAGAGTTTAGGAATTGGGAGGGGCCTCAAGCAAGTAGCTACTTCTGTCACTTTCTCAGAAGTACTACTCGAGAGGCAAGGAGAGCATAGGGTGCATGCACCAGGAACTTTAACTCATGGTTGAAGAACTGATGCTGTGAGGAAGGGTTTGATTCATTGGTGACTGGGGACCCACCTGGAGGGATGGAGGTTTGTTCAAGCCTGACGCCTGCATCCATCCTGGAGGAATCAAGCACTCAATGATAAGTTTAAATGCAACATTGACAAGCATTTAAACTAGCAAAGGGGTGGCAGGCCAGCAAGGAGGGTACTCACTTGCTCACCCCCACAGCTAGCAGTGGAACCAGTGAACCAGAGAGTGGCTATCTCTACAAAGCAGTGTGCAAAGATGGAGATTAGCACCCAAGGTGGATAGGCAGAAAGGGGCAAACGTCAGCAGAAGGGCAGACAGCAAGGAGAACCAGGGATAAAGGACAACCAAGGAAGGGGCTGGAGTAGAACAGTGAAACAGTCTAGGGAGGTCAAATTATGGAAAGCCATGTGCAAATGCCAGAGCCTTAGCAACAAGATGGAAGATCTGGAGGCTGTCATGGTGTAGTCAGACCTGGACATTGTGGCCATCACTGAAACCTGGTGTAATGATAACCATGACTGGGAGATGACCATACCTGGCTACAACATATTCAGAAGAGACAGGGCAGGCAGGAAAGGAGTGGCACTGTATGTGAAAAATGACATAAGGGCCACAGAGATCCAGGAGGAACAAAATGGGGAGAGTTACTGTGGGTTAAGCTGAAAAGGAAAATGGGGCCAGCTATCCACACAGGTATGGTCTATAGACCACCAGCCCAGGAGGAATAAACAGATAGGGAGTTGATGCTAGCCATCCAAAGGATGGCAGACAAGGGTGAGTCAGTACTGGTTGGAGACTTCAATATTCTAGACGTGGACTGGAGCATCCCAGCAGCAGCATCAACTAGGAGCGATTTATCCTGGACTCCTTCAGGGTGCCTTCCTCAAGCAACTGGTCTTGGAACCAACTCGGCAGAAGGCAATACTGGACCTTTGCTCACAAACAGGCACAGTGTGATGGGGTAACAGTAGGGGAGCACCTGGGAACACTGACCACCAGTCATTGTGGTTTGAAATCACAGAAGGAGCAGAACCAAACCACACAAAACATGTATCCTGGATTTTAGGGGGCAGACTTTGGAAAAATGGGAGATACTTTAAAGAGGCATTAAGGGAATGGGGCAGGAATCAGGGGTTGGGAACAGTGGGCAGTATTTAAAATGGGGATTACTAGAGCAACAGAATTATGCATTAAACAGGTTAGCAAGAGGAAAAGGAAGAGGAGACCATTATGGTTTTCCAAAGAGGTAGCAAAGAAAGTGAAAGCCAAAAGATTGCATTCAGGCAATACAAAAGACACAGGCAGAAGGGGATAGGGAGAAGTACCAGGAGAAAGCAAAGGGAGACAGGAGGTCAGTAAGAGAAGCCAAAGCTCAGACAGAAGAACACATTGCAAAATCAGTGGTAGAGGAGACAAAACCTTTACAGGTACATAAGTGAAAAAGGAAAGGCAAAGGAGGGATAGTGAGACTGAAGGGGAGGACGGGGACCCATGGAGGATGACAATAGTAAAGCTGACATATTGAACAGGTATTTCTGTTCAGTCTTTACTGAGGAAGAGGAGGGTAATGGGTCTGAAGGGAGTACAAGGGGTGAGAATGGTGCAGAAATGGACACAAGTCCCTTTACACAAGAAAGGGCCCTGAAGGAACTGGAAGTAATAGAGTTGATAAAGCAATGGGGCCAGATGGGGTGCACCCCAGGGTCCTTAAAGAACTAAGAGAGGTGGTGGCTGAACCTCTGGCTATCCTGTTTAGCCGATCACTGGAAACAGGGAGGTACCCAAAGACTGGAGGACAGCAGATGTAGTCCCCTTATACAAAGTGGGAACAAAGAGGAAGCGGGAACTACAGACCAGTCAGCCTCACCTCGGTAGTGGGGAAGATCATGGAAGCAGTACTGAAGGAGAGATTGGTGGAACATCTGGTTGTCAATGGACTACAGGACCCAAGGCAGCATGGTTTCACCGGGGAGGTCATGTCAGACCAACCTCGTTGAATTTTTGACTGGGTGACTAGGGAGGTGGATCAGGGAGGGCAGTGGACATGGCCTATCTGGACTTCAGCAAGGCCTTTGACACTGTGCCACATAGAAGACTATTACACAAACTGGGGAATATGGGTGTGGGCAGGACAGTAGTGTGGTGGGTAGGTAACTGGCTGGGCGGCAGGACACAGAGGTGGTGGAAAATGGCTGTCACTCCACAGAGGAAGAGTGACCAGTGGGGTACCACAGGGATCAGTGCTGGGACGGTCCTATTCAACATCTTCATCAGCGACATTGCGGGACCTAGAAGGTAGAATTTCACTGTTCGCTGATGACACAAAGCTCTGTAACAGAGTAGACACACCAGGGGTGTAGACAGAATGAGAAGGGACCTGCAGAAACTTGAAGAATGGTCAGGATTCGGCAGTTGAAATTCAATGCAAAGAAGTGCAAGATAATGCATATGGGGCACAAAACCCTGGCACAATATATCAGTTGGGGGTGAGGATATAGCATGCACCAAGCAGGAAATGGATCTTAGGGTTATCATCTCTGATGACCTCAAGGTAGGGAAACAGTGTGACAAGGCAGCAGGTAAAGCAAATAGGATGCTGGGATGCATAGGCAGGGCATCACCGGCAGGAAAGGGAGGTCATAATTCCACATACAAGACACTAGTGAGGCCCCACCTGGAGTACAGTGTACAGTTCTGGAGACCTTACCTACATAAGGACATAGACAGCGTAGAGAAGGTTCAGAGGAGGGCAACAAAGATGGTGCATGGATTGCATCATAAGTCCTATGAGGACTGGTTGAAGAAACTGAACATGTACTCCCTGAAGGAGAGGAGGCGAGAGAGGATATGATAGAGACATACAAGTATCTTACGGGAGGAACAGGGTGAAGAATACACTATTTTTAAGCGAAAAAGATGTTCCAGGACTAGAGGGCATGGGATGAAGTTGGAGGGATGATTCAGAGGAAGCGTGAGGAAGAATTTCTTCACAGAATGGATGGTGGACAAGTGGAACACCTGCCAGAGGAAGTGGTGGGGCTGAAACAATCATGGATTTAAGAATGCATGGGATAGACATAAAGGAATTCTGGAGGTCAGGGTAAGGGCAACAGACTTCTAGGAAAACATAAACTGAACTTACAAGCTCAAATGGGCAAACTGGGTGGGCCATAGGCCCTTATCTGCTGACACTGTCTATGTATGTATCTATGTATCTATACATCTATGATCAGATTAGGGGCCTAGAGGTAAGGGACCCATTGATCGGGAGTGACCATGCCACAGTCTGGTTCTTCCTGGACCTGGGGAGGAAAGCTGAACAAGGATGGTAGTAACCAACTTTAGGGTGCAGACTTCAGAGAGATGGGAAGGATACTTAAAGATCATTTGGACAGGATAAGGCCAGATATGGATGCTAACAGCAGGTGGGAGATCATTAGGAGGGAATACAGGAGGTTACCAGATCCTGCAGAGGAAAGGTGTACGTTTGGTAAGGCCAGAAAACCCTGCTGGTGGGCGGGAGGTACATGAGGTGGTGACAGACAAGAAGGCAGCCTATAGGTGCTTCAAGTGTTTAAGGAATGAAAAGGATTGGGAGAAATATGAGCTGGCAGTCAAGAGAGTCACTAGGGTAGTGAGAGCAGCTAAGGCAAAAAGGAGCAGTCTTTGGCCAGTGGGATCCGGAGGGGACAAGGGTTCTTTAGATACATAGGGAAAAAGGAAAGTAAGGGTGCAGATCGGCAAGATAATAATAGGGGAGGGTTGGGCACAGGAGATTGGGGAACAGGCAGAAGTCTTAAATGAGTACTTTGCCTCAGTTTTTACCTGGAGGATGAGGGGCTATGTCTTGTGGCGGAGCGGGGACAAACCGAAGGAAGAGGTAGGACCAGTAGAGATCAGGGGCCCTGATGGGTCTGGGGAAGGGAATGGCCACCACAGACAGGTGGGGGGCCAGCAGTACAGGGTGAAAAGGGGAGGACGTGAGGCTAAAATCCCAGAAGAGAGAGTAAGAAGCCCTCAGTTCCCAAGCACCTGGGCCAGATGAGATACATCCCAGGGTGCTGGGGAACTGGTGGATGTCCTGGCAGTGCCCCTGGAGGAGCTTTTCAACATCTCTCTGAGGACTGGGTGGGTGCCCCAAGACTGGAGGGTGGCCCATGTCGTGCCGATCCACAAGTGGGAATCAAGAGAGGAGGTGGGAAATTACAGGCCCATTAGCCTGACGTCGGTGATTGACAAGGTTATGGAGGGTATTGTCAAGGAAAGGTTAGGGGATTACTGGAACAAACTGTGTATTTTGCGATAGGCAGCATGGCTTTGTCCCAGTAAGATCATGCAAGACAATCCTTGATAAGTTCTATGACTGGGTGATGAGGGTCCTGGACCAGGGTAGGCCGGTGGACGTCCTCTTTCTAGACTTCAACAAGGCATTTGATTCGGTACTCCACAATGGCCTGCTGGCTAAGCTGAAGGAAATGGGGTAGGAAGACAGTTGTTAAGATGGATAGGAATTTGGCTCTCTGAGAGTACTCAGAAGGTGGCAGTTGGAGGGCTAGCCTCAGCCCCAAAGTGGTTTACTAGTGGGGTGCCCCACAGGTCAGTGCTGGGGCCACTCCTGTTCAACACCTCTGTCTCAGACATAAGAAAGGGGATCTGAGTGAAATGAGTCTCTTTGCAGACGACTCAAAGCAGGGTGCAGTGGTGGATGAGGAGGAGGGATGGTGCCTTGCAGGAGGACCTGGAGGCTCTGGAAAGGTGGTCAGGAAAATGGAAACTAAAATTCAAAGCAGGAAATGCAAGGTTCTGCACCTGGGAGTTAGAAATCAAGGCCCAGGTATACCTGGGAGGAGACACAATTCCAGTCACAGAGGAGGCGAGGGACCTGGGGTAGTGGTAGATGTCAAAATTAACAACTCAGAGACCTGGCAGCAGCAAGGGCAAATAGGATGCTGGGATGTAGCACCAGGAGGATTACCTCCAGAAAGGCGGAAGTGCTTCTGCCCTGTACAACTGCTTGGATAGGCTACACCTCCTCGAGTATTGTGTGCAGTTTTGGAGACCATATTTGAAGAGGGATGTTACACTCCTAGAGGGTCCAAAGGAGGGCAACCAAAATGATCTGGGGCCTGGGGAGAGGACCTATGACAAGAGGCTCAAGGAGCTCAATATGTACACCCTGGAGGAGAGGAAGAACAAGGGGACATGATAGAGGTCTTTAAGTACATGAAAGTTATCAGTAAGGGAGGCTAAGTCAGGGTGCTCCAAAGGAAGGAGGTGGGGGCAACGAGAGGTGATGGGTGTAAGCTGAAGGGGCAGGCCCAGAGGGGCGAGGAGGAGGTGTTATTTCACTGAGAGGGTGATGGAGCCATGGAATGTGCTGCCCAGGGAGCTGGTAGTGGTGGAGACTGTGGACAGGTTTAAGTGGGGATGGGACAGGTACAGGGGAGGGTAAATCTGACCAGACCAGTACAGGTGGAACATCTGGGACTGGGGACAGTATTACCCAAGGGGAGGAGACACCAAAATCTGCCCTCAGTGCAGGTGCTGAAAATTAAGCAGACCCAAAGACCGTTAGGCCTATTCTGCTGGCATTTTAGTATGTTAGTATATAACTGTTTTATTTTAAAACATATATTCTCTGTCATGTGAATAAAAATGGCCATTGCTAAGTTCATGTAATAGCAAAAAAAACATATTTTATTTCCTGGAAAATCTAATGCATCTTTCTCAAGGCACACCTTACTTGTAGCTTCTCTGTAGTCCATGTGCCTCAGCAAAAATTGGAACCAATATTTAAAATATGACTTTAGAGTTTTAGGGCAGTGGTCCTTTAGGATGAGCAACTAGTAGATTTTTTTTTTTTGTAATAAGCTGAGCACCAAACTAGGCTCCATATTTCAGTAAATATAGACTACAAACTTGGGAAAGCAGAATCCACTGAAAACAAGATAGCATTTGAGCTGTGTTATCGAACTAAATGCAATAAAAAATGTATCAAAACTGACCAATTGAAAAAGTGATATTGCATCTCAGCTGGGTTATCCTCTGAAATGTATTGCAAAACTGTAGAATACAGGATTCTACAGCACAGCCCCAATGAAAGGAGCTGTTTCATCTAAAATGATCTGTCCTAGAAAAATACATTATAGGACCACACAAAATTGAGATGTCACATCTCACCTCTACTATACCAGCTAAATGCAGTATAAAACTGTGTAAAATCAGGAAGGTATCCCATGATAATAGCACTAGCATATGAGTGACCATCAAAATGGCAACCCATATGAGGGCTATATCATCATGAGTGACCTCCCGGGATGGACTGCGAGGCAAGGAATGGGTGAGAGGAAAGGGTTTATAGCAAGGGAAGGGAGGATGGGGAAGATGGTCATTATCCTCTATTGTGCCTGCTCTGCTGAGCCAACCATGTGGTGTGGTGGGTAGGAGGCTGGCTCCAACGAGCAGGTTCTGGGCTGGAGGCTGGAAATATTTTGCTTGGTCCAATCGTGGCAGGACTTAAGTTTTTTAAACCGGCTGTGCTCTCACCCCGACATACACCCCTGGAGTTGAGAACATACAATTAGGGGAGGGGACAAAGCCACCTGTGTGGAGGTGCAGCCCCCACATGCCAGTTACCATACTGTGTCTGCCAGATCGCCTGTAAGTGCATATTACTGAATTGCTTTTAGACAATAATGCACTCGCCATAATACAGCGATCGCAATTATCACATAGAAACAATCAAGAGGCCATTGCAAATGACATCTTACATGACATCGGTCTATCTTAGGTTAATTTAGTAAACTGTGTACAAGCAGGTCATCTACAACAGCAATGCAAGCCATGAACATTCAGCATTGACAAATGCTTATTTTCCTATCTGTTTTGGGACTCAAATAGTATGTCTTGTTTCATGAAGTTGTCAAAGTATGCAGAACAATAGTTTTATGTTTTCTAAAGTAAAAGGCTTTTCTGGAGCTACTTGGATGATTTATGGATGTTTCTCAAATTGTTTTACCATCCATTTGGCTCAGTAGAGTAGTTTGCAATGTTATGGCCTTTTATGGCTTGCTTAGTCTCTGATGAAAGTCAGTCAGGAGTGTGTGTATGTGTGTGTGCTTGCACTGCTTACTTTGATGAAAGTCAGTCAGTGTGTGTGTGTGTGTGTGTGTGTGTCAGCTTGAACGAGTACTGTTTACTTGATGATCTTTTAAAAGGGACTTATGTTTTTCTTGGTGACATCTCCCACTCCACACCCAGCTCAGACATAAGATCTCTTGAATGCAGAAGGATTCCACTCCTTCCTAACAAGACACAGCTGGAGGAGAAAGAAGGGATGGGGCCGTTTAGTTAATGCAAAAAGCAGAGACTTGATTTCATTCCACTCCTGCGCAAGAACAAATGCATTTTGTTGGCAACAATTAAGACCTCTTTGTCTGATGACAGAAATACTTCTGCATGATTCTGCCCATGCAGTCATAAAAATGTGAGGTAAGAGGGATTTTATGGCTCCTTTATTTTGAGGTACCTACTATGAAGAAGGAAATCAACCATGAGGTGTAGTGCTTTGCTGCAGATATACCTCGTTAGCTGCAAGTATAGCATCATTAGCTAAGTGATTCCACAATAAAGTTTATTTCTTCTGGGAGCTGGGGAAGAGAGTGGAGTGCCATTGGACCAGATGCCTAAATGTGCAGTGTGTCATCCTTAACTCTGAGTTAAGAGGTGCCCCAAGCCAGTCCGCCTTCTGAGTGTAAGTGCTAGGGTTGAGGAAATACTCCAGCAAGATGTCTCATTTATGGACCAACCTGTCCAGCTGGTCCAGTGACATTGCCACTAAAGGAGGAAAGTTTTAATGTGCAGCAAGGAGTCAGCAGGTGTTGCTCTAGAGACAAATACTGTCACTTATGGAGCCAATCCAGGGCAGCAGAATGAACATTAACTGCTACATATCAGCTTATCAACTGTACTATGTACCATTGATTGTGTGTGTCATTAAAATGCCCAGTGATCAACTCATCTCTGGACTGGCCTCTGAAATTATTGTAAGAAATATATAAGTTGCTTTAAATCGCTGGTGGCCTGTCATAAACACTTTTTTCACCAGTGAGAACCATGGCCTGGTTTCTGGTTTACATATGAACTCACCCTAGATGAAGGTGCTACAAAAGCAAAAACTATTTTGTGGCTTTAAATCAATATGACCATCTGCACCGTTCCCATAGTTTCCTTGAATTTGTGTTTTATGTTCACACTTATGCTTGTGCAAAATAAACATATTGGTATGATGGGAGTTTTAGAGGTGTGTCACTGTCAGTCCAATACAGGACAGTCTGCAAGAGGCTCTACAGTGTCAGACCACTTATTAGCCATACTGATCATGAAACTCATCTGGTCTTGCTTCATGGAGACTTTGTGTAATTCAAAGAAAAGAGCAGCCCAAATCATACGGGAGCTCTTTCCTTTGATCTTCATTAGCTGCCCAGCAAGCAGATCTGATTAGCATCATGATCAGCCTGCTGTGGTACCCCGATGTAAAAACAATGCCTCCCTCCCTCTGCCAAGTATCCTTCCCATTGCTTCCTCCTTCTTAATCTTCTGACACAGGGTGCCCAGTCCTGGTGCTGAGTGGCTAGTACCCCCATCCCAATAATTTCACTGTGTGACACAGGGTAGCTTACCACCCTGGTGCCGACAAACATGACACCAACACTGGGGTGCTCAGTCCCCAGTGTCGGTATCTGACACAAGAAAACCTTCCCTAATATTCTGTTTTATTCACCCTGTAAAATGAAAAACATCCATGAAATCTGTTGCCACTGCCGGCACACCACTGTTGTTATCCTCCTCCAACCTGACCCTCACACTCAGCACCCACCAACTCACACCCCACGACCCATTACTTTTAATTTTCCAGTACTGGGATGCCCAATCCTTGGTGCCAGCTAGTTATCCCACACCACCCATTTTACTCTGTGACACTCTCCCACTCATTCCTTACCTACTGGAGTCCAACACAATAATCCTCTCTGGACCAGAGACATATCTTCAATCTTCAATGTTGAACTGGGAACAAAGGAAATCAGTTGTACAATTCAATGTGTTTCAATGGGTTTTGAACTTGCTCTAATAACTTGGTCATTGTTGATAATTTTTCCCACATTTTCAGCATGGCATTTTGGGACCAACCTCAAGAATAAGGTGGTGAAATGTGTAAATCACCCAAAAGATGATTTTGTGGTTGCAACATGAAATCATCTTTCTGGCAAGTTGAACATTTTGTCCACTTGTGTTCATGAGGTAGGGTAATAAGAAAATTATCTTGAAACATTGGGTACAAATACTAAAAATAAAACAGCAAAGTTATGATGGAATCCTGAAATCTTTCAACACAAGCTTGTAATTTTGGTAATCTACAATATTTTTACCTCAAAATTTAAACATAGCAATATCATCACACCGCCTCATAAATGTGATAGCTGTCATTTTTCAAATCCTGACAAAATGTATTTTCACACTTGTGGCACAAAATCATCTTTGGGCAGGACTTCAAACATTTCTTCACCCTTGTTTATTTGTTCATGAGGTGGAGTCATAAGAAGCTATGCTGAAAATCTGTTGGGGTAAAATATTAAAAAACAAAATTATGAGTGTACATTAACATTTTCAAAACACACTCATAATTTTGATAATTTTCAATATTTTGACCAAAAATTTCAACATAACCATTTTTCACACCACTTCACATGACAACTGTCATTTCAAATCCTGGCTACAATGCATTTTCACAAATGTGACATGAACTGATGTTACTGCCACTACTTTACAAATGACACCTGTCATGTTCAGAAGGAGTGGTCATAAAAGATTGTTAAAAATTTGGGGTCAGAATATGAAAAAAGACCTAATTTAAGAAGAAATATTGAATTGTTGCAATCTTCTTTATGGAGACGGTGGTGGATGCCTAGAACAGCCCTCCCAGCAGAAGTGGCTGAGGCAAAACTGTAATGAGGTTCAAGAAAGCATGGGACAGGCATAAGGGAACCTTAATGAT
The DNA here is from genome assembly GCA_016271365.2 of Neoceratodus forsteri. NCBI lineage: Eukaryota > Metazoa > Chordata > Ceratodontiformes > Ceratodontidae > Neoceratodus > Neoceratodus forsteri. Next base: position 854,194,909 of record CM057459.1, on the reverse strand, counting down.
AAGACAAGGTGGGGAGTGATAAGCTGGAGATCAAGTAGGGTCTGTAGTGATATAGTAGGTAGGAAAAAACAGGCAGACTAGGTGTGCCAAGTGGTCCTTATAGTATCTGCCATCAAATTCTATGTTTCTATGGTTACTCATAACTTAAATAATTTTTTCAGATGTTGGCCCTTAATGCTCAACATATCTCTTGTGTCTACCACCACCACCCTGAACATGATAGGTGTCATTTTCGGATCTCCTCTGAATCTTGTTTTCATAAGTCATGCTGCTGAAAAACTGTTTGAGATACAATTTAAAAATTCCACCTGTCTTGATCATAAGTCAGGTCATAAAAGACTGTTGGAAATTTGGGGTCAAAATATGGGATCCCAATGAAAATTAGATGTTGCCACTCAGCTGGCTTATCCTGGGTAAATACAATTTAAAATGTGTAAAACAGGACACCAGTGAAAATGAAATACTGCATCTCTTTTGGTCTATCCTGGGTAAATATATAATAAAATGTGTACAAACAAGACCCGATACAACAGCAATGCAAGTGGCGAGTGTTCAGCATTGGCAAATGCTTGTTTAATTAGATTTTCTATTATTGGAGTTTTATGTACTGAGTCATCTAACATATAGTTCTACTGTATGTCAGATTTTGAAATACCATGCCATCCATCAAGATGAACTTGTAAGGAATACATTATAACAGGCTGTGGCTTACAGAATTTTGATGCAAGCAGGGATGTCAGACATGAGACCAAAGGCTAAGTAACCTTATTTATTAATTTATTTATGCATTTGTTTGTTTTTGATTATTGGGTAAGTGCGAGACATCAAAATGCTTATTTTCAGGAATGATCCTGGAGGTTACAAGGTGAAAAACAGTCATTACTCAGTGGTACAGTGAAATGTACAATTAACAATAGCAAGTAGGATCACATGAAGTAGGTTGATGTAGCATTTACAGAATAGCTGATGAACTAGAACTCATAGTACATTCACGGTATCAGGATATAGCCAAAATAGAAAATTTTTGGTTACAAATAGAGACATTAGCAATGCGATAAAGTGACAGGAGTAGGTGCAGCGTATGTGAAGAGAGTGAGAAATCATACAGTAAGCTCCAGGCATTCCAGAGGAAGGGTAGGTTTGCTGTAACGGATGTAGAGCAGTAGATACAAGTGCCAGGTGGTTGAGCAATGAGGACAGGCTAAGGTTAAGTGAGTAAGAAGAGGTGTGTGTCAGGGAGAGAAGAGGCAAGTGCTGGGATTTTCAGCTCTAAGATGGTTGCATAGTTCTCACTTGAAGTTGACATGAGTGTTAGAATGTCAGAAAGATGCAGGTAATGAGTTCCATTACTGGCGAGCTAAATAGAGAAGGCCTGAGATACCATGTAAGTTCTGCATCTGGAAACTGACAATAAGGTCTCTTCACTTGAGTGAAGGGCATAGTGGGGGTTGGAGGAGTCAGCATATATGCTAGGGAGGAGGGAACACCAGTTTGAACATGTTATCAATCAAGGTGTCAAGAGTGTGGAAGCAGTTTTCCTCAGGGAAGCCAGTTTAGACCTCTGTATAGCTGACAGTGATGAATGAGGCAATGTGAGGCCAAGGCAAAACAACATATATTATTATAGGCACTGTCCCATTTGAGGAGATTAACTGTAGCACCAACATAGATAACAGATCTGTAAGTTAGAGCAGGAAGAAGAACACGCTGTACAATGGCAATTCTGTCAGAGGTAGCAAGGGCATAGCTAGTTTTGTTGGCCAGACCAAGCTTGCATTTACAGCTCTGCAAGTGTTGGAGATTTGTTGGTCAAAATTTAGTGAGGGTCAAGGGTAATGCCAAGGTATTAAAAGTATTATCATTTTGAGAGGAGAACCATCCTAGCAGGCGATGGATAATTGACCTGAGCATTTTCTTAATCTGGGGCAGAGCCAAAGAGCGTAGAGTGTGTTTTGTCAGTATTAAGTACTAACTTGTAATTGAAGAGCTAATAATGGATGCTGCAAAAATCAGAAGTAAGGGCAGAATTAAGGTCAGAGAGGTTGTTAGAGCTGGTATAGAGAACAAGGTCATCTGCATAAAGCAAAGAAGAGCAAGTGGAAGCATTAGGAGATATATCACTAATGAAAATGGTGAAGAGGAGAGGGCCAAGTATAGAGCCTGTGGGTACTCCAATATTGATTGTGGAATAGTCTGAGATAACAGAGCCATATTTGACAAATATTCACCTCTGCTACCACAGTGCCAACCTCAGAGCACAATAGTGTGAAAGGTAACAGACAGGGTAACCCTCCTGTCTGCTTTTGGGTCCGAATCACCTTTAGTCTCAAGTTCTGGGGTTTCAAATCTGAAACTTATGCTAGTGTACCCAATGTACAGGCTTAGATACGCACTTCAGGATTTGCACTTCAATCTTTCACCAGGGGCACTAAGCCAGGCTTCCAAAATGAACCCTTAAAACTCTGTAAGAGACCTTAGGTATATTCTTACCTTTTCCCAGTTTGGTAACACCATCAAGCCCTTCAGAACAGCTGTCAAACTTAATCATGTATACATCACATGCAAAAGAACTTGGAAGACACACCCAGGCAGTATCTTTCAAATAAAGAGTTTACTAATAGATGATAAAATGTAAACACAGAACAATATATTAAAGAGCACAATCACTAAAAGAACAAGGGCAAAGTACAAAACAAAAACTCCTACCAACATACAGTTAGGTCTTTCTATCTAATGTATTACCTCTGGAGTGCTTATAATTAGATCAGAGAGCCATGTCTCTCTAGAGTCCCAAGATGGTATATAACAAACAGATCACACACAAGTATTGGTTTAAACTCTCTCTCCACACCCCTTCTGTGAGTCATCTAGTCCTCCTTTTAGAATATTAAAACTACAAACATGATAGGGAGAGAGGGACATGATAGAAACTTTCAAGTACCTCAAGGAATTAACAAAGTCCAAGAGGGTAGCATCTTCCAGAAAAGAGATGTGCAAGAACAAGGGCACAATCTGAAGATAGAAGGGGACGGCTCAGAGGTAATGTGGAGGAAGTATTTTTCACTGAGAGGGTTGTGGATGCATGGAACAGCCTCCCTAAGGAGGTCGTGGAGTCAAGAACAGTGAGGGAATTCAAGAATGCATGGGACAGGCATAAGGCAGTCCTAGTGGGGTAGGAGGAAGTAAGCTGTTGGTTAACTAGGATCTGCAGCTTATCTGTTAGGTAGGAAAATGGGCAGACTAGGTGGGCCAAGGTCCTTATCTGCAGTCAAATTCTATGTTTCTATGTTTCTATGATGTCCTATCAGAAGGTATATTAAATAAGGTAAGATCAGCAGAAACTAATTTTCTAAATTATGAGTCTTTGATCCACCAGTTCCTTTGAAGTTTACAACCCTGCAATTCTGTCACCCAGGTATGAGATAGCCTGACAGGAATCAGCTAAATGATGTTCTGTCCTGTAATATACTGTATATTTAGCTTCCCAACTAAAGCAGCAACAGGTCATAAAAGGCCATAAAATTCAATTTCTCAAGGAAGTTCATTACATTACAGAGATCTCCTGGTCAGTTACATCCTGTAGCTTCACTGAAACTCGGGGCACCCATGGGCCAGACTGTCATATGGTAGACAATCACATACAATATTTTTATATTACATATAGTATACAATAATCATAACCAGCTGGCCAAGCATCATACAGACTAAATAGAAGAGGGCAGAGGATGGAGCCCTGTGGGACACTGTAATGTACTGGGAAGCTGGCGGACAAGGTAGTGCCAGTTTTGACCTGCTGTGTCCTATCCAACAGATAGTCAAGAACCAACTTAGTTTGTCACTGGAAAAACCAATGGAGGAGAGGGTGGTCCATAAGAAGGCATGGTTGACGGTATCAAAAGTCTTAAAGAGGTCCACAAAGATGGCACCTGAGATGTGGCCATGGTCCAGGGCAGAGTTGACCTATGAGGTGAATTCAAGAAGGCCCATATTGGTACTATGACCTTTTCAGAAGTCATGTTTCTGCTTACATAGTAGATTATATTTAGTTAAGTGGTCTGTGAGTTGATATGAGATGATGCACTCTAACACTTTAGATGGAGAACAATGGAGATGGGGCAGTAGTTATTAGTAGAAGTGCATTTCCCACTCTTGAAGATGGGGTAATGAATGGAGATTTCAGTGGCGGGGAATTCTCCTTGACAGAGGAGCAGTTTAGAATGTGGATGAGAGGATTGAGGGCTTCCAGTAATGTTAGCGGAGAAGTCTTAGGTCTAGGAAGTCACTAATATAGTGGGAGTGGCTTAGGGTTTTATAAGGTACGAGTTTGGCAGCCTCAGGGTGTTGAAATGTAGATGAAGGAGGAGCAATGGGGTGAAGGGGAAAGACAAGTGGAAGATCAAAAAGTTAGGGGAAGGACATGGACGGAGGTCGGTGAAAGCAGATTTTAGGGCTATGGCTATAGGTGGGGTCTAAGGTGAGTTACCGTCAGCAACAATCTGATCAGGGGTGGATTGAGACTTTCCCACATATTTCCGTTATATTATTCCAAAATTTACAACCGAGCCCCAAGCGGATGTTAGGGATGCCTTGTAATACTCAGTTTTGGCTTTGTGTAAGGCTCAGTGCACTTTCTTGGGCCTCCCTATACTGCTGCCTATCTGTGGGCTGGCTAGTCTCATTGAGAGATGCCAAGGAGTCATGATGCCGCATAAGATTGAGGAGGTGGTCGGAGACCCAAGGGGCAGGGTTACCTTTGGTCATTCTTTAATAAGGGGGTGAATTTGTCACAGGCTGCATTAAAGGTGAGGATAAAAGGTCAAGAGAATGGTCCGGGTCAAGGTGTTGGTTAGTGGTGTCCAGTCCCAGGTTCTGAGGTGGGATTTTAGGAGTGTGAGTTTACCTGAACCAAGCTTTCGATATAGAGCGATGGCCAGAGATTGTGAATGCCAGCCACATATATAGAGTAATTTTAGGGGTCTTTGGGGCTTTGCAGGACCAGGTGCAGAGAACAGGAGACTGGTGGCTCAGAGTGCTTGGTAGTACCGTGGCATTCGTGATTCTATGGGGCAGCTGGTAAAGACCATGTCAAGAGGAGGAGGACCCAGTGAGGGTGTTCAGCTGAGTGGTGAAGGAGACTACATGGGTTAGGTAAAGCACAGTAGCAGTATCTACGTAAGGGCAGCCGTCTTTGCCAGCCAATTTATGTTGAAATCACCAATGACCATTTTTTTTGTTCTGTGGCGGGAGTGTGAGAGCTAGGACAGGATAGAGTGAAAGGCCTGTTTCTGGCCTCTGGGAGGGATGTAGACTACGGTGACTATGAGGGGGTAGTAGATCGTCAAAAGTTAATTTTAGCATAAGGGTCTGGGCCCCAGTTTCCAGCTGAGGGGTGGGAGCAATTGACCCTAGAGTGAGTCCTTGAGGTAGAGGGCTGAGCCACCCCTTTCACCCAGCCAGTGGTACAAAAGAGGTTATAGCCAGGGAGGTTACAGACCAGTCTGGGATCAAGGGAGAGCCAGGTTTCTCCCATGGCAATACTGAGTTAGTCAGCTTTGCACACCTCTAACCCCCATGCTAGAGATTTCACTTTTACTGCCAAGTGCATGATTTCCAGAGTCAGCTGAACATTATTTTCCTCTTGCACCATACTGCTCCAGTCAGTCTGGGGTGATCACACTGGACAGTATAGTAATATCTGACCATGCCCGGTATGCACCTCCCAGACTTGGTGTGTAACACTGGGACTCAGAAATAAATGGAGACTTTATACCACTCTCCTTCTAGACCCCATTTGGCTCTTGGGGAGTTACATGAATACTTTGCCCGAATAACACACCTGAGACATCCCTCCTCACATTATGGGATTCCATGAAGGTGGTTCTCTGCACAAGCTGATGAGGACCAGACCTTTAGAATCCTGGAGAAAGAACTGAAAAACTGGAACCTGAGCTCATTACCCATCCGGATAGATGAGTCAGTATTGCCCCCACCTGCTTGGTTACAGTCCAGGGTAGATAGAGAATACTCTACACCCGTCACCAAATACACCACTACAGACTTCAACAGAAGTATTGAGAGGTGGGGGCAGCCAGGAATCTTACAGCTAAATCTCTGAAACCCCATTAAGCTAAAAATATATCCTTCCACAGTAACAGAAGGGAGTATGTAGTTACTACCCGCTGGCCATTAATCAAAATTTCAAAATTCTATAGCACTCTGTACAATTCCAAAGTCTCCCATCCCAGACCCAACTAAATGTGTTTTACTGATATTACTCAACCCACTCTATCACAGGTAGCCATGACCATGCTTCAGAGGTGATTCACTGCCAGTGAAGTGCAAGATGCCATACACAGCATGACTGTGAGAAAATCACCAGGGCTGGATGGTTTCTCTGAGTTTTATGTAGCTTTTGTGGAAATTTTGGCCCTGCTTAGTTGAGCTCTTCAATGACACCTAGGACATCAGTCACATTACCCCTTATTCAAACAGGCCCTCATTACTTTAACTCCTAAGAAAGGGTGAGATCGTGTAAAGTGCTATATGCTCAGTCCTATATCCCGCATTAATGTGGATGCCAAACTTTTGCCAAGACTCTTACACATCACATAGAACAGTTTATGAGGTACTTAATTCACCCAGACCAGGTCAGTTTTGTCCCTGGTCAGTTATGGCAGACAGTGGCCAATGGATAATTAAGCTGCTCTGGGAAGTTCAGAGTAGCAGGATGCTCACTACCACTCTCTCCTAGATGCTGAAAAGCATTTGACAGGGTGTAGTGGGCACATCTTTTTGACTTAATGTCCTGGTTTGGCTTCCTCCACCAACCTTAATTGGCTTAGTTCAACTGCTGTACAAGAACTCAAAAGCATCGGTCCTCACCAATCAATCAATTAATCAATAAATCTGAATCTTTATTTTACCAGGTGAAACACCATTGAGAATAAACTCATTTACAAAATAGACCTGGAGGATATGTCAACAATTTGATATGGTCATAGGTACATTGGCAGACAGAATACAAATATTTACAATTAAAATAACATGGCAGATTCACATACATTGATAATATGGACAGTATACTGACAGGCATTTGATACAGTCACAAGTATATTGGCAGAACTGTCTACAATTAATATAACATGGCAGTGTCACATATAGCAATGATATGGACCAGCTGGGCTATCCCCTTTCCAATTGCAGTAGGGTATGAGACAGGGTTGCCTGACTCTGTTTCTTTTCCTGTTTGCAATAGAACCCCTGCCTCAGAAAATCCATCTCTTACTCTAATTCTCAGATATCCCTGTTGGGGCTCTACCCATAAACTGTCACTCTTCCCAGAAGATAACACCCTTTTGTACTGAACATCTCGCGTCTATGGCAGCCCTAGCCACTATTGTAATGGAACAGTTGCCATTATCAGGATACAAACTGAAAAGGGCAAAGTCTCAAATAAGGCATTTAAAGCATCCTGCACCCAGGCCCTAACTCAAAGCTATTCATACAGGTACCAATCGTCCCCATGGGAGTTACTTGTCTAGGAATACAGCTCCATCCCACTATTTAACGTTGTAATTGTGGCCAATACTCAAGTAATGCTAGAAAAACTGGATGAGGACCTCTCCAGATGGGGTGACATCATGCTCTCCATCTGGGGCAAAGTGAATAAGCTTAAGATGGTATTGCTTCCTAAGCTGCAGTATATCCTTTCTAACTTGTCTATCAAAATACCATCTTCCTTCTACAAGACAGCAGAGTTCCTAAAATCAGGTTACAAACCCTTCAAGCTCACTGGTGTCAAGGGGCTTTGGACTTCCTACCTCTGCACTTTGCCCAATAGGGTACTAATGTGTCAAGTTGCGGTGAACCATGCCATCGTTTCTCTTCTTGATCACTATATTGCTCTTGCAGCTGTAATGTTGGCTATGTAGCCACATTCTGATGAAATTAAATGTTATTCTTTCTATACTCCCTTACCTCCACCCTGGGGCACACCTGGAAACGAGTCCTGGCTCAGTGTGCCTTTCCCAATTACTATTTTTTAAATAAATAAATACATAAATAAGTAAATAAACATCAAATACCAAAAGGCTGCAGTTTATACAGGAGCCAACCATAGACTGGAAGCCCACCACCACTTGTCAGAGGACTATTTGGCTTAACTCACAGCTTACTATATATCACACAATGATTAACTGACTGTATTGGAATCAGCAGAGGAATGGCACCCTATAAGACTTCTATGACCCACACATGGGATTCTTATACTCCTTTAATGATATTGACTATGATTCACTAAGGTGCGTGTTACATGCTTGAAATGCACATAACCCACCCAGGTGGCATGCAACTGGAACGGGTTCAATGTGGCTGGTATCACAATCTCTGGCCATCACATGCCTCCCATCTGCAGTCCCTCCCTCAGTCATGCTAGTACACTGGGGCAGTTCAGTGGACATGGGTGGGCAGCCAATGAAATGCCCAGACCAGGTCCACTAGTGGATCCCTATTTACACTGGTGGAGGGTGTTAAGTTTCCATGTACTGCATCCTTGCAGGATGCTTGATGTGTGCCTAGGCAGCCACATCCAGCCCTTCCTCCAGTTCATGGGGCTGGGGCAGCATGGGACAGGGGCCAGCGTTGCCTTTCCATGGCTGGTGGTGGCACTGAGGGGGCAAAATGGCTACATCCTCCCCCTTGCAAAGTGGATGAAGTCCCATATGGCATGTGGTGCCATCATGAATGGCTGCTACCACAGAGAACTACCCTGGCATGCCACAGACCCGCCCTAGACTGGCACCTTGCAGCTAGCCAGTGATACCTTGCTAGGCATGCTAACTTGCCCATAGGTGAATACTGCAAGGGTACACAGGGCACTGCCAAGTGGTATTGGCTATAGAATGCCTATGCACTGCTCTTACACAGTGCATAGGCATTTGTAATCGCTGCCATTGTTGCCAAGTATTCACTGAGAATTAAAGTTTCCAGCAACCATGTTCTCCACCCAAAATCCCTTTGGAATCATGGGTTAACTGCCTTACCTCTTTAGAAAAAGCTTGCAGTGAAGTTCAAGATCCTGGTAGATATTCTTCATCCCCCAACCACTATCTCCACCTCTCAATGGTCCTGGGAAAAGGAATTGGGTACAGACATCCCACCAATATTTTGGACAAGTATAACCTACAGTCTGTTAAACATCCTGAGATCTAAAAGCTAAAACTTTGCAATACAAAGTATTCCATTAGGCATATCAAACCCCCTATTGCTGTATAAGGCAGGTCTAATGGCACTCAATGATTGTTGGAGGTATACCTCACCCCAGGCCTTGTTTACACACATACTGTGGGATGCCACTTACTGAGAAATACAGGTCAAATATTTGGGAAGATGTCTACAAGTGACCTAATTCCCTCTCACTGGGACCCAATGCTAGCACTACTGGGTGTTCAGGATGCTAACTGCCCACTATCCCAGCCACAACTGTTATGGGTAAGGTATGTAGTTTCTGTGGCAAATGTGTCATCCTGAGGCACTGTAGGGACCTGAGTCTGCCCTCCTACAAGGAATGGGAACTGGCTTTAAGCTCCAGGTATGAAAATATGGCCCATGTTGCAATGGGTAGACTCTACAAATGCAACCTTATCTGGGGCCCTTTCTGGAAATCCAGAAGCGGAAGGGACATGCCCGCTACCTGAGAGGTGAACTGGTCTACACCCCATGTGTAGCCACACAAACAACCTGGTGTGACTATACTGTTTCCACACTGTTGAATCGGCCCTCCATGGGCTGATACCACCTACCCCCAGCTGAATACATGCCCTCCACCTTTTTTATCCATCCCCACCTTCCATAGATTCATGGACTTAGACCTCTCTCATCACTCCTCTTCCTCCCACCCCCACCCTGTGCTGAAGGTGATAGGTCACACCTCTCTACATTATTTCTTACCCCATGGACAGGGGTAGACATTCCTAGTCTGCACATGGAATATTATGAGGAGCAATGCATGGTCCCACACTATTTATGATTTGAACCTTGTGAACCTGGTTAGATCTGAATGTTAAGTGACCTGACATTGATCTAATGCATTACTAGCCACTGGTCTGTAAAAATCAGTTCATGAGCTGATTACTGCTTATTACTGCTAGGCACTCCTCACCAGGGAATTCAATGAGTGGTTGAAAAACTGATGTGGTGCTCAGGGTTTTGGCTTCATTGGGGACTGGGGAGCCACCTGGAGGGATGTAGACCTATACTGGTGCGATGGTCTGCATCTGTCCGGGAGGGAACCAGGATCCTAGGTGAGAGAGTCTACCCAAGAGGGAGGCACTGAAAAGGAGAAGGAAAGCCCAGCCTCCTCCACAAAACATGGTAATTAGTGAGGTAAACACCAAGGTAGAGAAGTTATTTTGGAGCAGAACAGAGGTAAATGTGAAAAAGGCAAAGGCAGTCAGGACAGGAATGGAGCTAAAAGGGGTAAGGCTATCAAAAAGTGGAGGGTGATGAGTACCAATGCCTGTAGTCTGTGTAACAAGCTCCCTGGACTAGTGGACCTTGATGGAAGAGGGTTGCCTGGATATTGTGGCAGTCACAGAAACATGGTACACAGAGAACCATGACTGGGAAGTCAACATACCAGGATACACAATCTACAGGAGGGACAGGGAGGGTAAAAGGAGGAGGAGGCTCTCTATGTAAAGGAAGGGATCAAAGCAACAGAACTAAAGAGTAAACAAGGAGCAGATGAGGCACTCTGGGTCACCCTGGAGACAGAAATGGCACCACAATCCGCATGGGGTTGTATAGACCCCCATCTCAGGGAGGGAATGGACAAGGAAATGATAGAAGGCTTCCTTAGAATGGCAGAAAAAGGGAGATATTGTTGATGGGGACCTGAATATGCCAGATGTTAACTGGAGCACCTTTGCTACAGGCACATCCAAGAGCAGGATCATTCTTGATGCCCTACTGGGGCATGCCTCAGACAGCTAGTATTGGAACCCACTTGGGAGGAGCAATCTTAGACCTGGTACTCTCAAATGGGGATGGAGAAAGAATCTCAGATTTAGAAGTGGGTAGCCATCTGGGAACAAGCGACCATCAAACAGTGTGGTTCACGATAAACACAGCCATACAATCAAGCCATACAAAGCAAGAGTACTGGACTATAGGAGGTCTGACTTTGGGAAAATGAGAGTGCCTCAGAAAAGCACTAGCAAACAGGCAAGAAGGAGGGTGGAGGAACAATGGGGAGTAATCAAAACAGCCATCACAGACGCAACAAGCCTTGTGTAAAGCTAATCAATAAAACACAATGAAGGAAAAACAGCTATGGTTCTCAAAAGAGGTGGCAGGGAAGGTTAAGGAGAAAAGGATAGCATTCAGGAAAAATAAGGAAACACAGACGGAGAAGGCCAGAGAAGTTTATCAGTTAAAGCAGAAAGAGTCTGGGAAGGCAGTCAGAATAGCAAAGGCCCAAACTGAGGAAAGGATAGCCAGTTCTGTTAAGAAGGTGGATAAGACCTTTATAGGTACATTAGGGAGCGAAGAAAGACCAAAGGAGGGATACTGAGGCTTAATAAAGGGAGGAATGCGGGTAGAGGGTGACAGTGAAAGCAGGATACTGAACGAATATTTCTGCTCAGTATTCACAAAGGAAGAGGAAGGGAGGTACCTAAACCAAACAAGAGAAGCACTCTATAGACGGGGTCGATACCAGTCCATTTAATAGAAGAATGGGTTCTGAAAGAACTAATAAAATTGAATGTGGACAAAGCAATGGGGCCTGATGGGATTTACCTAAGAATTCTAAAAGAACTAAGGGTAGAACTAGTGACACCACTGACTACTCTCTTTAACAAATCATGGAGGATGGAGTGGTACCCGAGGACTGGAGGAGGGTAGATGTAATTCCTCTTCACAAAAGTGGGAGCAGGACAGAGGCAGGAAACTACAGACCAGTTAGTTTAACCTCAGTGGTAGGGAAATGATGGAATCACTCTGAAGGAAAGAATTGTTGAGTACCTAGAGGCCAGTGGGGCACAGGACCCAAGGCAGCATGGATTCATGATGGGAAGGTTGTGTCAGACGAATCTAATAGATTTCTTTGACTGGGTGACCAAAGTAGTAGACCAGGGAGGGGCTGTGGACATGGCCTACTTAGATTTTTGCAAGACATTTGATACAGTCCCACACAAAGATTAATACATAACTTAGCCAGCCTTGGAATGGGTCCCAAGGTGGTAGCCTGGATAAAAATTGGCTAGACAACAGGAAGCAAAGGATAGTAGTAAATGGAGTTCACAGTGAAGAAAGGAGGGTTATTAGTGGGGTACCACAGGGTTCAGTACTGGGACCAGTCCTTTTAATGTCTTTATAAGTAACATTGCAGAGGAACTGGAAGGAAAAGTATGTCTCTTTGCAGATGACACAAAGATCTGCAACAGGGTTGATACACAAGATGGAGTGGAAAGGATGAGAAGGGACTTGGCAAGGTTGGAGGAATGGTCAAATGTATGACAGCTCAGATTCAATGCAATGAAGTGCAAGGTAATGCACATGGAAACAAAACCCAGGGAAGCATACACAATGGGGGGTGAGATATTGACAACAGTATAAATTGAAAAAGACCTGGGGGTAATTATATCAGATGACCTAAAGGTGGGCAAGCAATGTGAGAAGGCAGTAAGGAAGGCTGGGGGATACTGGGATGCATAGGAAGAGGTATCACCAGTAGAAAACAGGAAGTTGTTATCCTCTGTACAGACAGTTGGTGAGACCCATCTGGAGTACTGTGTGCAATTCTGGAGGCCCCATCTCCGTGAGAAGACATAGACTGAATGGAGGCTGTCCAGAGGAGGGCAACCAAAATGGTGCAGGGTCTGCACCAGAAGACATGCGAAGAAAGACTAAAGGAGCTTAATATGTATACCCTTGAGGAAAGAAGGAGAGAGGGGACATGATAGAAACTTTCAGTACCTCAAGGAATCAACAAAGTACAAGAGGGTAGCATCTTTCAGAAAAGAGATGTGCAAGAACAAGGGGCACAATTTGAAGATAGAGGGGGCGGCCCAGAGGTAATGTGAGGAAGTATTTTTTCACAGAGAGGGTTGTGGATGCATGGAACAGCCTCCCTGAGGAGGTCGTGGAGTCAAGAACAGTGGGGAATTCAAGAATGCATGGGACAGACATAGGCAGTCCTAGTGGGGTTAGGAGGAAGTAAGATGTTGGTTAACTAGGATCTGCAGCTTATCTGTTAGGTAGGGAAATGGGCAGAATAGGTGGGCCAGCGGTCCTTATCTGCCGTCAAATTCTATGTTTCTATGTTTCTACTTATATGTAATGCTTTCCTACTTTGAACTTGCATACCTTATTTCTACAGTACAAGGCACACCTGAGTATGCTCTTAAAATAGCTTAGATGTTCTCCATGTCCCTCATAATGGGGTGTCTGGAGATGAATTCCTCCTGGATTATTCCTCCTAAAAACATGACTGAGTTCAGCTAAGCCTGTTTGAACTGCTGTCTGTGGGTATGTATGCACCGATATCAATTTGTAACATGGTTGTGGGTATGTTCAAGTTAATCCCATGGTCATTTGCAGACTGTACTGTTGTAAGCATCCATTGTTATACACTAAAATCTCAATAAACACTTTGTGGCAAATAAATAAATAAAATAATCTCCAAACTGTTTAAGAATACTGGTTCAGAATCAGAATGCATCATTACAGTTATTCTGCAGTACAGAGAAATAGAATGCTGACAGGAAAAAAAATGCATGTGTCGTGGTGATCAGTCTGTACATGGCAGAGTAACAGTTTAATATAAGGGTCTCAGAATGCTGACAGCCAATCAGATTGAAGCATTTCTGAGATCCTTTTAGAGCAGATTATTGTAGATCAATCAATTCCATTGTATCAATGTAATCATATGAACCTTTGTGATATTTTTAATGTCGATCTATTTTATGCCATTCCTGTGATTGTTGTTTTGCTGTTAAACTGCTATGTATTGATTGTTCTTATCTATTTTGTAGATTGTATACTGTATTGCCTTGTTGCCAATTGTTTTATAATCTCCCAGTTTATGTTTGAAAATAGGTATTTGGTTGTCAAGTGCACTTTACCTTTGTTAATGAAAGCTAAATAAAATAGTTTTTATGGTGTGATATGACACTGGAAAATAACCACCAGATTTTAGAATTGTGCTAACTGCATAGACTGACTAGTACTTTTATAACCTCACCCCTGCCTTTTTACCAAAAGACAGGTGGCATGCTGTTGGCGCTGGCAGCAACACTTGGTGGGGACCTGGGTTCGGGAGGATGAGGTTACTTGGCACAAGGGACCCAGTTTGGCTACTCTGCACAGGGGCACCCAAGTAAATCTGAACACATGAAGCAATAACTGTAATGTCCAGAACCAGGAATTGGATTTTTCAGTGTGGCTTTTATTCACAACTAGCTGAACACAACAAAGCATAGATGGACCCCCATGGGCTACTGCTAACTGATAATGCAGATTAGAGACTACAAGGTAGTCCACTGGAAGAATGAACCATTTCTACTGTTTTCAGGCTCTGGACCCACCCAGGCACACAGCCCGGACTTGCGCACTTTGGGTACACAGCCGACTGGCCCGGCTCCCTGCCGCCACTTGACTGACAATTCACTGGAAGAATGAACCCATTTTACTTGTTGTGGTTCCCCACACCACTTAGAGTCTGCGGACTCCTAGAGAGATTTCCTCTTACTTCTTCTGACTCCCATCTCACAAAGAGAATTCTTTACCCATGTTGTGGCTCCCTACACCACTTAGAGTCTGCGAATTCTAGAGAGAGATTTTCCCATTTACACCCATCGCCTGGGTACTTCCTCATCACTGGCCAAGCGCATGAGGCAAGTAGCAGAACACAGCAGAGGTGGACCTGGTTACTAAAGATGGGGTGTTCCCACCTCCAGCTCCCACAGCCCATACCCGCCATTTCTCTGGACAAACTGAAACTTCCGAAATGTAGATTAAATGGTATGAACTGTCGCATTTCTCACAATATTACTTGAATTCACACAGCACTTTAGCTTTTGACGCTTACTCCATTTGTTTGTCCTAGTACTATAGGCCTCCCAAATAGTAGTTCAAATCCCAGATTTCTTCACATTTCCCAGGCTGAAGAAACACATTTTGTCCTCCTCATATTAGAGCAAACACTCACCCTTTTGTTGCAGGTGCCCCACAGGCTAAGTACAACTCTTCCACTTTTCAAGCACAAACTGAAACTGTAATAGGCAGCTTCTTTCTTCAGCAGAAATTAGGATTGCCCTGAATCTACATGGGGATACTTTATTTCCTCTACTTGGCACTGAGACCCGAACAACGTCTCCACCACTTGAGCACTGTACAATGACTCTCTCTCACAG
Organism: Neoceratodus forsteri; assembly: GCA_016271365.2. Lineage (NCBI taxonomy): Eukaryota > Metazoa > Chordata > Ceratodontiformes > Ceratodontidae > Neoceratodus > Neoceratodus forsteri. The sequence continues at coordinate 854,179,493 of CM057459.1, read as the reverse complement.
AAGGTAAACAGGAACTCCCTTCCTGCTTGAAAGCAAGCAGGAGACTCACTTTGAAAAACTCCCAACGCTCTATCTCACTCCATCTGCTGCAGATTCCAATGTGGCTTATGCAGCTGCAACAGTTCTATTGGTGATGTCATCTCTCAGTCCTCAGCTGAGACTGAGAACAGAGTGAGACAGTGTGAAACCCATTTAACTGAGTTTGCCAAGCTGCCTTCCCTTACCACTACTAGGTCTTACTGGTTTCTAGTAACTCTGCAACAGGGGTTACACCTCCCCTTGAACACGAAAAATGACGGTCCCCAGTCATTATGCACCTGGCCTTAGGCCATCCCACCCATGTGCTACCTGCAGACGTGGGGTGATCAGTCCCTCTCTACCATGTGCAAGCACAGGCAGGCAACACTAAGGGCCTAGGAGGCCTGTAGCGACATGTCAGCCTCTCACTATCCACTTACTATGGACACCTAGTGGCTCTGGTAGAACCATCCAGAGCATAGCCCTGATAGATCAGCACTGCAGTCCCTATGGCCGCTCAGGACCACAGCCTGTCTATCCCCTAACCCTCTAGGGAAAATCTATCTGCCTCTAACATAATGTTCCAAAACAAAAACAACCCAGGGACCTCCCGACCTTGGGCAACCTGCAGCACACCATTAAAATACAAATACTGCCTCCTCTAGCCCCACAGCCACCTGTGGCAGGAAAGGGATTAATGCAGCAATAACCATAACAATAACACATACTCTTTAAATTTCTACACAATAAAGCACTGACGAGGAACTCCGATGAGCCCTCCTCCTCTTCTTGTCTTTTCTTCTGTCTTCCCAGGAACACCTGTAAGAATAGGAAAGACAAAACACTCCTAATCTGCATACACAGTCTACCTAAAACCCCTACCATACAAAACACTGAAAATCCTAAAAGATTTTTAGAAAGAAACAGAAAATTTACATTAGAATATAACAATGACATTATTTACAACACACATTTGGGATGGAGTGCCTAAAAGTCCCAACTGAAGACCACAAGGCCTGGAAGGCTAGTCCAATAAAGAGTCTCTCCCTGGGCGGAGCCGGTGAAGCACAGTTCTAACAGGCCAAAGTCCCAAAGGGAGAGTCTTTTCAGACAGTTCCACACATTTTTGAAGTCTGTAGTGTGGGTGTACTGCAATGTCATAAAGATAGAAAAGTTTGACTTACCAGCCACTTTGGTACAAGACTAGGTCACCTAACCTGCACCACAGCCAAGACTCTCCCTGGCAGCATTTCTTCTGATACAGCTGGGCGGACATCTTCCGGAAACCAGGAGGCATATCTGAAACAGCTGGGCTGATGTCATCTCTGGAGACGAACCTTAGAACAGGAACAAAAGAAAACATCTGGTCCGAAGTCATCCGATTACCAGACGATGAACAGGAAACAGCTGGGTTGGTGTCCTCTGGATCTGAAGTCATCTGGTGGGCCAGCGGATGGTTGCTGGACAGGACAGTACACTGTAGACTGATGAATGGGGGCACCTGAGTCCTGGTTATTCATATTGGCGGATCAATAAGGGCCTTGCAGTCTGATGTGGCAGTATTGACTACCACTGCTCGTCTCCATTTTGTAGGCACAGGCTTAATTGCTGGGAGGTCCTTGCACTGAGGCCAATAGTACTGGTGGTCAGGGTTGATTATTACCCGTCTGGGTGCACATATTCACACAGTGGGATTTCCGTCCCTCTGTCCACCTCTCTCTCTTCCATAAACAGTGTCCTGCCTTTCTTCACTGGGTATACTTTTCATGGAACAGCCTATTCTTTACATGTTGGTTGGCCCCAGGATGCACACTTTTCATTGCTTCATCCCAGATCCAGGATTTCTCTGCAGTTCTCAATCTCCTCCTAGACTCTCTGAGGAAAGGTAGGAAAGGTCATACCATAGATCTCATTTGCCTTTCTATGAACCAGTCTCCTCTTTATTGCTTTGGTCAATCTGAGACTGCTGGCTTGGCTTGGGGTGGTTAGTCCTGGTTCTGCCAGCTTCATCCTCAAGGAAATTAAAACGGATCCTGACTTCTTCCTCCTGTAAAGCCAGGGCAGTGGCATCACCACCTCTTCAACATATTCCTCCGAGGCAAGATCTTGAGGCTGTGTACCCGTTCTTTCTACAAGGCCACATAGTTCCCCCTCATCCTCCTCTTCACTGAGGATCTGAGCCCAGGAGTGAGCAGTCGCTCACCCCGAGACTATTCATTCATCACTAGGCGCAGAGGCGACACCTCCCATTCAAAGGCATACCGTGATCTCATCTTCATCTAAGAGACTTGGGCTAGGCTCTCACCCAGGGGGTCTATTGATGCTTTATCCGAACTTTCTTTCTGAGATCCAGCATCCAAAACTTTGACTTCGGGTTTAGTCTCTAATTCTGCACCCCCTCAGCTTTGTGCCACACTCCCGAGGGTCCTTCCTCCAGGCTCCCTGTTGCTGTGTGCTGCCAACTGCAGATTCCTGACTTTTGGTCCATGGGGCCAAACGAATCTGAGGCGCGATATGCTTTATATTTTTAGACATCCAGCACAGTGAGGAATCATGAAGACGTCCTTCCAGCACCAAGCATATCTGGCATACACGCACTGGATAATTAGACTGCTACATCAGGGAGGCAGTTGCCCTCCATAGCACCACTTTTCAATATCTCTCAGTCTATTTACTGCTGCTGTTACTGCAACGCCGGCATGATCCGGCAATGTTGGTCCTGAGGCCATAACTGCAGAAAACAAACAAAAAGTTCACTGTAATTGAAAGCCCACTTTAATGAATACACTTTTGTAGCTTTTAAAATGGCTCCCTCTGTTGCTGTGTTTACTTTACTACCCCACCCTGTAATGGCGGCAGTACCTGTGCATCAACATTTAGAATTGGTCAAGCCACTGTGCACCGATTTACACAAGCTACTGATAACTTTTACTCAAACTGCACAACTTGCTCTGATCTGGCTTTATACACATTTACAGGATTTTCCTTGGACTTTTTAAGGCTGGTAACATTTACTTATTTCACAGTCCCAAAAAGCTTCAGGTTTTAGCACATGATTGCCTGCTTTTACTAGTGTTGCATTTTGCTACAACCACAGTCTCTCTCTGGCTGCAAACTTTAAGCTGAGACTATTTTCACTTCCATGCACATTCAATGGCTTTACAGACTTGCACTTGCTGGCAGGACTTCACACACAGTCATTACTTGCAAAGCGACTCACACTGCTGCACACATTTTATGTGGCATTACTGAAAATCACTGATTGAGCAGTTTTCTGAAGTTTACTCACTGTTATTAGTAGCAACTTGCTGCGATGGGGTAACGGCCTGCAGCCAGTTCTTGAAGGCAGGAACACAAACAGGCGGGCAGTCTTAGCGATCGTCGTTTTTACCACCAAATTCGCTTATTTTCACGATCGATTTGCTGGTTGAGCCCGGTTTTAAATTCAAAGTCAATTTTCTGGATGTTTACAGCGCTTTGAATACTCACTGAGCACTCCTCTACTGCCAGTTCGCTTTACATACTCTGTCTCCTCTCGAATGCAAAAGCAGTCTCAGTAGCTGGCTGAGGGCGGGACCAATTGCAATCGACCAACCGCGACGACGCTGCAGCAAATGAGCCTCTTCTTCCTCAGTGAGGGCCCTCTCCTCACGGCGATCATTGAAAGCAGGGCAAATTTAAACTGTAGAATGTATTTTTTTTTTTCTTCAACTGACTCCACGGTGAGCCATTTCAGTCATGTAACATTGCCATTAACTCTGCAGTCTCCATTTACACAAAGCATTTCAACATCCAGGTATAATTTCTCTGTTGCTATCCCTAGTTTTCCACACTTTCCTTCACAGAATTCATTATAAAAGCATTTCAAAGCGTCCAGGGCACAATTTCTCTGTTGCTACCCTAGTTTTCCACACTTTTATTTACCACAGTTCATTTTCAAACTGACAAAAATGCTGTAAACAATTTTGATGCAGGACAAGGGCACACTCTTTGGTTTACAGCTCCTTGGTAAACAGTTGACATTTTTTAAACAAAGCAGCACAAGATTCAGCACATAGCAGCACTAGGAAATTGCTTCAGCTTTTGGGCTACCACTGCAGATAGCCAAGCGTAGCCCTGTGCCCAAGCACCTTCCTTCCCGAACAAATCCAAAGTGGTGCCTCCATTTTTGTAACCCCTCAGCCCTGCCTTTTACCAAAATGACAGGTGACATGCTGTTGGCGCTGGCAGCAATACCTGGTGGGGACCTGGGTTCGGGGAGGATGAGGTTACCTGGCACAAGGGGACCTAGGTTTGGCTATCAACATGGGCACCAAGTAAATCCGAACACAGGAAGCAATAACTGTAATGTCCAGAACCAGGAATGGGTTTTTCAGTGTGGCTTTTATTCACAAATAGCTGAACACAACAAGCATAGATGGACCCCCATGGGGCTCGTTTACTGATAATGCAGATTAGAGACTACAAGGTGGTCCACTGGAAGAATGAACCATTTCTACTGTTTTCGGGCTCTGGACCTGGCACACAGCCTGGACTTGCACGCACTTTGGGTGCACAGCCCGACTGGCCCGGCTCCTGCCAGCCACTTGACTGACAGTTCACTGGAAGAATGAACCCATTTTACTTGTTGTGGCTCCTCACACCACTTAGAGTCTCATGACTCCTAGAGAGATTTCCTTCTTACTTCTTCTGACTCCCATCTCACAAGAGAATTCTTTACCCATGTTGTGGCTCCCACACCACTTAGAGTCTGCGACTCCTAGAGATTTTCCCATTTGCAACCCGTCTGGGTACTTCCCTCATCACTAGCGAAGCGCATGAGGCAAGTAACAATCACAGCAGAAATCCGTAGAAGTGGACCTGGTTACTAAAGATGGGGTGTTTCCACCTCCAGCTCCCACAGCCCATACCGGCCATTTCTCTGGACAAACTGAAACTTCGAAATGTAGATTAAACGGTGGATGAACTTTCGCACCCTCTACAATATTACTTGAATTCACACAGCACTTTAGCTTTTTGACACTACTCCATTTGTTTGTCCTAGTACTATAGGCCTCCCAAATAGTAGTTCAAATCCCAGATTTCTTCACATTTCCAGGCTGAAGAAACACATTTTGCCCTCTCATATTAGGAGCAAACTCTCACCCTTTTGTTGCAGGTGCCCCACAGGCAGTACAACTCTTTCCACATTTCAAGCACAAACTGAAACTGTAATAGGCAGCTTTCTTTCTTCAGCAGAAATTAGGGATTGCCCTGAATCTACATGGGGATACTTTACTTCCTCTCCCCCCCAGAGGGAGGGGGGCACTGAGACCAGACAGCAGTCTCCACCACTTGAGCACTGGACAATGACTCTCTCACAGAAGGTAAACAGGAACTCCTTCCTGCTTGAAGGCAAGCAGGAGACTCACTTTGAAAACTCCCAACGTTCTATCTCACTCCATCTCCTGCAGATTCCAATGTGATTATGCAGCTGCAACAGTTCTATTGGTGATGTCATCTCTCAGTCTCAGCTGAGACTGAGAACAGAGTGAGACAGTGTGAACCCATTTAACTGGAGTTTCACAAGCTGCCTTCCTGCCTACCACTAGGTCTTTACTGGGATTTTAGTAACCCCGGCAAGGGTTACACTTAAATGGGCAGCTGCCCTGACAGCGGATTTTAGCTTTTGATACAAAATTGAAAACAAAAATGGAGAAAGAAAACAGGAAGTTCTTTAAATATTTAGTTTTTTTATTTATGCTGTGAGAAGGTGGTAAAAAGAAAAACACAATTTAATTGTACTTACTGTGCATTAGTACATGAATAGGCAGTTTCCTAATTTTAATGATTTTTTCTTTCATCATGAAACTGGAAAATAAAATGCAAGCTGTCACTTTTTGTTTAATATACTAAGACCAAGAGGTCCAGATGTTATAACAGTTTTACCAATTTTGTTAGCACTTGGGTGTTGTTTTATCTTGCTTATCCTGCCACTCTCTGCCCATCATCCCAGTCATGCATATAATAAAAAGCCAACACTGCTGATGTCATATTTAAATACTTCAAACCTGTTTTGCTTGCCCTGGAACAAGAAGGGACATTGGTAAGTTTTATTATATACTGCAGAACCCGTATGCAGCTGACTGCCTTTAAATCCTCCATGGTTTACTGCAATTACAACAGTTATGGAAGCCTGTTGATACAGTATATCCAAGACCGGAATGCTGGATGGATGGGGTGGGAACAAGGTCCTCCAGATAAAAGTAAGTTACAAAACCAGCTGATAAAATAATCGGCTGATGTGGTGCCTTGCAGATTGAGACCTCCCTACTCAGAGTGTATTAATCAGAACCACAGTTTCCTTCCCCTTTATTATGCATAGATACATAAGATATAGACAGTGTCGGCAGATAAGGGCCTATGGCCCACCCAGTCTGCCCATTTAAGCTTGTAAGTTCAGTTTATGTTTCCCAGAAGTCTGTTGCCCTCACCCCTGACCTCCAGAATTCTCATGTCTATCCCATGCATTCTCAAATCGTGATTGTTTCCAGCCCCCACCACTTCCTCTGGCAGGGTGTTCCACTTGTCCACCACCCGTTCTGTGAAGAAATTCTTCCTCATGTTTCCTCTGAATCGCCCTCCTCCAACTTCATCCCATGCCCTCTAGTCCTGGAACATCTTTTTCACTTAAAAATAATGTATTCCTGCACCCTGTTCCTCCCTGTGAGATACTTGTATGTCTCTATCATATCTCCTCTCCTCCTCCTCTCCTCCAGGAGTACATGTTCAGTTCCTTCAACCTGTCTTCATAGGACTTGTGATGCAATCCATGCACCATCTTTGTTGCCCTCCTCTGAACCTTCTCTACCCTGTCTATGTCCTTACGTAGGTAAGGTCTCCAGAACTGTACACTGTACTCCAGGTGGGACCTCACTAGTGTCTTGTATAGCGGAATTATGACCTCCCTTTTCCTGCTGGTGATGCCCTGCCTATACATCCCAGCTTCCTATTTGCTTTACCGCTGCCTTGTCACACTGTTTCCTGCCTTGAGGTCATCAGAGATGATAACCCTAAGATCCCTTTCCTGCTTGGTATGCTATATCCTCACCCCAACTGGATATATTGTGCTAGGGTTTTTGTGCCCCATATGCATTATCTTGCACTTCTTTGCATTGAATTTCAACTGGAAACCCCTGACCATTCTTCAAGTTTCTGCAGGTCCCTTCTCATTCTTTCTACACCCTCTGGTTTGTCTACTCTGTTACAGAGCTTTGTGTCATCAGCGAACAGTGAAATTCTGCCTTCTAGGTCCTGTGCAATGTCACTGATGAAGATGTTGAATAGGACCGGTCCCAGCACTGATCCCTGTGGTACCCCACTGGTCACTCTTCCTCTGTGGAGTGACAGCCATTTATCATCACCCTCTGTGTCCTGCCACCCAGCCAGTTACCTACCCACCACACTACTGTCCTACCCACACCCATATTCCCCAGTTTGTGTAATAGTCTTCTATGTGGCACAGTGTCAAAGGCCTTGCTGAAGTCCAGATAGGCCATGTCCACTGCCCTCCCCGATCCACCTCCCTAGTCACCCAGTCAAAAATTCAACGAGGTTGGTCTGACATGACCTCCCCTGGTGAAACCATGCTGCCTTGGGTCCTGTAGTCCATTGATAACCAGATGTTCCACCAATCTCTCCTTCAGTAGTGCTTCCATGATCTTCCCACTACCGAGGTGAGGCTGACTTGTCTGTAGTTCCCTGCTTCCTCTTTGTTCCCGCTTTGTGTATAAGGGGACTACGTCTGCTGTCCTCCAGTCTTTGGGTACCTCCCTGTTTCCAGTGATCGGCTAAACAGGATAGCCAGAGGTTCAGCCACCACCTTCTTAGTTCTTTAAGGGACCCTGGGTGCACCCCATCTGGCCCCATTGCTTTATCAACTTTATTACTTCAGTTCTCAGGACCCTTTCTCGTGGAAAGGGACTTTGTCCATTTCTGCACCATTCTCACCCATTGTACTTCCTTCAGACCCATTTCCTCCTCTCCTCAGTAAAGACTGAGCAGAAATACCTGTTCAATATGTCAGCTTTACTGTTGTCATCCTCACGCTGCCCCTATTCTCCCCTTCAGTCTCACTATCCCTCCCTTTGTCTTTTCTTTTTTCACTTATGTACCTGTAAAAGGTTTTGTCTCCTCTACCCACTGATTTTGCAATGTGTTCTTCTGTCTGAGCTTTGTCTTCCCTTACTGATCTCCCTGCCTCCCTTTGCTTCTCCTGGTACTTCTCCTCATCTCCTTCTGCCTGTGTCTTTTGTATTGCCTGAATGCAATCTTTTGGCTTTCACTTTTTTGCTACCTCTTTGGAAAACCATAATGGTCTCTCTTCCTTTCCTTTTGCTAACCTGCTTAATGCATAATTCTGTTGTTCTTGTAATCCCCATTTAAATACTGCCCACTGTTCCTCAACCCTGATTCCTGTCCCATTCCCCTAATGCCTCTTTCAAGTATCTCCCCATTTTCCCAAAGTCTGCCCCCTAAAATCCAGGATACGTGTTTTTGTGTGGTTTGGTTCTGTTCTTTCTGTGATTTCAAACCACAATGACTGGTGGTCACTGTTCCCCAGGTGCTCCCCCACTGTTACCCCCATCACACTGTCCCTGTTTGTGAGCACAAGGTCCAGTATTGCCTTCTACCGAGTTGGTTCCATGACCAGTTGCTTGAGGAAGGCACCCTGAAGGGAGTCTAGGATAAATCTGCTCCTAGTTGATGCTGCTGCTGGGATGCTCCAGTCCAGTTATCATTTGTTTAACTTCATGTAGCTTGTTAAACCTCAATAGATGCATCACAAACTTATAATTTCACTGTAATTTGCAGTGAATTTAGTTGATATGCACTACCCATAACATTTGCATAGCACACACTACATAATTTGTTGCAATTGCTTGAATTTTTACTATGCTAATTGATGCAATTAGCACATTGTGGTGAATTTTTACAGCAAAATGTGTCAGTTCATGTAGTAAAATTCACAGCAACTTATGGCTCGGTGGCACTGAGGGTTGAGGTGCTGGACGCCACACCGTACTATGCTGGCGGCCGGTTGAGAAACGAGCCCGGTCATCGGGGTCAGCAGGGAGGACTAGGATTGAGCATTGGGAGACAGCCTCTACTAGTCCTGGAGAGGGCTGGGAATCCACATCATGTTGTAGCAACCCTGGGAATGCCCAGGGTACTCTTGTGCTGGTGTGACTGGGGAGGAGCACGGCAGACGCCGCACACACGGGCGCAGATGTCATTGCATGTCTGTGTTCCCAATGGAGAAAAAAGTGGAAATGGCTGGAGGACTATGCAGCCTGATGGCTCAAGGCCTGCATTGCTGGAAGGACTTGCATGGAATCGCACTGGGGGTCCAGAGCCGGTTTGGCTGAATAGGGTATGGGGAGACCTCCAGTGGATTGGTGATGCCCATGCCAGATCCCCATCATGTGAGTGAGTCTGATGCTCTCCGGCAGGCAGGGCCGGAGGCTGATGCCCCCGTAGTCACTGCAGCAGGCAGATAAATAAGAATAATAAAAAATTCACAGCAATTATGTTGTATATGTGAAGTAAAATTCATGCAGTTTGCTTGAATTTCACTATGCAAATTGAGACACTACTCCGTTGTCCACAAACTGCTGTGTTTTTACTTTGTATGGATCTATACCTCACTAAACAAATTAATAGCATTGGGCAGGGTTGAAGGGATGGGGCATTGTGTTGCTTGCTGGATTTCCAGTAGACTAGAAAATACCTGTATGTGATGTAACACTGGACAGAGGATGAAGAAAAGGAATGTACCCTATGATGCTTGCCATAACACCACAGAGCAAATTGAAATATGTAACATTCAGGCAGCAGTGCACAAGATGGATTTGGGCCCATGATACTTGCTACTATAGAACACCAATTGGGTGAGTAAAATAACTATAAATAAAAATAACATCTCAAATGGGGGAGGTATGACCTGGGCTCCATCAACGTCCCCTACTCATACTGCCTGTCACACATTGAAAAGAGCACCATACCCAAGGAATTAAGGATGCAAAATACAGACACAAATAACATTTTTAAACATGCACTTTATTATTTTATATGACAAAGAAATCCAAATAATAATTCAGATGCATTTCTCATATTTAAATAAGCTAAAACAGATCTAAAGGTATTCAAAGTAAATCAGCGAAATCAGAACCTTTCTGAAATAAATCGGAGTTTGAAGCAGAACTGGGTCACAGTTGACCCTCCCATTCCTAGTACTTTAAAGGTTTAGCAACTTCATGAACTACAGGTATGTGTAAAAAAAACAGTTCATGAACTTCAATGGATGTTCATGAACCCTCATGAACATTCAACAAAGTTCATGAGTTGATGGCTTTCATTTCATCTGGATTGGCCTAGTATAAATTTTGCTGACCTAGATCTAGCAGCCAATTTCAGCTAGTAGAAGGGCTTTCCACAAGGCAAAACAAGCACAAAAATTGACTTAAAACACTTGTACCTCCTTCAGTTTCATTTTGTTGTATGTTTGTTTTTAAAAGTTTATTCTTTAATTTATTGTTCCAAGAACAGGATCACCCGATTGAGTGAACTCATTTACAATGGGGTCCAGCATTCATACAATGTATAAATAATCAAAACATCTTCCAAAATCATTAAAAAAACAATAGTGTTACACTTTGCAGATACATTACTTATTACAAATATATAAAGCAAGTTAACAACAGTTTTTAGGTTGTGAGAATCCATTTGTAATCCATTTTTAAAATTAGTTATTCATTTATTTATTATTGTTATGCCTCACAACAACTTAGTATTTTGCAACATTTAATTTCTCCTGTAGGTCTAGAGAGTCCAATCTGACCAGTAGTTTTACCTGTAAACATGTACTGGTCCAGAGACATACTCTCAACCCCCGCCGCACATTTCAGTGCCAAGTCTAACAAAAATAAGGAAAAGTGATCAAAATTAGGCACATTTCAAAAAGAATACTATCATGCCAAAAGTACTGCACAATATGCTGCTTAATGTAAGCATTATTTCCTTAAAGAGACCTGACCACAACATAAATATCAGACATGATTTAATGATTCAAATATCATGGTTAAGGTACCAAAATGCCAACTTTAGAAGGAGCAAAGGAAATTGAGGCAAAAGTAGGGATGTCCTTGAGAATCAGGGCAGTTGAATGATATGCTGCTAGACTCAAGTTAATATTTTGTAGATTAAAACTAGTGTGCCTTCCTGCTCATAAGGTAGTTGTCCATGCTTAGGAGATCACATTGATGTGCTGAAACTGAATTGTTGTCTACTTAGAGCTCCTGAAGGGACTTCGAACAAAGGGCAGTGCACCTGTATTTTATTGTTCACATGGCCATATTGCAGTTGATGTTAAGTACAAAGAAAATACTGCATGTATTTTTGGGTTTAAAATGCACTGACACCAGTGGAAAAATACTGAGCAATGTAAGATTTAGAATCATTTCACTCATAGTTCATATACTTTCTGTGATTCCTTAACCTTTTAGTTACCAAGGACAGCTGCAGGAAACTGTCTCTCCTGGCTGTCTCCAGGAGGAAGTTTGCCCATTGGCTATGGCCAATCCCTGAGCCTGAGCTTCCAGGGAAGAGTGACCTGGGAAGTTCAAGTTAGTGGCCTTTGACCTGACCCACAGATGGGCTAGAGTAGCCACAGGGTAGGTGGAGCAACAAGGCTTATTTAAGATCAAAGCATGAGAAGGTCAGCCTCTTTCTGCCTGGACCTGAGGAAGACATGCAGCAAAGTGATGAAGATTTTGGCCAGAGGGGAAGCTCAGCAGCTATCCATGGTGCTCTGGTAATTATTTTGTGAGGTGAGCAGATCAGCATTGTATCAACATGTCAGTGGGGCCAGTCCAGGCCCAGGCACTGATGTGGCTCTTTTTTCTTTGGTGGTGCAGGACAGGTAGTAGTGGACATCAGGGGTCTCTATTCTCCTTGGTTGTCTAGCCATAGATATGACTAATACTATTACAGAGTAATGCAGAACAAAACTATTAGGTGCAATCCGGCACCTTGGCTGCATGTTTAGAAATACCAAACTTCTAGCTCTGGAGTAGGTATGTGGCAGAAATGGCAGAGCACCTCAAAACTGATTACATGGGGAGAATTTTCATATCACCACCACTGCTACCCAGTGCAGTGAGCCAGCCCTGGCTTGGTTGCTTCCATAACAATTGCCAGCTAGTCTCCACTTACCTTTGTCCAGCCTGTTTCTGTAATAGTTATCTCTTCTGGTGCAGATTGTATTGCCTTGATGGGGATGTTCTGGTGCCTTATGGTGGTCTGAGAGCAGGCAGGTGGGTCACTTCTTTCCCTACGATACTCCTGGCTCCTGGCTGCAGTTTTGTATGCTCACAGTGAACATTTGTGGTCACATCCAGGTGTTTCCTGTGGTGGATTTGGCTGGCAGTTGTGGCAGTCCGCGAAGGGGGACTTGTGCTGGCAGGTGAGCAGGCAGGTTGGTTGGATAGGCTAGGGTCCTTTCTCCAGCATGGTATCTTTAGCAGCGCCAGACAAAGAAAATATATAGTAGTGGGTATATAAAACAAAATAAAGGAGAGTTGCAGTCGGAGCACATCTAGCATGCATCCTAATTAGATTTGAATATTCATACCGTAAGAGCTTAGTTGTCTGTCCAGCTCCTTTGTGCCTCATCTTTGGGGGTGGGGGAATGGAGTGTTGTGATAGAAATTCTAAAACAAGACAAATAAAGCAAGATAACAACAAAAACAAAACAAAAGATATAAACAGTCCTACCTTTCAAGTGCTCCCCTGACATAGCACTTTGACTGATCTGGGCTGAAACCCTTTGCAAGGCATTTATAAATACCTACCATGAAAGTGTTCCCTTGACAGATTAGGTCACCTGCCAAGCACATTAGGTAGCCCTGACTCAGTGGTGGAGTCAAAGTGGGGCAGCCCTTGCTCCAGGCTAAAGCCAGGTGGCAAGAGGCAGTGCAGTATACCAAGAAAGCAATTGCGTACCCATTGAATAACATATACCGCTACCGCAATTTGTTTTGGTAGCACGGTATCAATCAACTTTACTGTAGCAAGCACTGGATGTAGGTCTGAAGGGTTAGCATTTAAGGATCAGTATAGGAAGGATGTTACTGTGCACTGTAACCTAAAAGGCATTCATTTTGCAGCATTCCAGACAGTGCATTGTTGCAAGTAGCCTAGCTTCTGGGAGACCTAAATTAATTTAAATGTTTTACTTTTTCCGGGCGCCAACTGGGTGAGTCAGAGGCTACAAAGTCACCACCTGACTGTGCCTGATGGTATTGTGTAGCCAGTCACTAACTTCCCCATGTTTCCTTGTTCCTATTTTTGCTGATGCAGGCACCTGAGAGTTGTTGCATGTGTGGGTACAGGGACAGAAGGGTTTGCTGAACATGAGCACTATGGCCACATCGGCAGTTGAGGGACATGGTGAGGTGGAGGCTTCATGGAACACTGGTCATGATGAACAACACAGCGTGGATTTCAGGGAGACACTGCAGTGGCTGATAGAGTTAGGGTGCCCAACTGATTGCAATTCGTGATGTGGGTGGCACTGGGCAGCAGCCAGTGGCACATGGCCTGTAGTACTCCCCTTCAAGGGCAAGAAACATTTCCAGGAAGATGACAGAGACACTTGCAACACTGCTCAGGTCAATGAAAAGGAGGACAGAGAAGAGCAGCACTGGAAGGATAGAAAACCAATTGACACCCTAAGAGTCAAGAGGGATGGAGCTGCACCCAGTCCACTGGGAGACAGTGCAACAGCTGGGGAGATGGAGGGACGATGTCCAGGGTCATACAACTGGACTTGGATGTTGAGTATGACAGTGTACATGTTGATAATGGGGCGTGAGTGCAGCCAGTTGGTAATGGGGCTCATTCAGTGGCTGATTGGGTAACGACACTCAAGGTGAAGGTCGGGGATTAGAAAAAATAGCTCCACATCAGTTGGATGGTACTTGTATGCCAAGGTCCTCAGGAGGGTGCTGGGTGAGGGGGTATTCACAGAGTGACCAAATCAAGGGCCACCATAGGTGAGACATCAGCTACCAGCAGGATACAAAGGGAGCACACCCAACCCAGCTGGTGGGGTTGCCACAGGCTGGTGGCCTATGCTGTTTCCATGTTTTCTACAATATCCTCCCAGCCCATGTGAGGGAAGATTCCATGGCAGCGGGTGGCATGGGCTTATACCCCATTACCCCCAAGTGGCATTTCATGTATGGCCTTGAGCACAGTGGGGAGCACAGGAATTAACAATGCCACTGTCGGACAAGGACGCAGCTTTTCCAGGCTTTGCAGTGCAGCCCAAGAAGTGTCGATGGTGAGGTGGCACAGGGCCTGGGGTGCTGAGGTGGCAATTTTGTCTTAAGAGCAGGACCAGCAAGCAGAAGCAGTCACTCAAGTGGGGCACCCATGGGGTGGCCGCCATCTGGAGTGGTGGCAAGAGGGATGCCCTGTGCCACTGACAGTACAAATGGAGCATACAGTGAGGCAGATATGGGGCTGGGGAGCAACAGCATCAAGCCATCAGTTGCTGAAGCAGGCCAGGCTGCAATGCAGGAGTATCCATGCCACAGGCTACAACACAAGAGGGCCCAGGCCCAAGTGGTGCAGCTGGCAGGCGGGACAGAAAGCAAGTACTGGGTGTACATGGAAGTGGATGACCCTATGCATATTCACTTGTCATCCACCATAAAAAAAAAATATGGAAAGGAGAGTATGTAGAGGTGTTTGAGTTGTTGCATAAGGAGTTATAGTAAAGCCCTCCAGGATGAAGCTCAGCACTGCAGAATTCTGCAGTAGAGTTACTGCAGTAAACAATGCAGTTTCAATGGGAGTTAATCCCTTTTGTCATGCAGTAAACACGTGACACTGCACTTCATCCTGGAGGGTGTATCTGTATCTGACTCAGACAATAAAGAAAAAGGTCCAGAAGAAGAGGTTGCATAGACCGAGGGTACAACCAATCTTCGAGAACTGTAAGACTGCATTTAACATGTTTATAATGATCTGTTGTAGGTTCTCATAGAAGATAGGTCAGCTTATCAAATACCGAGTTAACATCAAGACTGCCCACTTGGACGTCCGTGATGTCACCACACCGAATGGCTGGCTAGGAGAAGAGCTCTGATACATCCCGCCAGGAAAAACCCCAAGACTGAATTATAGTGACTCTAAAAACATACTGCAGCAACAAGCAATGTCTGGAGTAAAGCTGCAGCAAAATCGCGATCAGGGGACACAAGGAAAGGGCAGATGAAGGTGGATGCGGGGACGGCCTGTGCACAGCGCAGCATATCACCAACTAGCAGCATGGCCGAGACTTAGACTCTGATACGGATAAAGAAAGCTAGCGGCTTACTAGATCCAGGTACGAAACGCTTATGAAATATGAGCTGCTTCGGGCAGAAAACAAAAGAGTTCTCTGCCCTGCAGACCCGACTGACAGAAGTGGAGGAAAGGCTGAGCGCCGGAAAGGCATCTGGGGAGATTGCAGAGAGACTACGTGCCTTCACCAGGCGGTTGATTACCTGATAGATCAGCAGGAAATATTCCAAGAAAAGTTGATAGACCTAGAAGCTTGTTCCAGGAGGGACAATCTCCGCATTACTGGCTTACCAGAGGGATCTGAAACTGGCAAGATGGAAGAATACCTGACAGACCTACTGGGATGTACTAGATCTTCCCCAACATTTCAATTCAAAATTGAGAGGGCACATAGAGCTCTGACAAAGAAACCGACTGACTCACTCTGCTCTACCACGCTCGATTGTCCTCAAAATGTCTAGTTACAGAGATAAAGAACTGCTTCTCCGCATGGCATGGGCTAAAGAAAAGTAACCTACAACACAGCTAGGCTGTTCTTTGATAATATTATCCGCCCAAATCATGAAAAAAAAGAGCCGCTATATCCCGATCCTGAGAATTTTAAAAGAGAAAGGATTCGCTTAAAACCCCATACCCAGCTAAACTGAGGTGTGTTGGGACTCAGGAATTAAAGTGTATGCAACCCCGACGAAATTCAGCCGGAACTAAAAAATTGAGATGGTGTTGCCAGTCGAGCGTCCAGTGCCACAGGAAAGCACCCCAAGTCGCAATGGCAAAGCAATCTGAATAAACGCGAGGCACAAATAGAGGAGTCCGTCCGCTCAGGAAATTAAGAAATTTGTGGCAAGATCACTGACTGAACCTAAGGAAGCAGAACAGAACTTAAATACATGAAACTGTACCGGAGGAGTAGTGGCTTTCTGTTCGCATCTCCCACTCTGGAAGAAGTAAAGTATAAATGGTCACTGATTTCTTGATTTGGAGGAACTTTTGGTTGCAGATCAGAATGAACAGTTTTGGACAGCCCTCTCCTTGATTTTATTAGTCTGAGCCTTTCAGGACATGTCTTGTTACAGGACCATAAGGTCCTCTGTTATTATTTTCCCTTAAGTTGATGACTCTTAGAATCTCCCTGGGCATAATTCTATGAGAAGGCTGCAGGCGGGATGTAAGGGGCAGTGTTGAGGCGTTTTTTTTTCTCTCTCTCTTTACCATCCACCCAGCTATTCTCCCCCCTTTTTTTCCCTTTTCTGCTCCTCCATAGCCAGATCACAGTTGGTAGAGGAGAGTAGCCATGTGGTTTTACTGGACTACTCCCTCATGTGGGTGATGTTACTTTATTAGACCTCGGTAAGGGGTGGGGAGGCCTGACCAAGTACACGTCACAATTCCTCCCCAGGTCCTGGGCTCTTTTCTAGGCCCACGGAGTCCTGGCTAAGAGGGATAGTTTCTATACCTCTTCTTTGGAAGCACGAATGTAAATAAGTTAGAAACGTTTAACTGTGTTATGTTTAAATGTGTTGTTATGTCTAGAAGCGTGACACTATAGTTTTAAGTTGCCATTTAAAAGAGTCAGACTGGATGGGATGGGTCGAAACATGGAGGTTGTTCAGACTTTCTTGCCATGGATGAAGAGGGAGATATTTGAGGGAGGGAAACTCAAGCTATGGGGGATGGTCTCCACAACTCTCTGACCTTTGGGATCAGCCCTGAATATTGAACACATTTTGATGGCTAGCAACCTGTAATTAAAATTTGTTCACATAATGTTAATGGCCTGAATAACCATTTGAAACGATACAGGCGATTAGCTCTCTGAAAAGCTGAAACCCACTTTTCTTCTCCTACAGGAGACCCACCTGAGTAAGCAGGAACACCAAAACTTTCTAGATTTGGGTTTTCCACAATAGTGGGTTCGGTTTTCAGGGGGAAAGAGAAGGGAACAGCAGTTCTTATCCCTAAGTATGTACCCTTTCAGATGAGCGACTCCACACAGACCCAGAGGGAAGGTTAGCGCTGGTAGTAGGCCAACTAGAGGGACAAGCCATCACACTGGCATCAATATACATCCCTCCAGGGAGGACCTGAGCCAAGGAAACTATTATTCCAGAAGATCATGGAAAACACAAAGGGGTCTTGATAATGGGAAGCAATCATAACCTGATCACGCCACATCTGGATACTTCCAGTATGAACCCCTCAAAAATCCCCAGCAATGAGGACAATGCAGGCCTGGCTCTCCGAGGCACATTGGGTGGATGCCTGGAGACACCTCAACCCAACCAATAGGGAGTACACACTTCTCAGCCCCATAAAGTGTACACAGGACTGACTACATACATGTTGCAAAGAACACATATAGGGTGCAGACGTGCACCCAGACGCCAACAGTACTGTCTGATCATTCTCCTAACTCTTACTCTGGTGTGGGAGGAGGAATAATACCTTATGGAGTTCAGTAATTTCTCTTGAACTTAAAAGACTTTAAAGAAATGGTTCAACATAAAATTAAGCAGATAGTAACAGAAAATGAGAAGCAGGGGACAGGGAGGGGCTACTCTGGGACACCCTGAAGACAGTTCTTAGGGGCGAAATAATAAAATATGCTGCCTTATACAAAAGAAACAACAAGATCGTCTAGATAGACTCCACAGGCAACTTAAGACCTTACAGGCCCAGCATGCAGTGGTGGTTAAGGGAGCTTTTCCCTTCTGCAGGCCACCAGAGACCAGATTCAAGGGATCCTGGACATTCACACTGAACAGGCCCTACAATGTATACGCCAGAAATATTACGAGGGAGGACCCAGATCTGCCCGGTTATTAGCTCACAGACTTAGGCAGCATAAGACTCGGTCAAATATCACATGAGTTAGAGATCCAGTTTCCAAGAGAATGGTTACCCTCCTGGAGAGGTAGAACAGGCTTTTCAAACCTTCTACAGTGCTCTATATAGAACAGAAGGGGTGAAGGTGCTTGGGAGACAGAGGCCTTCTTGGAAGGCCTAAAACTCCCCAGAATATCCGAGGAACATAAACAGATACTAGAAAGACCGATCTCCTCAACAGAACTGACTAGGACCATTTCCGCTCTTAAAACTTTTAAGAGTCCAGGACCGGATGGGTACACAGGGGTTTTTGCAAGTTTTCAAAGGAATTATCCCCAACCCTGTTGGAGGCCTGCAGGGGGTTCAACTAGGGAAGCAGTTCCTGACACCTGGAGATATGCTTATATTACTAGTATACCAAAACTGGATAAGGACATTACGTCCTGTTCCTCGTGACAGACCCATCTCCGTCCTCAATATAGATTACAACATTTTTGCTTCTCTAATAGCCAAAAGGTTTGACATTTTCTACCAGAAGTAATAGATCTTGATCAGACCGGTTTTGTTTCAGGGCGTCAAACGCAGGATAACATTAAAAGAACCCTGTTACTAATACAGCACATTAAGAGAGAGGGGCTCCCATTTCTTTTGCTTTCCCTAGATGCAGAGAAGGCGTTCAACCGCGTCGAATGGCCTTTTCTGTGGGTGGTCCTAGGGAGATTTGGAGTTCGGATTCGGTAGTTAATGTAATAAAATCAATGTACGAGGACCCCAGAGCCTTCATTCGTATTAATGGATCCTTCTCTTGCCCTATTGCACTATCTTGCGGAACAAAGGCAGGGTTGCCTTATCCCCCTGCTGTTTGCCATGTATCTGGAACCTCTGGCCCAGGCTTTGAGACAGGAGGTGGGGTATCTGGGGTGAAGATGCCCTCTGGCACCCACAAATTGGCATTATATGCAGATGATTTATTGATATATATGACCAAACCCAAGGCTCTCCTCCCTTCTCTGGGAGAAGCTGGTTAAGTTTGGAGAGCTTGCAGGCTATAAGATTAATTTATCAAAACGGAGGCCTTGGCTTTAAATTTTATCCTCCACAGATCTCAAGGAAAGGTTCCCCTTAAATGGACCTAAAGAATATCAAATACCTGGGGGTAAGGATTGGCAGGGCCTATGAAGACCTATTCTCCTTGAATTATTTCCCTTCCTGCTTAAAATGAGGCTAAACTGGAAAATGGAGTATTCTTCCTTTGGCTTTACACCAGAGGGTGGAATCCATCAGAGTGGTGGTCCTTCCTCGTTTCCTCTATTTAGCCCAGACCCTTCCAACACAGTTAACAGAACCTTTTTTAGATCATTGCAAAGGAATATATCGGCCTATATCTGGGGAAACAGAAACCTAGGGTTAAGTTCTCAGTCTTGCAACTTCCCAGACAGCAGGGGTATGTCACTTCCCAACTTCAGGTTATATCATTTAGTTTCCCAAATTAGAATCCCGCTTTCCTGGTTGGACAAAATTATTTAGCCAGATGGAAATCAGTTGAGAACCAGGAAAGGAAGTTGGGGACGTTCTTCTGACTTTGCTCTCTTTTCCCCAAAGTCAAAAATTGAACAAGTTGCAAATCCATTCACGCTCCACTTTGAGGTCATGGTTTAGATTGTTGTCACTTCCCAAGTTTAAAACTTGGAGGTATGCTTTATTTTCCTTGCCCCACCTGGCCTCTTTTGTTCCGGCTAGATTAGACAAGGAATATTATAAGTGGCAGAAGAAAGGCCTACACTTGATATACCATTTTATGCCACAAGGGTACTATTGTCACTTTTGGATTTGGTGCAAGGTACAGCATTCAGTACCCGATAGATTCAGATACTTTCAATCTAGGGATTATATTCACTCGCCGGAAAGATGAGGTGGAGGAAGACCCTCCTGAGCTCTTGATGACGCTAATACATGGGATAGATGGAAGGCCCATTCCAGCTCATACTATTTCAATTTTATATAAGGGCCTGCAATCTTTGATATCCCCCTCGTCATGCTCTCTGAACAAGACCAGGGCAGTTTGGGAGAGGATTTGGGGATTAGAATCCCTCCTCAACCTGGGAAAATTTTACAAATCAATGTATTTGGGTATCAACTCGGACCGCTGGAAGGAGTTAAGCTTGGAAAATAGGGGTGAGGTACTTTAGAGCTCGGCGGTGACTCAGAAGTATAATAAGCAAAGAGATGCAAGCTGCTGGAGGCAGTGTGGATTCTCCTCCACACTGGGACACATCCTCTGGTCGTGTCAAATCCTGCAGCCCTTTTGATTCGATTTCATGAAGCCCTTCAACAAATAACTTCCCCAGATATTGAATTAGACCCTCTTTTCTTCTTGTTTGGGGATAGTACCCAGTTTAGATGGGACACCCTAACCAGGAAATTCTTTAATATAGCACTTTTAGCTGCCAAAAAACATCACTAGAAAATGGATGTCCCCATGCCACCAACGTTGGACCAGTGGCACCAAATAATGATAGAGGTCTACAAGATGGAGAAAATTACAGCCACATTAAACAAATCTCAGCACAAATTTGAGAACGTCTGGAAAAATGGATAATATATATAACACCACTACGTAATGAGTTTATCCCATGACCTACCATTAAGTCAATGTGTCTCTTCTCCTAAGGGTGTTGTAATGATTCTGGGCATTTTCTTTCTTTCTCTTTGATGTTTTACCAGGGCAATGGGTAAATTGCAATGAAATGCAAGATTTTAGTGCACTCAATGTATTATTGTATGTATAATTTAAGTTCTATTTACTTTTTGTAAATATTATATGTCTGTGCTGTCCTTTTTATGTCCTTTATTCATAAAATAAAGAATGAGAGCTTGAAAAAAAGACTGCCCACTTAGCTTATGAGGGAATGCTTGGTTAAGTTATGATGAGCTATTTCAGATGAAGTTAGTGAGGGTGTTGAACATGCGCTAGGATAAGATAGATCATGAACCTATGGTCTTGACACATGATGTAGGCAAAGCAAAGCCAACGTGCTTACACAGCCAATGGACACATGAATGCCCAAGGCACCATGTAGTAGCCAAAAGGGACTTGCTGCCAATTTATTGTGGGAAATGTTTTTGTTACTTCTGTAAATACAAGCATGAATGAAGTATCTATGAGGGGAAGCACAAGGTGGTCACATGCCATGGGGCAGCAGGCATAAGAAATGGAAGACCTATGCCAAGGGCAGATTTGGGGACAAAGCTGCTCCAAAGGCTAGCAAATGTCTCTATAAACCTTGAGCACCTTCAGCCTTGGCTTGACCACTACCCTGTGTTAAGCATGCCCGTTATCTACTTTCTGGCTTCAAGGTAGATTTACCATTCCTTACAAGGGCCCATGGGTATTCACCACAGCACGCAACCTCAGACAGGTGTATTCCTTGAAGCACATTGTGCAGCAAAATAAAGAAGAAAGTGGAGGTGGGGAGGGTGGCAGGACTATTTAACAAATCGCCATTGGATCCCCTCAGGATATCCTCTTGGGAGTGGTCCCCAAAAAGGACCCAGCGAATAGAGGTTGATACACCACCTGTCATATCCCAAATGTGCATCCATTAATGACCACATCAGTGTTAAGGACAATGCAATTAGCTATGCATCTTTTGACAGAGCGGTCAGGCTTGTTCATCAGGCGGCTGGGGCACCTTGTTAGCTAAAAGTGACATAAAGTCAGGTTTCCATATATTACAGGTCAGTCCAAAGGATTTTGATCTACTGGGGTTTTCCTTTGGGAGACAGTTCCACTATGACATGGCCTTGCTGATGGACTGCTTTGTTTCCTGTGCAGCATTTGAGGCTTTTAGCCATTTTTGGAATAAGCGATGGAAGAGTACTCAGGGAACAAAAGAATAACGCATTACTTGGACGATTTCCTTTTATTGGCACCCTGGTATGGGTGAATGTGGTGACATTCTTAGGACTTTTAGGCAGCTGATGGATTGGTTTGGTGTACCTCTGGCAGAT
Organism: Neoceratodus forsteri; assembly: GCA_016271365.2. Lineage (NCBI taxonomy): Eukaryota > Metazoa > Chordata > Ceratodontiformes > Ceratodontidae > Neoceratodus > Neoceratodus forsteri. Next base: position 854,157,248 of record CM057459.1, on the reverse strand, counting down.
GAGAAGATCGAGCTGCCAATATTTCTTACATACCTGGGTAGTGAGCTAAACACACAGTCTCTAGGCTGCCAGTTGTAAAACTGTAGTGACTAAAGTAGAAGGTAGGCGAGGTTCAGATGGCCAGAAAGGTAACATTGAAGACATTGCAGTCTGTGATTGGCCACTTGAATTTTGTTTGCAAGGCGGAGGCACTGGGGATGCCATTTATCAACCACCTGGCTTGAACAACGAGGAGTGCGCTGCAACCTCACCACCACATTAGGGTGATTGCAGACATTAGGGCACACTTGGAGAGGTTTACGATGCTTTGAAAGTGATTCAAAAGGGTGTCATGTGGAAGGCAGGCATGGCCTTGTGCAGGTTTGTCAGATGGTGACCGATGTCACCAGGCCATGGGTTATGGGTCTATTTTCAGGCCTCACAAAAAGATGTGACCTTGTTAGAGTTATTTCCATAGTAGTGTCTGTTTTGTATGCGGAAACAGGTTGGTTAATCCGCAAGGTGTTATCCCAGTTGGATAACATGGTGGTGGTGGGAATTTTAAATGCCCAATCATCAGACTCCATGAAGGTAATGAGGCTACTGCACACATTTGTGCTGAAGTTTTGCAGCTTAATCTCACAGTTAGGCTAAGCATATACAAAAGGACAACCAATATAATTTCAGATGCATTGTCTCACCTACAGTTCAAGTGCTTTCGTCAGATGGCCCAGGCAGTCGATGTGGCTCCAGAGCAAGTTCCTGCATGCTTATGGCAGGCAGCAACCATCAAACAGCTGAACTAGTACAGCATGCTTTGGTCCCAGAACCAGTTGTAACTATCAGGCATATGTGAGGACTTTTTAGGAGTTTGGGATGCTGCACATGTGGTGGACAGACATTTTGCATAGTTCATGTCTGATGTAACAGTTCATCCATTCACTCATGGAAGGAGGAGATACTTGGCATATATATGCTGCAATTTGCCAGCAATAGTCTTCTTTGCAAAGATGCAGGGTCGCAGGGATGTGACAGATATTTTATCTACAGGAATATTTTAGAAGCTTGGGCACATTTAAGGGTAAATCAAAAGAACATTAGAAAACCAGTGAATAGCACATTATCGGGGAATTCAGTATCACATCATAACTCATAAGAGCTGCCCAAAATGAGTGACTAGAAATATAACGACTCATTTTGGGCGCTTTTATGGTGGCTACCTACAGAATAGTGAGGGTATGTAAAGCGAATATGGGGAAGGGTGAATGAAAGGGAGAATAATGAGGGAAGGGAAGGGACAGGAAGGGTTTTTCAGGGACTGGAGAACCTGCTGCTGCCGAGCTCGCCATGTGGTGTGGTGGTGTGGGAGGCTACATCTGGCAGAGCAGGTACTGGGTTCAGGACCGGGAGCAGGTGTTACATTTGCCACAGCTGAGCTGTGCACTCTAATTTTTTTAAACCTGATTTTGCCCGCCTCCAGACATGCAACCCCTGGAGTTGAGAATCCTAATTAGGGGTGTATGGAGGGCAATGTCTCACATGAGAGGGAGCACAGGGTGCAGCCCCTTGAAAACACTTTATTTAGTTGCAGAAGTCGGGTCACCACAGTGTGTATATTGCCAATTTGCTTTTCAGCGTCACGACTTGCCATAATAGAGATTGCTGTTTTGTGTTTGCTATTATGACATGGAACTGGGAGATTCTGGGTTATTTAGGTCAGGCTTGCTCCTCCTTGGATGAGGCACAGCTGTATATAGGGTATTCACTCTATAGGCTGGCAGGTGATGCCTTGTGGTGGCAGCACTGCATGGCTAAGGCATATTGAGTCCAAATCCATCAGGTCAAGCCTGTCAAGGGGCTGGCCAGCCCAGTGGGAGTTTGCTGGGCTCCCTTGGCCATGGTTGACTGGGTGCATGTATATATAAATATATATTCAATACAAAACTTTGTTAGTGCATCAGTTAGGGTTGTTACTAAAGTGTCAAAAGCAGGGAAATGGGGTGTTAGGGTTTCCAACCTAACATCCCACCCCACTCTGGCAGACACTGACAGGCATCAGGTTGTGCCTTGGGGTCGTTGATATATACATAATACCCTACAGTGTCTGAGCATCTTATAATGTAGTGTATGGATGTGAATTTTTGTCTATAACCTTGATTAATTTGGACGATTATATATGCAATTTGAATTTGTTTAGTAAAGCATAAACCTTTTCTCCAAGAATGGTGTCTTGTGTTTTTCTTGGGATTGAAAGGGCTCTATCTGGGCAACAAGATCACTGTTCCCTAGATGTTATCTGTTCTGTCTGCTTTTACACTGAACATCATGATCCTCTGTTTATGGCATCCTAATTATATGTATGGCAATATACTGTGATGTCATAAACAGAATGGTAATGTTAGGTGTAGACAAGCAGCCCAAGAAGATAAGGAAGAGCCCCTACTTTAATGCAAATGATCTTAGTAATAAAGAAATAAGGGGAGAATTACAGACAAAAATAAAGTATAGGCTGAATTGTGTCTAAATGTTACATTTTTCAAAGTAAGCCAAACTCAATCAGGGAATCTTTAAATAGCCACTTTGGGACAACTAGAGGTTTAGCATATCTCTATAATTATTGATGTGGGCATCTAAATGCCAAGGCAGGCATTCAGTATCAGGCCATACACGTGACACAAGATTGAATTGTACAACGATATTCTTGTCGATTTAGATGGCTATATGGTTTGCTGATCTAATATTACATTACTTGAGTAGTGCCTGAGGGTATACTTTGTACACTCTGTTCATGGGCTAATCTGTACTGAAAAATCAGTCCAGTGGTTAATGGGCAGGCTGCATTTAATTCACCATCTTTCCTTCTATATTCCTCAGCATATAGCAGAACTGACAATTGAACATTCACATAAAAAGAACACAGTTTGTGGCCCATAGCCTTAGATGAACTCATGACAGGAAATGATTTCCTGAAAGTGACATTTGCAGATGCAGAACATCATAATCATTATCATGTCCCGACTCATCATCAGATTTCCATCTCTACTGTTTATGTATGTGTCTTTCAGAGCTTTCATGAATTTTTAGAATTGTCATTCCTCAAGATGTTACACGTCCTATAGTATTAACTTCATACATACCAATTGAAGTGTTTTGGTACATTTGAACACAAGTCAGTCCATAGCATGCTTATTGTGGCAGCTGCTATGCACAGATCAAGTAGTAAAACAACCTTTGTATCACATATGTTTACCTCACAATTTGTTCTTTTATATATAACCCACACTTATCTCTTAAATTATCTAGCTAAGTGCAACCAAATTAAAGAGTCAGCGGTTTCAGCAGTTCTGGTTTGAACATTGCAGAAAATTATAAGGAGCTCATCTTTGTGAGGAACAAAAAGCACATGCAAATGGTTTTATGATGATGACTACTCATACTGCCTCTGTTGCCATTATTTATTGCTGCTGTCATTTGCAATACTTAAAAAATACTGTGGGAGTTAAAGACCATTCAGTAACATAACTGATAACACAATAGAATTAGCCCACAGTTTACCATAAAGGAAAGAACACTTCTTGTCTGCTTACTATTATGGGCAGGGAAGCTCAGCTCTGACCTGCATTAGCAAAATCAGGAGGTCAATAACATGATAATCACATCTGGACAAGAAGTGCAAAGAGGAAGGGAAACATTGATCTCTAAAGAGCCAGAGCTGTGAATGGGCTTTGAACATTTTTGTTGAAGCTGAGCATATCAACATATGGATTTAGGCTGCCGGAGTTGTGCTGGTTGTGGTCTGCCTAGCACCTACAGTGTTTGTGTCTTGCATCAAATTTCCACTTATCTTCTGTACCCTGCATTACAGTTGCCCTTATCTGATGGATTTGTTATTGATAAGGGCCACACGTTTATTATAAATGGAGATCTTTCACGTAGCAAGATATGTAGTACTTTACGTCTTTTGGCCCTTAGATATTACAGTAAGCCAGCAGACAGTGAATTTCCATCATAATTGGAGAGTTTTACCTGTGGTTCAGCTGAGTAGCAAGTAAGCAATGCCATGCCTCCACCAAGTGGTACATAAATCCTGTATGTCCAGGCATCCTTCAGATGCTCAGTTTGTTTCTGTAGCCATGCAACTGCCAGTTTGCCAGCCCTTCCACCTGTCTTTCTTCTACCTCACGAGGCTGTGTGCTGCTGCTGCATGTAATACTGTTTCTGTTTTCATTCATCATCTCCAGTGGTGTTCCTCTGCTGCTGGCTCTGCTGTTCACTGTTGCTAGCTCCTGGTTACTGTGCTCCCTACTGCCCATTCTTCCTTTCTGTACTACCTGCCTCCCTTCCCTGTCAGCCCCATTTCTTTGCTAACCTTGGCCCTCTGCTCCCCTCCCAATGGCACTGTTAAGCTCCCATGCCTCCTGGCCTCCCCACCCGTAGCTGGTGATCTGTCCATTTGCTGTTGTACTCTTTGGCTCCACCTTCCCTGCAATTACAATATCCTGTCTTCAAGTTGTAATGTGGCTTCATTAGCCTTTCACCTACTCTTGCAGTCATCCTCTTACCATTCCCTGTACCTACCAAGGCTTCACCACTTTATTATCCTAATTTATTTATTCATTTATTGAAATTTTGGAATACAAAATACCTTTGATCTGGAAGCTGTTTTACAAAGTTTCCATGTCGGAGTGAACAATGCATACAATACAAACAATTTTTGTGTTTTGGACATAGTACAGGTGGGAACATTTAGCAAATACAAATCACGTTAGTCAAAAAGAACAGAGAAGACATATTGAGACATCATACAATTAGGAAGGCCACAGATCAAAACAGGGATGCCATATGGCACACTATAAGATAAGCACAATACAGAGATTAAATTTCAGCATAGCTGACAACTAAGGAATCAGCCCAGAAGGCTTTGTCCAGGGAAAATAGGGTAGAGAGTGAGGGTCAGGGGTTATTTCAATTGGGTGAGTGGGGTAGGGAGGGTAGGGTAGTGGAGGATTTAAAGTAGGAGAGTAGGAGGCAGGCAGGCTAGCTGCTAAGTGTTGTGGTGATATGGAACTAATTGATGTGGGGGCACTGTTGTAGTTCTAACTTGTTCTCGCTAGGTGTGGCAGTCACAGTCATTGAGTGTAGAGAGGCAATGGGTTAAAGTGAGAAGGTGAGTAGGAAATGCAGGGAGTGTAAAAGGATATGAGGTAGAGAGATTGGGAGGCAGGCCGCTAGCTGCTAAGTGCTGTGGTGGTATTAAGGAACTAGTTGCTGTGAAGGGGTTTACATACCTTTCTAATCAATACTTGCTAGGTGGGATAGTCAATTCAATTCATTTCAATTTTATTTTTATACTGGAAATTATGTGAGCAAAAATGTCCATTTTCACAAATGTCCAGTGGTGCAAAATGTGATAATACAGAGAAAAGGTAAAAACAATAGTTGCAAAATTTGATAGTATTTATACTAGGAACAGTGTAAATGACAGGAACATCTAGCATAGAAAAAAAATACAGCACACACAACAACAGAGCCAATATACAGATACTTATAAACTCTAAGGTAATTCAACCGCAGCCACAGAGGGTGGAAAGGTGTACCCGTAATTTGCATTTGAAAGGACCTAGCTTGGATTCAGATGTGATATCTCTGTGGAGGGAGTTGAGCCATTTGGGAGTATGGCATGCAAATGACCTTTGCACCTGTGAGGTACAGCAGAAGGAACCTTGTACAGATAACAGCTAGAAACTCTGGTCTGATGGTGTTTGGATGTGGTGCATAGGAGGTTCTGGATGCATTGGGGGTTTAAACCCAGTGATGTTTTCTTTGCTTGAAGGCAAGTCTGTACTTCAACCTGCCTGCAGGTGAAGATGCCCCATTTACGTATACAGAACACAGGTGTGTGTGAGCCGATGGGCTCCTGACATGAACCAGCAGGCTTTATTTAAGGCTACTGTGACTTTTGAGGGTAGTGTCTGATGCTGTGCCATAGACAATCAGTCCATAATTTATTATGGAGATGACTGAGCTGTCTGCTGCAGTCTAAAGTGCCTCTTTGGTCAGGCAGTGTTTATGTCTGTGTAATAAGTCTAGTCTAGTGCTGATGGCATTGATGACATGTTCAACGTGATTTGTGATTGATAGGGTGCTGTCTAGGGTAACCCCAGGTATTTGAAAGAGTGGACCAGGTCAAGGTTGGTGTTAAGGTTGTTTACTATTGTGAGCTGGTATGCTCTGTATTTGTTATGGGGTTTGGTGAATGTCATGACTTTAGCTTTATTATAGTTCATGAGCAACTTGTGCTTCAAGAACTAATTCTCAACCACAGGTGAATTTCAACTGAAGCTGGATCTCAAGGAGTGATGGGTCCTTACTGCTGGTATAGATCACAGTATTGACTGCATATAGTAGCATTCTATCAAGGTATACAAGAGAGATGGTTAAGGAATAGGCTTAAAAGTAGGGGACCTAAGATAGATCCTTGGGGGACACCACAGCGAGTATCCCATCTTTCCGAGAGGACTCCATTAATCTTTACCTGTTGTGCTCTATTTGTGAGGTAGCTTCTGAACCAACCTATGGTGCAATCAGAGAGCCCAGAGATGGATAGTTGGTCTAGCAGTAGTGCATGATTAACCGTGTCTGAATGCCTTGGTGAGGTAGATGAAGATTGCCCCAACATCAGACCTTGGTCTAGGGCATTATGTATATAGCCAGCGAACTCAATTAGTGCAGTGGTAGTGCTATGTGATTTTCAAAACCCATGTTGTTGGTGGCATTGAATCTGGTATTTATTGTGGTAATTGACTAGCTGGTCTGGCACTATACACTCCAATGCTATGAAGACGGTGGGGAATGGATATGGGACGTATAGTTGGAATGCAAATTCCTGTCCCTGCTTTTATGGACAGGTGTTACTATTGTGGCTTTGCATCTATGTGGGCATTTGGCAAAATGTAATAATAGGTTCAGGATGTGTGCTAATAGGGTGAGTTCATCAAGGGTGAGGGCAACAAATTTGAGGTTGAGTGGTCACCACTAAACCTAGATTTACCAAGTACACGTTGCAGGTACTTTTTGCTTCCTTTCTGGTTATGATTTTAAAGTAGAAGGGGACAGTGGTTGGTTTTCATTTATGTCATTCTTATTGTCACCTGTCATCCTGAAATAATCAGGAGAAGTACATTACTGAGGTCGATAAAAGCTGTGTTGAAAGCATCAGCTTGGCTTGTGGGTCTTGGGAAATAACTTCATTAATGTCCAACATAGACTGCAAGGTTTTGTTGCTTTTCCCCATCAATTCCTTAATGTTGCCTCCAAATTTTATATCATCCCCTGCAGTGTGTGAGCTTATCTTTAAAGTGGCGACTTTTGGCATGCGTATCACACGTGGGCAGGCATTTCTGCCTCTTTATATACTGTAGCTGAATATCAACCTTCTTGCCAGTGGCAATAGCCCAATGCCACAGGTTATCTCTGTTGGCCATAGGCTCAAGAAGGGGCAGTGTGACCCATGAGTTACTAGCATCTTGACCTTTCATTTCCTGAGAGGGGCGATAATGTCACAGGCTGCATTGAACACAGCAAGAAATATTCTAGGGCTTGGTCAACATCCTCTGAGGCAATAATGGGGACCAGTCTTGCTGTCTGAGATGAGATCTTAATGGTTCAAGATGCCTTTTTTTAGAACTCTGCAGGTAATGGCTTTAGAAGGGGTTTAGCAGCTTTGTTTGACCAGTGACATACAATGGGGAATGGTCACTGAACAAGTTGGGGGAACACAGGTATTTGTAATTCTCTCAGGCTGGTTGGTAAGCAGCCAGTCCAGTCTCTTTTCCTTGTCAGTTTCATATCATTTCCATCTCTTGCCCCTCTAGGTTTATTATATGGCCTGCTGGCTCATAAAATAGCCAGTGAGTTTGATGTTCTTTTATGCTCCCTAAAATCTGCATCTTGAGGCTGTGGCTCTCTCTGAACAGGGGTACTATTAGCTGTGAAAACTGACTCAACATCTTTTTGGTTCCCATTGTCCTTCCCCACCTGAAGGACATGAATTTCTGCCATAGGTGCCCATTTAGCTGTGCACACTGAGTCAGTGATACCTCAGGGTATAGTATTTACAGTATAACATTCAGCAGCTTGAGGTAAGAACTTTGTTCCAGAGGTTCATTTGGTTATGTAGAATGACTTGGTGGCACCTCTTGGTGCAATCATCCCTTTGTTTGCCTATGGTCCACTTTGTCTTGCTCCAATCACATTTCATTAACCACCCTATCAACAACATCAGCCATAAGTTAAGACTCCTCTTGGGCCTGAGTACATGGGAAAACCATTCAGTAGTTGCTGCTCTCCCAATCCTCATGTCATGAGTGTGGGGCCTCTTCATGGATGAAGGGGACCCTTTAGCTGTCAGATTGATTTGGCAGCACCTCACACTGCTATCTCATTAGAGGGATGTAGTGGTAGCTTTTCCATCAAAAAGTTCCCATGAATAGTGTTTTAAAAGCAGCAGTGATCAGAACTGTCACAATCATAGCCAAGGCCAAGAGGGATGGTGATAAAGGCCTTTGCTCCCCACAAGTTTCCTCCACAGGATTGTTTCCTCTCCTTCTTGATGAAAGTCATACACAATATTTATAAAATTCCACCAAGAGTTGAAGCTGGATGGTGGCCTTCATTTCAAGTCTGGCATTCCAATCCTGAATAATAATATCTCTTTTCCAGGCTGCATCTCTTTCTCTAGTGTGAAGTACAATAAGTGCTCATCTGTTCATTTACTTTGTTGTTTCAGGCATTCCTCCATAAGGAACCACTCGTAAAGGGACTGCATCTTTGTGGTGCCCCTAGGTGTGGAACCCCATCAAGAGGGCTCTTGTTCCATTACAACACACAAAAGGATGGTAGTTCTTGCCACAGGGACAATGAGAACATATGGCAATGTTATAATTACAGTTTATAAGCATTCTGCTTACCACTGCCTGACTACTTAAGTTTTCTCAATCACATCATTAGCTTTTCTCCTTCATTCCAATTTTAAACACTAGTAATTGTTCCATGTGTCCCCTAAGTATTCCCACATAAGGCATCTGATGCTCCATTGAAATCCATGCATTATCGGTGCCACAAAATGAGATTCTGAGTTTTTCAGTTACAGGGATTCCAACTTTCAGATTGAAAGCTGCACAACCTACATTAAGCTGTAAGTCAGCCTCGTCCATTGTAAACTGGGATTCCCAAATCATTTTGCAGCAAGCTTCTTATAATATGAATTTTCTGTGACTGGAGTAAATACGTTATAAGCATACTGAAAGAATGTGAAGAAACAGAAATTGAACTTCAGTGAGCCTTGATAAATAGACAGGCTGCCTTAAATGGTAAAATATGTACTGAAGTCTATTCAGAATAGTTAAGAAACATTTTAATTGCTCTTACTCAGTTCAGTATCTGCCAGGCTCAAAATGGTAGAATGGAGATTAAAGCAAATCTTCCCTACCCTAGCCATCAAAATGTTACAGTGACAGGATAAATTATATGTGAGGTAATCTCACCATTTTACCATTAATTTAACATCCTAATTGGCCCTGGGTTGTATGAGTCAAGTAATTAATTGTTAACTGTCAGAAACAGGAATAATGAATTCATTATGATGCACAGCTATAGACTCACATTTCCATAAACTGGGAGAGCTCATGCCAGAAGTAGATTTATTATTTGCTTACAGTTAATGGAAATGTGTTTTGCACCATCATTTTCAAACTGATAATTAACCTCCTGAAGTGCTATAGGGTTCTGGTTATTGGGAAAATAGCCGGTCTTCATTTTGTGTCTCTTGTACATAAAATGAAAGCATAGGGCATTCTTATTAAGTAATAATGTACAGCAGCCAAAATCCTTAGCTGTCATTCATAAAAAAATTAGGAATTGCTCTAGTTTCATTTTCCAATTTATTTATCAAGAATAACCCACACTGAAGTGCAGACCACCGTTTTTAGTCAGGTTTTTCCACTAATTAGTAATACACTTATGAGAACTGAAGCAAAGGGTTACTCAGTGAATTCTGTAGGTTTGCAGTGATTGTCTGCGCTATGACAAAACCTGGAATCCTCAGGTTCCCATTTTGTGCTTTAGCCACTAGTCTACACTACTTCTTCCAGTGTTAGTTAAGTCAGAGCTCACTTCCTGTAAGTCTTCTATTATATTTATTTATTTATTAAACATTTTTGAACAGGAGAGGCACACCGAGCTGGATCTTTGTTTCCAGGTGAAACTCAGAGTGTGTGGTGGTTACAAGGCGTAGAAATACATTAAACAGAAAGTGATAAATGCAAAGTACACTATCAAGTAAGGTAACAAGTGCAATGTACAATACAGAATATCAGATGGTGCAAGGTACAATATTTACATATCTGTAAGTATCTACAATGGCAAAATGTATAATAAAAATTATTAACTACAAAACAAGCAAAATATTACAAATGTAGTGTAATAACACAGATTATGCAACAGCATTAATATTTCTTGATCTCTGGTTGGTCAGACTGTTTAAGAGACAGTGATGTTATCTGATGATAACATCACTGTATCTAGGGCAGGCACAAAAGACTGCATCACCACATCAGGAAGTACTCCCTGCTTCATCTCCACACAGAAGACAAACATCACCACATACTTAAGCCATTACACACACCCCAGATTGTAATTTGTCCTTCAATAAACCACTCACTCCTGCAGTCCCTGTCATTGCATATGGCAGCTGGCTGAGATGGAGAGAAGAACTGTGCCAGTCGTGGTATGGGCTCCTGTAGCACTGAAGACTATAAAGGGGAAGGTTGGTACTTGACCCTTTGTGGCATTGTGAAGGGCTGCTGATGCCAGGGAGTTAAATGGCAAGGAGTGATTGGAGGTGTGAAAGGTGCTATTAGACACCAGGAAGCATTTGTTTAATCAGGGACTGGTGATTGGTGGGTGGAGGGATGCTACTAACATAGAAACATAGAGACATAGACTTTGACGGCAGATAAGAACCACTTGACCACCAAGTCTGACCATTTCCCTACCTAGATGATAAGCTGCAGATCCTATTTAACCAACAGCCTATTTCTTCCTACCCCTACAAAATTGCCTTATGTTTGTCCCATGCATTCTTGAATTCTCCCACAGTTTTAGACCACACAACCTCCTCAGGAAGCCTGTTCCATGCATCCGCCAATCCCATCTGTGATAAAATACTTTCTCACATTGCCCCTGAGCCATCCCTCTATCTTCAAATTGTGTCCCCTTGTTCTTTCACATCTCTTTTCTGAAAGATGCTACCCTCTTGGACTTTGTTGATTCCACTGAGGTACTTAAACATTTCTATCATGTCCCCCTCTCCTCCTTTCCTCAAGGGTATACATATTAAGCTTCTTAGTCTCTCCTTGTATGGCTTCTCTTGCAGACCCTGCACCATTTTAGTTGCCCTCCTCTGAACTGCCTCCATCCTGTCTATGTCCTTACAGAGATGGGTCTTCAGAACTGGATGCAGTATTCCAGCTGGGGTCTCACCAACTGTCTGTACAGATGGATAACAACTTCCTGTTTTCTGCTGGTGATGCCTCTCCCTATACATCCCGTATCCCCCAGCCCTCCTACCACCTTCTCACATTGCTTGCCAACCTTAAGTTCATCTGATATGATTACCCCGGTTCTTTTCCATTTTGTTGTTGTTACTACCTCCCCCAATGTGTACTCTTCTCCTGAGTTTTTGTTTCCCAGGTGCATTATTTTGCACTTCTTTGCATTGAATCCAAGCTGCCATAATTCTGACCATTCCTCTAACCTTGCCAAGTCCCTTCTCCTCCTTTCCATGCCTCCTGTGTATCAACCCTGTTACAGATCTTTGTGTCATCTGCAAAGAGGTATAATTTTCCTTCCAGTCTATTTAATAGGGGCTGGTGAATGAAGTGTGGGGGTACCACTAAACACCAGGGAAACATTCATTTAATAGGGGCCACTGATCAGAAGGTGGAGGTGCCACTAAACACCAGGAAACATTTATTTAATAGAGGGATGATGATAGATGGTGTGGGGTGCCACTAGACAAAGGGAAACATTTATTTATTATGGGGTCATCAATCAGAGGGTAGGGATGCCACTAGACACCAGAGAAACTTTATTTGATAGGAGGCTGGCAATCAGAGGGTGGGGTTTGCCATTAGACACCAAGGAAACATTTGTTTAATTGAAGGCCAGTGATCAGAGTGTGGGAGTGCCACTGATACCAGGAAAACATTAATTTAATAGGGAACTGGTGATCAGAGGTGGAGGATGCCACTAGACACTACGGAAACATTTATTTAATAGGAGCCTGTGATCAGAGGGGTTGCCATTAGATATCCAGAAAATATTTATTTAATATTGAGCCAGCGACTGGAGGGTGGGGGTGCCACTAGACACCAGGGAAGCATTTATTTATAGGGGCTGGCATTTGGAGAGTGGTGGGTGCCCTAGACAATAGGGAAATATTTATACAATAGGGGCCAGCAATTTAAGGATGGGGTGCCACTAGTCACCAGGAAACACTTATTTAATATGGGACCAGTGACTGGAGGGTGGGGATAACACTAGACACCAGGGAAGCATTCACTTAATATGGGACCAATGATCAGAGGGTGAGGGATGCTACTAGACACCAGAGAAGCATTACAAATATATATGGGACTGGAAGCAAGGGTGGAGCGGTGCCACTAGAGACCAGGGAGGAAATATTAAATTCATATTGGGCCAGGGAACATAATTCCATACATTCATTCCACAGTTCAGTGACTCACTGAACTGTGGAATGATGAGTAATGGATTCATGTTTTAAACTGGTGAAAGATCTCGAAGAACTGACCTCTGACAGTGATCAGTTCAGCAGAATTTTCTTCCGCAGTTTAATACATTAATCCACAGTTAATACATTTACAGTATTCTACCATTCAAGTCAGAATTTTCACAAAAGTTACCGAAGAGATTTCCAAACGTTCATGGAAGTGAATGTCTGACTTCCACACAATTTCTGCAAGCAGAAGGTATTTTTCCACAGCTACTTACTGCTTGGCCCACCTAGTATGCTATTAAGGTAGAGGGAGGTAGACTTAGGGGTAACATGATCAAGTATTTTTCACGGAAAGGGTAGTGGATTCATGGAACAACCTCCTGGCAGAGGTTGTAGGGCAGAAACAATAGGGGAATTCAAAATGCATGGGGCAGGCATAAAGGAACTCTAGTAATAGGAAAGAAAGGTAAGCTGCAGATGATTTAGAACTTGCAGTATATGAAACAAGTAGGAAAAATGGACAGATTAGGTGGGCCAAGTGGTCTTTATCTGCTGTCAAATTCTATGTTTCTATGTGGTGATAAGTACTTTGAAAAAGTTAAATTCCACAAGTTTAATTCTAGTGCCATTACCTATTATGCTTCTACAATTATTTTCCCATGTAGATTTTTATCCACTCCATGGCAGGCTGCTTGGCTATATCAGCCCATACCATAGTACCTGGCCATCCCAAGTCTCTGTTCTCTGTTTTCCTCCTGATACCAGGAGGCCATTGGTGCTCATGGGTTGGGCTTCATGTGGCCCAACCTCCAATTTTCCACCTGATTTTTTTTCTCCAAATTGTTGCCCCTGCAGCCACCCACATGAAGTGGCATAAGAGATGAGCTCTGCCTCCATGAAGATAACCTCAGACGCCTGTGTTTGGCTTGCTTGTGTGTGCCTGAACTGTGCTACCACCTGGACACCTCCACATGGCAGGCAAGCAGCGGGTCACGCAACCACCCTCCGCAGAGGGAGGAGAGCTATCTGGCGGATGCTCGATCCTCCCTCCCATGGCCAGCTCCCAAACAACCTGACTCATTCTCGAACTGGGTTGCCAGTTTAGCTTTAGGTAAGACACTAGGCTCCTCAGCCGTCCACAACATGTAGCCAGCTTGCTTCCACAAATGTTTGGGCAAATTTTGCCAATTAATAATTTCTAAAGTATTCAGAATAAATTGTAACTTACTAAACCACATTTATCCAGCTTAATTCGATTCAAGGACAGCTTTACTTTGTATGTATGCCAAATCTTGAGTCTATATCTACAATAGCAGTAGAGCTATAAACATCCAAATACAGTAACCTTGCCATAATGAATGCTTTTGGAGCCATGTCCACCATTCATTACAGCTCCTCATTTGTTACAGCGAGGGACGCTAATATGTGACATGCAGGAGTGGTTAGTTAAGTGTACCTGTTTATATGGGATGCAAGTGGAGGTTTGTCACTGTAATACTTTTGCAATGTGCTAGCTGAGTGGTAACTCTTGTAAATGTGGATAGAGCATTAAAAACAAAAGAGCATGCTGTTACCCACATAGAAAAGTAAAACATGCAATCACATTCGGTGCATACAGTACATGAAAAAGGTGACTAAAGAGTAAATGTCCATTAATCTTGAAGCTGCTCATCATTATTCTGCTTCTGTTACTGGCAAGTGATGTTGAGTGGTACCCTAGCCCTCCCTCCCCTAAAGTGAATATTTACTCAATATGCAACAGTGCTGACAGCCTGTGTTGCAGGATCCTTTGAACATACACTGAGGATCTCAGCAAAGATGTAAATATGAAAGCAGCAGTGCTATAAGGTGATGCTGTGCAAATCCTGTTTCTGTTCAGGAAAACTAAGTGATTTTTGAGGAGCCTTCCCCAGCAGCTAGTGTCTCTCTCATAAATGTATTGCAAGGTGTTGGCACCCTCAGCAGGTACCAACTACATCAGCATCAGGTAGATACGTACACTAGTAGCCATTGGGTAAGAGACATTGTTTTTTTTTTTTTTTTTTATGCAGGACACACAAACAGTTCTTGTTCCTCAGGATGGATTACCTGAATCTGTAGATGAATGGAATTTAAAGGTAATTTTATAGTGCCACAACAGCTGATTGAGATGGGAGCCAAATAGACCATTTGTTATAGCCTAGAATTTGCTATAGCAAGGTTCTTATACAAGGGGTTACTATACTTTTGAATATGTTCACACAGTTTAACAAATAAATTGTGAAACTTTGAATGCCTTTAACTTACAATTTGTATAACCAAGTACCTCTCTATTTCACAGTTTCTATGACTCTTCCAAGAAGGTATGCATATAAGTTTTCAATTTTCTAGCTCCAGAAGTGGCTAAGCTGTAAGCACATAAATATTTTCCAAGATTTTACATGAATAATAAATTGCCAGATTTTGAGCCCTATAATTTCCCATCCTCATCCAAATGTTATGAGTCTTGGTATAGTGTTGGGATCCTTTCCTAATACTAAGTGTGCCACAGTTCAAATCTCTAACTATAACACTGAGTTATGACCAATTAAAGGATTTCAGAACATTACAAAAAATCATGACATTTTGGAAATTTCATGAAAATTCTGCAAAATTGAATTTGCTAATTGTGTCAAGCCCTAGTCATTTTGTGATACCCTAGACATCAAGGGTGTGCAGACACCTAAGCAATACATGATGCCCAGATTAAACAAGAATGGGCTTTAGCCAACAATGGCTTCTTTTGTCTTTGCTAATGTTTAAGCTTGTATAAAATATGCTGTTTGCTATGATACAAGCTTCTACGGTTGGTCTGACAAAGAATGAACCAGTCCCATCAGTAAATATTTTTTCCTCACTGACCAATGCAGGAGGGCACTTATAGTAAATAATAAACTGACTAGCTCAGTCATCCCTTTCACTTTCCCCACACACTTTGATGGCTACTGGCACTGTGTCAATCGCTGACACCATGCTTTAAATTCTCTCCCAGACCCTAGCAGAAAAATGTATTTCCCTCATACAGTCTGAGATTCTAAGCATATCTGCCCCTTCCTCACTTCCTCTCTTCAAGTCATATGTAAAGTACACCTACAGTCTAAGACTGCAAAAGGGAAAGTCACATCACAAAGGGGACCAGATTAGCTAACCAGTAACACAGTTTGAGTTCTTGGCATGGTGCCAGGTGCCTGTAAATAGTTTTAGATTGTCTAAGAGGATGGTGAGGGGACCCAATAAGCTAGCCTGGTTATCAGCTAGCTGTGCATCCCAAATCCTGGACTGATGTTGGAGGGGCCCAACTCTTCAATACAGGAGTGTAGTGGATACTAAGCTAGAAAGATATATTAAATAAAACACAGTGTTGGCTCATTGCACAGTGCCAGGAGTTGCTCACTTTTTATCTCACTGTCTGTGAAGATGGTAGGAGAGGCCTGACTAGCTAGGCTGGATTAGTCAGGAGATGGCAAGGCAATTGTTTTGTTAGATGTCCATCCCAATGGCTTTGGATGGCAGGCAAAAGTAAAAGCAATTTAAAATAATTCAGATAAAACAAGATTATATCCTCAGACTACAGAACAAGCATTAAAGCAGGTGAAAGATTGAAAAACAGCTAGAAAATATAAAAATGAAATTAGACAGTCCTAAATAGTAACCTGAACTAATGGATTTTGAGCAACCCCTTAAAGTATTCCAGTGTTGCAGCTACTCAAATGTAAAGAGGCAGCAGTTCCACACAAGGGTAACAGCAATGCTAGAAGCACTATCACTTGATGATTTCAGATGGGAG
The DNA here is from genome assembly GCA_016271365.2 of Neoceratodus forsteri. Classification (NCBI taxonomy): domain Eukaryota; kingdom Metazoa; phylum Chordata; order Ceratodontiformes; family Ceratodontidae; genus Neoceratodus; species Neoceratodus forsteri. The sequence goes on along the minus strand of CM057459.1, from coordinate 854,140,668 downwards.
CATGGAACCATAAGAAGCCCCACCTAAGAGGAATGGAGGGGTGGATGGAACTATATTTAGTCAGAAAGTCTTTCAAATAGTCATGGCCCAAAATATGCAAGGCTTTGTAGATTAACACACTGATCTTGAAGTTGATGCAGCACCACACCGGCAATCCAGTCTCATTGTGATATACCAAACTATAATGCCCCTGAAATTAGCCAGCCTGCAGTGTACTGTATGAGCAGCAAGGACAGCCAACCCTCAGATAGCCCAGGTAGAGTGCATTACAGCAATCCTGTCTTGAGGTCACAAATGCATGACCCAGTGTTGCCAGGTGGGTGGTCTTCAAATAAGATTTGAATTTGGTTGATGTAACTTAGATGGTAAAAGCCACTTCAGACAAGAGACAGCACCTGATGTTCTAGAGTTTGTCCACTGTCCACAAAAACACCCACATTTCTTACCCTACCCACAGCTCATAGTGTAGTCCCATTTAAGGATGGTAACAGAGCACTATCACTATTCAATGCTGCTCTCAGCCTGATTTCACTAGTACATCTTCTGCCTTTGATGAGTTTAATATGACTTGGCTTGAGGCCATCCAGTCTTGAATTTCTACTAGACACATGTCTTACATAGCAACAATGTTTACCACATCTGGTGTACAGGACAGGAACTATGGGTGTAATCTGCATAATAGTGAAAATCCAGACTATACCACCTGATGCTGTCCCCAATAACAGCATGTGCATGACAAACAACATGGGAGTTAAGACCTGACCCTTGAGGCACTCCACAGTTGAGAGCTTCAGCCTCTGAGGTGTTATCTCCTAATGCTACCTGTTGCACCCTACCAGATAAGAAGGTAGGATTCATGCCTATTTCAGTTCAGTGTGGATGACACCCTCGCTAAGGAAACACCTGCTTATCTCAGCAATGATTGGAACCAGAACCCTCAACCCCCAAGCAAACCAAGAGAAAGCTGGTGGGCCCTGGATCCAATATACAGTATATAGGGCACATCCTTAGGACCACCTGGAAGAACTCATCCACCAAGGCAGGCCTGAACTCCACCCAAAGAGGCAGAGTGTGCAAGTCCCTTGCCTCCCTAGATACTGCTGGCTCATAACAGGCTGCATGAGGAGATCCTGCCCTGGTGGAAGATACCATAAAAATAATTGAACTTATCACATTTTCTACTGATAAAATTCTTCCCGACTTAAGATAGGGTGGATTCAACAATCTGCCCAGTGCTGAAGAGTTGAGACAGCCAATTTTCCATTCAGGAATCACTTGTGACAGGAACACTGTCTTTCTCAGAGTGATCACCCACTGATATGCACCATAGTGAGTATTCAACATTAATCTGTATCAATGGCAGTCTTGGAGCAGGGACCAAAATGATCATAATTGGAAGATCTTATTGAGATTAAGAAAAGCTGAAGTGCTCACTTATAAGAAGTCCCAGTGTTCTGGCAAAAGAACTGTAACATATATGTTAATGCCTTGGGGGGGAGTAGCTGAGAGGTTAGTGTTGGAGGTGGGTAGAGCTGATGATATTATATTTTATTTTTGCTTTATAATTTATTAACCTAGGATAGCCAGCTGTGATGTAGAATCTTGTTTCCAGTGGGGTTCTGCTTCTACCTATTTCCACAGCTGGGTGGGCTGGAGATTTTGGAGATTTAGTGACTTGCCCAAGTTTACACAGCAAATATTTGGCTCCAGTGGGATTTGAACCTGAGGTCTCTTGGGTCCCTAGTTGGTGCTCTAACCACTAGACCACACTGTCTCTTCATGTTAGTGTTAGACTGTGTAAGGAGAATGCCAGCCAAAATGGGGACCTGACTAGCTAACTAACAAAGAAAAAATAATTTATGCCAGTGCTGCTCATGAACCTGTGTGTTCATTGGGGATGCTTGGAATCATCCAATTCAATCTGATTTTAGGATTTAGAATTACTTCAAGATCCCAATCTGATTCCATTTCAAATCCTAAAAGAACCTAAAATTGGGCGATGGATTTGGAATTGAAATCCTAAATCCTAAATGACTATGTAAAATTGGTTTCAAGATTCAGTTTAGAAATTAGGATTTTGGGACTGTAAACAGGAAAATCCTAAATCCAAAATCAGATCAGAATCCAATGAATCCAAGTCTGTTCTGTGCATTCTGAGCAGCTCTAATGTTTATGCCCTGCAGTACTTTATTAAAAGGTGTGTAATGAAAGCATGAAAGAGCAAAACAGGGCCTCACAGAGTGTATGTGGTCCGACCCATGATGAGCTGCTTAAGCAAAACAAAAAGCTGATACCACTCACCATGGCAACACATTGCTGCAAAAATTCTTACATTTTTCCTTATGGGGAATGTGTTTTGCTCATTGTGTCAGTATAGGTTTCATAGGTAGGTACAAGTCTGGAGCTGGTAGGCCATAATGACTCGTCAGTTATTCCAAAATATGAAAATTTTATATTTCCCATGTGTTTATCTAATGTATTCTTGAATGTACCTAGTGTTTTACTAAGTAGTACTTCCTGTGGAAGTTGGTTCTAAACTTTTACTACTTGCTGGTTAATCCAGTTTGCCCTACAGTTGGTTCAGTAGTTTTCTTCTTTAAGCTGGAGTGGGTGAAATCTACTTGATCTACTAGCATTCTTTTTGTTAGGCATACACATTTCCATATACAGTATCTTCATTTGTAAATGCCCTTTTGAGTGAGGCACAGATCCTCACTCAATCTTTTAGTGTAATGAGTAGAGGTTTAGTTCTTGAAGTTAATCTGCATATGCCATACCTTTGTTTGGCATATCCTTTAGTAACTTTTTCTGTGTCCTTCCAGCATTTTAATGTCTTTCTTTAGGAATGTTGACTAAAATTGGACACAGTATTCCAGGTGAGGCCTCACCAGTGCTGTGTTCAGGGGAGAATAGCTTCTTTTTCTGCTTTTTATATTTCTAAGTATGCATCCTGATATTTTGTTACCAGTACTTGCAATTTTCTTACAGTGGTCCGTTGAGGACAGATTGTTAGTAATAATTACTCCTAAGTCCCTTTCTTGATACGTGACTGTAATGGTTCCCATATAATGTGTATCTGGCACATTTATTTCCCTTACCTATGTGCATTATTTTGCATTTGTCAAGATTTAGTTGTAATAGATTTTGTTCAACCAATAATCCAACTGCATCTATTTCTTTTTGAAAATGTATAATTGATTGCTGGTTGTTTACTATTGCACCTATCTTTATATTATGTGCAAAATTTACTACACCAACTATATGATATTGTTTGTATTGGCGTACTATATAGACTAAATAGTATAGGGCCCAAAGCGGAACCTTGTGGTGCCCGCTGGAAATTTCTCACCAAGTTGATATGTCCACTAGCTATGCTAACTCTTTGCCTTCCACCCTCTAACCATGACACAACCCATTTGATTAATTAATTATTTAGCTACAATCTTGTAATCTTTTAATAAGGGTCTGTGAGGCATGGTGTTGAAGGCCTTGAAAAAGTCCACTTATATTTATTTATTTATTTAGTTTTTGTTGACCGGGTAAGTGCACTAGACAAATCCTGACTATTTTCAGGCATGACCCGGGAGGGATACAGATGAATACCAACTGACCTTGAACCAGGTTAAGCTGTTGGTGGTATTTTTAGTGAATGAGGAAATTTGGCCTGGACACGGAAATTCCCTACTTTTCGATAAGTGCCATGGGATCTTTAACATCCACCTGAACTACCACCAATCCAGGCAGATGGGACCTCGGTTTAATGTCTCATCTGAAAGATGGCACCTCAGAGGTGCAGCACCCCCTCATGCTGTACTACAGTGTCCTTACTGGGATATTAACCCAAGTGCCATATATGTATAATGTCAACTGGTAGCCTACATCCTTTGCACTACTTACTGGGTTAAATAACTGCAATAGGGTTTGTCAGACATGACCTACCTTCTCTAAATCCATGCTGATTAACATCCAGCTTACTCTACATTATTAGGTGTTCATTAATTTTATCTTTAACTATTTCTTCTATCATTCTGCTAATAACTGAGGTGATGCTTATTAGCCAATAGTTTTACAATCCCCTTTACTCCACTTTTGTGAATTGGAGTGATGTTAGCCTCTTTCCATGAGTTTGGAACTGATCCTCTTTTAGTGATCAGTTGAATATGACTGATAGTGGTCCAGACAACAGGTCTGCTGGCATGGTGAATGGCATTGGTTTTTATTTTCCTTTTGTGTTAAGACAGCAGTGGCTAGCTTAGTCATCCCATTGACCATCCTCCAATAGATGCTTAAAACAATGTCGGCTCATGGTCAACCCAAGATCTCAAATACCTTCAGCATAAGTTTTCCCCTCCTGACCCCTGTCCATAATGTTTAGGGTACACTCTGTCAAATCCAGAGTGCAGTTGTGTCCCACCATAACGTGTGCTCTCTATGCATCATACAGTCTTTAGCTGTATAAACACACCATCGTGCGCCTGTAAGTAAGGGAGGGTGTGGGCGATAACTATCATTGATGGTGGTGTCAAAGATGGCTAGTGATCTTCCCCTCCTTCCCTCCTGAGCACACGCATGCCATGCTTCTCCTGATTGGCGACTGTATAATAAATGATGGCAGAGTCATGGCCAATGGCTCAATGCAGCTGGCTTAGAATTGGCAGATTCCCACCTCCTGAAATCATGGACAGGGACCTGGAGAGGGTAATACATGTATTTTTGGTAGTTTTAAATATGAGTCAACTCCTGGCACGGTGCAGAAGTCCACAAAGTCTTTTCAAAAGTATATGGGAGAACAGGATTGGGGTAATTGATTTAGTCTGCTTTAAAATATATTACCCCCCTCCACACACACACACACACACACACCTGAACTTATGAACTGGTGGTCAGTGGGATGCAAGAGCAACTAGTCCAATATCATCAATCCCTGTACAGAGAACTACAGGATGTGATCCAGGCAAAGCAAACATAAACATTTACAGGTCTGTACAACCAATAAGGGTATACTACAGGACAAACAGATTAAAATAATTAGCAGTATATAAGCAATTAGTCATATCATGTACAGTACATTTTGAGGCAGGCTTCAGTAGTGTGCTCTTTTAGATTATATTTGAGTAAGGGAAAGGAGAAGGTTGTCTCACATTACAGGAAGCTCATTTTCAGTCTTCACTGAACAGAAAAAGTATTTCTTGTCATTATTCAAAGTCAGGCATGAAATGCTCACAAGATTTTTATGGCAATCTGCATATTGGCCTTAGATTCATAGAGTCAGTAAGTGAACCAAGGAGAAGGTGGCATTGTTAAGTTGAATCTTCTGCTCAAAGGTATTCATGTTTAGGGTGCATTTTATGTATCTGCGCCTCATAATAAGACACCCAGAGAAAATGTTATGATCCTTTAGTCATTAAAACAGACTGATATACAGGTACATGTTTTATTATGGCCTCATCCTGATTCCCTAGGAATATAGAATTAGGCTCCAGAGTAGTGTTGGGAGTTACCGACAGATTCTTAAGTGTCCTTGCATTTTATAAATAACTCCGAAATAGATTATTCTAAAGAGGCTGTGAGCCTTTATAGTGAAAGAAAAACAGCAGTAGATTTTATCCACTCAGTTAGCAAATACCTTGAAGGTGATGGAAGTGCTTTTTACACAGTCTGATGGCCTTCCATTCTCCTTTCATGCCAGTTACATGGGAACTAAGTCAGAAAAAAGAAGACAGCAGACTTTAGTACCCATTGGTAGGCAGCCATCCCAAGTCAGTGCTGAAGAAAAAATGTCCTAAAGCACAATGCTTAAGAGAGCATCAGTAGGATGTAAGTACTAGGTTGGATGGTACAATATATCAGTAGTCTTATCACATATTGTCTAACATTTATTAGAATTGAAAAAGTCACCCATGGATATAGATGAGGGACATAGAAGCTGTTAGCTAAGTGGGAGTCAATTTGGTTATATCAGTTGGGGGCACTAGAATGTTCAGGGCTAAATGATCCAGTAGGACTTGTTAAACTCTTAGAGTGATAATCATTACAAAAATGGTGAAAAGTGATGAAACAAAATCACAGTACCTGTATGGGCTTCTTGGAAATATCAGCTTTATGAGAATAGCCACTTACCACCTCCCCCCACACCCCCAGCTCCTTTCTCTCTAAAGCTACAAAGGCTATAGGAGTATAAGAAATATGGGGGAGAATAGAATATTCTCCTTTTAATGTTCAGTGCCTAATACATGAATAGATTTAGCACCCTGGCAGAAATGCAAAATTTGCATGTAACCATGAGTGGGTTGGGACCAGCAAGTGCAGGTACTAACAGGCTGGTATAATTCTGACACAATTAGGGTAAACACTGCACTTTTATAGAGGGCAAGAATTTGATTAACTTCACAAATAGTGTGGCTAACAGTTATAAGTCCACACTATGCAGAGTTTTATTGTACCCTTTATCTGCCAGGGTCCTAAGTTAACTAATTAATTGCTGTTTATTGTTGCAAATGATTAATTGTTAAGAGCATTCCCACATTAGTTTGGTTGTTTTTCCACTATGGTTATTGATATTAACTTGTACTCTAGGGGTGCACTATATCTTGACAAAGCACTCGTAATAGAGTGTGAATTGTTGATTTTTGGGTGGCATCTCTGTGTTACACCGCTACTGTTTTACAACAAATTAATGATTGAAGTTGTGAACACTGAGCCACAGTGTCCTGTGAACATTTAGATGCATTGAGGCTGAGTTCCTTTGCTGTTGGAATCCCATTTTAGAGATTGTAGCAGTGACTTTAATCCCAAATAGTAATCCCATGTGCAGCCCATCAAAGCCCATTAGGTTCAACCATGGGAGCCAAGCAGTGTTGATGTAAGTGGAGGATTTTGATATGAGTCTGATTAATATTTAAGCCTGAATATTGGGTAAAGTGGTTGAGAAGAGTCAGGAGGGATGTGATGGAAGTAGTTGTTTCTCCTAGAAGGACCAGAAGATCATCAGCATACCTGACTATAGTATGTTGGTTAGGGCCCACCTGTATTCTTTGGAAATCTGTGTGTTGCTGCATAGCAGTAACCAGAGGTTCCACAGCTAACACAAAGAGAGGAAGAAGGGGGCACCTCTGCCTTGTGCCTCTATCTAGGGGAAAGGGATCAAAAAGCAGAGAGTTTTGAGTATTCTAGCAGAGGAGGAGTAGAGAAATGAACGAGGACTGAAACCGGGTTCCCAGTTCCATGTGAGCTAGTACCAGATGCAAATAACCCCATTCAATGGAATCAAAGATCTTTTCAAAATCAATCACCACCGCCACAGTGGGATTGAGAGGCCTTTAGCAGGGTGCATACGGTTCATAAGAAAGTGGATGTGAACTAAAACAAACTTTAACAAAACTCACCTGGGAGGGATGGATGAGCAGAAGCAGGATGGGGATGAGTCTGTTAGCTGAAGATCTAGCATAGATTTTGCTTACCAAGTTAATAGGAAATATGATAATCATTGACTGCTATGGTAGGGTCCTTCCTTTTTGGGAGAACAGTGATTGTTGCTTCTCTGATGGGGGAGTGAGATTCCAGACAGCTTGGCTTCCAGATAAACTTAATTAAGAATGGAAAAGATTATGGGATCCAGGAGCTGCAATATTTCCACCAGGAACCCATCCAGTCCAGATGTTTTCCAGTATTTAAGGAGAAAAGGCTTGGGATATTTCTGCTGGAGATTGTGAGGCATCTAGTTGAGTATCTTGTTCAGGGGTAAGCCTGGGAAATTCCAGATAGTCTAAAAGGACTGGATTGCTGAAGAATTTCTAGTCCTGAGGGAGAATGAGAATAACATAGCAGGTGCACAAATGTTGTTAACCTCCATTGGTGCAATGTGGACTTGGCCTGAAGGGTCTCTGAGGCCTGCAATAAATCTCTCTGACTGCTGCTTCCTGAGTCTGCATGTCAGGAGTTTCCACCCTACTCCTCTCCCTCCCAGTACCTATGTTCAAGCTGGCAGATAGATACCAGCCTTACAAGAAAGAAGCTTATTGATCTCCTTTCGCAAACTGGTGATAGGACAACTAGGGGAGCAATGATCAAGGTGTGGTGTGGCACTGAGAGGGCCTCCACTGCTTGGAGATCTTGCTCCAGTTTGTGGAGCTGCTGCTCTCCTTCATCTTTCTGGCTATGGAGCAGTTAATAATTTCCCACTGATGGTGGCCTTGGCACCTTCCATGTATCCTGCCAAGGTGTCCTCAGTCTTGTTTTCAGCAAAAATAGGGATGTTTATTTTGAATCAGGAACAAAATCAGGATCCCAGAGTTACAATGGATTAAGTCTCCAAGAGGAGATTTGAGTGGTGGTACCCCAAAGAAGTGTAGCTGAACAAGGGCATAATCTGAAATTAAAGAGAAAGATAGTGGGGTCCAGAGATGCTTCTGTGACTAAAGGGAGGTCAGTCTGAAGTCCAATCAGCTGTAGGAGCCATGAACAGCAAAGCAGTAGGAATAGTCCTGGACATGAGGTGGAAAACCTTCAAATATCCATTAAGCCTTGTTCCTTCATCAGCTGGAATATGGCCTGTGCATCTAAGGGATGTGTTTTGGTGGTAATGCTACTTGCTCTACATAGGGGCAAGGGTGAGGTTGAAGGTTCCTCCCAGTAAGACCAGTATGGCCACTTTGGCAGTTCTCCAGCTTGTGTATAAGGCAATAAAATAAGACAAGGTCCTCTTCACTGGGTGCATATATGTTTCACAAAGGATGGAGGCAGGGAATTATCCATGACAGCAAAAACCAAGCTTCCTTGCAGGTCTTTCTATTTGAACTGGAGCCCGTCTAAGGATTTATGCACAAGTATAGCCACCCCATATTAACCTGTGGGCATGGAGGCATGGAATTCCTGCCCTACCCAATCTCTCAGCAGCCTGGCATGATCAGCTATGGACTAGATGGTCTCCTGCAGAAAAGCCAGCTGTGATTTTAGTTTCTTCAGGTGTGATAAGACCTGCTTCAGTTTTGCAGGAGTATTGAAACCGCTGACATTCCAGGTGTGACAAACTATTTCACTCATTGGTCTAATGGGGTGGGTGGAAATGCCAAATAATATAAGTAACAAGATGGGACAAGCATCTTAGGGTCCCAAAGAGCAAACCTCAGATATAAACAAGCCAAAGATCTGGGTAAGAGAGCTAGCTAATCAGAGTTGTCCATAGCACCACATAAAACAGTTCTTGGTCTCACTGGGCCCCTGGGTATACTTCTGTGTTGAACTACTGTATGTAAACATTTGCAACAAAACAGGCAGAAGTATGTACAATAAAACTAAGACAAGCACAGCATAGGGTGAAGAAGGCAAAGGACTGGTAGCAACAGCTAAGGCAAGGCAAGGCAAAGGCAAGGCAAGGCACATTTTATTTAAAAGACACCCATCCCGGAGGCTCTGGGCGCCATACATCAATCAATAAATATAACACATCACAGTAATAATCAATTAAATACAATATTCTGAACAAGTTGAAACAGAATTTGCTATACAATTAATTACCCTCAACTTTAGCTGCATTTAAAGTCTCTAAGACTACTTAACATGAGTTTTATCTTTATTAAAAAGACAGGTAGGAACTATAAAACAGTCCAGGAAGGCCTGATTGTACAAAAGGTCCTCCATTCTACACTTGAGAACATAGCATACACAATGCAAGGCAGCAGGCATTAAACCATGTCTGAGTATTTAGTAGTAGATATTGTACTTCCTTGTATGCGTGCTGCCAAACATAGCCCTCAACCCCCGGAGGCCATCATGACAGCCAACAGTGTCTATGTGCTGCTGTGTATAGAACTCCTGCTTGATAAGGCTGAGAAGAATACCAGAGCCACTGGGCTTTGGTGAGGACCAAAGTAAGTTCTTCACAAGTGAGAACTGGAGGCCTCAGTATCAGAAGGGCTGTAACTGTAGCATCTGCATTTATTCCATAATCTTAGTATGCCCCTAGGAGTAGAGATGTGCAAAGTCTGCAAAATGTGCTCAGCAAGTTAATTTTCAGATTCGCAGAAATTCATGAGTGAATTTGAGTAATTACATAAAATTCACAGCCCTCAAATTGTGGAATTTTACTACAGAGCATGAAATTTTGCCCACAAATTTTAAGCTATGCCCACGATTTTCACGCTTTGTGACAAAAATGCATGAATTTCATCACAAACATTTGCACAATTCACGAAATGCAAATTTCAGACAGCCATCAAAATCCACAAACTTCGAAGTGCAACCTTTTTCACTTTGTGAGAAATTTGTTGGTAAAGTTTTACTTCACACCATCTCTACCTAGGAGCTGCCCCATGCCCCGAAAGTACTCAGTGAGGCAGTGTCCCTGGCCCCACCAATGGGGTTATGCTGATTCTCAGTGTCCCACCCTTCTGCCTTTGTGTAGCATCACCACCTTTCAAGCTCCTAATCCAAACATCACTGCTGAAAGGGACACTGGTGCATGCAAGGATAATGATAAGGGTTCAATGAAAATGGACAGGTATGATCATGTGGGACATCTCACCAGGTCCTCCCACAGTTTGTGGCTATGTCCTTTGGGGTGACTAGATGCCATAGCAATCTGCAAATACAAATGCTGTTAAGATGGGATCAAGAATGCTGTAGAGGGTCGACCCACCGGCACAGGGGCAGGGTGCCCGATCTTGACACCAATGGCTTGGGTTCAAGATCGGATTTGGTAACGCTATGGTGGTAGCTGGGGGAGAAGCATTACATCCTTGGGACTGCTCTCCTTCTCTGGAAGGGAGGGATAGAGTGTCCAGCATTATGTGGACCCCTGGCGATGGCTGGGGATATCCTTGGGTCAGTACCAGTACTTGTGGGGGTGGGGTGGACACAGGACGTCATTGCACATTCCCACCCTGGGGGGTTAAACTTGTAAAAATAATGGGCGCTACCTATGATGCCCACTCGACTTGGCCCCTCTCATGCTGTGGCACTCCAGGACCCCGACCTATTCTGTCACCAGCTATGGCCAGTAGAGCTATTTGCCCTGCCTTGGGGGCGAGCCAAGGAGGCAATGTCGGTGGGCTCTCCTGCCAGCACCCTTGTCCTGTCATCGCAAGAGTCCTACTGGTACAATGGCCCCACCCTAGGGGCAATCCGAAGAGTTATCAGGGAACGAAGTAAGTCACCGGTGTGAGAAGGCAGCTGAGGGGCTGGCAGGAAACTCTGAGCCTAAGGCGGCTTGCAAAAACAAAAGAATGTTGTAGAGAGGGAGTCATGTTATGTGCTGAAAGGGATAGCTGCTCCTAGTGACCTCTCCTGACCTCAAGCTCAAATTTATATATTTATTACCATCATATCTCTTGATTCTTGTACTGAAACCTAATTTAGAGACTTATCTACCTCTAGCATTGTTTGGTACCATTTTCAGAGCACAGAATGGAAGCAGAAATGCATTCAGTCCCTCCTCATCACACTCTGCTGTAGCTCCTGAAAAGGAAAAGGGACCTAAGCGTGCCAAGGCCAATCTACTCTGGCAATGAAAACAGTTTCTCCTACTGCTCTGTCAGAGGAGTGGTTCTTGGCTGAATTTCCACCTTTAAAGACTCACTACAAATATTTACCAAGGAGCTTAAACTTTGCATATGGTAACAGAGACGCTACACAGAGAACTAGGGAGAGTGAGGCCCTAGTACATTTTTTGATCCCTGGCAAGATAAGGTGGACCCAGAGCAATCTAACTTAATCAAAGTTATCAAAAACTGAAGCAGAGGTGGAGGATTTGGAGGGTGAAGCCAGCTCTACAACATCGTTGTGCTTGGTATACCAGAGCAGGTTGAGGGACCCAACCCTGTGCTCTTCACTCAGAGGTTATGAAAATTAGTTGGACCCTCCCACAATGGCCCAACATATGTTATTGAAAGGCCCCACTGTGCTCTTCTGGCTATGCCACAACCATCTGAGCCTCCACCTCATTCATTTTCAAGTTTCTTAGTTTTTGAGATCAACTGCACTAACTCAATACGATCTGGGAGTTGTAGGCTGTTAGCTAGAAAAACTGTAAAATCAGGATTGTCTAGGACCTTCCTGTGGTGGTGCAACAGAAAAGGGCTGAGTATCACCCAATTGTCATTGAAATTCATTGCCTGCGGCATTAAGTTCAGAGTCCTCTTGCCCTCTCGACTTCAAGCCATGATACATGGAACACAGTGAAGTTTTGATTCGGACGGTGCAGGCACATCAAGAGTTGATCACTCTTCTCCTGATCTATTTGAAATCCATGAACCATGCTTCTTTTAGTGCTTGGATGGATATCTGTCTTCTGATTGATGGGGTTTTTGCTACTGATCTCTCTTGACTCAACAGTTCACGGAGCTTACTGTGTCTGGAGAATATCTTCAGAGCAAATTATTTTATTTATCTTTTGTTTGCATTGGATGATGGGACTTCAGTTCATATAGTGATACTGTTGAGAGGTTCATGGAAGGCTTCTCCTTTCCACTCTGGATTTTGCCACTCTGTCTAAGAGGAATGGACACTCTCAGTTTAGTTTCAAGGTTTGCGCTCATTGATCCCTATCCCTTATCTACTGCGTGATTTAATTAGCAAGAACAGTGTTTGACTGGGCTCCTTTATTTTTCCTCCATGTGGTTTTTATGGATGCCCTGGAATGATGAGCTTCATGTATAGCAGTCCTTTGCCAGAAGTGCACTCCCGATATTGCAGCTCCTCGATGGAATTGCTTTGTTGAGTTGTTTAGTGTGAATATTTTTTTTAGGTAAAACTGTTATACTTATTTGAGGATCTCCTGCAGGTATATTTTCTTTCTGCACTGGCTTTAGTGGAACCTAGCTGGAGACTTGGATGTCTTTTTAATTTTATTCTAGTACACTGGGACGCTTTACATTATATCCGATTTCAGACTGCATAGTCCCCACGCGGTTTCCTTTTGCTTGCTGTGAAGCAGTCTACCAATTTTGGGCATCTCTACTCCTATTTGTTCAGATACAGAGATTTCAATCCAGCTTACTGCTGAACCTCTTGGTGCCCTGATTTAGTGGACAGTGCGGGCATTTATCATTCCCAGGGCACCACAGCCTTCCTTTTCACTTATGTTTGGCAAGCAAACACTGAGACTTTCCTATTTTGAGAACTTTTTATTCTTCTGTTTGTTTCTTAGTTTTTACTGATTGGGTAAGCCCTCAGCTTTTGATTTCTTTGTTGTGGGTGAATTTATAGTGTTTATCTCAGGGCTTCTGACTTCATTATTGTAACTTGGTAAATTTATTTTAGTGTGTTCATACTGTGTGTTTACCAATGCTTGTTCCATTTTGTGGGGATTAGGTGATTGGCATTTGCTTATTATATCGTCATAATGATGGGTATGATGTTATTGTTTTGTTGGAATTGGGGTCTGGGGAGGTTACTGAGAGGGTCTCTGGATCACATCATATGCCATAAAGTTTATGGAGTGCAGTCTTCAGACTGAGAATGTTTCTTCTTATTGAGTTATTTTTTGGGGATGTTGGTTTTGGTTGGATGGAGAGGTGTATTAGTTTTGGGGTTTGGGGCATTGGGACACCTTTGAGATTTCTTGTATTTACTTGAGATATAATTCTGTGGCTATTTCATGGAGTGAGTGGGTTGTGGAGTGTTGTTATCTTGTTGTTGCTAGTTGGGGACTGTGCAGTGATGGAGCAGTGTGTGTCAAGAGCACACTTTATAACAGATCTTATCACTTTTCTGATATTGTTTTTTGTATTGTATCATGCGTTTTGTTTTTATAGTATGGGAATGTTTTTAAGTTTCTTATTGGAATATTAAGCGGTGAATGAACAACGTAACGTTACATGATTCTTCAACACTTAAAGTTTCAACCAGAGTGGTCTTCTTACAAGAGACCCACTTAAGGTGGGAAGATATTAATTATTTCTGTAGAGATGGGTGAGGCAGGTCTTTTGGGGCAGGTTGTACCAATCGGAGGGGTGGGTGGTGATTCTGATTAATAGGGCATAGCTTTTCAGATGCTCCAGGAGTACTGTAATCCCAATGGCCATTTCCTTCTGGCCCATGGGTGTTTGGGTTTATGGAGTTCTTTTAGCTTCTGTATATGGCCCTAATTCGGATTCCCTCATTTTGTCTCTCAACTTTTGACCCGATTAGGACCCTTCATCCATTTGCCTATCCTTATTGATGGGGACTGGACTCTGTTTATTCATTTGGATTTAGACAGGTCTGGTCCTCATTGGAAAGGTTTGTCCCTAGCCTAGAGAGGCCTCCAAGAAATCATGGACAATATAGGGCTGGTGGAACCATGGTATATCTTGCAGCCAGGGAGAGCTTTATTCTACTCCCATGCTTCGCATTCCAGTGTAGACTCTTTTTAATTAGTAAAGAGTGCTTACCAGGTCTTTCTTCTTGTGATATTCCTTCAATGGTCCTTTCAGACCATGTCCCAGTTTATATGGAACACATGGTGAGGGGTTAGAGGAACAAGACAAAACTTGGCAGCTAAATTCCAGTTTGGTAAAGAATCCAGCACCCTTGAGGTTATTGAAAAGTATCCACAGAAATTTTTTCCAGGACAATGAAGGGTCTGTACAGACTTTAGATGTATTATGGGGAGTTGCAAAATGCACCTATAGGGGTGAATGTATTTGTCTCACCTCCAAGGCTGAAAACAGTACTCAGAGAAAATTAATTCTTTATTGGTCCAGCTCCAAAGATCAGAGCACCAGCTTTCCTTTAAGTTTGACCCTAGTATCTGGGGAACTGAATTCCGTCAGAGCACAATACTATGGATTGCTTGCTGAAAAGGCTGATCTAGCTTTGCAGCACACTAAAATCTGCTATCTAGAATCAGGGAGAGGCAAGCAGGCTCCTGGTTCTGCAGTTGTGGTGGATGGATGCCTCTAGTATAATCACCAGTCATCAGCCTATGCTGAGAGGTGAGATACTTTGTAGCACTTGTGCAACTGCGGACACCTTCCATCCCTTTTAAAAATTGTTATATAGTCCAGACTCTGAAGAACATACTACTATGGATCAGATTGAGGTGTACCTTGACCTCTCCCCTTCCCTGTCTCACAGATCAACAACAGGAAATATTACAAAGTCCATCTCAGTCTCAGAGGTTTGCCGGGCTATAGAGCAACTCCTGAAGACAAGGCCCTGGCCAGGATGGGTTTAATAATAGTTTTTATTTTGCACATATTGATATCTTAGCCCCTTTTCTGGCTCGCCTCTTTAATTTTCTGTGCTCCTCTGGCCTTTCAGATTATTCGTTTACTCAGGCGTGGATCACTTTAATACATAAGCAGGACAAACGTGAGCTCTACCGGGAACTATTGTCCTATTTCATTGTTAAACACCGATATTAAAGTTTTAGCTAAAGTATTGGTGAATCATCTTTACAGGTTTGGGGTGGCCTTATTAGCTCCACGTAAGTTGGTTTTGTTGTCGGTTGCTCCTCAAGTGATCATCTGCACAAGGTACTGCTTCTGATTTCTACATTGGGGAGAGCAGGACCCAGTGGTCTTGGTCTCCCTGGATGTGGAAAAGGCATTCAATCAGGTCTTTTGGACTTTTTTATTTGCCATTTTGCGATGGTTTGGCTTCTCCTCCCTTTGTGCTATTGCCTGAAGGTTTTGTTTTTCCATCCATCCACGGGATCTGATGTATTGGTGTCCTTTCCACTCCCTCTCCTTATTGCGGTATGAGGCAGGGCTGCCCACTCTTTCCCTTTTATTTAATTTATACTTTGAACCTCTTCTGCATTCAATTCAGTTGAACCTGAATATTAAAGGGATTTGGATGGGTGGCTCAGGCTTTAAGATCTCTGCATATGGAGATGATCTTCTTCTACTTGTGGAAGATCCTCAGTCTTCTATCCTGGTGGTGCTGGAAAAGATACGGAAATTTTCTCAGGTAGCAGGCTATAAATTAAATGGGATCAGCACGACTGCCCTACACATAACTTCCCAACAGTACTACTCCCAACACTGTGTGCTCAAGAAGCACGCATACGAACAGTAATAATCCCGACATTTTGTGGCCAACTGGTATCGCTTATCAGTAGTCACAAATACTCACAAACTGTAGCAGTAGTAGTCACAAGTTGAGTAGATAAGAACAATAATAAAGTCCACAAACAGCTTACTCACTCATGGCTTACTCACAAACTGTAACAGCAGTAGCCACAAGTCCAGAAACAGTGGTATAACAGGTACAACAGACTTTAGTAATATCTGTTCACGCACTCTGTGGTTTCTCTTACTGTCCCTGTGCACCATTCTCAAGCCAGTGCTCCATTATGAGCTACTCCTCCTCCAGTTCACAGGTGTGCCATTCTCCAGTCAGTGCTCCATTACGAGCTCCTCCTCCAGTTCATAGGTCAACAGGTCAGAAGGTCACTAGTCTTTTAAGTCACAGCTCAATCTAAAATACACTTTATTACTGTCTCACGGATAAAACAAGCATTTGTCAATGCCGAAGGTTCGCTTGCAGGTATTTGCAGTGGTGTTTGGCATGTATGGTGCTTTACCTTAATGGCCTGTGCGATTGCTGGTATTTGCACAATAAATTGTCAGCATGACTTGTTTGTTACCCCATTGTGCGCTACATAGGTGGAAACACGTTTTGGGCAGGATGTGAAAATGACAGCTGTACTGCTCATAAGGAAGTGTGGTAAAATGCAATGTTGAAAATCTGGAGTGGAAATATTGAAAATCGGCAAACCACTGAGCATGTGTGGAACTGCACTACGTCAAAACAGTCATTTTAGGAATTGTTTCACCAAATTTTCAACATTGCCATTTTAAAACCTGTGCTAATGAACAGTGTCACTGTGATTTTCTTACTGTGTCCCATACATTGATTTCAACACACCGATCTGGCATTGTGCACTACATAGGGGAAAGACGCTTGGGCAGGATGTGACAAATGACAGCTATAATGCTCATAATGGAGGTGTGGTAAAATGGCAATGCTGAAAATCTGGAGTGAAAATATTGAAATTCGCAAATGTCTGATAGTAAAATTCATATGCTCGTAAAACAGTCATTTTAGGAATTTTTCACCAAATTTTCAACATAGCCATTTTAAGACCTGTGCTCATGAACAGTGTCACTGTGATTTTCTTAATGTGTTCCATACATTGATTTCACACACTGACCGCGCCATTGTGCGCTACATGGGCGGAAACATGTTTTGGGTGAGATGTGAAAATGACAGCTATACAGCTCATAAGAAGGTGTGATAAAATGGCAATGTTGAAAATCTGGAGTGAAAATATTGAAAATTTGTGAACTTACGAGCCTCGTGAGGAACTGTGCAACGACGTCAGAACAGTCATTTTTGGAATTTGTGCACCAAATTTCAACATCTGAGGTCAAGGGTGATTTCACGCAGCGACTGCACAGTGCTCTATGAAATCACTCCTTCAGGCCTGAATAATGCCATGACAGTGACATCATTCATGAGAAGGGATCCCAAAACCCCATGTTGAAAATTTGGTGCAAAATTTCAAAAATGACTGAGATATGCAATAAAGTTGAAACCCCATCTAGCCCATTATACAGCTTACCGGCATTTCCTCAGTTCAGCGGTCGGCTTTGAAGAGTGCAGATGTGTTCCCACTCCGCCGAGATCGTCGCACCAGGTCCGAGGTAAGTATAGGGTGGGGTTGTGGGGAGAGCTGGGTGCGCAGTGGGTGGGTACGGGTTGTGGGGGGCTGGGAGATGTGCCGCTGGACCGCTTTTGTTTACAGGTTAAAAAGAAAAAGACTACGAGGGATGTTTGCCATGCTGGGGTGGGCTCCCAGTGTGGCAGAAGATGTTCTGGGGGCCGGCGCCGATGGGAGATTGGGCACCTCGTCGGCAAACCACGAGGGGCCAGGAGCCGACGGGATTGGGCTCCCGCCAGCAATCCAAACAATGGTTTGCCATGCTGGGGTGGGCTCCAGCATGGCAGCATAACTTTGGGGGTCATGGAGCCGACGGAGATTGGGAACCCCGTCGAGAAGCAATATTTGCCACACTGGGGTGGACTCCAGCATGGCATCGAAAGCTTTGGGGGCGGCATGATGGACGTAAGCGGGGGAGGTAGCGATGAAGTGAGATAGAAAGCCCAGTATGGCAGCGTGTTTTTCTTGAAGCTAAGACCACCGCTGTCAGATTGAGCTGCTGCACCCATTGGTGCAGGATCGCTATGCCTGCTCAACTGAGCAGTGCATTGGTGGGAGAGGCACACCCTCCAAGTGGCATTTTCCTAACACGCTCCTTGCGACGCGCATGTTTAACGAAAAACAAGTTAAAATCAATTATGGTGCAATTAAAAGGGAGCAAATGGAGTTAAAACACCATGTTGTGTGCTATTCCAAGGGTGAAATCCTTTGCACACCTTTGCTGTCTATCTGCCTCAATGGTGCTGCTCTTAGCATCACGTTTAACATATCTTTTTTCAGGTGACTTAGACAGTCCTCTGGTAATTGTTTCCATTGTACTGTCTTTCACAACCTGTTCATTGTGCAGTTCCTCAATAAATCAATGTATTCCCATGTGTGAAACATCCACTAATGTACCCAGGCACCAATGCATTGCCTCAGCCTTGTTTTGGGTTCTCGTATTCCATGTAGTATTTGATTGTGCACTGAGCAAAACTGTGGGGGTATAAAGGTGATGTTCTGACTGTTATATTGTTCTGCATTCTTCTGCATACCCTTTCCAGCACTTACATTTCCTCAAACCAGTAAATGACACCTTCGCTTTCAGGTGGCATGTCGCCTTTATTTCAGCAAAGACACTGGGAATCTGATCAGGTGGAAGGAATGCTAAGGCAACAATCTGACACATTTTCAGACTAAAATCTGGATCTGTGCCATATTTTGAGGCAAACCCACACCCTTGTATCTTGCACCAGACAATTTGGCCGAGGTGAAAAGACAGCCTTTGTTTTCAGCTGTAGGAAATTCTACCCTGCAGGTGCTTATGGCTGCCTACTCAAAATCAGTAATTACAATTTCAGAGACAGACACAAATCATGTTCATTTGCAACATCCTGTAAATCCTGGAACATTCTCAAATAACATTCATGAGATATAGATGACATTAAACAATACACCAGTGGTAGTATTCTGCAGGTTTCTTCATTTTCCACAGGCGCATGTACTGAATACAGCTGCCTGAACAGAATTTGGACTGTTCTAAAAGTACTGTCCATGATCCAAAATGCTACTGAACAAAGCTTTTCAAGGTTGCTTTTAGTGGTGAACAATAAGATTTTGTCAGCTCACATGTGGAATCACGGGCAGGAATGTTTGCCCTTTAACTGTTCTGTACTCTTGGGGAATACTTGAAGTGTGCGGGAGGTCTAGTAAGGAGATAGATAGATGGGGTGGTAATATTTGGAATGAATAAGAATCATGTAATACCGTGGCATTAAATGAAGTGAGCAAAAGATATGAATGTCAGGCTATTCCAATACGCCTGCCAAGTGGTAAGGCAGTTCTTTTCTATTTGGCTACATGATGTAATTCTTCACCAAAATGGAGAAGCAGGAGGCACGAGTAGAGAAAAGGAACTAGTTTATTAGCATCTGATCATCTGGTGGGGTCACAGAGAGGTATATTCATATATACACAAGTTACTACTTTACCATAGGCAACAGGAATAACCAGTTGTAACAGCTACACTGTAAGAGAGTCTTATTTCTATTTTCTACCTCCCTATAAGAGGAAAACTCTACAGCATAGAAAACCAGAATGGATCAATCAACTATAACAGCTGCATGGTAAGAGCGTCTTTCTTATCTTCAGATATCTACTTCGGACCCCAAAGTGCACCTCACCCTAAAATTTTGGTTTTAGAATTACAGTCATTCCAATACTACAAGAACAGTCTATGCGAAAGATGATCGTAAGTTGGTGCACGTACAGTAACTTTCTTTGTTGCTGAAGAAATGTGGAAACACTCCACTGGTTTCCCAGTGAAATACAGAGTGTTGGTGGGAATTGGGAAAGCTAAGGATGCAAAGAGGATTTAACGGATCATGGGTTCTTGGCTACACCCCACCTCTCTAGGGTTGCCAGAAAGGAATACAAGATCCGGCTGCAGTCCGCTTCAAGACTGCCCGAAATGAATAAGCAATGTGAACCACTTGATCACAATCTGCTTCTGGATTGCAAGTGAAAGAATCAAGAAGAAGAAGAACCAACCAAGAGTCCACTTCTGGACTGAAGATATACTCTAAGCTGATGAACACACTGGATCGGAGAATCAGAACCTCTGGACCACTCTTGGACTCCTGGCAAGCACTCCTCTGGACTGAAGACACACACTGGCTGACACCCCACTGGATCAGGACCTCTGGACCACTATTGGACTCCAGGCAACCACTCTCTCTGGGCATCAAAGTGCATCGGTCTTCTGAATTCCAAGGCCGGACGAGCCAAGGCACTCTCCAAAACAATAAATCATCGTGAACTGCAACAACTTGGAGTCCACAGGCGGACGAGCCAGAACACACTAAAACAACAAACTAAACATCACTCAGAGAACTGACACCGATGAGTTGAATGGTACTCCACTGCAGGCGTGAAAATAAAAAATGGACAGCAGACTCTGCACTGGGGCAAGCCATGCTGAGATACTGTGAGAGGAAAATAACAAACAGGATGATGCAACTTTGAGGCGACTGCAGTATGGGTCTTCATAGATTGTCTGTTGTCTGCTTCTGGATGCACTGGAGGATGATTCTTGAAGGATAGGTGAAGACTGACAGGGTTGCACTGGGGTGAAGTGACTCTGAAGACAGCAGAAGACTGATTCAGATGGTTACCGAGTCTCGAAATGCTGGCACAAAGCAATGCAAGACAGTTCTGACACTCAGTAGTGTTCGTGGAATGAATAATAATGCAGGAAAATGCAAACAGAGTCTCAGTTCCTTCTGTAGTGGTCAATAAATAGATAGTCTCAGTGTCCAGACCAGAGTAAATATACAGGCAATTTATCATACTGATTTAACCCTAAGCTGGTGGACCTAACTCTAATGGGGTCCCTTCTAGCTAAATCGGTTCTCCTGTTACTGTGGCATCACTACAGTGAGGAATAGGCTCTCTGGAAGATTATGTGCTAGACGGGTGACTGGGCCCATTTAACACTGGAGTGCTTACATGGCTAGCTATGCTCCTATTAAATCTTGGGTCACTCCTATCACTGGGCCCCTAACACAGCTGTGGGCCTAAATAGCTAGCCATTGGTCCTGGGCCCTTGTGATGCCCCTACTTTATTATTATTGGGCTTGGTGCCTCACTTGGCTGGACCTCATGTCCTTAGAACCACTGGGCTGGCTGGCCCTAACTGGTTAGGCCGGGCAGCCCTTTACTACTACTGGGCTGGCTTAACTCAACTTGCTAGGCTGGGGTAGCACTTAGTACCACCAGGCTGGCTTGCCCTAACTTGCTAGGCTGGCATAGCCTTTACTACCATGGGTCTGGTGCCCTTTAGTCAACTGGGCCTGGTGCCCTCTCTAAAATGTCGGCCTGGTGCCTCTCTTACACTGGGCCTGGTGCCCTCATTTTACTGTGGACCTGGTGCCCTCTCTGGTGCCCTTTTAAACTGGGCCTGGTGCCTCTCTGAACTGGGCCTGGCATCCTCTCTTAACTGGGCCTGGTGCCCCTGAGATGGGCCTGGTGCTCTCTCTGAAATGGGCCTGGTGCCTCTGAAATGGATCTGGTGCCCTTCTTAACCTGTGCCTGAGCATTGCCCTTTTAATCACAGAAGGCAGGGCCCTTTAATTCTCTAGCTCTCTGACAGCTGCTGTCACTCTTCCATCTTGGTCCTACCTTGTCCTGCCCCTTTAATTAATATTTATAGGCCACTTCAATGGCTTTGCTTCCTTGGCCCTTCCCGTGGACCCACCCTCTCAAATATTAATTTGGGTCCTTCTGACCCGATCCTCCCGCAGAGCTCAGCTACTCCTCTTCTGTCCTAAACGTAAACAATTAAAAAAAACAGCCCGAAGGCAGTCAGCATGTTACAGCATGCTGTCACCGACTCACCTAAGCCACCAGGAGGTAGAAGGAGCAGGTGGGAGGGGAGGTGTTCTGGCAGTGGAGGGAATTTGTCAGGCAGCAGGGAGGACAGCAGGGGCCTCGGATGGCTGACAGCTTATGGAACAATGTGGCTTTCTTTGCCATCAACAGGGGACCAGAATTACTTTTAAACAAAACAAGGGGGCTAAAATAAAATAAAAACGAAGAGGCTCACAACCCAAAATGGCCGAACTGTATGTTTTTCTCTTAGTGGTGCCCGATGGACACCAACGGCACTGGAGCTCTTCTGGGATCTTCACTGGTTGAGTCAGAGCAGGCACGCAGAATGGCCTTGAGAACAGTTTCAACCATCAGGTAAGCCATATTTTCCTGGTTCCCTAACCTTCTGCATCCTCTCTCTCTCCACAGCCAGTAGGAACACACTGAAAAACTTTTAAACTTTTTGAAAACAGGGCTCTGGTTCCAGAATGGTTAGGGTGGAATGCTGTGCATGAGCAGCTCGTCACAGCATTCCATCCAAGCTCATTGTTGCTGCAGCTGCAATAAAACCTCTTTTTTTATGTACAGTGTACAGGGTACCTAGCAGTGTATACTGGGAAGCTGGGGACTACTGGGGATTACTGGGGACCCTCTGACTTAGGTATATTACATACTGACTTCATCTAGTGATCTTGGCTCAGGTGGAATATTGTGCCTTCTGGCATGTTTCACAACTTGTTGCAGTGAATGTAAGTCTGGCATATTATGCCTAACCTCTTGGGACACTTTTGCTAGCTCGGTTTGGATGAGCTACACCAGTGTATCATGAGTTGTTACGCGCATTCTTTTAATGAAGCTATTGCATTAGCCACTGGGGCATTATTCATGTCAGGGGAATGATTGTGGTCTGAGGTTATACGCGAGGTGATGTTGTCCACCGACTAGTACAGTGGACACTGTCCATGACACCCTGCTTTCCTGTGTTGACTGCACCAGTAAAACAAATCTGAATGGTTTCTTTCCTTCACATAAAGATACCCCCAACTCAGCTTACTGTGTCCACATTGTGAAGGTACAACTTCCATACGTTGGCACTGATTCAAGAGTAGCTGTTGCCATTGCCATTTCAAAATGCAACTGAGAAAGCTACAGATACAGAAAAGAAGGACATTACTGACTAGTATTTATGAAAGGATGCTAATTGCCAACAATGCAGTGTATTACATTCTGGATAGAGCAATTAATTGGCTAGTGGGCAATTAGCAGTGATAGCATCATCGTTTTTGAGGAGGAGCTTATCAGGTGCCTCAGAGCATATTGTCTCTAAATAAAAACAATGGATGCAGATGTCGGGGAATATTTCTTTTGTGCTACATCAGGTACCTTCACATTTTACTGCTAATATTCTACAAGACCTGCTGCTGCAGGTTCTTCTTCCTCTACTTTAGAAACAACTCAGGAGGCTTGGTCTCCAGGTAAAGCCCTACTGGAGCTGGATGAAAACAGGCCCTGACGGAATCTGGATGCCTGACCCTGCTTGGGATACTGATTTTCTTTATCACAGCACTCCCAGTGTGGAAACCAGACTTGCAGCTGAATGCTTCTACTGGAGGTTCTATCAGTAGAGACTTGACAGAGATACTTCAGCCTATCCCTCCACGTATCTCCTGATTTACAAGCCTCATTGCCCACCATTCCAAACCAGATTCTGATCTCCATTTCCAGATGATTCTTCCTCTTTGCAGGACTCTTCTTTGCTGAAACCCCTCAACAGAAGCCCCTAATGTCAGAGCTGTTTTTCACTGCTAAGAGAAGCAGCACCAAGATGTAATCACGGTTCACATATGCTACAAAGGGGCTTGGACAATAGGCTGGACAGATACTTTGTGGAAAACACTATTGAAAGATTCCTTCATTTTACACCTAAAGATGTGTTTGTCTTGATCAATATTTCTGGAGAGGATAATTTTGATATCAGTTTTGGACATCACATGCTCTGGACCTATTTTGGGATCATTATGGGCAGGGTAAGTTTTCTCCCACATGGACCCCTTTTGGTCATTCCTCTCACTCAGCCTCTAATAAAATTTGTGACTGTAATGTTTAGAAATGAGTCCATGTGGAAGATATCACCTTTGGCTATCGTAAAAGTGTGATGTATTGAGTGCCACAGAACCCATCCTAGATTCCTAACAGTTTTGGACTGGAGGTTGGAAGTAACAAATTAAATTGAGGCAAACAGATTCAGGTGTCTTTTTATAAGGCAGGGATAGAGGGTTTGTTTTACGGAGGACAACCGAGAGCTTGTTACAAGTGTGGTTCTAGGACACATCTTTTCAGCTCTGTGACCAGCTACGTTGTGATAATTGTGGGGAAGTGGAGCATGTTACTATGCAATGTGCTAATCACTCAAAGTGTGATCTCTGTGAAGAATATGGTCATGTTTTCGAGAGTGTCCATGGGCAGCTAAAATAAAGCATCTTGTATAAGTCCAGACCTTTTATTCCAGAAAGCTCAAGATGCTGCAGGCTCCCCACCTTCTCCTCCCTCCTCCTTCCCCATCCCCTTCTCCCCTCCTCCTTCTAGGATAAAAACAGACACCATTCACTCAGAACCTCCTGTCAGGACTTCCTTCCCTGGGCCTGATAGGGTTGTGCAATCTGCTGGCTCAGGTCCTTCTAGGAATAAAACACCCTGTATGGGTCCTCTTGACCCTTTGGAATTTCCTCCAGCATGCTATACTGATACTGATTTAGTTATTTTTGAGAAAGATTCTAAGATTACTGTCCCTGTGTCACCTCTGCCTCAGCGCAGATCTTCTAGGAATTTACATCCCAAATCTCCTTCTGTTCCCCTATAGAAACTAATAATTCCTATGCAGCCTTATTCACCCCATGGGGACACAGCAATGGAGTTGGGAGACTCTCAAAATCCTCATTATCCTCCTTTTCTCAACTGGTGGATAATTATAAGGATAAAAAAGAAAAAGGAAGAAACAGAGGGTCTATAGTACTAATATGAACTTTCAATGTGGTTGTCCTGGGGATCTTTAAACACCCATAGGCTACTGAATACCATTAAAAGGCAAGCTCTTTTTCACTACATTTATGATTGGCATGTTTCAGTCTGTTTTTGCAGGAGACTTGGATGCATTCTATTGAACAATTGGCTACTTTCAAAAGGACTGGACTTGGGGACCCTCCTATTGGTCATTTGGAACTGATAGAGTGAATGGCATAGGCATTTTGTTTACTTCTTATTCATTTGCATTGCATAACTTAATTGACTTGATTCCTGGCAGAGTTATGATATTGGATGGAAATGGCATGGCAAAGGCTACCGATTTATTAACATTTATAACCCACAAATGAAGGCGGATAGAGTTGCTTGTTTAAAAGCTGTTCAACCTTTCCTGGTAACCTCAGTTAAGGTATTATGGGGTGGAGATTTTAATTGTACAATCACTGACTCACCCCAACAGAATAAAAAGATTTACTGTGACTCACATGCACTGGCCAACATTATTAAATTGGCTGGTCTCTTTAATAATAAATAATAATAATAACTTTATTTTTAAAGCCTTTCAAGAATATCAAGGTGCTTTACATCAAGCACAATATAAAATATCAATTTAAAACATAAAAATACTTTAAAACAACATTTAGTTAGAACAAACCATACAATTATCCAAACAATAACAGATATTGATAAATAGTTTCCACTAATCGGCAAGATTAGCTAAACCCCATAGGTAGGTTTTTAGATCTTTCTTAAATATCTCTACTTATTTATTATTACTGTATTGCTTATTTTTCCATGGCCCCAATTTTCCTTTGTGAAGGAAATTTCACTCATAATTGATTATATGCTAATCTTCTCTTCTGTACTGGTGAACTCCTTTGAAATGATACCTAGTGAGTTCTCTGATCATTTTTTTTATATGTTCCCTTCATTTTTGGGTCTCCCTGAACATAGGCAGGTTCAGTGGAAATTAAATACCTCAGTTTTAGATTTCCCTCACATACAGACCAGGGTCAAATTTATTTTAAAAGCTAGATTATCAGCAAGGCCCCTGGAATTCTGCGGTTCTCATGGTTATGGAATTTGCAGCAGAATTTGCATCATGCCGCAGAATATACTGTATATATATAGTGCAGAATTCATTGTTTTGGTGAATTTTCATATAAATATACTGTTTTTCTATAGTTTCAGGCTTTCTTCCCACCTCATTTATCCTGAAGCCCTCCTCTATGCTCAGCATATGATGTCATCGATGACATCACATCATATTTAGCCAATGACAGGACTGCATTCTGCCAGAGAAATGAATAAATCATGTTGCAGAAATCAGAAAATGCTGCCTGAGGAAGTCAAGGAGCCTGCCACAGAAATCAGAAAATTCTGCTGCAGAACACCAGGGCCCTGATTATCTGTATTTTTTTATATACTAATATAGTTGATTGGCGGATGGAGACTAAATCAGATTTGTGTAACTAGTTTAAAAGCAAGGGATTATGGCCAAAAATCATAATTTTTGAAGTATCTGTCACTTAGACAGCAGCTTCTGAGACTTATATCAATAGCATACACATCCAGGCATGATTATTCTGAGCAAGTTACCAAATTTAAGATTAGTCTGAAGGAATTTCAGTACGATAGGGCTAAGACCCTGTAAGCCATACTTACTAATGGTATAAAAATCCCCTATAGGGGACCATTTTGAGATTTGTAAAACCTTGGGGACTCTTCCACTATTGATTTCTTAAGAAAGCCAGATGATGCTATGGCCACAATGATTGAGCAGTTGAGGAAATTGATTAAAAGCCAATACCAGTCCTTGGAATCTTCTCTCCCGATCTCTGAAGAGTCCATGCTTTCATATTTAAGATCTATTAAATCTCCTTCTGCATTCACAGAAGCATCAACATTGTCAGGGCCTATTACTCAAGAGGAAATAGTCAACATAATTCAGAACGAAAACCAAATATTTCTCCAGGAAAAGATGGCCTTGCCAATAAATTATATAAAACTTTCCTGATGAACTAAGTTAATGTCTTCTTATTCTGTTTCAATATTTTTTGAAAATACTGTTATTTTTCTTCGTTCTCAGAGGATTATTAATTCATTTATTTAAATCAGGAAATAGAAATGATATTAAAATTGGAGGCCCATTACCCTGCTAAATTCTGATTATAACATTTTTTGCCAGTATTTTGAATAACAGGATAAGAAATTATGCTAAGTGGGTGATTTCTGCCTAACAATTTTGTGGATACCTTATAGAAAAATCTGATCTGCATTGATGGTCATACGATGATGTCATTGAATACTTATCTCTATCAGGAATTTCTTGATGCATGGTTATTGCTGATTTTGAAAAAGCTTTCGATAGGGTACATCTACCATTTCTTTTTAACTTTAGAACATTATGGGGTTCCTATTATAATGGTTAATTTAATTAAGATTTTATATAAGCATAATGCAGTTTTTCCTTTTTGAAAGGTTGTACAGATAAAGTTTCCACCTAACGACTGGAGTTCATCAAGGTTGTCCCTTAGTCCTCTTCTTTATATATTGTGTCATATAATCAGTGTCAGTGGCTTAGTTGGTAGCACCTCGCCTCTGAGGCTGGAGATCAGAGGGCTGGGGGTTCAGTTCCCACATCTGGCACTTGGGTTAATATCCCAGTACTGACACTGTACTGCAGCATGGAGGGTGCTGCACTTCTGAGGTGCCATCTTTCGGATGAGACATTAAACCGAGGTCCCATCTGCCTGGATTGGTGGTAGTTCAGGTGGATGGTAAAGATCCCATAGCACTTATCGAAAGAGTAGGGAATTTCCACGGTGTCCTGGCCAAATTTCCCTCACTTACTAAAATACCACCAACAGCTTAATCTGGTTCAAGGTCAGTTGGCATTCATCTGTATCCCCTCCCTGGGTCATGCCTGAAAATAGGCAGGATTTGTCTAGTGCACTTACCGGTCAACAAAACTAACTCAATAAATAAATACATTCTCACTGAACCCTCTTTTGCAGTCTTTAGTTAATTTACCACAGTGGACTGGAATTACAGAGAATTTATCTGAGGATAATCAGCTATTACTGCAGGCTTACTGAGATGATTTAATACTGTACTTTTCTGATCAGACTCAAATACATAACTTTTGAAAGCTTTTAATTCTTTCTCAAAAGTTTGAATGTCAAATTAAATTTTCATAAAACTAATTGGTTGTTTATTGGGGCAATGGGTCCGCTGCTATAGTACAGGATGGTATTTATATTTTGTGGACCCCACTAAAAATTTGGGTATTCTTTTCGGTCCCCAAAACTTACCAGTTGAAAATTAGAATTAGTACTTGAAGATGTGGAAAAAGTTAAAAGATGGAAGCAGTGGAAATTCTTAAAGCTGAAGCGCATACACATTATTAAACTGTTCCTCATACCCTGTTTACAGTATGTAGCCATGATTTTCCTATTCCATCTCAATTGAAAACCAGGACTTTTGGTTTATTTTTTCAAATGCTTTAGGGTAACCTGTTTAAATCCTAAAAAGATGCTACACTTATTTGAGTAAAAAATCGATTGGACTTGGGATGATTGACCCTGTAGTTTTTTGCACTCCTTGTTCATTATGAATTCTATCAAATATGGTTTAACTCCAATAGAAGGGATTGGACAAGGGTGGGTTAATAGGGCTCTGGGCAAATATTTTGTAAATTGGCATAACCTGGCTCCTAAATTTGAATCCCCACATCCATATTCCGCAGTATTTCCATTTTGCTGTACAAGTTATGCCGATGGAAAATTACTAAAGAAATTATTTTGAATAATAATATGCAGATTTTCTACCAGTCATTTATGACAACTTTATATCCTCAAGATCCCTGTTTCAAAATTGCCCATCAACTTTGAATTCCAAGGTATTAGCCCAGCTTAACAATATTAGATTGCCTCTTCTACAATGGGAAACACAATGGTTGATTTTTATGGGCATCTGAATGTTCGGGTAATGCAAAATATAAAGTCATTGATGAAAATTGCCCTACATGGATTGAATAAATGTTGAAGAGACGATGGAGCATTTTTCTTTCAGTGTTCTATTCAAAGGGTTTGTGACTTATCTGGCAAATTTATGGAACTTTCGTAAACACCTTTGTCACATATGATATTTGATTCTAGGACTTTATCCTGCAACCTTTCTCATTTCCATAGTGGAGACGTTGTTTTTTTTTTTTGTTGTTTTCAATATTTTTTATGGCAGGCTACGTGCCAATGGGTCATATATCAGAAAAAATGCATTATATTTGTTTTAGTATATTGGTTTCTAATGAGCTCTTTAAAATATATTCACAAGATGCATGGAGGCTTGCTCCTCTAAACTTCAGAAATGTTGGAAAGGTTTTCCTCACTTTATAAAGTTTATGTAACTTGGTTTGTTATTCTTTTATTATCCATTTCTGTTACAGTGATTTATTCTTGTTAATTTAATCTTATTTTCTCTTTCTTCTCACTGTTTACTTTGATATACTGTGTTGCTATCTATGTTTCTTATTGCAATAAAACTCCCTTACTCTTTCGATAAGTGCCAGGGATCTTTAACATCCACCTGAACTACCACCAATCCAGGCAGATACAGGAATCCGGTTTAACGTCTCATCAGAAAGACGGCACCTCAAGTGCAGCACCCTCTCATGCTGCACTATAATGTCAGTACTGGGATATTAACCAAAGTGCCAGATGAGGAACTGAACCCACATCCCTCTGATCTCCGGCCTCAGAGGTGAGTGTGCTACCTACTGACCCACTGGCACTGCTGATAGAAAGATGCTGCTAGTGGCAGATTCCAATAGATAAAGCTGCTTGAGGGATGAGAAGAAAATGTCTAGACAGCCATCTTGGCTAGGGTCAAGCCATGTCCCCATTTATTCATTTGTTTTAATGTTTTACCAGGAAAACATATTTAGCTGGTAACTAGAGATGTTGTGAAGATTTACTCTGATTTACTTAAAGGCAGCTGCTCAAGCACCCAGAGCCATGACATAAAAACAAGGAAATCTTCTCACAATGAGCCTGGCTACCCAGTACTAAAAAGCAAAAGCCCAGAATATTGGTCTGACTAAAACTGTTTTATTGTATTAATAAAACAAGTAAAACCCATAGCAACACTTGTCTAACCAGGATATCAATGTTTTGCCTGGTCATGTGCGTTTTTCAAGGTGAAAAATAGATTAACTGTCCCTACTCTTTTATATCCAAATACTCATTAACCAATTGATCAGTCAAACTAGTATATAGCTAAAACAGATAATCCAATCACGCTCACATTTTATGTTTTATGAATGCAAGTAAACATAAAGATACAGAAATGGCTATATTCACTATGTACTCAATAGGAAACATTAAAAAAATTAAGAAACATTATTCACAGAATCACAAAATTTGAAGGCAGACAAGGACCACACTGGCCCATTGAGTCTGCTCTTATATCTACTCCTTCCCTCCCCCTTTACTGGCTCTTAACTTCCATCCTTCTACCAACCACATTTGTCTGTCTAGTGCCCTCCTGAATTCCACCACCATTTTGGATCTCACCATCTCCTCTGGTAGCCTCTTCCAGGCCTGCACCACCCTCTCCGGGAAGAACTGCCCCTCACATTGCCTCTGTATTTTCTTCCTTCAATCTGAGGCTATGCCACCTTGTTTTAGCTGCCTCCTTTCTTCTGAACAAGCTCCCTCCTTCACCTTATTGATTCCTTCAGATACTTAAAAGTTTCAATCATGTCCCCACTCTCCTTCTAGTCTCTAGTGGGTATAGATTCAGCCCTCCACCTCTGTTCACATGGTTTTCCACATCCCATGCACCACCTTGGTTGATCTTCTCTGAACCCTCTATCCTCAATGTCCCTACATAGGTGTGGTCTCCAAAACTGTATCCCATACTCCAGGTGCTGCCTCATCATGGTTTTGTACAGCGGCATTAGCACCTCCCTCCTTCTGCTAGTTATATCCTCCCAATGCAGGCTAAGATACCATTTCCTTTCCACCACCTTGCTGCACTAGTTCCCCACTTTGATAGCTCGATATAATAGTACCCAGATCCCTCTCCTGCTGTTTCCTTGATTTGCCCCTCCAAAGGTGTAAGAAGATCAAATGTTTTTGCACCCCAGGTGAATCACCACCCTTTTTTGCAATGAATCTTAGTTTCCAGGTTTCCAACAATCTCTCCAGTTTCTCCAGGTTTTGCCTCATGGCCTCCACTCCTCCTTGGGTGTCCAACCTATTGCAGATATTTGTATCATCCATGAATTAGCACACCCTACCCTCTAGTCCTTCAGCTTGACAACTGATGCAAATGTTAAAAAGTAGGGGTTCCAGTACTGACCCCTGAGGCACCCACTCATCCCCCTTACCCTGGTATATACCCCATTTACTACCACTGTTTGGCTCCTTCCATCAACCAGTTTTCCACCTACCAAGTTACCTTCTGGCCCACCCCTAAAGCTCTCCAGCTTATTTACTAGCCTTCTATGTGGGATGGCAGGGCAAGACAAATTTTATTTTTCTGGCGCCCAATCCGAGAGGCTCTGGGCACCGTATAAACACACAAATATTTAAATTAAAAAAAAAAATATATATATATATATATACACTACGGACAAAAGTTTTAGAACACCCCATTTTTCCAGTTTTTATTGAAATTTACATGAGTTAATGTCTCAATGTACTCTGAAATTAAAGCATAGAGCAAATAAACAATTGGAGATAAAAAGAAATCATAGAATCATTTGGTTTAACAAAATTTAATCTAAATTTTGACTCATCAAAGTAGCCACCTTTTGCAGATATACTGTAACCCGCCGAACACACTGTGGCATTCTTCCTACAATGGACATCAAATATTGTTCGTGAAGTTCTTCAACACTGTTGCAGAAGTTCCCACAAATGTGTTGCACTTGTAGGTTGCTTTGCTTTCACCTTTCTGTCCAGTTCATCCTAAACCAGCTCGATGGGGTTTAAGTCTGGAGACTGTGCTGGCCATTCCATGATTTGAAGCCTACCGTCTTGTTCTTTTCCTCGAAGGTAGTTCTGACATAGCCTGTAGGTATGTTTTGGGTCATTATCTTGCTGTAGGATGAACCCCTGACCAACTAGGCATAGACCAGAGGGTATTGCATGGCGCTGCAAAATGCTGTGGTAGCCCTTTTGGTTCAGGGTGCCAGTCACTCTGTGCTGTTGTCCTGTGAGCCGCCTATCACATCAAGCTGTTGACTCTTAGAAACTTGTCTTCTGATTCTGTTGTGGCTTTGGATCTGCCAGACCTCTTCCTGTCAGAGTTTCCTCCAGTTTCCAAGTGCCTTTTGATGGTGTAGGAAACTGTACCCATTACTGTAGCTTTCTTTGCAATTTTTCTACAGCAGTTTTGCTAACCTAAACTTTTTTTAACCTCTAGCAGTTTACGCTTACCTTTGTACTATTCCAGGTTATTCACTGGACTTAAATTGCTTAAATTTCAATAAAACTGGAAAAATGGGGTGTTCTAAAACTTTTGACTGGTAGTGTATATGTATATATATATATGGTGGCATGGTAGTGTCACCATAGTTAGGATTGAGTAGCCCTTTTAAGGTTACAGGGTCAAACTTTGCACCTTAATAACTTTGCCACCGTTCAACAGACTTGATGAAATTTGGAATGCATGATCAAGAACCATCATTTTGGGATCTGCCTTTTGCGGTCAGTCAATGATGGCTGCAGAGTTATTAAGCATGATCTGCGCGTGCATTTATCTTTCTGGTGAATTCTTTGCTCGTCTACAGGTTGCACGGTTTGTGTGACCAGTACAAAATCTTCAGGAATGTGTGGCAGGGTCCCCAATGTGCCTTTTAAAGATTTTGTGAAAAAATATTAAACAGTTCAAAAGTTATTCAAATACAAGTTCCCATTATAAGTCAAAGGGAAAAGTTAACAAAAGTTCAACACTTTCACAAATGCACTTTTTAGTGTTGCAAATGGCCCTAGTAGTGTCTCAAATCTGCCATTTTGTTTTCAGTTAGCAATCAGAAAATGCTTGCCATTTAAATTTGGGACCTCTAGCAACACAATTCATTTGTGTTCTCCTAGTAGGACCCTGAGTATGCTAGCCATGTGCTTATTTTGGGGTGAAACACCTAGAAATATGTTTTTCAAATTTCTGGACGAAGTAGGCCAAAATGACAGCATTTCTTTGCCACCCTCCTGCAAAAGAACGGTTTGGTCTTTTGAGCTTAAATTTAGAGGGAACACAACCAACATCTCACATACATACCTTTTGGTGGTTTGGTGAAAATATTTCATGGCTGCAAAGTTATGGTACTCCAAATTTGGAGTTTTTTCCATAGACTAACATGGTGGCGTCCGCCCCGTGCCTTCGGGGCTCGTATCCTAAAAATGATATGAGATACAGATTTTTGCTGTGAGTTGCATAGCGCAGTGGGCTAGGTAATGGCAAAATGTAGCCAGGAAAATCATGATTTTTGTAAAATTTACATTTTTTCTACATCGTGCGGTTCCCGAGATATTAGCAATTTAGTACTTATAATGCTCATTTTAAGCTTTTATGCCCATTATAATGCATAGAGTCTTTGTATACACTATGTTTGTCTGTGTACCTGTTTGGCAAAAACAGGGTGTGCGTACTGCCACTGTAACAGTTAC
The DNA here is from genome assembly GCA_016271365.2 of Neoceratodus forsteri. Classification (NCBI taxonomy): domain Eukaryota; kingdom Metazoa; phylum Chordata; order Ceratodontiformes; family Ceratodontidae; genus Neoceratodus; species Neoceratodus forsteri. The sequence goes on along the minus strand of CM057459.1, from coordinate 854,106,978 downwards.
TGTTTCTTCTTGCGCTTATATTTCTTTTTGTGTCATCACTACCGTGTATGCTGCTGTGTGCGCACCATTTTCATTGTCATTTGCACTTGTCTTTTATTACTGTTATCATTGTTACAATGTCACAAGACCAAGGTCCCTGCGCTCCCACCACTGCATTCCAGTTACTATTTATTGTCTCATTTACGTTGTCATTTGCGTTGTGTTTTCATTACTGTTAGCATTGTTACCATGTCACAAGACATCCTGTGCATTTACCTGCGTTATGATTTGTGCTTCTATCACTGTTACCATTGCTACTATGTTACAAGAGATCTGTGCGGAGTGCTCTGTATTCATACTCAAAATCATGTATTGAGAATACAGGGCCCAAAGTTGTTTTTTGTATTGTTATGTGTACTAAAATGCTATATTCTATGATGGTGTGTGATAATCCTGTCACCTGATTTGTCAAAACATGTCACATGAGTGTGGGTTAATCCTGCATTACCCACGGCTGAGGAATTTCATTAATAAAATATAGTATCACACATTTTGACATTTGTTTTATACATGGTTCGATTGCATTATTGCAATAAGACACTCCAGGGTGTTTGTGGTTAAGCCACTTGGATGCGCTTTATAATACACAAGACAAAGCGTGGATAGATCCTTAATAACCCATACCCTGCTGTAATTTACTGCTTAAGTATATTTGCATGCACACATACAACAACAATATATTAACTTTCTAACCTGATGGTTAAGTAAAGACTCAAGATAGGTGTTAACTTTGAAAAAAAATTATTGCCAATTTTAAAGACTGAGAAAAGGCCAAATTAAGAGTATTATGATTTAACATTATTAGTCTCACAATACAATCGAGATGTGTGTTACCATTGCTTGTAAAAATGTTGTGCTGTATCACAGATACTTCATACATAATGTGTTATGGGGTGACTTACTGCTTAAATACAAGTATGGCAGCACCCTGTGAACATTGATTGACACATTTAAAAGTGATTATTTTGTTGTAGCTGTGTGACTGATAATGTGTATGTTCCTGGTGGGCGAAAAACAGATGCTAACTGTTATAGCAAATAGCTACAGAAAGATTTAATGTCCTCAGTGACATTAGATAAGTGGTATGCACAGTTAAATATGCTAAGATATATCAATGAGTAAGTGCATTTGGAAAATTCCCACCGACCCTCAGTAGAGGCAATCAAAAACATTGTCAGGAACAGGTATGAACTCAATTGTATCCTAAAAAGTGTCTGATTTACAATTCCTAGCATTATCAATATACATAACATTTACTTGTCTGAGAAGTACATGGAATAATATATTATTACGGGTACAATGCTTAGTTCTTAAACTGATAATATTTTTTACTATGTCAGTTTAAACTAATAAATACAACTTATGTGTGTAGCATGGCATAATTCCTGTTACACATATGGTTAGGTGACATTCTTTCCTATTTTCTTTTATTATGACTAAATCAGAAAAACATTAGTTGAGTATTGTGGTAAGAGCTGTAGTCCTAATGTTTAACTATTGATCAAGACTGATCATATGAAACACAAATGTATATCTCATCTAGGAGTTTGTTCGTAGCAATTTTATATACATTTAACCAATTACTGGAATAGTAAAACACTTAGCAGAATGGTACTTGACAATAGTTGGACATTGCTACTTCTTTCACTTGTCAAATTATACAGTACTTTTTATCTTAGTTGAATATAATAGTATTATGAATTGTTAATTCTGTATAAATACTTTTATTTACAGATGCACAATTTGACAACTTTAAAACTAACAGGTCTACTGGTACACTGCTGGATGACAGAAAAGTGTTGATGGAGTCTATATGTAAACAACTGAGATACAGACATAAACTGGTGATACTATATAGGTGACACAGTGTTCAACATGGTCAATGACACGTGTTTAAAACTTAGACAAATAAACTAGGGACAATAGTGTGCCTTTGTGCTGACGAATACTTCTTGTCAACCATGCATATTGCATAGTTACAAGAAAAGATATGTACAGAAATGGTGAACAGAAGGTGTGTTCTGCAATGTCACAATCTTTCTCAGACATATAAGCATGGTTTCTCTAGTGGCCATGAAAACAGCTAGTGCCAAGTGAAGCCACTACAACAATTGTGCACGCTGTCACTGATCCACACATTAAAATCTTATATGTCATGTTGCAATCAATATGCTTTGCCACCATGTCATATTTTACATGGGTGATTTTAATGCAAAGTTGTTGGTTGAAAACCATTATAGTATCCTATGAGTCACTGTGTCACAAGGTAGACAGCCAAGAATGTCATGTTGGTGACTATTCTTCTGAGATATGAAGGTCATCGTAATTCTTCAATATCAGAAGATAGGCATTTTCAATGTTGCGGTAGTCTCTGCTAAAAGAGATTGTTGTGTTGTCACACTGTACCCAGCCAGTTGTATACCTTAATACAGAGGTGTAGTGTCCTGAGTGCATAGATTGACCATGGTGGTAGACCACACTGTGAGTGTCAAATACTGATTGGTTAAAATTATTCTACCAGCTGTGTAATCTGTGACAGGTGTCAACTCTGAGCCCATTTGAGACAAACCTGTGTGATACAAGCAACAGATATTGAGATGAATTCCTGAGACGTATGGACTGAGTACATGTGCCTCCACCTTTCACATAAGTGACCACTTTCAGCATTTGTGAATAGTTGCTGAAATTTAATACTTTTAGCCTGTGGTACAGAGAGTGTAATCCACAGCATGTCTTCTGTGGTTTCATGGTCTGAATGACCACATTATACACATGTATATTTGGTTACATATGACACAGTGAAATAGTGACGTGTTGTAATCCCATCTTCATCAAAGCTGTTTATCTCTGCCATCATGAACTCAGTGGTATCTTGTTGCATGTCTGCAGCAAATGTACTGCACCCGTCATATGTTCCCAGCACATGAGCGTAGGGTGTCAGCGACTGTACCTTGTTACAGTTATGAGAAACCAAGTTGACAAACTGCTTCAATGTGTTTGACAGTGGAGTGTCTTGTGAAGCAGATATGGCCTGCACAAAGTGTGGCATGTGAAAAGCTTGCATGGCAGAATTAGCATAGCAGTTAACTGTACTGCTGTTGTCAAAGACTGGTACAGCAGCCACACCCACTGATTTCTGACCAACAGCTGCTTCGACTTGTACTTGAGACTCTGACCTTTGTAAAACTCTTTACAGTTGAATCACTTGTGGAAGCTCATTTCTGTTGACAGATGTAGATATGACTGTGTGATGTGAGACAACCAGAGATGTAGGCACTGGTATCAAAGGCATGTGTGGCTGGTATAGGTACATAACCTGTTGTACTCAACAATACATCTGTTGTCAGCATGTATCTTTTGAGGTGCAAGAGTTATGATGTGCAGCCCAGATAGACTACGGACACGTGAACGTGCAACGTAGCTCATGCCATCTGCGGTCTATCTGTGCAGGCTGTTCCATGTTGTCAAATGGACTATAAGTGTGTTGATATATGTCCTCTAGACATTGTAAAGAAAGTCAATGATGTTTCCCATAGCGGCATAACCATGCCATGCTCAACGTCGAGGATTGTGCCACAGCATGACACATGCATTCTTACACAGTGTTAGAGCAGCTTCCGGACCAGCTGTGCGTGAAACATCTGACTTTAGTTCAGCGAGTCACTCAGTCATCTTAGCTACCAGTTTTCAACTGAGAATGACACCATCAACTGTGTCAACAGCATGCAGTGTGAGTATTTCTTGATTCTCTCTCGCAACATGGTACTGTTGAACTCAGCACATTTCTTCAGTCATAGCATGAGATACACTATCTGTGTGCCTGTGGAGTATACATCACTGAAAAAATTACATGATGTTTCTATAGATATACTATCTATCCTATTCTCCATTTATTTAACATAGAAACATGTGCAGGTGATAGAGAACCTGTGCAAGCTTTATCTAAAAGTGATTTGTAAGCCAGATCTTCACTTTGCACACGTTCTCATACAGCTCGACATAGGTGAATAACTCCCAGAGGTTTACACTTCCAATGCAGCCTAGTGTGCTCTTAGCCTGCTTGACAGTCAGGAGTTGCAAACACATGTTCTGCATTGACTGCGCAAGCTGTAAAAGATCTCCCAATACAAGAATACTTTTGCCACCAAATGGTACTCCATAGTCAGTACCCAAGATCTCCTGCAGACATAGGTGTATACAGGTGAGCATTACATTGGGTACCATGCTAATTTCATCAATGATGAGCAACTTCATCTTTGTGAACATGGAGTGAAGCTGATGCAACTTCAAATGATAGTTTATGATACTCTCCTGTCTTGCCATGCTCTACTGGCAACATAAAGAGCGGTGTAATGTAACCCAACCAATGTTGAATCGACTAGTCCTGTGGGGCACTAACAGCAATAGACATTGATGATCCTGTCAAGGTCTGTATCTCAGCAGTGATGGCTTCAATTAGGAAACTCTTTCTTGTACCAGCTGAGCCGCTAACAAACATCAGTTGGCTTATAATCAAGACAGTCACATTTTCTGGCTTCATGTAGCAGCCCATGTTGAACTGCATCGGTGACCTAGAGTGAACACATGCTGCTGCTGATTTAGTCTTTCTCTCAGGTCAGCTGGGTTGACACCGCAGTGTGTTCCATGTTCAATTGCACTCTCAACTTCTGACATTAAGACTTCTGGGGTATTTAAAGGCAGAGGCTCACCTAGAACATCTTCTCCTTCTGGATCAAGGTTGTCTTGTGAGCTGACAGGGTATCCTCTTGAAGTTGTTTCTTTGCCTTTTCAAGCTGTTCTTCCTCACTATCCAGTCTCTGTATGTATGTCTCTGAGTATTCAGTTTTGAACGTTTGTAACTGAGATTGAATTCTTCCGAATGTATCACAGTCACCTTTTAATTCAGACTCATTCCTTCAGGGTTTAAATAAGAATAAGAGAGCAAAGTAGTAATGTTCTCTGCTCTCGCCATGCCTAGATGTAATTTACAGTGGTCTATGAGCCAAGGCTTTGTCTCTTAACAAAACAGCCATCAACTCCTTTCACCTTGTAAATGTTGCATGTACAATCAGGTGACATATTTGTTTTGTAGTCATACCACCTAACCACCTGAAATAGGCACATAGCATCCATGTCATCATGCCTACAAGGGTAGTATGTGTCAATGAGATTATTCTTCAAGATTTTCTTTGAAGGAGATCTATTGACAGTGAGTTCCTCTAGTTCGGCATGTGGAATAAATACACATTTGCATTTCTCTTTGTAGTTCACACTAAGAAAGTGCAAGCATCAGATTTGCCATACAAATGTGTGGGCCTTCATGGTCACTGGCCTCATAAGCAGCACATTCTCTGTGTGAAAGGGTTTTCAATCCAGTGACCATAACTTGAGATGTCAGGCTCTTGCTTGAACTGGCAATAGCTTCCCAAAGATCTTGCAAGCTAGTCTGCTCATGCTTAGTTATGTACGAAGTAATGTACCGTACAGAGCCAGTGAATTGTCAGCAACAAACTGAACATCTATGTTTGCTTGCCACATAGGAGAAGAGTTGGGTTGTAGTCATTGATGTACACCTCTTTCTCATCTCTGGGTAACTCATATACCCTCTTGGTTGATTTTGCCTTCAAGTGGTGTCGCATTGCTGAAAACAGTTCATTCATGCCACTGTCTGAAAACCCATCAAGGGAATCTGAAATGACATATTGTGTACCAATCAGATTTGTTCTTTACTACCCGATGGCAGTATTTTGCACAAATATGTGGCTGGAACTTTTGAACCAACTTCCACAGTGTTGGACTGTCATACTTGTCTGGAATATGGCAAGTTATGTATTGCTTGATGAATGCCAACACTTGTGCAGCTTCATGTTCACCAATGCGTGGTGCATCCTTGATCCACAATAACATATGTATATGAGGGCCCCATTCTTGATATTCCGTCCTCCAAAAGTAATGTTCTACAGTACCAAGAGGTGGACTGTCCTTTGACAAAATGAAAGTCAGTATGTCATGGAACTGTTTGTGGAAATGCCTTGTGATAGACACAGGGTCAAGTGAGCACATCTCTGACAGTCATTGATGAAATGCCGTCTACATCAGAATTTGCCCACTTCAACAGTTCAATGACTTCATCCCAGGCATATTCAGCACAACTGAGTGTGACAAACCATGTGGCAGCACCGTACTCTCGCAAAATTGCCATCACCTCAGAATGTCTACGATGCCAATATTCTTTGTGCCACGTGAGGCTTGAGAGAATGGATGACAAATTGACTTGCACATTTTCATCTTTCTGCTTCAATTTGTGAAGGAATTGTGCAGCTGTGATTCCATCTAGTGGAGTAGTGAGACAAACAGTGTGTGCAATAGACGCAGACAGTATGTTATGCTCACTCTTCCAGAGGAGGTGAAATGAGGTACTGTATGTTTGCTAAATTTTCCATCCTTGCTAAGTACATGGCTGTAATGATATCAGCACCCTGTATATGTACTCTTTCTTCTATGCATCCACCTAATTCTTTGGAAATAAGTCTGGGAAACAGCATGCTTTACATGTTGCCTCCCATATGCTGACAGGCTTACCTTCCACCTGTTTCATTTGATAGAGATCAATGTTGTCCCCACTGGATCTCTTCCATGCAGTGGGTGTATTGTGTATTGCTCATACACATTGTCATTTGTCTGCACATTGACCTTCTCAATCACTGGTTTTGTACTTCCCAACTTATTGCATTCTACTGACATAGTAGTCATTGCATCAATGTCAAGGTCTGTGTAAAGGGATTGTTGCTCTTCAAATAAGTAAGAGCAAGCTTCACCTTCTGTACATTGACAACATCTTGCCAGATGACCTTGGCCTTGGTTGGAACACCATTAACAAGAATCACCAAACTATTTTCTGTGGAGATTGCATCCACATTTTCCTGCAGAGGAAGTGGC